>OZ020121.1:25987769-27422141 GCA_963971155.1 Anthrax anthrax | reverse complement strand
ATTTACTTTTTTTACTTTATTTTATTCATAATCTACTCTAGTTTTTATTTTAACTTTAAGCTTATTATTTAGTTTTCTAATCTTTCTGTTAGTATTATTAGAATTAGCTTTTTCTTTATAAAATTTATACTTTTATTTTTATTTAACATTATTTTCCATATTGTTCAATTATCAGTATTAAGCATTTTCATATTTTCTCTATTTTAAGTTTATAATAGTTTTTTCTACTTTTCTTTTAGTCTCTAGATCTAGTTCTAATTCTTTTTAGTTTTGTAATTAAGCATCTCTGCTTTAGTCTAGTTTAATAGCCAATAAGTACTTTATAACTTTTAGTTCCTAAGTTAATTTAAGTTATTTGATTGTCGTCCGATCGCCAAAAGGCCCTGGCGGGTCGTGGTGGGCGAGGAGGGATGAAAATTTATTTTTCATTCCCTCCTTCTAATAAATAAATAAATAATAAATATATTTAATTACGAATAAATATACATTATTACACATTATATATATTTAATTACGAATAAATATACATTATTACACATTATATATATTTAATTACGAATAAATATACATTATTACACATTATATATATTTAATTACGAATAAATATACATTATTACACATTATATATATTTAATTACGAATAAATATACATTATTACACATTATATATATTTAATTACGAATAAATATACATTATTACACATTATATATATTTAATTACGAATAAATATACATTATTACACATTATATATATTTAATTACGAATAAATATACATTATTACACATTATATATATTTAATTACGAATAAATATACATTATTACACATTATATATATTTAATTACGAATAAATATACATTATTACACATTATATATATTTAATTACGAATAAATATACATTATTACACATTATATATATTTAATTACGAATAAATATACATTATTACACATTATATATATTTAATTACGAATAAATATACATTATTACACATTATATATATTTAATTACGAATAAATATACATTATTACACATTATATATATTTAATTACGAATAAATATACATTATTACACATTATATATATTTAATTACGAATAAATATACATTATTACACATTATATATATTTAATTACGAATAAATATACATTATTACACATTATATATATTTAATTACGAATAAATATACATTATTACACATTATATATATTTAATTACGAATAAATATACATTATTACACATTATATATATTTAATTACGAATAAATATACATTATTACACATTATATATATTTAATTACGAATAAATATACATTATTACACATTATATATATTTAATTACGAATAAATATACATTATTACACATTATATATATTTAATTACGAATAAATATACATTATTACACATTATATATATTTAATTACGAATAAATATACATTATTACACATTATATATATTTAATTACGAATAAATATACATTATTACACATTATATATATTTAATTACGAATAAATATACATTATTACACATTATATATATTTAATTACGAATAAATATACATTATTACACATTATATATATTTAATTACGAATAAATATACATTATTACACATTATATATATTTAATTACGAATAAATATACATTATTACACATTATATATATTTAATTACGAATAAATATACATTATTACACATTATATATATTTAATTACGAATAAATATACATTATTACACATTATATATATTTAATTACGAATAAATATACATTATTACACATTATATATATTTAATTACGAATAAATATACATTATTACACATTATATATATTTAATTACGAATAAATATACATTATTACACATTATATATATTTAATTACGAATAAATATACATTATTACACATTATATATATTTAATTACGAATAAATATACATTATTACACATTATATATATTTAATTACGAATAAATATACATTATTACACATTATATATATTTAATTACGAATAAATATACATTATTACACATTATATATATTTAATTACGAATAAATATACATTATTACACATTATATATATTTAATTACGAATAAATATACATTATTACACATTATATATATTTAATTACGAATAAATATACATTATTACACATTATATATATTTAATTACGAATAAATATACATTATTACACATTATATATATTTAATTACGAATAAATATACATTATTACACATTATATATATTTAATTACGAATAAATATACATTATTACACATTATATATATTTAATTACGAATAAATATACATTATTACACATTATATATATTTAATTACGAATAAATATACATTATTACACACTAAATATAAATATAAAGTTTAAAAAAATCGTTATTAAGTTTTAAAAAATATTGCTGAAAAATCGTTATAAAGTTTTAAAAAATCGTTATTAAGTTTTAAAAAATATTGCTGAAAAATCGTTATAAAGTTTTAAAAAAGTTTCCTAAAAAGTTGCAAAAAATGTTGGATAGTGTGTGGGAAAAAGTTGCAAAAAAAGTTGGATAGTGTATAGCACGCATAATGTTGCAACTTTGTTGGATAGTGTATGTAGTGCATAAGTATAAACAATATTTTTAAAAATTAAAAGATTTAAATAAATTCAAGAATTTATACCGCCCGAGTCACATAAAATTCAAACAATTTATTGTAAGTTTTTGGCGGTCATGTCAATGTTGTGAAAAATAAATTGTTAAATTTTTTTTTTATTTTATTTTATTAAAAGGAGGGAAGAACAATAAATTATTATCATTATTACACATTATATATATTTAATTACGAATAAATATACATTATTACACATTATATATATTTAATTACGAATAAATATACATTATTACACATTATATATATTTAATTACGAATAAATATACATTATTACACATTATATATATTTAATTACGAATAAATATACATTATTACACATTATATATATTTAATTACGAATAAATATACATTATTACACATTATATATATTTAATTACGAATAAATATACATTATTACACATTATATATATTTAATTACGAATAAATATACATTATTACACATTATATATATTTAATTACGAATAAATATACATTATTACACATTATATATATTTAATTACGAATAAATATACATTATTACACATTATATATATTTAATTACGAATAAATATACATTATTACACATTATATATATTTAATTACGAATAAATATACATTATTACACATTATATATATTTAATTACGAATAAATATACATTATTACACATTATATATATTTAATTACGAATAAATATACATTATTACACATTATATATATTTAATTACGAATAAATATACATTATTACACATTATATATATTTAATTACGAATAAATATACATTATTACACATTATATATATTTAATTACGAATAAATATACATTATTACACATTATATATATTTAATTACGAATAAATATACATTATTACACATTATATATATTTAATTACGAATAAATATACATTATTACACATTATATATATTTAATTACGAATAAATATACATTATTACACATTATATATATTTAATTACGAATAAATATACATTATTACACATTATATATATTTAATTACGAATAAATATACATTATTACACATTATATATATTTAATTACGAATAAATATACATTATTACACATTATATATATTTAATTACGAATAAATATACATTATTACACATTATATATATTTAATTACGAATAAATATACATTATTACACATTATATATATTTAATTACGAATAAATATACATTATTACACATTATATATATTTAATTACGAATAAATATACATTATTACACATTATATATATTTAATTACGAATAAATATACATTATTACACATTATATATATTTAATTACGAATAAATATACATTATTACACATTATATATATTTAATTACGAATAAATATACATTATTACACATTATATATATTTAATTACGAATAAATATACATTATTACACATTATATATATTTAATTACGAATAAATATACATTATTACACATTATATATATTTAATTACGAATAAATATACATTATTACACATTATATATATTTAATTACGAATAAATATACATTATTACACATTATATATATTTAATTACGAATAAATATACATTATTACACATTATATATATTTAATTACGAATAAATATACATTATTACACATTATATATATTTAATTACGAATAAATATACATTATTACACATTATATATATTTAATTACGAATAAATATACATTATTACACATTATATATATTTAATTACGAATAAATATACATTATTACACATTATATATATTTAATTACGAATAAATATACATTATTACACATTATATATATTTAATTACGAATAAATATACATTATTACACATTATATATATTTAATTACGAATAAATATACATTATTACACATTATATATATTTAATTACGAATAAATATACATTATTACACATTATATATATTTAATTACGAATAAATATACATTATTACACATTATATATATTTAATTACGAATAAATATACATTATTACACATTATATATATTTAATTACGAATAAATATACATTATTACACATTATATATATTTAATTACGAATAAATATACATTATTACACATTATATATATTTAATTACGAATAAATATACATTATTACACATTATATATATTTAATTACGAATAAATATACATTATTACACATTATATATATTTAATTACGAATAAATATACATTATTACACATTATATATATTTAATTACGAATAAATATACATTATTACACATTATATATATTTAATTACGAATAAATATACATTATTACACATTATATATATTTAATTACGAATAAATATACATTATTACACATTATATATATTTAATTACGAATAAATATACATTATTACACATTATATATATTTAATTACGAATAAATATACATTATTACACATTATATATATTTAATTACGAATAAATATACATTATTACACATTATATATATTTAATTACGAATAAATATACATTATTACACATTATATATATTTAATTACGAATAAATATACATTATTACACATTATATATATTTAATTACGAATAAATATACATTATTACACATTATATATATTTAATTACGAATAAATATACATTATT
This sequence comes from Anthrax anthrax, assembly GCA_963971155.1. Classification (NCBI taxonomy): domain Eukaryota; kingdom Metazoa; phylum Arthropoda; class Insecta; order Diptera; family Bombyliidae; genus Anthrax; species Anthrax anthrax. Next base: position 27,416,927 of record OZ020121.1, on the reverse strand, counting down.
ACACATTATATATATTTAATTACGAATAAATATACATTATTACACATTATATATATTTAATTACGAATAAATATACATTATTACACATTATATATATTTAATTACGAATAAATATACATTATTACACATTATATATATTTAATTACGAATAAATATACATTATTACACATTATATATATTTAATTACGAATAAATATACATTATTACACACTAAATATAAATATAAAGTTTAAAAAAATCGTTATTAAGTTTTAAAAAATATTGCTGAAAAATCGTTATAAAGTTTTAAAAAATCGTTATTAAGTTTTAAAAAATATTGCTGAAAAATCGTTATAAAGTTTTAAAAAAGTTTCCTAAAAAGTTGCAAAAAATGTTGGATAGTGTGTGGGAAAAAGTTGCAAAAAAAGTTGGATAGTGTATAGCACGCATAATGTTGCAACTTTGTTGGATAGTGTATGTAGTGCATAAGTATAAACAATATTTTTAAAAATTAAAAGATTTAAATAAATTCAAGAATTTATACCGCCCGAGTCACATAAAATTCAAACAATTTATTGTAAGTTTTTGGCGGTCATGTCAATGTTGTGAAAAATAAATTGTTAAATTTTTTTTTTATTTTATTTTATTAAAAGGAGGGAAGAACAATAAATTATTATCATTATTACACATTATATATATTTAATTACGAATAAATATACATTATTACACATTATATATATTTAATTACGAATAAATATACATTATTACACATTATATATATTTAATTACGAATAAATATACATTATTACACATTATATATATTTAATTACGAATAAATATACATTATTACACATTATATATATTTAATTACGAATAAATATACATTATTACACATTATATATATTTAATTACGAATAAATATACATTATTACACATTATATATATTTAATTACGAATAAATATACATTATTACACATTATATATATTTAATTACGAATAAATATACATTATTACACATTATATATATTTAATTTTATTTACTTTTTTTACTTTATTTTATTCATAATCTACTCTAGTTTTTATTTTAACTTTAAGCTTATTATTTAGTTTTCTAATCTTTCTGTTAGTATTATTAGAATTAGCTTTTTCTTTATAAAATTTATACTTTTATTTTTATTTAACATTATTTTCCATATTGTTCAATTATCAGTATTAAGCATTTTCATATTTTCTCTATTTTAAGTTTATAATAGTTTTTTCTACTTTTCTTTTAGTCTCTAGATCTAGTTCTAATTCTTTTTAGTTTTGTAATTAAGCATCTCTGCTTTAGTCTAGTTTAATAGCCAATAAGTACTTTATAACTTTTAGTTCCTAAGTTAATTTAAGTTATTTGATTGTCGTCCGATCGCCAAAAGGCCCTGGCGGGTCGTGGTGGGCGAGGAGGGATGAAAATTTATTTTTCATTCCCTCCTTCTAATAAATAAATAAATAATAAATATATTTAATTACGAATAAATATACATTATTACACATTATATATATTTAATTACGAATAAATATACATTATTACACATTATATATATTTAATTACGAATAAATATACATTATTACACATTATATATATTTAATTACGAATAAATATACATTATTACACATTATATATATTTAATTACGAATAAATATACATTATTACACATTATATATATTTAATTACGAATAAATATACATTATTACACATTATATATATTTAATTACGAATAAATATACATTATTACACATTATATATATTTAATTACGAATAAATATACATTATTACACATTATATATATTTAATTACGAATAAATATACATTATTACACATTATATATATTTAATTACGAATAAATATACATTATTACACATTATATATATTTAATTACGAATAAATATACATTATTACACATTATATATATTTAATTACGAATAAATATACATTATTACACATTATATATATTTAATTACGAATAAATATACATTATTACACATTATATATATTTAATTACGAATAAATATACATTATTACACATTATATATATTTAATTACGAATAAATATACATTATTACACATTATATATATTTAATTACGAATAAATATACATTATTACACATTATATATATTTAATTACGAATAAATATACATTATTACACATTATATATATTTAATTACGAATAAATATACATTATTACACATTATATATATTTAATTACGAATAAATATACATTATTACACATTATATATATTTAATTACGAATAAATATACATTATTACACATTATATATATTTAATTACGAATAAATATACATTATTACACATTATATATATTTAATTACGAATAAATATACATTATTACACATTATATATATTTAATTACGAATAAATATACATTATTACACATTATATATATTTAATTACGAATAAATATACATTATTACACATTATATATATTTAATTACGAATAAATATACATTATTACACATTATATATATTTAATTACGAATAAATATACATTATTACACATTATATATATTTAATTACGAATAAATATACATTATTACACATTATATATATTTAATTACGAATAAATATACATTATTACACATTATATATATTTAATTACGAATAAATATACATTATTACACATTATATATATTTAATTACGAATAAATATACATTATTACACATTATATATATTTAATTACGAATAAATATACATTATTACACATTATATATATTTAATTACGAATAAATATACATTATTACACATTATATATATTTAATTACGAATAAATATACATTATTACACATTATATATATTTAATTACGAATAAATATACATTATTACACATTATATATATTTAATTACGAATAAATATACATTATTACACATTATATATATTTAATTACGAATAAATATACATTATTACACATTATATATATTTAATTACGAATAAATATACATTATTACACACTAAATATAAATATAAAGTTTAAAAAAATCGTTATTAAGTTTTAAAAAATATTGCTGAAAAATCGTTATAAAGTTTTAAAAAATCGTTATTAAGTTTTAAAAAATATTGCTGAAAAATCGTTATAAAGTTTTAAAAAAGTTTCCTAAAAAGTTGCAAAAAATGTTGGATAGTGTGTGGGAAAAAGTTGCAAAAAAAGTTGGATAGTGTATAGCACGCATAATGTTGCAACTTTGTTGGATAGTGTATGTAGTGCATAAGTATAAACAATATTTTTAAAAATTAAAAGATTTAAATAAATTCAAGAATTTATACCGCCCGAGTCACATAAAATTCAAACAATTTATTGTAAGTTTTTGGCGGTCATGTCAATGTTGTGAAAAATAAATTGTTAAATTTTTTTTTTATTTTATTTTATTAAAAGGAGGGAAGAACAATAAATTATTATCATTATTACACATTATATATATTTAATTACGAATAAATATACATTATTACACATTATATATATTTAATTACGAATAAATATACATTATTACACATTATATATATTTAATTACGAATAAATATACATTATTACACATTATATATATTTAATTACGAATAAATATACATTATTACACATTATATATATTTAATTACGAATAAATATACATTATTACACATTATATATATTTAATTACGAATAAATATACATTATTACACATTATATATATTTAATTACGAATAAATATACATTATTACACATTATATATATTTAATTACGAATAAATATACATTATTACACATTATATATATTTAATTACGAATAAATATACATTATTACACATTATATATATTTAATTACGAATAAATATACATTATTACACATTATATATATTTAATTACGAATAAATATACATTATTACACATTATATATATTTAATTACGAATAAATATACATTATTACACATTATATATATTTAATTACGAATAAATATACATTATTACACATTATATATATTTAATTACGAATAAATATACATTATTACACATTATATATATTTAATTACGAATAAATATACATTATTACACATTATATATATTTAATTACGAATAAATATACATTATTACACATTATATATATTTAATTACGAATAAATATACATTATTACACACTAAATATAAATATAAAGTTTAAAAAAATCGTTATTAAGTTTTAAAAAATATTGCTGAAAAATCGTTATAAAGTTTTAAAAAATCGTTATTAAGTTTTAAAAAATATTGCTGAAAAATCGTTATAAAGTTTTAAAAAAGTTTCCTAAAAAGTTGCAAAAAATGTTGGATAGTGTGTGGGAAAAAGTTGCAAAAAAAGTTGGATAGTGTATAGCACGCATAATGTTGCAACTTTGTTGGATAGTGTATGTAGTGCATAAGTATAAACAATATTTTTAAAAATTAAAAGATTTAAATAAATTCAAGAATTTATACCGCCCGAGTCACATAAAATTCAAACAATTTATTGTAAGTTTTTGGCGGTCATGTCAATGTTGTGAAAAATAAATTGTTAAATTTTTTTTTTTATTTTATTTTATTAAAAGGAGGGAAGAACAATAAATTATTATCATTATTACACATTATATATATTTAATTACGAATAAATATACATTATTACACATTATATATATTTAATTACGAATAAATATACATTATTACACATTATATATATTTAATTACGAATAAATATACATTATTACACATTATATATATTTAATTACGAATAAATATACATTATTACACATTATATATATTTAATTACGAATAAATATACATTATTACACATTATATATATTTAATTACGAATAAATATACATTATTACACATTATATATATTTAATTACGAATAAATATACATTATTACACATTATATATATTTAATTACGAATAAATATACATTATTACACATTATATATATTTAATTACGAATAAATATACATTATTACACATTATATATATTTAATTACGAATAAATATACATTATTACACATTATATATATTTAATTACGAATAAATATACATTATTACACATTATATATATTTAATTACGAATAAATATACATTATTACACACTAAATATAAATATAAAGTTTAAAAAAATCGTTATTAAGTTTTAAAAAATATTGCTGAAAAATCGTTATAAAGTTTTAAAAAATCGTTATTAAGTTTTAAAAAATATTGCTGAAAAATCGTTATAAAGTTTTAAAAAAGTTTCCTAAAAAGTTGCAAAAAATGTTGGATAGTGTGTGGGAAAAAGTTGCAAAAAAAGTTGGATAGTGTATAGCACGCATAATGTTGCAACTTTGTTGGATAGTGTATGTAGTGCATAAGTATAAACAATATTTTTAAAAATTAAAAGATTTAAATAAATTCAAGAATTTATACCGCCCGAGTCACATAAAATTCAAACAATTTATTGTAAGTTTTTGGCGGTCATGTCAATGTTGTGAAAAATAAATTGTTAAATTTTTTTTTTATTTTATTTTATTAAAAGGAGGGAAGAACAATAAATTATTATCATTATTACACATTATATATATTTAATTACGAATAAATATACATTATTACACATTATATATATTTAATTACGAATAAATATACATTATTACACATTATATATATTTAATTACGAATAAATATACATTATTACACATTATATATATTTAATTACGAATAAATATACATTATTACACATTATATATATTTAATTACGAATAAATATACATTATTACACATTATATATATTTAATTACGAATAAATATACATTATTACACATTATATATATTTAATTACGAATAAATATACATTATTACACATTATATATATTTAATTACGAATAAATATACATTATTACACATTATATATATTTAATTACGAATAAATATACATTATTACACATTATATATATTTAATTACGAATAAATATACATTATTACACATTATATATATTTAATTACGAATAAATATACATTATTACACATTATATATATTTAATTACGAATAAATATACATTATTACACATTATATATATTTAATTACGAATAAATATACATTATTACACATTATATATATTTAATTACGAATAAATATACATTATTACACATTATATATATTTAATTACGAATAAATATACATTATTACACATTATATATATTTAATTACGAATAAATATACATTATTACACATTATATATATTTAATTACGAATAAATATACATTATTACACATTATATATATTTAATTACGAATAAATATACATTATTACACATTATATATATTTAATTACGAATAAATATACATTATTACACATTATATATATTTAATTACGAATAAATATACATTATTACACATTATATATATTTAATTACGAATAAATATACATTATTACACATTATATATATTTAATTACGAATAAATATACATTATTACACATTATATATATTTAATTACGAATAAATATACATTATTACACATTATATATATTTAATTACGAATAAATATACATTATTACACATTATATATATTTAATTACGAATAAATATACATTATTACACATTATATATATTTAATTACGAATAAATATACATTATTACACATTATATATATTTAATTACGAATAAATATACATTATTACACATTATATATATTTAATTACGAATAAATATACATTATTACACATTATATATATTTAATTACGAATAAATATACATTATTACACATTATATATATTTAATTACGAATAAATATACATTATTACACATTATATATATTTAATTACGAATAAATATACATTATTACACATTATATATATTTAATTACGAATAAATATACATTATTACACATTATATATATTTAATTACGAATAAATATACATTATTACACATTATATATATTTAATTACGAATAAATATACATTATTACACATTATATATATTTAATTACGAATAAATATACATTATTACACACTAAATATAAATATAAAGTTTAAAAAAATCGTTATTAAGTTTTAAAAAATATTGCTGAAAAATCGTTATAAAGTTTTAAAAAATCGTTATTAAGTTTTAAAAAATATTGCTGAAAAATCGTTATAAAGTTTTAAAAAAGTTTCCTAAAAAGTTGCAAAAAATGTTGGATAGTGTGTGGGAAAAAGTTGCAAAAAAAGTTGGATAGTGTATAGCACGCATAATGTTGCAACTTTGTTGGATAGTGTATGTAGTGCATAAGTATAAACAATATTTTTAAAAATTAAAAGATTTAAATAAATTCAAGAATTTATACCGCCCGAGTCACATAAAATTCAAACAATTTATTGTAAGTTTTTGGCGGTCATGTCAATGTTGTGAAAAATAAATTGTTAAATTTTTTTTTTATTTTATTTTATTAAAAGGAGGGAAGAACAATAAATTATTATCATTATTACACATTATATATATTTAATTACGAATAAATATACATTATTACACATTATATATATTTAATTACGAATAAATATACATTATTACACATTATATATATTTAATTACGAATAAATATACATTATTACACATTATATATATTTAATTACGAATAAATATACATTATTACACATTATATATATTTAATTACGAATAAATATACATTATTACACATTATATATATTTAATTACGAATAAATATACATTATTACACATTATATATATTTAATTACGAATAAATATACATTATTACACATTATATATATTTAATTACGAATAAATATACATTATTACACATTATATATATTTAATTACGAATAAATATACATTATTACACATTATATATATTTAATTACGAATAAATATACATTATTACACATTATATATATTTAATTACGAATAAATATACATTATTACACATTATATATATTTAATTACGAATAAATATACATTATTACACATTATATATATTTAATTACGAATAAATATACATTATTACACATTATATATATTTAATTACGAATAAATATACATTATTACACATTATATATATTTAATTACGAATAAATATACATTATTACACATTATATATATTTAATTACGAATAAATATACATTATTACACATTATATATATTTAATTACGAATAAATATACATTATTACACATTATATATATTTAATTACGAATAAATATACATTATTACACACTAAATATAAATATAAAGTTTAAAAAAATCGTTATTAAGTTTTAAAAAATATTGCTGAAAAATCGTTATAAAGTTTTAAAAAATCGTTATTAAGTTTTAAAAAATATTGCTGAAAAATCGTTATAAAGTTTTAAAAAAGTTTCCTAAAAAGTTGCAAAAAATGTTGGATAGTGTGTGGGAAAAAGTTGCAAAAAAAGTTGGATAGTGTATAGCACGCATAATGTTGCAACTTTGTTGGATAGTGTATGTAGTGCATAAGTATAAACAATATTTTTAAAAATTAAAAGATTTAAATAAATTCAAGAATTTATACCGCCCGAGTCACATAAAATTCAAACAATTTATTGTAAGTTTTTGGCGGTCATGTCAATGTTGTGAAAAATAAATTGTTAAATTTTTTTTTTATTTTATTTTATTAAAAGGAGGGAAGAACAATAAATTATTATCATTATTACACATTATATATATTTAATTACGAATAAATATACATTATTACACATTATATATATTTAATTACGAATAAATATACATTATTACACATTATATATATTTAATTACGAATAAATATACATTATTACACATTATATATATTTAATTACGAATAAATATACATTATTACACATTATATATATTTAATTACGAATAAATATACATTATTACACATTATATATATTTAATTACGAATAAATATACATTATTACACATTATATATATTTAATTACGAATAAATATACATTATTACACATTATATATATTTAATTACGAATAAATATACATTATTACACATTATATATATTTAATTACGAATAAATATACATTATTACACATTATATATATTTAATTACGAATAAATATACATTATTACACATTATATATATTTAATTACGAATAAATATACATTATTACACATTATATATATTTAATTACGAATAAATATACATTATTACACATTATATATATTTAATTACGAATAAATATACATTATTACACATTATATATATTTAATTACGAATAAATATACATTATTACACATTATATATATTTAATTACGAATAAATATACATTATTACACATTATATATATTTAATTACGAATAAATATACATTATTACACATTATATATATTTAATTACGAATAAATATACATTATTACACATTATATATATTTAATTACGAATAAATATACATTATTACACATTATATATATTTAATTACGAATAAATATACATTATTACACATTATATATATTTAATTACGAATAAATATACATTATTACACATTATATATATTTAATTACGAATAAATATACATTATTACACATTATATATATTTAATTACGAATAAATATACATTATTACACATTATATATATTTAATTACGAATAAATATACATTATTACACATTATATATATTTAATTACGAATAAATATACATTATTACACATTATATATATTTAATTACGAATAAATATACATTATTACACATTATATATATTTAATTACGAATAAATATACATTATTACACATTATATATATTTAATTACGAATAAATATACATTATTACACATTATATATATTTAATTACGAATAAATATACATTATTACACATTATATATATTTAATTACGAATAAATATACATTATTACACATTATATATATTTAATTACGAATAAATATACATTATTACACATTATATATATTTAATTACGAATAAATATACATTATTACACATTATATATATTTAATTACGAATAAATATACATTATTACACATTATATATATTTAATTACGAATAAATATACATTATTACACATTATATATATTTAATTACGAATAAATATACATTATTACACATTATATATATTTAATTACGAATAAATATACATTATTACACATTATATATATTTAATTACGAATAAATATACATTATTACACATTATATATATTTAATTACGAATAAATATACATTATTACACATTATATATATTTAATTACGAATAAATATACATTATTACACATTATATATATTTAATTACGAATAAATATACATTATTACACATTATATATATTTAATTACGAATAAATATACATTATTACACATCATATATATTTAATTACGAATAAATATACATTATTACACATTATATATATTTAATTACGAATAAATATACATTATTACACATTATATATATTTAATTACGAATAAATATACATTATTACACATTATATATATTTAATTACGAATAAATATACATTATTACACATTATATATATTTAATTACGAATAAATATACATTATTACACATTATATATATTTAATTACGAATAAATATACATTATTACACACTAAATATAAATATAAAGTTTAAAAAAATCGTTATTAAGTTTTAAAAAATATTGCTGAAAAATCGTTATAAAGTTTTAAAAAATCGTTATTAAGTTTTAAAAAATATTGCTGAAAAATCGTTATAAAGTTTTAAAAAAGTTTCCTAAAAAGTTGCAAAAAATGTTGGATAGTGTGTGGGAAAAAGTTGCAAAAAAAGTTGGATAGTGTATAGCACGCATAATGTTGCAACTTTGTTGGATAGTGTATGTAGTGCATAAGTATAAACAATATTTTTAAAAATTAAAAGATTTAAATAAATTCAAGAATTTATACCGCCCGAGTCACATAAAATTCAAACAATTTATTGTAAGTTTTTGGCGGTCATGTCAATGTTGTGAAAAATAAATTGTTAAATTTTTTTTTTATTTTATTTTATTAAAAGGAGGGAAGAACAATAAATTATTATCATTATTACACATTATATATATTTAATTACGAATAAATATACATTATTACACATTATATATATTTAATTACGAATAAATATACATTATTACACATTATATATATTTAATTACGAATAAATATACATTATTACACATTATATATATTTAATTACGAATAAATATACATTATTACACATTATATATATTTAATTACGAATAAATATACATTATTACACATTATATATATTTAATTACGAATAAATATACATTATTACACATTATATATATTTAATTACGAATAAATATACATTATTACACATTATATATATTTAATTACGAATAAATATACATTATTACACATTATATATATTTAATTACGAATAAATATACATTATTACACATTATATATATTTAATTACGAATAAATATACATTATTACACATTATATATATTTAATTACGAATAAATATACATTATTACACATTATATATATTTAATTACGAATAAATATACATTATTACACATTATATATATTTAATTACGAATAAATATACATTATTACACACTAAATATAAATATAAAGTTTAAAAAAATCGTTATTAAGTTTTAAAAAATATTGCTGAAAAATCGTTATAAAGTTTTAAAAAATCGTTATTAAGTTTTAAAAAATATTGCTGAAAAATCGTTATAAAGTTTTAAAAAAGTTTCCTAAAAAGTTGCAAAAAATGTTGGATAGTGTGTGGGAAAAAGTTGCAAAAAAAGTTGGATAGTGTATAGCACGCATAATGTTGCAACTTTGTTGGATAGTGTATGTAGTGCATAAGTATAAACAATATTTTTAAAAATTAAAAGATTTAAATAAATTCAAGAATTTATACCGCCCGAGTCACATAAAATTCAAACAATTTATTGTAAGTTTTTGGCGGTCATGTCAATGTTGTGAAAAATAAATTGTTAAATTTTTTTTTTATTTTATTTTATTAAAAGGAGGGAAGAACAATAAATTATTATCATTATTACACATTATATATATTTAATTACGAATAAATATACATTATTACACATTATATATATTTAATTACGAATAAATATACATTATTACACATTATATATATTTAATTACGAATAAATATACATTATTACACATTATATATATTTAATTACGAATAAATATACATTATTACACATTATATATATTTAATTACGAATAAATATACATTATTACACATTATATATATTTAATTACGAATAAATATACATTATTACACATTATATATATTTAATTACGAATAAATATACATTATTACACATTATATATATTTAATTACGAATAAATATACATTATTACACATTATATATATTTAATTACGAATAAATATACATTATTACACATTATATATATTTAATTACGAATAAATATACATTATTACACATTATATATATTTAATTACGAATAAATATACATTATTACACATTATATATATTTAATTACGAATAAATATACATTATTACACATTATATATATTTAATTACGAATAAATATACATTATTACACATTATATATATTTAATTACGAATAAATATACATTATTACACATTATATATATTTAATTACGAATAAATATACATTATTACACATTATATATATTTAATTACGAATAAATATACATTATTACACATTATATATATTTAATTACGAATAAATATACATTATTACACATTATATATATTTAATTACGAATAAATATACATTATTACACATTATATATATTTAATTACGAATAAATATACATTATTACACATTATATATATTTAATTACGAATAAATATACATTATTACACATTATATATATTTAATTACGAATAAATATACATTATTACACATTATATATATTTAATTACGAATAAATATACATTATTACACATTATATATATTTAATTACGAATAAATATACATTATTACACACTAAATATAAATATAAAGTTTAAAAAAATCGTTATTAAGTTTTAAAAAATATTGCTGAAAAATCGTTATAAAGTTTTAAAAAATCGTTATTAAGTTTTAAAAAATATTGCTGAAAAATCGTTATAAAGTTTTAAAAAAGTTTCCTAAAAAGTTGCAAAAAATGTTGGATAGTGTGTGGGAAAAAGTTGCAAAAAAAGTTGGATAGTGTATAGCACGCATAATGTTGCAACTTTGTTGGATAGTGTATGTAGTGCATAAGTATAAACAATATTTTTAAAAATTAAAAGATTTAAATAAATTCAAGAATTTATACCGCCCGAGTCACATAAAATTCAAACAATTTATTGTAAGTTTTTGGCGGTCATGTCAATGTTGTGAAAAATAAATTGTTAAATTTTTTTTTTATTTTATTTTATTAAAAGGAGGGAAGAACAATAAATTATTATCATTATTACACATTATATATATTTAATTACGAATAAATATACATTATTACACATTATATATATTTAATTACGAATAAATATACATTATTACACATTATATATATTTAATTACGAATAAATATACATTATTACACATTATATATATTTAATTACGAATAAATATACATTATTACACATTATATATATTTAATTACGAATAAATATACATTATTACACATTATATATATTTAATTACGAATAAATATACATTATTACACATTATATATATTTAATTACGAATAAATATACATTATTACACATTATATATATTTAATTACGAATAAATATACATTATTACACATTATATATATTTAATTACGAATAAATATACATTATTACACATTATATATATTTAATTACGAATAAATATACATTATTACACATTATATATATTTAATTACGAATAAATATACATTATTACACATTATATATATTTAATTACGAATAAATATACATTATTACACATTATATATATTTAATTACGAATAAATATACATTATTACACATTATATATATTTAATTACGAATAAATATACATTATTACACATTATATATATTTAATTACGAATAAATATACATTATTACACATTATATATATTTAATTACGAATAAATATACATTATTACACATTATATATATTTAATTACGAATAAATATACATTATTACACATTATATATATTTAATTACGAATAAATATACATTATTACACATTATATATATTTAATTACGAATAAATATACATTATTACACATTATATATATTTAATTACGAATAAATATACATTATTACACATTATATATATTTAATTACGAATAAATATACATTATTACACATTATATATATTTAATTACGAATAAATATACATTATTACACATTATATATATTTAATTACGAATAAATATACATTATTACACATTATATATATTTAATTACGAATAAATATACATTATTACACATTATATATATTTAATTACGAATAAATATACATTATTACACATTATATATATTTAATTACGAATAAATATACATTATTACACATTATATATATTTAATTACGAATAAATATACATTATTACACATTATATATATTTAATTACGAATAAATATACATTATTACACATTATATATATTTAATTACGAATAAATATACATTATTACACATTATATATATTTAATTACGAATAAATATACATTATTACACATTATATATATTTAATTACGAATAAATATACATTATTACACATTATATATATTTAATTACGAATAAATATACATTATTACACATTATATATATTTAATTACGAATAAATATACATTATTACACATTATATATATTTAATTACGAATAAATATACATTATTACACATTATATATATTTAATTACGAATAAATATACATTATTACACATTATATATATTTAATTACGAATAAATATACATTATTACACATTATATATATTTAATTACGAATAAATATACATTATTACACATTATATATATTTAATTACGAATAAATATACATTATTACACATTATATATATTTAATTACGAATAAATATACATTATTACACATTATATATATTTAATTACGAATAAATATACATTATTACACATTATATATATTTAATTACGAATAAATATACATTATTACACATTATATATATTTAATTACGAATAAATATACATTATTACACATTATATATATTTAATTACGAATAAATATACATTATTACACATTATATATATTTAATTACGAATAAATATACATTATTACACATTATATATATTTAATTACGAATAAATATACATTATTACACATTATATATATTTAATTACGAATAAATATACATTATTACACATTATATATATTTAATTACGAATAAATATACATTATTACACATTATATATATTTAATTACGAATAAATATACATTATTACACATTATATATATTTAATTACGAATAAATATACATTATTACACATTATATATATTTAATTACGAATAAATATACATTATTACACATTATATATATTTAATTACGAATAAATATACATTATTACACATTATATATATTTAATTACGAATAAATATACATTATTACACATTATATATATTTAATTACGAATAAATATACATTATTACACATTATATATATTTAATTACGAATAAATATACATTATTACACATTATATATATTTAATTACGAATAAATATACATTATTACACACTAAATATAAATATAAAGTTTAAAAAAATCGTTATTAAGTTTTAAAAAATATTGCTGAAAAATCGTTATAAAGTTTTAAAAAATCGTTATTAAGTTTTAAAAAATATTGCTGAAAAATCGTTATAAAGTTTTAAAAAAGTTTCCTAAAAAGTTGCAAAAAATGTTGGATAGTGTGTGGGAAAAAGTTGCAAAAAAAGTTGGATAGTGTATAGCACGCATAATGTTGCAACTTTGTTGGATAGTGTATGTAGTGCATAAGTATAAACAATATTTTTAAAAATTAAAAGATTTAAATAAATTCAAGAATTTATACCGCCCGAGTCACATAAAATTCAAACAATTTATTGTAAGTTTTTGGCGGTCATGTCAATGTTGTGAAAAATAAATTGTTAAATTTTTTTTTTATTTTATTTTATTAAAAGGAGGGAAGAACAATAAATTATTATCATTATTACACATTATATATATTTAATTACGAATAAATATACATTATTACACATTATATATATTTAATTACGAATAAATATACATTATTACACATTATATATATTTAATTACGAATAAATATACATTATTACACATTATATATATTTAATTACGAATAAATATACATTATTACACATTATATATATTTAATTACGAATAAATATACATTATTACACATTATATATATTTAATTACGAATAAATATACATTATTACACATTATATATATTTAATTACGAATAAATATACATTATTACACATTATATATATTTAATTACGAATAAATATACATTATTACACATTATATATATTTAATTACGAATAAATATACATTATTACACATTATATATATTTAATTACGAATAAATATACATTATTACACATTATATATATTTAATTACGAATAAATATACATTATTACACATTATATATATTTAATTACGAATAAATATACATTATTACACATTATATATATTTAATTACGAATAAATATACATTATTACACATTATATATATTTAATTACGAATAAATATACATTATTACACATTATATATATTTAATTACGAATAAATATACATTATTACACATTATATATATTTAATTACGAATAAATATACATTATTACACATTATATATATTTAATTACGAATAAATATACATTATTACACATTATATATATTTAATTACGAATAAATATACATTATTACACATTATATATATTTAATTACGAATAAATATACATTACGTTATTAAGTTTTAAAAAATGTTGCTGAAAAATCGTTACAAATTACATTAAAATATTTTATATGTTGTGAAAAATTAAATAACTTTTCGAATATTTAAGATTTTCAGTATACACAATAATTATAATTAAAAATGCAATCTCAGGACAACAACGAATCAACCACGATAACAACAGCTAAAAGAAGAAAATTAAGTACAAACGAGAAAATAAATAGGGATACAGCAAAAGAAAACAAAACAATTAATTCATTAAATTTTGCACCTAGTACATTATTACCATCATTAACACAAAAAGATAATAATAAATCATTAAAGCCCTTAAGAAAACGACGACGACCTAAAAAAGGTCAATTCGAAAAGAAATACGATGAAATTATAAATAAATATAAATATGAATCATCAACATGGAAAATTGATATAGAAATATTAAGAATAGAATCATATAATGAAGGTATAATTAAAAATATTTATAAATTTTACAGTAAAATTTTATTAGAAATTCAATTAATCAATAAAAATGAACATTTTATTGTAATTATAAATTCATATATATTTAATGAACGTAAATTAAATTTAGGATGTAAAATAAAATTTTTATTAGATAATGAAACAATGTATAAAAATATAAATAATGGTATTACTACAATTGTATATAAGTCAATAAATAAAATAATAAATATGGATTTAAATTCAAAATGATGAAGAAAATACTCGTTTTTTTAATTGTAATTACATACTTCGTGGCAAATTTATCCTATAAACGGATATTTCTCAAATAATAAATACTAATATACATTGTTATGTTTATTAGCACTTACATTTGCCTTAATCTTAAAATGCATTCAACATTTTTATTTTTATTTTATTTTTTATTTAAATTTTTAAAAAACCAAGTAATTAGAGTGTTTTTCTCTTCTATTATTCAAATATTTTTAAACTTTTCTTTTTTAAATACATATGTATACACTTATATTAAATAATATCCAAATAAAGTTAAATAAAAATTTATCCGTTATTTTATTATTATTTTTTATGGTCATTATCTTATGTAGAATACAACTGATTTGGAATACGTAAGGATAGAATAGGAACAAATTAAATTTAAAAAAATAAAAAAAGGAATAAAAATTAAAAAAATGAAGTCGTCGCCCTTGGGTGGGATCGAACCATCGACTTTTCGGTTAACAGCCGAACGCGCAAGCCGATTGCGATCTTAATAAGTTTCATTCAAATTTATCTAAACAAATATGTATTTTTAATTTCTCATTATTACATTAAATAATAAAAAAAATAAATAAATTTAGCATCTAGTACATCATTACTATCATTAACACAAAAAGATAATAATAAATCAATAAAGCCATTAAGAGAACGGCGACGACGACGACCTAAAAAAGGTCAATTCGAAAAGAAATACGATAAAATTATAAATAAATATAAATATGAATCATCAACATGGAAAATTGATATAGAAATATTAAGAATAGAATCATATAATGAAGGTATAATTAAAAATATTTATAAATTTTACAGTAAAATTTTATTAGAAATTCAATTAATTAATAAAAATGAACATTTTATTGTAATTATAAATTCATATATATTTAATGAACGTAAATTAAATTTAGGATGTAAAATAAAATTTTTATTAGATGATGAAACAATGTATAAAAATATAAATAATGATATTACTACAATTGTATATACGTCAATAAATAAAATAATAAATATGGATTTAAATTCAAATGGATGAAGAAAATACTCGTTGTTTTAATTGTAATTACATACTTCGTGGCAAATTTATCCTTAAAACGGATATTTCTCAAATAATAAATACTAATACACATTGTTATGTTTATTAGCACTTACATTTGCCTTAATCTTAAAATGCATTCAACATTTTTATTTTTATTTTATTTTTTATTTAAATTTTTAAAAAACCAAGTAATAAGAGTGTTTTTCTCTTCTATTATTCAAATATTTTTAAACTTTTCTTTTTTAAATACATATGTATACACTTATATTAAATAATATCCAAATAAAGTTAAATAAAAATTTATCCATTATTTTATTATTATTTTATTTTAATATTTATTTTTATTTTTTCTTAATACATATAGTTGTAACCGTATTACAAATATTTGTTATATTTTCTATATTTTTATCTTCAAAAATGAACATAATATTATCAATAGCACATAAACACATTTCAATTCATTAACAATCTTAAATCAATTCAAATAATTTGATACTGACATATTGTATTTACACATACATATGTAAATTTTTAAATTTTCTAATATTTTTGTAAAAAAAATTCAATTTTTCTAATTGTTATTTTTGTTTTTTCTAGCTACAACTTTTTAAAACTATTTAATTTCTTATAATAAAAGTTCATTGATAAATACAAAATAAAAGCTTAAATCTGAGTATAAATGTAAATTTATAAAAATATGTAAAAAAAGTAATACAATAGTAAAAGCTAAACATTATTATTACTTAAAAGATTTTTTTTTTTGTCGAAAATAAATTAGTTCATTAACCTTTGTTATACATGTGTCCAATTGTTCAAATTTTTTCTTCTTACATTTTTAGTAAAAAAATAACCAACGAGTTATAAAATATTTAAGGAGTAATATTTAAGATCCTTTATCTACAATTAAATAAAATAAGCAAGAATAACAAATATAAAATAAAATTCAATTTCGAAATTTATTTATTAAATTATATGAAATGCAATTTACTTGCATTTAATTGTCTAACAAAAAAGTAAAAAATTCAAACAATCAGAATTTCCAAAAAAAAAAATCCAAAGAGCTAAAAGAAATTAAAACATGTTTCAGTTTTTTAATGTTCAGTGGGTTTAATAACAATTGAAAATTTGAAATGCATCATTTATGAGTAATGCAATTACGAATAGGTATTAGCTAATATATATGTATGTCCAACAGACTTTTATGGTCATTATCTTATGTAGAATACAACTGATTTGGAATACGTAAGGATAGAATAGGAACAAATGAAATTTAAAAAAATAAAAAAAGGAATAAAAATTTAAAAAAATGAAGTCGCCGCCCTTGGGTGGGATCGAACCATCGACTTTTCGGTTAACAGCCGAACGCTGTTAAATAAAATTAAAATTAAATAAAATTTTTATTAGATGATGAAACAATGTATAAAAATATAAATAATGGTATTACTACAATTGTATATACGTCAATAAATAAAATAATAAATATGGATTTAAATTCAAATGGATGAAGAAAATACTCGTTGTTTTAATTGTAATTACATACTTCGTGGCAAATTTATCCTTAAAACGGATATTTCTCAAATAATAAATACTAATACACATTGTTATGTTTATTAGCACTTACATTTGCCTTAATCTTAAAATGCATTCAACATTTTTATTTTTATTTTATTTTTTATTTAAATTTTTAAAAAACCAAGTAATAAGAGTGTTTTTCTCTTCTATTATTCAAATATTTTTAAACTTTTCTTTTTTAAATACATATGTATACACTTATATTAAATAATATCCAAATAAAGTTAAATAAAAATTTATCCATTATTTTATTATTATTTTATTTTAATATTTATTTTTATTTTTTCTTAATACATATAGTTGTAACCGTATTACAAATATTTGTTATATTTTCTATATTTTTATCTTCAAAAATGAACATAATATTATCAATAGCACATAAACACATTTCAATTCATTAACAATCTTAAATCAATTCAAATAATTTGATACTGACATATTGTATTTACACATACATATGTAAATTTTTAAATTTTCTAATATTTTTGTAAAAAAAATTCAATTTTTCTAATTGTTATTTTTGTTTTTTCTAGCTACAACTTTTTAAAACTATTTAATTTCTTATAATAAAAGTTCATTGATAAATACAAAATAAAAGCTTAAATCTGAGTATAAATGTAAATTTATAAAAATATGTAAAAAAAGTAATACAATGGTAAAAGCTAAACATTATTATTACTTAAAAGATTTTTTTTTTTGTCGAAAATAAATTAGTTCATTAACCTTTGTTATACATGTGTCATGTGTCCAATTGTTCAAATTTTTTCTTCTTACATTTTTAGTAAAAAAATAACCAACGAGTTATAAAATATTTAAGAAGGAGTAATATTTAAGATCCTTTATCTACAATTAAATAAAATAAGCAAGAATAACAAAAATAAAATAAAATTCAATTTCGAAATTTATTTATTAAATTATATGAAATGCAATTTACTTGCATTTAATTGTCTAACAAAAAAGTAAAAAATTCAAACAATCAGAATTTCCAAAAAAAAAAAAAATCCAAAGAGCTAAAAGAAATTAAAACATGTTTCAGTTTTTTAATGTTCAGTGGGTTTAATAACAATTGAAAATTTGAAATGCATCATTTATGAGTAATGCAATTACGATTAGGTATTAGCTAATATATATGTATGTCCAACAGACTTTTATGGTCATTATCTTATGTAGAATACGACTGATTTGGAATACGTAAGGATAGAATAGGAACAAATTAAATTTAAAAAAATAAAAAATGTTTTTCAGAGTTAGTATAATATCTGAATAAATATACGTACAAATATAAATGAAAATTAAATTCAAATAAGTCTTGCTTTTTATATTTAGGTAGGTACATACTATGAGTGTAGGGACGTAATCGTATATTTTTATACGAGAAATATAATACACATGTATGTTGCGTTATATTGTACAAGCAAATAATATAGATTGAAAGAAAGACGAAAAAAAAATTAAATGAAAAGAAAATCGAAAATAAAATATAACAAAAAAGAAACGAAGTAACAAAAACGGCTAGAAAATTTAAAAAATAATATGGGTATTAGAAATACCATCATATACCTACATACATCAAAATATGTTAACATATTCATATTGTACATACCTATGTAGGTATGTGTTAACAAGATGAGTGACAAAGTTGCCACAAGAATACGTACGTACGTGCTACAAAAAAAACGTACAAATATAAATGAAAATTAAATTCAAATAAGTCTTGCTTTTTATATTTAGGTAGGTACATACTATGAGTGTAGGGACGTAATCGTATATTTTTATACTAGAAATATAATACACATGTATGTTGCGTTATATTGTACAAGCAAATAATATATATTGAAAGAAAGACGAAAAAAAAATTAAATGAAAAGAAAATCGAAAATAAAATATAACAAAAAAGAAACGAAGTAACAAAAACGGCTAGAAAATTTAAAAAATAATATGGGTATTAGAAATACCATCATATACCTACATACATCAAAATATGTTAACATATTAATATTGTAAATACCTATGGATATGTTAACAAATTGAGTGACAAAGTTGCCACAAGAATACGTACGTACGTGCTACAAAAAAAAGCAACTTCTAAATTTCAAAAATTCATGGTTTAGTACTGTCATTAATGTACGTATATATGTATGTAGATGTGTATGTATCTCATGGTCTTATGGAGTATAAAAATTTTGCATCATTGCCGTATTATCATTTCGATTGTTGTTGTTTTTGTTTCCAAAAAAATACAGGAAACTGGCAATCAAATTAATTGTAGGTATAATTTATATACCTACATACATATGTTTTTAACATTACATTATTTTAATTAAATAAATACGAATTTTAATGAGCTTATAAAATCCTAAATATTTATACTATTTATATTATTCAATGGATATTAATTCTTATAATCTATACATAATATATTCGAAAATTTTAAATAATTGTGATAATAATTGAATTCTTACTACAGTTTTGATTGACCTGATGGGCTCACATCGAGTTGTTGTCCCAACGATGATAATGGTGATAATTTACTCAAAAGAAAAACAACTTTTCACTGCCCAATAAATGCCGCTCAATAAATGAATTTATTTTTGAGACGAAATTATCATCATTGGGGCAACAGCTCGATGTGAGCCCATCAGGTCAATCAAAACTAAGAATATTAATTTACCAATATACAGAGGACATCATTTGGTGTTTTCCCTTCAATATTGACATCATTCACTTCGATAACCTCATCACCAGCATGTATTAAACCAGAACGATCAGCTGCTCCACCATGCATTATTCTAGGTATAATAATTTTTCCAGGTTTTTCATCAGTTTTTATTGTGGCACCCTAAAAAAATTTTTTTACATATTATAGGTATTTAAATATATAGAATATCTAAACACTATCACAAAAAAGAAACAAATGACCAACAACAGAAAAGAGTAAGATTTTTTTTTTTTGAAAATGAATTATATTATGAATTATATTATATTGGATGTACGTATATCATTATTTTTAAAAAGAATATTAAGACTTAGTCAACGGCGCAACTACTGTAGCACTACTGAATGCTAGCACAACACTACACCGCAACATGAAGAAAATCTGAATGCAATAACGTGTAAGTTTTGACCTATGAACGAATTTCAACTTAATATCCAGATCCAGATTCCAGATCCACTAAAAAGTATAAATTATATTTTGCGAGAAGGAGAACTAAAAATTTATTGTTTCGCTCCGCCCCTAGACCTATTATTATTAATGTTGACTTTGACTATTTGTATATTATATTATAACGAAACGCTTTGTTTTAAATTTCCTATTCTAAGAATATGAAACGAATAAAATATCGAATAAAAAAAAAAACAGCATTTGAACGGATGGAACGGAACGGAATTGTAATATAGTACAATATTCACAAACTCTGAAAAACTTTTCGTAATACACTACGTTTGCATATGCAGAACTTGTGCACATTTTATCTTCAAGAGATCGTAATAAATTCAAGCACAGACAGATTCAAGTAACAAGTTGTTTACACATGCGACAATGAAGATTTTTTATATATGTATGTAGGTATGTATAAATACTTGTTAATATCAAACAAAATTTGAAATGCAATAACACATAAGTTTTGACCTAAGGAAAAATTTTAGCTTAAAACCGTCTGAAAGTTATAGCTGTTTCACAAAAATGTTTTTTAACGGCGACCAATAATTATATTTTGCAAGGGGGCCAAAAATTTGTTGTTTCGAAATAGAAATCAGAGCTTAAATGTTTTTCAGAGTTAGTATAATATCTGCATAAATATACGTACAAATATAAATGAAAATTAAATTCAAATAAGTCTTGCTTTTTATATTTAGGTAGGTACATACTATGAGTGTAGGGACGTAATCGTATATTTTTATACGAGAAATATAATACACATGTATGTTGCGTTATATTGTACAAGCAAATAATATATATTGAAAGAAAGACGAAAAAAAAATTAAATGAAAATAAAATCGAAAATAAAATATAACAAAAAAGAAACGAAGTAACAAAAACGGCTAGAAAATTTAAAAAATAATATGGGTATTAGAAATACCATCATATACCTACATACATCAAAATATGTTAACATATTAATATTGTAAATACCTATGGATATGTTAACAAATTGAGTGACAAAGTTGCCACAAGAATACGTACGTACGTGCTACAAAAAAAGCAACTTCTAAATTTCAAAAATTCATGGTTTAGTACAGTCATATATGTACGTGTATATGTAAGTAGATGTGTTTGTATCTCATGGTCTTATAAAGTATAAAAATTTTGCATCATTGCCGTATTATCATTTCGATTGTTGTTGTTTTTGTTTCCAAAAAAATACAGGAAACTGGCAATCAAATTAATTGTAGGTATAATTTATATACCTACATACATATAAGTTTTTAACATCACATTATTTTAATTAAATAAATACGAATTTTAATGAGCTTATAAAATCCTAAATATTTATACTATTTATATTATTCAATGGATATTAATTCTTATAATCTATACATAATATACATATTCGAAAATTTTAAATAATTGTGATAATAATTGAATTCTTACTACAGTTTTGATTGACCTGATGGGCTCACATCGAGTTGTTGTCCCAACGATGATAATGGTGATAATTTACTCAAAAGAAAAACAACTTTTCACTGCCCAATAAATGCCGCTCAATAAATGAATTTATTTTTGAGACGAAATTATCATCATTGGGGCAACAGCTCGATGTGAGCCCATCAGGTCAATCAAAACTAAGAATATTAATTTACCAATATACAGAGGACATCATTTGGTGTTTTCCCTTCAATATTGACATCATTCACTTCGATAACCTCATCACCAGCATGTATTAAACCAGAACGATCAGCTGCTCCACCATGCATTATTCTAGGTATAATAATTTTTCCAGGTTTTTCATCAGTTTTTATTGTGGCACCCTAAAAAAATTTTTTTACATATTATAGGTATTTAAATATATAGAATATCTAAACACTATCACAAAAAAGAAACAAATGACCAACAACAGAAAAGAGTAAGATTTTTTTTTTTTGAAAATGAATTATGTTATAAATTATATTATATTGGATGTACGTATATCATTATTTTTAAAAAGAATATTAAGACTTAGTCAACGGCGCAACTACTGTAGCACTACTGAATGCTAGGACAACACTACTCCGCAACATGAGGAAAATCTGAATGCAATAACGTGTAAGTTTTGACCTATGAACGAATTTCAACTTAATATCCAGATCCAGATTCCAGATCCACTAAAAAGTATAAATTATATTTTGCGAGAAGGAGAACTAAAAATTTATTGTTTCGCTCCGCCCCTAGACCTATTAATATTAATGTTGACTTTGACTATATGTATATTATATTATAACGAAATGCTTTGTTTTAAATTTCCTATTCTAAGAATATGAAACGAATAAAATATCGAATAAAAAGAAAAACAGCATTTGAACGGATGGAACGGAACGGAATTGTAATAAAGTACAATATTCACAAACTCTGAAAAACTTTTCGTAATACACTACGTTTGCATATGCAGAACTTGTGCACATTTTATCTTCAAGAGATCGTAATAAATTCAAGCACAGACAGATTCAAGTAACAAGTTGTTTACACATGCGACAATGAAGATTTTTTATATATGTATGTAGGTATGTATAAATACTTGTTAATATCAAACAAAATTTGAAATGCAATAACACATAAGTTTTGACCTAAGGAAAAATTTTAGCTTAAAACCGTCTGAAAGTTATAGCTGTTTCACAAAAATGTTTTTTAACGGCGACCAATAATTATATTTTGCAAGGGGGCCAAAAATTTGTTGTTTCGAAATAGAAATCAGAGCTTAAATGTTTTTCAGAGTTAGTATAATATCTGCATAAATATACGTACAAATATAAATGACAATTAAATTCAAATAAGTCTTGCTTTTTATATTTAGGTAGGTACATACTATGAGTGTAGGGACGTAATCGTATATTTTTATACGAGAAATATAATACACATGTATGTTGCGTTATATTGTACAAGCAAATAATATATATTGAAAGAAAGACGAAAAAAAAATTAAATGAAAAGAAAATCGAAAATAAAATATAACAAAAAAGAAACGAAGTAACAAAAACGGCTAGAAAATTTAAAAAATAATATGGGTATTAGAAATACCATCATATACCTACATACATCAAAATATGTTAACATATTAATATTGTAAATACCTATGGATATGTTAACAAATTGAGTGACAAAGTTGCCACAAGAATACGTACGTACGTGCTACAAAAAAAAGCAACTTCTAAATTTCAAAAATTCATGGTTTAGTACAGTCATATATGTACGTATATATGTATGTAGATGTGTATGTATCTCATGGTCTTATAAAGTATAAAAATTTTGCGTCATTGCCGTATTATCATTTCGATTGTTGTTGTTTTTGTTTCCAAAAAAATACAGGAAACTGGCAATCAAATTAATTGTAGGTATAATTTATATACCTACATACATATAAGTTTTTAACATTACATTATTTTAATTAAATAAATACGAATTTTAATGAGCTTATAAAATCCTAAATATTTATACTATTTATATTATTCAATGGATATTAATTCTTATAATCTATACATAATATATTCGAAAATTTTAAATAATTGTGATAATAATTGAATTCTTACTACAGTTTTGATTGACCTGATGGGCTCACATCGAGTTGTTGTCCCAACGATGATAATGGTGATAATTTACTCAAAAGAAAAACAACTTTTCACTACCCAATAAATGCCGCTCAATAAATGAATTTATTTTTGAGACGAAAATTATAACCATTATCATCATTGGGGCAACAGCTCGATGTGAGCCCATCAGGTCAATCAAAACTAAGAATATTAATTTACCAATATACAGAGGACATCATTTGGTGTTTTCCTTCAATACTGACATCATTCACTTCGATAACCTCATCACCAGCATGTATTAAACCAGAACGATCAGCTGCTCCACCATGCATTATTCTAGGTATAATAATTTTTCCAGGTTTTTCATCAGTTTTTATTGTGGCACCCTAAAAAGATTTTTTTACATATTATAGGTATTTAAATATATAGAATATCTAAACACTATCACAAAAAAGAAACAAATGACCAACAACAGAAAAGATTAAATTTTTTTTTTTTGAAATGAATTATATTATAAATTATATTATATTGGATTTACGTATATCATTATTTTTAAAAAGAATATTAAGACTTAGTCAACGGCGCAACTACTGTAGCACTACTGAATGCTAGGACAACACTACACCGCAACATGAAGAAAATCTGAATGCAATAACGTGTAAGTTTTGACCTATGAACGAATTTCAACTTAATATCCAGATCCAGATTCCAGATCCACTAAAAAGTATAAATTATATTTTGCGAGAAGGAGAACTAAAAATTTATTGTTTCGCTCCGCCCCTAGACCTATTAATATTAATGTTGACTTTGACTATATGTATATTATATTATAACGAAATGCTTTGTTTTAAATTTCCTATTCTAAGAATATGAAACGAATAAAATATCGAATAAAAAGAAAAACAGCATTTGAACGGATGGAACGGAACGGAATTGTAATAAAGTACAATATTCACAAACTCTAAAAAACTTTTCGTAATACACTACGTTTGCATATGCAGAACTTGTGCACATTTTATCTTCAAGAGATCGTAATAAATTCAAGCACAGACAGATTCAAATAACAAGTTGTTTACACATGCGACAATGAAGATTTTTTATATATGTATGTAGGTATGTATAAATACTTGTTAATATCAAACAAAATTTGAAATGCAATAACACATAAGTTTTGACCTAAGGAAAAATTTTAGCTTAAAACCGTCTGAAAGTTATAGCTGTTTCACAAAAATGTTTTTTAACGGCGACCAATAATTATATTTTGCAAGGGGGCCAAAAATTTGTTGTTTCGAAATAAAAATCAGAGCTAAAATGTTTTTCAGAGTTAGTATAATATCTGCATAAATATACGTACAAATATAAATGAATATTAAATTCAAATAAGTCTTGCTTTTTATATTTAGGTAGGTACATACTATGAGTGTAGGGACGTAATCGTATATTTTTATACGAGAAATATAATACACATGTATGTTGCGTTATATTGTACAAGCAAATAATGTATATTGAAAGAAAGACGAAAAAAAAATTAAATGAAAAGAAAATCGAAAATAAAATATAACAAAAAAGAAACGAAGTAACAAAAACGGCTAGAAAATTTAAAAAATAATATGGGTATTAGAAATACCATCATATACCTACATACATCAAAATATGTTAACATATTAATATTGTAAATACCTATGGATATGTTAACAAATTGAGTGACAAAGTTGCCACAAGAATACGTACGTACGTGCTACAAAAAAAAGCAACTTCTAAATTTCAAAAATTCATGGTTTAGTACAGTCATATATGTACGTATATATGTATCTAGATGTGTATGTATCTCATGGTCTTATAAAGTATAAAAATTTTGCGTCATTGCCGTATTATCATTTCGATTGTTGTTGTTTTTGTTTCCAAAAAAATACAGGAAACTGGCAATCAAATTAATTGTAGGTATAATTTATATACCTACATACATATAAGTTTTTAACATTACATTATTTTAATTAAATAAATACGAATTTTAATGAGCTTATAAAATCCTAAATATTTATACTATTTATATTATTCAATGGATATTAATTCTTATAATCTATACATAATATATTCGAAAATTTTAAATAATTGTGATAATAATTGAATTCTTACTACAGTTTTGATTGACCTGATGGGCTCACATCGAGTTGTTGTCCCAACGATGATAATGGTGATAATTTACTCAAAAGAAAAACAACTTTTCACTGCCCAATAAATGCCGCTCAATAAATGAATTTATTTTTGAGACGAAATTATCATCATTGGGGCAACAGCTCGATGTGAGCCCATCAGGTCAATCAAAACTAAGAATATTAATTTACCAATATACAGAGGACATCATTTGGTGTTTTCCCTTCAATATTGACATCATTCACTTCGATAACCTCATCACCAGCATGTATTAAACCAGAACGATCAGCTGCTCCAACCATGCATTATTCTAGGTATAATAATTTTTCCAGGTTTTTCATCAGTTTTTATTGTGGCACCCTAAAAAGATTTTTTTACATATTATAGGTATTTAAATATATAGAATATCTAAACACTATCACAAAAAAGAAACAAATGACCAACAACAGAAAAGAGTAAAATTTTTTTTTTTTGAAAATGAATTATATTATAAATTATATTATATTGGATTTACGTATATCATTATTTTTAAAAAGAATATTAAGACTTAGTCAACGGCGCAACTACTGTAGCACTACTGAATGCTAGGACAACACTACACCGCAACATGAAGAAAATCTGAATGCAATAACGTGTAAGTTTTGACCTATGAACGAATTTCAACTTAATATCCAGATCCAGATTCCAGATCCACTAAAAAGTATAAATTATATTTTGCGAGAAGGAGAACTAAAAATTTATTGTTTCGCTCCGACCTATTAATATTAATGTTGACTTTGACTATATGTATATTATATTATAACGAAATGCTTTGTTTTAAATTTCCTATTCTAAGAATATGAAACGAATAAAATATCGAATAAAAAAAAAACAGCATTTGAACGGATGGAACGGAACGGAATTGTAATAAAGTACAATATTCACAAACTCTAAAAAACTTTTCGTAATACACTACGTTTGCATATGCAGAACTTGTGCACATTTTATCTTCAAGAGATCGTAATAAATTCAAGCACAGACAGATTCAAATAACAAGTTGTTTACACATGCGACAATGAAGATTTTTTATATATGTATGTAGGTATGTATAAATACTTGTTAATATCAAACAAAATTTGAAATGCAATAACACATAAGTTTTGACCTAAGGAAAAATTTTAGCTTAAAACCGTCTGAAAGTTATAGCTGTTTCACAAAAATGTTTTTTAACGGCGACCAATAATTATATTTTGCAAGGGGGCCAAAAATTTGTTGTTTCGAAATAGAAATCAGAGCTTAAATGTTTTTCAGAGTTAGTATAATATCTGCATAAATATGCGTACAAATATAAATGAAAATTAAATTCAAATAAGTCTTGCTTTTTATATTTAGGTAGGTACATACTATGAGTGTAGGGACGTAATCGTATATTTTTATACGAGAAATATAATACACATGTATGTTGCGTTATATTGTACAAGCAAATATTATATATTGAAAGAAAGACGAAAAAAAAATTAAATGAAAAGAAAATCGAAAATAAAATATAACAAAAAAGAAACGAAGTAACAAAAACGGCTAGAAAATTTAAAAAATAATATGGGTATTAGAAATACCATCATATACCTACATACATCAAAATATGTTAACATATTCATATTGTAAATACCTATGTATATGTTAACAAAATGAGTGACAAAGTTGCCACAAGAATACGTACGTACGTGCTACAAAAAAAAGCAACTTCTAAATTTCAAAAATTCATGGTTTAGTACAGTCATATATGTACGTATATATGTATGTAGATGTGTATGTATCTCATGGTCTTATAAAGTATAAAAATTTTGCATCATTGCCGTATTATCATTTCGATTGTTGTTGTTTTTGTTTCCAAAAAAATACAGGAAACTGGCAATCAAATTAATTGTAGGTATAATTTATATACCTACATACATATAAGTTTTTAACATTACATTATTTTAATTAAATAAATACGAATTTTAATGAGCTTATAAAATCCTAAATATTTATACTATTTATATTATTCAATGGATATTAATTCTTATAATCTATACATAATATATTCGAAAATTTTAAATAATTGTGATAATAATTGAATTCTTACTACAGTTTTGATTGACCTGATGGGCTCACATCGAGTTGTTGTCCCAACGATGATAATGGTGATAATTTACTCAAAAGAAAAACAACTTTTCACTGCCCAATAAATGCCGCTCAATAAATGAATTTATTTTTGAGACGAAAATTATCACCATTATCATCATTGGGGCAACAACTCGATGTGAGCCCATCAGGTCAATCAAAACTAAGAATATTAATTTACCAATATACAGAGGACATCATTTGGTGTTTTCCCTTCAATATTGACATCATTCACTTCGATAACCTCATCACCAGCATGTATTAAACTAGAACGATCAGCTGCTCCACCATGCATTATTCTAGGTATAATAATTTTTCCAGGTTTTTCATCAGTTTTTATTGTGGCACCCTAAAAAAGTATTTTTACATATTATAGGTATTTAAATATATAGAATATCTTAACACCATCACAAAAAAGAAACAAATGACCAACAACAGAAAAGAGTAAGATTTTTTTTTTTTTTGAAAATGAATTATATTATAGATTATATTATATTGGATGTACTTATATCATTATTTTTAAAAAGAATATTAAGACTTAGTCAACGGCGCAACTACTGTAGCACTACTGAATGCTAGCACAACACTACACCGCAACATGAAGAAAATCTGAATGCAATAACGTGTAAGTTTTGACCTATGAACGAATTTCAACTTAACATCCATATCCAGATTCCAGATCCACTAAAAAGTATAAATTATATTTTGCGAGAAGGAGAACTAAAAATTTATTGTTTCGCTCCGCCCCTAGACCTATTAATATTAATGTTGACTTTGACTATATGTATATTATATTATAACGAAATGCTTTGTTTTTAATTTCCTATTCTAAGAATATGAAACGAATAAAATATCGAATAAAAAGAAAAACAGCATTTGAACGGATGGAACGGAACGGAATTGTAATAAAGTACAATATTCACAAACTCTGAAAAACTTTTCGTAATACACTACGTTTGCATATGCAAAACTTGTGCACATTTTATCTTCAAGAGATCGTAATAAATTCAAGCACAGACAGATTCAAGTAACAAGTTGTTTACACATGCGACAATGAAGATTTTTTATATATGTATGTAGGTATGTATAAATACTTGTTAATATCAAACAAAATTTGAAATGCAATAACACATAAGTTTTGACCTAAGGAAAAATTTTAGCTTAAAACCGTCTGAAAGTTATAGCTGTTTCACAAAAATGTTTTTTAACGGCGACCAATAATTATATTTTGCAAGGGGGCCAAAAATTTGTTGTTTCGAAATAGAAATCAGAGCTAAAATGTTTTTCAGAGTTAGTATAATATCTGCATAAATATACGTACAAATATAAATGAAAATTAAATTCAAATCTTGCTTTTTATATTTAGGTAGGTACATACTATGAGTGTAGGGACGTAATCGTATATTTTTATACGAGAAATATAATACACATGTATGTTGCGTTATATTGTACAAGCAAATAATATAGATTGAAAGAAAGACGAAAAAAAAATTAAATGAAAAGAAAATCGAAAATAAAATATAACAAAAAAGAAACGAAGTAACAAAAACGGCTAGAAAATTTAAAAAATAATATGGGTATTAGAAATACCATCATATACCTACATACATCAAAATATGTTAACATATTCATATTGTAAATACCTATGGATATGTTAACAAATTGAGTGACAAAGTTGCCACAAGAATACGTACGTACGTGCTACAAAAAAAAGCAACTTCTAAATTTCAAAAATTCATGGTTTAGTACAGTCATATATGTACGTATATATGTATCTAGATGTGTATGTATCTCATGATCTTATGGAGTATAAAAATTTTGCATCATTGCCGTATTATCATTTCGATTGTTGTTGTTTTTGTTTCCAAAAAAATACAGGAAACTGGCAATCAAATTAATTGTAGGTATAATTTATATACCTACATACATATAAGTTTTTAACATTACATTATTTTAATTAAATAAATACGAATTTTAATGAGCTTATAAAATCCTAAATATTTATACTATTTATATTATTCAATGGATATTAATTCTTATAATCTATACATAATATATTCGAAAATTTTAAATAATTGTGATAATAATTGAATTCTTACTACAGTTTTGATTGACCTGATGGGCTCACATCGAGTTGTTGTCCCAACGATGATAATGGTGATAATTTACTCAAAAGAAAAACAACTTTTCACTGCCCAATAAATGCCGCTCAATAAATGAATTTATTTTTGAGACGAAAATTATCACCATTATCATCATTGGGGCAACAGCTCGATGTGAGCCCATCAGGTCAATCAAAACTAAGAATATTTATTTACCAATATACAGAGGACATCATTTGGTGTTTTCCCTTTAATATTGACATCATTCACTTCGATAACCTCATCACCAGCATGTATTAAACCAGAACGATCAGCTGCTCCACCATGCATTATTCTAGGTATAATAATTTTTCCAGGTTTTTCATCAGTTTTTATTGTGGCACCCTAAAAAAATTTTTTTACATATTATAGGTATTTAAATATATAGAATATCTAAACACTATCACAAAAAAGAAACAAATGACCAACAACAGAAAAGAGTAAGATTTTTTTTTTGAAAATGAATTATGTTATAAATTATATTATATTGGATGTACGTATATCATTATTTTTAAAAAGAATATTAAGACTTAGTCAACGGCGCAACTACTGTAGCACTACTGAATGCTAGGACAACACTACACCGCAACATGAAGAAAATCTGAATGCAATAACGTGTAAGTTTTGACCTATGAACGAATTTCAACTTAATATCCAGATCCAGATTCCAGATCCACTAAAAAGTATAAATTATATTTTGCGAGAAGGAGAACTAAAAATTTATTGTTTCGCTCCGACCTATTAATATTAATGTTGACTTTGACTATATGTATATTATATTATAACGAAATGCTTTGTTTTAAATTTCCTATTCTAAGAATATGAAACGAATAAAATATCGAATAAAAAAAGCAGCATTTGAACGTATGGAACGGAACGGAATTGTAATAAAGTACAATATTCACAAACTCTAAAAAACTTTTCGTAATACACTACGTTTGCATATGCAGAACTTGTGCACATTTTATCTTCAACAGATCGTAATAAATTCAAGCACAGACAGATTCAAGTAACAAGTTGTTTACACATGCGACAATGAAGATTTTTTATATATGTATGTAGGTATGTGTAAATACTTGTTAATACCAAACAAATTTGAAATGCAATAACACATAAGTTTTGACCTAAGGAAAAATTTTAGCTTAAAACCGTCTGAAAGTTATAGCTGTTTCACAAAAATGTTTTTTAACGGCGACCAATAATTATATTTTGCAAGGGGGCCAAAAATTTGTTGTTTCGAAATAGAAATCAGAGCTAAAATGTTTTTCAGAGTTAGTATAATATCTGCATAAATATACGTACAAATATAAATGAAAATTAAATTCAAATAAGTCTTGCTTTTTATATTTAGGTAGGTACATACTATGAGTGTAGGGACGTAATCGTATATTTTTATACGAGAAATATAATACACATGTATGTTGCGTTATATTGTACAAGCAAATAATATATATTGAAAGAAAGACGAAAAAAAAATTAAATGAAAAGAAAATCGAAAATAAAATATAACAAAAAAGAAACGAAGTAACAAAAACGGCTAGAAAATTTAAAAAATAATATGGGTATTAGAAATACCATCATATACCTACATACATCAAAATATGTTAACATATTCATATTGTAAATACCTATGGATATGTTAACAAATTGAGTGACAAAGTTGCCACAAGAATACGTACGTACGTGCTACAAAAAAAAGCAACTTCTAAATTTCAAAAATTCATGGTTTAGTACAGTCATATATGTACGTATATATGTATGTAGATGTGTATGTATCTCATGGTCTTATAAAGTATAAAAATTTTGCGTCATTGCCGTATTATCATTTCGATTGTTGTTGTTTTTGTTTCTAAAAAAATACAGGAAACTGGCAATCAAATTAATTGTAGGTATAATTTATATACCTACATACATATAAGTTTTTAACATTACATTATTTTAATTAAATAAATACGAATTTTAATGAGCTTATAAAATCTTAAATATTTATACTATTTATATTATTCAATGGATATTAATTCTTATAATCTATACATAATATATTCGAAAATTTTAAATAATTGTGATAATAATTGAATTCTTACTACAGTTTTGATTGACCTGATGGGCTCACATCGAGTTGTTGTCCCAACGATGATAATGGTGATAATTTACTCAAAAGAAAAACAACTTTTCACTGCCCAATAAATGCCGCTCAATAAATGAATTTATTTTTGAGACGAAAATTATCACCATTATCATCATTGGGGCAACAGCTCGATGTGAGCCCATCAGGTCAATCAAAACTAAGAATATTAATTTACCAATATACAGAGGACATCATTTGGTGTTTTCCTTCAATACTGACATCATTCACTTCGATAACCTCATCACCAGCATGTATTAAACCAGAACGATCAGCTGCTCCACCATGCATTATTCTAGGTATAATAATTTTTCCAGGTTTTTCATCAGTTTTTATTGTGGCACCCTAAAAAAATTTTTTTACATATTATAGGTATTTAAATATATAGAATATCTAAACACTGTCACAAAAAAGAAACAAATGACCAACAACAGAAAAGAGTAAGATTTTTTTTTTTGAAAATGAATTATGTTATAAATTATATTATATTGGATGTACGTATATCATTATTTTTAAAAAGAATATTAAGACTTAGTCAACGGCGCAACTACTGTAGCACTACTGAATGCTAGGACAACACTACACCGCAACATGAAGAAAATCTGAATGCAATAACGTGTAAGTTTTGACCTATGAACGAATTTCAACTTAATATCCAGATCCAGATTCCAGATCCACTAAAAAGTATAAATTATATTTTGCGAGAAGGAGAACTAAAAATTTATTGTTTCGCTCCGACCTATTAATATTAATGTTGACTTTGACTATATGTATATTATATTATAACGAAATGCTTTGTTTTAAATTTCCTATTCTAAGAATATGAAACGAATAAAATATCGAATAAAAAAAGCAGCATTTGAACGTATGGAACGGAACGGAATTGTAATAAAGTACAATATTCACAAACTCTGAAAAACTTTTCGTAATACACTACGTTTGCATATGCAGAACTTGTGCACATTTTATCTTCAAGAGATCGTAATAAATTCAAGCACAGACAGATTCAAGTAACAAGTTGTTTACACATGCGACAATGAAGATTTTTTATATATGTATGTAGGTATGTGTAAATACTTGTTAATACCAAACAAATTTGAAATGCAATAACACATAAGTTTTGACCTAAGGAAAAATTTTAGCTTAAAACCGTCTGAAAGTTATAGCTGTTTCACAAAAATGTTTTTTAACGGCGACCAATAATTATATTTTGCAAGGGGGCCAAAAATTTGTTGTTTCGAAATAGAAATCAGAGCTAAAATGTTTTTCAGAGTTAGTATAATATCTGCATAAATATACGTACAAATATAAATGAAAATTAAATTCAAATAAGTCTTGCTTTTTATATTTAGGTAGGTACATACTATGAGTGTAGGGACGTAATCGTATATTTTTATACGAGAAATATAATACACATGTATGTTGCGTTATATTGTACAAGCAAATAATATATATTGAAAGAAAGACGAAAAAAAAATTAAATGAAAAGAAAATCGAAAATAAAATATAACAAAAAAGAAACGAAGTAACAAAAACGGCTAGAAAATTTAAAAAATAATATGGGTATTAGAAATACCATCATATACCTACATACATCAAAATATGTTAACATATTCATATTGTAAATACCTATGGATATGTTAACAAATTGAGTGACAAAGTTGCCACAAGAATACGTACGTACGTGCTACAAAAAAAAGCAACTTCTAAATTTCAAAAATTCATGGTTTAGTACAGTCATATATGTACGTATATATGTATGTAGATGTGTATGTATCTCATGGTCTTATAAAGTATAAAAATTTTGCGTCATTGCCGTATTATCATTTCGATTGTTGTTGTTTTTGTTTCTAAAAAAATACAGGAAACTGGCAATCAAATTAATTGTAGGTATAATTTATATACCTACATACATATAAGTTTTTAACATTACATTATTTTAATTAAATAAATACGAATTTTAATGAGCTTATAAAATCCTAAATATTTATACTATTTATATTATTCAATGGATATTAATTCTTATAATCTATACATAATATATTCGAAAATTTTAAATAATTGTGATAATAATTGAATTCTTACTACAGTTTTGATTGACCTGATGGGCTCACATCGAGTTGTTGTCCCAACGATGATAATGGTGATAATTTACTCAAAAGAAAAACAACTTTTCACTGCCCAATAAATGCCGCTCAATAAATGAATTTATTTTTGAGACGAAAATTATCACCATTATCATCATTGGGGCAACAGCTCGATGTGAGCCCATCAGGTCAATCAAAACTAAGAATATTAATTTACCAATATACAGAGGACATCATTTGGTGTTTTCCTTCAATACTGACATCATTCACTTCGATAACCTCATCACCAGCATGTATTAAACCAGAACGATCAGCTGCTCCACCATGCATTATTCTAGGTATAATAATTTTTCCAGGTTTTTCATCAGTTTTTATTGTGGCACCCTAAAAAAATTTTTTTACATATTATAGGTATTTAAATATATAGAATATCTAAACACTGTCACAAAAAAGAAACAAATGACCAACAACAGAAAAGAGTAAGATTTTTTTTTTTGAAAATGAATTATGTTATAAATTATATTATATTGGATGTACGTATATCATTATTTTTAAAAAGAATATTAAGACTTAGTCAACGGCGCAACTACTGTAGCACTACTGAATGCTAGGACAACACTACACCGCAACATGAAGAAAATCTGAATGCAATAACGTGTAAGTTTTGACCTATGAACGAATTTCAACTTAATATCAAGATCCAGATTCCAGATCCACTAAAAAGTATAAATTATATTTTGCGAGAAGGAGAACTAAAAATTTATTGTTTCGCTCCGCCCCTAGACCTATTAATATTAATGTTGACTTTGACTATATGTATATTATATTATAACGAAATGCTTTGTTTTAAATTTCCTATTCTAAGAATATGAAACGAATAAAATATCGAATAAAAAAAAAACAGCATTTGAACGGATGGAACGGAACGGAATTGTAATAAAGTACAATATTCACAAACTCTAAAAAACTTTTCGTAATACACTACGTTTGCATATGCAGAACTTGTGCACATTTTATCTTCAAGAGATCGTAATAAATTCAAGCACAGACAGATTCAAGTAACAAGTTGTTTACACATGCGACAATGAAGATTTTTTATATATGTATGTAGGTATGTATAAATACTTGTTAATATCAAACAAAATTTGAAATGCAATAACACATAAGTTTTGACCTAAGGAAAAATTTTAGCTTAAAACCGTCTGAAAGTTATAGCTGTTTCACAAAAATGTTTTTTAACGGCGACCAATAATTATATTTTGCAAGGGGGCCAAAAATTTGTTGTTTCGAAATAGAAATCAGAGCTAAAATGTTTTTCAGAGTTAGTATAATATCTGCATAAATATACGTACAAATATAAATGAAAATTAAATTCAAATCTTGCTTTTTATATTTAGGTAGGTACATACTATGAGTGTAGGGACGTAATCGTATATTTTTATACGAGAAATATAATACACATGTATGTTGCGTTATATTGTACAAGCAAATAATATAGATTGAAAGAAAGACGAAAAAAAAATTAAATGAAAAGAAAATCGAAAATAAAATATAACAAAAAAGTCATATATGTACGTATATATGTATCTAGATGTGTATGTATCTCATGGTCTTATGGAGTATAAAAATTTTGCATCATTGCCGTATTATCATTTCGATTGTTGTTGTTTTTGTTTCCAAAAAAATACAGGAAACTGGCAATCAAATTAATTGTAGGTATAATTTATATACCTACATACATATAAGTTTTTAACATTACATTATTTTAATTAAATAAATACGAATTTTAATGAGCTTATAAAATCCTAAATATTTATACTATTTATATTATTCAATGGATATTAATTCTTATAATCTATACATAATATATTCGAAAATTTTAAATAATTGTGATAATAATTGAATTCTTACTACAGTTTTGATTGACCTGATGGGCTCACATCGAGTTGTTGTCCCAACGATGATAATGGTGATAATTTACTCAAAAGAAAAACAACTTTTCACTGCCCAATAAATGCCGCTCAATAAATGAATTTATTTTTGAGACGAAAATTATCACCATTATCATCATTGGGGCAACAGCTCGATGTGAGCCCATCAGGTCAATCAAAACTAAGAATATTAATTTACCAATATACAGAGGACATCATTTGGTGTTTTCCTTCAATACTGACATCATTCACTTCGATAACCTCATCACCAGCATGTATTAAACCAGAACGATCAGCTGCTCCACCATGCATTATTCTAGGTATAATAATTTTTCCAGGTTTTTCATCAGTTTTTATTGTGGCACCCTAAAAAAATTTTTTTACATATTATAGGTATTTAAATATATAGAATATCTAAACACTGTCACAAAAAAGAAACAAATGACCAACAACAGAAAAGAGTAAGATTTTTTTTTTTGAAAATGAATTATGTTATAAATTATATTATATTGGATGTACGTATATCATTATTTTTAAAAAGAATATTAAGACTTAGTCAACGGCGCAACTACTGTAGCACTACTGAATGCTAGGACAACACTACACCGCAACATGAAGAAAATCTGAATGCAATAACGTGTAAGTTTTGACCTATGAACGAATTTCAACTTAATATCAAGATCCAGATTCCAGATCCACTAAAAAGTATAAATTATATTTTGCGAGAAGGAGAACTAAAAATTTATTGTTTCGCTCCGCCCCTAGACCTATTAATATTAATGTTGACTTTGACTATATGTATATTATATTATAACGAAATGCTTTGTTTTAAATTTCCTATTCTAAGAATATGAAACGAATAAAATATCGAATAAAAAAAAAACAGCATTTGAACGGATGGAACGGAACGGAATTGTAATAAAGTACAATATTCACAAACTCTAAAAAACTTTTCGTAATACACTACGTTTGCATATGCAGAACTTGTGCACATTTTATCTTCAAGAGATCGTAATAAATTCAAGCACAGACAGATTCAAGTAACAAGTTGTTTACACATGCGACAATGAAGATTTTTTATATATGTATGTAGGTATGTATAAATACTTGTTAATATCAAACAAAATTTGAAATGCAATAACACATAAGTTTTGACCTAAGGAAAAATTTTAGCTTAAAACCGTCTGAAAGTTATAGCTGTTTCACAAAAATGTTTTTTAACGGCGACCAATAATTATATTTTGCAAGGGGGCCAAAAATTTGTTGTTTCGAAATAGAAATCAGAGCTTAAATGTTTTTCAGAGTTAGTATAATATCTGCATAAATATACGTACAAATATAAATGAAAATTAAATTCAAATCTTGCTTTTTATATTTAGGTAGGTACATACTATGAGTGTAGGGACGTAATCGTATATTTTTATACGAGAAATATAATACACATGTATGTTGCGTTATATTGTACAAGCAAATAATATAGATTGAAAGAAAGACGAAAAAAAAATTAAATGAAAAGAAAATCGAAAATAAAATATAACAAAAAAGTCATATATGTACGTATATATGTATCTAGATGTGTATGTATCTCATGGTCTTATGGAGTATAAAAATTTTGCATCATTGCCGTATTATCATTTCGATTGTTGTTGTTTTTGTTTCCAAAAAAATACAGGAAACTGGCAATCAAATTAATTGTAGGTATAATTTATATACCTACATACATATAAGTTTTTAACATTACATTATTTTAATTAAATAAATACGAATTTTAATGAGCTTATAAAATCCTAAATATTTATACTATTTATATTATTCAATGGATATTAATTCTTATAATCTATACATAATATATTCGAAAATTTTAAATAATTGTGATAATAATTGAATTCTTACTACAGTTTTGATTGACCTGATGGGCTCACATCGAGTTGTTGTCCCAACGATGATAATGGTGATAATTTACTCAAAAGAAAAACAACTTTTCACTGCCCAATAAATGCCGCTCAATAAATGAATTTATTTTTGAGACGAAAATTATCACCATTATCATCATTGGGGCAACAGCTCGATGTGAGCCCATCAGGTCAATCAAAACTAAGAATATTTATTTACCAATATACAGAGGACATCATTTGGTGTTTTCCCTTTAATATTGACATCATTCACTTCGATAACCTCATCACCAGCATGTATTAAACCAGAACGATCAGCTGCTCCACCATGCATTATTCTAGGTATAATAATTTTTCCAGGTTTTTCATCAGTTTTTATTGTGGCACCCTAAAAAAATTTTTTTACATATTATAGGTATTTAAATATATAGAATATCTAAACACTATCACAAAAAAGAAACAAATGACCAACAACAGAAAAGAGTAAGATTTTTTTTTTGAAAATGAATTATGTTATAAATTATATTATATTGGATGTACGTATATCATTATTTTTAAAATGAATATTAAGACTTAGTCAACGGCGCAACTACTGTAGCACTACTGAATGCTAGGACAACACTACACCGCAACATGAAGAAAATCTGAATGCAATAACGTGTAAGTTTTGACCTATGAACGAATTTCAACTTAATATCCAGATCCAGATTCCAGATCCACTAAAAAGTATAAATTATATTTTGCGAGAAGGAGAACTAAAAATTTATTGTTTCGCTCCGACCTATTAATATTAATGTTGACTTTGACTATATGTATATTATATTATAACGAAATGCTTTGTTTTAAATTTCCTATTCTAAGAATATGAAACGAATAAAATATCGAATAAAAAAAAAACAGCATTTGAACGGATGGAACGGAACGGAATTGTAATAAAGTACAATATTCACAAACTCTAAAAAACTTTTCGTAATACACTACGTTTGCATATGCAGAACTTGTGCACATTTTATCTTCAAGAGATCGTAATAAATTCAAGCACAGACAGATTCAAGTAACAAGTTGTTTACACATGCGACAATGAAGATTTTTTATATATGTATGTAGGTATGTATAAATACTTGTTAATATCAAACAAAATTTGAAATGCAATAACACATAAGTTTTGACCTAAGGAAAAATTTTAGCTTAAAACCGTCTGAAAGTTATAGCTGTTTCACAAAAATGTTTTTTAACGGCGACCAATAATTATATTTTGCAAGGGGGCCAACAATTTGTTGTTTCGAAATAGAAATCAGAGCTTAAATGTTTTTCAGAGTTAGTATAATATCTGCATAAATATACGTACAAATATAAATGAAAATTAAATTCAAATAAGTCTTGCTTTTTATATTTAGGTAGGTACATACTATGAGTGTAGGGACGTAATCGTATATTTTTATACGAGAAATATAATACACATGTATGTTGCGTTATATTGTACAAGCAAATAATATATATTGAAAGAAAGACGAAAAAAAAATTAAATGAAAAGAAAATCGAAAATAAAATATAACAAAAAAGAAACGAAGTAACAAAAACGGCTAGAAAATTTAAAACATAATATGGGTATTAGAAATACCATCATATACCTACATACATCAAAATATGTTAACATATTCATATTGTAAATACCTATGTATATGTTAACAAATTGAGTGACAAAGTTGCCACAAGAATACGTACGTACGTGCTACAAAAAAAAGCAACTTCTAAATTTCAAAAATTCATGGTTTAGTACAGTCATATATGTACGTATATATGAATGTAGATGTGTATGTATCTCATGGTCTTATAAAGTATAAAAATTTTGCGTCATTGCCGTATTATCATTTCGATTGTTGTTGTTTTTGTTTCCAAAAAAATACAGGAAACTGGCAATCAAATTAATTGTAGGTATAATTTATATACCTACATACATATAAGTTTTTAACATTACATTATTTTAATTAAATAAATACGAATTTTAATGAGCTTATAAAATCCTAAATATTTATACTATTTATATTATTCAATGGATATTAAT
The DNA here is from genome assembly GCA_963971155.1 of Anthrax anthrax. Lineage (NCBI taxonomy): Eukaryota > Metazoa > Arthropoda > Insecta > Diptera > Bombyliidae > Anthrax > Anthrax anthrax. Next base: position 27,373,478 of record OZ020121.1, on the reverse strand, counting down.
TCTTATAATCTATACATAATATATTCGAAAATTTTAAATAATTGTGATAATAATTGAATTCTTACTACAGTTTTGATTGACCTGATGGGCTCACATCGAGTTGTTGTCCCAACGATGATAATGGTGATAATTTACTCAAAAGAAAAACAACTTTTCACTGCCCAATAAATGCCGCTCAATAAATGAATTTATTTTTGAGACGAAAATTATCACCATTATCATCATTGGGGCAACAGCTCGATGTGAGCCCATCAGGTCAATCAAAACTAAGAATATTAATTTACCAATATACAGAGGACATCATTTGGTGTTTTCCTTCAATACTGACATCATTCACTTCGATAACCTCATCACCAGCATGTATTAAACCAGAACGATCAGCTGCTCCACCATGCATTATTCTAGGTATAATAATTTTTCCAGGTTTTTCATCAGTTTTTATTGTGGCACCCTAAAAAAATTTTTTTACATATTATAGGTATTTAAATATATAGAATATCTAAACACTGTCACAAAAAAGAAACAAATGACCAACAACAGAAAAGAGTAAGATTTTTTTTTTTGAAAATGAATTATGTTATAAATTATATTATATTGGATGTACGTATATCATTATTTTTAAAAAGAATATTAAGACTTAGTCAACGGCGCAACTACTGTAGCACTACTGAATGCTAGGACAACACTACACCGCAACATGAAGAAAATCTGAATGCAATAACGTGTAAGTTTTGACCTATGAACGAATTTCAACTTAATATCCAGATCCAGATTCCAGATCCACTAAAAAGTATAAATTATATTTTGCGAGAAGGAGAACTAAAAATTTATTGTTTCGCTCCGACCTATTAATATTAATGTTGACTTTGACTATATGTATATTATATTATAACGAAATGCTTTGTTTTAAATTTCCTATTCTAAGAATATGAAACGAATAAAATATCGAATAAAAAAAGCAGCATTTGAACGTATGGAACGGAACGGAATTGTAATAAAGTACAATATTCACAAACTCTGAAAAACTTTTCGTAATACACTACGTTTGCATATGCAGAACTTGTGCACATTTTATCTTCAAGAGATCGTAATAAATTCAAGCACAGACAGATTCAAGTAACAAGTTGTTTACACATGCGACAATGAAGATTTTTTATATATGTATGTAGGTATGTGTAAATACTTGTTAATACCAAACAAATTTGAAATGCAATAACACATAAGTTTTGACCTAAGGAAAAATTTTAGCTTAAAACCGTCTGAAAGTTATAGCTGTTTCACAAAAATGTTTTTTAACGGCGACCAATAATTATATTTTGCAAGGGGGCCAAAAATTTGTTGTTTCGAAATAGAAATCAGAGCTAAAATGTTTTTCAGAGTTAGTATAATATCTGCATAAATATACGTACAAATATAAATGAAAATTAAATTCAAATAAGTCTTGCTTTTTATATTTAGGTAGGTACATACTATGAGTGTAGGGACGTAATCGTATATTTTTATACGAGAAATATAATACACATGTATGTTGCGTTATATTGTACAAGCAAATAATATATATTGAAAGAAAGACGAAAAAAAAATTAAATGAAAAGAAAATCGAAAATAAAATATAACAAAAAAGAAACGAAGTAACAAAAACGGCTAGAAAATTTAAAAAATAATATGGGTATTAGAAATACCATCATATACCTACATACATCAAAATATGTTAACATATTCATATTGTAAATACCTATGGATATGTTAACAAATTGAGTGACAAAGTTGCCACAAGAATACGTACGTACGTGCTACAAAAAAAAGCAACTTCTAAATTTCAAAAATTCATGGTTTAGTACAGTCATATATGTACGTATATATGTATGTAGATGTGTATGTATCTCATGGTCTTATAAAGTATAAAAATTTTGCGTCATTGCCGTATTATCATTTCGATTGTTGTTGTTTTTGTTTCTAAAAAAATACAGGAAACTGGCAATCAAATTAATTGTAGGTATAATTTATATACCTACATACATATAAGTTTTTAACATTACATTATTTTAATTAAATAAATACGAATTTTAATGAGCTTATAAAATCCTAAATATTTATACTATTTATATTATTCAATGGATATTAATTCTTATAATCTATACATAATATATTCGAAAATTTTAAATAATTGTGATAATAATTGAATTCTTACTACAGTTTTGATTGACCTGATGGGCTCACATCGAGTTGTTGTCCCAACGATGATAATGGTGATAATTTACTCAAAAGAAAAACAACTTTTCACTGCCCAATAAATGCCGCTCAATAAATGAATTTATTTTTGAGACGAAAATTATCACCATTATCATCATTGGGGCAACAGCTCGATGTGAGCCCATCAGGTCAATCAAAACTAAGAATATTAATTTACCAATATACAGAGGACATCATTTGGTGTTTTCCTTCAATACTGACATCATTCACTTCGATAACCTCATCACCAGCATGTATTAAACCAGAACGATCAGCTGCTCCACCATGCATTATTCTAGGTATAATAATTTTTCCAGGTTTTTCATCAGTTTTTATTGTGGCACCCTAAAAAAATTTTTTTACATATTATAGGTATTTAAATATATAGAATATCTAAACACTGTCACAAAAAAGAAACAAATGACCAACAACAGAAAAGAGTAAGATTTTTTTTTTTGAAAATGAATTATGTTATAAATTATATTATATTGGATGTACGTATATCATTATTTTTAAAAAGAATATTAAGACTTAGTCAACGGCGCAACTACTGTAGCACTACTGAATGCTAGGACAACACTACACCGCAACATGAAGAAAATCTGAATGCAATAACGTGTAAGTTTTGACCTATGAACGAATTTCAACTTAATATCAAGATCCAGATTCCAGATCCACTAAAAAGTATAAATTATATTTTGCGAGAAGGAGAACTAAAAATTTATTGTTTCGCTCCGCCCCTAGACCTATTAATATTAATGTTGACTTTGACTATATGTATATTATATTATAACGAAATGCTTTGTTTTAAATTTCCTATTCTAAGAATATGAAACGAATAAAATATCGAATAAAAAAAAAACAGCATTTGAACGGATGGAACGGAACGGAATTGTAATAAAGTACAATATTCACAAACTCTAAAAAACTTTTCGTAATACACTACGTTTGCATATGCAGAACTTGTGCACATTTTATCTTCAAGAGATCGTAATAAATTCAAGCACAGACAGATTCAAGTAACAAGTTGTTTACACATGCGACAATGAAGATTTTTTATATATGTATGTAGGTATGTATAAATACTTGTTAATATCAAACAAAATTTGAAATGCAATAACACATAAGTTTTGACCTAAGGAAAAATTTTAGCTTAAAACCGTCTGAAAGTTATAGCTGTTTCACAAAAATGTTTTTTAACGGCGACCAATAATTATATTTTGCAAGGGGGCCAAAAATTTGTTGTTTCGAAATAGAAATCAGAGCTAAAATGTTTTTCAGAGTTAGTATAATATCTGCATAAATATACGTACAAATATAAATGAAAATTAAATTCAAATCTTGCTTTTTATATTTAGGTAGGTACATACTATGAGTGTAGGGACGTAATCGTATATTTTTATACGAGAAATATAATACACATGTATGTTGCGTTATATTGTACAAGCAAATAATATAGATTGAAAGAAAGACGAAAAAAAAATTAAATGAAAAGAAAATCGAAAATAAAATATAACAAAAAAGTCATATATGTACGTATATATGTATCTAGATGTGTATGTATCTCATGGTCTTATGGAGTATAAAAATTTTGCATCATTGCCGTATTATCATTTCGATTGTTGTTGTTTTTGTTTCCAAAAAAATACAGGAAACTGGCAATCAAATTAATTGTAGGTATAATTTATATACCTACATACATATAAGTTTTTAACATTACATTATTTTAATTAAATAAATACGAATTTTAATGAGCTTATAAAATCCTAAATATTTATACTATTTATATTATTCAATGGATATTAATTCTTATAATCTATACATAATATATTCGAAAATTTTAAATAATTGTGATAATAATTGAATTCTTACTACAGTTTTGATTGACCTGATGGGCTCACATCGAGTTGTTGTCCCAACGATGATAATGGTGATAATTTACTCAAAAGAAAAACAACTTTTCACTGCCCAATAAATGCCGCTCAATAAATGAATTTATTTTTGAGACGAAAATTATCACCATTATCATCATTGGGGCAACAGCTCGATGTGAGCCCATCAGGTCAATCAAAACTAAGAATATTAATTTACCAATATACAGAGGACATCATTTGGTGTTTTCCTTCAATACTGACATCATTCACTTCGATAACCTCATCACCAGCATGTATTAAACCAGAACGATCAGCTGCTCCACCATGCATTATTCTAGGTATAATAATTTTTCCAGGTTTTTCATCAGTTTTTATTGTGGCACCCTAAAAAAATTTTTTTACATATTATAGGTATTTAAATATATAGAATATCTAAACACTGTCACAAAAAAGAAACAAATGACCAACAACAGAAAAGAGTAAGATTTTTTTTTTTGAAAATGAATTATGTTATAAATTATATTATATTGGATGTACGTATATCATTATTTTTAAAAAGAATATTAAGACTTAGTCAACGGCGCAACTACTGTAGCACTACTGAATGCTAGGACAACACTACACCGCAACATGAAGAAAATCTGAATGCAATAACGTGTAAGTTTTGACCTATGAACGAATTTCAACTTAATATCAAGATCCAGATTCCAGATCCACTAAAAAGTATAAATTATATTTTGCGAGAAGGAGAACTAAAAATTTATTGTTTCGCTCCGCCCCTAGACCTATTAATATTAATGTTGACTTTGACTATATGTATATTATATTATAACGAAATGCTTTGTTTTAAATTTCCTATTCTAAGAATATGAAACGAATAAAATATCGAATAAAAAAAAAACAGCATTTGAACGGATGGAACGGAACGGAATTGTAATAAAGTACAATATTCACAAACTCTAAAAAACTTTTCGTAATACACTACGTTTGCATATGCAGAACTTGTGCACATTTTATCTTCAAGAGATCGTAATAAATTCAAGCACAGACAGATTCAAGTAACAAGTTGTTTACACATGCGACAATGAAGATTTTTTATATATGTATGTAGGTATGTATAAATACTTGTTAATATCAAACAAAATTTGAAATGCAATAACACATAAGTTTTGACCTAAGGAAAAATTTTAGCTTAAAACCGTCTGAAAGTTATAGCTGTTTCACAAAAATGTTTTTTAACGGCGACCAATAATTATATTTTGCAAGGGGGCCAAAAATTTGTTGTTTCGAAATAGAAATCAGAGCTTAAATGTTTTTCAGAGTTAGTATAATATCTGCATAAATATACGTACAAATATAAATGAAAATTAAATTCAAATCTTGCTTTTTATATTTAGGTAGGTACATACTATGAGTGTAGGGACGTAATCGTATATTTTTATACGAGAAATATAATACACATGTATGTTGCGTTATATTGTACAAGCAAATAATATAGATTGAAAGAAAGACGAAAAAAAAATTAAATGAAAAGAAAATCGAAAATAAAATATAACAAAAAAGTCATATATGTACGTATATATGTATCTAGATGTGTATGTATCTCATGGTCTTATGGAGTATAAAAATTTTGCATCATTGCCGTATTATCATTTCGATTGTTGTTGTTTTTGTTTCCAAAAAAATACAGGAAACTGGCAATCAAATTAATTGTAGGTATAATTTATATACCTACATACATATAAGTTTTTAACATTACATTATTTTAATTAAATAAATACGAATTTTAATGAGCTTATAAAATCCTAAATATTTATACTATTTATATTATTCAATGGATATTAATTCTTATAATCTATACATAATATATTCGAAAATTTTAAATAATTGTGATAATAATTGAATTCTTACTACAGTTTTGATTGACCTGATGGGCTCACATCGAGTTGTTGTCCCAACGATGATAATGGTGATAATTTACTCAAAAGAAAAACAACTTTTCACTGCCCAATAAATGCCGCTCAATAAATGAATTTATTTTTGAGACGAAAATTATCACCATTATCATCATTGGGGCAACAGCTCGATGTGAGCCCATCAGGTCAATCAAAACTAAGAATATTTATTTACCAATATACAGAGGACATCATTTGGTGTTTTCCCTTTAATATTGACATCATTCACTTCGATAACCTCATCACCAGCATGTATTAAACCAGAACGATCAGCTGCTCCACCATGCATTATTCTAGGTATAATAATTTTTCCAGGTTTTTCATCAGTTTTTATTGTGGCACCCTAAAAAAATTTTTTTACATATTATAGGTATTTAAATATATAGAATATCTAAACACTATCACAAAAAAGAAACAAATGACCAACAACAGAAAAGAGTAAGATTTTTTTTTTGAAAATGAATTATGTTATAAATTATATTATATTGGATGTACGTATATCATTATTTTTAAAATGAATATTAAGACTTAGTCAACGGCGCAACTACTGTAGCACTACTGAATGCTAGGACAACACTACACCGCAACATGAAGAAAATCTGAATGCAATAACGTGTAAGTTTTGACCTATGAACGAATTTCAACTTAATATCCAGATCCAGATTCCAGATCCACTAAAAAGTATAAATTATATTTTGCGAGAAGGAGAACTAAAAATTTATTGTTTCGCTCCGACCTATTAATATTAATGTTGACTTTGACTATATGTATATTATATTATAACGAAATGCTTTGTTTTAAATTTCCTATTCTAAGAATATGAAACGAATAAAATATCGAATAAAAAAAAAACAGCATTTGAACGGATGGAACGGAACGGAATTGTAATAAAGTACAATATTCACAAACTCTAAAAAACTTTTCGTAATACACTACGTTTGCATATGCAGAACTTGTGCACATTTTATCTTCAAGAGATCGTAATAAATTCAAGCACAGACAGATTCAAGTAACAAGTTGTTTACACATGCGACAATGAAGATTTTTTATATATGTATGTAGGTATGTATAAATACTTGTTAATATCAAACAAAATTTGAAATGCAATAACACATAAGTTTTGACCTAAGGAAAAATTTTAGCTTAAAACCGTCTGAAAGTTATAGCTGTTTCACAAAAATGTTTTTTAACGGCGACCAATAATTATATTTTGCAAGGGGGCCAACAATTTGTTGTTTCGAAATAGAAATCAGAGCTTAAATGTTTTTCAGAGTTAGTATAATATCTGCATAAATATACGTACAAATATAAATGAAAATTAAATTCAAATAAGTCTTGCTTTTTATATTTAGGTAGGTACATACTATGAGTGTAGGGACGTAATCGTATATTTTTATACGAGAAATATAATACACATGTATGTTGCGTTATATTGTACAAGCAAATAATATATATTGAAAGAAAGACGAAAAAAAAATTAAATGAAAAGAAAATCGAAAATAAAATATAACAAAAAAGAAACGAAGTAACAAAAACGGCTAGAAAATTTAAAACATAATATGGGTATTAGAAATACCATCATATACCTACATACATCAAAATATGTTAACATATTCATATTGTAAATACCTATGTATATGTTAACAAATTGAGTGACAAAGTTGCCACAAGAATACGTACGTACGTGCTACAAAAAAAAGCAACTTCTAAATTTCAAAAATTCATGGTTTAGTACAGTCATATATGTACGTATATATGAATGTAGATGTGTATGTATCTCATGGTCTTATAAAGTATAAAAATTTTGCGTCATTGCCGTATTATCATTTCGATTGTTGTTGTTTTTGTTTCCAAAAAAATACAGGAAACTGGCAATCAAATTAATTGTAGGTATAATTTATATACCTACATACATATAAGTTTTTAACATTACATTATTTTAATTAAATAAATACGAATTTTAATGAGCTTATAAAATCCTAAATATTTATACTATTTATATTATTCAATGGATATTAATTCTTATAATCTATACATAATATATTCGAAAATTTTAAATAATTGTGATAATAATTGAATTCTTACTACAGTTTTGATTGACCTGATGGGCTCACATCGAGTTGTTGTCCCAACGATGATAATGGTGATAATTTACTCAAAAGAAAAACAACTTTTCACTGCCCAATAAATGCCGCTCAATAAATGAATTTATTTTTGAGACGAAAATTATCACCATTATCATCATTGGGGCAACAGCTCGATGTGAGCCCATCAGGTCAATCAAAACTAAGAATATTTATTTACCAATATACAGAGGACATCATTTGGTGTTTTCCCTTTAATATTGACATCATTCACTTCGATAACCTCATCACCAGCATGTATTAAACCAGAACGATCAGCTGCTCCACCATGCATTATTCTAGGTATAATAATTTTTCCAGGTTTTTCATCAGTTTTTATTGTGGCACCCTAAAAAAATTTTTTTACATATTATAGGTATTTAAATATATAGAATATCTAAACACTATCACAATAAAGAAACAAATGACCAACAACAGAAAAGAGTAAGATTTTTTTTTTGAAAATGAATTATGTTATAAATTATATTATATTGGATGTAATGGTGATAATGGTGATAATTTTCGTCTCAAAAATAAATTCATTTATTGAGCGGCATTTATTGGGCAGTGAAAAGTTGTTTTTCTTTTGAGTAAATTATCACCATTATCATCATTGGGGCAACAGCTCGATGTGAGCCCATCAGGTCAATCAAAACTAAGAATATTTATTTACCAATATACAGAGGACATCATTTGGTGTTTTCCCTTTAATATTGACATCATTCACTTCGATAACCTCATCACCAGCATGTATTAAACCAGAACGATCAGCTGCTCCACCATGCATTATTCTAGGTATAATAATTTTTCCAGGTTTTTCATCAGTTTTTATTGTGGCACCCTAAAAAATTTTTTTTACATATTATAGGTATTTAAATATATAGAATATCTAAACACTATCACAATAAAGAAACAAATGACCAACAACAGAAAAGAGTAAGATTTTTTTTTTGAAAATGAATTATGTTATAAATTATATTATATTGGATGTACGTATATCATTATTTTTAAAATGAATATTAAGACTTAGTCAACGGCGCAACTACTGTAGCACTACTGAATGCTAGCACAACACTACACCGCAACATGAAGAAAATCTGAATGCAATAACGTGTAAGTTTTGACCTATGAACGAATTTCAACTTAATATCAAGATCCAGATTCCAGATCCACTAAAAAGTATAAATTATATTTTGCGAGAAGGAGAACTAAAAATTTATTGTTTCGCTCCGCCCCTAGACCTATTAATATTAATGTTGACTTTGACTATATGTATATTATATTATAACGAAATGCTTTGTTTTTAATTTCCTATTCAAAGAATATGAAACGAATAAAATATCGAATAAAAAAAAAACAGCATTTGAACGGATGGAACGGAACGGAATTGTAATAAAGTACAATATTCACAAACTCTAAAAAACTTTTCGTAATACACTACGTTTGCATATGCAGAACTTGTGCACATTTTATCTTCAAGAGATCGTAATAAATTCAAGCACATACAGATTCAAGTAACAAGTTGTTTACACGTGCGTCAATGAAGATTTTTTATATATGTATGTAGGTATGTATAAATACTTGTTAATATCAAACAAAATTTGAAATGCAATAACACATAAGTTTTGACCTAAGGAAAAATTTTAGCTTAAAACCGTCTGAAAGTTATAGCTGTTTCACAAAAATGTTTTTTAACGGCGACCAATAATTATATTTTGCAAGGGGGCCAAAAATTTGTTGTTTCGAAATAGAAATCAGAGCTTAAATGTTTTTCAGAGTTAGTATAATATCTGCATAAATATACGTACAAATATAAATGAAAATTAAATTCAAATAAGTCTTGCTTTTTATATTTAGGTAGGTACATACTATGAGTGTAGGGACGTAATCGTATATTTTTATACGAGAAATATAATACACATGTATGTTGCGTTATATTGTACAAGCAAATAATATATATTGAAAGAAAGACGAAAAAAAAATTAAATGAAAAGAAAATCGAAAATAAAATATAACAAAAAAGTCATATATGTACGTATATATGTATCTAGATGTGTATGTATCTCATGATCTTATGGAGTATAAAAATTTTGCATCATTGCCGTATTATCATTTCGATTGTTGTTGTTTTTGTTTCCAAAAAAATACAGGAAACTGGCAATCAAATTAATTGTAGGTACTATATAATTTATATACCTACATACATATAAGTTTTTAACATTACATTATTTTAATTAAACAAATACGAATTTTAATGAGCTTATAAAATCCTAAATATTTATACTATTTATATTATTCAATGGATATTAATTCTTATAATCTATACATAATATATTCGAAAATTTTAAATAATTGTGATAATAATTGAATTCTTACTACAGTTTTGATTGACCTGATGGGCTCACATCGAGTTGTTGTCCCAACGATGATAATGGTGATAATTTACTCAAAAGAAAAACAACTTTTCACTGCCCAATAAATGCCGCTCAATAAATGAATTTATTTTTGAGACGAAAATTATCACCATTATCATCATTGGGGCAACAGCTCGATGTGAGCCCATCAGGTCAATCAAAACTAAGAATATTTATTTACCAATATACAGAGGACATCATTTGGTGTTTTCCCTTCAATATTGACAACATTCACTTCGATAACCTCATCACCAGCATGTATTAAACCAGAACGATCAGCTGCTCCACCATGCATTATTCTAGGTATAATAATTTTTCCAGGTTTTTCATCAGTTTTTATTGTGGCACCCTAAAAAAATTTTTTTACATATTATAGGTATTTAAATATATAGAATATCTAAACACTATCACAAAAAAGAAACAAATGACCAACAACAGAAAAGAGTAAGATTTTTTTTTTGAAAATGAATTATATTATAGATTATATTATATTGGATGTACGTATATCATTATTTTTAAAAAGAATATTAAGACTTAGTCAACGGCGCAACTACTGTAGCACTACTGAATGCTAGCACAACACTACACCGCAACATGAAGAAAATCTGAATGCAATAACGTGTAAGTTTTGACCTATGAACGAATTTCAACTTAACATCCATATCCAGATTCCAGATCCACTAAAAAGTATAAATTATATTTTGCGAGAAGGAGAACTAAAAATTTATTGTTTCGCTCCGACCCTAGACCTATTAATATTAATGTTGACTTTGACTATATGTATATTATATTATAACGAAACGCTTTGTTTTAAATTTCCTATTCTAAGAATATGAAACGAATAAAATATCGAATAAAAAAAAGCAGCATTTGAACGTATGGAACGGAACGGAATTGTAATAAAGTACAATATTCACAAACTCTGAAAAACTTTTCGTAATACACTACGTTTGCATATGCAGAACTTGTGCACATTTTATCTTCAAGAGATCGTAATAAATTCAAGCACAGACAGATTCAAGTAACAAGTTGTTTACACATGCGACAATGAAGATTTTTTATATATGTATGTAGGTATGTATAAATACTTGTTAATATCAAACAAAATTTGAAATGCAATAACACATAAGTTTTGACCTAAGGAAAAATTTTAGCTTAAAACCGTCTGAAAGTTATAGCTGTTTCACAAAAATGTTTTTTAACGGCGACCAATAATTATATTTTGCAAGGGGGCCAAAAATTTGTTGTTTCGAAATAGAAATCAGAGCTTAAATGTTTTTCAGAGTTAGTATAATATCTGCATAAATATACGTACAAATATAAATGAAAATTAAATTCAAATCTTGCTTTTTATATTTAGGTAGGTACATACTATGAGTGTAGGGACGTAATCGTATATTTTTATACGAGAAATATAATACACATGTATGTTGCGTTATATTGTACAAGCAAATAATATAGATTGAAAGAAAGACGAAAAAAAAATTAAATGAAAAGAAAATCGAAAATAAAATATAACAAAAAAGTCATATATGTACGTATATATGTATCTAGATGTGTATGTATCTCATGGTCTTATGGAGTATAAAAATTTTGCATCATTGCCGTATTATCATTTCGATTGTTGTTGTTTTTGTTTCCAAAAAAATACAGGAAACTGGCAATCAAATTAATTGTAGGTATAATTTATATACCTACATACATATAAGTTTTTAACATTACATTATTTTAATTAAATAAATACGAATTTTAATGAGCTTATAAAATCCTAAATATTTATACTATTTATATTATTCAATGGATATTAATTCTTATAATCTATACATAATATATTCGAAAATTTTAAATAATTGTGATAATAATTGAATTCTTACTACAGTTTTGATTGACCTGATGGGCTCACATCGAGTTGTTGTCCCAACGATGATAATGGTGATAATTTACTCAAAAGAAAAACAACTTTTCACTGCCCAATAAATGCCGCTCAATAAATGAATTTATTTTTGAGACGAAAATTATCACCATTATCATCATTGGGGCAACAGCTCGATGTGAGCCCATCAGGTCAATCAAAACTAAGAATATTAATTTACCAATATACAGAGGACATCATTTGGTGTTTTCCTTCAATACTGACATCATTCACTTCGATAACCTCATCACCAGCATGTATTAAACCAGAACGATCAGCTGCTCCACCATGCATTATTCTAGGTATAATAATTTTTCCAGGTTTTTCATCAGTTTTTATTGTGGCACCCTAAAAAAATTTTTTTACATATTATAGGTATTTAAATATATAGAATATCTAAACACTGTCACAAAAAAGAAACAAATGACCAACAACAGAAAAGAGTAAGATTTTTTTTTTTGAAAATGAATTATGTTATAAATTATATTATATTGGATGTACGTATATCATTATTTTTAAAAAGAATATTAAGACTTAGTCAACGGCGCAACTACTGTAGCACTACTGAATGCTAGGACAACACTACACCGCAACATGAAGAAAATCTGAATGCAATAACGTGTAAGTTTTGACCTATGAACGAATTTCAACTTAATATCAAGATCCAGATTCCAGATCCACTAAAAAGTATAAATTATATTTTGCGAGAAGGAGAACTAAAAATTTATTGTTTCGCTCCGCCCCTAGACCTATTAATATTAATGTTGACTTTGACTATATGTATATTATATTATAACGAAATGCTTTGTTTTAAATTTCCTATTCTAAGAATATGAAACGAATAAAATATCGAATAAAAAAAAAACAGCATTTGAACGGATGGAACGGAACGGAATTGTAATAAAGTACAATATTCACAAACTCTAAAAAACTTTTCGTAATACACTACGTTTGCATATGCAGAACTTGTGCACATTTTATCTTCAAGAGATCGTAATAAATTCAAGCACAGACAGATTCAAGTAACAAGTTGTTTACACATGCGACAATGAAGATTTTTTATATATGTATGTAGGTATGTATAAATACTTGTTAATATCAAACAAAATTTGAAATGCAATAACACATAAGTTTTGACCTAAGGAAAAATTTTAGCTTAAAACCGTCTGAAAGTTATAGCTGTTTCACAAAAATGTTTTTTAACGGCGACCAATAATTATATTTTGCAAGGGGGCCAAAAATTTGTTGTTTCGAAATAGAAATCAGAGCTTAAATGTTTTTCAGAGTTAGTATAATATCTGCATAAATATACGTACAAATATAAATGAAAATTAAATTCAAATCTTGCTTTTTATATTTAGGTAGGTACATACTATGAGTGTAGGGACGTAATCGTATATTTTTATACGAGAAATATAATACACATGTATGTTGCGTTATATTGTACAAGCAAATAATATAGATTGAAAGAAAGACGAAAAAAAAATTAAATGAAAAGAAAATCGAAAATAAAATATAACAAAAAAGTCATATATGTACGTATATATGTATCTAGATGTGTATGTATCTCATGGTCTTATGGAGTATAAAAATTTTGCATCATTGCCGTATTATCATTTCGATTGTTGTTGTTTTTGTTTCCAAAAAAATACAGGAAACTGGCAATCAAATTAATTGTAGGTATAATTTATATACCTACATACATATAAGTTTTTAACATTACATTATTTTAATTAAATAAATACGAATTTTAATGAGCTTATAAAATCCTAAATATTTATACTATTTATATTATTCAATGGATATTAATTCTTATAATCTATACATAATATATTCGAAAATTTTAAATAATTGTGATAATAATTGAATTCTTACTACAGTTTTGATTGACCTGATGGGCTCACATCGAGTTGTTGTCCCAACGATGATAATGGTGATAATTTACTCAAAAGAAAAACAACTTTTCACTGCCCAATAAATGCCGCTCAATAAATGAATTTATTTTTGAGACGAAAATTATCACCATTATCATCATTGGGGCAACAGCTCGATGTGAGCCCATCAGGTCAATCAAAACTAAGAATATTTATTTACCAATATACAGAGGACATCATTTGGTGTTTTCCCTTTAATATTGACATCATTCACTTCGATAACCTCATCACCAGCATGTATTAAACCAGAACGATCAGCTGCTCCACCATGCATTATTCTAGGTATAATAATTTTTCCAGGTTTTTCATCAGTTTTTATTGTGGCACCCTAAAAAAATTTTTTTACATATTATAGGTATTTAAATATATAGAATATCTAAACACTATCACAAAAAAGAAACAAATGACCAACAACAGAAAAGAGTAAGATTTTTTTTTTGAAAATGAATTATGTTATAAATTATATTATATTGGATGTACGTATATCATTATTTTTAAAATGAATATTAAGACTTAGTCAACGGCGCAACTACTGTAGCACTACTGAATGCTAGGACAACACTACACCGCAACATGAAGAAAATCTGAATGCAATAACGTGTAAGTTTTGACCTATGAACGAATTTCAACTTAATATCCAGATCCAGATTCCAGATCCACTAAAAAGTATAAATTATATTTTGCGAGAAGGAGAACTAAAAATTTATTGTTTCGCTCCGACCTATTAATATTAATGTTGACTTTGACTATATGTATATTATATTATAACGAAATGCTTTGTTTTAAATTTCCTATTCTAAGAATATGAAACGAATAAAATATCGAATAAAAAAAAAACAGCATTTGAACGGATGGAACGGAACGGAATTGTAATAAAGTACAATATTCACAAACTCTAAAAAACTTTTCGTAATACACTACGTTTGCATATGCAGAACTTGTGCACATTTTATCTTCAAGAGATCGTAATAAATTCAAGCACAGACAGATTCAAGTAACAAGTTGTTTACACATGCGACAATGAAGATTTTTTATATATGTATGTAGGTATGTATAAATACTTGTTAATATCAAACAAAATTTGAAATGCAATAACACATAAGTTTTGACCTAAGGAAAAATTTTAGCTTAAAACCGTCTGAAAGTTATAGCTGTTTCACAAAAATGTTTTTTAACGGCGACCAATAATTATATTTTGCAAGGGGGCCAACAATTTGTTGTTTCGAAATAGAAATCAGAGCTTAAATGTTTTTCAGAGTTAGTATAATATCTGCATAAATATACGTACAAATATAAATGAAAATTAAATTCAAATAAGTCTTGCTTTTTATATTTAGGTAGGTACATACTATGAGTGTAGGGACGTAATCGTATATTTTTATACGAGAAATATAATACACATGTATGTTGCGTTATATTGTACAAGCAAATAATATATATTGAAAGAAAGACGAAAAAAAAATTAAATGAAAAGAAAATCGAAAATAAAATATAACAAAAAAGAAACGAAGTAACAAAAACGGCTAGAAAATTTAAAACATAATATGGGTATTAGAAATACCATCATATACCTACATACATCAAAATATGTTAACATATTCATATTGTAAATACCTATGTATATGTTAACAAATTGAGTGACAAAGTTGCCACAAGAATACGTACGTACGTGCTACAAAAAAAAGCAACTTCTAAATTTCAAAAATTCATGGTTTAGTACAGTCATATATGTACGTATATATGAATGTAGATGTGTATGTATCTCATGGTCTTATAAAGTATAAAAATTTTGCGTCATTGCCGTATTATCATTTCGATTGTTGTTGTTTTTGTTTCCAAAAAAATACAGGAAACTGGCAATCAAATTAATTGTAGGTATAATTTATATACCTACATACATATAAGTTTTTAACATTACATTATTTTAATTAAATAAATACGAATTTTAATGAGCTTATAAAATCCTAAATATTTATACTATTTATATTATTCAATGGATATTAATTCTTATAATCTATACATAATATATTCGAAAATTTTAAATAATTGTGATAATAATTGAATTCTTACTACAGTTTTGATTGACCTGATGGGCTCACATCGAGTTGTTGTCCCAACGATGATAATGGTGATAATTTACTCAAAAGAAAAACAACTTTTCACTGCCCAATAAATGCCGCTCAATAAATGAATTTATTTTTGAGACGAAAATTATCACCATTATCATCATTGGGGCAACAGCTCGATGTGAGCCCATCAGGTCAATCAAAACTAAGAATATTTATTTACCAATATACAGAGGACATCATTTGGTGTTTTCCCTTTAATATTGACATCATTCACTTCGATAACCTCATCACCAGCATGTATTAAACCAGAACGATCAGCTGCTCCACCATGCATTATTCTAGGTATAATAATTTTTCCAGGTTTTTCATCAGTTTTTATTGTGGCACCCTAAAAAAATTTTTTTACATATTATAGGTATTTAAATATATAGAATATCTAAACACTATCACAATAAAGAAACAAATGACCAACAACAGAAAAGAGTAAGATTTTTTTTTTGAAAATGAATTATGTTATAAATTATATTATATTGGATGTAATGGTGATAATGGTGATAATTTTCGTCTCAAAAATAAATTCATTTATTGAGCGGCATTTATTGGGCAGTGAAAAGTTGTTTTTCTTTTGAGTAAATTATCACCATTATCATCATTGGGGCAACAGCTCGATGTGAGCCCATCAGGTCAATCAAAACTAAGAATATTTATTTACCAATATACAGAGGACATCATTTGGTGTTTTCCCTTTAATATTGACATCATTCACTTCGATAACCTCATCACCAGCATGTATTAAACCAGAACGATCAGCTGCTCCACCATGCATTATTCTAGGTATAATAATTTTTCCAGGTTTTTCATCAGTTTTTATTGTGGCACCCTAAAAAATTTTTTTTACATATTATAGGTATTTAAATATATAGAATATCTAAACACTATCACAATAAAGAAACAAATGACCAACAACAGAAAAGAGTAAGATTTTTTTTTTGAAAATGAATTATGTTATAAATTATATTATATTGGATGTACGTATATCATTATTTTTAAAATGAATATTAAGACTTAGTCAACGGCGCAACTACTGTAGCACTACTGAATGCTAGCACAACACTACACCGCAACATGAAGAAAATCTGAATGCAATAACGTGTAAGTTTTGACCTATGAACGAATTTCAACTTAATATCAAGATCCAGATTCCAGATCCACTAAAAAGTATAAATTATATTTTGCGAGAAGGAGAACTAAAAATTTATTGTTTCGCTCCGCCCCTAGACCTATTAATATTAATGTTGACTTTGACTATATGTATATTATATTATAACGAAATGCTTTGTTTTTAATTTCCTATTCAAAGAATATGAAACGAATAAAATATCGAATAAAAAAAAAACAGCATTTGAACGGATGGAACGGAACGGAATTGTAATAAAGTACAATATTCACAAACTCTAAAAAACTTTTCGTAATACACTACGTTTGCATATGCAGAACTTGTGCACATTTTATCTTCAAGAGATCGTAATAAATTCAAGCACATACAGATTCAAGTAACAAGTTGTTTACACGTGCGTCAATGAAGATTTTTTATATATGTATGTAGGTATGTATAAATACTTGTTAATATCAAACAAAATTTGAAATGCAATAACACATAAGTTTTGACCTAAGGAAAAATTTTAGCTTAAAACCGTCTGAAAGTTATAGCTGTTTCACAAAAATGTTTTTTAACGGCGACCAATAATTATATTTTGCAAGGGGGCCAAAAATTTGTTGTTTCGAAATAGAAATCAGAGCTTAAATGTTTTTCAGAGTTAGTATAATATCTGCATAAATATACGTACAAATATAAATGAAAATTAAATTCAAATAAGTCTTGCTTTTTATATTTAGGTAGGTACATACTATGAGTGTAGGGACGTAATCGTATATTTTTATACGAGAAATATAATACACATGTATGTTGCGTTATATTGTACAAGCAAATAATATATATTGAAAGAAAGACGAAAAAAAAATTAAATGAAAAGAAAATCGAAAATAAAATATAACAAAAAAGTCATATATGTACGTATATATGTATCTAGATGTGTATGTATCTCATGATCTTATGGAGTATAAAAATTTTGCATCATTGCCGTATTATCATTTCGATTGTTGTTGTTTTTGTTTCCAAAAAAATACAGGAAACTGGCAATCAAATTAATTGTAGGTACTATATAATTTATATACCTACATACATATAAGTTTTTAACATTACATTATTTTAATTAAACAAATACGAATTTTAATGAGCTTATAAAATCCTAAATATTTATACTATTTATATTATTCAATGGATATTAATTCTTATAATCTATACATAATATATTCGAAAATTTTAAATAATTGTGATAATAATTGAATTCTTACTACAGTTTTGATTGACCTGATGGGCTCACATCGAGTTGTTGTCCCAACGATGATAATGGTGATAATTTACTCAAAAGAAAAACAACTTTTCACTGCCCAATAAATGCCGCTCAATAAATGAATTTATTTTTGAGACGAAAATTATCACCATTATCATCATTGGGGCAACAGCTCGATGTGAGCCCATCAGGTCAATCAAAACTAAGAATATTTATTTACCAATATACAGAGGACATCATTTGGTGTTTTCCCTTCAATATTGACAACATTCACTTCGATAACCTCATCACCAGCATGTATTAAACCAGAACGATCAGCTGCTCCACCATGCATTATTCTAGGTATAATAATTTTTCCAGGTTTTTCATCAGTTTTTATTGTGGCACCCTAAAAAAATTTTTTTACATATTATAGGTATTTAAATATATAGAATATCTAAACACTATCACAAAAAAGAAACAAATGACCAACAACAGAAAAGAGTAAGATTTTTTTTTTGAAAATGAATTATATTATAGATTATATTATATTGGATGTACGTATATCATTATTTTTAAAAAGAATATTAAGACTTAGTCAACGGCGCAACTACTGTAGCACTACTGAATGCTAGCACAACACTACACCGCAACATGAAGAAAATCTGAATGCAATAACGTGTAAGTTTTGACCTATGAACGAATTTCAACTTAACATCCATATCCAGATTCCAGATCCACTAAAAAGTATAAATTATATTTTGCGAGAAGGAGAACTAAAAATTTATTGTTTCGCTCCGACCCTAGACCTATTAATATTAATGTTGACTTTGACTATATGTATATTATATTATAACGAAACGCTTTGTTTTAAATTTCCTATTCTAAGAATATGAAACGAATAAAATATCGAATAAAAAAAAGCAGCATTTGAACGTATGGAACGGAACGGAATTGTAATAAAGTACAATATTCACAAACTCTGAAAAACTTTTCGTAATACACTACGTTTGCATATGCAGAACTTGTGCACATTTTATCTTCAAGAGATCGTAATAAATTCAAGCACATACAGATTCAAGTAACAAGTTGTTTACACGTGCGTCAATGAAGATTTTTTATATATGTATGTAGGTATGTGTAAATACTTGTTAATACCAAACAAATTTGAAATGCAATAACACATAAGTTTTGACCTAAGGAAAAATTTTAGCTTAAAACCGTCTGAAAGTTATAGCTGTTTCACAAAAATGTTTTTTAACGGCGACCAATAATTATATTTTGCAAGGAGGCCAAAAATTTGTTGTTTCGAAATAGAAATCAGAGCTAAAATGTTTTTCAGAGTTAGTATAATATCTGCATAAATATACGTACAAATATAAATGAAAATTAAATTCAAATAAGTCTTGCTTTTTATATTTAGGTAGGTACATACTATGAGTGTAGGGACGTAATCGTATATTTTTATACGAGAAATATAATACACATGTATGTTGCGTTATATTGTATATATAGTATATAGAAAATTTAAAAAATAATATGGGTATTAGAAATACCATCATATACCTACATACATCAAAATATGTTAACATATTCATATTGTACATACCTATGTAGGTATATGTTAACAAAATGAGTGACAAAGTTGCCACAAGAATACGTACCTACGTGCTACAAAAAAAGCAACTTCTAAATTTCAAAAATTCATGGTTTAGTACAGTCATATATGTACGTATATATGTATGTAGATGTGTATGTATCTCATGGTCTTATAAAGTATAAAAATTTTGCATCATTGCCGTATTATCATTTCGATTGTTGTTGTTTTTGTTTCCAAAAAAATACAGGAAACTGGCAATCAAATTAATTGTAGGTATAATTTATATACCTACATACATATAAGTTTTTAACATTACATTATTTTAATTAAATAAATACGAATTTTAATGAGCTTATAAAATCCTAAATATTTATACTATTTATATTATTCAATGGATATTAATTCTTATAATCTATACATAATATACATATTCGAAAATTTTAAATAATTGTGATAATAATTGAATTCTTACTACAGTTTTGATTGAACTGATATGGGCTCACATCGAGCTGTTGTCCCAACGATGATAATGGTGATAATTTACTCAAAAGAAAAACAACTTTTCACTGCCCAATAAATGCCGCTCAATAAATGAATTTATTTTTGAGACAAAAATTATCACCATTATCATCATTGGGGCAACAGCTCGATGTGAGCCCATCAGGTCAATTCGTTATTCATCAAAAGCAGCAGCCCTGCCATCAAACTAACGTATCCTGGTCTAATGACCGACGATATCCGAAACTACAACATTCTAGTAACACCGAGGGAAAGAGATAGAATCCATATATTTGATGCTTTTACTATTTTGGACTATAATTTTTTTTTGTTTTGTTTAATGCAAGTACCTATTTATATCACTTTTTCTAAACACCAAGTTTATAGTATATATAAATAAGTTTAAGTATTATAAATAAGTTTATACTAAGTTTATAGTATATATATAAATAGACTATTTTATTTAACGAACAAAAATATAGTATTTTGATTTTTATATCTTTTTACAATATTTCTATATGCATATATGATTACGTACATAATACTGTATGTACATATATTACTATTAATTACATTTAAGTATTATTTATTTGCAGTTATATTTTATTTTTATTTGTAATTCAAATGATCTAAATGTCATATGTATTCTGGTTTTCTGAACTAACATATAAATATATAGAGACGATATTTCTTGAAACGGGTTTTTTTTTAGGCATTTATTATTTAAATTTTACTTTTTTTTGCATACAATTAGTGAACAGAGTATAGTAATTATAATCGAAATAATTATAATGTATAATATTATCATCCTACGTACAAATGTACAAAGTGTATTGTGTCCCTATTCTTAATTAATGTACACTCGTACAGTGCTTTTACAAAAACAAATTTTTAAAAAATTGAAACTTAAAAAAATTTGAAAATCCATTTCTAAAAATATAGTATATAAAAAAAAAAAATTATTTTACAATTTTCCTCTTTTTTTTATTACTGTACCCATGACGTCGGTACCCAAAACGCTTCCTTTTCAACACGCTGAACAATATTAACAAGTTTTTTAAAAGCACTAGCTAAATCATCATTAATAATTTCATCATCAAAAAAATGACCATAAAGATAATCGATACGTTCAGATGATTTAATCATATCATGAAATTCTTCATCCTGTAAGAAAAAAGGGAAAAAAAGAAAAAACAAACAACAATAATAAATACATTAATAAACAAAAAAAAGGAAGAGAAAAATGTACTTATTCAAATCCTAAAAAAAAAAAAACAAATGTTTTCGTAAAGAGAAATTCTCACGCAGGTTTTGTTTTTTTTTTAAATATATTTATTATAATTTCATAATCGTACACCCATACCAAAATAAATCTATTATTAAAATATCCCGGCTTAAATTAGAGTTTCCTTAACAAAATAGATGTGAATACATTTCAAGAAAAATAAATAAAAAAAAGTAGCCTTTAAAGTCCGAAAGAGTGGTTTCAATTTTAGTTATTTTTAAATTTGAAATTTAAATGTATAAAAGAATAAAAGAATACCCCAATTTTGTTAACAACAAAATTTTTATTTTTTTATAAAAATTTGTATCCGCCCAAAAAAAAATCTGCGCTAAAAATGTTCAGCTCAGATGATTTGATTTCTACATATTTGTTAGCTTTATAAATTAGTATATACTTTATGTAAACATATATTACCGTAAAACCTCTTAAATTCAATTCATCAAATGTTGATTTAGCTCTGGCCGATGTTCTTGTCTTTTTTAATACATCAAACGTTGGTGGTCGTATATGAATTATAAATGGTTTTAATTGTGGTATGCGTAGGGCTTTAATTGCCTGATAATGTGGTGCTAATATGCATACACAACGTGAATCCACAATTAATTGAATACTATCCGCCGATGTACCATATAAATGTCCTTTAAATTCACCATGTTCAATAAATTTACCAGCATTTATTTCAGATTCCATTTTATCACGTGCCAGAAAATAATAATCGCGACCAGGTACTTCACCAGGTCGCATTGATCTTGTTGTATCTATAATATATAAAAATATATGATGAAATGTCAAATAAAATTGACTTAAAATGATAAGTATTTATTCTATACACATACTTACATGGAACTGGACAACGATATTTTTCTGGATTTCTTTGTATTAACCTACGTCTTAATTCATTACGACCAACCCCTGGTGCACCAATTAATACAATTGGACGATGAAAATCATCTTGTGGATATAATTTAGCAACTTCTTCATATGTAGCTATCATTTCACGATCGAAATCATCATTTTCATCTAGATCATACATGATCTTTTTAGTTTTTGGTCAACGATATGATGATGTTATATTATTATTATTGAGTTAAAATTAAATGGGGAACTAGGTGGGGTAGTGCATACTGACATGCATGCAAGTATGTAAATTTTGTCCGGTAAATGATCAGGTCAACATTATGTACATATATATGTAGGTAAACATTAAAGCCATATATTCATGTACAACAGCAAAAAAATGGTTAAATTCGCGATGATAAAAATGAATTACAAATGTGTTAATCTATGAAGATTTACGTCAACAGGTCAAGCCATAGATTTTTTTTGTCGAAAATTCAATTAAGATTATAAAGATGATAACGTGATTGTAATGATAGCATGAGATAACAGACACATATAGATGATTTTTTTTTGTAAGATGAATAATACATATTGATATGTATGTATGATTAGTAGAATAAATGCATGCATACAATTATAGAAAAAGCATAAAAAGAGAAAAAAAAAAAAACCAAGAAATTATAAACAGCTATTCAGTATACAATTTTTAAAATCAGTCGTATAAGGACAGTCAAAATTATAACAAGACTGAAGGATATACATAAATAACGGGCAAGGAGTAAAATTATCGCTTTTTTATTCTCATTGCAATAATCATTGATATACACATACATACATACATAGGTCATAATCATAAAATATCAAATTTAAAAAAATTATTTACGTCTAAATGTATGAACAAATTCGAAAGGACACCATAATCTCGTCAACAATTAACAACGTAATAATCAGTTGCTTTCTTATGATTGCCAGTGGAACTGAATGCCAATGCACTCTAAAAAAATGAATTTAAACTTCTAATCTAACCGAACCAAATGTATTAGTTGTACGATTTTTGGATTCGGAGTTATTGACAACCGTATCAAAAAGTTTCAGAATTTTTGATTTTTGATTATAATCAAGCAATTTGAGATTTTTAATACGACCTGTATTATATCCTGAATCAACAATATACGGGCAAAAGTTTAGTATTAGAAATTAAACACATTATACGAATGTACATCATAAATACCAGATTACAAATACATATGTAGTTATTTAGCAGTTAATCAACACAGCAGTAAAAATACATATAATAAAAAGATTAAAATTAAAAAACAAACAAACATTTTTGCAAATCCTAAATAATTTAATAAAAAGAAAAAAAAACTAAATTAACCATAGTGACTGTCCGTTATTTTATGATTATTATGAAAAAGAACGGAAAAATTAATTTAAACTAAAGACCATCATTAATCAATTACGGAAAGGATCAATTGGTATGATGTAAATTCTAATTTAATGTAGGCAGGAATGAAATATTCTTTTTATTTTAATAAATCTTTAAAGAAAAAAAAATCGTATACTCTGTTTTTTTTTCTAACACTTCAACATACTTTTTGAATCATCATTATTTGTTCGTCTCTGTTCTCTCATATAGGATATCCGCCTTTCTTGTGATATTCTGTTTGGTATGAGACCACATCTAGTCGATGATCGATCTGATTCTTTTTTAGCTTGCCACCAATGTGAGTCATCCTTTAAAATGTAGAAAAAAATGTCAGTTATTTTCGTTGTGTATACAGCGACTGCTGACTGTATACTACAAATAGACTCAATTATCAAATTAATTACATTACATACATATGTTGCAATAAAAAATATTATTTCTTTTATTAGGACCCAAAATTATATTTTGCAGGTGGACCGAACATTTTTTGTTCAGCCACCGCCATTGATAACGTGATATATTAGTACAAATAATATTTAATATTACTATAGGTAGGTACTATTTCGCCATATTCAACACATATGGCAATCTTTTGATTTAATAATTTTCATAATTTTGATTTAATTCAAATTTTAAAAATAAATATCAATAAAGTCAATACACTACATCAATTGTAATGTAATAGAATCGATATTATCATATAATATAAAACAAAAATAAAATAAAATAAAAACACATACCGACACAATGCTTAAAATATCACCACGTTTAAATGCAAGTCCAGCTTCTTTACATGGAATATATACATCATCTTCTGGATTATAATCAAAATGTGCTCTAACTTTTAATTTACTTTCTCTATGGTTCGTTTTACCATCAGATGGTATAATTTTGAATGTGATTGTACCTTCAGAATTTTGCTACGAAAAAATAACATTCATAAATAGGTAATATTTGAATACATGTACAGAAAATTAATTAAATTATTCAAAGTGAATGATTCATTTGAACTGAATCAGGATAAACTATTATCCATTTATTTCAATCATTCTTATTCATTTGACTCAACAGCGCAGGGATAATAATTCGATGTCACCAAATACTCCAAATTTCTAAGCAAAATTCTAGCAAATCCCATTAAACCAAAATGGAATTTAATCAATAATGAAATATTTATTATCAAATTAAATTCAATTTATTTATAAAATAAAAATAAAAAAATTAGGTATAACGTAAGAAATTAACAACATTATTCAAACTAGAATTAGAAAAGGAACATAAACAAAATTAAAAGTAAAAAAAAAAATATTTTTTTAATTTCATATATGTATGTAGGTATGTATTGTACCAGTTAGAGTCAATCAATATTCCAATCAAAATTCATCTTCATCAATTTCTTCTGCTTCTTCAATTTTTAATAAAAAAATGTAAATAATCATTATATGTAATGAATTGATTGAATTATTTATAATGATTTTCATTAATTTCTATTTCGTAACACTTATTTTTGTCAAATACATTTTTGTATGTACGTAGGATATAGGTACCTACGTTCTAAAGTTTTCGCGAAAAAAATGTCAAAATACCTAAAAGATGAATAGCTCAAAACATACTGAGTTTCTTTCGTTTACTATTTTAAAATTTGTATTTTAATTGAAAAAATTTTTTTAAATGAAATAAGAAATCATTGTACTTTAACTTGCCAAAATTTTAATGGCGTTCCCCTTCACCCCTGAAGAAAATGATATTTCACTAGAAATGGGAATTTCCACGGAAGTTATAACTTATAATCCCTGTACAATAAACAGTCAGTTAATTAGACAAAGACAACAACTATCAGTTTTCAAGTGCCCGTTCAACTGATGGTTTTCTGGACTGTGTGCACATTTTAACCATTTTTAAAACACATTACAAATTAAACTGTCAACTGAAAACTGATAATGTGTGTGATACTCAATTAATCTTTTTTTTAAAAACTAAGAATATTAATTTACCAATATACAGAGAACATCATTTGGTGTTTTCCCTTCAATATTGACACCATTCACTTCAATAACCTCATCACCAGCATGTATTAAACCAGAACGATCAGCTGCTCCACCATGCATTATTCTAGCTATAATAATTTTTCCAGTTTTTTCATCAGTTTTTATTGTGGCACCCTAAAAAATTTTTTTTAATATAATATTTTTTTTATTATAGGTATTTAAATAGAATATCAAAACACTATCACAAAAAAGAGATAAATGACCAACAACAGAAAAGAGTAAGATTTTTTTTTTTTTTTTGAAAATGAATTATATTATAGATTATATTATATTGGATGTACGTATATTATTATTTTTATAAAGAATATTAAGACTTAGCGAATGGCGGAACTACTGTAGCACGACACTACACCGCAACATGAAGAAAATCTGAATGCAATAACGTGTAAGTTTTGACCTATGAAAGAATTTCAACTTAATATCCAGATCCAGATTCCAGATCCACTAAAAAGTATAAATTATATTTTGCGAGAAGGAGAACTAAAAATTTATTGTTTCGCTCCGCCCCTAGACGCCTAGACCTATTAATATTAATGTTGACTTTGACTATATATTAATATATTATATTATAACGAAATGCTTTGTTTTAAATTTCCTATTCTAAGAATATGAAACGAATAAAATATCGAATAAAAAAAAGCAGCATTTGAACGGATGGAACGGAACGGAATTGTAATAAAGTACAATATTCACAAACTCTGAAAAACTTTTCGTAATACACTACGTTTGCATATGCAGAACTTGTGCACATTTTATCTTCAAGAGATCGTAATAAATTCAAGCACATACAGATTCAAGTAACAAGTTGTTTACACGTGCGTCAATGAAGATTTTTTATATATGTATGTAGGTATGTATAAATACTTATTAGTTATTAATACCAAACAAATTTGAAATGCAATAACACATAAGTTTTGACCTAAGGAAAAATTTTAGCTTAAAACCGTCTGAAAGTTATAGCTGTTTCACAAAAATGTTTTTTAACGGCGACCAATAATTATATTTTGCAAGGGGGCCAAAAATTTGTTGTTTCGAAATAGAAATCAGAGCTAAAATGTTTTTCAGAGTTAGTATAATATCTGCATAAATATACGTACAAATATAAATGAAAATTAAATTCAAATAAGTCTTGCTTTTTATATTTAGGTAGGTACATACTATGAGTGTAGGGACGTAATCGTATATTTTTATACGAGAAATATAATACACATGTATGTTGCGTTATATTGTATATATAGTATATAGAAAATTTAAAAAATAATATGGGTATTAGAAATACCATCATATATCTACATACATCAAAATATGTTAACATATTCATATTGTACATACCTATGTAGGTATATGTTAACAAAATGAGTGACAAAGTTGCCACAAGAATACGTACGTACGTGCTACAAAAAAAAGTAACTTCTAAATTTCAAAAATTCATGGTTTAGTACAGTCATTAATGTACGTATATATGTATGTAGATGTGTATGTATCTCATGGTCTTATGGAGTATAAAAATTTTGCATCATTGCCGTATTATCATTTCGATTGTTGTTGTTTTTGTTTCCAAAAAAATACAGGAAACTGGCAATCAAATTAATTGTAGGTATAATTTATATACCTACATATAAGTATAAAAAATGCAGTGAAAATGTATGGGAAAAACAATGCACTTTACCGAACGTTACAAATTATTAAATCTTGACTAAAAGTAACACTGTTTTTACTTAAATCGCGTACTAAATTATTAAAAATTTTGATTTTGTTTCTAACGGTTTTCGAATATATTAAAATTAAATTTGAAATTGTACTTAATTTTGTTCTATAAAACATTCTTTAAATTATTTTTTCTTTTTGTGGACAGCACTAATACTGTATACAAATACATAGGTACATTTTACTATACGTGCATATAATGTACCTATATGTATGTAAAATTTTAATTGATTAAGTTGCTTTTTCTTCTGTTTTAATTTTACTTTTAATTTTGCTTTTATCTTTTGTCTATTTATTATATTAAGAATTCCTACTTATTAATATTTATTAATTTTTTTAATTTTTTTCCGTTATTATTTTCTACTTACTACTATTGGCTCCGCACTTTGTGCTCCTGTCTTTATTTGGTTTATGTTAGTAAGCAGTGAATAATTAATTTAATTATAATAAAATAGTGAAATATATACAAATAATTTAATTATGTAATTTGTTTTATAAATTTTTGTTTGTTGTTGTTGAATAATTTTTGTGTTTTTTTTTTGTAACTTAAAAATGAGTAAATTTGAAAAGATAATGACAAAATGCAGAATTTTTATGTATCTATAAATGAGTTTTTCGTTATGAATAAAATAATAAACATATATGTATATATGAACCTAAATTTCGATTATTATCACAATTATTTGAAATTTTCGAATATATTATGTAGATTATAAGAGTTAATATCCATTGGATTTGTATACGCTTCTTTATTTGTTACAACATACAAACAGTCTCCAAATAAATGTCTATTATATACTATTTTTAAAAATTCACGCTGTTTCTAGCAAAAAATCGTTCTAGAATCCTTTCCTCATTATTCACCTCTTCTGAGATATAAACGACTGAAAATTTTTACACAAATGAATACATGACATGATATACTTGATTAATCATCCTATGTATTTGATCCTAATTTACTGTAAATAAATTTCCATTAGGCCAAATCATTCCCGTTGAAATTTAACAAGACGGTAGTTAGTAATGTTTAAAGACCAAAAATACCGGTTTTCATATTATAAAATATGCAGTGGTTTTGGGGCACATTGAAAAATTTTTGTATGAAAACATTTATATCAATTACAAAAAAAGATATGGTCAATTGTATAACGTCACATGGTTCACTTGTTCAAAAATTGTCTATCCCTCGCATCTCGGAAAGGGCTATTTTCAAAGGAGAGGAGGGGGTATGTATGCTCTTGTAAATATAAAGCCTGTACTGAAAATAATTTAACAATATACTTTAAAGTCTATCATAATAATCAATGCCACATTATATTTATAAAAATTATTTATAAACGAAGTATGTATGAATATACAATAAAAATGAATAATAAGTTCGTCCCTTTTATTATACATACATATATGCATGTGCATATATAAGTATGTATTATTCAATTTAAAATTATTTGATGAATTGTAATCGCACTGTGATTATTTGAATTTGTATGTAATTTAAAATGATTAAAAAATAAAAGTATATTCAATCAAGGTTTTTTTTATTCCATTTGCTTGTATACGATATGATTATAATTTGATCAAATTTTTACAGACCAAATTATACAATAATGTACACTACCCAATTGAAAATATCAAAAAGTCTTACAATAAGGCAAAAACAAAGAAAATCTAAATTTTAATATCTGAATATGAAATCTTTAAAACTAATAACATGCCCACATAAAAAAAATTATTATACAATCACCATTTTGTGATTTTAGTTAATGTGTGTATAAAATTTCATTCCTTATGAAACTGATACTATTCATCGAAAAATACTATGATCCTTTTTATGTCGAACTGATGACACGTGATCATATGATTAACAAACGAAAAAATGAATTTTAAGTCATTACATTTTATTTAAACGTATACATATGCGCATGTATTATGTATGTGTGAAATAAAAATCAGATAATTTTTTTTTCTCAATTTTATAAGATTTTTTTAAAACTATTTTTTAATCCTTTTTTCAATTTTACTTACCAATGGCTCATTACTTTTAACTAATTGAACTATTTTTATTGTTTCCTCATCTTCATTCATTTCCATCGGAATTTCTGGCAAACGTGGATCAAATTCTTTTTTTGCTATAGCATCATGTACAAATAATAAGCTCTTGAAAATAGAAATGGTGAAATTTCGGTTTAATTTCAAATTCGAAAGCTTCAATTGAAAAAAGGAATTTTTGTTTTGTAAAAACCTGTAAATGTGGATCTTGAAATAAATGAAACGCTTCTTTACAAAGTGAAGATATGTGACATCTTGGCCTTAATTCTTCAAGAATTTCCATTAATATCTGTAACAATAAAAAAAGAAGACAAGAAACTTAAAATTAATAATCTCGTTTTATGATTGATTCTTTTCGAATTTTAACAATACGAAATGAGACAATATAATAACTCTGTTCCCATACTTCAAGATTTGTGTAACGAATCACAAATAGAACAATTAAGCGCAAATTTTGTGTTCCTCATTCATACAGATTTTTTGTAGCAATTTTAACTATGTAATATACAAATAAGCAAACTAAAGAATTCCACAACTAATTAAAGTAAGGGAATAAAGCTAACATGTACATACAATACGTATGTTTACAGTATGTTTAATCATTACATACCATCGTTGATGATGATAATACTGCTGCCAATCGATCATCTTTATTAGCTTTTAAAACTTTACTATGTACATTAACTAATGCATTCAGTTCTTTTGATTCCAGTAAATTCTTTAAAAAAAATCTGTCTTGTTCACTTGATAATTTTTCAGTTCCCTTTAGTGATGTTATCAATGACGAAAGGGCTAGAGAACATACAATTCATAACATACATAAGAATGTATGTACATAAAATAATATTTATTGTTATATGAAAAAAAAAAAAAAAATTTATAATATATTATTTACTGATGTATACCTTTCTTAGAAAATAAAATTAAAAATAAATAATAAGGAAAAAAGAAAACAAAAATTTTATGAGAAAAGGAAAAAATATATCAAATATCAAACTGCATAAAAATAAATGATATGAAAAATTTTTATGCTTACAGTTTTAAAATGTCAGCAACAATAAAAAATTTCATTGCATAAGCAATTAAGCAATCGCATTTATATGCATACATATTACATATATGTACCTATATACAAATAAAGTCATGTTTAGATTTGAGTATGCGTAATCGAAATTTGAATCTATTAACTGATTCATAATTGTTTTTATACCCTGTCAAATCTCATCTATAAGACAAAAAAAATTCTTGTTTATTGGAATTTGGAAACAACTCTAGAATATTCAATAATGTAAAATGGTATTATGTACTTTTCGTAATTTCAATAAGTCTGTAGTGAATATATTTTAAAAATAAAATACCTAGGTATAAAAGAAGCTTCATAAATAATTTTAAAGTTAATGTACATATGTACATATGCATTTTTTTATCATGTCAAATTTTTACTGACAAAGCTTTTGACAATTTGATAATCTTGTTCAAATTCAATTTGTTACTCCTTTTTATGGGCGCCTTTGTGCTGTAAACTATGTGAGCTGTCGATAGCGATAGCAATAGCACCAACTTTGATTCATTCGAATATTTTTTTTTCGTCTAGAATAATTTTTTTTTTATATAGAACCAGTCTAAGTCTAAACCTTAAGAAATGTAATCTTTTTTTTACACCCTCTGTATTGTAAAATAAAGATAATGTATCAAATTTCTTAGGTATTAAATTTTCTGGTATAACGTACATACCTACATAATACTTATTATTGTCGTTTCGTTTCAGTGTTGAAACTATGTAAATAAATTATAAACAGAAGAAATAATTTTTGCTTAAATCATCAAATTAGTACTTAAAGTATACACACACTGCAATGAGTACTGTGACTGTGTAATAAATGAAATAAATAATTATATAAATATGTAAATATATAAATTAAAGTGCTATGCCAAGAAATATTGTATGACCGTTATCCGTACAATTTACCGTACAAGTATATAATGCATTTGAATTAAATTTGAATATACAAATACATATGTCTGTTCGTATACTAGAGCAAAAGTAGAGTGGTGTAATGTGGCTAAATTCGGCTAAATGTCTAAATGCCTAAATTGTTGGAAAAATTCGGTAAAGTAGGTTCATTCTTTGATTACTGATTTTCTGTATTTTTGGAAACGAAAACAAAAATTTTGGGATAACGATATAAATAATATGGTAAGGTCGTAAAATTTTTATACCCGTATCCGATAAGAAAATACATATGTACATACATGTATTTACAAATTACTATATATGTTAAAAAGATGAATTATAGCAGAAAATGGTTCATTTCCATATTTAAAAAGAGGAAATCACAATATGATTTGGACTTTGCAATAGTATATTATGCATTGTATATGATCGAGATAATAATCATAATATCAACTGTTATATTAATATATATATTTTTTAAAGTACATGTACCTATAACATGTAATTTTATGTTCTTTTTTTGTTTCTGTTTAAAAAAAAATTATTGTTTTTTGTAATAATTACCTGATTCCCAATTCAAATCAGCAGCCATCACTGCAGCAGTCATTTCTCTTCTTTATGATTATTTAAAACTAAGATTAAATCTATACTTTTTTCTAAAAACAGATAAAACAAAAAAAAATTAATTAAACAATAAAACACAATAAAAAAGATTATAAACCAACAAATTAAGTGAATATTTCATTATTAATCGCGCGATAGGTAGCGTAGGTACCTAATAAATTTATTAATTTTCTTTGTTCCCTTAAATCTATGTATCAGACGTCAAAAAGCAGTAAAGAGACTTTAATTGATGCAAATGATAGCACTGGGTATAAGACAAAATATAGTCGAAACATGCATTATGTACCTACATAATTGTATACTACCGTAAATCACGATTTATATTTTGTACACATACTACGTACATATACATATAAATATGTTTGTAATGTAAACATACATAGGTATGTATATATGTATACATGTACATTAATAGATCTATATAGGTAGTAATAGTAACCCAAAAAAATAGCACGCGACAAAAAAACTATTTTATAGATTATTTACAGAAATTCTACATTTATATGTCGGTTTTGTTAATGTAAAAATAGATGTATACATAAATTTGAACATACATACATATATATATGTACATATTTATTAAAGCAAATGACCCAATCTTCGGCCACTTAGGAAAATTCTAAACCTTCAAATTTTCATTTCTTTATATTCAACTTGGAAGGAAAAATGATGGAAAAAATGAATATGATTTTGATAAAATATAATTGTCCGAACTAATGAAATACCAAATACCAATTGACCAACTCTATTTATTTTTTGATTGCTTGTGTAACTACGTATGTATGTAAGTAGTATGAAACATGACTTATTTTCTTTTGTGAAAAAATAAAAATTACGAGCATTTTCACTTTGGGAATTCTTGTTTTGATTACATATGTACGTGCATATGTACATATATGTATATACATATGTATGTATGATATGTATATACATTTTGCACAATACATTACCTACATATATATGCATATTATACTGTATATAATTACATGGAAATTTAAGCCTACTTCACTTTCAAAATCCATTATTTAAATATTTACGCAACGTTATCTTCACTTTATAAGTTTATAGTGACGATAGTGACCATAAAGAATTTATTATTCCAAAAGTTATGCAAATAAAGCAGAACATAAAAGATTGCCTTAGCTGGTATAAAACTAATCGCTGTTCAACGAGGCTAACGAGAAGGAAGGAAGATACAATTATTATCGCGTTACAAATATCTGACGACACTTTCAATTTCAATAACCGTGATGATTTTTTGTTTTTCAATGATTTTCCAAATAACTGTTTATTTTTACGTCTTGCGGTTCATGTACACCATAATCCAAGAACGTTTACAGATCCAGGTAAAGCACTAAAACTTTTTTAAACACCATTTTTACGTTAAAAATGATCACATTTTAAGATCATATGAATGTTTGTATATGATGTGTATACATACATATATGAAAAGTAAAGAACCTTATTTTACAAATACTACAAATTATTAATATAGGTAGATATCTACATTTATAAAAAATGGCAATGAAATTTACACAGCTGGTATACACATATATACACATTATGTATATAATATACAATATGTATGTTGTATATATAAAGGAATTTATCATTTACTTTTCTTTTACATACTTCTACATATGTACGTACCTTGCACTTAAATAAAAATGATAATCATCATACAATTTTATACGAAATTAAAAAGGGGAAAAGGAAATTCAACAAGATGCCTCATACACCCACACATATCTGTGCATGTAGGTATATGTAAATAAAAATCACTTCAATACACTTTTCCTTTTCCTTTTAAATTCACTTAATTTCTACTTTTTATCACATATTTAAATTCACTTAAGAAGTTTCTATTATTTATTTTATTATTATTTTTATTCTCCACTGTAATACATATATGTATGTATGTAATAAGTGTTTTCCTTGTATGTACATACAAAATGTTCAAACCAACCCTTGTAAAATTATTTTTATATCAAATAAAATTTTTTTTAATTTTAAGTTTTTATTTTATTTACACTAGATATATTTCTACATACATATATATGTATGTATGTAAATATACGGACTTTATACAATATGATTAACCAACCCTCAAATTGCTCAAAACTGTACAGAAAAAAACTTTGTTCTTTTATTACGTACGTATTGTTCTTCTTAAATGTTTTAAAAATAAAAAATGAAAGACAAAAAAAAAATTAATTAATTAAAAATTAAATTTTGTTTTAATATAGGGTATATAAATAATTTTTTTTTCGATAGAGTAGTTTACAATTAACACGAAAACGTAATCCCTATATCCTTACACAAAATACATTTCTTCCTATTGATGTATGTATATGTATTGTACATTGTACATACATATGTATGATGTACTTTTACTTTTCATCCTTGCTCTTCTCTTCTTAACATTATAATTGTTACTTGTTAATCAACAGTAACGATTTTCTAAAACGACTAGTTCGAGATTCCACAATCGACTTTGCGTTTATAAACAAATTTGTTAATTTCCCAATTTCCCACTTCTTTGTATGCATTTGTGCATACATGTGTAATTTTTGTGTTAAGTTAAGGCTTAATTACAGATGGCTTATATGTGACTTGAGTAAAACTAATGAAAGTCACTTCGGAGTTCGGATACGTCGTAACTTGAAATCTAAACACTTTAAAGTTTAAACTTTAAACATACACTATGCACAGTGATGGGAACCCAAAAAATTTTTTGTAAGTAGATTTGATACTAAAAACTAAGTAGATATATAAAAGATATCGAAATTAAGTAAATAGATTTCATTCAATACCCTGATTAGATGTTTTTAAACAATTTATTTAGCTATAAAATACATTATTTAGCTCAAATACACACATTTCATTTAAAATGAAGACATTTAATTATATTATTAGCAGCTTGGTGAAAGTCCATACTCTTTAAATATTTGATTTTTATTTAATTAAATGTACTCATAGACACATGTATAGGTATATACCTTTGCTCGATGTATATACATATATTGAGTTGAGACTGAATATTGAATAATGAATATATCTATGTCTGAATGTATGTATGTAATGCACGATACGGAACGAAATGAGAAAGAAAATTTTATCAAATCAAAATTCAAACTAAGCGGAAGACTTAACATAAGAACTTGTGTCTTGTGTTACAATGCAATGCTTTGACTACAATACAGCTACCGACTACCAGATACCGGCTGCCCGTAGTCAAGATGGCTGCTGAAAACCACAGACTATGAGATACAAGCAGCTAATACAAACAAATACCACTCCGACTGCCGATGGTTATAATTGTTAAATCGCGATTTAATCAAAAAGTGTTATTCACATTTTATTAATTTATTCTTTTTTTTTTCAATTAAAATGCAGTTCTACTATTTTTTAAAATTAACTTAGATTTAACACTCCTTTCTACTTTATAAATTTTTTCAAACACTATTCAAATTTAATTGTCAAACTCAGCTACTGACTTCACAAATAGAAATAGATTCTATTTTTGTATTCGTGTAGTCTTGCAGTCGGTAGCCGTATTGGAGCTATCTTCATTGAAATGTGTGTTGAAAACTTTTTGACAGTTAAATTTGTATCCGGTAGTCGGTAGCCGTATTGTAATTACAGCATGAATCAGTTGTGAACTAACTAGATAATGACGGTGGATATAGTATGTGATACCATCATTTGGATTTTTCTCATTATGATGCTTGCCATCATCATGGATGTGTTAAAGAGTCAAAGGCATAACAAACACAAGTACGTATATGAAAATGAATGTGACACATCAAATGAAACGGCAAAGAGTATAGAGATAAGAGAAAAATGTCTCTGACGTCACAGAAGTAACAAGGACTTATTTTTGTTTTCATTGTTTTATTCCCCATGCAACCAAAAAAAACAAAAATTTTCCTGTACGTGAAAGTCCCACCATAAATAGAAGCATAAAGTTATAAAAAAGAACCTTTATATGAAAAAGAAACACATAACACTTTCTTAAACTCAGCAGAGAATTTCGGTTAAGTATGTGTAATATTTGTTTGTTTACATATTTTTTATGAACGCGTTTTTTAAATGGGGATATTAGGTGCGACAATATTAGTGGTTTACACCGATAGAGTATATTACCTGCGAATGTAGTTGTACAATCATATGTTTTCCACGTGCGTTTTTTTTTAATGTTTTTAAATGGCTGTCAGTGTGTTGGTATTCACACCGATTTGTAACTACGTCATTCAGCATTGAGAAAATTAGAGAAATAAACTGCTAAATTTTGTAAGCAATGGGAATTTAGAGAAATTATTTGTAAAAAATAAAACAAAAATCATAAAATGTCATGCCCCGCTTTCTATTGATTTCTTTATCTTTCTTAAGGATCCTTATGGCCATTAATATTGCTGTCGACTTTTCCAAGCCACAAAATTTTATTTTTCATTCGCACCTTATAACGTGTATAGGAAATTTTTATAACTGTAAATCAAGTTTTGTATGGAACATTTTTCTCTATATCTACTCTATGGAAACGGAATAGTCTGTTCATCGCTTTAACATCTGATCAAAAAATATACGAAATTGTTTTTTTGAATATCTACTTTTTGTTGACAGCAACAAAGAGAATTAATATAGAGTTTCCAATTGTCTCTATGTTTGCAAAAAATGTCTTCGAAATATCTTCGAAACACATTTAATCCCATTGTATACTATATATGTGCATTTATGTGTTCGAAATTTTGACAGTTTTATTACTGGGAAACTCTATTTGGATATATACTTTTTGACAGTAATGACAGCGTATTTCCCTCTGTTTCTTTAAAAATAAACTATTAATTTTAAGTGTTTCAATTTCAACTTGAAATGACGAAATAAAAAGCAAAACGTAAAAAAGGAGAAAAAAATTAAGGTTGTCAAATATGCTTTTGATTATCAAT
The DNA here is from genome assembly GCA_963971155.1 of Anthrax anthrax. Lineage (NCBI taxonomy): Eukaryota > Metazoa > Arthropoda > Insecta > Diptera > Bombyliidae > Anthrax > Anthrax anthrax. Next base: position 27,335,592 of record OZ020121.1, on the reverse strand, counting down.
TTTTTATTTATATATACATACATATATTATATATTTTTTTAATAAGTAAGTGATGAACCTTCCAACGTGATTGCATGAAGATTTTGTAGCGTGATGTTCATTTTTTTTTAATTATTGAAATATATATAATTTTTAATTGTGTATTTCAAATGAAATATTTTTGTTTTCTATTATTATAATCGCGTTCGGAAATCAAAGTCTGATTTCTTTTTATATATTTTCATTTATTTTTTTCATTGTGTTATTAAATATGTGATTATAATTTGCTGAATTTTTATATTACCATTAAGTATTCGTGTAAATTTATAACTTCTTTTTTTATTATGTTTAATTTGTTAATATTTAAAATGCTCACACATAGCTAAAATACGAAAAAATATATGTATGTATATATCATTGTAAAAAAAAGTATTGAAATTAAAGTAAAAAAAAATTATTGTCTACATCAGATCTCTTATAAGTCTCATTATAAAATATTAATCTTTAATACATAAAAATGTATGCATATGTACATATGTACCTACAAATATATGTACATATTTTAATTACTGATTTACTGTACGGTATTTGATTGTTCAATAATACATTATTACGTGGCAATTTGTTAAAATTTAATTTAAAAAAAAATAAATAAATTTAAGAAAGTGAGTGAAGTAATAAAGGAAATTTTCTTTTGACATAGTTGTTGCATTATTACACACATTATAATAAAAATAGAAATTACAAAGGTTTTCCGTATAGTGTGCGTTTGCTGATTCATTGTGCATATTTGTGTTTATTACACATACTACATTATTTACATATAATTCATTGCTGTATATTGCATATAAGTTATTTATAGTGAATGCCGGGAAATAAAGGTTATAATCGTGTCCCATCTACAATGGATAATTCAACACCATCATCAATAATTGAGGGTGGTGGAGTAGATAGTAGCGGTATTTTACCATCAACACATTCATCTCAACAATTAATGAGTACTGATACAGAAAGTATATCAGAATCTGAAAGAAACAGACGTTTGCCTAATGAATATACAAGTAATAGTATTATTAGTGTTACAGATGATACATTTAGTTCTGTAACAAAAACTGAATGGTTTACCGTTGGGGTTTTATGTTTCGTAAATCTTATTAATTACATGGATCGTTTCACCGTTGCAGGTAAGTAAATAATATGTACTATTATACATAATAATAGAAATGTGTAACTATTTCTAAATAATAATAATAATTGAATAGGTAATTTAAAAGCTAAATTAAATAACTAAACAAATTTATTCACCAACATTGGTCAAAAAGTGTTGTAGGTAAATATTATTATTTATTAGTAAAAAATTTTGTATTAACTAATTAGGTAACTAAAAACTTAAAAAGTAAAAATAATAAATGTTAAATCAAATGAATGAGAGTAATTGAAACAAGAGAATGATTCACTCTCATTAATCATTCATGAAAGTGAATCTTCCATCAAGATTCATGAATGATATATTAAACATTACATACTATACTACTAAACTAATCACAGACATTGCAAAACATTACTAATTTTAAAATACTTAAGTGTTGAAATACTGTGTTACATTAATATTTTTTAAAGTCGTGGAATTATTAAACTTTTTAATAATTTGAAAAATCCCAACATAATTGTAACTATTAGTATTAAAACTGGTACCTACCTAATATCTACACGCTGCACGTATTTCATTTTACAATTTTCCCTTCCCTTTTATAAACTTTTATATTTATATATATTTTTTTTATTTTTGCTGAGTTGTAGGCTAAATTAACATTACATACAATAAATCATATTAAGTAAAACACAAGGTAAACACTATCATTATCATCAGTTTATATTTTATAAACATCATCCGATACAATAAAAGGTTACCTACGTACTTTATGTACCTAAATGTTTTATTTTTTCTTTTTTTGTTAATTTTATTTATTTTTTTTTTTATAATCAAAGTTAAATTGTTTAAATTTTAGAAATTTTTTTATTTACGCAATCGATCATGTTATTTTTATTTATTTTTTTTGAAATGTATACTTACACACGCTATACGTATACATAACACTTGTAAATTATTCTGTCTGTGCGCTAACGATTTCGCACATATAAAGTGACTGCACTTTTTTTTGTTCATAAAATTTATACATTACGTGTTTATCTAGTAAGTTTTTTTTTTAGGTAAAAAAAAATAATTTTTCTACAATCAGTAAACAATGCATTTAAATAAAATCATATACCTACATATGCTGTTTTTTAATGTCATTATTAAGCTATTTAAAAAAATAAAAAAATTAAACTGGAACACAATCAAAGTTTATCAATAATTGTAATATATTGTAATATATTGGCTTTGTACACAACATAAAGACATAATATAATTTTATGTATGGATTATGTACCTAATAAATAATAATTGACCTCGAGTCCCTGAACTTGAAATACCGAACATATACATTAAGTATACTTATAAACTGTACAAATTTAGTATTTTATATACCTATGTATACATGTATGTAGGTATATACTTAATTAAATTACATATGTATGTAGGTATATGATAATGATAAACTAAATTATTACCTATAACTGGTTTATTCCTCGAAATTTAAAAAAAAATACTAATAAATAAATTTACGAAAGAAAAAAACTTGTCATCATTGTATTCATATTACAGTATTTTTTACTCATTTTGATATATTATTTAAATAAAATAAAATATAGGTACATACAGATCATACCTATAGTCAATGTCGTCCACTAACTGATGTCAGGTAATTTTGGCCTGATATGGGCAAACTTTTTTGTGAACGTTGCAAAATTCGAAAATTTTGGTCCTGGTCTAAGTCTAATGGTTTGTTGAATTTTTTTTGAGATTTTCATTTGCCCACTGAGTTGTTGAAGTGAAAATATCTCCTATCAATTTTATTATAGATTGATCACTTTTTTTTATTAGTATATTACTAAACTACGTACTTGAACTAAATCAGAAAGATTTGGACTACTTATTCAAAGCTGAGTAAAATTAGATAGCGAATTGGTGATACCAATAATGCAGACAAACATTAATAAATACGATTTTTTTTTATCCTTTTTGTCAAACTTCAGACCATAGAATTCAAGAGTCAATTAATTCTTTTAATTGAACTAGTACACGTATTGAGCAAAATATACATACGTATACATACCTACTATATTTCATGTTTATATAATTTTTGTTAATTTAATTTTATAGATTAGTAATAACGTATTTGAAATTTTCTTAAAATAGGTAGGTAGGTATTTAGGTTTTCTTGACTATCTGCTCTTTTTTATTTTTTTAATGGGCTACTTACCATTTATCGTCATGGTTACTTGTTTTTAAGCTCTTAGCATTTCTTTGTTTTTCAATCACATTTTATAAAGTATAGGTACATATGTATGTATATATCTACTTTTATTATATCATTGTGTATAAGTATAAATGGACGTACAGTTTACTTTTGATTTATTTTTATTTATACACTTTTTTTCTGTTATGTTAATCAACACTAATCAATCCTTACGTTAATAACATATGTATTTATAATTTAAATTTTTTTCTAACGTCAGCTAATTAGTACCAATTAGTACATAATTAGTTTGTTAATTTTTTTGTAGTACTTAATTTATATTAAACCGCGTTTTTTTTTTATAAAACCACTATGGTATAGACGGGTTGAATGTTAAATGTTATATTTATATCCATCTATTATACATATGTAGGTATTTTATTTTTTAGACTTAAGTAGTAGTGATGTCATGTAGTGGGTACCTATATTCTCGTCAAGCATAAAAATTGTGTATCGTTACAATATTATTTACATTATTCTGTTTTAGTCATTGTTGTTTTCATTTCCAAATGCAGAAAATTGGTAATTGGAATAGAGAATAATGCAATTCGATTTAAAATACAGACATAATTATGCTTTAAAAACACGGTATAGGTAGTTAGGATTGCCATACGTTCTGTATGTATATGTATGTACAAATAGTACATAAATGCATACATACTCATACCCAGTACACGTATAAAAATTAGTGATTAAAGTTATGATTTGACTAATTTCAAATTCAAAATTCAAAATTTTTAATCAATATACATATAAGCAACATATAAAGTACCTAAGTGTTTTGGTTTTTTATTTTGCTTTCATGGGTTTTTGTAAAATTATACATGTATAAGGTAGATACATATTTATATTTAATTATTTTTATTAATTATATTTACAAATTCTATTTAATTATTTATAAGTTAAATACCTACATAAATACACAAAACATCAATAATCACACCATACGACTTTTTAAGACCGATCGTATATCACATTTAGCCACATACATACGTATACATGCATATATATGTTTGTTTAGATGTATATTATATGTATATGTATGCACATTGCACAAATGAATTTTTATATATGTATACCTATTTATACACATTACATTACGTCATTTATAGATACATACATATACGATATATTATGTACATACATAGGTACTTCGATTTTTCATTGGCTGAAATAAAAATCATACGATAACAATATTTATTTTTTTAAAATTTTAACACACTAGAATGATTTTTCGTACCAAAAAAAATGTAAATATGTACACAATACAATGAGAAGTCACTTGGTTATAAGCATGTTGTAAATATATACCTACATACATATATATTTTCACCTCGTATAGGTATGTATCTATACTTTGTACTTTATGTATTTTCACTACAGGCCTGATGGAAACTACAATAAGTATTACCACTTTACATCATTGTATATTAATGTTTAAAAAGCTCATCTCATACTGTATGAGAACTTTGAGAAAATTGGTAACTCTGCTCATGAAATGCTCTTATGAGAAATTATGAGAGGAGAAAACAGACATATATTCCCATAAGGCCTGTAGTGAAAATATTTAAATTTTAAATTTAAAGTATAAAGTATACATGTGTATATAATATGTATATAAACTAGCTGTGTAATGTGTTATATTTTAATTGTACATTTCATAAACATTTATGGAAAAAATTGTTGAACGAACTTTGATGGATTGCAAAATGAAAAGATTATTAAAAATATACGATGTGATGTAGGTATGTATGCACTGTATGAAATATGTGTTAAGCTACGGTTAAATATTTTTATAAGAAAAAGAAAGTACTCAGATACATACATATATGTTCATAGGTATGACTACAAACATATAAAATTGTTTACTGTATAGGAGCGTCATCCATAACTATTAGCAAAGAATAATTAATATTTTAACAAGAATTCTTATGGGGCTTCAAAAAATTTTTTAGCCGATAGAGCGGTTCGGGCGATGAAAGAGGGGACGGCATGAATGATGGAATGATTTAGTACATTTGTTGGTAGAAAAAGGGATGTCGTTTTTTCGTATAAGAATATTCAAAATAAACTCGAGAAATTTTAAGCCATGTACTTATTATATATATGTATGTATACATATGTAATAATATATTACATACGAGTGTTTGTAAATATTTTCATACGAATTTGGTATCTTAACTATAAATACCGTCATCCTAAACAAACATAATTTTCTTTCATAAGAACATTAGAGCACAATTTTGTAATGGTTCGATCATATATATGAACGTGAATTAAAGATCAGAGACTAGGATAGTAGTAAAAAATGTGTAATTTCAGATTAACATACATACATACATATATCGTACAATATTTCATATATGTACATTACTTTTTTTTTTTTTGTTGATTTTTGTTCATATTTTACACTTTTCCTTTACTTTTTATATCAGACAAGAAAATATATACAAGTACGATCTATAAACCCATAAATTTGTATACGGTCGAAAGATGTGTACGGAATATTGCACGTATGTATGTATATATTGTATTTATAATTAACAAAATCAAGTCATTAAGTTTATGGTACAATTTTATATAGGGACATATATGACTCCACGTGGAGTGTATACTTAAATTACATACTTACGTATACGATATATAATGCATTCATACGATCATATTTTTATTTATCATTACCTAAAAAGTATGAATTTTGAATACCCAAAAAATCAAAATTTAACATTAAACCGATCGTATTCAAAATATATTGTATTTCCCATACAATACATTACAATTTGAATTTACATTTTGTATTTCTATCCTCGTTTCTGATGTAATGAAATTTATGACCCATATGATCGTACAATTATGAAAAAATTATATTTGTTTAGGACGATAATTTGTTTGTTTAGGACAGAAGTTTTACACACGCATATATACGATAAATACGTACATTACAAAATATTCTTATAAATATTGCGCATAATATGTACACTTAAATTACATACGCACGTATGTGATAAATATGCATACATATTCACATTCTATGCTGATACATGGGTATTTTAGTGGGTACTGAATGATTTCTTCTGAAATAATATGTACACTTAAATTACATACGCACGTATGTGATAAATATGCATACATATTCACATTCTATGCTGATTCATGGGTATTTTAGTTTTTTTACATGGGTATTTTATTCTGAAAATTTGCTTGCTTTTTTTATATATTTCAATACATTTTCATATTTTACACCTTATTTTTTGAATAAAACGGTAGCACTGGGTACTGATGTCAGTACCCAGGAAGAAAAATTTTTGAACGTCGAATTTGCACTGCTTGCAGTATCTCCTAGTTTTGGATTTCTGCTATTAGTCATATAATATATCATCATGCGTCGTACACACACATATTGACATGTGTATCTTATTTATTCTGTGAATATTTTCACTACAGAGTACAGACAGGCTTTCCTTATGGAAATAGAATCATGTGTGGTGTCATCGTCATGTCAGCAGTCAGGACTCAGGCAGAACTTCAGGACTCAGGTGTATGACTTTTTTCTTCTCTCATAATTTTTTATAAGAACATTTCACGAGCAGTGTTACCACAATTCTTAAAGTTCTTACTTCTCATACACTATACAGTATGAAATGAACTTTTTAAATATCAACATACAATTACATAAAAATGATATATATGTACATATATACTTTTTTTCGTAATTTTTATAAGGCCTGTGTCACTATATTCTGTCTAATATACTCATATCTCCTTCATTCTTGTTTGACCTGACCGTGAACGAACACAATACAGACGAATAATGAAAGCTAATGGAGCTCGACAAATATCGCTTTGTCCGTTGAAAGAAACACTGTACCTGCATCAACAAAATTGTACTTCCAGGTTACAAAAGAAAATTGATGATTTCTATACCTCGCGATTTTCATATAATTTTTTTCACATTTTGTTTTCTCTCCTTCGTTCTTTTTATTCCCTCTACTTTTTAATCAGTAAATTTTAAGTAAAATAAAACTGAGTAAATTTAATAGATTTTTTATTAAAACAAAAAATAAAAATAATAATAAACAATAAATAAAATCGTATCATGTTGTATCATTAAATTGAAGCTGAGACTTGACAAAAGCTTGAGAAGTAAAAAAAAATATAGCTCTTGTGATTATTTTTTTTATTATGTACATACATATATACATATTTACAAACTTTGATTTCTTTTTTAAAAGAAAAAGCAAAAATAGCTTACTATACATAAGTAGATATACAATTAGACATTTTAATTAAACAACTTCTAATATCTTTCAATTAAAAACAAATCAATGAACATTTTTTGTTATTCGAGGAATTTAGGGAAAATATTACAAATCGAGATGAAATTCTTGAGTTATAAAATTTTTGTTGTTTGAAGAGTATAATCACGAGCTACTTTTTTAAATGCTTGATTATGAATTATTACATACAAAAGTGAAAAGCAACCAATTTCAATTTAATTTTTTTTCTTTTTTTGTATGTTTAAGGTGTTTTAACATCAATTCAAGATACATATAAAATTGGCGACGATAAAGGTGGCTTGTTACAAACAGCATTCATTTTATCATATATGATATGTGCACCGATATTTGGTTATTTAGGTGATCGATACTCAAGACGGTTAATAATGGCAATTGGTGTATTTTTATGGAGTGCAACAACAGTACTAGGTTCATTCATGAATAGTTTTAGTTGGTTTATTACATTTCGTGCCTTTGTTGGTGTCGGTGAAGCATCATACAGTACAATTGCACCAACAATTATATCGGATTTATTCGTCCATAATTTAAGATCGAAAATGTTAGCATTATTTTATTTCGCGATACCAGTTGGTTCAGGATTAGGGTGAGTACATTTTAAAAAAAATTTAAGTTGAAAGTCATGATTTTAATTGCTTTTAATATTTCATTAAATTTAAAAGATTTGAAAGGGAATTTAAAAAAAAAGAACTATTAAATACATATTTACTTACATACAATACACACTAATTACTAAACAAATTAAAAAAATATTAACTTAAATTTTGTCATTATCATTAAATTGTCGCTCGTTAATACGATCACAATCTGTTCATTATTATCTTATTGTGCATATTACATGCAGAATAAAAAACATTAATTGAGTTCGAATTGCACTTCCATAGTTCCACAATTATGACATCAAGTTATTTTTCTCTCTAGAAGACTTACGCATTATAGGGTTAACTAACAGATATCTTCAACTATGAACTAAATAAACGTAATTATAACTAATTACAAAACTGGAGATAATTGTAAAACTGTGGACGTGAAAAGTAACAACTAGACAAATTATGCTATTCGAACGTAATTATTAAAAAATGTCCTTCAGTATGAATTCTTAATAACTTGATAATAAATCTCAATATTTTTTAATATGAGTTAAATGCTACTATTAGTTTAATTAAGTCATTAATTATAAAATTAGAAATTTGTTCACGTAAGTTAATTAATATGACTTTTCTGTTATAAACATTTACGCACATGCAGATTACGTGTGTATATTAACCTTTGCCGTCATACATATGTATTTATTTTAGTTTTTTGCCTTTTTTTAAATTATACCTTTATAATATTATGTACATTTTAATTTTTTACTTTTTTGGTCTTACTTATATACATATACATATATGTGTATAAGATATATGTACATATATATAAAATAAAATATATGCATACATGCATATGTACATATTTTTAAAAAAATAATATAATCATGTTAAAGGTACATAATTGGCTCAGAAACAGCAAATATAGCTGGATCATGGAGATGGGCATTACGTGTAACACCATTTTTAGGTGCTATAGCTGTTATATTATTATGTTTAATTAAGGAGCCAAAACGTGGACAAAGTGAAGGATCACATGCAATTGAAGCAACATCATATTTGGAAGACTTATTAGATTTATTAAAAAATCGCACATTCATGTTAACAACAGCCGGTTTTACATGTGTTGCATTTGTTGCTGGAGCATTATCATGGTGGGGCCCAAAATTTATATATCGTGGATTATTAATGCAACCAGAAAATCAAAATATTACACAAAATAGGTGAGTACTATACACGTTAATTATATGTTTGTCGTATGGAATTATATTAATATTCACGTGATTCTGACAGAACACAAAAGATTTTTGATCAAAAACAATTTTTGACAATATTTTTGTGAAATATGTATATCAAAAATAAGTTTTATTGGAAATGTGACGGTTTTACGAGATATTGAATCTGAGACTTGTCACATACTAGTCACATGTCTTATTATTAAGCCATTCATTTAGATTACTTTCGTCTAAACTTAGGTATATATTGGGAAAAAATCAAAATTAAAAAATCGAGAAATGATTTCTGCAGCATTGGTTATCGTATGATAAAAAATTATTTATTTTGACCGATTTTATTCTACCTTATCCTAATTGATTTTTCTTTTATTCTTTGTCATTTAATTTTCCCAATTTTGTTTTGTTCACTTTTATGTTTCATCTTTATTTTTTTTTTCTTTTCAATTTGACGTCCAATACATCATTTTTTTTATTTTATTTATTTTATTTTATCTCATCATACGTATAAACAATGAAAGTAATTATAATTAATGAGTTGAAAATGAATTTATTTTACACAGTACCTATATGGTACCTATATACAATTAAGGGCGTGTTCACCAATCAATGTTAAACCTAATCTCGTCGTAAAAAATCATGAATGATTTTTTTACGATGAAATTAGAAAGAATACCGACTGATGAACACGGATAATATAATTTGTCATAAAAAATATTAATATAGTATGTATGTATATAAGTTTAATACAATTAAAAATAATGATTAAAATTTAGCGTGTCATACAAATTTGGAATAATTACAATGCTCGCTGGTCTTATTGGAGTACCACTTGGAACATATATAGCACAAAGATTACGTCCAATTAATGAATCAAGTGACCCATTAATATGTGCTTATGGTTTAATCATATCAGCACCATTAGTTTATCTATCATTGATAATGCCAAAAATTAGTGAATTCTTTTGTTATTTTTTCGTATTTTTTGCTGAAATATCGTTAAATTTATGCTGGTCACTTGTAGCTGATATGTTACTGGTAAGTTAAAGGAAAAAGAAAAAATCAACACAAATAATGAACATGGAGTTGTACAAGAAAAAATTTCGTTTTGTTAGTAAAAAATGTTGTAAATTTTATGATGAAAAAAGTGACCAATAATTCTGTAAATATTAATACATATTCAAATTCACAAAAATAGCAATGAGAAAGAGGAGAAAAATAAATAAAGAGAGATTCATATTTCGTCATGGACATGCAGACTAAATAAAAAAGCGAAAAAAAAAAAAACAAATATACATATATCAAAAAGCAAATTAAACAAAATAAAAAATAAAAATTAACAGTATTTAGCTGTATAAAAAAAGTAGTGATTATTCATGTATATGTGTATACTTTTTTTTTATAGTGTATCACTTGTGTTTGGTGCCTTAACAATGGTAGCCGGTATTCTTGGTGTACCACTTGGCTCGTATCTATCACAAAAATTAAAAAAACGGATACCCACAATTGATCCTTTACTCTGTGCATGCGGTTTACTATTAAGTGTACCATTATTAGCTGGTGCAATGATAATCGTATCAAAGAATAAGATTGCTGCATATGTATTATGCTTTATTGGTCAGCTAGCTTTAAATATCAACTGGGCAATTGTTGCTGATATTTTATTGGTAAGAAAAATAATAATAAAAATAATGACAAAAAAAAACTATTAAAATTATACCTACTACATAATAATATGTACAGATATATTGTATGTACATAAGAAAACAAAACAAAAAACAAAAATATTTTTATCATTCCGATGTTTTTTCCGTTGATAACTAACCAGATTTTTTTTTTTTTTGGTAGTTATTTGGTTTTGGCTTTTATTTTTATTACTAAAATGCAAATCACTAACGCTGTTATTTTTTATTTTATTTTATGTTTATTTCTGATTATTTCTTTTTTTTTTTTTAATATGCACATACACATATGTATGTATATACATGTATGTACATTAAAAATAGAACAAAAAAAAAGCTCTTAAAATACATTTTTAACGACGATCATATAAATATTTTCTTTTCTTCTTTATTTTATTTTTAATGTTGAATTTTTTTTTAAATAAAAAAAACACAGTATTACATAACATAACCAGTCCTTCTAGGACAAGACATCCTTTTATGTAAATTATTGTAAATTGTTCCTTACAAAAAATATATAAGGTGAGGTGACCCAAAAATCACTACATTTTATAAGTATAACATTTTTTTTTTAATTTCAGATTCACCATTTTGTTTTTAATTCTACTTGGTTTTTTGTTTTTCTTTTTTTTTAATGAAGTATTTTTGTTTATTTGTAAATAATTTTAGTAACATGCCCAGTTGTTACATATTTAAAGCTAAGCTGGTGTATTGTATTTTTATACTCCGTTTCTTTTTTCATTCTAGTTTTTGTTTTGCGTTTCTTATTTTCCTTCCTACGAGTAAATGTATTTATTTTGTTGTATGTAATTAACATTCATTTTGTTTTCTGTTTACTAGGTTGTTTTTTGCAAATGCGGATTTGTAACGTTAATTTTTTTCACTTGTTATGTTCAATAGCTTTTTTTTTGAATATTGCTTTACCGGTTTCGCATATACCTATGTATGCGAATAATGATGGGGAGTTTATAAAAAGTAAAAATAAAAATTATTTTTAATGTTTTTCGCGACATCTTATCGTCAAATGTTTGCAAAATCTACCAAGTAATAGTTTATTAGTAGTTTTTTTTTTTTTTTTGAAAATTCAGGTCAAAAACGTGGGAAATTTTGTTTTCTTGTACAGCACCATCTGTTAGGAGCTCATTGTTCTATTATTTTTGCTATTACTATTTAAATTTTTATTCTTTAAATAATTTGTAAATTTTAATACTATTCGTATAATAAACTTTTTAATGAAAAATAATTATATTTTTTGTTTTTTTTATTTTCTTACTTTTTTTTTCCTATTTATCTAAAGTACGTTGTTATACCAACAAGACGATCAACAGCTGAAGCCTTTCAAATCCTTATATCACACACATTTGGTGATGCTGGAAGTCCATATCTAATTGGATTGGTAAAGTTTATTTATTTATTTTTCAAATATGTATTTGATTTCACGGAAGTCTATTGTACCATTTTCTATATACATATGTACATATATTTATTTTTCTTTTTCACAGTTATCTGAATATATAAAAATGAAAATGAACCCGACACAACCAGATAATATATCAATGAATAGTATTCAAATAGCAAATAATACTATTGTTGATATTGTGAGTACTACTTACTAATTATTTATTTTGCTGATTAGTTTAAAAAAAAATTTTTTTAAATTTCATCTGTTGCCTAAATAATATTCAGTTTGAAAATATACTAGAGAAGAACATACATATTTATACCACGTCATATTTGGAGCATGGATTTCTAATCTCATCACATATACTAATAATCGGTACTACTAAATCTAATTTTGTTGTAAAAATTGTGCAGCAATGCCAATGGCATGTAGCTGAATGCTCTTTACGACAAAATTAGATTTTATATCAATGTATAAGGGTATGAAATATGAATCTGGGTAAATTCGAAAATACATTACAGCCTATTTGACACGATTTTTAGTTTAACATAATAATACGCTTGATTTCACATCTAATAGGCAATGATGCATTTTCAAATTTACCCTCTCGTAAGTAGATTCCTTTTTGAGATTAGATAATTAAAAACACAAAAATTAACGAGTAAAGCAAAGAAAATAAAATTTTCAGCACATATGAAACAAAGTATAAAGGTATAAAAGTCGTACCTAATTTTCGTGATTTGATAAAATCATTCCCCCAAAAGTGGCACGGTATAAAAATACTTTAGTTGATGAGATATCCTCATAGAGATATCATTATAGAACCTTCAAATTTTTGGAAAATAAAATTATAGATTTAAAACAAAATTGTATTTTATTTTATATAGGCGTAATATACATTATATATATGTGTTTTTTTTAATTTACAGAATTCTAATCAATTGGAATTTCAATCATTGCAGTACGCGTTATTCACAACAAGTTTTATAGAAATTTTAGGTGGACTATTCTTTTTAGTAGCAGCTGCATACATAGTTCGTGATAAATTGAAAGCAAGCCAAATTATTAAAGGTAACAAAGATGAAATACAAATTAAATATAAAAGAAAATCATTTATTTCATGTTTTAATTCATTCCATTTTGTTACGTAGAAAATAAAAAGGACATTATTAATAATAATTATGATGATAGTGATAATCATTCAACTATTACCGTATTTTCAATTGATTTCATGTGTTATTCATCAACACTAATTATAAGTAGTAATATAATTAATACAAATGAATCAAAGTATTTTACAAAAAGATAATAAAATCATTACTATATAAAAGTTACATTATATCGTATATATGTATCTAATATCAATAAGTAGAACAAAATTATTCAAAACATGTACCTGAATGATAAACATGAATAAGCATTACACAATAATACATTATTATACATCATCATTTGTTGTCGCTTTATAGTTTTTTATATCTCTTCAGGTCAGTTTTTATGTTATTTGAATTTATAATCTTTGTCTTTATGTTTTGTATCTTGTGTTCGACACATGGTTGTTTAATACGTTAAATGTTATGTTTTCATGTGTTGACCTAACGTAAATGAAAAAAAAAATTATGCTTTGAAGATACATACATATGTACATACGTATACATATAATAGAGTGAGTTTTAAAACGTGAAAAATTTATTATGATTGCGGTAATACTACAGTTTTAAAAATTTTAATACAAAAATTATACTGTTAGTTACTTAAGTAATGCATTTTAGATGTGTTTACAGTTCGCTTTCATAATAACGAAATCATAATTCTACATATGTATAATTTCTATTATTTAAACGTTTCGTCACTAAATTTAAATGGAATTCAATTTTAAATTTGTTATAAAATAGATAGGTAGCGGATACTGAACAAGCGAGTAAATACTAGCGCAAGTACAAGCACATTTATAAATGTGAATCTGCGTGAGTTGTGTTGCTACAAAACCAGCTAGTTTTAATTTAAAAAAATTTAAAATTTTTTAACTTTGTCCTACATCATTTGAAACTAAAAAACATAAGAATTCGAATTCTTGCGCTAGCACTTATTACTTGCTAGTTTGATAATCGCAACCACATGCATTGTATTTATTAATTCTTTTTATTTTTCTTTTCTATATATTTTTATTCTTTACAGAAAGCCAAGAAGTTCCTAATCATGTTTATGCAGATAGTAGTTAATTTAAATTTAGAAAATTAGTTACATCACATTCAAAAGTAATTTACAAAGAAAATAATTGAAGCAGAATATAAAATTTAAAAAAATTAATTCTTAAACTAAATTAATTTTTTTAAATAATATAAATTTAGTTTTACAAATGATTTTGCTTCGGTATCTCAATATTACCTACATATTCCCTATTTTTATTATTACTTCATTGAACATGTATTTTTTTTCATATTCTGAAATTTATATACATATGTATATAGTATATCTTTATTATACACAAAAGTATGTATTATGTAATGTAATATTAAAATTTTGAAATTCATCCCCGTATTTAAAAATTGGTATTAAAGCTAATTTTGTCAGAAAAATTATTTAGTAATACCAATGATGTATAGTTAAATGATTTTTGTGACAACATTAGAGTTAATACCAATTGATGAATTCGGCCCTTAATAAATGTACTCCATAATTTTTAAACAGAAAATTTATATTGTATGATCATAAAAAGACGATTTTTTTTTGTTGTTACACTACAAAATAACGTATGCTTGAATAAAATATTAATGTCCGTCTGCACCAATCAATATTAAACATAATTTCGCCGTTAAAATTATTCAATTTTATACTATTGGCTTTGCAATGAAATTAATTTTAATTTCGATTAGTGCATTCGGATTTAGATTTATTAAAAACAAAATTGTTTATTACTAAGTTAAAAAAATTTTTCGTTTAAATAAAATTTTATAACAATTAAAAATTAATTTCCCATATTCATGACTATTCTAGTCGTTTTTATCAGATTTTGCCAACTTAACATTCTGCTAATTTACACAATTTAAATTTTGTATAAACGAATTATGTATTAATTATAAAATACGATATTGAATACTGAAAGGTTTCCATGGGAATATGTGGACATGTGAATCAAGGATATTATAGTTACGATAAAATAAAATGGAAATTTACTTTTATAATTGTACTTTTGATTTATTATTCATTTGATTTATCCAAAATGAGACCGGGAAGGGCGACGAGGAGGAGTACTTTTTGATATTTATGAATTCTACCGTCAACTTAATATTTTAATTAATTTAAATTGAAAAATAAAAAATAAGTAAACAAACAAAAAAGAATAATGCTTTTGATACGGGATACGGGTAATAAAATGATCATAATAATAATAGAAAGGAAATAGTATGTAGGATCATGTCATACGTATAAGTGTAAAAAAATTATACATCTACTGCCAAAAAACAAAAAACAAAAAAAAAATGTAATTACGAAACAAAATTAAATGAATGTAATCGGGATATAATTCAAAGTTGTAAAAAGACCGACAATTTCTATTTAAATTTAATTTGTCCGCAGAAAAAGGAAACTACACTTTTCAATTATCTTTTTTCTTCCTTATGAATACTCTCCATATTATATTTTATAAGAATTGTTTGCAAAGAAAAAATATAAATAAAAAAAATTACTTATTAAATAAAATAAATTATAATTAGAAATAATTAATTAAATAATAAAAATAAAACAATAAAAAAAATTAATATTTAGAGAAAATGGATTTAAAAAAAACTAGAAAGAAAAAGGGAAATTAAGGCTATGCTACCATATGTTCATACATATATGTATGTATGTAGTTAAATCCCGTAATATGAAAGGTTAAGCTGAATTAAAGCAAAATTAAAGCAATTCGTATATAATGTACATAAATCATTTATACACATACAGGTTTTTTTTATTGAGTTCGTCCTCTTAGAAAAAGAATTTGTCATTTAAAATTAAAAATATCGTTTAGATCTCATTTTAAAATTCACACTTTCTGAGATATTGAGGACTGAAAATTTTCGGGCAGGTGACGTCTTATATTGGAGGAATAGTTTTTTAATCCCCGGGTGTATTTAATTCATATTTTAAAAATATAAAGTTGAGGCTTAAGCCTTTGAAAATTTGTTGTTCCGCCATTTTGTTTTACATTTCAACGCGAAATGACGTTAAAAGTACAATATCGAAATTTAAAAATAAATAAAAAATTTATAACAAAAAAACAATTAAAATATGTAAAATACATGTACAAAACTGTTTTAAATGTTCATTACAAACATACACAATTTAATTAATGTGTTTTATTTTTGCAAAATTTATTTAAAATAATAAAATTAATTTTTTAATTATATATTAGGTGATTGTCAATTTTTTAAGTTAAAAATATATATAATCGATGATTATTTTTTAAATAAAAATAAAGCGGAAAGATGTTGAAGAATCGAAATAAAGAAATGGGTTGGGTATATAATCCCCAAATTTTAAATCCCTATTTCAATATCTCCAAATAAATAAAAATTTCTAGTTATGAAATCCCCAAAATACAAGTGATTGAAGATTCAGATACTTGATTCTGCCCGCTTGCTTGTTTTTCAACATTACTTGCATATATTTCAAATTCTGTTCTCTGAATAACAAATTTTTACTAATTGTTTTCATTATAGACACTATTTCATTGCAAAAAAGTTTTTATTCATTTATTTATTTGTTCTGAAAGCCATTTTCTTTAAATTCATAGATTTTACTGCTTATTACATACTGTAGATTTTTTGATTTTGAAAAGATTTTTTTTTTTTTTTTTTAAATTAAATTTTCAATTTTCAGCTGCAATTTGGGGATTTTGTAATTAGGTATAGTTTAATTAAACTAAAAAAAGAGAAGAAACAAATGCAGATTTTTCACTTTGGGGATTTTGAGGCTCTCCAAAAAAGAAAACAAAAAAAAAAAAAAATTAAATGAAGCTCTTTAAAAATATAAAATAAAATAAAATAAAGTTAATAATAAATATATGAAATACACAAATAAAACGTTAAATAAAAATAGATAAAATAAAAAATTCGCCTATTTTTCTTGTTTAAAAGGACTGCTTTGAATAATAATAATTATTATTGTTATTTTTTATTATTATTGTAATATGTAACTTGTAATACATGCATACATACATACATAAAATGTTGAAATTTAGCTAGTTAATCTTTAATAAAATAAAAAAATAAATTAAAGAGAAAAAATATTAGATAAATAAAATATAAATGAATACAATAATAAATGAAAATAATAAAATAATGTAAAATTGAAAAAAAAAAACAATAATAAAAAATTGTTTAAAACAAAGAAAACGAAGATGACAAAAAAATGTTTAAAAAAAACTATTCTATCCTTTCAATTTTTTTTTCTATAATTTAGCACAAACAAAAAAATATTTTAAAGGTTTGAAATTAAAATTCATTACAATTAATTAAAGATAAAAATAAAAATCAATAATCAGTAATTTACCGTATATAATGTGTACATTTTTTTAAAATTAGCGATTACTAGTTCAGAAATGTTGTATGTACATACATATGTCCAAATAAATAAAAATATTTCAGGAGAACATTTTGAATATTTTTCTTTTTCATATAGGCTATTTTCAAAAACGCATCTGTCTATTTGATGCGATACTCAGCGTACTATGATCTTAAGCTGAATATCGCATTAAATAGACAGTGATGCATTTTTGTAGATAGGGATACATATATGGAATTTATTAAAATAAATAGTGATTAAATTTAGGTAAACATTATTTACCTCATTTCTTTTTGTAATCGAGAATTTAAAAACGCAAAATTTATAGAATAGAATCAAAAGAGAATGTACAACAGCTCTGTCATTTAGATGATGAATACGAAACAAATACATACACTTATCTCTCGATTTACACGGTAGATACGTTCCTGAAAGAGTCGTGCAAAGCGAAACCGTGTAAAGCGAGATACAAAGCTCATACAAAATAAAAGGATATGTTCAATTAAACTTCGAACCGTGTAAATCGATCTAAGGAAGATAAGGAAAAGTTGAGGATATGTTCATCATAACCGTTTAAATGAAGATAAAGATTACATATATGAAAAAGGGATTGTTTATTAATTTTTAAAAACAATTAAATGCTTATCATTGCAGTTTATTTGTGGAAATGAAAAACATAAGCATAACATTAATTAACACCGAATACGGTACAAAAAAAAAACAATAAAACAATAAACATAAATTAACAATGTTCTTTCAAATAGTTTGTCCAAAATTTCAATTTTCTTTTCCAAACTAATTGTTTGTCTTTGCTTGGGAATCGATTTTCTTTCTGTAGACATTATAGGGCTATAATAAGATTAAAACACTACTACGAAATAAAAATACAAAACTAACCTTTTTCACCTGTTAGAATTCACTTACTTAGACTCAAAACTCAAATATAAAACAAATGACTGACGTTTACGACTGAAGTTCTAGAAAAGGGTGCGTTAAGTTAGATGACTTGCTTTTAATCGAGCTTTTAAAAGAGTGCCTTCATTAAAATGATACTCTCTTATAATTTATGAATGGTATATTGCAAAACAATCAAAATAGAACCCAAAAAAAATTTTTTTTTATTTAATTTAAAAACCGTGTAAAAGCGAAACTGTGTGAATTAAGTACCGTGTAAATCGAGGGATGAGTGTATGTGATAATAAATAAGTTCAAAATTACTTCATTTGGCCATAGTCATACATTTTTAAATTTTTATGGTTAATCCATCCAAAAATTTGTCATTGAGCAATTTAATCGTAATAAACAATATATAACAATGATATAACAACATGTACATTGTAAATTTAAGATATAAAAAGAGAGCAAAAAAAACAAAAACAAATTATATGATGTTATAAATTAGAAAAATTAATGTATCAATATTTAAAAAAAAAATTTGTACCAATTTCAATAAAGATGCCCCACATAAGTATCTTCAATCCTTGAAAAAATCGCGCATATCGTAGGATATCATATTGAAATATTTAAAATGTGCATAAGTCATAAATTAATGCAGTGGCTCAAGTACTTTTTCGAGCTTTCCCAGAAAAATGAATCTTTTAATTACAAATCATATTTTTCATCAAATAAAACAATTTCACTTTTTAATTATTTTATTTACCTCTTTTTTTATAACTTAAATGAGAATATTTGTATAAATTCTGGCATTTTAGACATTCCATTAACAAATTCCAATTGGCTTATGCTTCCAGTATGTTGTAAGTCCATACATTTGAGAAGCTTTAAAAAAAAGTTTTTTTTTTGTGTTGTTAAAAATACACATTTTTATGATAGCCATATGTTAAAAAAGAGATTTCTTGTACAGAAACACACATCTAATATTGATGTTAGAAATTTTCAGAAGTATACATATTACTAGTAATATGTCATCTAAAATTTTTCCGTAGGCCAAAACTAACGTGTTATTGCATTTGAAATTTCTTTGGTATTGATATAAGTATGTAATATGTGTATATATTTTTATGTATAGGAATAAATTTATGTAATTTTGTGCTCCTTAATGGGCCCCAATTTAATTTAGGTCTCCTCCTACATTGCGGTGTCCTGCTGCCCTAGTAGTTCTACAGATTTCAAAACTATTTTATGATATTCAAAACCAGCAATATACTGCTATATTTCATTTTTTTAAATATTTTTACTACAGGCTTTATGGGAATACATTTATATCTTTTCCTCTCCCATATATTTTTAAAAAGAGCATCTCACTAGCAGTGGGCAAATTCAAAAATACATCACTGCCTATTTGATGCGATATTCAGTTTAAGATCATAATATGCTGGATATCGCATCAAATAAGCAGCGGTGCATTTTTGACTAATTTTTGTTTTTCAAATTTGAAAAATATACCATCCCATGAGACATACATACATAGCTAAAAAATTACAATAGGTACAGTAATAACATAAGTGTTATGTGCAGTTCTATGTATATTACTAAGAATTTTGATAAATTATATAGATAGTTATTGATACCAGTAATATATCCTACTTTCGGTATTAGATGTGTGTGCTATATTTAATATTATGTTTTTCTATCATTTTTATTTATTTTGAATTTTTACCTCTTTATGTAAATGATCTTTTTCATTATGAAATAATTTCATTGGCATTGTTAATTTATCAATAATATTATATATATCATTTTTATCAATTTCTTTATCACTATTAAAATCAAACATTTTAAATATCCATGTTGCTTTTACATTTAACGGACATTGCTCAGATAGTGCACTACATAAATCTAAAAAATCTTCAAATGATAAATGTCCATCGTTTTTAGATGAAAATATTTCAAATAAACGATCATTGTATGGATTATACTACAGAAAAAAAAAAACGATAAAAACAAAAATAAAAATAATTTTAAAAAATAATCGAATTAAATAAACAAATTTAAAAACAACAATAAAGCAAAAACCTTCAACTGAGGATATAAGTACATAACTTGCTCTTTTCTAAAACGATAATTGATATCATTATTGATAATTCCATTTTCTAATTGTTGAAACTTTCTGAATATTCTGTTAAAAAATGAAAAAAAAAGTTATTTACAAATATAAATCAAAATAAAAATAGAGCAACGAATTGATATCTATCATTGATCAGTGTGATCTTTTTCTATAGTCTCTTAATAGGTAATCACATGCACCTTGTCCTGTTAATATCAGCAGATTAATTCAATTGGTATAAAATCCATATCTTTTTTTTAAATATTAAAGGACGTATCCTTCTTGGAATATGAACTTTGTGGAATTTTTGATTTTGAAAATTTCGAATTTGTCTTATTTCCAAATTCAAATAAAGGCTTACATATGTATATAATGCCAAAACAAAATATAAAATTTTTAAACTTACTTTAAAATTTCGGTTTTCGTTAAATACGTTAATTCCAAATATTCATCAAGTTTATCTTGATTTAAGATACTTTCCTTATTACCCATGATTTTTTTATTTAAACTTTTAACAATACACTCGGAAAAATAAAAAAATAAAAACTCTATAACTTAGAAAATTTCTATTACATGAATTTACAAACTATCTGGTTCAGATATCAAAATATTAATTTAGTTCAGCTTTCATTTCCTTTTTTTTTTTTTGAAAATACATAAAACACATTTCTTTGTATTGAAATGTAAATGATGATAAGATAAAATAACAATTACTTATCATTTTTTTATTTATCGACAATATTTATATGATTAATTTTTCAACATTCAGTTATAATAAATATTTTAATTTTTTTTTTGTTAATTATGTATTTTAGTTTTCGTAGTGTGTTGTGTTTAGTAGTGATCATCAACGTAACGTATTATGTTCGTATGCGCATAGAAGAAAAGGCATTTATATATATGCATATTCAAGAGATTGTAAGGTTCAAGTTATAAGCACAAGCCATTTTTTAAAGGCACCAGATAATATGAATTATTTATTGGATGTTTGATGTACAATATAATTGGGCATTCTTATTTGCACAAAAATTAGTCCTAAAATATAAGATACCATTACATGTGTGTTCTTCACTAATATACATAAATAAATACCTAGGCCCAAATTATTTTTCAGAGTTAGTGATCGCTATACTTTTGAATTTCTTTCAATCATCGAACTTTTCTAGTACTTCATTCTATTAGGTTGATGTATAAAACTTTAAAAAGATGTGCAAACGAAAGTTACACGATCTATTAGATATTTATTTTTTGTTCTCAAAAAACTTCGAAAGGCTCTAATAAAAAATTCTGGTATCTTTAATAATTTTTCTGTATTTAAATAAAACTCACTGAACCTGTACAATTAATGTTTCTAGCAAATCAATTATCATTACATGTTACACATCCATACATATGTATCTCTTCTGTTTTTTATCCATATTTACGCTATTTAATTGGACGAAATTTATATGCAAGGTGTGATAATAACGCAATTTTCAACTAAGAAGTGGGAATTTGAAAAATAAAGGGGGATTTAATTAAACAATTGATTTTTTTTTTATATAAACTTTATTTAATTTTTTCAATTAAATCCATGGTGACTTGAACACTATTATATATTTTTTTAGTAATTCGTTTTCTTTTTTTCCTTACTTAATTTGATGTGTTACGCGATTTTTTTAAACTATTATTATTATTTTTTTTTTTTTTGGTTTTTCCATTTTTCAAAAAATTTGTCTTCTTTTTTTCGCTAATATTTTTTTAAAAATATTTTTTCTAAATATTATCATACGATTTTTTGAATTTTTTTTTTATTTTTTAGCTTATTGAGTTTCACAATATCAATTTATTTTTTTTTTTGCGTTATTTGTGTGTTTCTGACCTTTCAAAAAACATTATTTCCGAAAGAACTTTTTTTGTTTGTTTCATTTTTTTTGTTGTTTTATCTTCTGTTTTTTTTTCATATTTTTTTAATATATTTTTTTTTTGTATTTTTCTTTTTTTTTTCTTTATTATTTTTTTATTGTTGATGTTTTTTTGTTTTCTTCTTTTTTTCTAGATTCTTTTCTTTTTCTCTTCATTTTTAAAATTATTTTTTTTTTATCCTTCTAAAATTCTTTTTTTTAATTTTTTTATTGCTTTATGGTGATTTTTTTTTTGTTTTTTAATAAGAAGACAAATAATGTTTTTTGAAGTAAAATATTTTTTATTCTAATTTTTTATTTTTTGTTTTTTTATGTTATGTACTTTACAATCTGAAATAATACAAATTTTTTTAAAAATAAAAAAAGGGAAAAAGTGGTTGTAAATTTGAAGAAATAATTTTTCTTATTAATTTACTGGTTTTTTTTTTTTTTTAATTGAAAAAGGAAGAAGTGAATTATACGTAAATAGAAAATTGAAGTATTTCATTTAGGTTCACATTTATCAAATAAGATAATCTACATATCGAGATAAATCATATGTATATTCATCCGTCTGGAATTAAGATATTTTTCAGACAAACAACTAAAAAATTAATCGACACAATAAATTAGTGAATGCGATTAGAGAAATCAGCGTAATGATTCTTCAAAAAAAAAAAAAAAAAATTTTTTTCGCGAACGAACTATTTACAATATAAAGAAAAATTTATTCTTGATAAAGAAAGAGACTTCTTAATTAGAGATTGTATGCTTCACTTATTTATCACGTTGACAATCTAGTTGATTGTCTGTTAGCCGCTCTAATCGATACATATTATTTATGTTAAGGCTGTTAATTTAGTTTATTATATATTTAAATTTCAAAAGATTCAATTTTGCTGCCTTGGTGGAAAGTTTAAGGTTTTTAAACGCCAACACCATCGAAAGTCCTAAAACGTGTTGTTAATGCATCTAAAACGCCTTAATTAAACTAATTAGCGCTTCATGAATTTTTCTGATACAATGTATAACTTTCATTACAAATTCTTGGGCATATTGAAACTCATTCATATTTTATTTTTAATTGCTTACAGGATTTTGGACAAATCAAGGATTGAGTCGTTTTTTAATTAAGTAAAAAAATATTTGTAAAATGTGTATATGTTGGTAAAAGATAAATAATATATGTATATGCGTATGTACATTTATATGCATACATATAAATATATCATTTTTTAAACTATTTTCTTTGATACTTTTAAAGTGTGCTCATCAAAGAGAAAATATATGTATTTATTGATTAGATATTGAAAAAATAAAAAATAAAATACACAATACTAACGCAGCCTTATCAGCAATATATTGAATGTTAATATCTTGAGTCATAAGTACTCATCAATTGTTAACTTTTTTTTTATTTCCTTACAATGTTTTATTTCTAATATCCATTCGTAACCCATTTTGTAATCTTTTGTTTATTTCACCAAAGTTTTATAAATAACACATAAAGAAAGAGAGAAGGCAATTTTGCTAAAGTAAACTTTTCGCCTTTGTATTTTTGATGTTTTTCGTTTTTTTTACTTTTATTTTTGCTTTTTGTAAAGCAAAAAATAAAAAAAAAATTAGAAAAAAATGAAAAATAAAATTTTATACAAACAAAAACTTACCTGAATAAGTTTTGTCCCTTCTCAACTTGGTTAATATGGAGAATAGTATGTAGCTCTTCCACGGTATCCTCTTCTAGAAGAAATTCAAACAACGTTATAGAATTACCATATTCACTTTTAATTTCATTTTACATTTTTTTTTCTTTAAATAAAAATGTAATTTAAAAGAAATGGAGGACTTTACAACATAAAACGACACTTACATAGGTCTCCTCGTGCCCCTATAGCTAGCATGACAGCATGCTCTTGAAATTCTTGCTGCTCTTCCTCGAAAACCTCTAGGAAATCTATTCGTTGTTGAAATACCCGGTCGATTTGTTCTTTTTGCCATAACCTAAATTAATATATAAAGAAAAAAAAAAAAAAACGTTAGTTAATCTCAATATGTATATACCATAGACATAGCTTAATGTAATATTAAACAAACCTTTATTTGGCGTCCTCTAAACAATGTCTCATTCATTGCTAATGCAGTTTCAACAAATTCTTTTGAACCAAATTCAATGTATGCAAAACCCTTTGGATGGCCATCAGCTTTATTACATAATATTGTGACACGATTTATAGTACCACAACCATGAAAATGTGCTTCTAATTCTTCAGCTGATGCACCATAATCAACATTACCAACATATACAGATCTACTATCAATCTCTTGTTTTTCTTCCAAAGATAATGCAATCGGTGTTATACCAGTTGTTGAGCCTAATGTCATTTGTTTATCAACTTCTGATTGCATTTGTTTAATTTTCTCAGCTTCCTCTTCCATTTCTTTAACGCGTGCCTTAATTGCTTCCAATTCTGGATCTATCATATTACTATCGTCCTTTTTCACAATAAATGGAAAATATTATTTATAAATTTAAAAAAAAACAAGAAGAAATCGATGTATTTTACAAATTTTTATTATTATGAATTACAAATTGTTATTTTAATTTAATCAAACCACCATATCAATTTAGGTATGTATCTATTAAATGTCTACTAATATGATTATTGTTTTTTGTCTTTATTTTATATATATATATATATATATATATATATGTATTTGTATACTAGTACTTACTTCAGTCAAGAGTTCTGATTCTCCATTAGCATCGTCTTCTAAAAGTTGGTCTTCATTTAAAGTCAAGTCTTCGTCTGCCATCGTTTTAAATATGTATGAATGTGTAGCAACAATTCCTTTTTATATTTATATGGATGAATATTACCCCTTTTTTATAGTTTTTCTCTTTATAGATGCAATAGCCTTTTATAATTTATGTTATATATATATATATATATATTATATATATTATGTATATTTATATTGAAATGAGACTCTGTTGCGACGATGCTAAAAATCTGTTAATAGCATTTGAAAAATAGAATAAAAAAATAAAAGAACGCCTTCCTTGTTATATTATTGATTGAATTGGAATTGGAAAGCTCGAATACCATTACCGTACCGTCTATATACATGAATTGTACATATATGGATGTTTGTAAATATGTATGTACACAAATTTTCCGTATATTAAATGTATGATATTCTTTACTTCTATATGGCCACCTGAGGTAAGAAGAGACTGAGCTATCGTATGTAAAGGTAAACAAATGTATACTGTTGGATTTCCGCGCACCAGCACCTTAACTTTTTTTTTAAAATGGAGTAATGGAAAAATTTTATATCAAATGTTGTCCGTTCAGCTCACACACTGTACAAGTCCATACAACAATTTTTAATCTTTTTGTTGTTTTTTTTTTTCTACTACAAACAAGAAAATCAAACCATATAAAAAAAAATGTGCATTTGAAACTTCTATATCCTATTCAAATAACACTACCCGAAATAAATTTAATTCTATTTGCAATTAGCAAAATGCCTTTTAAATGCAAAAATATTTATTTTATTGTTATTATTCCAATTTTAAATTAGAACAAAAAAAAATCCCGAAATATACAAATTTTATAAATAACCAATCACCGTCACCACATCACTTCACTTACAAAAATCTAAATAAAATAAACTATAACCTCAATTCCTTTATTCTTCGACTCAACAAATCCTCAATTGTCATTTCACATTTGTCATGTCATTTTTTTTTTATTCATGCATTCACCAACAGTCACGCTATTCACGCGTTTTTTTTATCTGTCATCATTTTGGCAATTATATTCTTCTTCTTCATACATATTTTATTTTAATTTAGAAAGTGAAGAGGAAACGGAAAGTAAATAAAAACAAAGCCGAATTGATTGACGTTTTAATGAATCCAAATTCAAATTCAAATTGAAGTTTCATAAGAGTGTGACTTCATTCTAGTATATACGACCAAAAATAATTCGAAATAAAAAGAAATACTCCCAATAATTAGGATTATAGCACTAAAATTGGTATTTTGGATTTTATAACATAACATATCTAATAAATCCAAATCAATTCACACTACTTCATTTCACTTTTGTTTGTATACATTCACTTGTCAGTTCTGTACTTGACAATGGTGATATTTTTCATTCTTCGTCATATTGGAAATTTACCACACAATTCTCAAAAAATTGAGATTTAAATCCAAATGATTCCAGTTTAAGCCAAAATTCGAATTATATGTGTATATATTAGTTTTAAATTGAGACTATCTAAACCAGCTATATTTGTACTAGGCATATACTCATACACTGTGTAGGTTATTGTCAAGTCAAGTGTGTATACGTAAAAAAAATCAGCAGTTTTCGAATATTATTTGAGTACAGATTTTCATTTTAATATTTTGATCATAAAGAAAAAATAAAAAAAAGTGAATTAGGCAATTTTGAATTTTAAGACAATAGATGATAGAGTTGAGGTAAAAGTATAGACGGCGGAATTTCGTATCTTCTCATTCGATTGTGAATTTTAATTTTTTAATAATCAAATTCTATTAAAATTTATCTTGTGATTAAAAATTATTTTAGTACATATTATATATATAAATATATATATGTATATATATATTTTTTGAAAACTAAAATTCTTAAAAGAATTTTTGGTGTGTATTTAAAGAAAAAAGTTATTAGGAATTTTTTCGATAAAATATGACAAATATGTAAGTTTTTATTAAATTTCAATTTTCTTTTTCAAGAAAATCAATAATTATAAGTTAAGTACTTTAATATAGTATATACCATATATATGTGTATAAAAAAAAAAATTGGGAAAATATATGTTAGTCCCGGTTTGTAAAGTATTTAGTTAAAAAAAAAATATTGAATTGAAAACTTTCACATAGGTACTTATTATTGCGTGATTTTAAATTTTGTGTATTATTTTCAAATTTTTACTATCATTGTTTATTATTATTATTATTTTTTTAAATATATATCAAATGAATCCAAAATTAACGACGCGATTTATAATAAAATAATAATTACATTTTTAAATTACTATTTGCAATGTAATATAAGTAGAAAAGAAGGCAAAAGGGTATAATAAGTATTGTGATTTGTAAATTGTGCATATAATTTTTGAATTTTATACATATGTACATATGTATGTATATGCAATTTTAAAAAAATACATATTTGTAATGTATTGGTGAATTATCAAGAAAAAAAAATAATCATAACAAAAGATTACGTATATGCAGACTTTAGAACTGTATATGTACTTTAAACTTTTATATATAATATGTATGTATATAGGTATATTATAAAAATCTATATACATATGTATTTATTGTATGTATGGATATCATATATTTAATTAAACAAATGCAAATATACATGTGTTAGTATGTGGTAGGTACATGCATGAATTTTAATACACAAATGACTGTCTGGGCTTAGTTAATTAAAATCGATTAAAAAGTATGTACCGGGATGTAATCGATTAAAAGTATAAAAGTATATGTACCTATGGTCAATCGATATATAGGTACCTATATTTCTTATTTTAATATTTTATGACTTTGTTTACATAGTTCATTAATTTATATAAATTATCGTAAAATTACGTAATCAAACTAGGTATAAGAAGAACTGTCATATTAATTTTTGTTATAAGGCCCGTAATTTGATTATTATTAAAATGATGTTCTAGAAACCCCTTATTTTTGTGATTTTGATGTGAAATTGTAACAGAAATAATATATGTAGGTAGGTACCTAATGTTTTAAAATGTTGATTTTCAAACCAATGTAAAAACTGAATTCTGAAAATATCCTTCATTAAGTACCTATAAATTTTAAGGAAGTAATGGCTCAACCTAAAAAATGAGCTGCACGCCTTTGAAGAAGAAGTATAAATTTTATCACAATCAAAATTAAAATAAAAATAATAATTCATATCATATATTGTATACCATATCAAACTTCCGTTCGTTTGCTTGCCTCGTCTGTTAATTTCACCTCACAGTTATCATTTCAGTTTTATCTATGTTATCATTCGCACTCTTGCATCATAAGGCAATATAGGTACCTATTTTGAAGAAAGTTCTTCATCTTGCACCTGCCCTCTAATATGCATAGAAACTGCAGTTAGAAATTGGTTTTGTTACTATGCTATAAAGATGGTGATCTTGACAGAATTGCTGTATTTTGGTATACCTATCTAGATTATGGTGACATAATAATGTTGCAAAATTTCCATATTACAGTTAGGTAGGTACCTATTATTATTTTAAAATATGTATGTGTTGCCTATGATTTTTTATTTAAGCGTGGGTTATATTTATGATTAAAATTAGAATTTAATAAACTCGTTATCTAATATGTAGTTTTAATTAACATTTTCTATATAAATTCTTAATTATGTGCATTTTTCTAAACATTTGAAAAATTTTCATTTTATTGATATTTTTCATATTTTATTAAATCCTCCTATACAGGGCGTTTTAGTAATATATGGCGTTAATCACAGTTTTTTTTTTAATGTCTCAACCTGATGACATTGATTATTCGTACTTGTTTTATTTCTAATTTATTCAGACTAAGGTCATTAACATTTCACATCAGATTCAAGAATTATATTGGATAATGTCTGTTGATATAAATGATGGGTGGCAAAAATAAAGGATGAGTAACCTCACCTCGTCTACACTCCTGTAATACCAATAATTTTCTCCATTTTCCAATCCAACATGATCTATTGATCTATCTTGTCTTCTGATGAACCTTTAGTATACGTTAATGAAACACCGTGAATAAACAAAAAATTAGTAGTTTCATTTCCTATGAGTTACTTCATTTAAAAAAAAAAAAACATTGTTTTTGTTTTTATCCACAAGAAAGATACGTAAATAAAAACAAACAAACAAGTTTTTCTTTTTTTTTTTTATTATGAGTTTAAAACATTTTTGCATAATATTATGAATTTCTGATGAATTATTTTTGTTTTTTTTATTTCGTTGTCAAAAACTTTAATTAATTAATGAATAACAAGAAATATACATATAAAAAATAAAAAATAACAATAGTAAATAATACCTACCTATACATAGGTACCTATATCGGATGATGATAATGATGACCTAGAATTGCCCAATCAGTAAATCGTTCGATATCCCCACATTATATTATTAAATCTAATCAGCATTACTAATATTATTATTGTCATTTAATGTAATTTATGTAGATTTTATAAAAATTTGTACTATTTTAGATTATCGATAAATTCATCTAAGTGATACGTAACTTAAGCTGTTAAATAAACTTTTTTTCTTATTTTTTAAACATTATTTTTATATAAACAAAAGGAAAATTGTAAGTAGGTAAATATCGATATTAAAAATAAATTAAATAAATGATTTGAACAAAAACAAAATTAATTCATTTTCATCAGCTGTTAGTTCATAAACAATTTTGATGAGGTTTTTTTTTTTTTTAATTATATTATGATGTGATTTGCTTGACAATTTTATCATACATAAACTTAGTAGTGATTTACAATGCACGTTAAGCTATAATAAAAAGTGAAGAATTATTATTTTTTTATAAGGATCTTTAAAGTATGTATGTATTGAATACATTGAATGAAAATATAATAATTTTAATAAATTGAACTCTTAACGAGTAAAGCGGTTCGCATTGCTTTATTGTAAGGCCGTTTAAAGTTTTAATTTCTATAAACATTTTTCTAACAAAATAATTTATACATATTTAGCTTTATTTGTCAGAAAGATGCAAATACATATAATAAAAATAAAACTTGTTTTTTTTTTTTTTAAATATATATAGATATACATATATAATAACGTATATGTGATGTCGATACCGTGATGTTATCATGTTGTGGTTTATAATTATAATCGAATTTATCGTATGTTGTATAGTCTTTAATAAGTACCTAATTCAGTATAAACTTATTGCTTATGTTATAACACTTAAACGATTAACTACTAGAGTAACATGATTAATAATACAAAAAATCATAAAACAGAAACTATTAAGTAAATGATGCTATGTTTAATAAATTCTACAAATATTATAGCCTAATTACTAGTACAAATCATGTGGATTTCAACATCAGATTGTTTGTCTCTAGTGTATAGTTATGTAGTATAGTATAGATATCGCATGTTTATTAATGAAATTAATGAAAAAATTTAATAAATATTTATTAATTTCTTTATTTATATACATACCCATATTTTTTTTTCTATTAATACAAAATCTTTTATTTTTCTTTTTATTACAGATTCTAGATAGTTTGTTTTATTTCCTCGGCATCTTTTCGATGAATAAATGCAAAGTATTTACTTTAACGTAATTGGCAAGAAATATAAACAATAAACATTCGAAAAAAAAAAATAATAATAATAATAATCTTAATAATAAGAATAGATAAATAAATGATTATAGTATTTATGAGACGATAACAAAAAATCAGGTTGCTGAAAGTGGAAATAAAAAATTTTAAAAATCAAATATTTCAACTTGTTTGTTTACAACTGTTATATTACTTATTCTAATTGGTAGTTATTGTGAGAAAGTATCGTAATCAAAAAATAAAAAATAATTTATAAATTTAATATACAATATACCTAATAACTATCTATTATATAGTGATAGGTATAAAACAGTAAACTACTTTAAAATATTATTTAAAAAAATATTAATAATAATAATTTAAATTAAATTAAATTTCTATACAAGTAAAATTAAATAAAATAAAATTGAATAAATAATAATGAATAGTTTAGTTCGCGTATTTAGCAATTTCAAAGAATTTTATAGTGAAATAAATGGTGCAACATTAACTGGTGCCATTGATGTTATTGTTGTTGAACAACCTGATGGTGAATTTTTATGTTCACCATTTCATGTACGTTTTGGTAAACTTGGTGTATTAAGAAGTCGTGAAAAAATTGTAAGTATATTATCCACCTTGTATGTTTATCAATAACTATTAGGTACAGGTATTTTTTTGCAATGAATCATATTCCAAAAAAGAAAAGAAAAACTCGTGTACATTATCTTAATTTGATTTTGAATTTCTGTATCTGATAATAATGTTTATATTCTTATCATAAATAAAAATATATATATATATGTAATATATACTTCAGGTTGATATCGAAATTAATGGCGAACCAGTTGATATTCACATGAAATTAGGTGATTCAGGTGAAGCATTTTTTGTTGAAGAATGTCCAGAAGGTGAAATTGAAGAATTACCAGAAAATTTGGCAACGTCACCAATACCGACAAGCTTTGATAAATATGAAGATAGACAAAAATATGCTGCGTAAGTTAATTTTGTATTTTTCAAACTATGTATAAATCATCGTAAATGTAGAATTAATTTAGATACATTCTTATGCTATTTATATATTTGTCGGTGAATATGAAAGTAGATAATTTAAATCAAAATTGTATTTTATTTAATTCATATTTTACGAATGTATACATTCCTTACATGAATTTTAATATAAAATGAAAACGTGAAAAATTTTTGATAGAGTAATCACCAACTCTGGAGAACATTTTTCGTAATGTATTAGGTTTGTATGTGTAACGGTATGTGTATAAAGTAAAGACATTTACATACATCAGTTAAGATATTTAGTTTAAATGAGCGGGATATATTTTTTTATCTTCAAGATCAAGATCTATATTAAATAAAATGTTCTTCGGAGTTAGTGATCACTTTAAATTTAAATAATTCACCGACACATATTGTAAAGATATAACATCCATACATAGTAATATGATTCGATAGTATCATATAGTATGATATATCTCTTTTTATTGTCTAAAAAATATTAATTATGTATTTTTTTTTGGTTCATTTTATCGATAATCATGCTAGAAACAGTTTATTATTATATTTTTCTTTACAAAAAAAAAAAAAAAACAATATACATATAGACATGCTAGTGATGAAATACATCCATTGCCAATACCTAGACGCAATTCAATTGATTTATTAAAAGAACATAATGACGAGAATAAAGAAAATATATTTGAGAATCAAGTATCCGATTTTAGTCACAGAAGGTAAGTCCATAACAACATACATATATACGTATACATATATGCATGTTTTTCGTATATTATATGCATTATTATTTATTACATACAAATTTGCTTACAATTTATGTATTAATAACACGTTGACACTTATGTTGGTTACTCTTGACCAGAATTTGCCTCCAATGAGGTACCGAAGTATTAACCCAAGATAGCAGGCGGTATTAACGTTTTTGTTTCTATTTGGACTTGGATATCATAAATACAAGACAAGTAATTAAAATTGAGAAGACAACATTTATATATTCAATTCATGCGGGTGACAGTTAACGTGTTAAAAAATGTTGAAAACCAACATATCAATTAGCTTTATTACTTACAATTTTTTCCCTTAAATTGATTATAATCGCATTTTTGTTTTGTTTTGTACTTAGACATACAGATAATACATTGGATAGAAGAAATTTAAGTACTAGCAAAAAAGAATACACAACTCAAAAAATTCGTCAAGAATGGGCTGAACATGAAGATAAATTATTACAATTAAATACATTCGATAAAACAAATGTAAGTAAAAATCTAATATAAAATTAAGTTTATAACATGAAAAATCATTGTGTCCATTCATGATTTCAATATATGAAATTAATTTAATTTGTTGTTTTTTTTTTTTAATAAATAATTAAAAATTTATTGTATATTGTGATTTACCCTGTGTAACTAACAGAATATTTATGAAAATCGTTTATAAAAATTTTTATGAATTTTATTTGATGATAGGATGAATGGATTGATAATGCAATTCAAAATAAAGAAGAAAAACGGCAAAATCCTTGTGAAAATTTAATAAAACAATCAAAACTTACTTTAGAAATAACAAAAGAAAATCAATCCAACCAACAACAACAACAACACCAGCAGAAATGTAATAATTCAAATACTATTGAAGAAATTGATAATAAAAATATTACAACAGATACGAATACAATTAATACTAATCAAACTACAAATGCTAATAATATAAAAATTAAAGATGAAATAAATATTACCAATAATAATAATATTAAAGATGATTTAAAATCAAAAAAGAAACGTAGAAAGAAGACACAAATTAAAAAGAAAAATTCACAAAATATTCAACGTAAAAATTCATCAAGTAGTAGTTCAATTGGTAGTATACAATTGGATAATAATGAACAGGAACCAGATACAATATCATTATCAAATAATACAACTGGTTCATCAAATGATGAATCATCTAAAATTGATGAGAATTCATCGAACAGTGATAATAAAACGATTATTGCTATTAATACATTGAATAATGATAATAAAGAGCAAAATATTATACAAAATCAATCTACACCAAATCGTTTACGTGATCTTGATATACATTTTTTTAGCGATACTGAAGTTGTTTCTGTTGGTTTAAGTCCACATTGTTCAAGACCATCAACTCCAATACAAAGTGATAGTGAATTAGAGATAAGTCAAAGGGAAAAGGCACAAACAGATAGTATTATGACAAATTCAGCATCATGGAAATGGGGTGAATTACCACAAACTGAAGAACAAAAGGATGTACCACAAGTACAACAGCATAATTCAATGTTAAGCGGAATGTTTAGTTTTATGAAAAAAACAAATAAAATGCGTAAAACTGTAACAACTGAAGGTGGTATATATTTATCTGATTTAGATACTGAATGTATGGATCCCGAAATGGCAGCATTATATTTTCCACCAATTAATAATAAAGACACAACGTTAAATATCCTATCAGAGGAAGATCGTGAAAGTGGTAACGGTACGTCATTACCGCATAGTCCAAGTTCAATGGAAGCTGGAACAAAAAGCTTAGATTCTGATTATGATGATGGTAGAACTGAAAAGTATGTATGTTTTTTCATTTTTTTTTTAATCTGTATTTTGTTTAAAAATTTTTATCAATGTCTATAATGTATATCCTTCATTTTTATTTAGATATCTAGATTTCGTTGCTATGTCATTATGTGGTGGAATAGAAAAACAGAATGGACCAAATGATAGTGAATTTGATCGTCATATTATTAAATA
This sequence comes from Anthrax anthrax, assembly GCA_963971155.1. Lineage (NCBI taxonomy): Eukaryota > Metazoa > Arthropoda > Insecta > Diptera > Bombyliidae > Anthrax > Anthrax anthrax. The sequence goes on along the minus strand of OZ020121.1, from coordinate 27,300,405 downwards.
TTCTGATGTAAGTAATTTATTTTTATCGTAAATGTATATTTTTGTTGTATTTATGTACAATATATGTTAATTGCTTTATATAAAATAAATAAGAAGTAATTAATATGTTATTGCTTTGATGCACGATAAGTACATATTATTCACAAAAAAAAAGAAGAAAATTCATTTTACAGTCATATCTCGAGTTATGCGATAGATGGAATCGGTAAAAATTCGCGTAAATCGGGGTAAAACCTTTCATATAAATACACTTGAAATTTTGTTTAATTAGGATCAAGGACTAGCAAAAACACTAATTTTAAAGAAAAATACATTTTTAATTATATAGTGATTCTTCGTACGACACACACAATACCTTCTTTTTCTGACGCAGAATTTCTTCATAGCAAGTTAGTAAAAAATTTTTTATTCCTTGCTTTGTAGTCATGACGCGATTTTCGTGTTTAAATTCTTTTTCAATTAAGCTGAGGCCTTATGTCAATTTCACAATTTATACGTTGTCAAACGAAAAGAACTAGAAATCGCGATTTCAATTTTGAACAATTGAACACAGCGTAACTTTGAATTCGTATAAATCGGGGTATCACTGTATTTTATTTCGTTTTTCTCACCATACTGTTACATCTGAGTAATAAATAAAATTTAAAAAACAAGTTAGGAGGAAAACTATATCTTTTTATATGAAAAATAATTATCAAAAAATAATATACACATAATATAATAATGGAAAATAAAATGATAAGTAAAAGAGAGGAAAAGAAAAACTACAAAAAATCAAAATTTTTGTAGGTTTGTAAAAATCCAGGCATATTTTCTTCACCAAATTTAGTTGTTCGATTAAATGGTAAATACTACAGTTGGACTGCTGCATGCCCCATTGTCATGACAATTATAACATTCCAGAAACCATTAACAGATGTGAGTTCTCTTTTGTTTTGTTTTTCTAAATATAATTGTGAATATTTTGTACAATACAGTAGACTCCCATATAATTAATATTTTACGTATTATACAATATTTAAAATATGCATTATTACGCGATACGTATAATTGGTACGTTGTATAGAGATCAACAGTTGTAAAGTATACTTTGTGTATTTATAAGAACACGTATTATGCGGGAGTCTATTGTATAAAACACATATTTTGTTTTACACTTTATGAATGTTTGTAATGAAAATTCCACTTTTTTCACATTTTTAAATGTTTATATGTACATATATTTTTTGTATTCAATAAACATTTTTGTTAAAATATATACAGAATGATTCATCATAATATTGTGTATTGGTAAAAAGATATGAAAAATCTTGATGAAACTGTAAATAATAAATTTTACGAAAGGGTAAATTTTAACTATTAATTTGTAAAAAAAAAACATTTAAAATTTTGAAAAATTTTGGGTTAATTAGGTTTGAATACAAAATTTGTTGTGATGTAGTAATGTAAGATATAATAAGATACAGATACTAACGTATCATCGTTATTAAAATTTTTAAATTTAACTATTAGTTTTTTGAAAAGTAATATAAGAATTTTTTTTTATTTTAACTACTAATTGTTATTTTATATTGTTATTTTAACTATAAATTTTTAAAGCATAATTGTTCAAAAAAATTCATCAAGATTTTTCATTTATAAAGCTCTGCAAACATTATTGTTGTACCATTCTGTGTTTTATGCAATATATGTGTATATACACATTAATATATGTATGTAGGCATAAAAATATGTGCATATAAATAAAACATTAAAAAAGAAAAATCATTTAAATTATATTATTTTAAAGGAGGCAATTGATCATTTAATGAATATATCAAAATTATCAACATCTGGCATCGGTATTGAAGATGAAGGTTCGACAACATCAATTAAAAATAATAATTGTGTAATTAATAATGATAATAATATAACATCATCAGCATCTTCTTCAGCTTCTGTTTCAGAAACAAAACAACGTGGTTATTCTTGGTGGTATTGGCGTAGATCTGGTGGTGATAAACGTGATGATAAAAATCGGGATAATAGTAAAGGTATATACATTTTTTAATAACTTATTTTAATTAACTAAAGTTAGTGAAAAATAATAATAATAATTTTTAAATTAGAAATTGATCAAGCTGCTGTTGCAACTCAAACATCACGTGCTAATACACCTGATCATCCAGATTCAATTGGAAAAAATAATAATTCATCAATTGTAGATAATGCTGATGATACTAGTGGAGATTCCATGAATATGTTGGATAAAGTTACCGATATATGTTTAAATAATTCTAAAGAGAAATATAGAAAGAGCTTACGTCTTAGTTCTAAATCAATTGTATGTGTTCGAAATGAAACAAATTTCAAATATTAATGAAATATTAAAAGAAAAAAAAAATGGATAAATTGTATTTTTTTAAATTTTTTTATTTACAGAAAAGTTTAAATCTTAAACCAGGTATGAATGAAATTGAGTTTAGCGTTACAACAGCATATCAAGGTACTAGCCGTTGCAAATGTTATCTATTTCGTTGGAAATATAATGATAAAGTTGTTATATCTGATATTGATGGTACTATAACAAAATCTGATGTATTAGGACATATATTACCGATGGTTGGAAAAGATTGGGCACAAATTGGTGTTGCACAATTATTTTCAAAAATTGAAGCAAATGGCTATAAATTATTATATTTATCAGCACGTGCTATTGGACAATCTCGAGTAACACGTGAATATTTACGTTCAATACGTCAAGGTGATGTTAAATTACCAGATGGACCATTATTATTAAATCCAACATCATTAATATCTGCATTCCATCGTGAAGTTATTGAAAAGAAACCAGAACAATTTAAAATTGCGTGTTTAACTGATATACAAGCATTATTTCCAGAAAATCCATTCTATGCTGGCTATGGAAATCGGATAAATGTAACATACATGGACATTTTTTTTTCTCAGTTTATGTTCAAAAATTTTATTTTATTTCATTTGTATAGGATGTTTGGGCTTATAGGGCTGTAGGTATTCCAATTATGAGAATTTTCACAATAAATACGAAAGGTGAACTAAAACACGAACTTACACAAACATTCCAGTCTTCGTAAGTATTTTTTACTTTAAAAACAAATTTTTTTAATTATTTTAATTTGCATTTTTTCATAACATTTTTGTTTTAATTTTATAACTAACATTAAATTTTAGAAATAATAAGTAAATAAAAAAAATGAAATAAAATAATAAAAATTTTATGTTACTTTATTTAATAAGACAAGGTATTCACGCTTTGTACACACTTATTGGTAGTCATGTGATGGAAATTTAAATAATTACAAGACAATAATTACAATTAGTTATATAGTAGTATGTTATAGACTAATAATTTTATTTTATTCAACGCTCAAATTTAATGATTGATATGTTAAAAAAACAAAACATTTGCTTTGCTCGTGGAGTGTTTTACTACCTATATTATAAAAAAAATAATTTCAGTTATCATTAAAATTACAAAAGTTTTATGATATTCCAAAGAATTAAACAAAATTTATTTTTATTCTGAATCTGACTAAAAAAATATATGGGTTAACATGTTAAAAATCTTACTAATACATATGTATTTATATCAGTTTAATATTTTTTAATACTAAATTTTCATAAAAAATTTGCAATGCTTTGAATGATACGTACACATACATATATAATGCGTTTATTTTGAGGCAAGTAGAATAAATCTAAAATTTTCAAAAACCATAATTTTCCACGTAATATGCAATACAAGAATAATAATATTTTGATATCAGAAAAGAGTTTATTCTGAATAACAGTCAAAATAATTCATTTTCTAGTAGAGAATTTAAACATAAAAACTTAAAGTATCTTAGAATGTTTAAATAATTGGACTTGCATCACACTTTCAAAATAAATGCGGTTATAATACAATTAATTAGAAAGAAAAAAGTAATCCCTTAAGACATGCATTGAAAAATATTTATAGGCGAAGTATAGATGATCTTACACTCAATGGCGTGTTATAGAAATCATCAAACACTGTACGAAGTCTGCTATATATATGTATATAATTTTTAAATAGAAAAATATTTTTAAAAAATAAATAAATGAATAAATAAATTATACGTGAAATATTAAATTATTACTAAAATGTAATTAAAAAAATATTCGTCTAAATATTTATCCATCAATAAAAATATAAAATTTTGAAATAACATTTATATTTTTTTAACATTTATTGTAAATAATAAGATTTAAAAAAGCAAAAAAATGGAAAAACCCGTTTTTTTGCATGATTATTTATTATTTTATAACTGAATAAACACATATTTATCAAAATTATATTCTAAACAAATATTTTGATACGATTAAATTTACATTGTACATATGTATGTATGTGAATTAATTTTGTAAATAATCTTCTTTTTATAACGGAAAGATTTAAATATAAATATGTAGGTATAAATGAAAATTTACATAAATATCATGTTTTATGTTAGAAAATAAAAAAAGTGAACAAAATACCAAAAATAAAAAAAAAACAAAAAAACACAAAATTTTTTTACAGTTATATGCATCAATCACTTGAAGTTAATGAAATATTTCCTCCAATTGATGATGAAGTTCATGATTATAATGATGATGATGATGATGATGATGATGATAATGATAATGGTGATTATGATGTTCATAATGATCGTAATCGTAATGATAATGACGATGATCTACTTAATGTTAGTGATATTGATGACATCGATAATAACTGTTATGATTATAATAATGATCCTCAATTTGATGATTTACAATGTAACAAAACTAGTGATTATAAAGGAATCGATAGTAATAATAATAATAAAGAAATCAATAATAAATTAAAATAATTTCATTTTCTTAAACAAAATTCACATGACGAAAATTAATTTATATGTAAATTATATTGTACAAACTAGTTAAATTTCGGCAAGAATTAATTTCGTCCTATGAATTTTTACTCAAACAATATTTCATTGAGCGATTACTTAATCCAAAGAATGAAATAAGCAATAATGATGTAATCAGTAATTAATTAAGTCAAGAAAATATGTAGAACATATTCTATTTAAGATAAAATATATAATATATTTTTAATTTAATGACCGTTTTATTTGAAAGTGATACATAAGTCCACTACTATGATATATTTTAGAAGATTTAACAAAAAAAAAATTAAAAATGACAAATTTTAAAGAAGTTAAAATTTTCCATTTCTATAAAATTTGATAAGGGATGCAAGTATAAAACTTAAAATATATCTTAGAATGTTTAAATAATGGACTTGTACAACATTTTCAAATACAACAAGGTGTACATATATAGAATATAGAACATAGATTATAGGATCACCATAGTTTTATTTTTATTTTGAAACGAAAAAGTAAAAAATATCAAAAAATTATTTTTACAGTATATAACATCTAATGTTTATATACAAAATAATTTTGTTAAAAATGTATGTATATATGTGATATTCTTGTTTTTTCATAAAAAAATTATTTAGACTAAAATTGTATACTGTACATTAAGTGTATGTATATTTATTATGCATAAAATTTTACACAAAATTTCTTACATACATATGTATATGAAATACACAGGGTAATTTAGTTCGAATCGTAGCTTTTTACTTCAAACTGAAACAGCCTTTATGTATGTATGTACATACAGTTGTACCTGTGTGTAAATATAATGAACAAAAAACTAAAGAAAAGTGAATATAAAAGTATTGTAATTATTTATTTGATTTTTCTCAAAATAAAATGAAAAGTTTTTTTATTTTTCAGATTATAGAATTAATTTAGATAAATGAGAATGGGCATTTTGATTGATACCCGGTGTGCCACTTCAAATGTATGTACGCCAATCTGTAGCTCATGTTTGTAGGAACAAAAGTTAGTATGAAGACTAGGTTGTATAGTACATCGTTTAAAAGATATTTGATTTGACATTGAAACAATAATTTAAAAGTCGAACTAAAACTATCTGTTTGATAAAACTTTTAAATCCGCCCAATTTTTGTTTAAAACATTTTTTGTGAGACGTTCACAAGAGATATTTGATCACTTGATATTTTTGAAGTATCTTGTATATCTGACGGTATGATATTAAATCCCTATAGACGTGAATTATCGATTGGTTAAATAAATTTGAAGTGGCAGCTTAAATTGGTTCAAATATCAAACTTCATATAAATTCGGCCATTCTCTTTTATTTCTGAGAACTTTAGAAAATTATAAATTTATTTTATTTTTTATTTTTTAAACATTACTTTAATATTAGTTACATACATATTTTATTTAATATGTATATTATTTCAAAGTTTTTAGAATCAAAAAAATCAAAATTTTAAGCATATATATGTAAAGACAGATTATACAATATTACGGTATGATATATCTAAGTGATATGCAGTGGCCATACTATTATAAACTACACTTTTTTTATTTTGACTACAAAATACTTTTTATTTTGAAAAATTTACAGTGAAAAAGGACAACATGTGTCAATTGTTAAAAAACATAAATGGAGCACACAGATTTTGTGTTGTTACTATATTATCATGTATTCTTGTTCTTTTTTTATTGTTGTCCGATTTCCAAATATAGAAGACTTGCAATCAAAAAATTGTAAGTAAAAAATAAGTCTATTCAGATTGAATGCAAATAAAATTTAATATACACGTGATTATGCTTTAAAAATAAATCTTATGTAATTTCGTTTAAAACTATGTTTCTTTTTTTATAATTTTGATTGTAATATATATAATCTGTCTTCTGCATACAATATACCAAACAGTATAATTTGGATTTTTTTAGTTTATTATTATTTTTTTTTTTTTTTTTGGTTTTCACAAACATGAATTATATGTCCATTTACAGAACTGAATAACATGTCATGGACATGCAATTCATGTTTATGAAATATATACATATGTATATATTTTTTAAATTATATTCTCACTTTGATGTCGTTTTAATTTAATTATAAAATAAAAATAATTATGCAAATAAAAAAAATAAAAGAATTTGTATTTTTATTTAATTCATTTTTATAATAAATAATCTAGACTCTAGAGAAAGTGAAAAAATAAATTTTTAAAAAAAATTTAATTTAATTTAAAAAAAAATTTTTTTTTTGTTTTCATAAAACATTTATTTATGTATTCATGTAAAATTATTAATGCGAAATTACATTTTAACATAATAATCATTGTAATGTTTATAGATAATTTTATAATTATGAAAGTCTTAATTTTAGTATTTAAAAAACAAAGATCCGAATATTATCATCCATACTTATGTTAGAGGAGTTCGTAAACATCAAATAATCATTAATTGCAAATATTCAGCTACATACTTTATTATGCTGAATTAATGTTATTGATGATTATTTAATGTTTATGAATTCTATTCTATTGATATTTAAGCTACAAATAGATTAACATGCAGCGTAATGGAATGATGTCAAATTTCGAAATCATGCTGTTGAACTTTATACGAAACATTAATTACAGTGAACTGTTATAAAGTAAAGTCAATTAGTTTAGCTTAAATTCACACTGTATTAGCAATTAATTGATAAATAATATGAAAAGCAATTTCAAAGAAAAATTATGCAAACTGTGTGTTAATCTGTTTCTGGCTTTACATAGAGTACAATAAGCCTATAATGATTTAAACAAAATTACAAATTTCGAATTGGTTCATGGATCTCATCTTATTAATGAAAAGCTCATACATACACTATACATGCACGCATAATTAAATAATTGCGCAAGCATTTTTTCAACATTACGTACATATGTTTAATTGTATGGTATTCATTTATTTGTTGAATCAATTATCATTAATATTTACATCATCATCATGTCAAGTAAAAACTCCTTGTTTTCCGTGTATTATCCATGTTATGTGTTTAGTATAAAACAATTATATTGAATAAAAGGAGGAAAAACGAGAAGAAAATGTTCGTGGCAACATAAGAACTACAAAATTAAAAAAAAAAGATGAAGTCTTAAAAAAAAACAAAAAAAAAAACTTTTATGCATTCATGACGGATATTAGGGCCCGGTAATATTGAATTTTCAATATGAAAATGTTATTCAACGAAATGCACAAAGCTAAATTTAATTTTTTTTTGTTCATACATATGTACATATGTATGTAAATATTTGTAATATTAATTTATGTAAATGATTTATTCAATTTAAAAAAAAAAAAAAAAAAAAAAAAAAAATGTAAGTAACGTAACATTTTCATTTTATTTTAATGATGTAATATAAATGTAGGTAATTTCAAAATTACATCATGATCTACTTGATGTACGATACTCATCTTAAAATCATAAACGCTTTCATTTTATTTATATAAAAAAAAGAATTCAATTGACAGTGTAAAAAATTTGGAAAGTAAAATGTAAAACAATTTGCTTTTAACTTTTATTTAAAAAAAAAAAAAAAGGAAATCTATTTACGCTTGTTATTATTATAATCTAATATAAAATAAAAAATATATATAAAGGATGTGCCACATCAAAATGCGATATAATGCATATGTGATATTTTTTTTAATCATGTGATTTAATTTTGAGCATGTGTAATCTATACATACATATGTATGTATGTATGATAATATACTGCAATATTACAATAATGATATTTTCCATTATGCGATTTGTCTGTTAGCTTTTATATCGTTTGATATTTTGTTGTTTGTTACAGCAGAGGTGTACGAACGAATTGATAATAAGTGAAATAAAGATGTAATAAAAACAAAAATTAAAAGAATAAATTCAATACTTACCTTTCTGTTTATTTCTTTAATCGCATTATATGAAAATGATACAATGAAACTCTACTCGTTTTCTAAGTCTAAATAACATAAAGCCAAAAAATATTACAATAAACACATGATTTAAAAAAAGTCATAAGATCATAAAATCATGTCTTGATGTAGCAATGGCAAGTAATTTGGGAAAATTAAATTTATTCTATTTAAAAAAAATATCCGTCCAATTGATTATTTTTCATCATGTCTCTTTTTTCTATTTTTATTATTATTTTTTTTTTTTTTTTAATAATTTCAGATATTGTAGTATGACATATATTGTTGATCAACTATTTCCACCAATTAAAGATGATGAAGGAACAATTGAATATTCGTATTTTAATTATTGGCGTGATCCAGTCCCTGCAATTGATATAGATATATCTGAATTGTCATTATCATCAAATTTAAATAGTATCAATAATGTGAACAATGACGGGAATAATCCAAATAATACGAACATAAATAGCAATGGCAATAATAACACGAATTTAACAACTTTACAACAACAAAACTCAACAACTCAATTATCATCAAAAATGCTAGCAACTATTCCAGAAAATTGAAACAAAAAAAAAATTATACAGTCGACTCTCTTATAAAGCGGTTTTTACATAATGCTATAAGAATATGAATTATAACGTGATTTCCATATAATACGGCACGAATTAATTGCATTATATAGGACAGTTAATTGTATCTTATTCATAATGTTTTTTCAATGCGAACATTAATAAAAAAATTATAAATGCTTTGATTTAGCACTAAAAAAATTTATTATTATTCTCATAAACTGAAAAAAAAATTTACGAACAAATTAAATAAATAAAAAAATCTAATACTATACTCCATACACTATTCCGATGCAGTTAAGATCTTATGGAATTGACTTAAAGTAGTACCATACCACTTTACGTCGCTGTATATTGATATTTAAAAAATTCATCCAGTATTATATGATAACTTTACAGATTATGGTAACACTACTCGTGAGATGATCTTAGTATAAATTACGAGAAAAGAAAAAGAATACATATGCTCCCACAAGACCTTAATAGTAAAGACAAACCAAAAGTTTAGCTTAGCCAGTTAAAAAATAAGCTTTTGGTTAAGAATTATTCTTGACAGACCAAAAACTGATTTAGTTTTTATTTTGTATTTCTGAATTTTTAATTTTTGTAAAATTAAAAACAGAAAAATAACATAGACACCTTTGACAATTTTCAAATTCAAATATTTTTTCTTCTTCATTTTCTAGAATACGTAGAATACTTGATCGAAATAAATAGGAAAAAGGGGAAAAAAACTTTCAAAAAAGCTCAAAACTGGTTTAACTAGTTCTAGGAACGGGTTTAGCTAAGAACGTTCTGATCGTTCTAAACCAGTTAAAATTCATTACAGACCAGAGGTTTAGCCGCTTGAACGGGCTAAGAACGTTCTTAAATCCCGGTCTGTCGGCCTTATAACTGCATCGAACTAGTGTATGGAGTACAATAATAATTGATATAGTAGAAATCGTTTATAAGGAATGGAAGGAAACGATGGAATTCATACATTATTGATTATTCGTAAGCGATTCGTAACTTATAAACAGCGTCCTTATATACGATTACTATTGTATATTTATTATTAAAAAATAATAAAATATAGAATATATTGTAAACGAAACATATACATATGTAAGAATATGGCAAACATGCTTTAATAAAATGTCGCTATCTGGTAAAGTAATTTAATTTATGCTATTTCATAAAAACAAAATATTAAACTTACAATTACATAACTAAACACTCTAATCGAATGAATTATTTTACAATAATATATATAACAGAGATATAAATTATAAATGATAAAAGAAAATCAAAATATATTTTAGGTAGAGTACATAGTACATACATACATACGTATAATTTGTCATGAATGTATCACAGTCGAAAATAATCAGGGCTATTCTGGTCGTAGTTAGCAAATTTTCGCTAACTTGGCATTCTATTAATTTTCATAAAAATATGATAGTTAGCAGAACATCCAAGTTAACGAAATTTGTTAGCTATGATCAGAATAGCCTTGAATAATTCGAATGATTTATTGTGATGAATATCTGTAACTTATTTATTTATTTAAATTATAGGTTTTAGTGCTATATCATTCATGAATTATTGATTCATGAAATTTATTAATTCTTATCTTATCTCATTGATTCAATTATATCAATCATTCAAATTTCTTTTTCATTTTTAATTTATTTAATCAATTTGAATATAATCGCAGTCTTATGAGTTATGAGCCACACAGTACAGTATGCTTTGGTATGCTCATTATTTATGCTATACTTATACATAACTGATAAATTTATATTTGAATATAATTTAAATTAAAATGATAAAATCGTCATTCAAATTATACTATCATATCTTGCCTATCATACATAAATCATATTATGCACTCTACAAGAATAAATTTAATTTGAAAAAATAATGGTATGAATTAATAAATTTATAAAATTATATGTTATTCAATTATATAAATCGGAAAACATTCATTTTTCTATATATATATATATATATACTTTGCACATTCATTTTTATATTATGTATGTAAAAGTAAATTCAGATGTGCATCACACTGCCTATTTAATGCAATATTCAGCTTAAGATCATAGTACGTTTTATTTGCATTAAATAGGTAAAGATGCATTTTCGAGTTCACCCTTACATTTATGTCCACATACACCAATCAGAATTAAACCTTATCTTATCATGAAAATCGTTCAGCTAAACGACAGGCATTGCTGAATAAATTTTAAGCTTAATTTCGATTAGTGCGTATGGGCATTAAACGCATTTATCATTTATTTTATACATGTCATATATTATCATATTTAATTTGTGTTCCTTTTGGATATAATGTACATATACATTGTATATTTCTTTTTTTTTATTCCATTAGTTTAACGTTGTTACTTTTATTGAAAATTTATCATTTAGGCCTTAGTAATGGGTGTTATATTTTGATTTTTATAAATTTTAAGTTTTGAAGTAAAAAAAGAAAAAATATATATTTTTAAATATTTTATTCAAATATTATGATCTAATTATTGTTTAAAATTAAGATTTAAAAAAAAAAAATGAAAATAAATATCTTCAACATTATGTGGGTAAAAATATGCATACAATTAAAAAGAGAAGTTAAACTGCATTTATTTATTTATTTTTGTACATTTTTTTTTACCTCATACATTCACAAGGTAATCAGTCCTCCATTAATATGTTTTTATTTTGTTTTTTGTTTTTTTTTTTTTTTTTTTTTTTTCTTCAATTTATTAAAATATATAACTTTTTATTTTAAAAAGCATATATGTACCTAATATTTTCGAAAGTGTAACTGAACGGTAGTAAAATCAAATTCAACATTGCCGCAAAAACCGACTTAGTTTGAAATTTGTATCACTATATCCACTTGATGCTAATTCAGCTTAAATTCATAACATACTGGGTATCGAATTAAATAGACAGTGATGCATTTCAATTTACATGAATTTTATATTACTATTGTTTAGTCGCTCCCTCGTTTTTTTTTTAAAGCACGAATATGTCAATGCATTTTTATTTCCAATTGTAAACCTAGGATCAATTCGGAATGTGCATCGCTGCCTATTTGATACGATATTCAGTCTAAGACCATAATGCGATGAATATCGCATCAAATAAACAGCGATGCATTTTCGAATTTACCTCTAATTTATTAATTGATTAAGTAAATAATTTAAATTTATTTAAATGGCATAAATCCATGTAGGCTATTAGAATAGAAGTAGTAATAAGTTATATATTATTCTTGATTGTATACCAATTACATGTGTGAAATATAATTAAATAAAAATGCTTGATAAAAATTTAACAAAAATAAAAAGTGAAGGAATCTATTTTTAAAAGTATTGAAGTATACTATGAAATATACATACATAATTTGTATATTTTGGAAACGCTACCGGCTACATAGTCCCCGAACACAAAATCAGGTACTTATAGCTGCTTATAGGTACCGACGTACCGTGCAGCCTCATACACGCCTCACTTCTTTCATCCTGTGTCTCATCATAAGACAATTTCTCATATGTGTCATAACCACTGATGAAAACTGCGGGGAAATTTCCCGTTTTCAGGGAAATCGAAGCCTTAAAAGGGAAAAGGGAAAACAGGCCGAAATTAGGCCAAAAAAAGGGAAATATCGCCTTTTTGAAATAATTACTAATAAATTTAGAAACAGGCTAAACACAGAAACCTTAGATAGTATTTTACATGCAAAATGATTATTCAAAGATGCTAACTCTTTTGATTTAAATGTAAAACAAAGTCAAATTAAAAAATTTAATCAGTTTATGTATGTATGTAAATGAAAACAAAAAAGAGTTATAAAATGTATTGCACTTTTATTCAGTTCAATTTTGATTTATGTAAATTTTTTAAATAGTTTGTTTTTTTTTTGTTATCTACTATATGTTCACTTTATATTTGTTAATTTTTTTTCACGCGCTGTTTTCTATTTTTTTTTTTTATTCCGTTTATATTACTTGTTGTTTTAATTTACATGAATTCATTATCAATAATTAATTAAAACAAAATATAAATATACATATTTTACATAATAAACCTTCTGAATTTTTATATAATTTTTATAGCATTAAATTTGAATCAAAAAATTATAAAAAGGGAAATTGCTTCTGAAAAAGGGAAATTTTGACGGTGTTAAAGGGAAATGTACTGTAAAAAAGTTTTCATCACTGGTCATAACTCATAGTCATAAGTATCTTTTCGTCTAAAACCTCTCAATCCTTTACATAACCATAATTGCCATAATTTGGATTTTGGGTTTAATCGAAATCATTTCGGTTTAACTCCAATATTTTGAGCGTGTGTATATGTACAAATTTTCAACATGACTGAAACCGAAGAGTTACAGATTTATAAAACGAGCGTTATATAGCAATTATCAGTTGAACAGTTTATATGTGTTGTAAGCAAAACAAATTTTAAATCAGTCAATTTTTTATTGTTTATACGTTAGTCTCAGTTTTTGGAATGATCTTATTTTAATTCGAATTAATCATTTATGGTGTATGTATACGCTGTTTTTTGTATTGAATCAATTATATATTCAAATAGATGTTCTAAGTAATAAAACTCTAAATTCAGAACATATAAATGCACATACTATATATAGTATACCTATACAATGAGATAAATGTGTTTCGAAGATATTTTTTGCAGATATACAGACAATTGGAAAATCTATTTAAATATATAGTTTTTGATTGAATAAAATTTTGGATCATGTATTATGAAATTCTATTCTTCTTAATGTATCTAACTTCATTTCATTGAATTTTTTTTTTGATTTTTTTTCGAAATGCGTGCAATCAACATTTCGGATTCGATATTCGTTAATTATTCGATAAAGTGGTAGCCATAATAATTTTTCCATTTTGCTAAATACTTGTACTGTCGAACCAAAGGTGCGAGAAGTATTCAGTTATAATAAGCTGTAGTTAAGAAAAAAAAATAAAAATAAAAAGTGAATTTGTTATTAACTTGAAGGTTGTATTGTACCAAACAATTTTATAAAAAAAACTGCATTAATTTGAAGTTTAAAAATTAAAAAATAAAAAAGGTAAAGTGTCTTAAAAATTAAATTTCGTTTAAAACCCTCATAATAAAAAATACATACATATTTTTTAATTTGAAATTAATTTGTGTGAAATACATTTTTTTTTGTTAAAAACTGTCTGACTCAATTCATATTCATGTGGTTAAACTTTGAAAAGAAAAAACGATGAAAATTTTTATTTTTTTTTTATTTTACCGCAATATATGTACGTTATTTAAGTTTTAATAATGTGGGTAATTATTTGGTTATTTTTTTTTATTCACAAAAAAATTATTATTTAAAGTTTATTATGTATGTGTCAAAAATATTGTGGTGCAAATTAATATTCGTTTTTTAATTATACATTAGCTTTCGGTTAAAAAAAAAAAAAAAAAAAAATACGGCCACCATTTTTAATTCCTTGCATTGCGCAGTGAGTGTTTCATATATGTACATACATATATATATGTATTGTATGATATATATATGGTTCGCTGTAATATGATTAGTTATAGAATGTATATGTACATAAATGGAATGGATATAATTAAGTTCTGCAATCTGAATTATTTATTGTTATAAATGAAGAAAAGAAAAATGAATCTGTTAAAAAAAAGAAAAAAAGAAAGGGGCTAACTAAAAGGAATTTATATTTGGTTATTATGTATATTTGAGGGTGGGTAGTTTGATGGATGGATAAATATTAGCATGTGCTACAGAAAGATATTCGAATTTTCCATCTTTTTTTTTTGTTTTTCAATAAATTTTATAATTAAATAAAAAAATAGTTAAGTATTGTATGTATGTACAGTATTTCTTTTTGATAAATATTCTATTCTATTCGGCGTGCGTGACTCAAATCTGTGAGGTAACACATTTAATTTATAACTTTGTGGAACGTGTGTAGTGTGTACAATATTATACAGAATAAAATAGTCCAATGAAAATATAAATAAAGGTTAAAATCCTTTCGTCTAATCCATTTTTTTTTTTTTTTTTTTTAGATTTTGAACTATTTCATGTACATCAATAATAATAAATCGTTATCATCATTCATCAATAATATTTCCATTAAGATTTAATACGAGAACGTTAAATAAATGATAGTCATACTCTAATAAGAATTTCGGCTATTTATCAATTTGGACAAAAAAAATCTTAAATTAAAAAAAAAAACGATTAAATTATTAAATTAAAATAGAAAAACGAAAGCAACATAAAGGAACATAGAATAACTTCAAACATAAAATTGCCAAATTACAAGTAATTTGACTTATTATTTGATAAAGTCTATGCAATCTTACATTACAAAACCTACACAAATCTACTACATACATACATATAATGCAAAGTTTTTAGAGATTTTTTTTTTTTTGTTTTTTGTATTAACAGCCTTGCCTTGCTTCAAGTGTCAAAGACATTCTTTTCTCTTTTATTTTCTTTATAATCAAAATTTAACATAACAAGTCAAGCAATATATATACGTAATATATAGATTATAGATAGAAATGCTAGATAATAATGATAGGTGCTAATAATTGTAAGCAGCAGTTATCAAGAAAAAAACATTAATTATATATATATCATGACTACATACATATATATGTACTTATGTAGTATGTATATAGATGTTAAAAATCAAAATTCAAAAACGTTTTGATGGTTCCGTGCTCCGTAAGTCATTATCATAATACGTAATCACTATAATCAGTAATATATGTGTGTACGTATATAAATGTGTATGTAATTTATTTGATTTTATATAAACTGAAAAGCATACAAGTGTATAGAACTGATGAGTTTTATGTATATACATATATACCTATATAAATAAAATATATATATGTACATACACACATAGAACATAAAAATATATTACACAGAATTATAGAATTATGCAATTTGTAATTCATTTTTCTTGTTAAAAATTTCTATGGATCCTTTTCAGTACATTACAAAATAGTTTGTACATATGTACATTTTGTAAAGTAAGTATACATACCTACATATATAAAGGGAATAATACATACATATATACACATATATTTTGCAAAATAATGACATAATGACATTCATGAATTTGTAAATATCAACTTGTATTTATTTATTTTTGATTTGTCGTAGTACCCGTGTATATAATTATTGATTTAATGAAAAATACATAATTTTTAACAAATTCAATATAGGTACCTATTCTAAAACGCAAAATAAAAAATCTAAATTACTACACAGGTACATACCTAAATCTTCTAGTTAATTTCTGTGCATTTTTTTTTAAATATTTATTTTTGTGTTAATTATGAAAGTGAGTGCCGTCAATGCACTGGAATTTTCTAATTGAATATACATATGTACATACATCCATGTTTAGCGTAACAGTTTGCAGTTTGTATAATTTAAGAAATAGGTATATGAAATATCTAAATAGTTGAGATAATTTTTGACAAATTATAGAGGGTGGATCTTAAGTTTTTTTTTCTGTATAAATTATGCATAGATATTATATGTATATATACAATATTGTTTATAGAATAGATTATACCTGATTTATTCATTTCTAATTATTCTCCTTCTAAAATTATAGACCTAATACAACATTACACATGCATGCATGTACATTTGCCATCATGTGATTGAGCATGCTGTCTAACAGTAGGTAGGTATATACTGTTTACTCTACTCTACGACAGCTCTGTTGTTTTGCTGCAGTATTTTTTACTGCTTTTTGATGTCTGATACCTATTGCTAAAGTTTAAAAGGTATTTATATTCTGAAAAATTCAGTAAAAATGAAAACTACAATATGCATCACATGTAGTGTATGGGAACAGCATGATTGCAAATTGTACGACAGTACATTTATGTATGTCAGCATGTGTAATGTATAGGTCTTATTACAGTGGGTCTCCATTGGTCAATATTGCTTCGTAAGGTAATATTTATTTGACAGTTCATATTGCCTTGATGTGGGCAAAATATTGCTGCAATATTTCAAAAATTTATGTGAAAGACAAAGAAGAAGTATCAAATATACTAAAATGTCAAAAATATTGTCATAATATTTTAAAAAGCAATATTGCTCCTTGAGGCAATGGCAATATTGTCTATTATAAAATATTGCCGGCAATATAGGGTCTCCATTAGTAATATTGCCATTGGAGACGCTAAGTTAGTAAGAATTTAATTAGGACAAAATAATACAGGGTTAGGTTAGGTTCAACTGGCGATTAGTTCATTAGTTAATAAGTAAGTTTAAACAAGAAATATGAAAAACTGGTCATTACATGTACATATGTAGGTATACATTTTAAAATCTGTTCTAGCGTTTTACACCTTTGAGACACATATGAAAAATTTTCGTATGAGTATGGTATAAGACACTTCGTGAAGGAAATGAAGTGTGTAAAGGTAGCACGATAGCAACGGGCTATCTGATACACGTTTCACTTCCTTCATTCGTTACACTGGAAAGTGTCTCGTAGCATAACACAATTTTCATATAAATTTTAGAGGTGTGAAAAGTACTATTGTATTTAGCATGAAATGTAAAAAATACGACATTAGGGGTTTTACATGAAGAGAAGGATGAAGAAAGTGAGGCGAATATAAAGTTGCACGATATCCACCGGGCTACTTGATTCACACCTCACTTCTTTCACCCCTTTTCAGTGGAAGTGCTGGAAAGTGTCTGGTAACACAATTTTCATTCAAATACCTGTGTATATAATCTATATAGATATATGTATGTGTGTATATACAGAGGTTGTACGTTTATGTATAAATACATAGAAAATACCTATCTAAAAATTATAAGTACATTACATATGTATATTTTAATGCGCATGTTTTATTTTGTAAATATGTATACGACATAATACTATATATATGTACATACATATATACACATTTTATATATTATATTTATATTATGTGGGTACATTAATATGTGTATTTATACGTATACATTTTTTACATTTTATTTAAATTCTACATATATACATTTATATATACATATATATATATATACATAATAGATATTTCAAATCTGTATATATAAGTATAGAGCAATGTGCGATATGTGTAAGAAGATGACACATTATTTAGGAGTGTCCACTGTCCATTTATACGGCTGCCATTTTACATATACATAGAAGATGTGTGACGACAGACAGACCATGCTCATTATGTTATGTTATGATATGAGATATGATTATTGATATGAAGAAATTAAATAAAAGTTATTGATGTGTATCTTGATCTTCCTATAAAGTAATGATTACATTTTTCTAAAATTTCATATTAAAAAAAAAAAAAAAAAAAAAAAAAAAAAAACAATTCTCATTATAATCAAAAAGAGATTTTATTAAAAATTTAATGTAGGAATATAGAATATTGTAATTGTAAAAACATAAAATTTATTTGAAAATTCGCTAAATTTCTGTTATAATTTTATTTGACACATGAAAATGCATTCCACGTTTCACGCATAGCATTGTATTATTTCTGTATAGGCAAGTACATTTTGAATTTGAATTCTTTGGTACATAATAATACCACTGACAGAAAAATATATAAAATAAAGAATAACTCCATATACACAGTACATACTACTTCAAAAATCACCACATAAAATAAAAAAAATAAAAAAGAAAAAACAACGAAAAGTAATTTTACTTTGATTGTTGTTTAGAAGTTTTCCCCAGAAATAAGTTCAAATTTAAAATTTGAACAGATAGTGTAAAAATAAAAATAGATAACCTATCAGTTAAAAGAATGTTTAGTTGATTTTGCAAAAACCTTTAATATGAGTCTTTTATACATTATAAATTGGAGTACGTTAAAGCAGAAGATCAAATTCACTTTGTAGATTTATTTTCATGCACGCATACAGAGTGTGCACATGTCCAATTCAAAATTTTAAAAATATTCCTTATTTAAACGGAATAAAATCATATGCAAATAAATTTCATAAATTGCTGCTTATACATTATACCTACCTAATGATCTTTTGATAGGCGAATTCATAAACGTTATCAATTTGACGAGCAAATAATTTTTTGATCAACGGCGACCGTCAAAAGGCAAGCAAATAATAATCATGTGCATTAGGGTTAAACTCGATGCGCAAATGCTCTCATTTTTGATTAATTGCAGTCTCGAAGTTTATGAATTTATGATTCTTGACATAAAACAATCATTTGATGCTTATGAATTCGCCCATTCTCAATATTTTTGTCTACATAGTTTTAATGAAACTTTTTTTTCTACTTATTTATAATGTGGAATTACATTTTGTTGAATTACCTATTTATACTTACATATGTACATATATTGTATCTCAATAAAAGTATATGTTTGCATAATATTACATTGTTCTAAAATGATTTTTAATGAGTCATGCATCTTTTTTTGTTCTTTTCGCTTTTGTGAAATTTTTGCTTAATTTTTTCTCATACTTTATGATCTGGACTCTGGAGATACATCACATCGCAAAGCTATTTTTAGAATAATCTGTATGCGTATATGTATGTATATCACATATTGACTGTACAGGGTGTATCATAACAAAAAAACAATTAAGAAGCACAATTTTTTTCTTTTTATCTTTTCTTTTGTCAAAAAAGAATTAAAAAAAAATGTTTGATACGATAGACGAACACTTTCATTAGATTGAATTTAAGCATTAAATGTTTTTCGAATGGAATATTTTTGATTATCATATCAAAATTGTTCATCTTCTTATCTGATCCATATAGTACACATGTCATATTTATTTGCTCATATTACAACGTTTCATTAAAAGTGTTCCACTAAAAAGAAAAATAAAGTTGAATAACTTTTTAATGTTACAAATTACGACCCTAAAAACTGAAAAAAGCTCTCAATCTTTATTTTGTTTAAACACAAACTCACAACTTTTATTTCAAATTAATAAAGAAATGGAGAAAATAAATTGTGATCTCTAATATGATTTTAAAAAAAGGGGTTGATTTTCTTCTAAATTTAATCCGTTTTTTTTTATCCAAGATTATATAAAAGGATATCCTTATTAATTTTTGTTTTGTCTAAAATTTGTTTCCACATTAAAAAGATATTATTCCTGTATTAAGAAGCTTCTTTACATTTTTCAAAAAATTTTAAATTTTATACACATTTCTATTTTATAATTCGTACAGCGTAAGCCAACAATTTTATTAACATGCATTACATTTATTTAATTTAAATTATTTTGTTGTGAGTTGTGAATTTGTGATACATAACCACCTCCGTATAATAAAGTTTCATTAAAAGCACGGAAGTGGAAAAAGTTCTTGTTTTTTGTTTTTATTTTTTTCCCTTTTTTAGAATTAACTTGTTGATTTTTATTTACAACTGATTTTTTTAGTAAATGTCTACCTTGTAATATTTAATCTTCTTTTATATGTGTATCATCGCAACTTAGCGTTTCAGTTCAAGTGAACTATCTATTCTCTGTCCAATAATATTATGTACTTAAGGTCTTACGGGAGTATATAGGTATGTCTTTTTTCTTCTCTAATAATTTCTAATTAGACTGTTTCACTAGCAGTATTACCACAATCCACAAAGCTTTTATACAATATCAGATAAATTTTTTAAATATTAATACATAGTGATGTAAAATGGTACCATTTTAAGTAATCGCCATAAGACCTTAAGTGCATAATATTAGTGGACAGAGTATAGGTAGTAATTAAATTTTAAAAACATCTCTTGTCATTTTGTCTCGTTTCGAACTAAAACACTATGTCTGTTTGCTCATTTGTTTTTAATAAATCGTTTAAAAAAAGCTTTAGGAATTTATGATAAAGATTTAATATGTTTCGTGATAAAATCTTAAAATACTGATGAATTCTTTTAAATACCCTGTAACATAAGATCTTATGTTCCTATTATGTATTATCCTTATATCAATATAAAATAAAAAATTATTATTACTTCTCTATATAATGTGCATCAAAATTGGTTACATACACATAAATATCTATTTAGTATGTAATGTAATGTAATAAAATAAGAATTGAAAAGCTTACTATTGTTAAACAGTAAATTTAATATTAAAAGTAAATAATAAAAAATACTTGTATAGTAAGAGAGCAGGTTGATGTACATATGTACATACATGCTTCTTCAGAATAAAATAAAGGACACAGAGCATATGTATATATTTTTAAGGTTCAGACTATTTCTAATAACAAAAAAAAATTGTCCTAAATACTACCACCCCTTGAAAATTTACCCCTACCTAACCAAAAACCCTAAAAATACTCTAACAAGACCTTGTTGGAAAAGAAATCATGAATCGTATATGTACATAAGATGATTCAAAATATATCGCCAATTTCATGACATCATCACATGTCCAGAAATTTTCAATCTATTATTATTTTAAAAAGGATGGGATTTGTTCGTTTTTTTTTTTTTAAGTATGAACTTTAAAAAGAAAAAAATATGTATTTTTTGTGATATTTATTCTAGAAAACTATTGTACAATATTTGAATATTTTTACTTCAAAAGAAATATCAATTTTTTATCATGCGCGTAAATTTTGTGGTATATTGTAACACATTTTAAAAAACATATATATTATTCACAATTTAATTAATTTATTTGAATTTTTCTTTATTATTTAAAATTGTTATTGAAGTTTTTGAAAAAAAAAAAAAACATTAATACCTTGACAATATATGCATGTGTGTCATCTTTCATCTAAAAAGAAGAAAAAAAATCGTCAGTTAATGTATAAAAAAGTGTACAATGCTTTTATTGTCATATATTTGAAATAAGTACATGCAGTATATATGTATGTATGTAGGAATTTGCGCAGACACCATATTGATTTGTAAAAAAAAAACAGAAAAAAAAATTCAATGCGTATAATACACAGAATAACAAAAATAAGAATAATATTAAAAATATCAGTATAGGTACCTACATACATACATATGTATGTTAAAAATAAAAACTGGTATATAAGACAGAGGATATGTGGACATGTATGTAAAAGGATATAATTAAATGCGCTTGATAAAAGGATATAGGACAACATAAATTTGTGTACATATTTGTATTTTTCATTTTTTTATATTTAATTTCGTTATTTGTATACATATGTATGTATGTATATAACAGAGCATATAAAGCACAGCCCATTGATTTAAGATTTAAATTTTATTTATACATATTACAAACTTAATAAATTAGATAGTCTTTGTAATGCCCAAATATATACTTCATAATTAACATAAACAGTGTGTCCCAGAATATAAAATTTCCATTTGACGGTTACAAAAATCTCAAGAAAAATAATCCATAAAAAAATGACAAAATTGTAAAAAAAATAACAGACAATATCAATCTCATAGTCATGATAGCAATCAATCGTGCTTTGGTATAGAAACTTAGAATATAATAATTACAACGATGTTGTGTTAATTTTAACGTAGAAATATTTATGTAAAAATAACTATTTGAAAAAGTACTTAAAAAATTAAAGATATCTATCTTTAAATTTGATAGGCTTAAGTAATAACAGTATTTTCAGCCCAGAGTAAGCCGTATACCGCTTACCGTTTTGAAAACGCAATGCCGCATTATACTTATGTGATATGGAAATTACAGTATTACAAAGAATTGATTTGTATCTATTAGAAATATAGCCTAAAATGGTAATAATTGTTTTTCTCAAACATATAATATAGGAAAAAAGGCCACATTTCTTTGCGCATGGTCCTACATTGTATGTAATATATATACATATTTCTGGTATATAGTCAGGAACAAAATTTTTTCCACAACTTATATTTTTTTTTCATTTTCTATTTTTAGTTTTAATTTTTATTTATTTTTTATTTTTATTATTTATTTAATTGTTTATTTATTTATTTTCTTTTTTTTTGGAACTTAGTTGTTATTATTTTATCGTAGTTGTATGTTGTGTTTTTTTTTTGTAAGAAAAACAAACTTTATATGTACAACGTACATATATATGTATGTTCATATGCCATAAAGGATTCATTTTAGTTAAAGTTATATACATTTATTGTATGGACATGTATGTATATACATACAAAGCATTCATACAATTTTGAGTGTGTGTGTGAGATGATTAAAAATAGGTATATGTATGTATGCACGTATAACAAGTAATTAATAAAAGTATGAAATTTCGTATTTTTAGTTTATTAATTAAAAAAGGAGGTAGAGGTAACAGTGTGTTAAAAAAAAAGTACTCACAAAAGGGTTACATTTTACGTTGCTTTATTTAAATAGAAGAAAAAAAAATAATACAATTAGGTATATACGTTATTTGTGTAATAAAAGATACAAATAAAGGCTTTCCTGTTTTCTTTTCTTAGGAGTTGCCATGTATGCAATAATAATATTTCGTTTTTTTATTTCTTCTTTATTTTTTGTTTAAATTACTTTTAATGTAGCTAGCATTATTGTTATTAATATTATTATTTCTATTTTAGTACGTACATACATATATATGTATAACTGTCATTAAAAGGAAAAAAAAGTAATAGATGTGTGTATTTAAAAATTTATTTTGAACGTGTATTTTTTAATAGTTACATATACATAATATGTATGTACTTTGTTTTGCCATATTTACTTTACTTCTTTTTTTTATTTAAAAATAAAAATCTAAAAATAATTTAAAATTGAAATGATGTACACTGATTTTTCCATTTAATTACAGAGTATTCATGTACATTTTATTTATTATTGGTCTTTTTTTTTCCTTCCGCGTCTTTAATGTACATATAAAACATGAAAGTAATGCCGTTTATAACTTTGGTTTTACTTTCTTTAAAAAATAAATTTAAATGCAATTCAATTTATAAATATGTACATGTATACAAGGCCTGTATTCTCCATTTGTTACTTAACTTAGCATTATAGTAAGTAAAGTACTGTGGTGTGAGAAATGAGAAAAGTCTGTAATCAAAAAATTATTAGTTTCAGTATTTCTCATCCTAATTAGTTATACTTAGGCTTAAACTTTACATCTCAGTTTTAATAATTAACAAACGAATAATCCACAGGATGACTTAAAAGATATTGCTCAATATATGATGTGTCATGCACTTTACACATATTTCAATGGACTTGTCGATCATTTGATGATTCTATTAAGTCAAATATGTGTGTGTATGGCTTGCTATTTAGCCCCATTCTACACACGCTTATAGTTACAATTTGATTTGACTTGACTTGAGTTGACTGTAATCAAATTTACTTAGAGATTCAAACGATTATTAGTGAAACTTATTCTGGAAACACCCTACATTTATGAATATTACAGTTTACAGTATGTACAATTTACAAATATGTATGTAAATACATTGAGAGAAATAAGAGTGAAAACAATTATAATAAAAAAAAAAGCTTTTCTTTCTCATTGAATTACAACACATTGTCATCAATCATCATACATTCTCGTTTTATTTTATTTTTTCTTAATTTGCAAGTTGAAAAAGTCTATTTTGCACATCATTTTGGGATTTTTAAATTTTTTTCATGTCATTTTTTTTAAAAATAATTTTATAATATACAAAATTATGTAGAATTTTTTTATTACTTTTTTTTTCTTGTTAAAAGAATAAAAAATGACTCAATATTAAGTATTCAAAATTCTTTTCGTCTTATTAATCGCTTTATTAATAATAAAAAGAATAAAGTAATGCGATCATATTAAGCACATTTTGTGTGTATTATGTATTGAATTTTATTCATAATATAAAAAAAATATATAGTGTTTTGTATTAAACAAAACATTACTTGAGTAGATGTCGGGATATTGTGAAAATTTTCCTTTTTGAAAATTTTCAGCAAAAAAAAAAAAAAAAAAAAAAAAAAATGAAACCTCTTTTGAAATAAGCAAAAAAAAAAAAACACTAAAAATTATTTCGCGTAATTTTTCCACAAATCAAATAAAATATCAAATTGTAGGATGTTCCAAAATTTATTTCTTGCTCTTTACAAATAAAAAATGCAATACAATTTTGTTATAGTTTCACATCGAAATCGCAAAAAATGAATTTTAGAACACTATTTATTGTGTATTAATTTAAAATAAAAATGCTATTTTCTATGTTTATATAACAAGCACCGTTTATTTAGAAACTATAATTTAAAGTTTTATTTGAATATAAGATAATATGTCATGAATCACGAAACCGTTAGAAATCTACGTCATTATCGTTTTGAAAAAAGCTATAGCAAATCTTTTTACCTTTTCCAACGAGGTACATTATTGGTCAAGGTCTTACGTCTAATGATTCGAAAATTATTAAAATGCATAAATTAATAAAAAATTTAACAAATTTTTCTGAACTTTTGGTAATTTTTGAGGATATAGACATGTATATATAGTATACCTTTATGCAACGTGTGATTTAGATTAAAAATATTGAATAGTATGCTTGACTATCTTCAAAAACGCATCACTGCCTATTTGAAGCGATACTCAGCGTACTATGATTTTAAGCTGAATATCGCATCAAATAGGCAGTGATGCGTTTTTGAAGATAGGGATAAATAATATGATAACGATCCCAAATTTTATTTTTATACTCCATTCGTTTCAGTTCTTATAGTCAATATATAAATAGTTTACATTTTTTATGTCTTCTTTTTCTTAGCACAAATAAAATGTGTTTAAAAATAATAATCTTATATTTATGTATGTGTACAATAAAAAAAAAAGAAAAAAGGATTAAACATATTCTGATTGTTGTCTCCAATAATTATTCAGTGGTATAATATCGTTCCCTTTTTTCTACAGAGGGCATACTTATAATGTGTATCTATGTATGTATGTACATATGTATGTGTCCATGTATTTGTATATGTATACACACCCCACACATTGTATTAAATAAATAAAAAGATTTGGAAAATCTTTTACAAAATACAAGTAAAAAAAAAACAACAAGGACTAAGGATAAATCATAGAAGAAAAAAGTTAAATTTGAATTTATTAGTAAAGTTCCCTAGTTTAAAACTATTATATCATACAATTGTTTGATAGATAAGTAAAATAAAAAGAAAATAGAAAGAAAAGGAAGGGAGAAGGAAATATGTATTTGGTATGCATTACATGGGGTAGTGGAGAAAACATTGAAAAATATGTTTCGAATGCTTAAAAAAAAAGTACATATGCGAAAAATTTTGAAAATTGTATTTTTACATCTTTTGTTATTTTTTTTCCATTTGAACTTTTTACATTTGAAATTCTTGGTCATGTGTATTCTCTCTATAATAAAATATCAGTATTAACTCACTTTGCTACATATGTATATGTATGATAATTTTTTGCACTTACATAAATTTGTACAATCAAATCGCGCAAATGTGCATTTGTTGTCCAAGTTTCATATTCATATCATCAATAAATGACGTTGTTAAAAAGGGGGAATTTTATTCAATCAGTCCAAAAACCTCTAATAGTACAGAAACAAAACAAACACGACAATTTGGCAATATTTTCTGTAACAAAAAATTGTATTAAATTTATGAACAAAAAGAAAAAAAAATTATATTAATAATTTGCAAAGTAATAAGCTCTGTTCCCATACACCCCCGAAAATGTATGCAGTCAGTGACTCACAATAGTGAACTGCTGATTTTGTGTTTCCTTGCATAAGTCTTTTGGTAAAAATGTAAACTTCAACTTTAAAACAGTTGTTAAGAAGAAACTAACCTTAGGACTCGGAATGTCTTGAAATAAAATTCAAATATTTTAATTGGCTTCCAGAAAAAACTGCAGTTTAGTCGTTTCTATACTTTTATAAAATTTATTCGTATTTTACAAATAAGCAAAAGTTGCAAAACTTCACAGCTGTTTAAAAAGTAAGGGAACAGAGCTCGATATATTTAAATAAATTTCTCTAATCTCTCTACTCGACGTTTTTTCCGTTGCAAATAGGGAATACATATTAAAACAATTCATTAAAAATAAAAAAAATACTAGATCGACTCGTGTGTCAGTGTCACTATTATTGCACTTTTCCTTCGCTAAAACATAAAAAAAGGGAAAAAAATAGCAATTTTCCCAATAACTTTTTTTGTTGTTGTTGCTAAATCGTTGTCGTCGCGCCGTATTCAATTTTCTTCTTCATTTTTGCTCTGTGTGTATAATGTATGTAGTATATATACTGCGTGCACTTTTGTATACTGGCTGTGTTAGTGTTATATAGAAAATTAAAATAATTTTTTTCACATTTTCTGTGTTGTAAATACAATATGAAAAAAAATTTGTCTTTTCCAACATCAGTTCAGTATATTTTCAACTATTGTTCGAAGATGAATAAATTTGTAATTAGTAGTTAGCAATAATGTTTCATTAAATGAACATAGAAAAAAACTAATAAATAAATTAAAAATAAAATAAAAATAAAATAAAAAAAACTTATAGGAAAATAAAATTTTGCAAGGATTTATTTACAAAAAAAAGAGACTAAATAATTATAAGGATTACAATAATTTTAAATAAAGTTTTTTGAAAAAGGAAATAAAAGTGTGAATACAAAAAAAATAATAATACATACAAAAATTAAAAAAAAAAAGAAAAAAGACAGACGAAAAATAATAAGAAAAAAGACGAGATATTTGAAAAGCATAAATTAAAAAAAAAAAAATTGTTAAAGTTTTACATATTCACGAAATCAAAGGGGAACAAATTATTTAATGCACATGAAAAAAAATTGATTTTTTTGTTTTTCTTTTCTAGTATAATATTAAGTGAGTTTTTTTTATATAAAAATTTACAAAATTAAAGAAATAAAATTTTGTCGAAAAAAAAAACCAGTTAATGTCTTTGCGCTAATAACATAATTATAAGGACATACTACGTTTTAAAACAAATTCAAGTATTAGAATCACGTAATACATACGTAATAAAAAAAAAAATGAAACAGAAATTATCGTAAAATTTTAAATTTTCATTAATTTCTATATTTAGTTTTTATTACTTTAAAATCGAAAATATTTAATATTTGCTATGAAAATCGAAAAGAAAAATTAAAGGTAGAAAAGGCGATTGGTAGCATAATTTTGAAAATAAATTGCCACCTTAATTCTACATATAAAATGAAATAGTTCTGTGTTGACTTCTTAGAATTTCCATGGTTTTTACTTATACGTATTTATACGCATACGATATATTTTTTCCTTTTTTATTTATTTTTTTTTTATCATAATATCGAAAATAAAGAATTTTAGTTAATTAATTAACTATTGAAATTCAATGATTAACAATAGAATACACAACGTCAATTACAGCAAGTCACTAAATTTTAGGGTAGGCCCAATGTGTTCTTTGACGTTATTAATTTTGTTTTTTTTTAATCATATAGATTCCTTTAATCATAGATTTTTCATTAAATTAAAAAGAAAGATCGCCGTAGATCACTCAAAAAAAAAAAAAACCAAAAATATTTACTGCATTCCTAAATTGCCTTTTTTTAAATGTTTTTTAATACATCTAAAATACCAGAATTAAACCGTTTTTTCAACATCGCCCTAATTCATTATTTTTAGTACATATGTATGTAGGTAAATGGAAATTTAAGTTGTCGCCTATTGTCGATGCTATCACTGGACGCCAGTGGTTTAAAACAACAACAGGAACAATATAACGAAAATACAGTTAAAATGGATTTTTTATCGTAATTTGAAGATAAAAAAAAAGTGAAATTTTATATTTTGTGCATAAATAATGCGCAGGACTGTAAAAAAAAAATTCATTTTCACTTTTTTTATTGTACGAATTTTCTTCTGGTTTTTTTTCTTTTTTAATTAAAAACATACATGTGTAAAACCAAAGAGAAAAAATCACAAAGGGGGAAAGAAAATTTTTTGATTACATATTATAATTAATTATGAATATAGATAGAATGAGAAGATGAAGAAATGTATTTTAGAAATATAAAAAGAAATTAATATAATTTAGAAAATATATTTTTTTGTCCTATATCCTTTTTTGTTTTTTAATAGCAAGAAAAAAAGTCAGAAAAGAGCATTGGTTATTGCGTACTAATAAAATGAAAAATTAAAAAAAAAGAAATAGTAATGAAATCGAAGAGAAAATAAAGAATAGATTTATGAAAGAAAAAAAATTTAGGCTATATATATGAATTTATGTTAAAGAAATAACATTTCCTTGTATTTTTTTTCTTCTTCAGAGAATTTCTTCTCTTTATGATTGATTGATAAAATCAATCGATTTGAACTTAATCTTATGCCTGTCTATACTTATTATGTGTACTTTTACACATATTGCTTTTTTTTTAGTTTTTCGTTTTTAAACGTAATTTTAATTATGTATATAATAAAATATAAATTATATAATATAATATTATATATATATGTATATACTGCATATTTGTATATAGGTACTTACATATTTAAAATATATCAAGGGAAAAAGAGAATGAAAATAGAAAATAGTCAATGTTAAAATAAAACAACAACAAACCTTCAAGGTTTATGCGCTAAATGATCGATTTTTGTATGCATTATTAAAATCAATCCATTCCTTGTTGTTTTTTAGGGTTCATTTTAGTTTTTCTTGTTTTTTTTTCATATAATAATGATTGTGTATACACAATAATTTCTTAAAAGAAAAATATAAAGAGAAGATACATACATGTGGTAGTAATGTAGTATAAATTAAATAACGTTATACTCTGTCCACTAATATTATGCACTTAAGGTCTTATGGCGATTACTTAAAATGATACCATTTTACATCACTATGTATTGATATTTAAAAAATTTATCTGATATTGTATAAAAGCTTTGTGGATTATGGTAGTACTGCTCGTGAAACAGTCTAATTAGAAATTATGAGAGAAATAAAAGACGTATATATACTCCCGTAAGACCTTAAGTGCATAATATTAGTGGATAGAGTATACATAATATGTTTTTTTTAGTATTATTATTATTATTATACATATTTATAAGATATATAATGTACGCTAACAAATTTCGTATGTATAATAAAATACGTATCAATACATATTAAATGAGTCATCATTGAATAAATATTTCCAATGTACACTCTTTGCAATTAATAAAGTTATACATACTTAATTGAAATGCATTTTATATATATATATATATATATATATATTTTTTTTTTTTTTTTTTTTTGAAATGCATAGACAAAATAATTTTTTTCACTTTGATTTTATTTTTGTAATAATTTGATTTAATTTTGTAACGTGTAATGATTATTAAACAAAGAAATTTGTTTAAGAAATTTTTCATGCATTTCAAATTACTTTACTACTTATATATCGATTTATAAAATTTTTAAAGTATAAATGAAAATGAGACACT
Organism: Anthrax anthrax; assembly: GCA_963971155.1. Taxonomy (NCBI): domain Eukaryota; kingdom Metazoa; phylum Arthropoda; class Insecta; order Diptera; family Bombyliidae; genus Anthrax; species Anthrax anthrax. Next base: position 27,269,527 of record OZ020121.1, on the reverse strand, counting down.
ATAAACAAACGCATTTTGAACAGATATACCCAATTTATCTGAATTATTTCCAAGCATTTTTCTTGATAATAAAATCCTTAGGAAAAGAAGCACAACACAGTCACAGAATTTAAAATTCATTCAGTTAAATACGTATTTATTTTTTCTCCTTGCTGGAGTGTTGTGTATACAATACGTTCATGTTATATATGTACATACAACCTGAAAATAGAAATAAAAATAAAAATAAATAAAAATTTATTTGGGGTATTCTTTTTTTTTTTTTAGAAATAAAACCAATTAAAGAGAAGAAAATCAAAACTCAATTTATCAGTTTCGTCAATAATATTTTTACTTCCCTTAATTTATTGTTTACACTTTTTTTTATTAATTTATTGTTATCAAATTAATAATATAAGAAAAACACTATTTTCGAAATTTTAAAGTATATTCACGATTTGTACTATGTATATTATTTTAAAATCTGTTAGATATAATACTTGTAATTTTAAACTTTCGACTATAATATGTACGTGCACACTTCAAAATCGAAATTTTGTAAAATTGATGAATTTTTTTTTCAATAATTGAAAAAAAGATGATTAAAAGAATGAAAACTAATTTGATAATTTATCATTTATTTTATTTTCAGGAATAATTGCAAATTTCTTTATAAATCTATATAAACGGACAATTTTAAAAGAAAAAACAAAAAAAAAAAAAAGAAAAATCTTTTCGTAACTTATTAATCTCGATTTTCCCTATAAACACATCTTTGTACCAATAAATATTTTAAGATGTCTACAGTTGACAAAGAAGAATTGGTTCAAAAGGCAAAACTTGCCGAACAGTCTGAAAGGTATGTGGATAGTGTTAAAAAATAAATAAAAATAAAAAGAATAAAATTAGTAACACGAACAAATTTCAATAATAGATACGATGATATGGCACAAGCCATGAAATCTGTCACAGAAACCGGTGTAGAATTATCAAATGAAGAACGAAATCTCCTGTCAGTTGCTTATAAAAATGTTGTCGGTGCCCGCAGGTATTTTATGGCTTTTTATTTATTTACTTTTTTAAAACAGAATTTTATTATATTGTACGTAAAAATATATATTTTGATTATAGGTCATCATGGAGAGTTATTTCATCAATTGAACAAAAAACTGAAGCATCAGCCAGAAAGCAACAGCTTGCAAGAGAGTACAGAGAGCGTGTGGAAAAAGAACTTAGGGAAATTTGTTACGAAGTCTTGGTAAAAAAAAAACTATATGATAGCGCTGTTTCTTTTCACGTTGTTTGAATATTAACATAATTTTAATCTTGTTTCGTTTCCTTTTCTAGGGTCTTTTGGACAAGTATTTGATTCCCAAAGCAAGTAATCCAGAAAGTAAGGTATTTTACCTCAAAATGAAAGGAGATTATTACAGGTATTTAGCTGAAGTAGCAACAGGAGATGCACGAAATAGTAAGTAATTCATTTATATAATTAATATTTCAAAATATATATTTTTTTATTTTTTGCTATAAAGAAATGAACTTGAAGAAGATATGCACAAAAAAGTGTTTCTATTTTTATTGTAAAGATAAAAAAGTAATGAATATATTAGAAAATGTTTTTAAAAAAATTCTAAATTAAGTTTCAAATTCTAAAAGTTAAAAAAAAAAAAAACAAAATTTTTGTATAATAAATTAGGTGTAGTAGATGACTCTCAAGCAGCTTACCAGGACGCATTTGAAATTAGTAAGGGTAAAATGCAGCCAACACATCCAATCAGATTGGGTCTTGCACTAAATTTCTCAGTCTTCTATTATGAGATTCTCAATTCTCCAGATAAAGCTTGCCAATTGGCCAAACAGGTCATTAATTATTTTAATACAAAAAAAAAGACATTTAGATTCTATCAACTTTTTGTAATTTTTGTTTTTCGTTAATTTATATTTTTAATAACAAAAATTCGAAACAAAAAAAAGGTCGTTGCTGCATAATCTATATCATCGCCTGTTTTATTATTGTATTATTGTTGTAATAATTGTTTTCAACATTTACATTGTTGGTTGACATAATTCAAATGATTTTATAATTCTTTTTATTTTAATTTATTATTACTTGAATTCCTCTTCGACGTTTTTTTTAAATATGCATAAAAATGATGCTTTTAGAAATATCATTTTATTCACATTAGAGAGTTAGTTATATTTTTTTCTATGTTATGTTATATACATATTTGTGATAGTTATACAGTATTATTGTAATTATGAATGTTCATGGTATCGATACCATATATCTGTCATAAGTCTCAGTATATAGTTTGTTTTCATAAAAATTAAATTTAAATAGAATTTCGTATTTATACACAGTCTTTCCTTTATGTATAAAACAAAAATAGTAGGCATTTTTTATAATAATTAATTGTAATATAAGTATATATATGTATATACATTAAATAAAATAAAAATAAAAATTTAATTAGCGGTGGTGGAAGATTCACAGAAAGCTTATCAGGAAGCATTCGATATTGCTAAAACAAAAATGCAACCGACACATCCAATACGTTTGGGCCTTGCATTAAATTTTTCAGTCTTCTATTATGAAATCATAAATTCTCCGGCAAGAGCTTGTCATTTGGCTAAACAGGTTACAATTATTATTATTATTATTATTATTATTATTATTATTATCATTATTATTAATAATATTATTAACATTTGATTTGAAAGTCTTATTCTTTATTTTTTTTTATAATAACTTTTATTTTTAATTTTGTCTTACCTAATTTCCCTTTTTCTATTTTTTTTTTCAATTTGACTTTTAAGCCCGCATTCACCAATGAAATTTCATTTAAACTGAATTAAGTTTAAAATTAACGATTAAGTTAATTCAAATTTTTATTACAGAACATGTTTTTTTAAGTACTCATATTTATAATGTAAATAATTGATAACTTATGGCATAAATTAATTTTAAATTAGAACGTAAATGATTGTAAATATTTAGAAACTCAAAAGTAAACACATGAATTTAAGTAGATAATTAAATATATACATCTAAAATAATTTTAAAAATTTTAAGTACAAAAGAAAAATAAAAATAGAAAAAGGAAATTAAATTACAACAGAAGATACATACAATGTTCATGCCGAAATATCTGATTTATCATTTCGAAAAGCTAAAATTGTACTGTCATAAGAGAAAATATTAATAATCTAAATGGCAATGACGAATAGAAAATTTCAAAGATATTTTAAAATCGCGTTAAATTTAAACCTAGTTTAATTATCGTTGGTGAATATGGTCCTTAAAAGATTTAAATTTAATTGCTTTAACAATGTCTTGTACTATTGATTTAACTCATAACCTCTTAAGAAGATTTTACAAAATCAAATTAATAGAAAAATACTAAAGAAATTTTTTTCTTTGTCCGGTATCCCCTATTTTTACTAAAAGTATTTTTATTTAAAAAATTTCATTCATTTTAGAAAAATGAAAACAAAATTATTTTGTTTTATTTTATGATTTCAGTTTTATTAAAAAAATTTTTTAAATTGAATTTTTATGGCCAAAACTCATTGAAATTCCTATCCATTGTGATGTTGTTTAATTCCATTATCCAATTATAATAATGTTATGAATATAAAAATAATACATTAATTGTATACTGTTTTTTATTTGACAATACCCAATATTATATGTAGGCAATTAATTATATAAAAAAAAGTAGCGAATAAATAACAAATTAGAAGAATATTACATGTATTTAAACTTTGCACACTCCTGGAAAGAAAAAAGTACGAACTTAGAGTACAAATGGATTTTAAATTTTGCAAAAATTTGTTTTTCTTAAAATTAAAAAGTCAAAATGAATTTTTGTGAATTGTGCGTATTGATCATTTTTCCTATGAGTGTACATATAGATTTAATATGTGTTTTGTGTAATCTTATTTTTTTTTTAGATGTGATATTTTTCAAAATACTGCTTTGCTTGTAAAAAAGAATTGTTTGTATGTTAGTTGATTTTTGTTTGTATAAAATCAAGTATAATACAAATTATGTTAAATTCCAATTACCAAGATTATATTACTTGAAAAAAAAAAAAAAAATAATAAGAGAAATGAAATGTTTTGATGTAAAATCCGAACTTTAAAAGAATGCTTTATTTTTTATAGCAGCAGCGATTTTTTTTTTGTTTCTGTATATCGTTTTATATTTTTATTATTATTATTTACACACTCATTTTTTTCTCCTTTCACAAAATAAATACATTCAAAAATGCATATGTATATGTAAATAAATATATTTTTCAAGGGCTTAACATTTATACAGTGCAGTTTTATTGCTGTAGCGTTAAACTCTTTTTGTATCATTTTATTATAAGTACAGTAATACCCCGAAGTTACTTGGGATTCACGAATTCACACGTAATTCGGAGTACCACTGTACTTAAAAAAAAAACCATTGAATTTAACAAAATCGACTAAACTAATATACAGTAGATTCCCATATAACACTGTAAATAACGCGTGTATTTCCGATTACACTTTTTATACAAAAATAGATCTATACTTTATTATCTCTGTCGTGTTTAATGATTGACACTATTAATAAATACGAAGGTAGAAATTTCTATTTAAAAATTAACAAAAATATATATGTCACGCGAATTCATTACAGCACGTAACATATTGTCTGTATGTGTTATACGGAAGTCTACTATATTTATTAGCTCTTTATAATCATCTTAAGTGTTTCACGTTAATTAAATTGCATTTTCTTTACTTTATTTTAATTTTTTTTTCTTTACATTTCATCAATATCGAGTAGAGTTTAATTAATTCAAAACGTTTATTTAGAAAGTGGGACAAATTTCAATACAAAAATTTTAAGATACTTTTCATATGATTCGCATTTACAAGCGCATGTTCTTTAATATCTGAAAAAAGATTAAATATTGAAAGTTTTAAAAACTTCGGTTTTTTTTATAACAATCAAAATATAATAACTGCTCACATTAAAATACCTCAAAACGTTTAAATAATTAACTTGTACCACTTTCGAAAAAAAACAGTTCATAACTTTATAAGGCCCTTTGTCTAGTTATACGTTACGATAACGGTTTGATGTTAATTGTGTTAACGTATGTATATCATATCGTATGTAGTGTTTAAATAATCTATACATTTTCGAAGCATAGTTAATTTGAATAAGTTCATCTCTTATTCTGTTACCGATCAGTTTTCTGTATTTTTTAAACGAAAACAACAACAACAATTACAAGAGAGCAGAATAGATCACGAACATAAATGATGCAATATTTTTATGCTTTATAAGGAAATATATGATTATGCTAGAAAAACGAACCGTCGATAAAATATATCAATTAATGTATACACTATAAAAACCACGAGACGACTATGACAGCATACGATGATATATGTATGGGTATTGAAAACGTTGTTATTGTTTAGCGTAAGTAGGTAAAGGGCTTTAGTTTTCCAAAAAACAAAACTCTACACTTTTGAAGAATTTTTGTTTTTGCTTTCATTAACAAAATTAATTTCCTTTACATAAAATATATATTTTTCGTTCATGTTGTTGTAATTTTCATTTAATTTTTTTCTTTTTTATTATAATAATTTACTTATTTTTTTGTTTTCTTTTTCGTTTTTTCATCTTCCAAATTACAATTAATAAAATAAAATGAATAAATAGGCGTTCGACGATGCGATAGCTGAATTGGATACCCTTAATGAAGACTCATATAAAGATTCAACACTAATTATGCAATTGCTGAGGGATAATCTAACACTTTGGACATCAGACACACAAGGGGACGGTGATGAGCCGCAGGAGGGTGGTGACAACTAACCAAACTAAATGTTCCCTTTTTTTTTTGACTACAAAAAAATTTAATTAAAAATAAAAACAAAAAAAAATTATATATATAAAAAAAATTCAATCTTAAAAATAAAAATAATAAAAAACAAAATAAAACCAGCAAATAAAATCTTTTTAAAAACAACATTCAAAAACAAAAGAAATCATATTAAGTTAAAAAAAAAATAAAAGGAAAGAAGGAATTATGAAAAAGGAAAAGTAGCATCAAAAAATAAAGCAGCGCATTCAAAAAAGTTAAATAACAGCAAAAAAAAAAAAACAAAACAAAACTACACACACACATAACTTTAAAAGATTTAAGCCGATACCACTTTTTATAAACAAAAAGAAAAAAATACAAATAAATAAGTAAAAAAAAAAATAATAATAAAACAAAAAATTATGTCTGCAAAAAAATTAAATAAAAATACAGAGCAATTAATTATATGAGAAAAAGTAAAAAAAATGTCCGAAAACAGTAAAGCAAAATCTCTATTCATTATGTAAGAAACAAAAAAAAATTCAAAACTTTATAATTAAAAAATAAAACAGATTATCGTATAAAAAAAATAATTCGTTTATTTCGTTAAAAAGAAAACAAAAGCAGAGAAAAAACAATTGTAAAAAAAATTATTTATATTAATATGTACACAATTTTTATCGATTTTGACTAATTCTCTGACCAGTTTATTACTTACGAAATATAATGTAAAAAATCAATTACTTAGAAAATTGAAAACAAAATTTAAAAAGAACAACAGCTATTACTACTATAACTGCTAATTATTACTACAACTACTTATTTATAATTTTTTTTTGTTCAAAAATTTAATTAAAGGCCATATTTACCAATCGGATATTAAACCTAATCTCATCACATTTCTCTCTTTCTCAGATTAAGCTACTGGCAAAACTGAATGAGTTTTGCGATGAAATTAGATTTAATACCAATTGATGAATACGCGCATAAATGTATAAGACCAGAGAGATCAACGTTAGAAAAAAAAGTTGAGAAAGGAATATGCAAAAAAAAATTTCTCATTCGTTGTTATATTTGTGAAAACAAAAAAAAAATTAATACACGGTTCATTTATTATAAATGTTAAAAATTGTTTAGTTATTTTTTTCTTTTTCCCTACTTTCAAAAACTCATTTTGTTAGTTCTCCTATTTCTCCCTTTACAAGAAAACAAAAAATAATAATAATAATAAAGGTAAATTTAAAAATGTATCACTACCCAAATTGAAGTGATATATTCGGGTTCAAAGTCATAATAGTCATAATAGACAAAATTCCTAAACATCAAATGATCGTCAATTAGAAATATTCAGCAACGTATCTTAATCATGCTGAATATATGCAAATAACGATAATTTGATGTTTATGAATCCCAAATACATGCTGAATATTGTGTTGTTGCAAATAAATATTTGATACATTTTTAAATTTTACCCAAAAATTCTGAATTTCCTATTTAAGAAAAACATATAAATTATTATTTCTTGAAAACAGGAAAAGTTTACGTGTAATTTAAAATAAAATAAAATAAAAAAAACAAAAAGTGTAAATTTTACCTTATTTTTTTTATATACAGTTTTTGTTCTTTATAAACCATTAAAAAAAATAAATAAATAAAATATATATATATATATATTTAAAAAAAAAAATTATGTTAAGCAATTTATAGATTTTATATAGTTTCTTTTCTTTTTTCTTTTTTAAATAAATGAAATTTTTTTTTTAATTCCTTGTTAACTATTTAATTCGCAAATAATAAAAATAAAATAAAGAAAAGAAAACAAAGACAAAGAAAATTAAAAAAAAAGAACAAAATCAAACAAACTGATAATACTGTGTAAAATCTCGCGTATAATATGCACATTATGTACATGAGGAGACCTTCACAAGCTGACATTTTTTTATAAATTAAACAGAAACGGGGGATTTAGAAATGTATTAATGCCTGTTTGATGCAATCTCCAGTGCATTTTAATTTTAAGCTGAATTTATCATATTAAGTTAGGTAATGACGCCTTTCTAAATTTATCCAAAACAATTACAATTTACAATTCGCTAAAAGGTCCTGGCGAGTCGTGGTGCGCGAGGAGGGTTTTCAATTTATTGTTCATCCCCTCCTTAATTTAAAAAAAAAAAAAAAAAAATTACAATTTACAAATAAAATTTCTATAAATTTATTTCATGATTCAGTGATTTATTAATTTTTTTTTTTTTTTTCAATAAATAACATTTAATCAATCTGTCTTATGAGCAGCTTCACTATGATTTACATATATACACCTTTTAGCTGTTGTTTTTATCATATGTAAATTTACATTAGATCAGGGATACATATAAAGGGTAAATTCAAGAATGCATTATGTATATAATGCGATACCTAGCCAATTACGATTTTAAGCTGAATATTGCATCAAATAAGTAGTAACGCATTTTTGAATGTAACAGTAAATTCAATTATTTTACATGTAGAAATATAAAATCAAATTAAAATACGAATAATTATATTGATAAGTACAATGTGCGTATTATAGATGAGATTTGATACAAAAGCTACTACACATAAGAAATATAAATGGGAAAAATCATAAAATATTACACACACATGAAAAAAAAATGTTCAAAATTTACAATTGATTTTTTTAAAGTCATATAATTCTTTTTTCTTTTATGTTATTGTCGTTTCCCTTCGATTTCTCTATTGATTTTTTTTTTAAATTGTAATTATAATTATTTTTATGTTTGTAATATGTGCAGTACAATAAAAAAAAAGAAAGAATTTAGCACAGTTTATAAGTGGTTCATTATGAGTATAGAATTTTGATTTGAAATTGGAAATAGGTGTTCTAGGGTTTTAAGATCTACTTTTTTTGTGATTTCAAATGTAAAATTGTATAGAGAATCACAAAGTGTAGATTCTGTGTTTATTATTTAACATTTGCATTGCATTTTTTGCAGTCAATTTTTTTTTCTTTTTTTAATTTTGTTTCATTTTAATAACAAAATGAGAATTATAACAAGTAAAATTTTAATGTCGATCACTATCAATCAATTTACTTATTATAATATTAATTCGGTTTTACTTTTTGCTTTTTAGTTCAATTTCAAAATCATATGCTTAATATTTGCATCAAATAGGTAGTGATGCAAATCGGACAGATAAATAATTGAAAATAGACAAACCACTATTGGCTATCTTAGAGTTATAGCAAAAACAATATATTTATTAATGCCCATGTACCACTAATCAGTATAAAACTTGGTCTGATTCGTTATAAAAGTCAATTCAAATATACGTCACTGGCATTGCTAAATAATATTTGCAACGAGATTAGGTTTAATATCGGAAAACACACACACTTTATATCGAAGGAAAATGACATGAAAACCGAAAAAATATATTTTTAATTTAATTTTTTTTCTTTTGTCTTTTTCTTCTTGTTTGTTTTTTATTTTATGTACCTCCAAATACTGTACCATTAATTTTAGGAACACAACTAATTACTATTTATTGTGTTTCATTACATAATTTATAAATTTGTATAAAAAAAAATTAAAATTAAATTAAATTTAAACGATTCCTTTTGAAAGAAAAACAAAAACAAAATAAAAAAATAGGTAAAAGCAAGATAAAAAAATAAAATTACACAAAAATTAAGAAAATTTGTTAAAAATAAAAATAAATTAAAAAACAAAAAAAAACTGAGCTAAGAAAATCATGAAACAAAAATTTTTGTGAAGACGTATATTAAAAACAGAAACAATGAAAGATTCTCTTTATTATCTTTTTTCCTTTATTCGAAAATAAAATATATATATTGTTTTTATTTTTTATTATTTCATTAGTTTTACTTTTTTTTGTAATGTTATGTATTATGTGCATAATTTTTTTTTAATTTTAATTTTAACACGTAATTACTACAACAATAACTACGGTATGTGACCGAAGTTTGTCTTCTTAGTAGCATCACGGTGGACGAAGTCGAAGTCGGCGAATACTTTTTTTATGATTAGGAAGAGGCAGATTTCATAAATATCAAAGTGATCGTCAATCGCACATATTTAGGTACATGTCCTTACTCCATTAAATTGATTCAACTGACGATCATTTGAAAACATTTTATGAATTCTACAAAATTATATTGTAACTTTCGAGTGCACTGCTAAATGAGTGACAATTAACGTGTTTAGTTGAAATGGATTTCTTTTTTTTTTTCATTCATAGTTTTTTCTTTTTTTTCTTACTGTTAAAATGTTGATCATTTTCCTTCCCTCTTCTAAATTTCTCAATAAAATTTGGGAAAGTGTGTAAATTGATCTTCCTTTACTGGATAGATTTAAAAAAAAGAAGACAAATTGCATCTCAACTGCTCATTTTATGGGGTGAATACTTCGGCGTGTATTATAGGATAAATTCAAAAATGCATCAGTGCCTAATTTGATGTTGTGATACATTTATTTATTTTCAATATATCTTGACCAATAGCGTCAAATTAGTTGTGAAGCATTTTTGAATATAGCCTAAATTTGAATTTGAACTAACACATCAATATTAGTGTTAAATTTTTGAATTTGCCCTATTATAATAATTTCCATTGTTCGTTTTTTCGTTCGATATTCCGATTGTTTGTTTTTTCTTTTAGTTTTTCCTGCATGTATGTAATAAATTTTATCAGATGATGATTTTATAATAGATACAAAAAAAAAGATTTAAAAATTTGATTGATTGTCAATTAATTTACATCAATTATCCGTTTTACAAAGTCGACGGTATAAATGAATACTGTTTAAAATTAAAAAAAAAAAAAAAAAAACTGTAATAATGAAACGCAAATTTTCAAATTTATTAAATCCAATATGCCAAGATGACGACTGAAAAAAAAGCCCAATCAATGATAGTCGACACAACACAATGGACATTTTAAAATGTTATATGAATTAAAATTTTGAATTTGAATTTTTGATACGAGATTGAGTAATACAATTCCATGTAAAAAATTTCACATCGGTATTATAGAAAATGGGGATCATTTCTGGAACACTCGCGTTTTTTTTTATTTTTTTAATGAAACAGTACATGTGTGTGTGAATATTGGATGGCATTTCATATTTTCTTATATTATTGCCGTATTATTCGTGAAATAGAAAATAAAAATTTCAATTAAATTGAAATTAAATTTTTATGCCAGTAAATACAATGAGTTACGTAACGGTTACCTACAAAACTCATAAACATCAGTTAATTTTTTTTTAATACCTAAAAATTCAGAAGATAATCGTGTATGGGTGAGTTCAAAAATGCATTGCTACCTAACTTGATAGTTTAACAAAGGCTGTGTATGAAATTATTGAAATTTTGACTACAATATCATTGCAATTTTTACTTGGGGCCAGATTTCAATACAGCTGAATAAAAATTTTATAAGAGTAATAAACATCAAAAATTATATGCAGTTCTGTCAAAATTTCAATTATTTCATATACAGCTACCAAAAAACAAAAAAAAAAAAAACAAGAAATAATACGCTCATTTATTAAAATGAAAAAAGTTTGAAAAATGCATCAAATGTGTGTTGATTACATTATCTAAAGTTCATAAACTCATCACTGACACTGCCTGTTTGATGCGACATTCAGCATACCAAATTTCGCATTAAATAAGCATTGAGGTTTTAAGCTTAATATATGGTTTGCACAATAACACATGATGCATTTTTCACACTTTTACTTGATAAAAGTACCGTAAAAATACAGGGCGTACAATATAGCAGGAAGAAGCAAATACCGTTAATTTACAATTGTAAAAAAAAAAACAAATTAAAATTAAAATAAACTATAAATTATTGAAGCTAATATAAAATTTAATTACAATTTTACCAATATACATTATATATTTATTATATAGGTATACACGTATACATACATATGTATATACATATGTATGCACCAATCATGCTTAAAACCTTTAGTAATTTTTTTAATTACAAAACCTAAATTTAGGAGATAAAAAAACCGTTAAAAAGAAATTTAAAAAATAAACAGATAAAAGAAGAAAGGAAGAAAAATACACAATTCTAAAATAATAACGATAATACATAGAATTTAGATAATTTTGATATAAAAGAAAAATAGATAAAATTAACAAAAAAAAAATAAAAAATAAAAAAAAAAGAAAAAAAAATAAAAAAAAAGAAAACAAAAAAAAATGTATCAAAGTGGAACCCTGGCCTCATGCTTATATAATATACATACATATGTACATACTGAAGTTAATTTACTTACATACAAATTTCGATCCGTCTCCGTCATTACGATATATTATTATTATGTATATGCATTAATCAGTGTTGTAGGTATGCGAAATTTAAATGTTAACATATTCACGTTCCGTGTCCGTTATAATCCAGTCATCAATTCGTCACGATTTCCGACATTGCGTAGTCAAATGAATTCGAAAAGTATCCTCAGGCTTTTTGAACTGACTGAACTGTGTGTGTCTCAAATTGAATGAATTCTTTAAATTATGCCGAATTTTTAATTCTATAAGATTCACTAAATCAAAACCCCCACCTCCAGAACCTTCCATTAAAATGGATTTTTACATGTTTTTAATTTTTTATTTTTTTAAATAATTTCATTGTGGAAAATCGTTATAAATAAGAATAAAAATAAAAATAAATAAAAAACCTCGGAAAATTAAAAAAAAAAAAAAAACAATAAATAAAAAGTTTAACGGAAAAAAAACTTCAAAAGTTTAAAATAAATATATACGAGTATTATTTTACATGCACATCATACTGAATTTCATTCGTCTCTCAGTAAGAAATTAAAAAAACATATGTACTATATAAAAACCCGGTGTTCTCACTTTCCTACGTATCAATGGAGTATATCACATTAGTTTACATACAGAGATCTATGTACACCGTAAAAGAAACAGATCAATTCCGTACTGCGTTATTTGAAGATAACCTCTATTCCATCTTTTTGTAAGTGAGAACACAGGAATTTGTTTTTTTTTATATGTATGTATGTAACGACTTTTTCATTTTATAAAATTTTCCTTTCAATTCAATAATTTATTTTGAATTCACTTTTTTTTTAAATAAATTTAGTTTTCTGTTAAAATAATTTTTTTTTTTTTAAATTTAAAGAAAATTAAAAACTATTTATGCGTTAAACTGAAGATAAAACGCATTAATGACACAGAAAAAAAAAAAAATTGCATTATTCCAAATATTATAGGTACATACATTCTAGACATTATGATCTAAGTCTTTTGTTGATAAACGAACAAAAAATGAAATCGTGACAAAAATAAAGAAAAATTCAAACATAAATCAAAGCAAAGGGAATCGAAAATACGGAGTGATTAGAAATATGTAAGTTGAACTAAACCTTGGGATGTAATTAAACAGAAAATTGGAAGACAAAATATTCTTTTATATGAAAATTGTATACAAAAATGTAATATAAATTCGTGCATCCTAGGGTTTAAGATTCAAATTAACCGCATATGTGCACGAATTAAAAATATATCTTTACACTAAAGCCCTTATACATGAGAATTTGTGTGAGTTTCACAATACATACATACATACATACATATAAGAACAGCCTTATAAGAACTCAATTAATACCTCTATTTAATTTATGAATCGCTCTATAGCGGAATTATATAAAATTATAGTGGGACACGTATATGATTTTTTTAAATCAAAAACAAAATAGCTAAGAGATTGATGTTACTAAATTAGAAGTTAAAGGCATGGATGATGGATATAGGCTATATCAATGTTTAAGTATTTTCTGAGTTACATTATCTTCAAAAACGCATCACTGCTTATTTGATGCGATATCCAGCATATTATGATATGCATATTAAGCTGAATATCGCATCAAATAGGCAGTGATGCGTTTTTGAAGATAGCCTTATATAATGATGTTAATTTCTTGAATTTCAAATACAAGTTTAAAAAACATGAAATTTTTGTTGTATATTGTAGTAAAAAATCTAGGGGAACAGGGAAAAGAAGACAATGGAAAATTGCATAATAAAAACAATTTTTTTTTTATTATTATTATTAATAAATTATTAATAATCATCAGGGCTATTTTGTTCACAGTTAACAGAAATTCGTTAACTTAATGTTCTGCTAACTTTCATATACAATTTATGAACAGTCAAAATTTTATATGAATGTTAGTATAGAATGCCAATTGTTAGAAAAATTTGCTAACTATGACCAAAATAGCCTTGATTATTAAATGTTATATAATAAAAAAAAAGCAAAAAAAAAAAGAATTGTAATTTGTACATATAAATTGAGAGACCAAAATACACAAACGTATTTGTAAAAATAAAAATTAAAAGTAAAAAAAATCAAAAATGTTTTGGTAAAAATGAAAAAAGTAAAATAAACAAAAAAAAAAAGAAGAAAACAAAACAAAATAGTGAAATAATGATATGAATTAAGTAGAACTATACATATTCAGAGCTATTCTGGTGTCGTAATTAGCAGATTTTGTTAATTTAACGTTCTGCTAACTTTCGCACAAAATTTTTTAATAGGTTCGTCAATTTTGTATGAAAATTAACGGAATATCAAATTAGCAAAAATCTGTTATCTACATTCAAAATGGCCACCTGAAAAACACAAAAAAATATGTTTAAAATTTATAAGAAATTAACACGCGTATTCAAAATGATGAAAATTCACAAAAATTCGATCAATTATATATTAAACACAAAAATATATAACTGTTAATTGTAAGAAAATTAAAACGAAAAAAAAAAAAAAAACAAAAAGCAAAATTTGTATTATGTCTTCTTATAAAAAAAAGTGTCATTATTCACAAAATGTTAATTAAGTGCAAAATAGCGAAATATGCGATTCTCTTTTTTTTCTTTCTTTTTTTTTAAGGAAAAATTATTTATTAATTAGCAAAAACGGATTTAAAAGCAAAAAAAAAGAAAAAATAATAATGAAACGAAACAAATAAAAATAAATTTACAAAAAAAAAATCAGAAATCGATTGGAATGAAAAAAAAGTAAATTACAAAATTAAAAACAACAAAAACAGACACAGATAAAAATAAATAAAAATAACATAAAACAACACAAAAACAAAACAACAAACAAAAAAAAATGAAAGAAATTAAGAAAAAAAGTTTATAATGTCCATCAGAAATGATACAAAAAAGAAAGATGAGAAATGAGGGAAATTTAAGTTTATTGAAATTACAGTTTCTTAATTTAAAAAAAAAAAGGAATAAAATAACGGTGTTTTTACTTACTATGATTTTTTTATAGACATTTTTACTATTTGAGCTTTTTTTTTTGTTTTTGTTGTCATCTTTTAATTTTGACTGAAAAATTCTATTGTAGTTTTTTTTATTGATTCAAAATGAATGAGTCAGTCAGTTAATCAATTCAATGAGAATAAAGATTCGTGGAAAATTTTTTATATGGTGACATTTTTGTGACCGTTACTGTATATTAATCGATTCATTTATTTGATTCTTTTGATATATTGATATAAAACATATTTGATACAAATAAAGTTATTTCGATTTATCGATGCAAGTTGTAAAAATGACATTTCTGCTCTGTTTCATATGATTTATTTTATGCTGTCTCCAGACCATCCTGTTTGATTTCAAATGTAAACTGAATGCACAAGTAAAATTAGCACTATTTTTTAATGTTGATTGCCAAATATAAACATGGACAAGAAAAAGATTTTCCGTTTTTTTTAATTTCAATTTTGGATACTTATATATACGAAGTCTAAAATTAAAAATGAGCAATATTAACATTGATTTAGAAAAAGTAAAATAAAACAAAATCAATTTACCTTTAGTTTTAATATTTGTAATATTGGCGATGGGTACAAGCTACCGACTACAAAAATTATTTTAATTTCATAGTTGATATAGTTACGATATTTTGAAAAAATTTTAGACAGACGTCAAAATTTATAAATTTTTAGCTGTAATTTGTCAACATATTTTAATTCACCGACAATTTTACTGCTTGATCTGTAACAATTTGATTGAATAATTTGGAACCTCAACACTGCATTAATGCTGACTGCATTCTGTATGAATACTTGTAGTATGTTTTTATAACATAGGCACGTGTTGTTGTTAGTGCTGCTTCTTCTTATTTTTTTGCTTTCAATTTGTATAAATTCGTCGTGTTCTGTCTTTACGCTGGTTTTACCAGATTGCTAGTTTACTGCGTTTTATAAACGATAGCAGCAACAACAACCACACGGGATCAAACATCAATTTTTATGTTGTGTTGTATAATTTGTTTTAAAAACACATAAGTCTTGTATTTTTCTTACATCTGTCTGTACATAGCTTTAAATTTATTGGTTTAAATTCTCCTAAGGTCACCTTGAAATGTCAACTAATGTCACCTTGGATAACTGAAAAATTGAGATTCTCTTCATAACGAGTTCGCATCTTGTGTATAAAAATTTAATTAAAGTTATTTAAAAAATTATAGTTATCATTAATAACGTATCGTAAATTTTTAAAAATTTAAATAATTATTTAAAGTTTTATAATGGAAAAACAAAAATCTTTAAACAAGTAAGTAAAGAATTTTTTAATTAATTTGTTTAAGAAAAAAAAAAAAAATTGTGTTATTATCCTGCTTACTATTGTAACCAGGTACATATTGTGTAGATCATTTTTAATAAGGAAAAATGAAATAATTTTTAAATAAACTATTTAAAATTGTACAATGGGTTTATTATTTTTTTTTTTTATTTAATTTATTTATTATTTTTACATAAATAACAGTCATTTGAATTTAATAAATTTTTATTTTTTTATTTTACTAAATTAAAGGATGAAGGAAAATCCAATAAAACAACGTTTTATTGAACGTGGAGCACATAAAGGCAAAGGAATAGCTGTTTTTACTAGCGGTGGTGATTCTCAGGGTATGAATGCTGCTGTTAGAGCTGTTGTTAGAATGGGCATTTATCTGGGTTGTAAGGTATAAAATACAAAAATAAATTAATGAAATTTTGAAGATTGTACACACGAGAAAACATTGAACAATCTTTGTAGCAATTAAATTATTTGGTCATAAAATATCATCACTTACTAGACAAAAATAAATAAAAAGGAAAACTTTAAATGTTTTTTCATTATGATCTTTTGTGTGCTTTTTTTCTCTTTTTCTTTTTAGGTATATTTTATACGAGAAGGTTATCAAGGAATGGTTGATGGCGGTGATAATATTGTTGAAGCTAATTGGTCATCAGTATCAAGTATAATACATCGTGGTGGTACTGTAATTGGTTCAGCTAGATGCGCTGCATTTCGTACTAGAGAAGGGCGTCTTAAAGCTGCTCATAATTTAATAACAAAAGGAATTACAAATTTAGTTGTTATTGGTGGTGATGGCTCATTAACTGGGGCTAATTTATTCCGTCAAGAATGGAGTGATTTACTTGATGAATTATTAACAACTGGTCAAATTAATCAAGAGCAAAGAGCAAAATATGGTGTTTTGCATATAGCTGGAATGGTTAGTATTTTTTTCATTCGGTATTTAACAAAATTAGAATTAAAAGAATAAAAAACCCTTTAATATATAGAATATAGAAATAAAAAGAGTTTAAACATTTTTCTAATTATAATTTTAGGTTGGATCAATTGATAATGACTTTTGTGGTACTGATATGACAATTGGTACTGATTCAGCATTACATCGTATAATTGAAGCAATTGATGCAATTGTTAGTACTGCATATTCACATCAAAGAACATTTATTATGGAAGTAATGGGACGACATTGTGGGTAAGAAGATACACATTTTGAAAAAAGTTCAAAATTTTCAATATACATATTTAAATCCTTTTTCTTCTACTACAAGGATTAAAAATAAAAAAATAAAAAAAAATTTTTATTGGCTTTGTAGTACACATTCTGTTTACATACTTTAAAAATAATATAATATAAAAATAATTTTTTTTTAAACTTCGGATTTATTGTGTACAAAATTTAAAGTAAATTAAAAAAAAATCAAGGAATTAAATTTGTTTTGCAAGGTGTGTGTTATGTAAGCCAATTTTATGCAATTCTTTTTTTTACTACACTATACAAAATAACAAGGTGACGCAAAAGTTTCTCCCCACTCAATTTTTTCTTAGTACTAGCCTAATACTTTAGAAAATTAAGTTTATTTTATCAAAATTTAAAGTTATGCTTACGTATTTGGTTTAACTTATTTAACACTTCTGAAATTGATTTTCATTTTTCAATATTTCTTACAAATTGCTCTCTATTCTTTGGCATCAGACTTTTCAAAATGCTATCCTTTAAGCGTGAATATAAATTTTAAATAAAACCCGGTGACCAATCTAACCGTTCAAATTGTGTAAATTGTTTCGATAATAATATTACCAATGTGAGGTCTTGTGCCATCTTGCATTAAAATTACCTGCATATTAATTGGTCAACATTTCGAGAAGTAAAAACTGTAAAAATTAACAAATAATTGAAATGAAAAAAAAACTTGAAAACGATTTTGAAAATGGGGAGAAATGTTTGGGCCACCCTGTAAGTTTTATTTATTTTTTCTTCATTTGAGTAAGAAAATAAGAACAATATTAATAATTTTTTTCTAATAAAAATGAATTTAGTTATTTATCAGTAGTTACTGGCTCAATATCAGAAGCTGATTATGTCTTCTGTCCTGAATCGCCACCACCAAATGATTGGCCAGAAAAGCTTTGCAATAAATTAATTCAGGCAAGATAACTAAAAAAAATCGTAAAAAGACCTATAAATACATACATAGTAGAACAAGAGCTCATTAAAAAAAAAATTATACAACATCCATATGTATAATGTATAACGTATATCTACATATATGCCTATAAACCCTTAAAAAATTTTTATTTTCATTAGATCATTTTCTGAAATACTTTTTTTTTTTTGTTTTAAATCGTTTTCACCTTGTTCTTTATTGGATTTAATTAAAGTAAAATATAATTAATCTTTGTTAACATTTTTATTTTTTCATTTGTAAAAAACCGCTCCATTTTACATTTAAAAAATATATATGTACATACTTTTTTTTTATGCCCGTATGCACCAATTGATATTAAACCTATATTTTGCCTACTAATTCGGTGTAGTTAAGGCCTTATAAAAATGACATAAAATAGTATCACTTTACGTCACTGTATATTCATATAAAAAAATTCATCTCGTATTATATGGTAACTTAAAAGAATGTGGTAACACTGTTTGTGAGATGATCTTATTAGAAATTGTGAGAGAGGAAAAAACCCATGTGTAGAAATATAAGGCCTTAGGGATCTGCCACACCGAAATGTAATGTTTTGATATTGCGATTTTTTTATCATGTGATTATCATTCAATTTTTGCAAATATTAAATCAAATAATTATCACATGATAGTACATGCTACACTGAGACGTGATTTTGCAATTTTACGATTTTGAAATATGAAGCACAATGGATTTTGAAGATGAAGAGAATTTGATTTTAACATTATTGTTAAAAAATCGATTAAAAAAAAGGAAAAACGCAAATTTTGGATTCATATATTCCATTTATTATAAAAAATGTGAAGCATAGTGCTGCAAAATATCAAGTGATAATGATCAACATGCAGATCGCATAAAAAACATCATGCGATAATCACAATATCGTAATGTCATGAGATCGGATATATCGATTAATGTGACTTCATACATTTAATTGCATGTGCTCGTGGTAATCATATAACAAAAAAAATCGCGATATCACAACATCACATCTCGGAGTGGCAGACACCTTAACTGCACCAAATTAGTAGACAGAATATAATCTCATCGCAAAAATCATTCAGTAATGGCAATGGTATAAGACTGAATGAATTTTACGACGTTAGGTTTGATATCCATTAATGAATATAGGCCTTAAATTCATTCTAAGATGAAAGTCGAAAGTTAAAAATTCAAATCAACAAGCATTCATTTTAGAATGATCTCAATTCTTTTCTTACTTTATTTCGCCGTTAAAAAAGAAAAAACAAATAACCCATTTAATCCGCTGAATAAAATAAAAATCCTAAACATTTTTTCGTAATTAAAAATTTATTTTTTTTTATTTTTTTGTTATCCCACGTATTTTTTAGTGTTCTCTCCTACGTAATATTTTTTCTTATTTTCATTCTCCGTCCTGTTTTTCATTTATTTATTTATTTTTTTTTAATTTAAGTTTTTTAATAATTTTGAATTTAGTTTTTTAATATAAATTGTGATATCGTTGTTGTTCCCTTTATTTTATTTTATTTTTTTTTAAAGCAAAGCATCTAAAACTTTTAATTAGAAATTTTGAGAAATAAAAAAATTGGAAATGAAACAAATTAAAAATGTATATATTATGATATTCTAATGTTATAATTGAAAACTGTTAAATACAAAACAAAAAACATGATTCATTCATTATTATTTGTATTCTATTTACCTTACTTTTCATAATTAAGGGTAAAATCAAAAATATATCACTGCCTATTTAATGCGATATTGAGCTTAGATTCATAATACGCTGGATATCGCATCACATAAGCAATGATGCATTTTTGAATTTATCCTAATATATATATATATATACAGAATGTTTCAGATACGTATGCTAACTGCTGGTCAGGTGCATAAATTATAACTTCTCATCTGATGAATGATTAAAATCTACAGAATATTCTGTATACATAAATTTAGTTAAAATTTATAAATATTAAAAAAATCATTAATCATTATCACATCACACGAGTTGAAATAAACACATACATACATTTTATATACTGAAAACATTCATATGGATGTATTTCCTACGTTTTATTTGTTTAATGTTCATATGCATTAATCGATATTAAATACCTAATCTGTCGGTTAAAGTTATTCAGCCATGTGGGAGGTGCTGAATTATTTTTACGATAAGATTGAATTTAATACCGAATGGTGCATTATTGTTTCATGTATCAACATAACAAATTCTATTAAATTACGATGCATTGGAAAAATTAAATTTTAAATTTTAATTTCATGATCTGAATTTCATCATAAAAATTCAATTTATTTTTTGGTTTGATTTGAATTATTGAAGGATCGGAATAGTTCAAAATTTTATATTCATTGATCAAAGCTTACAATAACTTACGATTTATCTAGGTTGTTCAAAATCGGAATAATTATTTTAATAAAAAAAAATAAAAATTGAAAATATATTATTTTCAAATTAGAGTTTAAATCCAAAGAATAAAATAAAAGCAAAATAAATTGTACGTTATGATTTCTAAACTGTATTTGTTATTTTAATTCATTTTCATATGTATACACGTAAATTCATGTATTCTTTGGATCCGATTATCATGTAATACATAATAAAAAATAAAAAAATGTTTTTGGTCCCCCCTGAATATTTTTATTCATCCATTAACATATGCACATTTTTCATTTTCGTTTTTAAATTATCTATACATAAAACATATTAAAATAAAAAACATTTTTCATTATACACATAAAACATACTTGTATAATACATGTATTATTTACAGTTATTTGGCCCTCGTAGCTGGACTATCTTCAGAAGCTGATTACATTTTCTTACCTGAAGATCCACCTAGACCAGATTGGCCAATTAGACTGTGCAAACAATTAAGTCAGGCAAGAAATTAAGAAAAAAAAAAAACCAAAACAAAACCAAAAAAAACTACTTTAAATTTAAAAATTACAAAATAAAAAGAAAAAGAGTAAAACGCAAAAGCAGAATTACAAAACAAAATTTTAAAAGAAAAACGAACGTTAAAAAACAAAAAATACAAAAAGAAAAAAAAAATTATTATTTCAAATTCTATTAGCTGCTATGCTTTATTTCGGTAGTAGAAATTTCATTCATTATTTTCTTTTATTCTGTTTGTTCTAAATATAACGTATATGTATGGTATGTGTATATATATTTTTTTCTTTTTCGCACTCTCTCTCTCTCTCTCTTTTTATGATTATATTTAGTATTATAAATTGTGACTATATTATCGAGTAAATTCGAAAATGCATCAGTGCCAATTTGATGTGATACTCAGCATATTATAATCTTAAGCTTAATATCGCATCATATAGACAGTGATGCATTTTCGAATTTATGTACTTATCATTACACTATCCTATGTCCTTTATTATGTACACATTATCAATTGGCGCATTCATAATTTGTATTTATGTAAATATGTATAGTAAACATATATATGTATGCATATACATATCCATACATGTAATGTACATAGATAATTATAATTAAAAAAATATACATACATATTTAGTTCATAATTTCCATTCTTTTTTTTTCTTTTTGCAAGAACATTTTGGGTTTGGTTAAAAAAAAACTACATAGAGAGCAATCACGATCAATTTGTGTTATTTGTGCCCCAATTCGGTATTAAACCTAATCTTTTCGTAGAAATCATCCAGCTCCATTGATATTGCTGAATAATTTTGATTACATTATTAGTTTTAATACCCCCATTAGTGCATGTAGACATTGGTGTATTAAAATGATATTGTGAATTTACACCACTAATTTTTCTACAGATATGAAAAGCTTATTTAGGTTAAATTCAAAAATGCATCACTGCCTATTTGATGCAATACTCAGCGCATTATCATTTTAAGCTGAATATCGCATCAAATAGACAGTGATGCATTTTAAGTAAATAATATGAAATATATGTATATACTCGTATATAGGTATATATGTATATTACCCTATCTTCAAAAACGCATCACTTCCTATTTGATGCGATATTCAGCTTAAGATCATAGTATGCTGAGTATCGCATCAAGTAGACACTGATGCGTTTTTGAAGATAGCCTTAGTAATATAATTTTTAATTCTAATTATAGTTATTGTGTTAACCTATTTATTATATTACTTTATTGTTATATACTTTATTTTTAGTATTTTTATTTTTAATTTTTTTCTTCTTTATTTACTTTTGCATCCAATACGCATTTTCCTTTTTATGTTTTGTGTAATTTTTTTGTAGTTATTTAGCAATCTCAGCAGCTATTGCTAGTGAAGCTGATTTTATTTTTATACCGGAAGATCCGGCTGATGTTGAATGGCAGAATCTTTTATGTGATAAACTACTTCAGGTAGAAAAGAATTTCTTAAAAAAAATAATAATAGGAATAAAAATGAAAAGAAAAACAAAAAAGCTACACTATAAGCTATAATTCATTTTATTAAATTCAAAAAACAAAAAAAGGGGGAAAAATAATTTGTGGTGGAAAACATCATCGAAACATTGTGTGAAAAACAAAAAGGATAATAAACAAAATTTTATTGCACTTAGCAATTACATAAAATTTTCAAATAAAATCACTAAAATTAAAAATTTAAATTCTATTATGATTTACTAATCATTAATGATCACGTTGATTGCCGTAGTATTGATCACACATACAATGAATGAAGTTTATCATCTCCTTAACGGGATCATATTCTGATTATCATTTGAAATTTTCTAAAAATAATATTGGGTGTTCATTGGGCATGCACACTCCATCAATAAAAAAAAAAAAAAAAAAAAAAAAAAAAAAAAAAAAAACGTGGCCGTGTTAAATAATATGTTTTTGTCGAATTTTGTGTCCCAATTGATGATTAGTAATCATAGTATAACTATAAAGTCTACTAAAAAAAGAGAAATGTTTATTTTGTCGTTATTTAATATGGGATCGTTTAAAAATTAATCACAATTTAATTGCAAATTAAACATTAAACGTCTTATTTGAGATTTTTTTTAAATTTTTTTTTTTCCATAAGCAACGTATGTATACATTCTTGGCAATAAAAAAATACACACACTTAACAGAAATGCATTTTATATATGTATGTATGTAATTATTTTTTAAAAATGAAAAAATAAACATAAAATAAAAATTTTTTTACATTTATTATTTTAATTTATTAACGATTTTATTTCTATAATGATTTGAATTTAATTTTATATATAATATGTCTAATAAACAACATAGGCATTTATTAGGAAAATTTTTATGTGTACATTTTAAACTCAATATTTCAATATATAAGATGTATTGTAAACATATGCATTAGGTCAGATATGATCAATTTATCTGAATTATTTTCAGGAAAAATCACAAACAAAACCCCTAAAAAAACGGTTGCAGAGAATTTAAAATTCATTTCTGTTAGAGGCGTACTTTTTTTTTCCAAGAATATAAAATAATGAAAATTAGAAAAAAAAGGATATTTTTTTTATTTTGATCGCATAAAACTAATATTGAAGATATTAATATAAAATAATTGCAAGTTAAGTATTTAATTTGCTTCAATTTTTTTTATTTATTTATTTATTTTATTTTTTTTTTTGTATGCGTTAAAGGTAAATTCAAAAATGCCCAAATGTCTATTTGTAATGTAACACTCGGCGGGTGTAAAATTTAAAGATGAATGAAATGTTTATGTTCGTGTTTAAATTTTTGAATTTACTTTAAAATAATAATGTACATTACCTGGAAAAAGAAAACTGTACTCTGTACACTAGTTATATGTATATGCAATTAAAGCCTTATGAGAGTACATACATACATATGTATGTAATTTCTAATTATAAATATACTAGAATCCTTAAAATCTTCATATAAATTCAGATGAATTTTCTAAATATATAATATACAATGAAGTAAAGTAATATCAATTTATGTAGTTTCCATAAGGCCTTAACTGATTGTAATTATGGTGTAAAGAGGGCTATCTTCAAAAACGCATCACTGTCTATTTGATGCGATATTCAGCAAGATCATAATATGCTGAGTATCGTATCAAATAGGCCGTGATGCGTTTTTGAAGATAGCCGAGTATACAATATATTTTATCTACTGTATGTACATACGCTTTAAATGCGTGTGTTTACGTTTTTTTTAACTCAAATTTCATTTGATTTTTGTATTTATAATTTTTTTCATGTAATTACCATCGTTTTTTTTTTACTTAATTTTAGTCGTATCATACTCGAAAAATATTTTGTGTATTTTAAAATTTTATATGTATTCTAGTAGTAAATACATACAGAATTTTCTAAAAGTTCTTGTCAAAAAAAAAAAGCTAAATCAATTCCATTAAAGAACATTTTTTTCTAAATAAATTGCTTATTTTTCAGTATTGCAATTTAGCATATATGTAACTAAATAACGGATAAAATTATTATAAATATATTTTTTGAATGAAAATACTGATTTCCGCTATCTTCAAAAACGCATCACTGCCTACTTGATGCGATACTCAGCGTATTATGATCTTAAGCTGAATTTCGCATCAAATAGACAGTGATGCGTTTTTGAAGATAAGGTGCCTTACATTAGAACCAAAACAAAAATAGTGTTGTTTAAAGCTCCAGTGTTAAACATAACTGACTGAACACATAATAATAGATCTCTTTGATCGCAGTATATTTATATCCGTTACAGGCATGCAGAAAACAGTTTAATTTTGAAAATTTTCTGTAAATGGTAGTTATTTCAAGATATATGAACACGCGCATTCAAAACTTTTTAGAAAATTTCCGTATGTGATATTTTTTATGTAACATACACCATCGATGTAATTAGCTGGTATCATTGTTTGCATGTTTATTCTCTCTATTTTTTTCTTCTTATTTTAATACTTTTCTTTTCTGTAATTTTATTTTGAAAATGACGCCACAAAAGTTTCATCATCGTTTTTGCATTGCTTTACACATTTTCTTTTTCATCTTGTATGTATGGATTTAGGTAATGTTTCTAAAATTGTTAGGAACGTAATGCTGGACAACGTTTAAATATAATCATCGTTGCTGAGGGTGCTATCGATCGTAATGGTCAACCGATAACAGCTGAAGACGTTAAAAAAGTTGTTGTGGATAAATTACAGCAAGATACACGTATAACTGTTCTTGGCCATGTACAACGTGGTGGTAATCCAAGTGCATTTGATCGTGTCTTGGTAATGTGAAATATTTTCCTATGTATACGTACAAAATGAAGCAATCCCAGACGAATACAAATTTTAATTTATTTTATATAGGGTTGTCGTATGGGAGCTGAAGCTGTTATGGCTCTTATGGAAGCAACTGAAAATAGTGTTCCTTGTGTTGTTTCACTTGATGGTAATCAAGCTATCCGAGTTCCTTTAATGGAATGCGTTCAACGTACGAAGGCCGTAGCACAAGCTATGGCAGATAAAAATTGGGAATTAGCTGTTAAATTACGTGGTCGTTCTTTTCAAAGAAATTTAGAAACATACAAGATGCTTACTCGTCTAAAACCACCAAAAGAATCATTTGATGCCCAAGGACACGGAATTGTAACAATAACAAAAAATTAAAATAATGAAAAGTTTTTTATATAAAACTTGTTTTCAGGAAGGATATAGGTTAGCTGTAATGCATATCGGAGCTCCTGCTTGCGGCATGAATGCTGCTGTCCGATCTTTTGTAAGAAATTGTATATATCGTGGTGATACCGTATTAGGTATTCATGATGGAATTGAAGGTTTAATTGCTGGTAATATCAAAGAAATGGGATGGTATGTACAAAAGATAGATTAAAGTATGAACAAAATAAATTATAAAAAGTATGAACATCATATTGATTATATTTTTATTAGGTCTGATGTAACAGGATGGGTTGGTCAAGGTGGAGCTTTTCTTGGTACAAAACGTACTTTACCGGAAGGAAAATTTAAAGATATTGCTGCACGACTTCGTGAACATAAAATTCAAGGACTTCTAATAATCGGAGGATTTGAAGCATACCATGCATGTGGACAAATATCTGATCAACGTTCTAATTACCCAGAATTTTGTATTCCATTAGTTGTAATACCATCAACAATATCAAATAACGTACCAGGAACTGATTTTTCATTAGGATGTGATACTGGTCTAAATGAAATCACTGAAATATGTGATCGAATACGTCAATCAGCTCAGGGTACTAAAAGACGTGTATTTGTTATTGAAACAATGGGCGGATATTGTGGCTATTTAGCAACATTATCTGGTTTAGCTGGTGGTGCTGATGCTGCTTATATATATGAAGAGAAATTTTCAATTAAAGATTTACAACAAGATGTATATCATATGGCATCTAAAATGGCTGAAGGTGTACAACGTGGTCTAATTTTGCGTAATGAAAAGGCATCAGAAAATTATAATACTGATTTCATCCATAGATTATATTCTGAAGAGGGTAAAGGTTTATTTTCATGCAGAATGAATATTTTAGGTATGATAATTTTTTTAAAGTTAATTCTATGCTACTTTATAGATATATATAATTAATTATATGTATATATTTATATACATACGTACATCTATTTTACTAATATAATTAAATAAAAATATAATTTTTAATTTATAAGGTCATATGCAACAAGGTGGATCACCAACACCATTTGATCGTAATATGGGTACTAAAATGGCAGCTAAATGTGTTGATTGGTTGGTTGATCAATTAAAAAAAAATAAACAACCGGATGGTACAATACGTTGTGAAAATCCAGATTCAGCATGTTTACTTGGTTTGGTACGTCGTCAATATCAATTCACCCCATTAAATCAATTAATAAGTGAAACTAATTTTGAGTAAGTTTTGCATTAAATTTAAAAGAATAAAAAATAAAAAATATAAGAAAATTACATTACAATAATTGTTTAATTTTTGTATTCTATATTTCAGACAACGTATACCAAAACGACAATGGTGGCTTAAATTACGACCATTATTAAGAATTTTAGCCAAACATGACTCTACATATGAGGAAGAGGGTATGTATATTACAGTGGAAGAAGAATGTGAAAGTGATGCTGCTGTAGTATAAAAAAAAGAAATTCAAATACATGTAAATGAAAAATAGAAAATCATTTGGATAAAACATTTTCATCATTTAAATCAAAATATAATTTAAAATAGATAAAAAAAAATATTAAAACAAGTAATAGAGAAAAATAATCATAACACATATTTTTATTGCTATATACATGTATACATTTTTTTATATATTAAAATCAAATTAACTTGAATAATTGTTACAAGTAATTATTAATGTATGAGTAGTTTAGAAGTCATGGAAATTACACATTTATTTTATTAATTTCATTTCTATGCAAAAAAGCTAAATTTTGAATAAATATTGTCATGACATGAATGTCCATATGCACCAATCGGATATTAAATCTAATATTATCTCAAATTATTCAGCAACGCCAACGATGTGCAGCTGAATGATTTTTGCGTTGCAACCAGATTAGATTTAATACTAATTGGTACGTATAGACATAAATAAATTAATTATTTTCAAATTTCTTATTTAATTATTTAGTAGACAGCGTAATATTGCTTAAATAAACGTAAACAAATTTATGACTTTTTTTTTTCTAATCACAAAAATAGATTGTTATTATTTTTATTGTGTAAAAATTATTTAAGCAACGCACAAATAATTCAACATGCTGAAAAATTTTTTATACCGTCTGTATAGGCAATTTGAAAAAAAATTTCTCAAGTTGAACAATTGATTGAAAAAAAAAATAAAAAGAAGAATTTTTTAAATAGACGCATCGTTGTAATCTCAAGCTGATAAAAAATTGTTCATAGTTTACGTTCTTATTAAAAGATTTCCATTATAAATTTTATTTGCAAAATTTTTTTATGATGTTAAGATCATAAACAAAATTAGGTGAATAGATGGATTATAAGAGCCACATTCACCAAATTTACGACGAGGAATTAAGTTTGATATTGATTGATGCATATGGCCATAAATCCCAAGTTATTAAACTATTAAAATGTTAAATTTTCTGTGTCTACTAATTCTCGTATTTAAACAAAAAATGGTTATTTAATTGAAATCTCATAAAGTCTCGTAATTTCACTTAAATTGTGAAAATAATGTTCCTCTAAAATTAAGACCTTTTAAATTTGAATAAAATCAGATTATAATACCCCAAAATGGAGTCGATACATATGTACATATGTACAATGAGAAAAGAAAAAATGGAAATTTTTTCTAACATTTTTATTTTATAATTTAAAAATATTATTAATTACAAATTACATGCTCATTAAATACAATAAAACATAATATATCGAATTTTTGTTTTTAATATGCATTATAATTATACACATGTTTGTAATAAAAACGAAAAAAGCATCATTCTACACTATACATACGTACGTTTGTACGCATTGGCGGGACTACCATGCAGTGAAATTCTGAAATGTGGTCTTGTGCCGCTATTGCTTTTACATTAAATATTATTTTTGTATAGTTTTAAGGCTAGTTTACTAGTTACAAAGTAAAAAAAAATATATATACTATATATACATATAAAGAAAATGCTAAACGAAAATATATAAAGAAAATTAATAAATGTATTCTATTTTATTGTACATTATTTACATATTAATAACACACTAAAATATATATACATACATATGTATCTTTTATGTAGATTATACATTATTGGTGTTTTATTTTTCTAAAGGAATAAAAACTTATTTTTTTGTTTGCTTTTTCCTGTTTCTTAGAAAAAATAGATATTTCAAAAGGTTTCTAAAAGCAACAGAAAAAGATCTAAAAATTGTTAACGAATTATATTGATATATTATTTATAATAAAGAGCAAAAAAAACAAAACAAATGACTAATTTGGAAAAAAAAGAGTTTTAATTACAATCGAAGTTCTACAGCCCTCAGTGAGTCTTTTATCTGCCACAGATTTATCCTGTGGTGATTTTGTACATATGCATAATTTTTTTTTCTTTTTACAAATAACGATTTTCTTTTCAAATAATTTTAATACATACTTTATTAGAAAATTTTACATATTAATAAATAAATATAAGGGCCGTATTTATCAATCAAAATTACCTTTAAAAATAAAATTGAAATAAATCGTATATTCATCAATTTGGATTAAGATATTATATATATTTTTAGACAGCCACAGAGCAATGTGAATACGGTTATAAATGTTTGTTGATTATTAATGATGATAGTAACTGTGATCGTAATCATGATGAGAAATTAAATCATCATGATGAAAATCGTCGTCATGATGATGATCATCATAATAATGATTATCGTAATAATCATGATGATGATTATAATGTTCATCTGGATATATACCACCATTACCTAATGATTCAATTAAATATTGTCCTTTTGGTCCATAATAATGTTCATAATATGGTTTCCATGCATCACCAAAATTTGGATTAAATTCAATTATTTTAGCATTTTGCTCATGTTCTGTATTACCAAGTAATACATTTTTAAAATAAACAGCAACAGCTTTTGCTTTTTGAAATTTCTGTGTAATTGGCTCTAAAACAGCTTGTTGTAATAATGTGCCTTTTAATTGATGTATCGATGATAATTTCGATGTTAATTGTTCTGGTAATTGATTATTATTATTATTATTATTATTATAATTGTCATTTGACAGAGGTAATTTATTTTTAAAATATTTAAAATTGTGTAAATCAACATTTGATAAATCAATTGTAGCTGAACATTTTAAAATGAAAAATGTTCCACAATATAATAAAATCTGAAAAAAAAATTACAAAAAAAAAACAAAGTTTAAACAAATAACGAAAAAATTAACAGAAAACCTAATAAAAAGAAAGATTAACAAAAAATCTATAAAAAAAAATAACAAAACAATTTTTAAAAAAATAACAGAAAAATTAAAAAAAATAATAATTAAAAGGATTAAATTAAAGAATTATTTTATTACCACAGTACTTAGTAAACCCATTTTTTTAAAGAAATTATTTCTATTTTTTCTAGTAGTTTAAAAAAAAACGCTTCACACGATAACTTCGTAAATTGAAATGAAATATTCAACTGAAAATTGATATAATTTTATAAATACAATTAAAGTAGTAGCAGGTATTTTTCAAATCAATAAATTATACAGTATTGTTTACTAACCTCTCTGCTCTGTAGTTAAATGAAATTAATAGAAATGATAAAAATATTACACCAATGACCAATGTGATTATAATAAATGTACCTACTTAATTTTAATTTAAAATTCAAATCACAACATATCAAAAGAAAGTAAAATTTAATTTAAATAATCGCCATTCATGATAATGGACATGAGCATACACAAAATATTGTACATACATAAAGGTAAGTAGGTATGTAGAATTACATGATGACTGCAACATTCGTTACATTGTCTCAAATTACAAAATAATTCCATGACTCTTACATAATTATTATGATTGAATGCGATTGTAATATTAATTAATTAATTTGTCCAAAAACGATCTTTTTTTTTTTTTAAATTTTATATGATATAATATGTTATGTTGTATTGCATTGTGTGAAAATTGAATGCAAATTTGCTATATAATATAGTATGTATATACATATATGTATATAGGTATGTTCATTGTTCATATGTATGCATGTAGAATTAGTAGAATATGTAAATCATATTAATTGCGTATAGGGTGGTGTTGTTCATTTTATGAAAGAAATAAAAAGATAAAAAAATTTTGTCATAAAAGTACGCGTTTTAATTCTAAACACAAATCACTAATTATATAAAATACAGTAAAATACATCAGAGGCGACATCAGTCATTCATAATGGGTAATGAATGTTGAAGGTGTTAAATATTAAATTTTTATGAAGCTACTCATACTATGCAATTATAATAATAAAACTCGTCAATTTTAATAATATTTTCTTCTATTTGATCTCTACAGACTACAGGATCTCTACTTTTCTTCTTCTACATAATATAAAGCATAATATACAGTAGATGGAAATATGATAGGGCTAGGGACAGACAGATACTCTTTTTTTTTATTTTTAGTGTAAAAGATCATTAGATGAATGAATAATAAACAGATACTTTCAAATTATTTTTACGAGTTTTTTCGGCTCATTTAAAAAAAAAAATATTTTTATGTAAAAACTGCATTTTTTATTTTTTTAACATATGGAAAGTGTTTTTTATTTTTTATTTTTTTTTCCATTCAACTTGTACATATATATCTACATACATAAAATATATTACAGATAAAAGGCAGAAGCGAATATCTTTACTGATGTATTTCTATATACTACATATTACTATATTGTATGTAGTTTTATTTCCATTTACAGCAAGTACTTTCCACTTACTCAATTCCAATGTACATATGTATGTATGTATCATATTAAATTGTGACTATATGTAATTGTAATATTTTTTCACTTTTTTATTTTATACACGTACCCATTCATACATATTATTAATTATTAAGGACAAAAGTACAGACTTTTGAGTCACTTTGGGTAATTGATTTTATTATTTTTAATTCTATTCTAGAAACAATTCAAAATTGAAATTTCAGTGCAGTATATGAAAATGAATGATTATTGTTCATGTATGTGTATACAAGTACATTTTTATTTACACATTTTGTATAAATATATGTATAGAAAAAAAAAAGAATTACACATGTCAACTCTATTTGTATTACATTTATTCGCATATATATGTACATATTAAAAACAACACTTTACATACGAAATGTATATATAATATATAACGTATTTATTTTTTGATTCATGTTTTTCTCTTCCTTATTGTCATTGTTATTTATTAATTTCTTTTTTAGTGGAAAAATATTAAGTATCTACATACATGCAAATTGTAAATATATGTATGTACATGCATAGGTATACATACAAACATATGAATGAAAAACAATTTTCTATAGAACAAGAAAAATTGTAAATTAAAATGATTTTCCGCTACAGTTTTCATTTATAATTGTATGCTGCTAATATACGTATATACGTATGTATATAACAATGATACAAAATTGCATCCTTTTCATTGGGACATTTTAAATTGTTATATTATATAGTCAGTATAGTAAATCCTGATATAAAAAAGGATGCTTACGATGCACACTTTAAAATAATACATTTTAAAAAAAAGCAACAACAAAAAAATTACAAAAGTATATAATAAATGTTGTCAGAGGATACAACGTTATTGTTCATTATAAATTCCGTTAGAAAATAGTGAAAACAGATAAAATGAAAATCTCACTTTTTTAAAAAAATTTTTTAATTTTTTATTTTCTTTAGTTCTCGTTTAAATCTATAAGTGACTACTTTATTTATAACACAAATCTTACTGTATTTATGTTTATTAAGTAGTTTTTTAATTATTATTACACATACATTACTTTATACATACTTTAATTAAATATTTTCCCTAGAGGCCTTATGGGAGTATATGTGTCTTTTTTCGTCTCTCATAATTTCTCATAAGAGCATTTCACGAGCAGAGTTACCACAATTCTCAAAGTTCTCATACAGTATGAGCTGAGCTTTTTAAACATCAATATACAATGATGTAAAGTGGTACTACTTTTTGTAGTTTCCATAAGGCCTGTAGTGAAAATATTTAAAGTATAAAGTATAGATTGCTAGATGCACTTTACAATCACGCATAAATACGTACAATCTATGAGCTTTCATTGTAATGTTTGTTTGTACTGTTGTCTAACGTACATATGTAAGTACATTTTTTAAATATACGGACACTATAAATTATTATCAATCTGTGTTGTTTTAACTGCGTGATGTATTATACCAAAGAATAGTTAATATTTTAACAAGAATTCTTATGGGGCTTCAAAAAATTTTTTAGCCGATAGAGCGGTTCGGGCGATGAAAGAGGGGACGGCATGAATGATGGAATGATTTAGTACATTTGTTGGTAGAAAAAGGGATGTCGTTTTTTCGTATAAGAATATTCAAAATAAACTCGATAAATTTTAAGCCATGTACTTATTATATACATATACATATGTATGTATACATATGTAATAATATATTACATACGAGTGTTTGTAAATATTTTCATACGAATTTGGTATCTTAACTATAAATACCGTCATCCTAAACAAACATAATTTTCTTTCATAAGAACATTAGAGCACAATTTTGTAATGGTTCGATCATATATATGAACGTGAATTAAAAATCAGAGACTAGGATAGTAGTAAAAAATGTGTAATTTCAGATTAACATACATACATACATATATCGTACAATATTTCATATACATACATTACTTTTTTTTCACGTCGATTTTTGTTCTTATTTCACACTTTTCTTTTACTTTTTATATCAGATAAAAAAATATATACAAGTACGATCTATAAACACATAAATTTGTATACGGTCGAAAGATGTGTACAGAATATTGCACGTATGTATGTATATATTGTATTTATAATTAACAAAATCAAGTCATTATTTTATGGTACAATATTTGTACAGGGACATATATGACTCCACGTGGAGTGTATACTTAAATTACATACTTACGTATACGATATATAATGCATTCATACGATCATATTTTTATTTATCATTACCTAAAAAGTATGAATTTTGAATACCCAAAAATTCAAAATTTAACATTAAACCGATCGTATTCAAAATGTATTGTATTTCCCATACAATACATTACAATTTGAATTTACATTTTGTAGTTCTATCCTCGTTTCTGATGTAATGAAATTTATGACCCATATGATCGTACAATTATGAAAAAATTATATTTGTTTAGGACGATAATTTGTTTGTTTAGGACAGAAGTTTTACACACGCATATATACGATAAATACGTACATTACAAAATATTCGTATAAATATTGCGCATAATATGTACACTTAAATTACATACGCACGTATGTGATAAATATGCATACATATTCACATTCTATGCTGATACATGGGTATTTTAGTGGGTACTGAATGATTTCTTCTGAAATAATATGTACACTTGAATTACATACGCACGTATGTGATATATATGCATACATATTCACATTCTATGCTGATTCATGGGTATTTTAGTTTTTTTACATGGGTATTTTATTCTGAAAATTGCTTGCTTTTTTTATATATTTCAATACATTTTCTTATTTTACACCTTATTTTTTGAATAAAACGGTAGCACTGGGTACTGATGTCAGTACCCAGGAAGAAAAATTTTTGAACGTCGAATTTGCACTGCTTGCAGTATCTCCTAGTTTTGGATTTCTGATTATACAAAGTTTTATTAAAGTTAATATGTATTTAATTATGTAAGACATACATATATACGTATTTTTCTTATTGTAAACATATACATATGTACTATCTGCTGTATATACATATATTTTTGGTTATAAAAATAATACAATCTATTCTTGTACGTATAAAGATACGAACAATATGCAAAATGTTATCTTAAGTATATTAAAATATTCTAAACTCATTTTTTAAAAGTTACATACATAAATTTTTCTCTACAGTAAACTCGCTATATTATACAAAACATACATACATATACCGTCATACGTATACAAATTTATTTAAACTGCATAAATTATAATTTTTAACTATATATTTATTTATTATTATTTTCTTGTCATGAATTATGGAAAAATGAATTTCTGGACAGATATACGCTGTCTACACATAAAAATTAAAAGTCATTCAGTATCAGCAATAATCAGAAAACTTGACAGAATGACTATACATTTCAACAATATTATCCTTTTCCGGATGAGAACATTATCCTCTTACGTGCATTTTTATGTATTTAATGTACATAGATATATGAATACTATATGGATATTCGAATATTTATAATAGATACTTCTTTTTTGGTATATTTTATACGTGTGAGGAAGTAAAAAAGTTTTTTCATTATTATGTATTTTATCTTTGTTTTTCGTTAATATTTTTTTTATACAGAGTATCTCAGAGTAAAGGCTATAAAATGGGTCTAGTCCAGTGTGTTGTTTAGAGCATATCTATTTAAAAAAAAAATATCGTTCCAGATAACCCTTTCCACCCTCCCCTTAAAATTCATTTCTTTTGAACTACAAGAAATTGAAAATTTTCGGATACATGTCATACATTACATCATATAATTGACTATATTTTTCGAACCACCTTTTTTGGGATACCTTGTATATATGTATATATATATATTTTAATAATCGTTTTTGATCGATATGTAATATCTCATGTGTATTCCCATGTCGTTTTAAATTTAGCATGTATTTTACTTAATTTTAAAATCGGTGATATGTATTTTTATAATACATTTTTTTTCATCAGAATGATTTTACTGCATTTGATTTCTATGCTGAAAAGGATGATCATGTACCTACATACATATGTAGTTCTATGATATTATAAATATAATGCATGATTACATTATAGATTGTGTAAAAATTTTTATAATTTAAAAAAAAAAATGATTTTTTCTTTTATGTATATATACTAGATAATGACGTATGTATGTAAGTGTAAAGGACGTATGTGTATAGATTTATGTATGTACATATGTATGATACAATGATCAATGTATTGTATGTTATTCCGTTCTTTTTTGTTTAAATTTTATTTATTAAACCACCTTTAATACTGGTCCCCTAAGTAATATAAAACATTTGGTAGTGAAGTGAATTTATGTGTACATTATAATGGTACATATTTAGCATTTTTAAATTTATTTCTTATTCGTATATATGATCATATTTTTTTAACATATACATAACATGTAAAAAAATCCATTAAATTCTAATAACGATTTTAATATAATTTTTTCTTTTTTTTTTTTGGAATAAAAAATTAAATTTTGATAATGGAAAAAATAATAATAATGAAATTCAAAACAGAAAGAATAAATTTTTATTTTTCATATTTGTACATATGTACATACATACATACATATACATATGCATAAGCTCTATAAGTATGTGCCATCAATGTATTCTACCAAACATATACATATGTATATGTATGTGTTTTATTCTTTTGAATATGATTGATGTTTTTGGAACCAATCTATGACAATAAGGCTCAAGTAATACAGAAGAATGTAGGTTTATCTTATATGTACATAAATTTTTTGTTCTTGCTTTGTTTTTCTTCACTTTAAAAAGTTTATTAATAAATCTTTTTATAAAAACATACACATAATCGTTGTCCTTTTCAAATAACTTACATGAAATCATCATTAGAAATAGTACTTGTGTTGTTAGTAACACACGTATGAAATGTATAAGAAAACATGGATATGTATGAGTATTTTTTTTTTTTTTTTTAGTTTTATGTATTTTTCACTATATTCTATGTTTAAGTGAATTTTAATATTTTTTTAAACACATCATTTTTCTTATATGAAATATTACGTGTACTTATGTACTTTTTTTCTTGTATTACACATTCGTGTATGTTGTGCATATATTACTTATATATATTTTTTATTTATATTTTTTTTATATTTTTTATATTTTTTTATTTTTTTTTCATAAAATAAATTTTTAGTATATCTTAAAAAAAATCAATAATCGTTATCATTTCTACTTAAAAGAATAAGAAATCAATTTGAACTTCAGAATTGTTTATATGGCACAATACCCACGATATCAATAGTACATGTATAGAATAAAAATGTAGAAGAGCATAATTGCATACTGTTTTACTTGTACTACATGCATACATAACATATGTATTTTGCAATTTATGTAGTTAACGGAAGTAAAAATTATTTCATGATTTTATCAGAATTAAAAAAAAAAAATCGAAAAAAAATATACAAAAAAAGCAGTCAGACTAAGTTGAACGAATTTCCCATTTTTGTACATCATTTCAAAAAAAAAAAAAAAAAAGCATTTTTCTGACTTTTGAGATGTTTACTATTTTTTTAGGCTTACGCTATTGCACATTATTATATTATTTAAAAAAAAAAAAAAACAAAATCATGAATTGTCTAGTAAATACATACTTATATAAATGAGTTTTTATTTATATACGTAAAATAGCAGTACGTTTATGGTGTATGCCACTTGTATGTATATATAAAAATTGTATGTATGTTATGGACAATGGTACGGTTCATTTCCTTATTTGGCAAATATTTTTGCAATGTTCAAGAGGTACATACATGCATACTTATATATGCCTCCACAAAAATTGAAAAAAAAAATTTTTTTAGGATGCTAACATTTTTATTTTGTTTAATGTAAAAAAGAAAATTTTTTTTTTTTTTTTTTTTTACATTATTGTTGTAGTTACTTAAGATTAACACTAATATACTTTAGTTAAGCATGTCTGAATCTTTTTGATTATAAATTATACAATAATACAAAATGCCAAACATTTTGTCTGATACTTTTATTCTTTGTTTAATTTATTTTATCAAAAATATTAGCTTTACTTATCTCCCTAATCTCATCATGAAATGAATGGAAAAATTCGAAACTTAAAAGTTCAACAATGTCTTAAAATCCTTTAGATTTAGATTTCGTTTTGACATAGCCTAGCTAATATATGTATATTAGAATTAATTTTATAACTATGTAATACATACATACATATATTAATAATGTGTTTAATGTTTCGCATAAAATTGATTTTGTTTGTAAATTTAATGACATATAGTACATTCATGCATTTTATATTTAATAAATAACATTTTCTTGTAGCCTAATCAATTTGATTAAATGTCAACCTGATCAAAAGATCAAAAGCTTATTCGAAGTTTTTATCACAAAATGAATATAATAATTATACATGTATACATACTTATACGTATGTATACCTTGTATTCATTTTAATTTATTTATTCTCATTTTATTTCATTTATTT
Organism: Anthrax anthrax; assembly: GCA_963971155.1. Classification (NCBI taxonomy): domain Eukaryota; kingdom Metazoa; phylum Arthropoda; class Insecta; order Diptera; family Bombyliidae; genus Anthrax; species Anthrax anthrax. The sequence continues at coordinate 27,230,874 of OZ020121.1, read as the reverse complement.
ATAAAAATAAAATTTTTCTTTTCCTTTTTGGAAAATATTTTTCTTTATTTTATTTTATATATCAATTTTATTTTACTCTATTTAATTGTGTCTTTAAATGCTTTTGTTTGACATTAATTTTTTTTTTTTTTGTTTTTTCATTTTTCATTTTCTTCTTACTTTTCAAGAATATGATAATGACAATGATAATAACAAAAAAATCTTTTTCTTTTTTTTTGTGTAATGACATTCAATTCAATTGAACTATTTTGATGACTATAAGTAGTTTATATACGTAGTACTTCTAAATCTTGATAACATATATTATGTGTGTATATTGATTATATTTACATATGTACATGCACAATACATGAATGTTTGTATGTTAACATAAATGAATGTATGTATATAACAGAAAATCAATCTGAAGTACTTATATGTATGATATACAGACATACATAAGTATATAGTTGAATGCCTGATTGTTGATGATAATGATGATTATGGTATGTACATGAACACTGTTTTTTTTTTGTAAAGTAAATAATATATCATAAATATACGGTATACGGATTATAAAATGTATATGATATGAATGTTATTTGATTTTAAAAAGTATCATCCTTTAATATTATGCATACATAAATACATATACATATATTATGGTAAAAATGTCAATCATTTTTTCACAATTATTTACAAAAAAAAAAAAAAAAAAATTAAAAAAAAAATAAAATCACACAATAGGTACGTTATTATACATAAAAAAGGAAACAAAACTTTCAATAAATGATAAATGTTTAAAAATCTTATGAGATTATTGCATCAATTATTCAGTTGCACATTCTCAATACAAAATGTGAATAGAGAAAATATTGAAAATATGAATATCTTTTGAAATATGAATCTAAACAATTTTTTTTTTTATTTTTTTTAATTTTTTTTTTGTATTATTTCTCTATATTTTATTTTTAATTTTATACATGCATACATTTGCATGTGCAGATCAAATAAACGTTATATAAATCTCATACCTATATCATATACAATTTGTATGAGATCAATTATTTTAATCACTTCTTTCTTTTGTTGCTTTTATAGATTGTAATTTTTCATATCAACGTGCTTATTATCGGATTTTATTACTTTGATGAATAAGCAGACAAAAGATTATTTAAAGGAACGTTATTTGTAAATTCATATTACATAAGAATTAAGAAAGTAACGTATGTACATATGTATATATATTTGATATGATAAAATACATATATATGTATGTACCTACATAGTTTTGAAATCTGATAATTTTACATACATACATATGTACTTATTTTTATGTATATATGATAATAACGTACGCTATACCTATATAATATATACTGTGCTACTTTGGTAACGTATATTTTTAAGTATATGAATTTTTATAAAAGTTATATTCCTTTGATATGTATTTTATAAATATTAATATATTGTACATATAGTATGTTATGTATTGCATCATAAATGTGTTAAAGTATTAATTTATCTGAGTGCATTTTGTATGCATGTACGAAATGGGCTGCATGATATAATGCAAAAAATTTAAGATTTTTCAATACATTTTTCATACACATACATATTATGTATGTATGCAATATAAGTAACTTGCACGTGTTATACATTTTTTTTTACCCAACTACATGCATTGTAAAAGTAAATCAAAGAGTTTTGTATCTTATAGACCATTATTTATTACTTAATGGTAAAATTGTTGTGTTGACCTTATTTGATCTGACTTTGAAAGTAAGTATTAAATTTAATAATTTAATCTTAAATAATTCAACTATGTTTGTAGATAACATATGTTCAAAAAAAGGCAAAAGGGTTTTTTCTGTTTTTTTTTTTTGTTTTGTGTAATTTTTGTATACACATAAAATTTCTTCCATGAAAATAGAAATTTCATAAATATAAACACAAATGTCCACATGTCTATATTATACATATATTAATATAAGAAATACATAACATTGTTATTTTGATCGGACCTTTTAATCCCTATAGTCTACACAAAATTTCTATCTTATATAATGAAAACATTTAAACTACAAAATTTTCATTTTCTACAATACAAAATATTTTATTGTAGTCCTTTTTATGAAATTTTATTTTCATTTTTTGATGTGTTTGGCTTGTTTTTTTTTTTTCATTAATATAACAAATTAATTATAAATTTTGTTTACATAGGTACATATTACACAAAAGAAAAAAAGAAAAACAAATGAAAGTACAAGAAAAGTAAATAATAATAAAAGTCAAAAAAAAAAGAAAAAAATTGAAAATATAATATAAGCAAATATCAATTTTTGAACAATCGCCTGTTGGCATTGAAATCAATAAATCATTTGTCCTTTACGTTCTTGCTTTTTTCATTTTTATTTTTTATTTTTTGTATATTTTTTATGATTAAATGAATACAAACTCAAATACTTGTCTATATACTCGTATATTTATAATGTATGTATGTATGTATATACAAGCAGGAAAGCAATCTTTTTTATCAAAATATCGCATATATGTACATATGATTACATCCTTATACGCGCACATACTTATAAGTATGTATATACTATAAATAACAAATAATACAAAAAAATGTACGCACAAATGTATGCCTATACAAATGTACCTATATATATGTTATGTATTATAAAATACACACATTAATTTCAATCCAAGCAAAAGAAAAATTATTACATATCTTTTAAATAATTTTTCGTTGTAGTTTCAATATATTTTAAGCAATATTCATATAGGTGTACGGATGTGTGATAATATATAAATTTTATGTATTTCAGTATACATACATATATGAATATTCTGTGTATAATATGCATGTATGTATGTGTACATCTTGCATTAAAAATGTATGCGTTCGTATCATGTTTATAATATCTTATTTTCGTTTTAGAACGAATGCAACATTTACATTTTGTAATGAAAATTTTATATTCATATACATTTGTTGTTGTTTTTATTTATATATATGTATGTATGTATATAAAAAACCTAAGTATACATATACAGAGTATAAACATCTGTATATGTAGTATGCATATATGTATAATAATGAAATAATATGATTTTTTTTTTCATAACATAGTAAGTAGTAAACAAAATATTTTTTATATATTATTGAAAAAAAAAAACATACATACATATGTTCATGTACATATGTATATATGTATATACATATGTATATAAAAATAAAATTGGGAAATAGAGTAGTCAAAGTTTATGGATATTATATTTCATATCTTTTGCTAAAAGTGTTACATAAACATACTTTCATGAAAATATGTATATACTTTATACATAGGTATATATACATATATACTATTATATTAGAGTATGTACATTAGTTGTAGTTGTGTATTTAAGATATTTTATTATATACATATGTATGTTTATAAAAGTACATGGTGTGAAATTGCATGAATAGTTGAATGTGCATTCATATTTCTATAACGTAAATACCATGTGAATATTAAAAAATAAAAATAAAAACATTCATGTACACAATTCATACATATACATATGCAATAACATACATACATATGTATATAAGTGGATGTAATGAGAAATTTCATTTTGTCTGCTTATATGCTATTTATGTATGTTATCTGTTATCAGTACGTACACACTATTTCTGATAATTTCATGACGATGATGATGATCATCATCATCATTATCATCATCATGAGAATGATGACAACGGTCCAGTTACACTGATAAATTAATGTGGGGGGATTTTAAAGATTTTGTTAAAAAAAAAAGAAGCTAAATAATAAAAGCATTTTTATATTATCTTAGATTTTACTAAAAAAAATTTTTTTTTTATTACAAAAAACGTATTTATTCTATGGCAAATATAAATGAAATACAATAAAACTGTATAAAAAAAAAACTAGATAAGAAAAAAAACAAATAAACAAAACGAAAATTTCATTTCATTTTGATGCATCTTAGATACATGTTGTTGCTATTGTTAATCATTGTAAACTAGATCAAAATGAAAATTATCTGAGGAAAATTTTTAAAAAAATAAGAAAAACAAATTGTTCAAAAAAAAATATATATATATATTAAGAAAATATGAAATAACTATGTTGTTTCTGTTTAGCAATATTCTTTATTTAAGATTTAAAAACATATATACATACAGATGTATGTATGTATATTATTTTCTTGTTTCTAATAATAAAAAATTATATATACATATGTACATATATGTATGTATGCATGCATACGAAAATGTTACTGTTATTTTTTGATAAAATATAAAATGTTCTTTTCATTTTTCTTATAATTAAGTTGAAATTGTGCATACATGTATATAGTTAGATATGTGTGTTCGTGTGATTTAAGCATATTAAAGTTAGATATTACAAAATTTTACGTTGTGCATGTGTATTCACACATAAAAATGTTTTTCATTAAATATACACGTACATATATATATGTACATATACACGTATATATAAAAATTCAAGTTTATTTTTTAAGTATAAATTCGTTTACATATACTAATATGCAAATACATAAACGTATGTAAATGAAAATTAACTATCTTGTATCTATAGATGGTGTATCGTATTAAAATGAATACAAAAAGGACAATTGAATTAGATGATCGAAATAATGATTTATAAAATAAATGAATTGTTTTTTTTTTTTCAACTAAGCTTTCGTGCTTTTTTTTAATTTTATTTTGTACGTTTTTTTTTTATAATTCATTTGTTCACGAAAGATAAATAATTCCTGTTTCTAACAAGATTGTTACAATCATTAAAAATAAAGAAGAATGATAAAATTAAATGAAAATTTTTGTTTTTCTTTTTTCTTTCTTTTCAATTTAGCAATTTTCAATATTTTCCTTTTTTTGTACATTTTCATTGTTGCTTGACCTTTTTTCTTTTTTTTTTTTTTAAAAAAAAGAGGAAAAGTAAATAAAAGAAGATGAAAATAACAACAGAAACAATTTTGTATACATATTGCGTTATAAATTTTTAGAGGATTTATATGAGTAGGTGGATATTATTATGCTTATGAATCATTAATAAAATAAATTCAATTTATTTTAATATACACATTACAACAAATGCAAACATTTAATAATTTATAATTTGTATACCTATAAAAGGAAGATTATATATATATTTTTTTTTGTGAAAATTCTACCGTCTCATATTGGGGGTATTTAATATCATGATATAACAAAATTTTGATTAAAAAAAAAATTAAAATATAAAATAAAAATTAAATTAAATACAAACATTTGTATATATGCAAGTATGTATAATAAAAAATTAATAGAAATTAATTATACATATTTATTAATTTATTTACATATTTTCAAATTAACTAGTTAATAAATTTTTTAATTAATTTATAATTAGGAATTAATAATTTATGTAATATACAAATATATAAGGTACATAATTCGATAAAAAGTAAATCTTTGAAATTTTATACTTATGTACATACATATATATCATAATTGTAGTGTATATAAGTACACATGTACATTAATAGTGTTCATCTTAAAAATTATATTACAAGTTGAAAAAAAAAGTTAAATTTTATAAAATTTTGTACATATCCAAATTTATGCATATATTGTAAATTATATATTCATTAGATACAAAATAAGACTAATGTATGTTTATACAATAAATTTATATGTATGTAAATTTTATTTTTTATTTATTTATTCTTTTCTTCATCATACATATGTACATATATATATTTTATAACTAATACCTCTTAAAAAAGTTTTATTAAAAGTTTTGTTGCGGTTCAATTTCATGAATTTATTGCCTTATATATTTTACCTGTCTATGTATTTTGATTGCTTATATGTAAAATAAATAGGCATTATATATACTCATTTAATGTATATATTATACCATATATGCATGTGTGAGTAATAATATTTAAAAATTCTATAAAACTAGTATATGTATACAATATATACATATACACATACTCATGACTCACGACATTCATATATACATACATGTATCTATGAACATTTTACATTTTGGGGGTATGTATAAGTATAATAAGTGTATACGTATTTAGGGGTATGTATGTATATATACGTACATATGTTTATAAACTGAAGGTTAACAATTTTTAATATTATTTGTATACATGCACAAGACCTACAAACTTGTACTCAGGACATGCACATGTATACATATCCACTAATTTTGGAGAAAATTAATTTTTCTTCTAAGTTTTTCTTTTTTCTTTTATATGTATATATAATTTTAAAACTTTTAAGTACAGAGTTTCAATTTATTTTTGTTTATGTATTGTTATTTTTAGGTAAAAATATGCTATGTCAGGATAATAAAATTTCATTTTGAATTTATATACAGTAAGTACGTTATTAAACTAAAGTTTTATAATTTTTTTTTTTTTCATCACTTTGAAGTACTTTTTTTTCTTTAGCCTAAAAGAATAATTTTTTAAATTTATAAATTAGATGTATTTTTTATACATACATGGTATATATGTATATATGTATATGTACATGTATCATACACACGTTTATTAAAATTATTACTTCTGCACAATACATACATATATAAAAATTGTGCACAACTATTTCTACAAAATAGATAATTACATTATACTAATTAGAAAATAAATAGTCCAAACTCAAATCCTAATTATCCAAACTTTTGATTTGTCAGAGAGAAAAGAAAAAATTCTTTATATTTTGAATTTATGTACAAATTACAATTCACTTAAATCCATGTATGTTACATATGTACATGTATATAAACGTATATAGTGTGTTTAACATATAGATGAGTAAAAAGATTTAAACAGTAAGAAAACAATTTACATTGCGATGTTATATTAATGATTATATGAATGAGGTATATTTACTTTTGCATAAAGTGCATAATCTACATTTTTACATAGACATATGTCTGTATGTATGTATTATATTGATGAGATGTGCATTATATTGATGTGTAAGTCGTTGAAAACTTTAAAGTGATTGAATGATAAACAAATAAAATTTTGATTTATTTATTTTCGAAATGTTGATATTATCTGATTATCAATAAAAAATTATCATTACAATGTTATTAATTTCTTTTTAATTACATAAATATATTTATATTATTTTATGAGTATATTGAAGTTCTTGAAATTCAATAATTTGTTATACTCTTCATACACTAATTCGATGCAGTTAAGGTCTTATGGAAATGACATAAAGTAGTACCACTTTACATCGCTGTATATTTAAAAAGCTCACCTCATACTGTATGAGAACTTTGAGAATTGTGGTAACTCTGCTCGTGAAATGCTCTTATGAGAAATTACGTGAATAAAAAAAGGACACATATACTCCCATCCCAAAAGACCTTAACTGCATCGAATTAGTGTATAGAGTATAATAAATATTAAAATTAGTATAATGCTTTGTACATATTATGTTGATTATTCAGAACATAAAAACTTAAATATCTAAAAATATATTTTTAGTAATTGAAACAACTTTAAAAGAAAATACCATAAGAAAATGTATACTCTCATTTAATATTTTTGTAAAGAAAAAACCAATAACATACATATAATATAATGATCCAAAACAATAATTGTAGTATATACAAGTACAATATAGTAATTGAAATATGAACCATAAATTATTCAAAATATTCTATGGTCACTTGAAATAATTATTATATAGAAATTAATTGTACATTATGTAATTATAGATATTTTGCCATTCTATGAAACGTGTTAAATTTTATTTAACATAATAGGTTGTTTATATTATTTTTTAAAATGTACATATTACGAGAAAATTCATTACTCTGTAGCATTAAAATTGTATTTTCTTACTAAAATAAATAGCGCATAACAGTTTATTAACGCTTATAACTTTTTTAATGAAAATGTGAAAATTGTTTTTTTTTTTTTTAAACATTATGAATCGTACTTATATTGTTTACATATGAATGTGTGTTTATTCTATGAAATGGAAAATTTTTCACTTTATTTCTCTTTTTATTTAATATATTTGCTTTTGTTTTTCTTTTTTTTTTTTTTAAATTCATTTTTCTTATTATTTAAAATGGAAAAACACATAAGCATATAATATGTACTATGTACTGTACATATACAATGATATTAAAAATAATTTAAATATCAGAAATCATTTTCCATATGTACATACATACATATATGTATATGTATAAGTAAATTACATGATATATTTTATTTGAATACATTAAATCATTCTAATAAAAAAAAAAAGAAGGAAAATGTCCAAATTTGTTAGACTTTATATTATTAAAATTCAAAATAAATAAATTATGTATGTTATGTTTTTCTTTTTTTATTTAGATGATATCTTTATTACGTACAACAAAAGTAAAAAAGCAAAACCTAATCACAAAATGAAATATTTCGTTATTCAAAATTCAAATTCAAATTTAAGCTATAATATTCACACATATATTATTAAATCATTATATGGATTTCAATATAATAAACATAAATAAATGAAAAAAAAAAAAAAAAAAAAAATTAAAATTATAATGAAAGATATTAAAAATGTTCACATTTAATATATGAATAATATGAAATTTATCCATTACGCGTACTATGTTTATTAATATGCATGGCATATAAATGAATAATATTAATTATAAGCTCACTAAAAATGTGATACGTACTATATGGCACATGTAGTATTTCTATGGATGCTGGATGCTGCTGCTGATAGTGCCGGTGCCATTATTGTAGGAGTCAAATGTATTTATGTATGTATATAGAGAACATATCCATATAGTTGAATATTAAATGATAAAAGCGATAGATGAAAGCTTTTTCCGTTGAAAAATTTATTTAAGCTTAAGAACGAATATATATTGTTATCATTGTATTAATATATGTGTATCCTAGCTCTGATACTGATATTATTGTATATGTAATGTAAATACAATTTACATAAATATATCTAACATATTTTGGTGTTTTTAGCATCTGAAAGCATCGTTATCAATATGAAATCACTTTGGAGAAATTGTTTTGTTTAGTAAAACATACTACATAAGTATATAAAAATATTGTTATGTATTCAGGTATACAAAATTTTTAACATTTTTTATTTTTATTTTAATAATAAAATTAATAATTTTTAATTTTATATTTTTTGTTACATAACATGCCTTAGAATTTGTTTATACACGTACATCCACGTATGTAATTATATAATATATATATTAAATAATTATATGTATATTTGCCCAGGAACAAATGTATATGTGACACACAAATACACATGTGTAATCAATACATATTTATACCAGTATGTAGAAAGTAAACAATCTTGAATAAAAATATTTTTAAAAAATGTAAATGTATTAAATTCATATAACATACATATATGTATATTTTATTTGTTTATTTTGATTACGTACATACCTATATGTATGTATATGTACAAGTTTATGTGTGTATAATAAACAAGTGTTATACATATATAAAGTTTTGTGTTTTCCATAGTAAAAATTTGTGTAGAGTGTTTAGTATTGTATAACAATTTCTCAATTTTTATTTTATTTTTTTTCTAGTTTTAATTTTTCGGGAAAGTAATTTTTCTTTATTTGGAGAGAATTATATCGAACACCTGCGACGAATCCTTTTTTTTTTCTACACTTATATGCTATACAGTTATTGTGTAGAAATTAAAGAGCATCAAGAATTCAAATATTACATATGTACATTTTTGTAGAATTTTTATGTATTTTTGTATGTACATACATATGTATATATACGTACATATATGTCACATAAACTATACGTATAATAATAAAGGAAAAAAAGAAAATATACATATATACATACATATAAAATGTATCTGTTATACATCCATACGTATACCAAAAGTTTACTTCATATTTATGTAACAAAAATATAAAATTTATATGATGTACATATACTATACGCGTACATTGATAATATTAGAATATATACAATGTACAGTACTTTTTAACTTGTACAGAATGTATGTATGTTATACACATAATTACATACATCTATGAATGTATTACAAAAATGTAATTATACATACATACATACAAATGTAAAGATGTCCTGGATAAATGGATATGAATGGATTGGATATGGTGGTAGATATTTTGATTCTTCTGTTGATGGTAGTCTTTTGACAGTCGCCTTTGGGACAAGTTCACCCGATTATATAATAATAAATAAAAATCAAAATATATTTGAAAATATTTAAATATAATTCAAATAATAACAAAAATTAAAAAACAAAATTGTAAATTATAATTGAATTAATATAAATTACGTGAGACAAAAAAAAAAAAAAAAAAAACAAAAAAAAACAAATAAAAATAGTTAAAGAATTTTTTTTTTTTTGAATAACCGTAAAAAAGGATTTAAAAGTAAAAGAAAATAAAAAAAAAAAAAAACGTTTTAAATCGGTTGGCGCGCTTTTGTATGAAAACATTGTACAATATAAATAAAATAATAATAATTAATATCGCATACAATTTGTGTTATGATGTGTTTAGATATTTTTTAATTTTAGCAAAAGAAATTTATAAACAAAATTGAAAGTTTATAAAAAAAATATAAATAAATAAAGTTTAATAAATAAAATTGGAAAGAAAAAAAATAAATTAATCTGTTTTGTAACAAAATAAATAAAAAATAATTTTTTTTTTGGCTCTCACATAATGTAATATTCTCAAAAATATTAATACCTAATTTAAAAAAAAAAAAAAAAAATGAGAAAAATAAAATCACAATATTGATATGATGGCATGATGTATAATTTTATTAACGAACAAAAAAGTATTCATTCGTGAAAATTTAGTGAACCTGAATTTTCAAGCTAAAGCACAAATAGAAAAAAAAACCAATAAATACAAAAACGAAAAAACGAAAAATACAAATGCTACAAAGAGGAAGAAATCCTGTGAGAAAATTCTCATTTTTCGTGATTTGTCCCAATACTTATTAGATTATTTTTCTATTTTTCGTGGTAAAATTTTCTGTTGTTATTGTTATTGTTACAATTTTAAACATTTTCCCGTATATTCTCGTTGATTTTTCCTCTTGATATAAGAAAAAATCGTGTGTTGGTGTTTTTTCTTTTATATTTGTTTTTGTTTTTGTTTTTTTTTTTTTTTTACATATTTTTATTTTCGTTTTTTGTTTTGAGTATATACATATTTACATATATAGAAAATAAATTGATATGATGGTGGAAGTTCTTTTTTATATAATCACTGAAATATAGTGTAAGCAAACATGATATACACTATAACACATTAGAATAGAATAGTAGTAATACAGCATCAGCTGCATGCTTAAAAACATTTAAATATACAATTGTGGTAATTATAAATAACATTATTTGTGGTGGTGTTTATAACAGAAATTATGTATAGAAAAAATAAAAACTCATTTGTTAATTAAAAACGTATTTTTAGTTCATGAATTCATTAAAAATAAAAAAATAAACAAACTATAAATAAAAAATAAAAATAATCATTTTCGGTATGTGATTTTATGAAAATTTTCATATATACTTATATTTAATATTTTTTTATTTTTATAATTATTTTAAATAATCTGTTAATTCATATCAAATTTTATTAGTTTATTTTTGAATTATGTTATTTATATACTTATTTATATTTATGAATTTTATGCTTTATTATTTAAGAAAAAGATTCATTTTTTTGTTTAATTTTCATTCTTAAGCAAACGAAACTTTTTTTGAAAAAGGATTTTTTGAATAAATTTTTATTTATGTTTTAAATGGTTTATAAGAAAATTTTTGTTTACAAAAAAAAAAAAAAAATTTGAATTTTATTTTGAAGTAATCTCATTGAACGTTTTTTTTTTTTTCATTTCTTTGTTTTACAAAATTTGTTTATTTATTTACAAATTGTTTTACAGAAAATTAAAAATTCGACTTTTTTTTTTTATTGTTTTTTTACTGAATTTTATTATTATTATTTTTTGTTTTGTTTTTGTTTTAATATGAATGTAAACATATTTTTTGATTATGATCTTTTGATTTTCTAATGATTAACTTTACTACTTAAATTTGTTTGTTTCAGTTTTTTTTTGTCTCATATTCTCTAATTTTAAAACGAAATGTTTATAATTTTTGAAATTAATTTATTCGTTTTTTTTTTTTTCTAATTTTTTAACAGTTTAATGTGTAGTAAATAAATGTTAAAAAATAAAAATGAAAAATAAAATAAAAATAAAAACATTATTAAATTAAATGAAAAAAAAAATATATATATATATAAACTTGTATATATTCAAAAATACCAGTATTTATTCCGTTAAAAAACTGATATCAAAGTGAAAAGAGAAATCACTTAAAATATATTTAAAAAAAAAATAAATAAATAAAATAAAATAGAACAATAAGTAATAATTCACAAATTAAAAATAAATTAAAATTTTTGATAGTGAATTGTGCACATATAAAGGTGTTATGATTAAATTTCTAATTATGACTTTATTTATTTTTTGCTGTTATTGTCAATAATACACATGGTACGTATTGTACATATATGTATATGTATATATTGAATGTATTGTTGTTTTGATTTTTACTTTTAATTTTATTTTATTTATTATTTTTGTGATCATATGTACATATATTAATTTTTATGTAAACAAGTTCATACTTTTATAATGAGATAAAATTTTATATAACACACATTATATTTTATTTTCATAAAATATTGTAAATTATTCATATTCGTATGTAGAATAACAATAACATCAACAAAACGTGTATGTATGTACATTGAAAACAAAAACAACAACAAAAAATGTAGACAAAAAAAAAATTTGTTTTCATTCATTTACATATAATTATATGTATGAGTGTTGTTTTGTTTTCTTGTTTACGTATACATTTTATTTTCCTTTTAAAATACGATATACACGTACATACATATATTAAACTATATATATCACACGTATGTACTTGTATATAATTTGGTGTGAAAACATTAAATCAAAAAGCATTCCTTTAATTTTAATTTTTTTTTCTTTTGTGTTCATTTTTAAAACCCTTTTTTTCATAATCTATAACGTTAGAATATATTACATTGTGATCTGACCGATTTAAAAATATTCGACTTTTCATGTGGTCTAATATAATTTACAATTTACATTGTTTATCTATAAAAAAAATTACAAATTTACCTTTTTTCTGTATAATATATCATACGTATGCTATGTGTATAATACATGGAAATATATGTACATATGTACATAAAATTTTAATAGACATTTACAATAGAGAGATACGAACAAATAAATTTTCACATTATATAGATTTTTTGATCTATTATTATTATTATTATGTATAAGGTATACATATATATATATAATTAAATATGTAAATACTAGTATGTATTTTTATGTAAAATACACGCGAATATAAAATATTTGTTAGTGACTATTTTTCAGCATATCATACCATAAATTCTTGTTGTATAAAACAGCTTTTGCTGACCTAATGTTAGTTGATTTATTACTCTTAAACTGATTATGTAACCAATACAAATGGGTGTGTTTTTAAGGAGATGATGGTCCTTTCTCTTTTCCATTCTATATATGTATGTATATACTTAATAATACATATGTATATATGATATTGTGTATATAAATATGTTTCGATCCTTCGTACGTATAAATGTGTGTATAACACATATACACTATATTTATGCATACATTTATATCTATGTATATGTGAATTAAGCACACATACGCGTATACGTAAAATGGATATAAATGAACATATGTACGTATATATTATTAACATTTTACAATAATAAATGTACATACATATATCTTAAATGTGTAATTTTCTTTTTTGTTTTTTTGTAAAATTTGTATATACATATATCCTATGTATGCATGTACATACATACATATGTGCATACATACATATGTGCATACATAAATATATGAGTACAAAACATATAAGTACATATGTAAGTACATTTTTAGTATCTGTTTATATGAATGTGTTTCTATATTAATAATGGTTCGATTGAGTAAATTGCAAGTTATATTTTCTTTGTTTTATGCTAAATTAAATATTAGAACATATATGAATTAGTTACTCATATCCTTGTTATGTTATTATTTAATTGAAATGAGGTTTTCAATTTTCATATGAACATATTTATGTACGTATATTTTTATACATATACATATACATATATATTTAAGTTTACGTATATGTATTTTTATTATAAAAATTAATATTCATATTATTATTTGCACATATGTACATACATATAAAGTCTATATATGTGAGACTATTGTATTTATTTTGGTTTCATAGTACATATATAAATTACAATGTATTATACATTGTATGTATATCAATATACCTATAGATTATATAGTCTGTATGTACATAATTTAAATTTAAAAAATGTATGTATTTATCGAAGTGATAAATGAAATTCAAATTACTTTGAAATTTATTCATAATTAAATGGTTTTATCAAGTAATTCAGATATAAAAGTGTAATATGCTTTTTTAAAATTAAACAAAAAATAAAAAATACCTAAAGCAAAATAAAATTAAAATGTACATAAATAAATGAACCACATCACAAAAAATTTATAAATTTTATTTTAATTTGTTTCTTTTTTCGTATGTTCGTGTTGTGAAATGATTTATTTTGAAATAAAATTTTTAAACAAGAATTTTAGGAAATTAATTGAAGCATATTTAACGTCGTATAACAAATTTATAAAAAGAAAATTAATTCTGAAAATATTCATAAAATATAAAGCCAAAAAAAAATCTGTATTAAAGAATGTTTCTTTCAGAAAATATAAATAATTATAACCTATAAGTAAACCCTGATATTCTTAATATTCATAGGAAAATTGTGAATCAACGCAATTTTATTTTAGTTTTTTTCTCTCTGGTTTTTCTTAAAATTTTTTTCTGTTTTTTTTTTTTTGTTAGACTATTTCTTATTTTGGTTTTTTTTTTCATCCATAAATATAAACAAATTTATTTCTATTGGCAGATATTTAAGAGGAAATTTATTTAGCCTGCCATTCGAAATTATTGTCAATGTAATAATTTTTCAATGACGTTATTATAGACTTTTCTTTCTTTTTTTTCTGTAGAAGTGAAAATTCATTGAAGTAAATAAGAAATTATTTGTTGTAAATTCCAAAAAATAAAAATAAATTTTTTTTTTCTAGTATTTATCTATTTTTTAATTGTTATAAATTTTATTATTTAATATTTTTCATTTTTTACTTCGAAATTTAATATCAAATTAAAATAATATTATCCATTTAAAAGGAATGTAAACAAAATTTTTTTAATTAAAATCTTATACGACTATTAAATACAAAAGACTGCTGAACCCACAGTCCACACTGATTTAAACAAAACAAAAAATAGATAAAATACATCGAAATTAAATTGGATAGTCCGTATTGAATCAAACATTTTTCATGTCTTTGAAGCAATCCATATCAAATTAAGCAAAACCAAAAAACAAACGGTTTTAAGTCATGCTTATAAAGCTCAGTAAAGAGAACTGATGTTTGTAATAACTAATAACCCATCCACACTAGTTGCCAACACCAATGAATGATCTTAAATTCTTAAAAAGCTAGTTTGTTTATTGTTTTAAAAGTTATTTTGTTTGACTAAACCAAATGAATTTAAAAGAAAACAAATTTATATTTGTTTGGTTTCGTTTTGACTAATTCAGTATGAACATAATCAGAAAAAATCATCTAATAATACATACATATGTTGAAAAGTATAAAAATTAAATTACATACAAACATATAAATTTCCAATTTTTGTTTTTTGATTTTTTTTAAATAACATAAAAAATTGCAATCATCAAAAATTTTTAGTTATACGTACATTTATTCAACTTTTCTATGTTATATTAATACCCATTATAAACATAATAGTATGTGTGTGTACATTTGATTTCAATTTAATTTCATTAACTTTGTAATTACTGTTCTTCCTGTTATTTAATGAATAAAAAAAAATATATTTTAAGTTTTTTTTTCCTTTTTTATGAATATAACATGTAATTTTTTATGTAGGGAAATATGAATTATAATGAAAATTCAAAAATAACTTTTCTATTAAGGTCATAGAAAACGATGTCACTTATTATAAATACAAAAAACAAGGATGATTTTGAAAAAACAAAAAAAAAAATTTTTTTTTAACACATTTTAAAGTATTTTCGCTAACATTTCGTATCTGTTTTGCTTTAGTTTAAACTTTAAAGGCACTTTTAATAATAAAACACCATATTTCTACATTTTGTTTATTACTTTTAAATTGAATTTTTTTCTTTTTTTTTTTGTTAATTAATTAATTTATAGATATAAAACGTAACAGCAAACTGCATATAAACTATAAGATAAAAAACATATAGCCCAAATATTTAAATATGTATGTATATATTTATGCTATATAGAATTTAAAAAAAAGAGAGAAAAATCCATTTTGAAAGCTTTTCAAAATTTTTATTTTCACATTTTCCTTTTTGTTTTTAATTTTCGTTTTTTATTTAAGAAGTACATAAAATATATAAAGGATAACCATCGTATAACCTTTATTATCCTTTATTTAGAATGGGTGTAAGAGAACATCTGTTTTTCTTTGTTCTTTACAATTAAATTTATTTCATCCCAACTAAAGGAAAAATTTTAGGGATGTCATAAAAAAGGATTCTAATTCTGTTTTTCGTTACATGCAATTTTGTTTTTTTTTTTATTTGCAGTTTTGCTGATTGAACCGTTTTTTTTTTTTTTCTAAATTTTATTATGGTTTTTTTTTGTTTTTGATTTTATTTCTTACTTTAGAAATTATTTTATATATGATTATACGCGTATGTAATCTATCTATTACAAACATATGTGAGCGTTTACATATGTATGTATGTTTCTTTGTTTATTTTCTTTTTCATTTCATTTTTTTTTTTTATTTATTTATATTACATTGTTATTATTATTTTTTTTATATACATAATAGTATTAGCGAATGAACATCGAATAGGTATACAAATAATGTGTACATTAAATGAGAAATAAATTTTTATTAGGATAAATCTTTAAAGGATTTAAAAGATTAAAATAAATCTACAAATCATTTTTTAATTATTAAAATATCATTACACTTATAAATGTAATATATAATTGAATGTTGCTTATACATATACGAAAATTCTTAAGACATTATTTTTAAGGATAAAAATTTTCATAAGTGTATTTTCATTTTTGATAAGCATTTTTAGTATTTAAAATAAATATCATTATATAAAAAGAATTTACACTTGCAAAACGAAGTCTTCTGAGATATTTCCAATATGTGTAAATTACATACTGTATAAAGCAATTTAATTTTAAATGGAATTGAGGTTAATTTCGATTTTTGCACAAAGAAGAAAAAAGACCAAAAAAATGGAAATCGTTTTATTTAATGATAAAAATTGAGAATTTCTTCTACTTTCATGTTATAATATTTGGAAATCAAATTATAATAATATTGGAAATTTGGTATGTATACATACGACATAAAACGTATTATGCGTGTTTAACCAAGTATATACATTTATTTACTGTAAAAAATGAGAAAACAATTTTATCCTCTTTTTTTTCCTTTCTTTTTCAACAAAGAAAAATATAATGATAATAATCGTCACCTTTTGATAAAATACACCTTACCTTAATCTTTTACAATAAAAGAATAGAATTTATGGATTGTATACTCGTCTACTGTATATTATTATAATGTTGTAATATTTATGTATATTGATGTATAAATACATTAAAATGTATACATATGAAATATTTAATACATATTATTATATTGTATATGTATGTTTTATAAAAGTAATCAACATAAATATTTTTCATTGCACACAATGTACATACATACATATGTATGTATACGTTATATAATAATGTATATAAATTAGATTTGGTAAATGTAAACCGTATCATATATTTAAAATTTGTTGTATTTATATAAACGTACTTGTAATATATGTACATATGTATATATATGTAAATACATACTGTATAAATAAATAAATAAATAACGTCTAATAATAAATGTGGATTTAATAAATTTTGATGCCAAAATCTCATTTTGATAAATTAAAATTGATATCAATGAATGTATACATACGTACGTATAGTACGTACATGTAAGCACATGTATCACATGAATCTTTCTTTCTATTGTTTATGTTTTCTTTTTATATATCTTTGAATATTATATTCGAATGTATAATATATACATATACATATATAGACTATACATACATACACAGACAAGTAAATATGTACTTTATACACTTTTCTTTTCACATTATATTTCGTTTTGTAATCACATTTATTTATTTTCCTTTTCTCATTGATCCCCTTGATGATTCATCAAACATTTATGGCACTCACCTTTTCTATACTGAAACATTTTTTTTTTCTTCTTATACTTTTGGCACCTTTTTCCCGTAAAAATTTTTGTATAGCTACACACATTATATGATTCTAGAGTGTATATATGTAAATATTTACATATGTGCATAATATGCATAAATAAAAGATATATATGTAGTATTATGTATATACATGAAATTAATAATAGAAATAAATTTTATAACATTATACTTAAGTATATATGTATGTACATATATGTGTGCTCATCTTGTATGTATATATGTATAGAACAGTACTTGCCCATATTATTATTATTATTATTATTATTAATTTTTTGCCTCTAGTTCCAATGTAAAATGTCTGTATCAAATAATATTTTGGCCAACCGCCCACAATTTTACTAATAGATTGTAGAATGTACATTGGGTAAAAAAAAAAAAAGAAAAAACGAATGCTTTTTCTGATAACATGAAAAGGTTCACATCAAAACTATGTATGATTGTATATTTGCAAAATAGTATAAACGTAAGATAGATGTTTGCAGATTATATAAAACGAAAATACATATGTATATAATATCTAAAAAATTTTTATGTATACACGTACATATGTATGTACGTACGTGCGTTTTATTATAAGTTGTTATATATATACATACATACGTAAAAATATGCTTTTGTATGTATGAACAAATAAAATTAAATATATATGTATATATATACATATATAGGTATGTGTATTGAAAATTCTTTTCTAAGTGAATTAACATAGAAATTTTCATTCATATACTATATGTGTAATCTTTAAAGGCAATTACAGTCATTAATGTGTATTGTCTAATATTTAATGTGTGTACGTCATTTTGAACATTTATATATACTAAACCAAAAAAAAAAAAAAAAAACAAATGAACATATATATGTACACAGCCTAAAGAAGGAAAAAAAAATGTACAATTTGTATACACACGTTCATATGTATACTATATGAAAATAAATCCTAGAAATGATAAAGAGATTTGTTAACCGGCACCAGTTAAACATTTTCTGCCAGCAAAAATTGACAAAAAAAAAAAAAAAAAGAAATTAAATAAAATAAAATACAACAAAATAACATTTTTTGTTTTGTCATTTTTGTACAAAATTCATACATTATTTTTTGTTAACATTTTTATTTCCTTTCCTTTTTTTTTTTGAAGATACGTTATACATGATTTTATCCTTACATGCATATAATTATTATTGTACATTTTCTTTATATAAATGAACTTTTATATGTATAATAAATACTAAGATTATACATAATATGAGTATGTAAAAATTATATATAGAAATTTTACGTATGTAATATATGTGTATTACACAAATTTCAATTAAAGTACATATGTATATATGTATCAAAAAATATCTATGCATGAACACATATATTGGATATTTATTTACCACTATATACAAAAACAAAGAAAATAATTTTTGTTTTTTTTTTTTTTTGTATTCAGGGTGATCCTGATTAGAACAGTTAAAGTCCTGTATATGATATATTCTGTCGTCTAGACAAACAAAAAGTAAACTTTGATTTCATAAGGATAAAAAACGATTAAAATAAAAAATTATTTGGCACTGTATTGGACATTAATGAAAAAATATACAGTTTCAAGTCTACAAAATGTACAAAAATTTGTATGATGTATTTTAATTATTTTAATTATTTTTTAAATTGAATGCAACAAAAAAATTTTCTTTAAAAATTACCTGTATTTTTTTATTCATATATGAAAGAGATTTCCTTTTAAATTACTGTATTTCAACAAGGTTTTCAATAAATTCAATTTTCAACCAAGTAAAAATTTAAATTTTTATTCTATTTGTAATTGTAGAATTCTGAAAATAAAAAAATAAAAAAACGATAAAAATAAAAAAAAAAATTTAAATTTTCTGTACAAGAAAAATTGAAAAAAAAAAATAATAGAATTATGAAGAATGTTCAAAATATTATACAATTAGAATAATATATCGAACAATTTTTTAAAAAATATATCAAAATTGAATGAATTTAAAATCACCCTGTCCATCTAATTTTATATAATTTAGGCGATAATACAAAATAAATGGATGTACAACATATTCATACCAATTTACGTACTATAAAAGTTCGATCTATGTATATACACATGCATACTCATTTATACACAGTGAAAGCATATTTACTAAAATTTTTATACGTACATACGGATACATGTGTATGTATATATTTGTTATATATTATTACAATCTAGCATAAATAGCATAAAAAATTTATTTATATTCTGTTTTATTTATTTATGTATATACTTATATTTAGTTATTCATTTTAATGCCTGTACATAAATGTATATTTTATGTATTTATTCATTTATATATACTATGTTATATATATGTATTTGTAACAAAATATAGATATACATATGTACGTATACTTACGTAATGGATAAATTAAATATGTATAAATATTATATGTAGGTATATAAAACTCTGTATATAGATTAAATATTTGTGTATATAAAAATGACATCAAAATTATTGTATGCCCTCAAGATTAACTTTTTCTGATTTGGTTTTATTCTTCATACATATTTTAATATTGTCTTTTTATTTGTACATATTAAATGCCTATACACATATACACACACATACATACACATTCATAATATTTATAAGTTGGTTCAAGTATAAGAAATATAAATAATAAATAATATCATTTATTTATTGTATGTATAGACATATTGCATTATATTTGGTCAATACTTAAAAAACAAAGTATATATTTTTCATTCAAACATTTATATTTTCTTTGTAATTTATCATCTTTCATAAATTCAAAGCAATACGAATTTTTTCTATTCTTGATTTTATTTTTTATTTTTTAAAGGTTTTATTTATGTATGTATAAGTATAATAAACAATTAAAATATTTATAAAGTATTCTTTTAATTTTCTATAGTATTTGTTATTGTTTAATATTTGTCTTTTAAATTTTTCATTTCTTTTTTCTCAATATTGAACTTTATCACTTTATCTAAACTAAAACAGAACTAAAAACTAATTATTATTTGAATGTGCTTGAATTTTATAAAACATCATCTTTTACATTTTTTTTTTTTTTCTAAATACTTTGCATATACATAATCATTTAGTTTTTGCACTACATTGATTTTTTTTTAAATAAAACGAAAATTAAAAAAGAGGATAAAAGGAAAAAGGATTTTGAGTTAAAGGATAAATTGGTGTGAATTTTTGTAAAAATAAACAATATAGCAAATATATTATGAAAAATAAAAAATATAAATAAATAAATATGAAAACAAATAACAATAATAAAAATATTTTATTTGAAAAAAAAAAAAAATTTAAAAAGAAGAAAATTCCTACTTCTGTTTTGTTTTATTTGTTTTCGTTATCATTATTCATGTGCATATTCGCACATAAGTAAATGTATATACATAGAAAATTGCAAATAAATGTATATGTTTTGTTTTTATTTTTTTATGTGTACACAAACCTACTTACTACAAATTATATACAATATATACGCATATAATCTTGCTTTATTGATTTGTGTCTTACATTGTCATATATACTATATTGTTCTTGTGCATACAATAATAAACAAATAAAAAAAAAAATTAAAACGATAACAAACACACACACACACAAATTACCTATTATTTTTATTATCATTTTATTACTTTTATATATAATATATGTACATATATTTTTTATTGTTGTTGGTTTTTTTGTTGTTTTTTGTTTTTTAATTTATTTTTTAATCTGTTTTGGTTTTGTTATACATACATACCTATATGAATTGCACTCTTTATATTGACGTGTATTGTTCATGACTCATGTACATGTATTCAGCCAGGTACACGCGAAAATATGCAATTATTTTCCGCTTTTCATTGCTCTCATTAAAAATAATAAAATAGAAAAGAAAAAAAAAAATCTTATTTTCTTTAATGATCAATTTCAAAAGTTTTCAAAGTATTTATTTTCCATGAATGTTTTACTTACATTAATTTATATGAGAACCATGGTCTTATTATTATATTATTAACCACAAATACATGCAAGCAAAATGCACGATTGTATACATATTCATGTAAATGGAAATTCCAAGTATATATATAAATACTTAGCTACTTTGTTTTTATTACACGTATCTGTTTGTTCGTTTTCAAATTACAAAGAAAACAAAACATAAATAAAATCTACAAAGTTACTGAATTATTGCTTTCTGCTTAAAATAAAAATAATAATAAAATAAATTCATTAAAAACAATAATAAAAAACAAAGCAAAAACATAGACATACACACAAAGTTTATAGAAATCAAAAAATTTTATTATTCTAGGAAAATCAACTTTTTTATAACAGCAAAGAAACAAATTACAAATATTATTATTACATTCATAATAAGGATTCATTCTCTTATTATTAAATTCATATTTTTCCATATTGTATATAAGAAAAAAAATTTTTTTATGTGTGTAAGTGTCTGTTTTAACAAATTAAAGAGAAATGAAAACACAAAAAAAAAAAAATAAAAAAAATTTTTTTTAAACATTTTAATTCAAAATTAATGTTTAATATATCAAATTTACTTTTAGAATGTTTTGTTTATTTTCTTATTATCACTTTATTTTCCTTTTTTCCATTTTTTTATTTGTTGAATCGTTTAAAACTTTTATTACATTAAATATTGTGTTTGTATGTTTCTTTTTAATGCATGAATATTTTATTTGCATAAAAATAAGAAAACGCCTACATACAATTGGATAACAAGAATAGAATGTATTTTTTCATATTTCATTATACAGGTATTCGCATTACATAATAAATATATATACATATATCTTTAAAGTTTAAATAATACTTGTATGCATACATACGCAATGTGTATATACATACTATATATGCAAATATAGTACATATATACGCTAAAAAAACATAAGTGTTGACAATATATTGTATTGTCTGAGGGTTTACTTATCATTGAAAAGAGCTTTTCTACATCCTTATTCTATTCAATTTATGCAGCAATGTTTCACTATAACAAAAGTATATAAGTATAGTGTGTATATATTCAAACGTATACACATTAAAAGAATATGAAAAAGAAAAATAAATAAAAATAATAATGCGATGATGATGATGAAGTTGCTGATGATGATGGTGAGGATGAAACAACCAAAAACTAAACTTCAATTTAATATTAGAATATACAAAAATCATATAAAGATTCACGTTAACAATGTTCTTATAACACAGAATGAAAATACTTATATACGTATATGTAAATATAGATTCAAAAGGATTTGTATACACGTAACGATTTTATGTATTTATATACATACATACATATATATTGTATAAAAGGCAATTCATACACGTATACATTTGTAACGAATTCGTAATCGCATACACATACAAACACATTAACGTATTTATATATGTATGTATATAAATAAAAATAGATGGGTGTAGATACTTTTGATTCAAGTGTGGAGCCCTTGAACATGCCTCTTCGAGGTATTTAAAATGTTTAGTGAAACCTTAATGCAAAATGAAACCGAATTTTTATTTATTTTGTAAAGATTGAGAAAATATAGAAAAAACGAAGCGAAATGAAAAATAAAAGTAAAAAACAAAAGAAATCAAAAACGAAAGTATATTTGAATTTTAAAAAGTATTAAAATACAAAACATGACAAGGAAGTGCCTTTCTACTTTTTATGCGTTGATAATACATATATAAATATATAGAATAATACATTAAAAAAAATTGTTTTTTTTTTTTGTTTTTTGTTTTTAATTTTATCCATGTTATGCGGCTGCTTTGAGCTTTAATATGCTCAACATTTCAACTATAACTTTGTTTTTCTTTAAACATACATACATATAAATTTCTTTTTTAACTTGCTTAATGTGAGATTTGTTGTGTGTTTTGTCATTGTGGATATTACAATCGCATCCTTTTCATTTAACGTACACATGTAAATATATATAGATAAAATTTTGATACGATGATAAGATGAAAATGTGTATGTTTGTTATTTCAATCTTTTTGTTTTTTTTTTTTCCTTTTTCTTTTAACTTTTTGTAGAACGATAAAGTCACTTGAGTGAGTAGGTAATTTTCTTATAAATGATATTTTCCATGCAATAAATTTAATTTGATTTATGTAATATAGAATCAATGTTACATATTTTCGGATCATTGTTATATCTGAATTAAAAGCAAATTCAAAAAAAAAAAAAAAAAAAAAAAAAAAATGAAATGAAAATAATGTAGTTTAATTACATGTTACACTAAAAGTTAATTAGTATACATTAGAGTTTTGTATTTGAAAAAGCATGTGTATGCGTTTTATGTAAATACCTATAATAATTTTTTAAAAAAATGAAAATTTAACAATACATGTATATTTTTGTATATCGATTTTAATTCCAATGAGATTTTCATTTTCATTTTCATGATAACTTCATTGTATAACTTTTTTTTTTTTTTTTTTTTTTGTATAGTAAAAATGCGATGTTCAATTAAGTCATTTACATACTAATGTAATACACACGTATTACAGATGCACACATAAATTCAACTAAAACTATGTACACAGTAGCATAAACATATTTATTTATCTATAACAAATCGATTTTTAGTTCGTACACATACATTAAGTCTACTTGACCTAAAAACTTTGAAAAAAAAATTTTTTTTTTCATTTTATCAATATTTTTTTCATTGTAGTTATTAATTTTTTTGTTTTTATTTTTTTTTATTTTTTTAATATTAAGTACATATGTATGTATATATATGAAATGCAGATATTTTAGCATGAATATTAACTGCATAATTTATTCATAGTTGAATACATTTACAGATAAATACTTGCTAAATACTACACATTATATTATAAAAAAAAAAAAAAATAGTAGTGTATTTTAAATGGGTACTTTGAGAGACACAAAAAAAAAAACAGAAAAAACTTTCAATGAGAAACTATAGAATTATAAAAATAGATTATTATGTTATTATGTTGTGTTTTGTTCAAAAAAAGAAAGTGAAACAATGAAAAAAATTTTTTTTTTTTAAAAAAAGTATTAAACGATATTTTTAAAATGCATTTTGATTAATACTTTTTTTTAAAAGCATATTGATAAATTTAATCTTTTTTATTTTATTTTTATTTATTTATTTATTTATTTTTTTTTTTGTTTTTATCATTTATATATATATTTTTTTTTTCATTTAATCCTGATAATTTAAAGCTTTTTTAACTTGAATTTTATTTTGTGATTAGAATAAAAATAGTTCATTGAATTTATATATTCTATATCGTATTTAATACACATTTAAATAAAATATAAAAAACAAAAAAAAAAAAAAAAAATTAAAACCAACTCTTAATTACATTTAATGATTCATTTTACATTTGATGGGACGATATCGGTTATTATTGAATGTAAAATGAGAAATGTAAATGTAATGAATGTATATTGTTCTAAATTGTTATTCATTAATCAATTAGTAGTAATTTGTTAATTTAATTGAATGCTTACACTTTTATACATATCACGCATGTATAACATGTGTTTATGTAAACGTTACACATGTATTTATATGAGATTGTGAACAGTAGAATATATCATACTGTGCAATGAATTATTATTGATATGTATAAAAATATGCAATAATATAAATAAATAAACAGAATCTACTGATATCGTAATTGATTTCTTTATAAATATCCATAGATTACGTAAAAATATATCTATGGGTGTACATATGTATATCTTATTTGGTTTTGTGTTATTATTATATACATACGCATAATATTAATAACATATACATATAATGATTTAGTGATTTAATGCAATATTAGATTCAAATTCGCCATAATATGTTTGAGCTGAACAAATTCCCATGAGTATTTGCGTAAATTTTTAAAATTTAAATTTCTCACTTTGAATTCACATGTAGTATGTACATATGTAAATGCATTAAGAAAGGAATTTGAAATGGATATGTAAGGAATAACTATTAAAGATACCGCACGTACAAAAAGTTTCCAAAAATATTTTTAAAAGGAAAATGTAAAAATGTTGAAACATTTACAACGTTTTATTTTTTCAATTAATTTCTAACAAAATTCTAATCTATATTTCTTAAATCGTCTGTCTATCAATGACTTTGAATGTCCTTGATTCAAATATATGTTTATCATTTGATATAGTTTTTTTTTTTTTTTATCTTGTTATCATTTAAAATTTTATAGACAAGTTCTTTTTTTGCAATTTTATTAAAATATACATTACATTTTACAAAAAATACACATATACGAGTACATATATATACATAAAAATACGTACGTAAATTATAAGAAAACAGCACTAGTCTAATAATAATAAAATATATTACATTATTTTCGTGTTTGAAAAATTTTTAGATAATGAATTAAAAATTAAATTTTGATTATCTTAATGCATGAAAATTCTTACACGTACTTTGTAGTTTAAATAATTTTAAACTTTACGAGTATCTATATAATGTCAAATTGTGAAAATAAAAAACAAAAAAAAAAAAAATAAATATAAAAATGAAAATGAAAAGTAAATTGGTAAGAATTCAACATCTTTCAAGACGATGACTAAAATTTGCTAAAATTATTGGGCCTTACCAATAACCGTTTAGTAAGAACCTAGTCTTAGATTTTTATATGAGATTAGTCCTTAGTAACAAATTAGTAAGCGGTTATTTGTAAGGCCCATTATCTGTAGATGTATATTTGAATAGTATATTAGATAACTAATATATTATGTACATATGAAAATATCAATGAAAAATAGATTGCATCTTCGAAATTTTAGATAAAAATGAAATTTAAAAAAAAAAAAAAAAAAAAAAAAAAAATTTACTACTTATTTTAATGAAAAATCAAAAATAAACAAAAAAGGATATTTTTATTGTTATTCGATAAAGTAAATTTAAAAAAAAAGAGAAAAGTGAAATTGAAAATCATATCATTTGAACATGTTTTTAATGTTGATAGAAGTGAAATTTATTCAATTACATACTTAAATAGAAAAATGTAATGCATTTTAAAGATTTTATTTTTCTATTTTCGAGTAGATATATAAATGAAAATAAGTGTTGAAGATATAATTTCTATTTGAAATAAGAACATTTTTACAAATAAATAAATACCTACATACATAATGTATGTATATCTATGTACCATGCATTAGCACGTATACCTGTACTATATTATATAATACATTTAAAATATATAATAAAACATGAAAAAATACTCTAGAGACAATTAAACATTCATAGTACTGGTGTATATATTGGATCTGGATAACAGAAAATCTATAAAAATGAAATTTCTCGTAACTAATTTTCAGTTTTCTTTTTGTTTTGTTTTTTTTTTTGCTTTTTCCTTTTACTTCATTGGTTAGTAACGATGAATAATAATGGTTTTCAGTTCTTACCATTATTATTATTATTATTATTATTATTTTCATTATTTCTATCATCGACATCATCATCATTATCATTAATATCACATGTATAATCCTATGTATGTATGTATATAGGGTGTCTTTAAATAAAAATCAAACAAATATTTATTTTAAAATTTAGTCATGTTTTTATTGTGCCTGAAAATTTATATCTTAAAAAACGATATTTCAATTTTAAGACCAGTTTAGTATAAAATGATACTTTACTAGCAACAGTCTATACTTTATACTTTGAGAAAAATATAATATGAAACCTTTATTCTGGAATACTGTGTATAGGAATTTTATTTATCTTCCATAGAATTTTTATTCTATTATTGTATACGACGTATGTACGTATATATGTATGTACACAGTGTTCGTGTATGCTATAAATATATCCGTTGAAAAAAAAAATGCTAAAGGATCAGAAAATTGAATTAAGTTGCGTTTGTTTTTTATATACATACATACATACGTATTTTCATTTCCAGGTTTCAGTTTTTTTTATTTTTATTTTTTATTTTAAAATATAATCTACAATATATACACTTGCATTTAAATACACACATATGAATACACATACTTACATATATATACATACGTATAAATATAGATAAATAAATCTGAATCGAAATTTCAATACAAAAGCATTATTATCTTTTTATCAGAATAAAAGAAGACAAAAAAAAAATAAATAAATAAATAAATAAATATAAAAATAAAATGAACAATTCAATATTCAGTTTTTAATGCATTTTTAATACGCTATATCCTATGAAATTATAAATATATAAGAAATAAACACATTTATACGTACATATTATGCATATACATATTAATGTGTATATTGTATAGATATATCCATATAAAATGAAAAATCTCTATAAACTATATATAAAATAAATTTATTTAGCTGACAGCTTTTAATATCGAAATGATATTATTTTTATGCTTCCGTACATATACATAAATGCGATTATTGTGTACTAGCTTAATCAAAATTATTAAGATAATAATAATAATAATCTGTCTATTTTGGATTATATTCAATATGTACATATACATGCAATGTTCATAATTGCATTTTATTAATTTCATCTACATTTATGAATATTTTCAAAAACAAAAAGCAAAAATAGAAAAGAATTTTTTTTTGTTTACTTTTCTTCATATTAAATATTAAATACAAAAATTAAAATAAAATAATAAAAATCATTTTTTGTTTTTTTTTTTGTTTCATTATAAAACTCTTTTATTCAGTCTCAATTAATTAGTTTTATAGTAATTATTTTACTATATGATATAGATTTGAAAAAAAAAAAACAAAGAAAAAATTGGAAATTGAAAATTATGAACCTTGATATTTCGTAGTTATACTGAAAATAATATCTTGAATATTTAATATACAAAACAATTATCAGTATTATTTGTGTAGTGATTTTAAAAAAATAATAATAATAATAATTAATAATACATTTCATAAAATTAAACAGAATGAAAGGTATTATCATTGTTATTAATATTTATATACATATGTATGTATATACATGTTTGTATCTGTTATTTTTTTTTTTTTTTAAATATATACATACACAAATTTAAAATAATATACAAAACAGAAAAATTAATAAAAAAGGGAAATAAACAAAAATTTAATGAAAATTTGATATATTTACGTATAAATAAATTTGTTTAAATAAAATATTGATTAAAAAAGAAAAAAATAATAATAATTAAAATATGTTTTTTTAAATTTCATATTATTTTATATAATATGTGAATATATGTATAAAGTTCACAAAACCAGCTCAAAAATTAGATTTAATTTAAAATGAATAAAAAAAATAAAATAAAGTAATAAATAGAATGAATAAAATTGAGCTAAGATGTAATGTATTGGTTATACAAATGTTGAAAAAACAAAATTCAAAGCTAAGATAAAAATGATAATGAAAATAAAAGATAGGAAAAACTTTATTTTTTTTTCAAGTTTTATCTATCGCATAGAATATTTTTCTATATAATATTTAAGAAATAGCTTAAAGCAGAATTAACGAACAAAAACTGAAAATATCATTCAAAAAATAAATAAAAAAAAAGCAAAAAATAACAAAAAATGATTAATAATAAAAAAAAAGACATGCACACACACACACAAAACAAAGATCATAATAGACAATTGATAAAGTGAAACGGTATGGGTTTGTAAACACTTTTGTTTCAGTATTAAAATAAAATGAAAAACACATTTTTTATTTTGACTTTCTGAAATAGCAGCCACAGATCGTAAATTTTCTTAAATACATATGTATATAGAAAGAGAAAGTTTTTCTAAAAATGATACACACACATCCAAATACACGCCTTCAAGCGTGTTACATACATACATATGCATAGGAAAATGTTTTTTTCATTCTTTTTCCATTTTCCTTTTATTTTGTATTTTATATTTTTATGTGGTTGTGTGTATATACACACTTATTTATATGTGTTTATATATTCTACCCTTGGGAATTAGGGCTATTATGTGTATCTATGCCTTATATAGAGGTATGATTATAAACACGTATATGTACGTACATGTATGTATTCATATGTAAATATATATTTATATGAAAATTTTCGTATTAAAAACCTTTTATACAGTACATCTGTGTATAGCAAATTATAATATATAACCGTACAGATGCCCGTACATTTTCATATACATATGTATAACCTGTACACATATTATTTTTTTACATAATACATATATGAATTCATATATTCATATATGTACGATGTAAAAATGGGTTAGTTATTATGATACACATACCAAAGATACGCGTATACTGTATTTATATAAAATGAAACAAATTACCAAAAACATTAAGATTACGCGTTAAAATTTAATTTTAATCGTGATTTTATTCATCTTCTACGTATGGGATCGAAAATAATTTCTTTTTTCTTATTTTGTTTTTTGGAAAATATTTTTGTTACATATTTTATTAACCCGTTTTTGTTTTTCTTTTTAGAATTTTAATTGCATTAACATTTAATTGTAATTTTAATTTAAATAACGTACTTATATATTTTCAATTTGGAACAATAATCAGAGCTTTTAAATAATTGATAAATACATACATAAAAATGTTATATATGTACATGTACATACATTACATACGTATGGATTCATTTCATTATTATTCTTATATATTGTATAAAAATATAATAAAATGTAATATTTTTTTGTATTCGTTACGTAAGACATATTTTGTAAATATAATATTGAAATTTTCACTTAATTTTTCCAATTACGTAAAACGACCTAATAATATATTAATTGCTTTATAAACCATCAACGTATTTTAAATATGTCTATATATATACGAATAACGTATATGTACCAGTATTTTATAATGTCACATAAAAACAATAATTTGTATGCGATGTGTTTATTCTTAGTCCGTTTTTAGAATGGAAATAGAAATATTTTATGGCAAAGTATAGTTTAATATCGATATTACAATAAAATATTTTAATAAAATTTTATCGCGTTTATATATGTATAGGTATGCATACAAAAATCAAATATATAATATTTGAAAATGAGAAGAAATTTGTTTGATTTTTCGTTTTTTTTTTATCCTAAAAGAAATGAGAACCTAAAATGTTTAAAATGTGAGAATAAACAATTTTCTTTTGATTGATTTTCTTTATACTTGATCATATAGATACCACAGCAAATCTGTTTCAATTAGCAACGACACTCCAGAATTAAGAGAAAAATTAAGAAATACTATTCGTATGTAGAATTGTGTTTTTTTTTTTTTTTTTTTTTTTTTTTTTTTTTTTTTTAAAAGAGAGAATGAATGTTGTATAGATCCATTTTATGGAATGTTTTACGTTAATATGAAATGTAAAGATGAAGGATGAACTGTTACTTTAATGTATGTACACTTGATGATTTTTTTGGATTTTCGATTTTGCTGTAAAAAATTATTTAAAATTTTCATTCGAAACTTCCTACATTCTCTGAAATTTGTTTTGTTTTTTTTGTTTTATATATTTTTCGAATCCTTCTATTGTTATTTATATCGCAACAAATTATGAACTTCTTTGAATTTAACAAAAACAAAAAAACAAAAAACTCATTTTCTTTCATTCCGCCCTTATACATTCCTTCCACACCTCCGTTGATTATTTAAGGCTGTGTAATAATGATCTATGATAATAAACAACAATTCTACCTACATATATACATATATACTGTAATATTTTTAATTACAATACATATAAATATTATGTATGTATGTACGTAATGCAATACAGGTTGAAAAATAAATACAATCATTATTTCATATAACACAATTGAATAATAGATAGTTTACAATAGAAATTTTTGGAAATAAATAAAAATGTTAATATGTGTATAGTTATTTTATATACGTTTACGTAATTCGATCTATATTTGAAATATGTACATATGTATATAAATATACATTTTTATGCATGTACAGATAATTCTATGGACGTGTAAATGTCACAACTCATTTATTTGTTAATAATTAAATCATCATCGTACATATCATCACTTAATATCCTTCGTTTATACGTTTATATATTTTTATATTGATTTTCAAATAAATTTTTCAGATTTTTTTTTTTTTTTTTTGTTAATATGAGATTAAAAATCAAGTTTTTTCTTTTTAAAAAAAGTTGATTAATTCATTTTCCTTTCCTTTTGATTTTATTTATTTATTTATTTATTTATTTTTTTAAATTTACTTTTTTACTCACTTCAATATGCCAAATAACGCAATATCTTTATATAAAAATAACGTATTTAATTTTTTGTATTTTTCTTTTTCAGATTATGTATTTTTGGAAAATGATGGGATTCTAAAACGTTTGTTTAATAATAATTGTGATTAAAACAAAATAAAAATAAAACTGAAAAAAAAAAAAAAACAAAAAAACAAAAAATCTTAATCCGTCCAAATAAGTCAATATATACGAGTATATATAATTTTGTTTTTTTATTTTGTGCTTTCTATGTTACTTTTTTCTTTCTATTGCATTTTAAATTGATTAAATCACAATCTTTAAATTAAAAGCATTGAATGAAAATAAAGAAAAATAAATAACAACAACAACAACAAAAATTTAGTAAAATTTTAATGGAATCGTTTTATACTTTCGTATTTTAATCATCATTTCAAAAAGTTTTTTCTTTTATTTTCTTTATTGGATTTATTATCGTTTTTGTTTTTGAAAGTTATATTTTAATATTGTTATACGTTAATAATTTGATGAGAAAATGACGGCAATGCTAACGTCGATTACAAGAATAACAACGATGATGTAATGCTGATAATGCTGATTATGATTTAAAAAAAAAAAAAATGATTTGACAAAAAATAAAAAAAAATAAAAAAAATATAATTCTATTATATAACGTACATACATATAATGTATATGTGTATGTGTACAATATAATTTTAATCCAGAAGAGAAATAGAAAATATTATATATAAGTATAATATGGTAAATCGATTTTCATTATTATTATTATTTATTTTTTATTTATTTATTTTTTTTTTTCAAATATGTATAATACAAATAATTCAATTTTTTTATTATATACACTTTGTATGTATACTTTGCATACAAAACGAAATTACTTAAAATATTTGAAATGTATATATTACATTGTATTTGTAACAACAAGTGAACTTAACACATAACATGTATACAATACATTTTAGATATTAAATAAAATAACACAAACTGTATTCATTTATTTGTTGTTTTATTTAAATTGAAATTTATTATTTTAAATTTTATAAGGATTAATGGATAAAGTATTTATCCATATGAAAGATTAGAAATTAAAACCATTGGACAATTGTATTAAAATTAATGAAAATTCATTTATTTACAACTATGTATATACATATACGTATATAAAATTGTTATTTTA
Organism: Anthrax anthrax; assembly: GCA_963971155.1. Lineage (NCBI taxonomy): Eukaryota > Metazoa > Arthropoda > Insecta > Diptera > Bombyliidae > Anthrax > Anthrax anthrax. The sequence continues at coordinate 27,196,853 of OZ020121.1, read as the reverse complement.
AGCAATTTCAAATTAAAAAAAAAAAACGAATACAGAAAAAAAGAAAAGAAAAAAAAAACTGTAACTATACGTACTTTATTATTTCCTTTTATTTTAATTTAAATTAATTGTATATATGTATGTATATACATATATTGTATACATTTTTATAAGAATTTCAATATTCGATTATATTGTAATTTGCACTTATACAAATACAATATTTAAAATATCGTTAATTTTCTTTTTATTATTTTTATTTCCAGATTACATATATGTATAGAAATGATATTTTGCTGATTATGTATGTATGTATAGATTTAAATAAATTTTATCGAATATATTAAATATTTTTTATTCGTTTGATTCAAATGATATTTGAATTTGTCGTTATATATATATATATATTTTTTTTTTTTTTGGATTTAAATACAATGTAATAATAAATAATATTGCAACAAAATGTATATGTAAATGAAATCTACATGAATAAATTACAAAATTGTTTTAATAGATTATAATTACCTGAACATTTTAAGGATATTTTGGTATAATAATATCTTATATACGTACATATATATGAATACATAAAGTAACGAATACGTATTTTAATGGAAATAAATGAGAAAATAACAAAACGTACATTTTTAGGAATGTTTCTATTCGTTTAAAACCAATAAACGTGTACTTTTTTTTTGGTTTTGCTTTTATACATATACATACATATGTATATTTATTTTCGTTTAACACATTTGTGAAATTTCTCATTGTTATTTTATTTTATTTTATTTTTTTTCCCAATAAAGTGAAAATTACAAAATAAAGAATATCTATATATTTTTTTTTATTAATCAATAACATACAAAAGATAATACTGTTTTTTTCTTCAATTAAAATATTTTGATGAATAATAATAACTAGAATACATGCATAACATATGTTGGTGTATAAATATTTCGTTAAATATATACATATTGTATGTATAGTGGATATTGTTTTCTTTTGTATTCACAATTAAGAATTCTATTTAAAAAAGAAAATTAAATTGAAAAATGAACATAAATAGAAAATAAAATTGTATATAAAATAATTAAATAATGATATGACCAAAAATAATAGTAATAAAATTATGATAAATTATAATAAATTATATTTAAAAGGATTAAAATACACATATAACGTAACATTATTAAATGCTACAAATGTTAAATGTTAAATATAAAAAATGTTTAAGAACTTGTTGATAATTAATTAAAAAAAAAATAAAATAAAATAAAATAAAATTACTTTTTGTGTAAATAAAATAATAAATTAATTGAAAAATAAAATATGAAATTAATTCTAGAAAATTATAAAATAAATTTAAAACGTGAAAATAGAAAAAAAAATAAATAAAAATAGGCCTATAAATCTTTTTTTTGTTTTTTTAATTTAAATAAAAGACAAAAATTAACAATTTAATGAAATTATTAATAAATTATTATTCATATATACAATTTAAAAATATTAAATTGAAATTAAATGAGAAAGAAAAAAAGAAAGAGATATATTATAAACAGCATAAACAGATAATAACAAAAATACAAATAAAACAATTAAATAAATTAAATGATAATAAACAAATAACAATAAGATAACAAAAATATAAATTAAACAAAATAAAAATAAAAAAAAACAAAAACCAAAACCAAACAAAAAAAAAAAAAAAAAAACGGAATCAAATAAAATTAAATTACATTTTCAATAATGTTTATTTAATTTCAAAAAATAAATTTATTGTTTTCGTTTAGTTTTCATTTTTTAAATGTTGATTAAACAAAATATATATATTTTGCTTGAATTTCATATTCACGCATATTTACATATTAAAAAAAAAGGAAAAATGTACGCGAATGGAAATTTTTTTATTATTTTTATTATATTAAAATATACGAGCTTCATAAAGTTTCTATTGGCTGAAAATAGTACAAAATACAATGATATTATAAATAATATTAATAATGATACTAATAATTATAATAATATATACGAGTACAATATATATAATAATATAACAACAGCAACAGCAGAAAAAATAACAGAAAAAATAACAGAATCAACCGTAATAACATCAAATATTGAAAATCATAATAAATATAATATTAATAATACAACTAATCAAAATAATCAAAATAATAATAATAATAATAATAAAATATCATCACAAAAAATATCAGTACTTAATGATAATATAACAAATTCATTATATATGGCAGAATTTATTAAAAATAATAATAATAATGATAGTAATACAAGTACAAGAGAACAACAACAGCAACAACAACAAGATAATTTGAAGCTAAAACGAAAGGAGAAACGTTTCACTGAATTTAACAATAATAATGATAAAAATTATGAAAATGATGAAAATGATTCAAATTCAGATTCAGATGATATAAAAATTTTAGATGATGAAATTCTACCAAAGCCAGAGGCATTATTTAATTCTAAACAAAATTTATTATATCAAATACCAACACAACAAAAATTTCATCATCATCATCATCAGCAGCAACACATGCAGCAACCATCTGTTGCTGGTGCACAAAATGCACAATTACCAATATTTCCGGAAAGATCTGATGCTGTTTATTTTATTGTAGCTGTGATAGGTGGAGCAAAATTATGGGGTAGAACACTTGCTCGAACATTATTAGATATGGGACCACCGTTTGGTAGTCCATTAGGACCACCATTACGGCCAATATACATTGATTTACCGTCAAATGGAAGGTATGAAATATTTTCATATACATATGTACATATGTACATACATACATATAAGTATGTACAAATGAATAGTTTATTTTGAAAGTGGTGTAAGTCCATTTTTTTCTTTTTCAGAGAGATTTAAAGGAATCTAAATTATAAGAAAATTATATGATTTTTCAATTTTTTCAAAAAATTGACTCATATCATTTTCAAAATAAACTATCCACATATATGTATTCATTCCGTAGGATTTTAAAATATTTTCTTCTTTGATTTTTTTTTCGCTTGTCTCTATATTTGTTTTTAATCACACAATCTGTGCAAAGTTAAATTAAAAAAATTTCTAAAACTGATTTCGTCCTTTTTTTGTTTTTTTTTTAATTATTATTTAAAATTAACATTAAGAGATTTTGTGTTTATAACAGGCTATCTTCAAAAACGCATACATAGACATACATACATATACATACATATACATATGTACATATTTTTTAATGTATATACATATACATATCTATTAAATGTGTGTATTTAAAATAAATGCTTATTGATTTTCTATAATGTAATTCTTATTCATCCACCACATCATCAATCAATCAAAACGAAAAAGAAAGAAAAAAAAATCAAAACCTACATACAAAATATAAACAAGGATATGCCAAATATTATTAACAAAAAAGGCATCAATGTCAACTTAATTTCATTAAAGAAGAAAAAGAATAACAAAAAATATATACATATGTGTACGGCCAACAAAAAAAAATATAACAAAATATAAAATATATATGTATAACCAAAGTTATACATAAGTATATCATTACGTACCTTCGCTGTTATTTTTGTCATTATATATTTTTTTTTGGTGTGTGTTATGATCTGCATATCTGATGATAGCTAATTTTTGATGGAATATAGGAAATATTATGAATTATATTTTGATTGATTTCTTAGGCATCTAAGTATGTATGTATGTACATACATCATACACATATAAAGAATACACAAATGTTACATATTCATTAATTTTTTTTTTTTTTTATACATACATATTACTTTTTGTTTCTATTCTTTTTCGTTATTAATTTTATTATTATTATTATTACTGTTATTATTATTATTGTTCATCTTAGCAAATATGCGTGCACATGTTTAATACAAATATATTCATTTTACCATAAATTAAAAATCTATGAAAGATTAAATAAAACAGAATCTTTGAAAAACTTTGAAAGACTTTGAAAAACTTTTTTTTTTTTTTTTTAAATACTTTTTCTTATATATTAGCAGTTATTATAATATGTACATCTACATAGTACCTATATACATATAATATCTATACATACATACATATTATGTGTGTATGTATGTAATTTCTTTTCCATATCACCATATTGATATATATTTGGAATATATAGACTTAATAAAACAATAGAAAGAATGAATGAAAATTATAAGCACAGGATATGTATTAAAAATACAAAAGGTTAATATTATGCGTAGATACAAATTTTTACATAAGTATAGATACATATGTCTACATTTACATGATATAAATCTGTATGGTACATATGTATGCGTGTTGATGATCACAAAAGTGATCTATGTCAAAAATTTTCAAAAGAAAAAATGTTTGTTTTTATTTTTATTTTTTTTGGTTACGTTATTCGTATAACGAGGGTTTAACTTTGATATCTGAAAATTAAGATTGTACTTCAAGTAAAAACCTCAATCAATCTAAAAGTCAACTATCATACTTGTAATTTTCCTTTTCTATAAGGCTTATGTAAAAAATGCAAATAAAAAATCTCAGAATATCTCAGAATTTAAAATATCTTAATAAAATAAATAAAATATCTCAGAATTAAAAAAAAAAAAAAAAAAAAAAAAAAAAAAACAATTATTTAACGCCCACTTTCGTAATCATAGTATTTAATATTATATTATACTGTTGCTACATTGGTAACCAGCAATATATGATATAAATACTTATATTATAGGTAGGTACCTAAGCTTAAACGATAGGAGTATGAGTTTTTATATTATGTACATATAAATAAGAAAAATAAAGAAAACATTTTTAAAATGCGTTATCTCTACATGTCAAAAAAATATTTCTTATGTCTTATACATACATATATATATATGTATATTACCTAATCACGTATTTAACAATAGATTTTAAATATCATTAATTTTTTATTGAAAATATTGTCATCATAATTCTATTGTAAAACATTTTCAGTTCATTTACGTGTGCATAATCAAATACACGTGTATAAGCTTAATGGAATAAATACACCCACATATTATGTACTTATATTTTTCTTTTCATTGAATTTGAAAAAAAAAAAAAAACAAAAAAAATGAAATAAACAATTTAATTGTTTTTAATATGAAAAAATATCTAATTCTTATTTTATAAATTACATGCTCTTTACATTACAGTGTTTTGTATTTAAAAGCTATTCAAAGAAACGTTTACAATAATGTGACTATTAATAAACAATAAAAATCTTTTATTATTTGTTCATTTAATTGCCAATTTTGTCTATCAATATAAATATTTTTCTTTTATTCTATTAAATTCATTGTAAATATTTATAGGTTTTCTGTTAAAGTATTGACGTCGCTATGTCAGCAAGTTGAAAATGTACCTTTGGCTGGCGTTATTGTTATTGGCGATGGGCAATCTGCACGTGCTATCGCTTTATCTGGAAATGCTATGGGTGTACCAGTTCTTTGGGCAAGAGGTGGCACAGCACACATTCATGGAGCACAACGTGAGGTATAATATACAATTATACATATGTACCTAATATTTAATATATATTTATATAAAACATATATATATTAATATGTATATGTATGTATGTATATATACTATATAGTATGTACGAGTATCTCTTATAAATGTAATCAACATGTTGCTTAAAAAGAGCTCTTAATCCTTTGATAATTTGTATTTATTATGGAATAAAAAAAAAAATTAAAAATAGACACAAAAACAAACACTAAACACATTCAATAAAAAGAAGAGCCAAAACTAAATAAAAAAGATAGTAAATGAAATAACAAAAAAAAAAAAAAAAAAAAAAACAGAATAAATAGAAAAAATAATATTTAATGTTTGTGCAAACTGTTTCATTTGTATGAATTCGTATATGTACGTATACACATATAAAATGAATTTTTTTTTTTTTTTAACAGGCACAAACAGAACTTCAATCAATGTTGCAACCTTCTGCAAAGGAAATCCTTACTGCCATAAGAGCTCTATTTTTACAGGTGAGTACATTGTATATTCTATTACATAATGTATAATAAGTCCATAAAAGCGTATGAAAATAAATAACATTAAATGGTAAAAATGAAAAGAAAATATAAAAAAATAAATGTATTAATAAAATAGGTACTGAATTCATGATGAAATTTATTTCTAATTAGAAAACCAGCTTGAGTTAACAAAATATTTATTTATTTTCATTTATTATTTGTTTATGTTTTGTAACATACATACATACAATGTTATTTTTAATTTTTTACTATATTTAATGTGTTAATAAACATCAATTGTTTTTTATATTTATTTATTTATTTTCATTAATTTCCCATAAGTTTTATACATACATATATTTATGTACGTCTAGTTTTACACTACATTATGTATATAATTGTATGTCTGTATATTTATGTATATACAATAATATCATTTTATACGTATATGTACATTCTAATGTGTGAATTTCATCGAGAAAGTTTTTTAATACACACATTATATGCATACATAACGTTAGATAAAAATATTTATATGGTAAACATTATTAGAAAATTAATGTTTAAATTTCATTTGTATGTATTTTATTTATATTTTTATATAGACACATTGGCATTCATTTTTTGTTGTTTCTGATCCGGATGCTACAATGATCTTGACTGGAAATGAGGGAAGTTCATTACGTGAACCACCATTACATCCAAAAATTTTACCATTAACTTTAGCTAGTGATGGAGATATATTTAGGTAATTTCTAAATTATAAAAATATAGTATATAAATATGTAATTTTTACTTTTATATTTAATCCTAAAGATTGAATAAATTTTCTCTATAACTTTATGAATATGTAGCATACATGTACTTATACTGAAAAATAAATAACGTTTAATAACATCATTATCTTTTTTACAGATGCATACATAAGTATGTACTTAGTAACAAAATCCCTAATTATCTGATACCATACAAACAAATAAATAAATGAAAAATGAAAAATGAAAAAAAAAAAATCCTATAGAACATTTATTTGTTGTTTGATTTAATAACACTTTCCTTAGCAACTGCATAATGAAATTTCATAAATTTTATCTAAAGTCTATTTTGTATAAATATATTAAATTGTGTATTTATTTTTGTACAATATTAAATTCTACTGTAATTATATGTAATTGGATTTTAATTAAATGTCATCAAAGATTCAATTAAATTTATTTTTATTTTTTTTTCCATCATTATACACATACATACATATGTATGTACATAAAAGAAAAGATAAAGATAAGTGTTTAAGAAGTATAACAGCATGTGAAACTTTCAATTGCTTCAGAATGATATCAAATCCTGAATGATATCATTTTTAATAGACATTATTTTGTGTTTTTTTTCCTACAATATATTCCTGTATGCAGCTAAAATTTTTATATAGTTCAAATTTTATTCTTAAAAATTACATTACTTGGCTTATACGTACATACATATGTATGTGATATAAACAGGAATGCCTCATACATTTTTATTAATTTAAAATTTTAATTGAAAATTTTTATCACATTAAAATGAAATCATTTTGTTTTTTTTTTTTTTTCCAAATTACATATTTTATATTTACATAGTTAAATATACACAGACATATTCATATACATATGTATATATGTATGTGTGAAAGCCTCATCTTAAAGTAATTTTTAAAATATGAAAATGTAAAGGTATAAAATATTGAAATTCAGTTTATTTTTTTGTCTTCTTCTTTTTAAATTATTTATTTGTACTAAATAAATGTAATCATATGAAAATTTTACATAAAATTATTTATTTTCATTTTATGTCAATTTTTTATTTTATTTTTTTTCCATTTACATTTTATTAGGCAATTAGCAGAAATATCACGTTCAACACGTGGTATTGTATTATTATTATGTAATTTAATATCAGCTCGAAAAATAATGTCACAAGCAAAACGTTTAAATATGGCTGGGGGTCATTTTATTTGGTTATGGGCAGATACAAGTAGTACAACAGAATTTTTTGATTTTAATCAAAATCCATCAATTATTGAATATCCAGATGCAGTAAAACAATTTGAATTAGGAGCTAAACAAATTCCAAATATTAAAATGAATGGTGATAATGATCATTCATCTGAATTGCATAATATTGAAGATTCAATTCGAAGAAATAATTTTGATGAAATTAATAAATATCATGATGAATATGGTATAAAATCACAGCAACAGACATCATTATCATCATCATCATCATTATCGTCATCATCATCAACATCATTTTCACAGGATAAATTGCATTTGAATAAATTTCAACAAAAAAGGCAACCATCATTGTCATCATCATCATCATCGAAATCCACGTCAGAACACATTAATTTGAATCATAATAATCAAAATGATAATAATCAAAGAATACATTTAAATAAAAATAAAAGAAATATTAATGATAACAGAAATATTCAATATGAATCAGTTGAATCAGAATCTATTGAAAATGTTGATTCATTTAAATTAAATGTGAATGGTGTTCATCAAGAAAATTTAGAAAAAAAATCGACAAATGATGATGATATATCATCATCATCATCAATGAATTATGATTCATTATATGATTATAATGATCGAATTACCAATACAAATGACAATAATAAAAATAAAAATAATAATAAAAATAATAAAAATATTGTTAATAATAATGATAAAGAACATAATAATAATTATTATCATGTTAATCCATTTAATCATATAAACGATACATTGGATTCAATAAATTCAGATAAAAGTATTAAACCAAAACGTACATCATCACCATCATCATCGTCGTCATCGTCATCATCATCATCAACATCATCAATATATTATGGAAAAAATATAACAACATCAAGTCATGTATTATTTCATCATTTTGAAGATTTTCCAATTGGTTTACTTGCATTACGTCCAGTTAAAATGCCAGTTGATAGATATTTTATTCGATCAACAATACGTTTATTTGCCTCAACATGGTCAAAAATTGAAAATGAACAACATGAAATTAAATCAAATCAATATAATGAAAATGAATCACAACGTGTAAAATATAATCGTTTAAATCGTGATCATTTAAATATTAATAATAATAATAATAATGATAATGTAAATAATAATGATAATTTTAATATAAATATGAATAATAATAAACGAATTAATCGAAATATAAATAACAATTTAATACAAAATAAAACAGTTAACACTAACCAATTAGAACAGAAAAAACACAAGATAATAAAACGGCAACAAAAACAACAACAACAAAAACACAAACAATATTTTCAACAACAACAACAACAACAAAATACAAAAAATCAAAATGTAAATACTCATATTAATGGTGAATTATTTAGAAATAATAATAGAAATAAAAATGTTATATTAAAGGATAATAATATTTCAAATAGTTCAATTAATAGTTTCAACAGTTTATTAAATGAATATAATAATAATAATAATAATAAAAATAATAAAAATGAAAATAATAATAATAATACAAATAGTATGATAAATAGTTATTTAAATGGTGATAATACATTATTATTATTAAATAGAAGTGATCTTAATGAAAATTTAACAATTAGTTCTTATAATCAAAATTTAAGTGGCTTAATAAATATGAATTCAAAATTAAATGAAAGCAATACTATTATGAAAAACAGTAGTAATTTAAATTTAATTAATAACAATAATAATAACAAAAATAATAATTCAATTAATTCAAGTAAAAAAACGAAACGTTACAAAACATGGTGGTCATCAAATTCATCAACATCACCCTTATCAGCATTTTCATCATCATCATTTTCATCAAGGGAACAACAACAAAAACATCAGCAACAACAACAATCAAGTTCAATGTATGGTAGTGGTAATAGTGATCGATTTAAAAATATAAATTCATATTATAAAGGTGGCTGTTTTGGCACATCAAATACCAATGAAATTAAAAGAGCAACAATATTTGCAAAGTAAGTATATAATAAAATATGTTCTTATATTATTATTACAAAAATTAAATTGTTTATGTATATTCGTATATACATTCAAATTTGTCGTGTACATATTTTTATTCGTAATCTATTTTACAAGTACACTATGTAAAATGAATTTTACATGATAACGTTTATCTGATGATATGGTCAAAATAAAGTTTAATACCACTTACAATACATACATAGAAATTTTGAATAATTCTTCCAAATCTTGAATTTATTATTAACATTCAATTTTAAAAATTAAAAATATTATTTATCGATTTAAAAAAAAAAATAAAAAAAAAAAATAAATAACGTTTATTTAAAATATTTTTATAATTTGAAAAATATTTTCTTGTTTCTTTTATTGTTTAACATTTTTATAAGGGTAAAGTAAAATCTGTTGAAGCAAAAACAGGAGAAAGAGAATAAAATTATTTGTAAAAATTGAATATGTATTATTACAATGTATATATTATTACCGATTCAATTCAATTGGTTTGTTAGAGGTTTATAATATAAAATATATGAAAGTACTAAATTTGAATTTGAAATTATACAAATTTTTTTTTATTCTTTTTTATTTTTTAAATTTTTTAAAATGAAAATAAATTATATTTACAATGTAAAATTGGTTACAAATTATTTAATAATATAATATTTAATTAAATTGTATGAATAATGAATTCATTTGTATTATATACATATACGTATGTATATGTATATAGTTAAGAAAATAAAATAGATTGTTTTTAATTTAAAACAAGATATTTATTTTTCGACATAGTACATTGATTGGATTGCTCATACATATAATGATCAAGTTAAATCATGAATAAATGATTTTCCATTATATTACCATTTCAGGATAACTTTTATATTTTACTTTTATTAATATAATTTTGGTTATCTTTTTTTTTTTATAGCAATTTTTTACAAAATACATTTTCAATTTCAATAATTAATACAGATATGTTTAAATTTTTCCAAAAAACGTTTAACAGACAAAAATTTAAAACATAAGAATATTTAAAATTTTTTTTGCATGTACGATTTCTATAGAAAAAGTAAATACATATGTCTGTATGTAAATAAATAAAATTCAAGGATAAATACAAAAAACGCAATATCACGATTTAAAAAAAAAAAAAAATGTTATTAATGATATGAAATTACAAAATATGGTTGTGCATCAAATTGCACAAATTTCAAAAAGAATTATGTGAATAATGTTCGTCATTTATTATTTTGTATTTAAATTTTCAGAATACAAAAAAAATAAAATAAAAAACAACGAAAAATAACAATTGAAAAAAATAAATCGCAGTTTTTTTCTATTTATCACTTTGCATATTACTTTATTTCATTGTATTCAATGTTCAATTCACAGTTAAAAAACATCAATTTGTAAATATTTTGATTTCATTTTCAAAAGTTATATATACGTACAAACTTATATACATAATGTATACAAATTATAACATATGTATGTAAATAAATATGCAAAGATATTCAACATCAATGATAACAATTGAAAAAAAATTTCAGATCAATTCATTTGCAATTTAAACATATTTCAAATTTTACAGTATTCTAATGTGAACATTTTAAATTGAACAAGACATATGAGAATAAAAAGTACTCAAACATATATACATTGTATAAAATACACATGTATTCACATATGCGGTATTGCTTAATGAATGTTTATATATGTATATGTATGTGTTATATACTTATATGCAAAATAGTTTGTTATGTTGTGAAATCATCAATGATGTCCTTTTTGTAAAAATTGGTACTTATTTTTTATATTACATTTTCTCTTCTTTTTTTTTTTGTTTATTTTTTTTAACCATATTTTTCTTAACTGTACTATTTTGTATGTACTTATTTGAATGGCTTCACAATTTCTTTTTCTTTTTTCTTTTCTACATAATTTTTTATGTGTAATGTATGTGAATAGATTTGAAAAGAAAAGAAAAAAAAACAAAACGAAAATGTGAAATAAAAATACAAAGAATAATAAACACAAAATCTTGATAAAATAAAAGATACAAAATCGATAATAAGTTTTTCAGTAATATTTGCATATGTACATGCTCGTACATATTTTCCAAAATTACAAAAAGAAAAAAAAAACAAATAAAAAAATAAACGTGCCATTTAAATATGAAGCATATGTATGCATATATATATACACGTAAAAAATATGATAAAATGAAAATAGCGTAGTAATTCATGGTGTAAAAATTAAAATAGAAAAAAAAACAACAGCAATTATATACTGCTAAACATTAAAAAGCCAAAAATAAATAAAATAAAAAGTATGCATTAAAAATGTAAATAGTGACTGCAAGCAAAAATGAATAAAAATAAAAATAAAAAGTAATGAATAAAATCAAATAATGCTGGTGTACATACAATATATACTTAAGGATATATACATATATGCATATTATATGTATACGTAAAATGAAATACGAGAAATGGTCTTTTATTTTCAAGTTGATTAAAATTTTATGATAAAATCATGTCTAATATTGAAAATAAGAAAAATAATGAAAATAAAAAAAAAAAATATATACATCATAATAAGGAAAACGAAATTAAGAAAATTTTTCATAATTTAGCATGAATTTTTTTATTTGCAATTTAAATTTTGATTTATTTTTATTATTTCATAAAATGAATCAACAGAAAAAATCATTACAATAATGAAGAAAAATAAAAAATTTTGCATTTGAATAAATATCGAATACATTTTACACTGTACATGTAATACATTCACATGGTTGTATACTATAAAATGTTGCATTTTCTTAAAAAAAAAAAATAAGGGTAAAAAGAAAAATAAACAAAAATTAATAATAAAATTTTATTTAATTTGAATTATTTGATTAAAATAAAAATAAAATTAAAATTACCATTTTTCAAATTAAATTACCATTAAATATGTAATAATAATAAAATTATATATACATATATACAAAGAAAAAAAAAATTTTTTTTTATGGTTTTCGAATGTACAATTTTAATAATATTGATGTTTTTTAAAATAATTTTCATACATTGTATTCAGTAATTTATATCTATGAAATCTTTTAATATGAGTAGTACATATTTGCACTTAAAATTTTTAAATATAATTTTGTATTATTGAAATGCATGTACATATGTACATAAAAAATGTTTATTCATAAAATTTTTCCATAATTTTTTCATTAAAATAATGAAATAAAATTTTAATTCATGTACAAGAGAACATCAATGAATAAAATAAAATTCTTAGTAATTTGCACACATATATATGTACATATTTACATGTATGAATGTTACAATATGTTACATAGTGGTTTTTCTATATTATCGTATATAATATTATTAAAATTTTGTAACAATTTTCGATAAAATTTAATTTGTATACGAAAAAAAAAAAAAAAAAACGTCAAAACAAATGTAACATTACGAATATTGCATTATAATCAGTGTTATCGTTTTGATACAATTGCAGTATTTTTACTGAGATTTTTATTATGTGATATTGGAATATTGTATCTACATACATTTAATTTAATTTAATTACTTTTATTTTCAAATGTAATGAGCTTGAAATTTAAATCGTTTCCATGTGCCGTCTATGAGAATAAAATCCAAGAGCCACTGTAAAATATATAATACCAATCGTAAAAAAAAGTTATAAACAAAATAAAAATAAAAAAACTGATGTAAACATATTACATTAGAAACATTTATTTTATTTATCTTTTTTTTTGTAAATTTATTTTGTTTTTCGGATAAATAAATAAAATGAATATGAATCAGAAGAATTAAGGTAAAATAATAAAAAAAAAAAAAAAACATATTTAATATAACATTTTTTTTTATTGTTCTTTTGTTAAAAAGAAAATAAATCAATTTATTTTGCTTGAATGAATTTTTAAAAAATTTCCATTGAATTTGAAAATTATTATTTATAATAATATGAATAATGTGAAACGTATATAATTTATATTTTATTCCGATACAATTATTTTTATTCTATCTTTAAGGAGACTCTTTTCGCTCAATTCTACATAAATTCAAAACAACAAACAAAAATGAAGGCCTTGAATGTTTTTTTTTTAAATATAAATTTACTATTAACAACTACGAAGTAAATTTTATTTTTACGTTTTCTAGTATAATAAGTTAACAATAAAATGTATAATTTGTATTTGGAATTGTAATTTTCAATATTATTGGATTTTTTTTTTTTTTTTTTTTTATTACATTTTATTTTTATTTTATTTAATGAGAATTGTTTTTCTTGAATTTCACATTGAATGAACAATACAATTTTGCCAAATACGAATAAAATAAATAAAAATTATTAAAATGAAATATAACACTGTTGAAAAGATATCAAATTATAAAAACAGAAATCAAATTGAAAATGAAAATCAAAAATAATATATTTATGTATTTTTTTTTCTTTTTTTTATATTTAATTGTAAAAAGAATTATTCTTTTATCATTTCATTTTGTTTTTTTATTTTTTTTTATTTTTATTTTTTTTATTTATAGAATTCATATTAACTACATATTTCATATTTAAACATTATATTTACTCATATGTCCGTATATATTCACATAAGTATGTTTAATATAGCATTTTATACCATAATAAACATAAATAAAATTTAAAGTTAAAAAGAAAATTGTGAAGAAGACTATATAATATATTAAATAAAATCACACAGTATGAATAAGTGACCTCTTTAATTCAATTTAATGTCCATTTCAGATTTTATAATGATTCAATACAATTTTTGTAGATTTTGTAAAACAAATAAAAAATAAAATGAAATAAAATACGAAGATAAATTTAGAAAGAAAAAAAAAAAAACAAATCATACAAACAAAATCATAAGTACGAAAAAAATAGGGATAAATAAAAACGATTTTAAATTTTATACAAAAGGAAAAATATATGAAAGCAGTAGAATACTTATATATGTATGTACGTATGTATATCAGACAAAAGAACACATATATACATGTGCACGTCAATATGCGCCAAGATACGTGTTTATACATACATACTATATGTATCTGTTAAATTGAATAAAATTGTATATGAACACATTTTATTTGTGAGAAATTATATACATATGTACATATATGTACATTAAATTCAATGCAAGCATATGTATAAATGAATTTAGCAAATAAAACATAATGTAACTTAATTGCTCCTGCTGGTAAATTCTAAATAGAAAATGTCCTTATTTTATTTACTCATTATTTAGTCTTCTTTTTTTTTTTCGTAACGTGTACAAAACATCAAGTACATGAAAAGAAGTAAACCAGAATGACATATGAATAAAGTATGTATCTTTTGCATCATCATCATTTTTTATTTAATTTTTATTTATTTATTTTTATTTTTTTTCATAATATGTATTACATTAAATGTGTATACTATTATTATTTTTTTTTTCTATATGAATACGAAAGTGATTACGTATACATGTGTACATGTGGTGTTATATACATACGTACATATGTATATACAAAGTAGTATTTTTATACATGCAAAAACATATTAATACTATTACATTTTATAAATACGTATTACTAACAATAATTAAATATATTACGGATATGTTTAAAAATGATTTTTTCTTTAAAGCATATTGTATACAATTCACATCCATGTAAAAAAATTTTATTTTCACTTCATACATGAATATACAATTAAATTAGTTACAAATATGTAACATTCATGTCCATACATACTATGTATGTATATTTAAATGATAACAACTAATTAATATAATTAGTATAACATAGCATCAAATTTGAAAATATTTTAAATACATGTATGCATGCATGCATTAGGTTATGAAAAAAGAAAATTCATCATCATCATATTAACTTTGTTTATTACTATGGCCACAAATCTTAAAATAAAATTGATTTTTTTAAATAAAATAAAATTTCTTTGGCTTTCCATGGAAATGAATTTAAAAAAATCTGACTAAAAATCAAATTAAAAAAGTAAATTATACGATAAGGTAGCTTAATGCGATTTATATAAAAATATGCACATTCTGCGAATATACATATGTATACGTAATATATACAATATATACAGATATAAAATTGAAAAAACCAAAAAGAAAAAAGAAAGGAAGAAAATATTAGCAAGGTTAAAGAGAAAAGTTTGTACTCAAAATGGAATTATATTAAAATTAAAGAAATATATATACTAATCATAATAAAAGCACAGAAATGTATTTGAGTTTTCCTTTATCAAATTTTAATATGAATTTTTATTGAAAATTTATCACTTCAATTCTAATAGAATTGATTTTTTATTTTTTTTTTTAATATTTATTTTCAATGTGTAGTTCATTTGTGTGTATGCGTTTCCACAAAAAACAAAAAAGGATAAAAATGTTTTTTTTAAAAATAAATACTGTTCTTACATATGTACAAAATTCTTTTGAAATCAAAATATCGATTTAGTTCTTATGTATGTACATAAGTACATATGTATGTATACGATATATTGATATCCCGTATTTCGATTTTCTTCTTTTTTTTTTCTAAAATACATCAATTCAATGTACACATATCACTAACATACAGTATAATCTACATAAATGATATCTTTCATTAATGTATGTACATTACGAATACTATACTTCATACACTAATTCGATGTAGTTAAGACCTTTTTGCCTTGGGACTATATGTATCTTTTTTCTTCTCTCATAATTTCTAATAAGATCATCTCGCTATTAGTGTTACCACAATCTGTATAAAGTTATCATATGTATAATACGAGATGAAATTTTTTTTAATATCAGTATACAGCAACGTAAAATGATACTACTTTATGTCATTTCCATAAGACCTTAACTGCATCGAATTAGTGTATGGAGTATAACTAATAATGGAAATGATCAGTATTGTTGACAAAATAATATATACATATATATACCTTATACTAGAATGAACAAAAAAGGAAAAACAAAAATTATAATAAAATCAAAAATCAATTCTTTGTTTGTTTTTAATGATGATCATTTATAATTTTGATGATATAGAAAGTTATATGAACATAAAATTAAAGCAAAACCTGAGAAAAAATTAACTTGCTTTATTTTTCCATAATATTTATACCTACATAATATATACACACATATTTATATACACATATATATATACACTAAACCGTTCTTTTAATTCGTAGAGAGAAAATTACATTAGAAATAAAATAACGAAAGGAATTTAAATTAGTTTTAATTAAATCAATTTAAATAATTACTGACAATAAGAAGAAAAAACCAAAAAAATAAAATTAAAAAAAAAAATGCAAAAAAATAAGAATAACAAGGAATTTAACTCAACCGAGAAAATGAAAATTATTTTATTACCTTTAAGAAGAAAATTTAAATGCGGATGTACACCGCACAAGAATGTACTTATCATATACATATGTACATACATATCTACATATTTATATGTACATATAGTAAATAAATATTTAAATGTTTGTGTATTATAATGTATTCATTAATGCACGTATAATTCCTTTATTTTTATGTAGGATAAAAGTCAATCAGTCAACTGTGTATTATTTTAGTACATATCTACATACATATATGTATGTATAACACTGTTTACAATTCTATATACTAGTCTTATATACAAAAATGTATCAATGTGTACATAATATGTACAATATATGTATGTTAAAAAATTTCAAATACTTTCATGTATATGTATTATATGTATATGCATGTACACATACATATGTACATATAAGTATAGATTTGTGTATTTGTGTTTTTATACGATAAACATAAAATTATGTAGATACATAAATGATTATAAGATGTCTAACAAAAGATTAATAATATACATAGATTGTATTTTAGTTTTAATCGTTACATAGTGACGAAGCTATATGTACATAAATGTACATACATATGTACATATGTATATAAGCCAGTAATACTTTATGCTACTTATTTAAAGAATTGTATAAAATAGAATGGAACACTGACAATCAAAACAATCGATATTTTCACACTGGAATTTTTCATTTTCGTTCACACTATTTACATATCAATTTCATAATAGAATTTTGTGAGAAAAAATAAATATGTATCTATGAAAACATCATACACTTGCTTTTCATATTAAAACAAGTAAAATAAAATTATTTAAAATTTTTATTACCAACAATCGATGTTTTCAATACAACTAAATGGCACAATCGATTATTGTATTCGATTGTTGTCGTTCGATATCGCATAATTATTTCTAATAATGTTTTATTTATAAAATATTATAGGCATAATTGACCATATAATTTCAGAAAATTTACTTACATATGTATATCTGTGTTATATGTATGTACTTATGTAATAAGTATGTACATATTTACTGTACACTTTGTAACAACAAAAGACAATGTTACAGAATGAAAGAAAAAAAAAATTAAATTTCGTGAACGAAACACCTCAAATATCGTACGAGACAAACAACATTCATTACGGAAATATGTTTGTTAATATTTTCTATTTGTTTGTACTTATGTAAAATTTAAGTAAATAATTATGTCTTTACAACATGTTATGTTCAATTATATACTATGTAGATATACAATACAAGTAATTCTGAAAATTTGTTTTATTATTGTCAAATTTTTTTTCCCAATAGTAAAAGCAAAAAAAATAAAATAAAATGTAACATTATGTTAACAAAAATAATTTTCTAAAATGAGAATCCTTTTTACCAGATTATATGTATTGTAGCGTATATAAACGAATTTTATACAAATGAACGAATATACATATGAGGCATATTTATATATTCACTTGTACAATATGTATTCAATGTTTATACATAGTATATTGTCCCTTTTCAATGAATTTTCATTTTCATACGAAAATATTCTACTTTTGCCATTTTACCTTTTGTATTTTCCTTTTTCCACCTCATTAAAATTTTCTATCATCTTGAAAAACAAAAATTTTATATTTTCATTTTAATGTAAAATATTTAAACGACAGTTGAATTTTCATTTAGAATTTTTTTTTTTTTTTTTCATTTTATTTTATTTTAATTTTTATTTATTTATTTATTTTTTATTTTTACTATAGAGCATTAAAAAAGGCAACAACTCTTGCTCTTTCTGGACAAAAGTTATCAAATGGTAACATAGAAAAACCGTTAATTACAAATTTTGAACTTTTAAATTTAGTTCCTGATGATAATACAAAAAAGGTAGAAATTGATCTAAATGATTCAATTATACGTCGACGAGGTCCACGTAAACCAGAAAATGAATTATCAAAGTGGCGTAGAGTTGGTTTGATATCTGGAATTAATGTTCAATTGGATACAATTGTTTGGCCAGGTGGTGATATTGTAGTATCAGGTAAAAAAAATTAAAATAAAACAAAAAAAAGTAAACATCTTGTTTTTTTGTAAATGAAAATATGATAGCGGTGAAAAGGGAAAATTATTGAATCATTTGTTTGATTTATACTTTTATAATGTAAATCAGGATTATCAGCACGAGCAAGAACAGTTTTTCGTATAGTTACTGCATTAGCACCGCCTTTTGTCATGGAATCAGAACTTGATGAAGATGGACTGTGTCTTAGAGGCCTACCTTGTCACAGATTATCACCAACCGGTAAACATAATTTAACATTAATGTTTAATGCAATCGAAACAAGGGATCGTTTAAAAGAAGATGCCATGGAGCATGGTAAAAAACCACCAAAAGATAATACTGATACCTATGATCATTCATTGTACAAGTACGTTTAATGTTTTTTTTTTTTTTTGTTTTTTATCATATTTTTCGTGCATTCAAATAACAGCAAAATAAAATAAATTATAAAATAAAATTTCCCCTAGCAATTTAAAATAGAACATTTTAAAATTCTTATTCAAATTAAATTAAATTACTATCAAAATATTCAAAATATGAAATTTTGAATTATCAAATTTTACATTAATTAACATAAAAATGTAAGTTGAATTTTATTTTGTTTTTGTTTTTTCTATTTATATGAATATATTAAAAGAACAAAATGTTGTTATGGCTTATCTATGGATTTGTTAGACAATATTGCTACAGAATTAGGGTTTGAATTTCATTTGTATATAGTACGTGATGAATTATTTGGCACAAAATATAGTAGTTTTAATGATGAATTCATGCGTACTATAAGCAGGCATGGTAGTAAAAAAGTATATGAAAATCCATATAGTAATACTGATGAAAAACATTCAAATTATTGGAATAAGAAAAAATATCAACATCAGAATCGATTTTACAACAATCCCTCTCACAGCGTAGATCATCATCATCATCATCATCACTATCGTAACAATAAGGACCAATTTGAAAATTACAGAACTTCGAATGAAGAACGAACACATAATGATGGTAATTTGTTTTTTTTTTTTTTTTATAATGATTTTAATTTTATTTAAATTTTATACCAATCATTGTATAAAATTTCTTATAATTTATTTTACTCATAATGAAATATAATGATCATTATTTATTTATTACAATATTGTAACAGTGTATAATTTTAACTTTTGATTGCTTTAATATCAATGTAGAGAAGAGCACATCATAAAGATCAATTTAAAATTATTTATTTTTGTTTAGCCAGTTTCGAACGACAAACTAATTTGAATAACAGAGATTCTGATGATGATTTTTATTCACCATCATCATCATCAATGGAATTTATTAACAATAATCATCCAAATAGAAGAAATTATGATTTAAATGAAAGCAATGAAGATGATAATATTGAAAATGATGATGATGATAATGAAAACGAAGAGGAAGAAGCCTTTTTATATTGGAATAGAAGAAGAACTAGTAACAGTAGATCGAAATTATATGAAGATAATAATGAATATTTTATGAAAAACAGAAATTACAACAATAAAAAACGATCTAAAAGGAAAGGTAATTAAACATTTCAGAACTTTTAATTACATTTAATAATTTGATTTTTTTTTTTACTTATACATTACTTAAAAAAATTAATATGTACACCCAATTAAACTAGAAAAAGAAATTTTTTTTCAATTAACTGATTTATAAAAAAAATTTACAGCAGTTTAAAAGTATAATTGAAAAATATTTCAGATTTCAATTAAATTTTCTGTATAAAACTAGAAAAAAAAAATAATAATTTTGATCACTTATTTCAATTTAAATCAATATTTAAAACAAATATGTATACTACATTGGTGTACATAAGCTTTTTTCTATTCAAGATTTTATTTCGTTTTTTTTTTATAACGTTTTTTTCATAGCTCAATGGAATGGAATAATTGGAGATTTGATATCAGGATCTGCTGACATGTCATTTGCACCATTAAGTGTATCAAAGTATGTATAACATTCTACAACCATAAAAAACTTTGTTATTAATTAATAAAAAATAAAAAAAATATTTAAAAAAAAATAAAATAAAATAAAACAAATGGTATCAAACGCTATTAATTATTTTTCTGTTTTCATTCATCATTTTTTCTACATGACTTGTTATTTTCTGTTATTTTTTCCATTTTGAATAGAAATATCTACAATACAAAATACCTTGACATTTCTATTCTTTAGTAAAATTTATTCATATTGCCTGCCATAGCAAAATATAAACAAAACGTCCCTAATGAAAATGAAAAACAAATAAAAAAAAAAAATGAAGAAAAAAAAATAATAAACAAAAAAAAATACATGCCTAGATATTTTTTGGTAATATTAATGTACTGGATATCAAGGAAAACATTTGAAAATATTATTATTTATTTAGAAATTTAATGCTCTGTGCAAATGCCTAGTTAACTCATATTGCGGCGGTAATTACAATGCAATCACATACTATATGATTGAATGTGTAATTGTTTAAAATTTATTTGAAATTAAAATATACACCAATATAGATTTTTTTTTTAAATTTTTAATTGCAAAGAAATCGTATATAATTAATCTTGGAAATATAATATACAGAGCTTTATTATAAAGTAATTCAATTATGTTATTGTTACATTTTATAATGTTTAAATATTTTTAATTTTATAATTTTCTAAATCAAAACTTTATTAGTATAGTAAACATTTTCCGTAGAACTTTGAACATTTTTATAAGATGTAAAAAGTAAAGAAGAAAATAAATTGCAAAAGATTAAATTGAAATTATTTTAAAAATTTTCTTCAAGTTTTCTATCATTTTCATATACACATTTACATACGTATGTATATTCAAATTATGTGTATGTACAAATATTTTAAATGTATAGAATGTATTATGTATATAAATTACAAGTACAATCTACATAGAAACGTTATCCTTAATGGAATTTTATTAATTTGTACTATATATAGTATACACGAATTTCTTCGAAAATCAGGTGTTATACATTCATACATACGTACAATAAATATCAAAATAACACTTAACTACATCATCATGCAAGATGGCAAAATATTTAAATATACATACATAAATATTTAAATATTTAATAGAAAATTATAAATGCGTACAATAAATGAATTTTATGTACTCAAATGGAAAACAACAATTTCCATAGAAATACCATTTAAGAAAACCACTTTATAGAGTATATATATTTATATTTATATACATATACAAAACATCATTTATTTTTGAATATACGTAAATCTATGTTCAGGATCGAAGTTGCTATATGGGCATTCGCCCAAATCCGTGATCAATCTCTAAATTTCAACTGTAATTACATTTTCAATAATTAAGTAACATTGACAAAACAAAATATTAACATGAAGCAAAAAAGATATTTTAACATACATACATATATTTCAGTCCTTTTGTTTATTTTTTATTATAATTTTATTCAAGAGGGCAGTATACATTCTAATATCGATTCTGTACATTTATTGAATAAATACACCATTCATTAACAATAATGTATGTTTACTAAAGTTGTAATAATAACATCATCAGTCAGAAAATTTAAGTTGTAACAGCTTGAAAATTTTGTAATATTTGTCATCCCTTATCAATTGTCATATCCAACATATTCTTTGAATGTTTTATAATAAAACTTGATAAAACGTTACATTTGTTGTTAACTTTAACTTTTGTTTTCATATATGTACATACTTATATATTTTTATTATTTCATTTTATACGTTTGTTGTATATTTTTTATTCTCGCATTTATTATTTTTATTA
Organism: Anthrax anthrax; assembly: GCA_963971155.1. NCBI lineage: Eukaryota > Metazoa > Arthropoda > Insecta > Diptera > Bombyliidae > Anthrax > Anthrax anthrax. The sequence continues at coordinate 27,173,577 of OZ020121.1, read as the reverse complement.
TTTATTTATTCATTTATAAATATAAAAAAAATATGAAATTTGGTTGTTTTTTTTTTATTTATTCTCAAATGAACGTTACATAACTTATTACTTAAAATGTATTTATATACATTTATACCAACAAGTATATGTACATACATATGTATTATATATGTTTGTAATATTTATAGCAAAAAAAAAAAAAAAAACCAAAAAAAAAAACAAAATGGAAATAAACATCTATTTATAGAAATACATATGTATGTATATAACTTTTTAAATGTGTTATCAGACAGATATGTATATACATTACATTACATATATACATTAAAGGATACAATAAATTTCGTATTGTACAAGTACATACCTATAGGTAAATGCCCTTCTGGGTGTAGAGGGTTATATAAAAGCTATCACTTTTTATGGAATGACTTTATCTATGTGGTTTTTTTTTTTTATACATATTCAGATACATACATTCATATATATACACATATGGATAGAATCAGTTGTAACAGAAATCAAATAAAAGTTTAATTAGATTTTGTTCGTTATTTTATTTTATTTGAATTTTTATTACTGTATATATTATGTCATTTTATTTGGCTTTTTTCTCTCATTTTTATTATTTATCAGATTATTATAATAACTTGATTAGAATCAAATTTAAATTATAAAAAAATTTAATAATAATATTAAAAAAAAAAAAAAACATGTATACATTTTATTTAGTTGTTGCTGTTGTTTTTTCGTACCAATGATAAAACAGTTATTAATAATAATAAAATACTTTCCTTTATTTATTTGATTCCATTTTAATATAGATCACGATCAGAAGTTATTGATTTTAGTGTACCATATTTTCATAGTGGTGTAACATTATTAGCAGCACCACAAAGCCGTTCTGAAATCCCACTTCTTGCATTTTTATTACCATTTTCACCAGAACTTTGGATAGCTATTTTTACATCATTAAATGTAACTGCAATTGCTGTTGCCATTTATGAATGGTTAAGTCCTTTTGGTTTAAATCCATGGGGTAGACAAAGAAGTAAAAATTTTAGCATGTCATCAGGTAAAAAAAATCCTTAAAAAAAAAAAAAATTTTTTTTTGTTTTTATTTGTCATTACGTACATATGTGAAAAACATTAGAAAATTCAAAATAAACATAAAGTACATGTTTTTCATTAAATTAAATGTTATTCACAGATGTTTATTTTTATTATAAATAGTATCATAATGTATATTTAAAATATTTTTATTTTTCTTTTATTTGTTTTTTCAATGTGACAATTATATTATAGCACTTTGGGTTATGTGGGGTTTACTTTGTGGACATTTAGTTGCTTTCAAAGCACCAAAATCATGGCCAAATAAATTTTTAATTAATGTATGGGGTGGATTCAGTGTGATTTTTATAGCATCGTATACTGCCAATATAGCTGCTTTAATTGCTGGATTATTTTTTCATAATGCTAGCAACAGACCAGACGTTTCGGTAAGATTTTATTCAATTACATAAAAAAGATTTATTAATATTATGTATAATTAAAATTTTTTTCAAGTCCCATTTTTTTGTCTAAACAATTATTCACAATCTTTTTCGAATTTAAGTTTTTTTTTTTTTTATTTCATTGAAAATTTTATTTTTGTAAAAGAAATTTACAAATTTCAAATATTCGTGTACTTTTACAAATTTTTAAAAGAAAAAAAAAAAAAATAAAAATAACGATTTAAATGATAAAAATAAAATTTTAAAAAATGAATCACATCTACTAATTGCTGTTAATTATCTTATGATGATGAATGAAACAATTAACACAATTATGTATTTATACTCACATACAAATAATTTCAAATAAATTATGTGAAAAATTTCGATAAAATTTGATTATAAAATGTTATACCAATAAAATTTAAATACATAATTACATAAAACGATGAATAATTCACATCTTACATGTATGTACAATATTTATATGAAAATTTTTCAATTTGTTGCATATAAAAGAAATTCAAATATTAAATACACAAATTTTTTTTTTTTTTTTGAATTTAAAATATAAATGCTACGTTTTGTATAATCAATAATGAAAAAAAAAACAAAAACGGCTTTATTATTACATGAAAACATTTTTATGAGAATTTATTTTTTATGTTTTCTTTTAAATATCCTTTTTATGTAATTTATACTAAAAAAAAAAAAATATAAATATAAATAAAACAGTATATATACGAATTACAGTACTGAGTACGTATACATACATATATACGAATTTGTATAATTCATATGTTCTTAGGTATATAATAATAAATGATACGTAAATTTCACATGTACATTTTTATACGTTATGTGGTTTAAATGTTGTAAAAATTTTATACTTTAATAATAAAAAATAAAACAAAAAAGATAATAACAAAAATTCCTACTTTTATTCATGTTGTTGCATGTAATATATCCTTATTTTAAATACATACGTACAAAGTATAACATGCCTTTTAAAATCTATAAGTGATTGTGTGTAAAAAATTAAAATTTATGTTTTACATCCATCATATTCCTTTTGGAATATTTGTAAAATTTACAATACACATGTATTTTGAAAAAAAAAAACACCAACATAAAATTTTACATGTCTAGATATTCGAAAATAAACGGAAATTTTATTACAATTTTCTTATTCATGTGTAACACACATAACTCGTGACTATGTGCATTTATGTTTCATTCATAAATTTCAATATTATATTACTATCAATATTCACGAGGAAAAAATCCTTTTTTTTTTTCTTGTACTATTTTATGGATTTGATTTTTTTTTTCTTTGTTTTTAAATATTTTTTATTGTGAAATTTCAGCATTTTGATAAAATCCTTTAACCAATGTTTCATTCAATATGTGAAATCTATACTTTACATTTAAAGTTATATGTAGTTCTACCACGTTCTACTTTGTATACAATCAATTAAAATTTTGTAACACAAATCATTTTATTTAATTGATTTTCAAAAATCTTATAAAGATACTGCAAATTAACAAAAATTATATTGCATGATCATTTTGTTATATCTATTATTTATATAAAATGTATTTATTAATTTTTCTTTGTCACATCCAAATTTTAATGAGAAAAAAAAATAAAATAAATAAATTCAATTTTTTGTGCAGGAAAATTGTAAATATTCAATGTTATCACGATATGAATTTTTATTTTTATAAAATTATGTTCAATACAAAGTCTTCATTACTTGAATTGACTAACATGTAACAGACATAAATGTATTTACATGCCATATATATGTAACTACTGTATATGCTCACATCATAAAGTTTAAACTTAAAATTTAGTGATGACTACACATATTCTATGTACATATACATAAATGATATTGTATGGAATATAAATGAAAACGTATGTACATACATTTAAATATGTATCATAAGGAAAAAAGAGAATTTATCCTAAAAAGTTATCCTTGTTTTTATTTTTTTATTTTTTTTAAATACAGTATGAACACAAGTGTGTATGGTTTTCCTATATTTTCTATATATTGAAACTTTTAGACTTATATAAACTAATATTAAGTTATTTAAAGTTTTATGTTTTATAATATTATTTAAATTACATCAATAATGTAATTGTTTTTCATATCACATGTACATTTTAGGCATTTTATGTAATTCATGCTTATATCATGGCGTATATGCGTATACACGTAAATTTACATAGTACATACATATGTATGTATGTGTGTACACAGCCTAGTATGTAGAGCGATAAAAATATAATTTTAGTATATAATAACTTTTATTTGATTTATTGGGGTTAATTCTAAATGACAAGATATCAAAATTTTACAAAATTTTCAAAGTATCTGAGCGTATATTTGTATATATTTTGTATATAATATATATATAATAATTGATATGATTATGTATGCCAATAATATATGCGCTTATAATGTTAGTATCAAACTATCTAAATTTCACTTATAATAATATTATGTCAATATATATATATGTATATATATGTATATGCAAATGTATATATGTAAATTAAATTATATTTATATTTATATGTACGTACATATTATTGCAATCTAAAAATAAAATATTTATTATATGTACATACATATATTATTTTATAAATGTATATGAAACAAAATTTAATTATGTAGAAAAGGTAGATAAAATATATTATACAAAAATCTTTAATTAAATATTTTAAATTAAAAGGAAATCTATTTATTATATGTATTTATGTACATATTACAAATTATATGTGTTGTTGTGTTGATAACACAGTATATTTAGTATATTTAATACATATTATAAAATTTTAATTCATTAATATCATTCAAAATTCGGTTATGATAGTTACATTTATTTTCACTTATAGGTCTTCCACTTTATAACATGGTAAAAAGGAAAATAAATATAAGAAAATTCGTTATTTTTACATTTTTTGTTTTTCATATCATTAGTCAGTACAATTAAGCAAGAATGATTTTTGATTAAATTGATTAACATAAAATCTACAAAAAAAAAAAAAAAACAATTTTGATTTCTTTTACGACTTACCATGAATTGCACTAACAACATAAAGTACTTGCTATTGACGCTATTGCCAATCAATTAGCTCATTTTTGTGTTGTAAAATATCGTATTATAGAAGAGTTTCTACATAAATTTCTTTTTGTGCAAAAATAATATCGTGTCGTATAACGGATACTTGTATTTATGTGCCTTATTTATTTATCAAATTCAAATTTTTTATCATTATGAAATATAAATGCACATAATATGTATGTATGTATGTAACAAATATATGTATACTCTTAATAGTCTCTCGAATTAAAAATTTTAAGAAAATTAAGTGGTTTGTCTATACGTATAAAAAAATACTCGTATATATCCTAACATACATATGTACTCGTATGTATGAATTTTGTTAAATTGAGAACCTTATTATATGAAGTATAATATATGTATATGTATGTATACGACTGAACATTTTTTTAAATATGAATAACTTTTTTGTAATTAAAGGAAAACTATTACTTACATACATATGTAAGTACATCTTGAATAGAAAAATAATCATTTGAAAGTTTAAATGCTTGTTTAATTTGTAATTATTTTTAGGTCTACATATAAGGTATATACATAGGTATATTGAATATGTGTATATCAATCTAATTAATATAAGAGCAAAAAAAAAACTTTCACACATGAAACCATATACTTATATTTACGTATGTGTGTATGTACTAAAAATTAGTAAACTGTTAAAAATAATTAAAATTAGGAAAACAAAAAAAAACGTTCCAACTACCATCAAAATAACGCACATATGTACATACATATGTATATATATAGATACATATGTATGTAGGTACACGTATGTACATAAAATATTTAATAAAATAAAAAATCATTTGAAATAAATGTGGTATAATAACAAAAATGAGTGTAAAATGTGACAAAAATAATTAATTCCTTAACTTCTGCTATATATCCTTCATCTCACTACACGTTATACAATATAATGTACATACATATGTATGTGTGCGTGTATTGACTTTTTAAAAAAGGCAGAGAAAACAAAAAGAAAAAGGAAAACAACAAACAAATTAAAAAAAAAATACAAAATATATTTTTGTGTTCTTTTTAATGTCTCACCCTGTATTTTTTTTTTTAAAACCCCATCTGAAAAAACATCAAAAGTAATAACAATAAAAAATGCTATTTGCAATTATGTACGATGTAAATGTGTATTAAAGTGAAAGTATACATACATTTAGTGTACATATATAGGAATATACATAGACTCTGTGTACACTTATTTTGTAACACATTTGTATATATACCATTACATTTTTTAATCACATACATACATAGATGGTACAGACGTATTTCGTACGTACAGTTTATTATTATTATTGCAAAAAAAAAAAAAAATTTTTTTTCCTTCGTTTTATTTGAACAAATGCTATTTGTAAAGTGAATACATATTATACTAACAATTTAATCTAGTGAATGAATATAAATAAAGGAAAATGCTATGCCACTAAACGGTTAATGCACCACAGAAAAAGGTTTCTCTGTATAGCATTTTAAGAAGTTTACCATCATAGTATGATGATGGTTTTCCTTTTTCATTTGTTTTATTTTTATTTTTCAAGTATACTTTTATATTAAACTTAGTATATTCTTCATTCTTCATTTTTTTCTTTTTTTTTTTTTTTTTCTCTAAAATTTATTATTATAAAATGTATGAAAGTTTGTTTTAGCTGTACACCATTGTACATACCATATACAATATATAATAGTATGTTACAATTAATACATCTATTTATACGTATGTATGTATGTACACTCTGATTGTACAATGTGCAATATGTTTATTGAATGTGAAAGAAAAAAAAAAGCTCTACATAAACATTTTTTCTACATTACATATAGTATATATATACTTCATTTCTTATTTTTACACATTTTTCTTTGTTTTATTAATTTTATTTAAAAAATTTGTAAATTTAGAAATCTTATAAACAATTTTCATCCAAATATCTTGGAATTATCTTCTTATTTTCGAGTATACACGTAACGTAACTAACTACATAAACTATGAATTATTTATGTATGTTGTATATTTGTATGAATTTGTATATTTTTCATTTCTAAATAATGTTTCATTCACTAAAGTGAATTTTTATTCAATTTACTCATGTACGTAATGTACTATATAGCATTTTATTTGTAATATTTTATTTTTCATTACTTTCAACTTCTTCTATTCTTATAACGTATTTTGTCTATAATTTCAAATAAATTAGCATTTCCCATTTTTTTTTTTTTTTTAATAGAAATTTTTATGTATACAATATAAAGTATATGTACATAGAATTATCATTTTAAAAACAAATCGTTCTCATATACATACAAATATTTAAATATATGCTAGAATATGTAGAAGTTATGTACAATTATATTACACTGAATTTTCACAACTCATAAGCATACATACTATAGCAATTATGTACAATGCATTATACATACGTATTAGTTATACCAAAGTTATACATATATGGTTATATAAAAAGGTACACACATTCTCATTTCTTATAAAATTAAAAAGAAAAATTTCTTTATTTTTTCTTTTAGTTTTCTACATACATATATATATAGGTATATTTTTTTTTTTCGTGTATTTTGTTCAATTTTAGTTTTTCATTTTTATTTGTATATTATACATTTTTTGAATGCATAGTCCTTTTTTTCCCTAGCTATATCATCTTTTCTTAAGCGTACACATATCACATGCATGTAAATATATTACAGAGATACATTATTTTGAAAAATCATCTCATATACATATATTACAAATAATGTTTATACACATTGTATATACCTATGTGTATATTATAATACACAATAAGTAAGTATTTCAACACATTCATATGTAAAAAATATTTATAAATATTATACATATGTACATACATATACATATATAAGTATATTTATGAATGATATATTATGTAAATTATGTTTTGAACTGTTATACATTGTACGGTATTTTAACACATTTGTAAACGTGCATGTAAATTTTCGAACATAAATGTATAGTTCATACCTTAAATTATATGAAAAAAATATTTAAAAAAAATACATACATATATTAAAAATTTTGTCTGAAAAAAAAAAAAAAAAACTAAATCCTATGTACCTACCATTCATTTACATAAATATGTGCATACATATAATGTATTCGCTTTTACCAGCTTTTATACGTACATATATCATATACATATGTACATACATATGTATATGTTTGTACACGTTTGTGTGTAAATTCTTTTCTTATATCAGGCACGTCTCGTTTTAAGATTATTGTGTGTATTTTCTTCACTATACATATAAGTATATACGTACTGTATATTTTATACGCATACTATAAATTGTCATCATTTATTTAACACACATGCATACCTCAATGCGTATACGTATAATTGTATACATACATATAATCGTATAAGTTTTGAATCCACGCATATATATACATATACATAACTTCATATATATATATACATATATTTATGTTACAATACACTATCAATTTTTTGTTCTTTTTTTTCCATCCTTTTAAACCATCATGCATATGATTTTAACATACATACAGACATGTTGACATATGTACATACATAAGTATAAAAAATAATACGTATATATATATAACAACAATGTATCCTTTGAGATGAATCTAGTAAATTGTAGATAAAAAATAAACAGACAAAAAAAAAGTTAAATAAAAAATGACTTTAAGAAAACACAAAATAAAAAGATAAAAATTACAAATATACAAAAAGTTAAAAAAATGAAATAAAAAGCAAAATGGGAAAGAATTCTTTTATTTATAAAAAGAAAAAAAAAATTTGAGTATTCAAGATGAGTTCACTTTTTAAAATATATTCCTTTAGACAATTTCATTATAATGTTTATTTTACATATACATATACGTAAAATATGTATGTTTGTATGGGTATCTATGTATATATGTATGATGTATGTATATATTAACATTAAGTATCCAAAACAGAAAATCGTGAATGAAAAAAAAAATTTGTATATGTACGTATGTATGTATTCATAAAGGAAAAAGGAACAAACAACGTTGAACAAAACAGTAATAATAATAAGTAATAAATAAAGTATGTATATAAACAATTTATATGATATGCGTGTATGTATGTACATATGTATATATGTAAAAGCTAATATGTGGATATACAAACTATACGTGTAAAATACGGAAAATATATATACAACATATGTACATTTTTATGTACATATGAGTTGTACTTTTTATATATTGTACTTCTATATCCTATATGTATGTAAGCTGTGAAAAATCATTAAATTCGTATATGTATATATATACATACACACATACACACATACATAACATACGAGCATTAATATAATTGTGTATAGATACAATCATACAATTGGTTAAGAAACAGCACGCTTTTCGCTTTTTGGCGTCGGTCGGCAGATTATATGGAAAACTAAAAAAGAAATCGACAAAGAATATCTCCTTTATTGACTGCAGAAAAATGAAAAAATAAATAATAATGAAAATGTTATTTTGCAATCTTGTTTTTTTTTTTTATTAATTTCCCAGCTAGCTTATGCCTTTGCTTTAATATTATATGCCTATATAAGAGAACATGCATACATATATATTTTCTTATTCTTTTGACCTCTAACAATTCATTTTTCTATACATGAATATAATTTTCTTTTTTCATTTCGTCTTTATTATTATTTAATTTTTTTTTTTTTTTTTTTTGTTTCAAAAAATGTATGAATGTGTATAAAAACTTTTCGTAATCAACTTGAAAATAATATGAAGAAGAAAAATTTTTTAAAAAAATATGAATTTGCATACATATAGTATACAAGAATAAAAATAATGATAATACCATGAATATTAAATAAATGTAAAAATAAGAGAAATATTTAAAAAATCAGTATTAAGTTGATTTTTACTTTTCATTTTTACATTACAATAAATTTATGTTGACTTAGATAAGAAAATTTACATATATTAAAAATATTTTATATACTCGTACATATACGTATCTATATATATATTACACAAATACTTTCTATTTTTTAAAATCAAAAATTTTCATTTCCTTTAAAATGTTTAATTTCTTTTCTCTTTGTATAATGATTTTTTCATGCCCTTTTAATAATATCTAAAAGTACAAAGGCATTCTTTTATGTACATTAATTATATTTGTACATATATCAATTAAAATTTTCTTTTATTTGAAAAAAAAAAAAAAAAAAAAAAAAAAAAAAAAAAAAAAATAGAATAGAAAAAAAATTGACCCTTCAATATGATGAAAAATGTAGTGCTAACCGTAATTAAGTTATTATTTATATCGCGAACATTTCTATATAAGAAATATGTATGTACCAATATTTATGTTTACAGTATATACAAAATATACTGATGATATATTTTAATAACAGGAATTTCACATATACATGTAAATACATAAACATGCATATACATATGTATATTTTTTGAATTTTTATTCACATCCTTTATATTATATGTATACATATGTACTTTACGTACACTCTATATCAACTTTGTACTTTGTGTACATTAAATTTCTTGTTGTTATTGTTGTTGTTGTAAAATGTGCATATATACCTATGTACACATATACACAAATCTATATACATACATATATACATATATATATATATTTTTTTTTTATTTATGAATGGGCAATATTTCTCAATAGCAGTTTCCGGCTGTTATTCTAAATTGCTGCCTTTCACATCACCATCTCTAGAGTGCTTTTCCGTTGACATCTTGAAAAATTCCTTCTTTTATGAAAAAGTGTTTTTTTTTTATTTTTGTGTTATGAATTTTCTGTCATGTTGTTTTCATTTTGTTTTTTTTTTTTTTATATTTTTTTTATTTCATTATTATTATTATATTTTTTGTATACATATTCTACTTTTATGTATATATGCATATATATATATATATATATATATATATATATATATATGTATATGGAGTTCAAGAATATATACACACACATGAAAAAAACTTAATATTTCGTACGTATATGTACATATATAAATTCGCGTGTTACACAATTGTGTTGTAAAAAGGAATATATACATACATATGTATATTACAGATTCGTTCATGTATGTTTACATTATTCGAATACGTACATGTATGTAATATTATATACAAATATATATAATATTCTATGATATACATATATACATATGTATATATTTGAAATATTTGATGTAATATATACAATGAAAATACGGGTGCATACAAACATATTTATGTACATGTAATTCATTTTTAAATAATTTCGTGGGAAAACAATTGTTATCTGAAGTTTATTCAAAAATAAAATATTCATCTCAACTCATTTATAATATCAAAAAAATGATTATGTTTCATTTTCTTTATTTTTCTTCTTCTTCGTTTTTTTTTAGAAAATTAAAAAATATGAGAAAAAAAATGAAATGAAAGAAGAAAAAGAAAAATAAATTGTAATAAAAAAAAATATATATATATTAATAATATATAAAAATTCGTTCTACTTTTTACTGACAAAAAAATAAATTAAAATTAGAAGAAAAGATGAAAAAATAAAATAAAATAAAACTTTTAATATTACGATGCTTTTTCCTTTTGTAATTTGTCAAGATTTAAGAATACTATCACATGAAATGTAACAAAAGCACAACGTTCTGTGTTTTTTTTATTATTATTATTATTTTTTTTTTTTTTTTTGAATAAAAAAGAAAAGAAAATTTAAAGTAAAACTTCGATAGTACAGAAAAACAAAATCAAATTGAAATGAGTTTTTTTTTTTTTCGTACTTGATTTGTATGAAATTTGTATATTCGTTACATATTAATTTTATTTGCAATTTGATATTTGTATAGTATAAAAAATTGAAAAATAGTGAATTAAATATATTTTATTGGTTTTTATATTATAATGTAGCTATTAACATCTCGTGTTGGAGCTCCCACAGCATCAGCAACAGAAACTTATGTTAAAAGAAAAGATCCTCATATATGGGAACACATGAAAAAATATACAATTCAGAATATCGAAGAGGGTATACGAGGTCTCAAGTAAGTAGAATTTAAAATTATATAATGATAAATAAATAAATTTTTCATATGTACATACATATATGTATGTATATAAATATTCATCAGAAAAATGTTATTTTAAATCAATTTCTAATCGCATTATTTGTACAATTTTTTTTTTTTTATTCGAATGAAATATTTATCAACAGAAATGGATCATTAGATTTAATTATGGGAGATACACCAATATTAGATTATTATCGTGCTACTGATCATGGATGCACTTTACAAAAAATTGGTGAACCGTATGTACATGATACATACGCAATCGGAATGACAAAAGGGTAAAATTATTTAAATTTCATTTTATAAAAGTGGACAAAAAAAAAGAATTTGAGAAGAAACCAATAATCTTAATATATATATTTTTTTTTTTTTTTGGTTTTATTCTTTTAATAGATTCCCACTTAAAGAATCTATATCTGCCTTAATTGCAAAATATTCAAGTAATGGTTATTTAGATATTTTAACAGAAAAATGGTATGGTGGGTTACCATGTTTCAAAGATACCGAATTTTTACAGCCACGTCCTTTAGGTAAAAGAAAAAAAAATTCATACTTTTGCACGTATAAATATAGATTTTAATAAAATTCAAATTTAAAAACAACACGCATTTATTCATTATAACTTTTATAATTTTTATTTTTTGTTTTTTTTTTTTTTTTCTTTTCATTTTCTGTATATTATGTGCGTATATGGTGTAGGTGTTGAAGCTGTTGCTGGTGTTTTTCTTTTATTAGGTTTAGGAATTGTACTTGGAATTGTAATATTAATACTTGAATATTTATTTTATAAATATACATTACCAATATTACGTCATAAGCCAAAAGGAACTGTGTGGAGAAGTCGTAATATAATGTTTTTTAGTCAAAAATTATATCGTTTTATAAATTGTGTTGAATTGGTATCACCACATCATGCCGCTAGAGAATTGGTTCATACATTAAGACAAGGACAAATTGCTAGTTTATTCCAGAAGAGTATTAAAAGGGTTTGTATTCTGATTTTATTTTTCTTTTTTTTTTCAACTTAAGAATATTTAATTTAAAAAAAAAAAAAACAAAGGAGATTTATTATATTATTACAATTAATATTTTAAAAATAAACATACAAATAGATTTTATTTATTTTTATAATTCTCATTTGTATGCAAATTAAAAACAGGATGTAATGCTTGAATAATAAACAATAAAGCAAACATATGTATTTGTCATAAATCCATTGTTATCTTATATTATTACTATGTAACACACAGTAATAATAAATTCTGTTACAAAAAATATTTTATAAATTATTATTATTATTATTATTATTTATTTATTTTTTTTTTGATTTATTTTTATTACATCCTGTTTCTTTTTTATTATATGAAATTAAATTGTAATATAAATAAAAGACAAAAGCTAAAAAACCAAAAATCAGAACCTAAATGTGTACCAAAAACACATACATATTCTACATGCAAAAATGTATATTAAAATTCGTTCTATTTTTTTTTTTTTTTTTTTTTTTTTGTTTTTATTTTTTTAAATTTTCATTATTTTTGTGAAAAACGTTTTTAATAATTATTATCAGTTGAATTTTAAATAATAAAATTTATTACTTAATTTTCATCATTATGTATGTCATATACATTTTTTCATCATCAAAAGGACAAAAGAATACAAAAAAAACAAAACGTGGAGGCAAAATAAAAATAATAATAAAAAAATGGAGAATTATTAAATATTTTTAATACACTTTTATACATTTTTATATTGTTTTTTAAAAATAAAACATTTTAACTTTTTCTGACATGCTGATAAAAACTCATTGGTACTCTGTAGATTTGGAAAAAAAAAATTGTAGTAATTCTACAATCAATAACATTGATCATAAAATAAATGAAACATAAAAATTCGTCTTTCCTTTTTTCTCCTTCTCTTTTGTCTTCTTCTTTTTTTTTTCCTTATTTTTTGTTGTTAAATTGTGTTTGTTTTCAACTATACGAACATTTAATATAAAAAGTGTACATAGTATAACATATATCATAGTAAATACAATCTTATCTTAGCCAGTACCAACCAGTACGTATTTATCTACATTACTGTACAAGGTGTCCCAAAGCTAATTTTTCTGAATGTTCAAACTATTTAAAAAAAAAAAAAATTATTATTGTGGGCAATCCACACTACTGCTACTTCCTAAAATCTATCTTTTCCGAGATGTATATATTAAAAGTTTTTAGATGTGTAAAGTACATACGTTCATATACAAATTTAGTAATAATCCTTTGGATAGTTTTATGTATTTGATTCATATTTAAAGGAAGTTAAAATTAAAGACAAGAATTTTCCAATAAGGAGTATTTGATCATAAGGTATGCATTCTACATGTACTTTACACGTCTATGTAAATTTTCAATGAATGATATTTCGAAACAGTTGGATTATAAAGGGAATGAAAGGTGATTATCTAAAACAATTTTTTTTTGTTTTTTTTTTTTTTTTTTTACTAAAAACTTTTTAAGTATTCAGGAAAATTGGCTTTATATCTTATATTCTAAGACATCCTGTGTACTTATCTGTAAGGATGAATAAAACTTTACTTATTTGATTTGCAATACGAATCAAAAACAAAAAAAAAAAAAAAAAAAACACTAGAATATCGAAAATGAACTAAAATTTTTTCAAATATTCGTTTAATTTTACAAAATGACTCATTCTTACTTACATAACAAATAAAAACTGAAAAGAGAAAATAAATATAAAAAAAAATTAAAAGTAGAAAAAATATTTTTTTATTTTTTTGTCATTTACTAAAGATTTTTTTTTTTTTTGTTTTTTAGTTAAAGAATAAGTAAAATTTGCTATAATAAAATCACATAAAAATAGTATGGATTGTATTTTGTTTTTATATTTTACTTTTTGTTTTTTTTATTTATAAAAATTTTTTTTTTTTTTTTTGTGTAAAAATAACTTTTCATACTTTATAAAATGTACACACATAAATGTACATTATACACTTTATATCTATATGTACATTTGTATCTGAAATCAAATAATAGTAAAATATGTATGTACATCATAAATATAAGTATAAAAATTTCCCAAGCACTTTATTGCTTCATTGTATCTAAAAATGACAAAAAAAAAAAAAAAAACAATGAATGAGCAAAGAAAATTTATGTCGACATCTGAATTAAGAAAACAAAACAAAAAAAAACGAAATACGTACAGATTTTTCTGTTTTTATATTTTCTGGTATAAATTTGAAACTTTTTTCTTGGATTTTTTTTGAAAAACTTAAACTTAAACCAATAACAACAACAAAATATAACACAACATAATAGAATAAAAGTCATTTTGTATTATCATTGTAAATGTTATATTAAAAGTTTAGTGTGTTAAATTTTGAATATACACACCAACGTTTTTTTTTTTTTTTTTCATATTTTATTTTGACCTTATTCATTACATTACATCAATGCGTTTTTTCCCCTATAATTCGTCCAATATACCTTTTTATTTTATTTTATTTAATATTTTTATACCTTATATATATGTACATACATAACAAAAAAAAAAAAAGAAAAACTAAAATTAATAAAACAAAAATTTGGTTTTTTTCCAATATGTACGTAATCAAAAAAAATTTGTTCCAGAAGGAGGATGAACAACGTCGAAGAAGAAGAAGTAAAGCACAATTTTTCGAGATGATACAAGAAATTCGACGGTAAGTATAATAAACAGTATAATAACTTTGTATTTTCTTTCATTTTTTTTTAATAATAATTATGATTATCAATCTCTGAGAACAAGAAAAAAAAAGCAATTTTAGAATTTTTCAATAACAACAACAAAATGAAGTGAAAATTTTAAGAAAATGTCTGTAATGATCAATTTTTATATCCGAATATATATACATATATGTATATATATATATATATATATATTTTTTTTTTTTTTTTGATTAAATAATGACGAATAGATTTTTTCTGAAGTATCTTTTTATATAAGCTTATTTCGAGGGCATACATACGTATATACATACATTTACTACAACGTCCTTTTTTTCAATTCTCGATAACAAAGAAAAAACATTTCTTTTTTTTTTAACATTTTCCTTTTTTCACAGTCATATGATTAATTAATGTTTACAAATTTTTGTCATAGCTAAAAAATGAAATTTACGCTCAGTTTTTCTTTTCCTTTTTTATGTTGTTTTCTTTACTTTTCATGAAAAAGAAAAATTTATTCTCAACCATTTTTAATTGTTGTATCGTTCAAATCACTTCAAATTGTTTTAGAAACAGCTTACTCATAAATTGTTTTATTCCTTTTTTTTTTTATCCCTAAAAATTTATAATGGTTTATCCTTGTAACGTGAAAAAAATTAATTAATTTTTTTTTTTTTTAAATTCTCCATCTTACTAATGTAAATTTAGTGTACAACAACAAGAAAGAGCTAATCCAAAATTAGAAGTTGTAACCGAAGATGAATCTACAAATGATGACATAACAGGTGATGCACAACATAAACCAAAATCAAGTCCAAAACCGAGATTATTCGGCAACCGTAAAGAATCAAGATCACGTTCAAATTCATCAACATTGAATGTACGTCGATTTAGTACGGACAGTGTATTAAGTGAACGTTTAGATACAATTGGTAGACGTTTAAGCAGAGATCTAACAAATTCACCACCAGATTTTGGTAGACGTTTTGATAAAAATCATGATAATAAATTTGATACATTTTGTGGTGCTAAAGCATTATCAGCTGAACAAATTGAAGAAACTAAATTTGATACGTATAGTGGTAGAGATTTTGAGAAGCCAGCAATACCAATTAAAAAACATCAAAACAAGCGTGTTGCATTGAATGCAGACACATTTACTAGTCGTGATAGCAATGATCATTGTGACGATAATGATATCTCAAGAAATCAAAAACAAACTCAAACTAATCGTGATCATGTAAAAAATCGACCAATTCCAATTATTAAAGAAAGTTTAGTTCAACCAATTTGTCATGAAGATATTAGCAAAGCAGATTTAAGGGAAAGAATGCATGAAGAATTAAAAAAGAAATATGGTAACGATGAGAATAATGATAATCATTATAGTAGTATAGATATCAAGGATAATGCTGTTGGTACACGAAGTGTATCAAATCAAACGAATTTATCGACCCAACATTATCATCATAGCAGACAGCGGACTATTGATGATAATGGCGCTAGCAATTATAGTAGTACTGGTCGTAGTGGAATTGAAGGTCGCCCACCTATGCCAATACCAACTTTACGTCTTTCAAGGAATGAGCTAGATGTAATAAATAAAGAATCTGCACCAGCATTGCCACCTAAGGTAAGTCCAAGAAAAAATCATAAACAAATATCATTAGATCGTCTTAGTAGAGAAGATCTTCTTAAATTAAGTGAAAGTTCACAATCTGAAATACATGATTACTTAAGTAAAACGACAGAAACAACAACAAAAACAACAGAAAGCTCAAATAATGATCGCTCAATTGAGCCACCTTGAAAATAATTCAAGTTCAATTATACTTTGAAAGAAAAATTTTAACATGAATAATCGTTTTTAAAACAAAAAAAAAAAAAAAACAAACAAACAAAAAAACAGAAAACAACAAAACAGACTAACACATAAAACAAAAAAAAATTTGATATTTTCATACATTAATTGGAAGTTATGTTACGAAAAATGTATGAGAATTTTTTTCTGTATAATCTTCTGATATACACGAAAAATTTGGTAACTTATCTGATTTGGCAATCAGATAAGTGTAATTATTTGCAGTGATAAAGCAAAAAAAAAAAAAAAAATTGATAAATTAAAAAACAACAACAATATACAAATACACGAATTAAAGAACAAAACAAGAAACAAAAGTACATACACACAAGCTATTTATTGATATTTTGATATCAAAAACATTGAAAAAATAAAAAAAATTTTTATCAAATGAGAAAAAAAAAATTAATAAAAAATTTAAAAACAAAAATAATAATATTTAAAAAAAAAAAAAAATTATGATACCTTAAAATTATAAATAAATTGAAAAAATTCAAATATTTTTCCAAATTATGTTAACAAACTATACAAATTAACATAAAAAATTATTAAACAAAAAAATAATGAAGGAACAAAACAAATTATTTCTATACCGTTAAAAATACATACATAATTATGTTTTAGATGCGTAATCTGTAGATTGAAAAACAAATTGAAATTATTAAAAAAAAAAAAAAAAAAACAAAAGAAAAAAACGTTTTTAAATTCAAATGCAAATTATTTATAAATGTACATATACCTATATATGTAATAATAAAAAATAACAATTAGTATAAAAACAAAAACCAACAAAAGAATATTATTGAATTTCAAAATTTGATTCAAATAATCTTTGTATTATTAGGTTAATTAAAAACAAAAAGGAAAATAAAAGTAAAAAAAATAAAATAAAACAAAAACTACAAAAAAAAAAAAAATTTAAAGCTTTAGAAAAAAGGAATTGTTCTCGTTAAAATTATATTAGACAATGAAACGAAAACAAATTACAATTTTAAAAAAAGAAAATGAATTTAATAAGAAATCAATAATTATTCAAATTATATTTGAATTTTTTTTTTTTTTTCAATAAATTTAATTTGATAAAAAGAATTATTATAATTATTGTTTAATTTCCATATTTATTTATTTTCTAATTATTGGAAAAAAGAACAAAGAAAAAAATTATAGAAAAAACTACATAAATACATACGATTATATAGTATATAGTAGGTATGCATGAATATAGATTTTTTCAAAAAAATAAAAATAAAAATTAAATAATGCATGGTTAACATCCAGAAATTGTGTAACACGATATGAACCGTTTAAAAGTTAAATCGTTTAACTTAATAAAAATAAAATCAAATGTAGATTTTGATTTCTTAAATGAATTAATCATCTATACAACAAAATAAAAGATTAAATTTAAAATAAATTCGTTTTAAGTAAAAAAAAAAAAAAAAAAAAAAACTGATATAAAATAAGGGTAAATTTAAAAATGCATCACTGCCTATTTGATGCGATATACAGCTTAAGATCATAATACGTTGGATATCGCATCAAGTAAGCATTGATGCATTTTTGAATTTACCCTTTAATTTATAAAGGAGTTATAATCAATTATTTTTGTAAACGGTTTATATGACGACTCTTCTTCTAATATCTACCGTATGTGAAATATAACGTTCGCATATATTAAATTTTATTCAATGGAGAAAAGAAATTAATCGTTATAATTATGCTAATAACATGATAATAACAATCATACATGTATTGTTATTTTTTTATTTTTTTTATTTTTTTTTAATTAAATAATCTCATTGTGAAAGTAAAAAACACAAATTCACATATGATTAAATTTTATAAATTAAAAATAAAATAATATATAAAGAAAATTATATGTATACTTAGGGAAAAAATATTAAAATTACAATTAAAAAAATATATATGGATGTATATGTGTAACATACAACAATAAAAGAAAAAATGAAGAAAAAAAAAAGAAATTTCTAATATAATACATATTTGATAGAAAAAAATTAATAAAATATAACTTTAAAAAATAAAAAAGAAACTGATGATCTATTTTAAATATTTTGTAGATGACAAAAAACCAAAAAAACAATAAATAAATAAAAATAATATTAGACATAGAATGGTAACATTATTTACGATTATATATATATTATATAGCAAATAATCATGAATAAAGTGCACAATATTGTTAGAGAAAAATTTAAAAAAAAAAAAAATAGTAATAAAATAAAATATTTAGGAATACTATACGTACTTATACCTACATACATACATACATATGGATATGTACACATACAATATATGTATATGATACAATTAGGCAAACACACACATGTACATATGTACGAAATTATTATTGTAAATATGTCCAAAACAATTTGAAAAAAAAAAAAAAAACAATTGAAATTAGAAGAAAAATAATTCATATATGTATAAATGTTTTTAATGTGGTACAATGTTTTAATAAAATGCATTGATGTATGCGTGCACAGACTAGAATATCAATAGAAAATTTTAAATAATTCATAATGGGATATTGCATAACATCCAATGTAAATTTATATATACATATACTATATAAAACAATGATAATAATAAACAAGTATGAAAATAGTAAACAAAGAAAAAATACAAAAAAAAAAAAAAAAAACAAAATGGTAATAAAATATAGAGACATAACAATAAAGCATAACAATTTTCAAGTTCTTATGATATACATATACATTAGACATTAAATAAATTAATTATGATAATTTTAATTTCTAATAATATAATTACATATATATTCATTATTATTATTGTTATTATATTATCTTTCTAATTGAGGAGTTATGTACCTATACATGTACATACATACATGTACATTCATTCATACATACATCATATATAGTGTATTATTTAATATATTATATAGAGTGTATTTCTATGGCATTTAATTTGTATTAATATGAGCTAAAATATGCGTATATACATACACTATGAAATATGAAAATTATCTATTTATTACAAATACATATGTATATATATTATATTATACATATTAATATTAATAATACACACACATACATAATATATAATATCGTTATATATACTTATTTATATTGTACACGAAAAATTTATATAATTTCTTATATTATACAAATTTGAAATTATTTGTAAATTAAAAAGAAAATAAACAACAACAACAGCAACAAAAAAAAAAAAAATAAGGTAACAAAATTAGATAATATACAAAAGCTTTAGATATGCGAAAACCAAAAATTCAAAGATAGACAAATTAACAAAAAAGGATATGTATAAGAAAAATATTACATAACTGTATATTTTTAAACTATTGAAATTTAAAACACTTCTAATCAATTGGTTACGAAGATATTTGTGATTTTTTTTTTTTTTTTAATTAAATTTGTCTTTCAACAGACCATGCTCCATAATAATGTTTAAAGCCTAATAATAATTTAAAATTTCATAACTATTTATTTCATATTAATTCATTTCTCATTTTTAATAAATTGGGAAAAACGTGTTTTTTTTTTTATTTTATTTTATTTTATTTTTTTTTTTTTTTGAAAAATAATCAACGAAAACAAATACATGATCTTACATTTACATTTCATTCATGTAAGAAAAAATTTTAAAAATTACATTTAAATTTTAAAAAAATCGATAAATTTGAATTACATAGATATTTAAAAATTTCAAATGACAAAAAAAAAAAAATGTCTATAATAATTCATAAAATATTCATTAGATTTACTGCCTATGAGATTCAATTTTATTTAAATTCTTATAAAAATGTATGTGTGTGTTTCCAATGAAGATTTATGAAATTCATTTCAACTTCATTACTTTCTTTTTTTTTTCTTTTTGTATTTTTTCATTAATTTAATTTTATTTTCTTTTTCTTAATTTTTTATTTGTTTTTTATTTTTCTTTTCTTATTTTTTTTTTTTATTCCTTATAGGATCATTTTACACCTACATCAACACATCAGCCAGAACAACAATAACAATCATCACCATAATCATCATTGTCATCGTCATCATTATCATCATTAACATCATAAAAATTTACACAAAATACAGAGACACAAAACAAAAACTAAATTTAATAACAACTAAAAAATTTAAACATTTTCCCTCAAAATTGCCTACAAAAATAAAGTTAATTATGCATTTATTATTTTTATGTCTGTATAGTATATATATTATGATGTATAGTCAAATTATTATCAAGCCAAATAAATACGTACATACATTGATTACGTATATATAATAAAAATTTAGGACGAAAATATGATTATATTTAAAGTTGTTGTGCTATATTTTGAAAAGAAAAATTATCAATTAGAAAATTTAGTAAAACAAAAAGCATTTAAAGAAAATCATTTGCTTTAAAATTTACAAATAAATTTATTTATTCATTATTTTGAAAATTTTTTATTCATCCATACATAATGTAAATATGTACAATTCAAGTAACATAAATGAGAAATAAAACCAAAAAAATCCATATAATTTATAAATGCATTATATGTATTGTATATATTTATGTATCATTTAAATAAACATGCAAATACGATGTAAACAAAATAAAAAAAAAAAAAAATTGCAGGGAATAAATTCAAATTACATTTATTTAATACATATACATAATTGTTTGTCATTTCATGAATGAAAGTAATAATGATAACATTACATTTTTTTTTTGTTTTCATTGAATTTCATTAATTTTTATAAATTTATACATAAATGTACATTTTGAAAAACTATGAATTTTCCAAAGATTTTCTTTTTCAAAAATAAAAAATAAAAAAAATAAAAATTTTATTTTTGAATAATTATAACGTGCAATTAAAAATTATAATTTTAGAAAATGGAAACGATTTTCTTTTTTCATACTTGATATATAGTTAAACAAAATAAAAAAAAAAAAAAAAAAAAAACAAAAACTTAAAAAATTTAAAAAACAAAATTATAATAAACAATTGTGTCAAAATGATATCATTAATTATATGAAATAATTAAATAAAATTATAGATTTAGATAACAAAAATAAAATTCTGTAATGTTAACATTACAATACATGATAAGTATTATATAATAGATAAATTTATAATGCCATAAATATGTATGTATGGAAAATAATTGGTAAAAATATATAAAGGAAAAATTTTCTTGAAAAGAAAAAAAAGAACAAATTAGATAAAAAGCATAAATAACAATTGTAACGAAAATATAAAAATTATAATATGAAATTAAGATTTAAAAAACAAAAAAAAAAAAAAAAACAGCCTTTTATTATGGTTAAATATTCACAAAAAAAAATGTATTAATTAAAAATGTACGTAATATAAATTTGTTTTTGAATAAATAATAAATGAATAAAATAAACATTGTTTCAGCAAAAAAAAAAAAACATTAAAAAAAAATTATTTTATAAACATTTGAATGAATTCAAATATTTGTATACATAGAGTACGTATGTTTATTATATATTCAAAACAAAAGTGAAATTATTAGTAAAAAATAATCCAATTTGAACAAAAAAAAGAAAATACAATTATGTTGAATATAAAGTAAACAAAATAATTGCCAATTTAAATAATTATTATAAATATAAAAAAAAATCGTAGTTATTGGTAAAAAAAAAAAAAAATTAAAGAAAAATAAAAAATTCAAAAATTCCCTTGACTGCCAAAAATGAACAAAAATCACTATCAATTTTAAAATGATATTCAAGAGTAATTTAAATCATTGGAAATTTAAAAAAACAAAAAAAAAAGAAACAAAAATCACAACAAAACAAATATTGTATGAATTTAAAAACGTAAAAACGAAAGCCAAAACAAATTACCATATTAATTATTAAAAAAATTTTAAAATTGAAATTTTATTTCAATAACATGTAATTAGTATGATAGTAAACATTTAAATTTTAAATGTATAAATTCAAAATGTATTTAATAGAAATTATCCAAAAAAAAAAAGAAAAAAAATTCAAAAAAAAATTTGAAAAAAAAAGAAAAACAAATGAAATGAAAATAATTAAAGTAATTTACATATTTGTGTATACTTTTTCAAAGGAAAAAGAGAAAAACAGTTTTTCTAAAACAAGACAAAGAACACAAAAATTATTTGACCTTTGTAAAAAAAAAAAAATAAATAAATAAATAAAGAAAAAAAAAACAATATACTTTTTTGTTAGATTTTAATATACAAATAAGTTTTAACACAACAGAAGAAAAAAAAATAAATTTTTTTTTTTTTAAAACAATAAATTGATATCTATTTTGATTTTGAAAAAGTTCGAGAAAATAAATAAATAAATTTAGGCAAATCAATATACATACATACAATTAGGGCCGGCGTTAGTTTAAGACATGACTCTCATTATTCTTCTCTTGCCCACAAATAAAATAGAAAATGCTTAGAAAGAAATTTAAAAAAAAGATATTATATTTGGCTGCAGTTCTTTTACACTTGAATATATTTATTTTAATTTTGAAATATTCGCGCCCCTATGATAACGTCGGTTCCATATACATATGGACTATTTTAAACAGTAAATATTGTGAGTACTTAAAAATGTTTATGTAATACACAAAACATATATACATATAAACAAACATTAGACAATTTTCGAATTGTGTATAATTCGAAGCAAGTAATAAACTTTATTTTATTTGATGAATTGTTTTTCTTTAATTTATTTATTTATTTATTTTTTTTTTTTTTTTCAATTAAATTGTGGAAAAAATTTTAAAAACTGGAATTTTTATATAAAATAAAAAAAAAAATAAATAAATTTACAAAAAAAAAAAAAAATGAAAATGAAATTTTTGTAGAGTAGATACTTGTATAAGTCTCGTCGTAGTTCAATTGACCATTTAATTATAAAAATTGAAATTGATTTATTTGAATAAAAATGAAATAAAAAATAAATAAATAAATAAATATAAATATATAGGCGAACATATCAATGCCTTTAAAATGTTTAAACAAAACTAATTTTTTTTTTTTTTTTTTTTTTTTAATGTAATAAAGCCATTTGTTATTTTCTCTTAGAGAAAATGAAAAATATTTAAATATTTTTCATAGTTAAATGAGAAATTTAAAAGATTTAATCATTTGAATTTCTTAAATTTTAAAGTTCAATATACTCTTTTTATTGTATTTTTTAAAAAATTCAAAATATTTGAATAATTCGCATTTTCAAAAAGTTAACATTTTTAAAAAATTTTTACTATTTATTATGTAAAGATGAAAAAAAAAAGTTTTTCCTACTTTTTTTTTTTTTTATAATCATTTTGTGCATTCAAATATAAATACTTAAATTTGAATATCACATACGTGTTTTCCTTTTGTACTTAATAACACTTATACATTTTATATATTGTTGAATGGGAAATATTTTTTTTTTTTTTTAAATAACAGATAACTCAAATATCCATTATAAATTGAAAAAACAAAACACCATAAAAAAAAATTAACAAAAAATAAATAATAAAAAAATTAAAAAATAAAAGAAAGAGAAAAAAAAACCCTTCAATGTTTTTAGTTAATCAGATTTTGAAAAATTGAAGTAAAAAAATTAAATTTGAAATTGAAAGAAATTTTGTAGTATCTATGAATTATATATATAAAAAAAATATTAAAAATAGTGTAAATATACAAAATTTAAATGAAATATTTAACATGATAATATATATAAATTATGATAGAAATAATGAACATATGAATTAGGAAAACAAATTAATTAAAATTTGAATTTAACAAAAAAAAAAAAAAATTAACTTGTAATAGAGAAATGAATCTATTGTATGCCATAAATAAAAACAAAAAGCCAAAATTAACAATTTTGAATTATGAAAAGATAAACAAAAAAAAATTAAAATCCATAGATTTTTCAAAAAGATTTTATTTAATTGAAAAAAAAAAACAAAAAAAACAAAAACCAAAATTATAGAATATAGAACAAAAAAAAAAAATTTTATGTATGTAAATATAATATTGAACATTTTGAAAAAAAAAAAAAAGAAAAATATATGAAATGTAACAAATATACATATGTATGTGCACGTTGTATACAACACGTATGAATATAATATTGAAATAAAATATGTATGTATAATTATATATAGTATATATAAAAGAATATGATGAAATTGAAAAATGGAATATAAGAAATGAAATTATGTAAATATTTTCAAATAGATGGAAACTGTTATGAAAGAAAACAAATTTGTTTTATTTATTAATTTACCTTTTATATAAAGAATACTAGAGATACAAAGGCAGATCCAAAATGAGATGGTCGGACAATTTTGATAAGAATGCCAGAAAACTAAACATCCAAAATTGGATTGTAAAGCTAAAAAATAGAAGAAAAAAAATAAGAAATAATAATTAATGTGAATTCGAATGAATCTATAATGGAAAATAATTTTTCTAACTGTATTTTGCCCTATTTTCTGATTCTTGGTTCCCCCAAATTGTTATTTAAATTCAAAAAAAAAAGAAAAGAAAAGATATTTTTAAACCAAATAGTACATAGTTTTAACTCATCTGTGTAAGTGTATATCCTGGATTTTTGATTTTCTCAAATTAGTTTTATTCAAATTTAATTAAAAACAAGCTAATCAATAACAAACTTCATACAATGCTAGAAGTGATGTACGGTTAACTAGAAATTACAAAGAAAAACATGTTAATAAAAAAACAACAAAAAATTTTTTCTTCGAAAAGTACATATGTATGAGTTTATGTGTAATAGTATACATACGAATTCTTTCTTGTTTAACACAGAAATATAACAGATATTATGGATAATACTAAAAATCAAATTCAAAACAAAAAAAAGACAAAATTTAATTGAATATCGAACAGAAAAATAAAACAGAAAATATTGAACAAAATTATTTTAAATTTATTTATTTTTTTTTTTTTTTTTTGAGAAATAACTTAAATAGATTGGTAAAAAGTCAACAAACACATAACTTTGTGAAGATAAAGGATTTGATTTTAGTTCACTTTAGTTCACATATTAAAGTGGTGTAAGTCAATTTTTTGAAAAAAATTAAAAATTACATAATTTACTTATAATTTAGTGTTCCTTTAAATCTCTCGGAAGAAGAAAAAAATAGACTTACACCACTTTCAAAATAAGCCATTTAAATAACATATGTATATGTATGTATGTATATGAATATTCTGAAATCTCAAAAAGATTTTCTATACATTACCTGCTTTTACCAAAGAAAATTCCAAACTTTAAAATGTAAACCATAATTGTGTAAGAAATTTACGTTATTTAAAATTTACAATATATCTTAAAGGTATTAAAAAGTTTTTAAATGCATGCAATTAACTTTGCTATTTATTTTCTGTATACATTCATACACATTACACATTACATAATATATTTTTCATAATTTATCATCATCATCAACTATAACCAATTTATATACAAATTTTAATACACATACATACATATACACACAAAAAGTTAAATAACTCTCAAAGGCTATGAAATTTAATAAAGTTTATAAAAGTTATATAGAGTATATATAGTATGTCTGATTATAAAAATTGAAATTTAGTTTAAATGAAAATAACTTTTTAACTTTAATTTTCAATTTTTATTCATTCAGCATACACTATTTCTAACACTAATATAAATACGGTGTGTTCATAATTAAAAAAAAAAAAAAACAAAAAAAAAAATATTGATAGTTTGTAATTACATTTACGATTGACCTATATTCGTTTTTTACCTTTTGTATTCATTTAATATCCTGTCCAAAACAAATTAAATGTTATCAACAAATTATATTTTATTGTTTAATTAATAATGATGATTAATAAACTGCTTTTATATTTTTTTCATTTTCCATTCTTTTTTTTTTTTTTTTTTTTAATATATTACAAATCTAATTTAATTTAATTTCTTTTTGTTTTCACTTTGTTATTGTGTAAAAATAATGTATAAAGCTATCCTAATATCCTTAATTTTTTTTTTGTTTTACTGGTCATCATATAAACTAATATATAAAATATGTACATGAATTGTTGTACGTGATGTGTATTTCACAATAATTATACTATATAGATGATATGTACATACATATATGTACATATTTATACATGAATGTATGTATGTATGTCTGGCATGGTATGTTACATTGTACATGTAATTATATTAATTAAAATTCTTCACAGTCAAAAATTTTGTTAATCTTCTTACATGGAGAATCGTATACAGTATTAAAAATTTACATGATATGATGTTCCTTAAGTATGTATGTATGTATGTATGTATGCATGCATGTTTATGATATTATAGCAAAATATAAGCATTTATAATGGAATTTTAGCTTTTCCATTCATATGTACATTCATATCAAAATAATCTCTTGTTTGTATATAATCTACATGTATCTCTGTACAAGTAGGTATACTATCATTTTTTTTTTTTTTGTGTTTTTTGAACGTTATATGTATATGTAGTAGATTTTAACATGTACATATAAAACAATTATTATGGAACATACATACAAACATCATAAACGAATAAACATATACATACAAACAACAGTAATAGTTTTCTGGTATTATAACGATATAATTTAACATTTCATCGTACATACACTTAATATATTTTAATCTTATAATATGTGCATATGTTTACATATATACATACATGTGTATATATATGTAAACGTACATATTTATAATATAGCTATATATATAGTGTACATTTTATGCATTTGTATTAGTATTATTAAATCCTGTAGAAATATTTAGTTATTTCTTGTGTTCTCACTTTGTTGGCAATTAGTTGAAGTTTTTCCAATTTTAATATAAAGCACACACGTTCATATATAAATATCTAATATACGAACAAGTATTTATATACATACATTATGGTAATGTATATTGTTTATATGTATATTCAAAAAATATAAAATAAAATAAAATGAAACAAAATAAATCCATACAATCATATACATACACACATACATTGACATTTTATATATTATATAAGGTGTGTATGCAATTCCCACATACGTACAAACACATAATGTACATGACTAAAAGAAAAATGAAAACGACAAATTTTGTTTTGTTTATTATATTGCATATTATAATCTATACTATTATTATTTGACTGAATGAATTGTGGATAAATGAAAAAAAAAACAAAAAAACAAAAACATAAAATAAGCTTTTTCCTCCATATATCCATTAAATTTTAAATGAGAATATATAGATAATGCATATACGTACGTATAGATATATATATACACATTTATACGTATATTATACGTATGTATGCATACACTATGTATGTACATATACATATATAGTATAAATATATTTATGATTATATGCGAGGACGACAATATGTGATTAAATGTAATTTAAATTCTAGATAAGTTCAAGGATGTTTATTCTTAAAATATTGTCTAGTGTTGAAATATAAAATATGTATTCATATGTACATTGTACATGTGTCTTTTATAATATACATATGCATACACAAAAATAATATCTGTGTATGCTGTTTGTATACTGTATTAAATTTGAAAAAAAATAAAATAAAAATAATAACAATGTAATCCAATTCAAAAGTGTATTTTAAATAAAATTAAATTTCATTTGCACAATTTTTGTTTTTTTTTCTTTTTTAAATAAAAGAGATTAAGAAAGCAATGCATAAACGGATATCAGATATAAAAGAAACAATTTCATATAAAAGCTCATAATAAAAATTTATCAGTATTGCTATTATTATTTATAAATATACATACATACATATATACATATTTATTTATTCTGCTACATAGTGTTTATACATACATACGAGTATATGTATATGTATATCACACAATATCTATGTATGTATGTTAATGAAGTGTTTTTGATTTTCTTAAAATTCTCAATAAATCTCATATTATGGTGATTTTAGTTATTGAAACATACATACATATGTACATAAAATACAATTAAATAACCACAAACATTAAGATATGTACATATGAATGAATTCATGCATTTGTATGTATACGTACATATGTATGTATATTAAATTTCAAAACAATTTGATTCGATTATTAATTGTACATAATATTTATGGTACATATGTACATATACCTTAAGAAGTTCTTCTTATTGTTAACAATATTTGACACTTTGATAGAAATAATGAAAGCTAATGGTTCTTTAAAATGTGGTTTAATCCAATTGACATCATTTCAATGAATGAATTGATTAACAATCACATACATAAAGTAAATTTTCAAAATTTTTGATAAAATTAAAATAATAACTAAAAAGGTTCAAATTTCGTGATTTATTAACTTGAAGGTAAGTATGAAGAAGTTTAATTTAAAAAAAAAAATATATACTCATTGTACTGAAATCTAAAATGTATTTCCTCTGCAATAACTTTAGAAATAACTTTTTGTTTTTGTTTTTCTTTTGGATTTTTTAAACTTTTAAGTATGTATATATATTTAATTACGTTAACAAACACACTTTTATACTCCATACACTAATTCGATGCAGTTAAGGTCTTATAGAATATAGACATAAAGTAGTATCACTTTACATCGCTATATATTGATATTAAAAAAAATTCATCTCGTAGATGATCTTATTAGAAATTATGAGAGAAGAAAAAGGGCACATATACTCCCATAAGACCTTAATTGCATCGAATTAGTGTATGGAATATAATTATCATAGTCCATACATATACATACGTATATGTACACACTTACATTCATTGTTTTTTCTACATTCATGTACTAGCTTTTTTTTCAGAATAAAAAGAAAAAGAAAAAAGGATTTAAATAATTTACGAGTAAATTAGTTCATTTTCGTAAAATTTTCTACAACTAGATATTTATATTTGTGTTTTAGATCTCATGGTAATATTTTATTTTTTTAATGAATATTATATTACCTTGAAAGTAAACATGTTTTACACTAAAAGTAAAATGTCTATATCAAGCAAACATGAAATGTAACAAAAAAGAAATTTTTTTTTTTTGTCTTCAATAATAAAAAAAATCTTTTCACATTTTTTCTTGCACATATACATGTACATATGTATATATACATAGATTACACGTATGTATGTGTAATTTGCTACTATATTTAACAGTGACTTTAATCAACATTAAATAATATACATACGTTTGTACACATGTATATAGTTATAATCTCTAATTGAAAAGAAAATATACTCATCTATACATTTGCATGTATGCATACATATACATGTACATTTATCTGTATAAAATACATGTAAGTATACCTACATATATATGTTTGTTATATGGAAGAAAAAATATACTAAATTAAATGGTATACTATAATGTATTAAAATCAAGTAAAATTAAAGTGTAATATATTTGACCTTGAACTATGAAAATAGCTATACTTACATATCATAAAAGGATAAAAGTAAAGGCAAACAGCAACAAGAACAGAAAAAATAAAAAAAATAAACAAAAAATAAAAGATGAATAAAAAAAATAAAATAAGAATAAAAAATAGAACAAGAATAATAACAGACCAAAAACAATGTCATTATGCAACATTTTAAAAATAATGTACACATATGCATGTATCAGATATAAGTATTATAATATTATGAATGAACACATAATATATCGTGTCTATATAAAAATGCTACATA
Organism: Anthrax anthrax; assembly: GCA_963971155.1. Classification (NCBI taxonomy): domain Eukaryota; kingdom Metazoa; phylum Arthropoda; class Insecta; order Diptera; family Bombyliidae; genus Anthrax; species Anthrax anthrax. Next base: position 27,142,573 of record OZ020121.1, on the reverse strand, counting down.
ACATTATAAATACCATTTTAATGTACATAACATATTCATATACACGATTATATGTATGTATGTATGAATGTATGTACGTGAAAAACAAATATCCTGAAAATTAATTACTATAAATTATGTGCACACACACATACAAGATATTCTACATATGTACACATGTATGTATAAGCATGTTCACATATAATATGTAGTACAAGGTGTATATATATGTATGTATGTATAGGTATACATCAATTATGTTGTTGCACACAAATATGTACTATAAATACGAATGAAATTTAATGAAATTAACAATATTTGTATAGCAATTAGGTTTGTCGTTAAATTGCTGTTAACAATTATTTAGAATTTTTTTTTTTATTTTTTATTTTTTGTCTTTGTTTAAATTATACTCTATAAAACATTTTATAACAAAAAAACCAAAATACGAAATAATTATCTTGATTTTAAATAATAAAAACAATTTCTACATTACATACATACATATTGTAAATTTGTATTTTGTAAAATATATATCAAAAACAGAAATATAAATTTTTGTTATGAATATGACAACATAATTCATCTTAAAATTGAAAACTTTGTATAAAATTTTGAATACCCTCTTTTAATTCATAAATTTTTATATTACATACATGTACATACATATATCTTTATTTATACAATGAATTCTATATGTAATGGTGTATTACGTTTTACACAAGAGTATAAAAATTGTAAGGACAAATTTGTCTAAACATAATATGTATGTATGAATACTCCATACATTTATTATGAAATTTAAAAAAAAAATAATAATAATAATAAAAATATTGAATATACATAAATGAGGGAAAAAAAATTTAAAAGTGAAGGACTTGTACCACATACTTTTACAATGAATGCATTCTGTACATATATATAGAATTTTTCAATGATTTATATATACGAGTATGTAAATATAATTTATGTTATGTAGATATTTTCCTCTAAATATTGTAAGACACTCTTAATTCTTCTTTTAAATACTCATAGAAGACATATATAAGCGGTATGCATACATCGTATACAAGGAATATAATATTGTACATACATTTCCTTTAAAAATGCATTACTTTTTTTTTTTTTAAATTATATAATACTATTTAGTTTATGCATTTCATACTTTACAGATATGATACATATGTATATTATTCAAGTACATGTACACGTATAGGAAAAATATTTACATATGTATATATTTAAGTACATATAAATAAAAAGCAAATACAACTCTATATTACATCTTTTATTTATGTACACATACATATGTATATTTGCTGCATTATGTTTTTTATTTTTCCTTCAATTAATCAAAATATCATAAATTTAAAAGCAATTAGAAAATCATTTAATTAAATTATTAAAAATTTTGATTAAAACAAAAATATAAATAAAATAATAAATTAAAATGAAATTTTAACCATATACTAATTAGTTTTGTGGTTAATTTTGTTAATTAAAATGTAATTTAGCTTAAAGGAAATTTATTTCATTTTTTTTTATTTTCAAACGGTTATACATATGTATGTGTACATATATATGTTTTAGGCCTGATGATGATGATTATGGCTCTTATATATACATTTATACACTACATATGTATGTGCATATAATATGGTTAAATAGTACTAATGTAATTTTACAAAATATTTAATTTCATTTACAGTATACATTTCATTAAAATTAAATAATATACATACATAAATGTATGAAACACCTAATTAAGAAACATTTTTTGTTATATTTAATCATAATGTTCATACATACATATGTTCTTATTTTTTTCCTTCTTTACTGGGTGGACCTTTTTTTGTAACTCATTTTGCCAAGTTTAAAATTTACTTGTTTCCCGGGGGACACCACGAGGAGGCGAGTTACTTTATCCCCCATGCTCATACATATATGTAATGTATGGTGTAATATACACATATGTACATATGTTATATATAATTTGTGCATTATACATATATGTATATTTTACATATTATATATTTAAAATAATTACTTTAATTTCAATTAAAAAGCTTATATTCAATTTAATTCATAATTAATTGCTTTCTTATACATACATACATACATACATATATACAATATATGTATGTTATAAAATATTTCCTTCACCATTCATTTATTTCAATGTTAACATAATGATGATATAAAATTATTTAATTAAATCCTTTTATTAAATAATCGATTCAATTTAAAAAAAATAAATTTAATAAAAATTATTATATATATCTGTTAATAAAATTGGTTATATTTAGTTTTATGTATTACGTATTGAGCATCACATAAATTTCAAAAAAAAAAAAAAAAAAAACGAACCCTTAAAAAAAAACTTTAATTGTTTTAGTAAATAAATTTATTATATTCATAATACAAAAATAAAATTGAAAATAAAGTTTATATCACTATCTAGTTATATGTACATATATAAATATTCATGTGTATATATTAAAACATCTGAAAAGGATCACAATTAAATTAAGAACAAATGTGTCCTACAATGACCAACTAATAAAAATATATAGTAAATTGATATTATGATTTCTAATGTTGGGCTATAGTGTTTGTATGCTTTTTGTTAATAGTGATAATACGAATATTATAATATATCGATGGTAAGTGGTTTTGGATTGTTACCAAAAGAATTAAATTAAATCTCTAATTAGTGGTAAAACTATATTAAACATACATATATACATGCGATAATAATATATGAAATAAATTTTATTGTTACGTAAATGTAATAATCACATTTATTATATCTAAAATTAAAGAGAAAAAAGAAAATAATATTCAATATGAAATTTAATACGTGTACAAAATTTTATTTTATTTTTTTAAATAAACTATATAGGTATTATCATTGTACATGTATGTATAAAAGTATTATAGAATTACAGTATACTTAAATCAATATCCTTTGTCCTTACGTAATCATTCAAAATTTTATATTATATAGTAAGAATAAAATGATCATACCCATAAATATCTCTAGTTAGAAAAATCATATTACAAAACTCAATATATCATAATATATGCTATTAAAAATTTTTTATATAAATATACATAAGTAACGTAGTACATATTATATTCTTTACGTAAATTCAGCTATTTATATACCGTAGTAACCAGTACTATCGTTTTACTGCAAAATCGCAGTACTTTATTTCAAACTCATTTGTTAATTTTAATTAATTTTACATACATGAAGCTTAATTTTTTATATATATACATACATAGATATTAAAAAATTTTCTATTTATTTTAAAATTTATTTAAGATATTAAAAAACTTTTCTATTTATTTAAGAATTTTGTCTACGATAAAAATGAAAAACGAAAATTGCTTATTTTTAAACGGAAATTTCAAAAATTCAAACATCTAAAACAAAAATAAAAGTGTCCTAATTAAGAAACTTTATCCAAAAAAGCAATTTTTTCGTACATGTTGTATTGCGTTCAAGTTTTGGAAAACGATAGCACTGGTAGTAACAAATAATTTTCTATTTCCTTTTTTTTGTTTTTAAATATATAATTTGATGTACATACGTAGTTCAAGAAATTTTTCAACTCTTCTTAAATTTCATCGCTAGCTACTATGTCCTTTCTAATACATTTATTAAATTTTATTTTTAGTTTTATTTTTATTTATTTTATTTTTTTCTTAAAAATGTAAATTTTTCTTAATTACAATGATATTAGTAGGTATATGTAGTAGTACATACATATGAAATATATTTTTATCTGAATAAGAAATTTTACAAATTAAATTTATTTTGTCTTTTCTTTCATTTAATTATATCAATGAAGAAAGAAAAAAAAACAAGCAAAATATATAAATATTGTATATATACAAGAATTTAATTTGAATTTATAATTAAATTTATAACTGTGAAAAGTTAAAAAAATTTCACATAAATACATTTGTACATTGCACACAAAGTATATTTTGATGATATGAAAAACAAAGAAAGAAAAAAGCCAAATTCATAAAATTGTATTGTTTTAATTTTTTATAAATAAAATAAATAAAAATAATTTTAAAATTAAAAATTTAATTTCTAAAAAAAAAAATTTTTTTTAAATAAATAGGATATGTGTACATATTTTGTTTTCCCTTGTTTTCCCTGTTTGAGCAAAAAACAAATGTAAATTAAATTATAATTTTTTTTTTGTTTTTTGATTCATTTTTATTTAATTGTTTTCATTTTATTGATTTATTTTAAAAAATGATATAAAAATTTTTATATATAATTCTTTTTTGTCTGTTCAATTTGATAAAGTCAATTTTACCAATTATTATGAAAAAAAAAAAAATTTATTTTATCAATTTTACATAAACACATAAAAAAACAGATAAATTTTCATTTACGTTGTGTGTATGCACATGTTAATACATAGAAAGAAAATAGTCATCTACTTACGTACGCTTTTAGTTTGGTTTATTATTAATGTGTTGTTTTTAATTTTCAGTGAGAAAAAACACAAATGTAAGTATTTTGGCAATTGTCCACAATGCAATATGCAATAGAAAAAAAAAACAGTAAAAAAATGAAATAATGAAAAGAGTGCATTTTTTTTATTAATTTAATTTAATTTACAAAAAAAAAAAAAAAAATGCATGGTTGAAAACAAAATGTGTACCTTTTACCATTAGATTTCGCTTTTTAATATAAATCTCATTAATAAAATACGTTTGTTCAATCATAAAAATCATAATTGCAACTTCCTTTTAGTTTTCTGAGTAGTTATTATAAAATAAATAAATAAACAAATTAAAAAATAAAATAAAATTGTTTTATTTAAAAAAAAAAAAAAAATCAAAATGCATAGACTTTATGCGTTATAAAAAAAAGAACTGTAACTTGAATTAACGAATTACTAAATTGCTAGCTTGCTTATGATTTTGAAAAATTTATGATAAGGTTGTGACATCCAATAGTACACGAAAGCTCATCTACTTCAAATTATTTTTATGGTTAGTATCTTTGCTAATGGACTGTAGAGCAATCGTGTTTTCTGATTTAATATATTAGAAGAATTTTTTGACGATACAAATATCATTGAATATCCACTGTTGTTGACCATTTTAAACTTTTAAAGTTTTGAAGAGATCTATTTAAAATTTTGAAAATTTAAATATTTAAAAAAAAAAAAAAAAAACAAATAATAATTTTTATAGTCTAATAACGTTATCAATTTTTTTTTCTACCATACAAAGTTTGATACAGCTGGTAGAAAGGAGAATCTTAAAGAATTAAATTTCAAAATATGAATTTTTAAAAAAACATATTTCACCACAATCAATCATTTCCTTATTTCATGAAGAAAACTAACTGACAGTAAATTTGGTACAAGCGCACAACACAATATCAAATCTATAAGCAATAAGCAAAAGAATAGAGATTAAAACAAGAATGGGCACAGTATGGGAGTGAGTGCAGCCAAAATTCAAAACTAACACATATAAGCAACATAAAATTGCACCAATACTAATGCAATGTTGGTGCAGGTCAGTTCATTTTGAAAGAAGTAGACCGCGTATAGAAAAAGAGGTATATGAAAAAGGATAGTCGCGAAGTACAGAATAGACCGCATGTACTACATCGTTTCATTCTCGAATCTAGCTAGCGAGTCTCGAGAATTATTTTGTTTACAAAAATACAATTTCTCGGTGAGTTCTGAGAATTCTTAAGTGTTGTTGGGTTAATGTGTTATAAACAAACTTTATAATTTGTCTAATTAAATAATTTATTCTATTTTATAAATAATGTCATGCAATTATTTTAATATCTGTTTAAAGTGAAAATGTTTAGATATACTGTAATATATTTTTTTTTGACGAATCAAAAAGTTTTAATTAAAATATTATTGAATAAAATTTTGAATTGTATGGAGGTTTTTGTGTTTACAATTTTTGAAGAAAAATATATTTTTATCGTGTGCGATATGCATTTTAATCAATGATTATGAATATTTGGATATTGTGTTATAGTTTGTATATAATGTCATGTGAAAATAATTAAAAAAAGATATTGTAATATTCATTTAAAAATCTTGTACGAAAAATCAAATTTTCACGTGTATGAAAACTTGGGGGAGTTCCAGGAACTTCAAATTTCGTATACGGATAGGTAAATTTTATATGATTTTAAAACACCAGGGAGTTCCAGGAAAACGTGGTTAATACAAATACAACAAACATGTGGTTATACATTTTCGAGTGATTGTTTTTTTCTCTTTTTTTCAAATGGGATATATAGAACTATTACATTTTGGCATTCATACTGCATTTTTTTTTGTTTTTTAATGCTTTTATGTATTGTTTTTTTCTTAGAAAATATCAGCATCTCTTTTGGTTTTTTTAGTCTAATTTATCTTTCTCTTCTTGTACGTTAGTATCTATATTCTTTTGCAATAAGCATTTAAAACAACAACAAATGAACCACACCAATAATTTGACAATTCAATTACTCTACAGCGGTATTGAAATTGTTTGTGTCTCATGTTAAATTAAAAATTTAAAAAGAATTTTATTTTAATTATTTGAAATAAATTTAAATTGAATATGTGCACCATAGAAAATATTCAAAAAATTGCTAATTATTTGAATGTAAATTTAGGTGAAATTTCTTATAATAGAGAACAGGTAAATAATTAAATCATAATATTATTAAAATTATTCTAACCTTTCAATTTGGACATTTTTTAATTATTATTATTATTATTTATTTTTTTTTCTTAAACATATTTTTTATTCGTTGCATTTATAGGTTTTAACACGTAAAATAGATGATAAACAAATTTCCGGTTTTGCAACAATTATAAATGATTTAGCTAAAGAAAGTAATTTAGCCATTGCAAAAAATAGTTTTAAAACGCCTGAAATACAAGTTCAAGTTCAACAATGGTTAGATTATGCCGTTACATATATAGCACATGGATATAAGGACAAGCATGTTAATCATCATATTTTAAATGAATTAAATAATTATTTATTGACTAGATCATATTTTGTTAATTATACACTAACACTTGCTGATTTAGCAATATTCTATACAATATATAATTTAATGGTAAAAAAAAAAAACGCATTTAATAAATTTCATTTTAAAATTGAATTTCAACAGAAATATTTTCAACAGTTTTTTCAAATTAATTATCTTTTCAGAAATCACTTTCACCAATTGAAAAAGAAAATTATATAAATTTATCCAGATGGTATGATCATTTACAGCAAGATGAAAAAATTCGACAAGGTGAATTAATTAATTTTAATGCAATCTATTTACACTGTTGGGCAACTGGAACTCACATGTAATTTTGTTTGCCACCATAATGAAATACGAATAATAAGTTGATTTTGTATTACTATTGATATTTTCTAATACATATTAAAAAAAATAATAATTTCAAAATTTAAAACAAAAAAAGGCCAACAAATACAAATTCCTACATACTATGACCATACAGTATAACATTTATTATTTATCTGAATTTGTTATAATTTCCCAAAAATTTATTTTAACACATTAATGATAAGTTTATAATATTTTATTTTAAATAAATACGTATGGATTTTGTTTAAAAGTTCGTTTTTGTAGAAATAAAACAACAATAAAAAATTCTTTAGATTAAAATAAAATTTACTTTAGACAATTTTATAATTCATTAATTTAAAAAAAAAAAATGAGAAAAAATATAATTTTATACAACTATAATAGAAATCTTCAATAAAAAAGAAGATCAAAATATAAATTTCAAAAAAAAAAAAAATTCAAACAATGTTATGAAAACATATTGACATTTTTATCTTATAAGCTATTTTCCAATTTAATTTTAAATTAATTTTTAAATTGCATTATAAAATTTAAAGATTTTCATAGATATACATATAATGAGCCTTGTTTATTTTAGAAGTGACATAACTCGCTTTTACAAATATCGTAATGTTTTAAGTTTTGTGGTTACATTCACTACTGATTGAATTTCATAGCAAAGTACAACTGATTACTAGATTTTATTTTAATATAAACTCTTTGTATTCTTAAAACAAAAATAAAAAAATACTAATTATTGAAAATTCATATGGTTAGGTGGGATTTTCTGAATCCCCTTTATAGGATTTCGATATAAAATTGTAACATAATAAAAATACAATTTTACACCAAAAACCTAAAAAAGTGAATTCTGAAACATCCCTCATTACATCTCTTTTAAAATAAACAGCTCATAAAATACATAATAATAAATACAAATGTACTTATAAAATAAATTATTATTACTAATAGATAACTATTCACTCATAATAATTCTGTATATATAAATTTTATATATTTACAAAAAAAAAAAAAAAATCGTTTTTTATTTTGTTACTCAATTATTTTTCGGTAATTATAAATATCCATTAATTTAAATTAGAATATGAATTTTTATTTTTGATAAAAAATATACAAATAAAAATTTATCAAGAAGGAAAATTTATTTAAAATTTTATTATTTAACATTTTTAAATTTTATATATCGTATAATTTACTGAAATAAGAAATAATCGATATTTACTTGCATTCAATAAAATGCATTCTCTTTATAAAAGGTGAAAAATACATTAAATAGGAATATTTTCTGGTTACTGCACAATATTTGATTAAATAATTTTTATATGTAATTTATAGAAAATATAAAAAGAGTCATTAAGCCAATTTTATGTGTATATTTGCCGTTTCCATTATTATCATTATTTAAATTCTTTTTTATATTTAATTTGCATGAACTTCTCGTGCCGATGTTATGGAATTATTTAATTCTCCTGGTTCAGTACATTTCCATAATCCATATGTTTTACCAACAGTCGTCTGCCATAATCGTAATGTACCATCTTCTGATCCACTTGCATATAATTCACCATCAGGACTAAATTTAACCGCATGTACAGGACCAAAATGTCCTTTAAATGATTCTATAAACAAAAAACGAAATTATTTAAATTATTAAAAGTTTTTTTTTTTTTTTTTTTGTTTTCATTTTACCAATTTCATTTCCTGTGATATAATCAAATTTGTACATTTTAAAATCTTCTCCACCACAAACAAAAATATGTCTATCTGGATGAAGACTTGCTGATGCAACATTTGTGGGAACTTTGATCTCCTTCAATTTTTTCAATGTATCTACTTCCCAAAAACTAATACTGGAACCATGGGTTACTGTTAGCATATTATTATCAGATGATAATTCTATACTATTACAATTATTTTGAAAATCGATTCTTTGAACCTCCTAAAATTGTATAAAATCAAAAATTGTATATATAAAAATTTATTAAAATAAATGATACAGAAAAAAGGAAAAATTAACTAACATTTCCTGAAGATCGATCCCATAATTTTAGAGTTTTATCTTCAGCTACACTTATAATACATCTATCATTTCTACAAAATAACGCTCTTTTTATAGCTCCTGTATGACCAATATATAATTCAGGTTCAGCTGATGCATTATTTAAATTAAATACTCTTAATAATTTCTCATTACTACCAGTAACAAGATGTTCACTATTTTGATCAAATGCAACTGTTTTAACAATATGTTTATGTTGAAAACTATGAATTTCAGATCCAGTAACTGCATTCCATACTTTTCCAGTGAAATCGGCTGCACCAGATGCAGCTAATGTTGCATTTTTATTTAAAGCTACACCCCAAACAGCACCTTTATGTCCTTCAAATGTTCCAACCCAATCACCAGTATCACCCTGACGTAGCATTGGAAAACCATCTTTATAAACATAATCCGTTTTTGAAAAAAAAAAAAAAAAAAAAAAAAAAAAAAAAAAAACAGTAATTAAATTGATTTTATTTTTCAGTTAAGAGACTACATTATAAGTAAATATTTAATTTTCTATTCAAATGATTTATAAAAATCAATATAGGAAAAGGATATTTTTTACAGGATAAATGAAAAAATACAAAAAAAAAAAAAAAATATATATTTTAAAATTTTGATCCCAATACTAAATAAACAAAAGAAGGAAGTAAATATTTTCCACAAAATAATAGCTAAAAATATTATAGTGCAATTAATTTTTAAATTTTATAAATTACAAAAAATTTAAAATTAATTCAAAATATTTTTCATTTAGATGAAAAACTCCAATCATTCATTGAAAAAAAATAAATAAATCAAAATTAAACAATAAACTCATAAATTACCATTGCATAATATGATTGTAGTATCATTTATTTATGTTTTGTTTTATCATTTAAACTTATAAAATACATATAATACTGTATGCTATTTATTTTTTTATTTTTCGTAAAAGTAAGATAAATTAAAAACAACAAAAATCTGGCTTTCTTATTATTACGTTATTATTTTCCTTGCTAATGACATTGAATGAGAAATTTTTTTTCTTTTTTTTTTTCGAATTCAATTGAAAAGGTATATATATATACGTACGTACGTGTGTACATATTATACACGTTAAAAAAAAAAAAAAAATTTTTTATATATTCATCATACGCGAGATTTTAATACATTCAAATGTACGTATATATATACATAATGTTCCAAAAGAGATTTGAATCAGTACGTAACGTATAGATCGTACACATATCAACATTGTTGTATGTATAATACATAAATTTATAAAAATTGCAATATACATTTAACTTAATTTTAAAATTTTATATTTTATCATCGTTGTATAGTTTATTTATTTATTTTTTTTATTTTTATAATTGCAAATTTATCAACACGACCAATAAAGGCGTTCACCTTGATATTATTCCGCTACGCCATTGTGAGAATCGAATAATACATCTACACTGATACGCATGAAATAAAAATTTCTATGCGTGTATATGACATACATATAAAATTCATATATATATATATATATATATATAGATATAGAGAATTTATTATTATAAACAATTAGATGTACATAATGTACTTATAATCTCTGTTGTTTATAAAGACTCTATACTATATAGAATATGTATTACTCAGTGCAATTCTTTTGAATTTATATACAAATTAACAAATGAATTTAAAAAAAAAAAAAGAAAAAAAAATTAAATAGGATATGTATATTGCATTATTGCACAAAAACGATAAAATAATAAAAACTATACATTAAGCATAGTAAATTGATAAATAAATAGTCTATTGTCATACATAAAAAATTCAAAGTAAAAAAGGAAATATAAAAATCGAAGCTTTTCATTAATAGAAAAATAACAGAATAAGAAATTTAAAAAAAAAATAAAATAAATAAATAAAAATAAAAATTCCACGTAAACGGAAATTTTATTTGATTTTGAACTTTAGTCAATAACGTACAATAGAATTCATGTATTTAAAAATGCAAAATAAAATGAATTTAATATGTATAATGTAATGAATTCTAATTTGTTGGCTAATAAAATTTATAAATAACGTATGCACATATGATATACCTATAATGAAGAATACACAAATGCATGTACAATATATATATTATACGATAAAAACACAATCGTTTAAACAAAAAATTTAAAATCAATAATATAAAAATAAAAATATTTTTTATGTTTCAAATTGTTAGAAAATTGCAAAGACATAAAAATAAATAAATAATTTCATTTAAATACTCATTTGAAAAAAAAAAAAAAAATTATTTAAATAAAAAAGAAAAAAATTAAAAAATTTTTAAATTGACAGATTTTTATTATTAACAGACACTTAAAAGAATTAAATAAAAAAAAAAGGTCAAATAATTGAATAATTTTCTCGAAAATGATGATTGAAAAATATTTTTAAATATATTTTTTCTCATATAGATATTCTCGAATAAATATTATAAATAAATAAATATATTTAATTACTCATGTATTTTAATTTTTTTTTTTTACATACGTTATATATGTATATATACATACATATAATACATAATAAGTCTCTTTAACATTTTCTATACCTATGTATGTATTTTTCATTTAATGTGCATACAAAAATAAATGATGCATTTTATTCCATGTTTTGTTTCTTTTAAGTAGTGTACGTGTATCATACACATGTGTGTATATATATGTGTATATGTACATTCTATACATATACAATATGTAATAATAATAATAATAATCATGTAGAGACATACATAAATATCCATACTGAGTTTAATTAACTAAAAAAGATAACATTGAATTTTTGTCTCTCAGTCAAGGTAATTTCCGGCAGAATTCAAGTAAAGTAACAAATAAAAACAGCACACGTCTAGGTCTACAAGTTAAAAATTGCAATAAAGACAACAAAAATAAAAATAATAAAAATAAATAAATAAAACAAAAAGGAAAACAAAAAATTTTTTTCTCTTTTTATTTTTGCAATTGAACATTAATCTAAAAAAAAAAAAAAAAAAAAAATCAATCGTGATTTAATAAATTCATGCGAATATTCAATTTGTGTAACGTATACAATGTATATGTATGAATAATGGAAAAAGTGAATTGTATACAGTATGAAAGTTGATTACAGGTAGATACCTATATACATATATATGGTTTGTATGCTTGTACGCATTCACGTAAATATGTTTAATACACATATTATATTGATAAAAATTATGTATAAATTGAATCATACAATTTAAAAAAAAAAAAAAGTAAAATTAAATTTATGTATAAAAAATTAAATAAAATAAATTTTCTTTTTTTTTTTTGTTGTTTTTGCTAATAATTGTCACCTTGATAAAATAATCACGCATACGCACATATACTTTTAATTTTTTTTTTTTTTTTTTTTTTTTTTTTAATTTTAATAATATATTGATGTGCATATTAAATCTACAATTAAAAAAAAATAATAATAATAATAATATAAAATAAAATACAAATATGTAATAATGATAATAATAATAAATATAAACAAAAATTTACAAATAATATAAACTTAACGTATATATAAGTAATAATGCATTTGTTCACATTTGTATATAATAATAAATACAATTTTCTTTATGTTACGTGATTGATTTTAATCATCACAAAAATATGTTGTGCGTACATAATGTATACGTATGTATGTAGGTATGTATGCATGTTACACAGAAAATATATTTTCACACTTCAATTTTTATTACAATTAAATATTTTCTTATCAATGACTGTCTATCTTTAATCTCTAATGTTATTTTTAAAAAAATAAAATTAAAATAAAATAAAATAAAAAATTATAGTTTGTCTACTAATTCGATGCAGTTAAGGTCTGATAGAAAATAAACATAAAGTAGTATCACTTTACGTCGCTGTATATTAACATTAAAAAAAATTCATCTCGTATTATATGATAACTTTACAGGGTATGATAAGACTACTCGGTAAGATGATCTTATTAGAAATTATATAATAATAATAATAATTGCCATATTCTTCTAAAAACATAGGCTATCAGTGAAGGATCTCCATCGATCGCGATCTTCTGCAATTTTCCGTAACTCGTTAAACGATTGAGATAAGAAAAAAAGCCACATATACATAGTCCCATAAGGCCTGAACTGGACCGAATTAGTTGACAGACTATTTGTATTTGTATAAAATAAAATTAATTTTTTAAGTGTGTGTATAGACGCATATGCATTACATAATGGGCTAAATATGTACATGCTATATAAAATAAATTGTGTGTATAAAATGCATTCATTTCCAAAAATAAAACAAAAAACAATGAAAAACATTTCATATTCTATTCATTAATTTTCTTGTCTTCTAACTTATTATGTACATTATTAAATTTAAAAATTTTCTACATGTAATAACGTACTAGGTATACGTATTATACGGAAGTTAAAATTTTATAATTAAAATACTGTATTTGTACATGTGTACATTATGATACGAGTATTTTTATGTATACTAAAAAAATAGAAAGTATGTAATTTAATTAATATTTTCATTTTATTAGAAACATTTTAATAAATGAATTAATTTAATATATATATATATAATCGTAAATGAAAAAATTTTTAATTAATTTAATTGTAATTAAATGAAAAAAAAAAAAAAAATATTTTAAAATGTTTGTATATTAAAAAAATGAATAAATTTAAATGTTTTTGTTTTGTAGTTTCAAAATTTAAATGAAATTTTTTATGTTGCTTTTAAGAATATGAATTGGACATTTTTTTTCAAAGATTCCTTCATATTATTTTATAAGGAAATTAAAATAAAATAGGAAAAAAAAAAACAGGAACAAAATCCTGGAAGAATAGAAGGTCAAAATAAAAGCCTATATATTCTTCAAGGTGCGCACATACATACATATGTACATACATAGGTAATTACGATAATTGTTCGATTAATCTTTTTTTCGCTGTTTCATATTGTTTTATTTTATTTTATTTTATTTTTTTCATTTTTTTCATTTTACTCATTATTATTATTATATTGTTTACTATTATACTAATTATATATATATACATATGTACTGCATACATATATCTATATATGCAATTATGTATACGCATATATATATATACGTAGGTTGTCTACCATGAAATTTTCTTCTGCATTAATTGTTTTTCTTAAATTTGCATTATTACATATATTTGTTTTTTATTGTATATTATCATTAATGTACATACATTTTACAGTATATTGTACATATCGATAATATTATAGATACACGATATGTATATAACATGATATATATACTAAGGATAATGATATATAATGAAAATGTGTATATATATGTACATATGTTCATTGAACATAGTGAAAGTTAAAGGTTGGCTATATTCTTTTCAAGGTTAACATATATATATATATGCATAATAATATACAGACTTCACTTCACATACTATAATATGTAATAAATGATTTTATATATTTAAATGAAACGTTTAAAAAAATTTAAAAAAAAAAAAAAACGAAGGAAAAATTATAAATATGCATACCTATAATTTTTTTTTTTTTAAATAAAATATGTAAATTAATACAAAATAAAACGTTGCTGATCAAAGATATATACATATTGATATGATAAATCAACCGAAAAAAGTGGAAATAAACATAATAAATTAATAAAAAGTTACAAAATAATTTTATACGATTATTATCAGATAGATAAAATGATGCATGCGTTTAATGTTAAAAATGATTAAATTTATGTTTTAATAAAAATGAAACAATACCAATTTAAAAAAAAAAAAAGAAAATCGATTCATACACTGCTGTACTTGTAATGGCTCATAAATAATGAATTTTATAAATCAATGAAAGAAAAATGATTTTTAAATGACAAAACAAAACGAAAGATAAATTAGATAAAAAGTAAATGAAGTTGCATTAGCACATCATACGGCGGCCCATACGAGTATTATATATACATATGTATAGTATTTTATTTCATTTAATGGTAAAATAATGTATTATAAAATAAAACGTACATGAATTTGAATAACCATATCAGTTTCGAAATGAACAACAACCTCCAATGAATTTTTAATAATGAATACATTTTTTTTTTTCGAATTTTTATACGTTTTTATTTTTGCTAATTTTTTAAAAATGGTAATTATAGCTAATATAATTAATTCATTGGAAAAAAGCAAAAAAAAAACATCATTTTGAAGTACGTATACTCATATATAAAATTCATGTCCTAATATCTATTAAAACAATAACATGTAAAATAATATCATATCAAAGAATACGTGTGCTATTCTAATATGTTCATGTTCAGAATACAATAAAATTTCTTCATTTCATATTTTGAATACAATTTAATTTTTCTTTCATTTTAGAATTAAATAAGTTTTTCTTTAATTAAAATCCAAAAAAATAAATAAATAAATAAAAAATAAAAAGTAAAAAAAAAAAAATCATCTCTTTTTTGTCTTCTAGTTTCTTTGTTAGCTATCAATGTTGAGTGTATAATTATAATCGCTTGAAATAAATTTTGCAAATTAATTATGCCTGTCTTTATTGTAAAAACTAAAACATAAAAAAAAACAAAGAGGGAAAAACATTTTCATTAAATAATATATCAAGCGGACCAATCACTCACAAAAGCAGCTAACTATAATCATGTACATATATGTATATATATGTATATATATATATAAACATAAATATACAAACGATAAACTATATGACTAGCTTTAATTATTACTTATTCATTTAATTTAATTATATCATTCTCATCATGATGATGAAAGGATATTTTGCCAAGAAAAAATTATCAATTTTAATTAAATTTAAATTGTTTTTACCTTTATTTTATAAATTACACAGGCAGAATAGAATTTTTTGTTTTTTTTTTTTTCTTTGCGCCCACTCAATATATATATTTTTTTTTAAAGAAAAATTAATTAAAATAATACAAAAAACAAAAATGCTTTATTTACTTAATTTTCTTCTGTTTCGTTTTTTGGTTTTTTTTTTTTTTTTTTTTTTTTTTTTTGTGGTAGAAATAATTTTTCTTACTACCATACTCTGTTGGCATTTTCTTTTATTTTTGAAAAATTTTTCATTGTATGGCATAATAAATACCATACAATTATAGTTTGTTGAATTTAGAATTATTAAGACATGTAATCAAGTTGTTTCAAGGAACTTCCGATATTTCAAGATGAACAAGAATCAAAAAAAAATTTTTTTCTCTCTCTCTTTAAATACATATTTATAAAATAATAAATTGATTTTAAATGAATGTGTTTATTTAATATACGTATTTTTGTTTAAAAAAAAAAAAAAAACCAAAAAAAAAAACGTTCAATCAATTTATAAACAAAAAAATACGTTCAATCAATTCCTAAACATTAAAGCGAATTTTTCCTTTTTTTTTCCTTTAATTTTTGCTTTAAAGATAAATAATAATAAATTTTAAAAATATGTATCATATAAATTTCCAAATGAAAATTACGTATTAAAGGGACTATTAGAGTTTTTAAATTTTTAAAATAAAAATACATATTTTTAAAACATATTTTATTTATGGTGAAAATATTTTAAATTTCGCTAAAAATATCATTTTGGAAAAATTTATTATATTGTAAATGTATATAAACAGTTACAAAAAATAAAATCAAAAATGTTTTTATATAATGAAACTTATTTTTATTACAATCAAATGAGTGAATTATTATATAATTGAAAATTGTACTTCAATACACAAAATAATATAGTTCTTGTATATGGGATCGTTTATTTAGAATGTGGTGTAAGTCAATTTTTTGGAATAACTTGAGAAATATCAAAAAATCACATAATTCACTTATAATTTAGTTTTCCTTTTTCAATCTCTTGCAAGAAGAATAAAATTCACTTACACCACATTCAATATAGGTACACCAGAACTTTATTCATTTTTATAACTTTAACGCCAGTTACATAACATATTTATTTATACATTTCATCAAATCATTTTCTTCTATAAAATATAACTTCCTTAAATTTCTTAATCATGACCAACAGACATCGAATTAATCGTATATAGGATATTTATTTTATAAATAATGTAAAATTCCCAAAATAAAGAGGATATTCATTAAACATTATTTTAAATCATATGTTCTATATATATGTATATATATATACATTATGTATATTTGTAATTAATTGTATTTTACGTCATAAAAATCTTGTTAGGTGTGATCAAGTTTTTTATTTTTATTTTTTTTTCTTTTCTTATTTTTTCTTTTTTTCGTTTTTTTTCTCTCAAAAATTATTTATAATAAAATGAAATGCAAAGAAAATGAAAAAAAAAAAAAAGAAAAATATTTATATGTATTTAGAAGCGACAAAAGATAAAAACAAAACAAAATAAAAATAATACATACTTTTATTTCAACGGAAAAAAGCAAAGAAAAGCCTTCTCAATAAGAAAATTAGGTCAAGGTTTGCATCAACAATAAAATAGAGATTAAGTAGTAGTATAATGAATATGTAATGTATAGTGAAAAAAAATAAAAAATAAATAAATAAATAAAAATAAAAAATAAGAAGAAAAATACAAAAAATATATTTAAAAACAAAATAAAATAAAAAAAAAAAAAAATTACTTGATGTTTTCACTACTAGACAGATGCTGTTCATTTTTATTTTGTTGCTATTTAAACAGCAATAATATATAGCAATATCATCAACGGTGAAACTACAACATCAGAATTTGTAATCTGTGTGAGTCAAAAACAAATTTTATTGATAATAAAGTAAAATATATGGCATATTAAACATAAAATTTTGCATTGAAATGAAAATGTTTCTTTTCGAAATTGAACAGAATAAATATCATTTAAAAAAAATTTTATAATGCTAATTATATTATGGAAAAAAATCATAGATTATTTTGTTAATTGCAAAATTTTTTTTTTATTGATTATTATATGGTAATATAAATAATATGCAATTATGCGAATAAATACAGAATCAATTCTATTCTTATTAACAACAATAATAGACTGATATTCAATAAATATAAAATACCTATAGATAGGTTA
Organism: Anthrax anthrax; assembly: GCA_963971155.1. Taxonomy (NCBI): domain Eukaryota; kingdom Metazoa; phylum Arthropoda; class Insecta; order Diptera; family Bombyliidae; genus Anthrax; species Anthrax anthrax. The sequence continues at coordinate 27,124,069 of OZ020121.1, read as the reverse complement.
TATTCTCTACACCGATACATAAATGCTATTACATTGTGCACAGACATAGGAATCGCGATCTATTCCTATAAATCTAACGTTCTATTATATTGTATGTATAAATGAAAAAATAAAAAATAAAATAAATAAAATAAATAAATAAATAAATAAAAACTAAATTTTGCATGCAACATGATCTATTTCTTATTTGTATATAAAACCTACATACATGTATATTTATTTATACAGATCAAATGATATGTAACTAAGTATATATAATCAATAATAAAATAACATTGATTTTTATGTAATTATGTTGCAAATTTAATTACGTACCTTTACAAGCAGAAATTAAAAAATATCCACATTCGGTAATATCACTAAAATCCAAATGAACAACAGGACGAGTATGACCACTGCATGTTAATGGAATTTGACGGAGATTTGTTGACATTTTTTGTTCAATACGTATAGTTTTTATTTATCCTTTTAAAAAATGTATTCCTCAATTTTTTTTTTTCGTTTTTATTATTTTGTGGTTAAGCAAACTTATTCCTTTTTTATTTTACGATTGAAATACAAAAAATTTTCTATTTTTTTTTTTTTTTACTTAATTTGTAATTTTGTTTTTATTTATTTATTTTTTAAATTTGAAATGCAATATTAACTTTTTGTTCTTTTAAATAAAAAATTTGAAAATTGAAGTAAGGAAAATAATCGTATCAAAAATTTATAACAATAAATTATTTTTAAACAAAAATGTTTTGACTAATAATTATTGTATTTAAATTATATTTTAATATTGTAAATAAACGGAGTTTTTTTTTTTTAATTTTTTGAACTTTTTTTTTCTTATAATTTTTAATACAAAACAAAAAAAAACAAAAATTTGTATTTTATGTTTTTTAAGTAGTGATGGTAATACACTTTATAAATGAATCCGTATTATCGAATAAATAAAAATAAAATAAATTACACGATTAATTTTTATATAAATATATGATAATCAAAATTAACTTTGTAAATCATAATATTTATGTGTTGTATAGGTACGAGAACTATATGAACTAGATTAAATTAAATTTCCGCTTGTACTCCTTTCTTATTATAATTTTATCTTACAAATGTTCATAATAATAAAATAACACCGTGTTCTGTCATATAAATTTGTGTTTTGATATTCTTTTGTTTTTTTTTTTTTTTTTTATTTATAATTTATTCATAAGAACGAAAAATAATAGTAAAATACTTTTCTTTTCTTGTAATAAAATTAAGAAATATGAAAACAAGTTGAAAAAAAATAAATAAATAAATATTTAATTAGAAAACCCACTGTCGACGTACAAACTTACCGACAAATTAAATTAAAATTAAAATATTAAATGACATTTGTTATGACATGACAATAACATGAACATAGCATAGAGTAGAGATATAGAGAAAAATGTTCCATATAAAACTTGATTTACAGTTATAAAAATTTCCTATACACGTTATAAGGTGCGAATGAAAAATAAAATTTTTAGGGCTCTGAAAAGTCGATAGCAATATTAATGGCCATAAGGATCCTTTAGAAAGATAAAGAAATCAATAGAAAGCGGGGAATGACATTTTATGATTTTTGTTTTATTTTTTACAAATAATTTCTCTAAATTCCCATTGCTTACAAAATTTAGCAGTTTATTTCTCTAACTTTCTCAATGCTGAATGACGGAGTTACAAATCGATGTGAATACCAACACACTGACAGCCATTTAAAAACATTCAAAAAAAAACTTTTGAAATAAACATATTTTACAAACTTTTGGAAACATATGATTGTTCAACTACATTCGCAGGTAATATACTCTATCGGTGTAAATCACTAATATTGTCGCACCTAATATCTCCATTTAAAAAACGCGTTCATAAAAAATATGTAAACAATCGAATTTTACACATACTTAACCGAAATTCTCTGCTGAGTTTAAGAAAGTGTTATGTGTTTCTTTTTCATATAAAGGTTCTTTTTATAACTTTATGCTTCTATTTATGGTGGGACTTTCACGTACAGGAAAATTTTTGTTTTTTTGGTTGCATGGGGAATAAAACAATGAAAACAAAAATAAGTCCTTGTTACCTCTGTGACGTCAGAGACTTTTTTATCTTTAGTATAGCAAATCTTTGGTTTTTTTAAAGCATATGACATTTACTATAATTTTATAGCATTTGGCTGTTCCACTCCACGTTCCACTCATTCTATTACACATTAAACATTTGGATGAAACACAACATTGGCCACAGGAAATCATAATTACAATACAAATACATTTTCACTTCGTACACTTGGACCGTACCGATAGCCTTAACATTGATTTGCACTTGACTCTACATACTCTATCCACTAATATTATACACTTAAGGTCTTACGGGAGTACATTATTTTTTTTCTTCTTGCATAATTTCTAATTAGACTGTTTCACGAGCAGTATTGCCACAATCCACAAAGCTTTTATTATATATCAGATGAATATTTTAAATATCAATACTTAGTGATGTAAAATGGTACTATTTTAAGTAATCTACATAAGGCCTTAACTGCATAATATTAGTGGACAAAGTGAAACTGGTTTACTTCTTCGGATTTAATTTTCGTTCGGAACGTACAAAACTTAATCTTCCTTCAGAAAGCATATAGGTGAGGAATCTGAGACGTTTAACGGGTAACCCGGTAAAATAGCAGTAAGATATTAAGGACAGAAGTTGAAATTTGGAGAATTTCAGTTAATATCTAATACCTAATTATGCAGAAAAAATCCGATCGATTTTAAAAACAATAAATTAAGTTTTGTTACTAGATTTGTATTGCATAAACTATGTATGATGTCCCAAAAAAGTGTCACAAATTATTATTTTTAGTTCAAACTTCCCAGCAAAAAATCTTTCAATAACTCCTTAAAATTTAATCCTTCTGAAAAATAGGGGATTGGAAATTCCCTGGTACATGATAACATAACGTCATAAAATGGAATACGAACCACCGTGTATTGTGGGGTTTAGACAATGAGACACAGTGTTATGAGACATTTTCCAGTACTTCCAGTGTAACCAAAGGTGTAACGAGTGAATAAAGTAAGGCGTGTATGAGATTCCACGGTACCAATGGGCTACACGCCTCACTTCCTTCACCAAGTATCTCATAAGACAATTTTTCATGTGTGTCTCATAAAAATCGCATTGTCTACAACCCCTCTAGGCTAGAACCGTATTTTATACAAACTGAAATCAGAGGCTTGGACGTTTCTGACAAATATATTTCATTCAAATTGTTAATTGGGTGAAGCATCAAAGTTACCAATTTCAGGCCTTTATTTTCATTATGCTTTGATTTTCAGTAAACATGAGAAAACCACAAGAAAAAAGAAATTAAAAAATGAGCAAGATGAAATAGGATTCTCAGAAGAGATTTTAAATTTTGTTTTTCGATCGGACTGAAGAATTGAAGTTAGGTAAGGATAAGATGATTATTATTCCATGAGAATTGAAAAGGCATTGAATAGCCTACATATGTATGTATAATATAAATAAAATTATTTTTGTTTGTTCGTTTTCCACAGAATAAAAGAAGGGAATCATTTTAAACACAAAAATATAAAAAAATGATTAAAATGGTAATAAAGTATAGTTACATTCGTTTTTGCTTTTTTTGTGTGTAATTATTTCATTTCTTTTATTATTATTATTTTTTTGTTTTATGTTTTTTTTTTTTTTTTCAAATTTAAATTCTACATTCCACATCTAAAGCTGATTTTTATTTTTCCATTTTTTTTTTTCATTTATGATATTAATAATATAATTAAAAAAATGTTCTTTTTTTTCAATACGATATCATATATATATGTATATATATATATATCTATGTATATATAACTACAGTAATAATAATAATAATCATAATAATAATAAAATTGTAATATTAATTAATTCATGGTAATAGCAATAATAATAATAATAATAATAATAATTATAATGATAATAATAAAAACTAGAAACGTATTTTTTTTCTTTTTCTTTTTAATTAATCTAAAAAAAAAAGATCATTTTCATTCCTTTAAGTTTTTTTTACCGTATTTGTATTTCTCACATTTACATATATAATGTAATTTATCCATACATACATGTTTCGGTATATTTTATTTTGTAGTTTCTTTTTCTACATAATTTCTACATTATTATTGATTTTATTTATATACTTTATATTATGTATATATATATACCTATATATGGAATTTATTCTTTTCTTTTTCTTTTTTTTTTTTCTTGTATTTTTAATTCATTTATTAATTTGTATATATTTTTTTTTATTAATTTTAAATTAAATATCAATTTCATTAAAAAAATAAAACAAAAATAAAATTAATTACAAAAAAAAATAATAAATGTACATTTTTTCTCTATTTTTTATTTATTTATTTTTTTTTTAATTTTTTTTTTTTTCATAAATTTTCAAATTTATGTTTTTAGTAATACGTTAAAGATAATAATAATAATAAAACACTTAATAACTACTATTTTAATTTAAATTTTTATTTAATTTTTATTTAGGTTTTTTCTTACAATATAATTTTTATGCAATTTTTTAATACATCATACATAAATTTTTCAGTTTTATCATTTTATTTTATTTTATTACTTTTTTTTTTTAATTTTAATTAATTAACTTTGTATAGAAAATGATTTGTTTTTGTTTTTTTTTTTTTTAAATTTTTCATTTCATAGTAATTTCATTTTTATTTTTGAATATGTTTTTTTTTCTTTAAATTTCTTTTTTCTTCTCTTATAACCCTTGTTTCTTTTACTAATAAAAATTCTAAGTTTTCTTGGTAAATATTTATTTTTTATCTGACGTCTTTTTTTTTGTTAATTTTTTTTTATTAATTTTTTTTTTGTTCTTGAACACATCTAGAAAAAAATTCATATATATTTTATATTACATATACATATATAAAAAGCATAATACATATTGTGATTTTTTTTTTCTCTTTTCAAGAGGCATAGAACTAAAAATGAGTAATTAAAAAAAAAAAAAATTTATATGTGTAAATGAAAAAATCAAAACAAAATATTAGATAGGGTGTAGAATAAAATAAAAATAAAATAGAAGCGAGTGTGTAAGTAAAATGGTAAATTAGTCACTTTGTAAAATATCTTGTAACAGTAATTGTTTTGTTTTTATACTACACATGTACTTAAAAAACCCGTTATTTATTTATTTTTTTATTTTTTTTTTTTTTAAAGGAAAAAACACACACGCGCGAACAAACCAAATTACAAAAGGAAAAAAAATAAAATATAAGTAAACACTCATCTACGAATGCAAAATGTATTCCAAAGCTAAAAATAATAAAAAATGAAATTCATTTCTTGTTTTTGTTTTTTTTTTTTTTTTGTTCTTTTTTTATTTATTTTAAAATTTAAAATTCCTATTTATTTAATAATATATTTTCATAAATTTAAATATATGTAATTATAATTATAATTAATAATACACAATATACTATTTCCTATTTAATATAGCTTTCAATTTTTTGTTTTTTCTTTTCATTTTGTTTTAAATTTTGTTTTTGCGTGATTTATTTATTTTGTATTGTTTTTTTAAGTATTAATATTATTATTTTTAATTATATTTTTAATCATCTTATGTATATAAACATTGAAGAAGAAAATGAAGGAATCGTTTTATACTCACTACTTTTTATTTTATATTAATGCTATTTAATTATTGTATAATTCATATTTATATATATAAGATTTATAATATAATTTCATTTTTCCTTTTAAATTTTTAATTTATTTTACCTTTTTTTCATTTCGTTTTTTGTTTTTTATTTAAGTTCTTTGAAAGATGCAAATTGGAAAAATGTTTAATTGTTTTGCAATTCTCTGTGATTTACGTTTATTCTACATGCAATATCTATAGTATAATTTAAAAAAAAAAAAAAAAATTAATTTGTCCTTGTTCTTTTTATTTCTTATTTATATCTAACTTATTTTGTTTTCTAATTTCATTTTAATTATTTAATTTTTTTTTTCTTTGTTAATACTATTTACAAAAATTTATTGTTTTAAGCATTGGTATATTTTTTTTTTCTTTTTATTAAATTAAATTAAAATTAAAACTATAATTAGTTATAATTAGTTAATTTTCTGTTTTTTAAAATGATTTTTACCCATTTTAATACACTACAAAATCGTTTTTTTTTTTTGTTTAAATTTAAATTTTTTGTTTTTGCATTTTTAATTATAATTTTCTTGCGTTTTTGTTTTTTTTTTTTTTGTTTCTTTTATTTCGTATTTTTGCAATGCAATTACATTAATTATACATATATTTAATTATTGTTACTAAATATTAAAATTAAATACAAAAAAAAAAAATATGTCAATAATATCTACTGCTAAAAAAATATCGGCTAAGGTATATTACTTTATTAATTATTTTCCTTTTTTTTATTTATTTTCATTTTATATTTGTCTCTTGTTATATTACTATACATCTAAAAAATAATTTTGTTTTATTTTTCGAATTAAAAATTAAAAAAAAAAATAAAATAAAATAATAATAAACAGAAAACAAATTTTAATAAATGTTTGTTCTATACAAAATCTATAATCTAATTGAAGTAATTATCAAAAAACAAAAGTAAAAATAAAAAGGATTAATTTAAAATTAATTGCAATAGTTACAATTATATTAATATTTTACGTTTTATTACATTTTTAAAGAATTTTCATTTTTATTTTTCTATGTTTATTTGTGTTTTCGCTTTTCCTTTAAATTTCGTGTATATTTTGTATACATTTTATGATATTATTTTTTAAGTATTTCTATCTGTAGATGTTGTAGTATATTTATTTACTTCTCTTGTTATTATTTTCATTTCTTTCTTTGTTTTATTGTTTATAAATCAGATTAATCTGTTTTAATACACATACACGTTCCAATATTGAAAAATGAAATAATATTAATGAATATTTTATGCCTGAAATTAATTATTACTCCGAAATAAAAGAAATTTCAATATTTCTTCTCAATTATTTTTATATGTATATTCAGTTATGTTCGTTTTATTATTATTACATGTTTATTATTTTTTTTTTTTTTTGTTGTGTCTTCTTTATTGTTATCGTCACTAAAATTTCAATGATTTTAAAAATATTTTTATACTGAATTTCTGTTATTTTATTAAATTTTTTGATTTTTAAAATATGAAATTTTTATCATTTTGTATCAATTTTCAATATTTATTTATTTAAGTATTTATTTAGAAACTACAAGTAATACTTTCCTTTTTATATTTTTATTTTTTTAATCTAAATTTAAAAAAAAAAAAAAAACCGCAGTTGTTATTTTGATTTTTTTAACATATCAGTTTCTTGCTTTTCTTAATTATTTTGATTATTTCACAATAGTGAAAATTAAACACATATTTTTTTCTTCTTTTGATGTTTTCGAATAAAATCTAATATATGAGATATATAAATAAAATAATAATTCATGTCATGTTATTAATTTTTTTGTTTATTTCATTTTGTATTTAATTATTATTTCGATTTTAATATGCGCTCTTTATTCTTCTATTAACATGTTATTAAGTAGTAATTTCAATTACATGAATATTAAATATATTTAAATATATTAGATTAGATAATGAAAAAGAAAACTTTATGGATTATTTCATTCGAAACTTATTTAAATAAACGAATTAACGTAAAAACAAGGTAAGTATAACATAATAAGTAAAAAAATGAAATGAAATTTAAAAACAAACAAAATATAAAATAAATAAGAAAAAATTAAATGTAAAAAAAAAATGCTTATCCATTTTTGCTAAATTTCAGTTACTATTTATTTTATTTATGAAATATAATATTGGAAATTTTTGGAATTTAATTTTTACCTTCAATATTATAAAGAAAAATAAAACGAAAACAGGATTAAAAATTTATTTGAAAAACATTTAAAAATTTTATTAAATAATTTTCATCTTTTCAAGTTAATTTTATTTGGTTATTATTTTTTTAATCTTTTTTTTTTTTTTTTTCATTGCTTTGCAACTAATATCCCTGTTTTTCCTCCGTATATTCGTTTATTTTTTTTCTTTTTTATTTTAATTTTTATGATTGATATTCAATTCCAACATATACATTCAAATGTATTCTGGTTTCTGATACAGAAAAGAAAAATAATATTTACAAATTGAAATTCATAATTCACAAAAATTTTCAATAAGAAAGAAAATGAATATAAATTTATTGTTTTTAGAAAAATTAAATTGAATTTTTAAAATATAGTGGTTTTTTTTTTGTGTGCATTTTAATACAAAATTACAACAATTTGAATACTTTTTTAAAAAATTTAATTATTCTGAATTTATTATCGTAAAAAAAATAATAAATATTTGTGTATATTTTTACACACTATAAAGACCTACATATTTTTAAACTTTTTATTAAATTCAAACTGAAACTCTGAAAATTTCATGGTACACATGAGTAGTGTAAATTATTGCTATTTGAGTTTATATTAAATCATTATGAAAGTGTTTGGTCAGTGCCCACAATTGTAGACGCTAGTAATTAAATTAATAATTTTTGTGTAGTCTGTACGAATGTTCTATAAAAACCTTAACTTTTCTCTACTACAAAATTTGTAAATTTTAGAAGCTAGTTAATGGTTGCTCCTACTTACTGCTAGTTTGTTTTGATGTTTGATTAAACAGCTATTAGGAAAAAACTAACAAAAACTGCAGCTAAGTCATTGCTGTACTTTTAAAAATTCATTCTATAACTAATAAATATAAAAACATGGTAATATGTTCATAGTGATCAATTACATTATCACTGCCGATTATGGTAAATTTGTGTTAAATTATACCGGTATTTATGATAAATTTTCGAATGTACCTTTTTTTTTTTTTTATTCAAAAGATCTTTTTTATTATGTTTTGTATTGTGTACACGAAATTTACAGAACTAAAAAAAAAAAAAAAAAAGAAAATACCGTTGAGCAAATTAAACTCAAGTAAAATAAAGGAAAATATTTTTCTAAATCAATAAATTAATCGCTAGTAAAACAAATTACTAATATTTAGAGACCAAGAAGTCTCTAAAAGTGAATAAAAACAAAATTTACTTTTTTCAGTATAACAAATTGCGTATTTTTGAAATTTCAAATATTTTGAAAATATTTCATCATATTTTATTTATTAATTTATTTACTTATTTATTTATTTGTTTTTGTTCACCCATTTAAAAATAAAACATCATGAAATTTATAACAATGAAATAAAAAATTAAACATTACTACATTACTGTAACTCTTGGTTGAAAAATTTCCTCTTTTTTGTCGTGTTGATAATAATTGAAAATGATTTCAACAGAGAATTTGATTTTGAAAAGATTACGTTATTTAACAAATTATGTAATTTTGATTATTAGATAGTTGAAAAACTTTTTAACTCGGAACTATAATAACGCAACAAATGTATCTCATATTTTAAATTTTTTTTGTTTTGTTTGTATGTGTATTTATATTTTATTGTTATCAGTATTCATCAATATTACACAAATGAAAGAAAAATGAAAATTCTTATGAACTTCATATAGAAAACTAATCTATGCGAAATATTTAAATAACAACAAACAGAGAAAAAAACAAAAATGAAAATTTTATTATATTATGTTAGAACGTATAAAATGCTTGATTTTTCAGTTTCTTTTTCTTTTCTCTTTTAATATTAATTATACATACTTTTTTTGTTTTTTTTTTAAATTAAAAATAAAATTTAAATTTTTTCAAAGGAATATTCTTATTAAAATTTATATTCTTATCGTTATAATATATGTATGTGTATATTATATAAATTTGTTACTAATTAAACATTAACATTTGTGTCCAATAAAAACCCATTACATGACGTGTTAAGATTTCATTTCATTTTGATATTGTACAAGTTATGTTGTACTGTCTTCCATGATCAAGTACTTTTAGTTGCTTGCCTTTATATTTTCTAGTCACACTTTTTTTTTTTTTTTTTTAAATAAATTCATCAAGAGAAAAACACTTTATTTTTATATTGTTCGTTTTGTTTTTGTTTATATAAAATCCAATTATCTAATTTAAATGTTTTTTTTTTTTTTTTTTTTTTTTTAAAAAAGCACAGAAAAACAAATTTTTTACTTTGTCTTTTAGTATTATTATTTTTTTCTTATGTTATTACTTTTTTTAAATTATCGGTCTCTAATATCAATTTAACATCGTTTTTTAATTTTTTATTTTAAAGTCAGATAATAAAAACTAAAAAAGCTTCTTATGATCTATATAAATCACCACATAGCACACTCATATGCGAAATTTTTGAATTATTGTTTTATTTTTTTTTTTTTTTTAACTACATTTCTTTTAATTTCAATTTTTTATTTGATTTAACGTTTCTTTTTTAAAAATTTATTTTTTCATTATTATCATTTTTTTTTGCATGATTTTTAAACGATATATTCACAACAACAAACATTAATTATTTATTTATTTAATTGCAACACAAAGATTTCCTTCTCGTCTTCACTTTCTTTTTTTTTTTTTTTCTTCCACATTTTTTTTTTTAATTTTTATACATACAATTTCCTTTATTTTCCCCAAATGAAGAAAAATGAAAAATATATATATGTATATAAAATAAATATAATACGATGGCAAAAATTCTTTCATTCTTTATCAATATATTTACTTCTTCCACGTTTTTATTTTTTTTTTTATTATTAGCATCAGATTTGTTATCGAAGGAAAAATTCTTTAAAAAATTTTTCATTTTACGATGCTTAATTTATTTTATTTATGAAATTCTTACATTTATTTTTTAAGCTTATCACTTCAAGTATGGGTTCTTATCGTTAAGTTGATCTCATTTAGTCGGTCCTGGTGGAAATGGGTTTATCACAGCTACAGCAGCAGCCTGTTGGCTAGCTAAAACGGCAGCTGAAAAAAAAAAAAAAAAAAAACAAAAAAAAAAGAAACGTTTCAGGAATTAAAATTCACAAATAATCTAAAACAAAATTCACAAATAAATTTACCTCCATAGGGCGCCGGGTACATTGGATATCCAAGTCCTACATGAGTATGATGGTGTGTATGTACATGTCTTTGAGGAGGTGGACTACGATTATCGGTACCACCATTTCCTCCTACTCCCACCCCACCGCCAATTCCGCCAGTTTTTCCACTTGGATCATTACCACCTTTAGTATCACCTTTCTGACTGCCTAATGAAACTCCGCTAGCTCCCATACCAGGTGGCATTGAACCTGACGGTGGTTGTAAATTTAACGGTCCCGATGAGGCGCCTGATGGTGGTAAAATCCCCGGTCCTCCAGTTGGCCCACCATTAGAACCACTTCCACTATTTTGCCCGCTCTGTTGAGATACATTTGGACTAGAAACACTTACTTTAACATTACTACTTGTTGGACTCTTCAATGCTCTTTCACTTAATTCATGAATTTTGTGACTATTGTAGTACTGGCTAGCAACATGATGTAAAGCATCTAGAGCTTTTGAACCAGGATTCCGTGAAAGATCTTCAGGTGCATGAAATCGTGCCATTGGAAGATGATAAGGTGGAGTATTATAAGGTCCAGTTGACATCAAAACATTCCTGTACATCGGATGTCCTGGATCAAAACCGAAAGGCCCAGGGCTTATATACGATGGATGAAGAAAATATTGCGACGTAGGAGGTGGAGGTGGTCCCTGTGTTTCCATTGTTGGTTTTTGTCCTTCTTGTTTAATTTTTGGTGGCTCCTTATCCTCTTTTGAATCTTTTATTAAATTGGTTGGTTTCTGCGCTGATGAAGGCTGAGAACTTGATATACTTGTTTTCATTGATTTTTGTTGTTGTTGCTGCTGTTGCTGCTGCTGCTGCGAAGAGCTCTGTGACTGTTGTTGTTGTTGCTGTTGAGATTGACTTTGTACAGATGAAGGAATTTGCGATATTTGCTGGTTCTGCGATATCGAAATCGCTGATGGATGTTGTATAGGAGGCTGAGACGGTGAGGGTGATTCCTCCTTGCCTGAACCTGAAGGAACATTACTTTGTGCTGAGTTACCAGGTGCACTAGACCGTCTTTGATCAGAGTACAAATAATATCTGTACAAGGAGAATAAAACTTTAAGCTAAAATTCTGTAAGAACACAAACAATCGATAATTACCTTCTTAAATCATCTTCTCTGGATATATGTTGCTGTGGTTGAGATGGGACTCCCATGGAATGTCTTTGATAAAGTCCTGGATATGCTCCTAAAGATTGCATTGGTGACTCTTTGGGATGCAAAGAATGACTCGTAGGTTCTATTTTTAATTCCTTTGCAGTTTGTTCATTTTTAATTAATTTCGTTGGTATCATCTAAAATTAATTTAAAATTTTCAATAGTTAAAATTCTCACTAACTCGTTTTTTGTTTTTTTTTTCTTCTTTTTCTCGTTAAATTTAAATGTATTACCTGACCAGAAATTTTCCCATGTTCATGCGGACTAGGACTTTCCTTTGTTCTTTCTTCCTTCATTGAAGGAGTAGGATTTTGTACAGACCCAAGCTTATTATCATCAGATACCATTGAAACAGGACCGTAATTTGGATCTAAATTATATGAATATCCTTGCGGCATATAACTGAATTAGAAAGAAAAAAGTAAAATATTTAAATTTCTTATACTATGGGACAGCATCAAAATAACTATACTTGTATGGATAAAAATGTGATATTGGCTTGTTAGGAGGAGGTGCTCCAGGACCAGTCGAAGTTGATACATTCGTTTCTTTTACAACATTTGGATCATTTGATTGAGATGATTTTGTCATCAAATCTAATGGAGGTTCCTTATTTTTATTATATTCAGCAGACGAAGATTGTGGCAATGTTGACTGAGAGGGAGGTTTTGAAGGTTGATGTTCTGGTGGAACTAAGTACGGCTGTTGTGAATAAAATTGATACATTCCATAACCTCCGAGTGGAGCCATTTGAGGCGGTGCACCATCTGGTATTTTTTTAACATCTGGATGTTTCACTGACTGTGATTTATCTGGAAAGGTAAAACACAATTTTTGTTTTGTAAATTGACTATTTGAAATATTATTAATTAACGTTTACCACTTATTTCTGAATCAACAACAGGTGTAGAGTCATCTGATATATCACTGTATGCAGGACTCTGCACATCATCACGGGAAGTTGAATTTTCAAAATCACCTGGAACAGGAGATTTCCTATTCTTTTTCTGTTTACCATAGCTTTGAGATTTATTCCCAGATATACCTAGTATAATGAAAAATTTTTATATAAATGAAATAAAAGAAATAAATTTCAATATAATCCTTGAAAATTTTTCTCACCCTGTTGAGATGGAGGAGGCTGACTATATGATGGCTGGTGTGCAGATTCTGGTGCACTTGGAGGACCAGCATTAGGCGCCATAGCTGCTGTAGGTGTTGGTCTAAGCGGACTTTGTCCTGATAACGAGCTTTGTGCTCCCGGAATGCTATCTGATGGTGGACCAAAACGAAGTACACCAGGTTTAACTAAGAGTAAAACGATATATTATATTACATGGTACAATTTCAGTTCAAATTAAATAATTTTCAAAAATTACTTTTGCTTGGTGGTTCACTTCTTGTAGGCGTGGTCGTTATTGCTACTCCACCAATATGACTTTGTTGTTGTTGCTGCTGCTGCTGTTGTTGTTGTTGTTGTTGCTGTTGCTGATTAAGTGGCTGCTGTTGTGATGGTACGGCAGTTTGTCCAGATTCAGGCATTATTTGACTGTTATTCGAAATCATTTGACCACTTGGCACTGAACCAACTAACATAGGATGTGGTTGTTGTTGTTGCTGCTGCTGCTGCTGTTGGTGTTGTGATATAGCTTGACCTGAGATTCCTGCCGTAATACTTCCACCGGGTACAGTATGCTGAGGCATCTGAGCTTGCTGAGGCTGAGATTGTGTTACTTGTGGAGGTGCCGTAGAAGTTTGCACGGTGGTCAATAGACCTCCACCGGTGCTAACCGACACTAAACAAGATTGAGCAGCCGACGAAGTTAATGTTAATGGCGTAGATGACGGCACGGCTGTTGCAGATAAAGCAGGTTGCGACGTCCCTTGATTTGCGCCGTTATTAATATTCGAACTAACCGCAGTTGTAGTGGAAATTGAAACCTGAGGTTGAGGTGTCGACGCCGGAGCTGGAGAAGGAGTTGTTGGTGGGATATTTCGAGGTGGAGATTCTGGAAGCTGAAGTGAATCTTCATCCATTGAACCCGAGCCATGAGCATGGCTTTGGTGATATCTTAAGCCGTTAGCATGTTTGTATTTTTTACTACAATCTTGCTCCGGACATTCAAGTAAAACAGGTGAAATCGCACAAGGCGAGGCAGTCTTGCATTTTTTATTTGAAATTTGAACATTCAAACCCGTCACTGGATTAACCAAGCTTTGTGTTTGAGATGTTTGAATTGACTCTCCATTCACCGGAGATGGGCTTTCATCTTTTGATTTACGTTTTTCAGATCGTGGGGGTAGAAAAGCTGTCGGTGACGTTGACGGAGTATTCGAACTTGTGGTATTAGTTGTATTCGAGGTTGCTGTACTAACTGCCGTCGTTGTTGTACTTGTTGTAGTCGTTGCTGTTGAATTTGCTGTGGTGACTCCACGACCGCCACGTCCCTTTGCTCCTCCATTTCGTAATTTTGAATGTACCTGAAAAATTTATCAAATTTATATTTTGCCAATTTAATTTATTAAAATGTTTGTTTGGGTCAAAAAGTTACTCATGACTCACAGAGCTTCGGGTCTCCGTGAAATTGCTTAAATCTGGTGTTAAAGCAGCACTACGACCTCTCTTTCCTCGACCTTTAGGAGTTCGAGAATCTAATTCTTCAGTTGGAGAGTCACAAAATCTACAGACAATTATAAATTGATAAAAAAGTGCACGACATTTTTTCTATAAAAACGTGGATATACCTGGGTGGCGCCCAATCATGTCTCGTACAATCAAGTAAAGTACCCACATAAGTTTTACCTCTCCATGTAACATTCACAACAAGAACACCTCCTTCAGTCTCATGCCAAACGATGCCCTCCAGTGTAACCGATGTCCCTGGTTCACATGGTCCAAGGCAATCTGGTTCAGTAATTGTACCTACTGATGTTCCGACACAAATGTCTACCATGTCTTTGGGATCACATTTTGGCCTTTTTGCTGGCGGGCTTGTGTTTTCATCATCACAGTTTCCAATTCCCGTTGCTGCATTTGAATTATTTGCCACAGAAATTGTATGATGAATCGTAGCTGATATTGATGCTACCTGTGAACTATTTCCACTGCTTGGTTTACAACTTGAATTATTTTGATTAGTACTATTGTGAACGGTGGATGATGAGCTTATATTAGCTTGTCCTTGTTGCTGTTGTTGAATGTTAGAAAGAGAAGATGTATTAGAAATTTGAGAAGACGATTGCTGATGATGCGTCCCTGATAAAATTTGTCCTTTACTGTCTTTTGGCGGTCCTGGAGCATTTGGTGTTCCACTATTTGATGTTTGAACATTGCCAGAATTATTATTCGTAGGAAATATTCCACTCGAGTTAACTCCAGAATTAGAATTACTACCCATGCTAGCCGGGCTTGGAGCGTTAACGTTTAATACACTACTAGAACTTGTTTGATTACCACCAGATCCCGATATTCTTTGTGTAAGAGGCGTACTGGATTGATCTAATCCTGAAGTCCTATTTCTAATGCATGAAATGTTTGTGCATGATACCTGTATTCCGCCATTAACTTGCATTTCGTGTGAACAATTACACGACGTAGATGATGATGATCGATCACTACTCGAATTATTGCTATGGGAACTTGATGAACTATTGTTACTGCTGTTACTACTACTACTACTACTAGTATTGCTATGATCTGATTTATCACGAGAATGTGGAGTTTTATCGCGAGTCTTATCTCTTCGATGACTACTGCTCCCACGTTTTGTCCCTTGTTGTGCCTGAATTGGTTGAACAGCTGGTGTTGGATTTGTTTGACTATGTTTTTTGCCTGCAGATGAATTGCATGAAATATTGTCTTCAAGGCTAGATGCTGTACCATTTTGTTCGGCTTTAACAATTTCATGTTTTGCTTCGGAAGTTTTTGTGCCTGGTTTTGTACGCTTAATTTTCATTTTTAGGCCTTTATCTAATGTTGCCTGATGATCTATTGACATTTTCGTGGCTGATTTACCAGCCCCTTGTCCTCCACTTGGCTGTGATGACATGCTGACGGGCGTCGACAACAGCTTGCTGTGACGATCGGCCTGTGAAGTATGACTAGCTACTGAATTATTATTGCCTTGTACAATTTTTGAAGATGAAGATGATGAAGAATATGTTGCCAGCCTTTGATGATCTGACGATGGCAGTTTACTATTCAATTGAGCAACTAAAGACGGTTGCTGCAATTTTAAATTTTGTTGTTGACTTTTCAAATTCTGCTGCTGTTTTGAATTCAATTTACCAGAAGGTGATGGAGTAGATGCCGCTGGTGTAATTGTTGAACTTTGCTTCGTATTTTGCAAATTTGTAGTTTGACAAAGCGATATCGGTGTAAATAGGGAAGAAAGACTGGACTTTGATGAAGAAACAGTCGTTGGTGATGACGAAGATGAATTAGATGATGATAATGAGCTTGGAGATTTCTCGCTCGCATTTAACTGTCCTTGACTGTTACCGCTGCTACTGCAGATGCTAGTGCTATCAACGTTAACACTGCTCAGGCCTACAATACTTGATATACTTGTAGATAAAGAAGTTGTAAGTTGCTGTTGTTCAGTGTTTTGTTGCTGTTGTTGTGATTGCTGCTGTTGAAGACTACTGCTAGCAGCTGTTGATGATGATTTTTCAATATCGGCGTCTAAATCAATTATAAGATCACCAATACCACCCACGTCCCACTCGTTATCGTCGTATTCAAAATTTGTATCTTTCGACTCACTTGAAGTCGACGCACCCGAAGACGAAGACGTTGTTGAAGATGAAGAAGACGAGCCAATCGATGAGGAAGAAGATTTTTGTTGACTCTGATTGTGTTGTTGAATTGGTTGTATAGAATTAGATTGTTGTTGTTGCTGTTGTTGTTGTTGTTGTTGTTGTTGCTGATTAAAACTCAATTTATTATTACCACTACCACTCGTTTGTTTATTACTTTCCGTTGCTAAGCTGTTAACGGCCACCTAAGAATAAAATTATCAAAAAATCGGTAGAATATTTAATATGAATTATACTAATAAATAAAGTGTTGTTAATTAAACTTTTTAACTATACTTAAACAAAAGTAAAATTTTTATCAACAGATCTCACTTTAAAATAATGAAAAATTTCAAACTCTTTTGGATTTAAAAATCCAATATGTATGTAATGTACTAATACAATGTCTATCGGGCATGAAGTAGCTTGCAGTTTTTATTTACTGAAAGTTACGATTATCCGACATTATTTTTCTGGCCTTTAATATTCCATGTTGAGAATATTAAAAGAAATCTCTACACGTTCTATATAGCATATTAAAAGGCCATAATTTTTATAAAAATTATTTTGTTATTTCATATTCTGCCTAAAAGAGACCGTCAATTTATTGTCAATCGAGCATGAAGTAACTTCCAATTTTATTCATTGGAACTTACGATTATTCGATTACATTTTTCTAGCCTTTAGAGTTCCACATTAAGAAAATAAAATCTCTTAATATGATATATAAAAAGGCTTTTCATTTTATAAAATTATTATTTTATTTTTATAGTGTAATCAGCTGTTAGTCTTTAATTTATATGTACATAAGACAATTATTAAACATTAAGTTAATGATAAAAACTACCTGTTTATCGGGCATGAAGTAATTTTTGGCTTTTATTCGCTAAAAAATTACGATTATCCGATAAAATTTTTCTAGCCTTTGAAATTTCACATTAAAAAAATAAAATTTCTCAATATGAATAATATAATATTATAAAAAGGCTTTTTGTTTTATAGAATTGTTATTTCAATTTAATATTATAATCAGCTGTAGTTCTTTAGTTTATGGATAAGACAAGTATTGAACATTAAAGTGAAAATAAAATTATCTGTTTATCGGGCATGAAGTAATTTTTAGCTTTTATTCGCTGAAAAATTACGATTATCCGACAAAAATTTTTCTAGCCTTTAGAGTTCCACTCAAAGAAAATTAAATATCTGAGTGTGATATATTAAAAGGCATTACACAGCAGATTAACGAATTTAAAAAAAAAAAAAAACCAAAAAGGATTTTTTTAATTTTTCTAACAAAAATATGTTAGTATTAGAAATAATCTCAAAAAAAAAGAAAAAAAAAAAATTAGTTTCATTTTAAATACCTTATTCGGGTGGTGGCTACTATTCGCCTCGCTGCGTCTCATTGACTCCATGCAGACGAAAAGAATGGGGCAACCGCAAAACGCGGGCCCTCGATACGCAACACTTCGTCGTCTGTTTCAGTTAGTAACAGAATAGTGTTGTCTACAATAACTGAAATTTTATTATTAACTGCTGAAGATAAAAATGTATTATTATTCAAAATATTTTTACATTGATGGCGGGAGACGCAGGGCCCCGGCCCTTGGGCCAAACCGTTCATTTTAAAACTGAAATTATACATAAGAAAACACAAAAAATTTTTAATTAAATTCCATTGTATTTTGAACAGTTTGCAAAAAAAAACAAAAAAAAAATCAAATAATATAAAATAATAAATATGCAACATTTATGACTTAATTAATTTAATAAATTAAATTATAATAAATATTATGACAAGAAATTAATTTCATTTTATTCATTTTTTATGTGAATAAAATACATGTTCAAAAATCAATTTTTCAGTTGAATTTTAAATCAAATAACATAATATGTATGCATGTACGTACATACATTGATTGCACATATTATTTTATAATAATCAATTTTAATAAAAAAAAAAAAAGAACAATAATTATGTACATATTTATAAAAGCATAATGCTCGTAAATATACTACATACGCGCATATAAGATACATATTATATGTACATAAGTACATAATATGTACGTAGGTATTTATATGGAGTATTCATAATTCATATAACTTGTCATACATAGTATTAATGGATTTTTGGATACAATATGGTAGATAGGTAAAAGCAAAATATTTATTAAACACGCATATATACATAGGTACATATTGTAAATTGATTGAAATAAAAACTGATAGTCATTTCCAATAAAAACATGTGTTTTTTTTTTCCTTCTTAAATCATCAATAATATGAAATCTTTGAATATATATCCGTATATGTATGTGCACATATACTTATACAAAGAATTAATTGATCACTAGCGCCCAGTAACAACGTTACCATTAACGACAACAACAGAATATACATTTCATTTACTGAATAATGAAATAACTCAGTGAAATTAGTAATTTAATTTTGTTGTCGGAATTATATTATATATTCATATTTGTCAATTTTTATTTAAATTTAAAAGAAATAAGTAAATAAATAATACATAACACAAACAACATTATCATCTTCAATACATCGGATATTTGATTGATGTCCGATGACATTTCGATGATGTTGTACGCTGACATTATCACTGGGCTTCAAACATTACAGTGAAACCATGTATGTATGTAATGCATGCATGTAATTTACTCTAATGAAATACAAAAGTAATAAGGAAAGTAATTTTTTTTTTTTTTTCTCTTAAACATAAATTAGACAATAATCATAATTAACAATTAAGTTAATAATGATTTTATTGAAATAATAATATTATGTATTCATTTTTATTCCATATTTATTTGTAGTTTTATTATTATAATCATAAATATTATTTCAATGTAAACATAATTATTGTGATATTAACAGTAACGTCATGTATATAATTAAATTTCTTTTATTTAAAATTCAATTACCTATATATATATTATAATTTAATTACCTATATTAATTTCAAATAATAATAGGTATAAATTTATACACTTATTTCATTGTAACATCATGTAGTAAATTAATTATTATAGTTAATAATTAAGTGGTTAGACTTACGTACGTATGTTACTACATTGGTAGGTAGGTAGGTTTTATGCAAAAAAAAAACGAATTTAAAAAAATAAAATAAAATTAAAAATTATATCAAATTTTATAGAAGCAATCAAAGAACTTTTTCTGCATAACATGAACCCTTTTTTTTTCTAGCCCTTTGATGCATAAATAATTTAAAAAAAAAAAAAAAAAAAAGGAAATGGTATAATTTCAGAGAAACTTTGTATAACCAATTATGTCATGCACCTTTGTATGCATATTACAAAAAGAAATTCAAATACCTATTTTATATACGTACCATATGTACGTACGTACTTAAATAGAAATTATGTAGACACAATTTAAAAAAGAAAAGAAATGATGATGATGATGTGAAAAACGATGATATCGTTATATAAAAATACATACATATACCTATATGAGTTTTTCAAAAGTGTATACATGTGTGCATGTAAATATATATATCTGAACATTTTCTTTTCAATTATACAGATATTAGGTACTAACCCATTTTACAAGATAATAAGACCTCGAGCTAAGCACACTGAATTTTCTCTAATTAAAATGACAGACTAGTAAGAAATAAAACACTAAATATGTATATATGTATCTAGTATCTATCTATACTGAAAAAAAAATTTAGAATTTTCTTTTTACATTATTAAAATGTTTTCACATTTCACGAAAACATACAATAACAAAAAAAAAAAAAATATATATCACAAAATGTTGATTTGTATAAAAACACATTGAAAGAATATATAATTATACTCTGTCTATTAATTCGATGCAGTTAAAGCCTTATGAAAATGACGTAAAGTAGTACCACTTTACGTCGCTGTATATTGATAATAAAAAAATTCATCTCTATATTATTCTACTATTTATTTAAAATTAGGTACATACAATATATTGGAAATTTAGTATGATTTTTTTTAACCTTAATTATTATTAAACTAAAAATTATTTTTCATGCATACATGTATGTACATACATTCATATGTATGTAAAATACATGAACTCCACATTATAATGAGTACATTTATTATAAATATGAAACAGATGTGTACACATGTATGTACGTAAATAAAAAAAAAGATAAATGAATAGCCCAGAGTAATAACAATAATGTTGATCAAGAAATTTATTGTGAAAATTTTGTTATTATTGTAAATGTTTATTTATTTCAAAATACATATGTATGTATGTACATAAATACCTATAAACAAAATATGTTATGTATGTATAATACAAAAAGATATAAAATGAAATATTAAAGGAAAAGAAAAATGAAAATAAAAATGTTATATTAGTATTCTATATGAAAGTGGAAAATTACATATGTACATAGCGGCTATTATTTGTGGAAAGGTTACTTAAATAAAAGGTTTAAGTACTAACTTCTTTTTTGTTTTATTTTTTTGTTTTTTGTTTAAGAGGTACCTATATATACTATTATTTTTGAAGTATGTAAATACTCATGCTCAATGGTATATATATACATAGGCACACACTCGTTTAAAAATAGTGTTTGAATATGATACCTATTTTTAGGAAGTATTTCAATTTCATTGAAAAAGGTTATATTATTAGCTTTAATTTACAGAAAGTTTAAGCTTAAGGGATATCGAAAATTATTTACATAGGATGTACACATGTATGTGCGTAGGTACCTATATGTATTTTTTGTAATCTTTATTTTGGGACATTTTACAATAGTACATACCTAAATATGTATGAATGTAACTGTACAATGTTTTATTAAAATTCTTATATCCTTAACAGAATGATATATCATGTCAAGAATTATAATAAAATCTAAGTAAATATTAAATTTTCTTTTTATTCATTCAAATAATACAATATCTAATCTTATCCTCTTTCTAGTTGATTCTTGACTGTTTTCAAAAATTCTTGACCGTTTTTTAACTTACAAAATTGAATACAAATTCAAAATGAACGTGCAAATTTCTATACATTCATGTGCTATTATTGTATACAAATATTCTATATATCTACATATGTACATATGTATTTATGTATGTATGTATGTATAAAGAAATTTTACAAAAAATATTCCTCTATGTAAAATGCCAATTCAAAGGTTGACTGAAGTACCTACATATGTACTGAAAAAATGTTATTATTCTTGATTTCAAAAAAGAAAAAAAAAAAGTAAAATAAAATTATAAAATACATGAAAATAAGTTAAAATACTAGAAACCGGTTAATTAACATCATCATCATCATTCTATGTGTTTATCTTTAAGGTGTAAAACTAAGTAGCCTGAATTTCCAGTTGAATTATTATTTTTTAATTTCCAGTAGACAAAAGATAAAAGCAAAATAACAAAAATAAACTCTTGTAGTTAAGGTTTTAGAGAGATAATTAAAAATCATCACATATGAATAATACAAACACATACGTATATAAAAACATTTTTTAATGCTCTTCTTTATCAATGTATGTTTATATTGTATATTATTCGAAAGTTTTAGCTGGAAATTCAATATGCTTTGGTTCAAACCAAAATTTATTAAGTCATTAACAAAATCACAGCCATAAATTGTTACAACTTTATTTTACATTTTTAACATCTTTTTTTTTCCGACTCTCTTTGATTGCTTTTATTTTAAATACTAACTTGATTTTCACTTACTTATGTACATGCTTGTTTATTTAAGAAATTACCACGTTGCTTAATATTAAAAATTAAACATATAAAAACAACAATAATAAAATGTATGCATACCTATAATATGTAGGTATATGTATCATTATGAAGAATTTAAGTAGTTGTGCATTTTACTTTATATGTATGTAGGTATATTTAAATATGTATAGACTGTGTAGATTAAATTACAAAACATATATTTAGGACCGGATCTTTCATTATTGCAACTGAAGTATTTGCTCATAATTATATTTAACAAAATTGGTTTATTGGTATTCATTCGAGTTAGTTATAGGGCTTGGAAATTATACCTACATCCTATATGGGCTTCAACATGAAAAATCTCAAAAAATTTTTTTGAATAGAAACAGACACAAAATTTACTGGATCTGGCCCTGTTTACATTTACATATGTATGTCTACGTAATACGAATAGAGATATTTGTGTATGTGAATATGTATACATTGTATACGCAATGTTTATTTTTATTATTATATAAAACTTATCATAAATATTGATATAATTATATAAATATTTTTATTAATGTTTTTTTTTTTGTTTTTTTTTTTTTTAATTTGA
This sequence comes from Anthrax anthrax, assembly GCA_963971155.1. NCBI lineage: Eukaryota > Metazoa > Arthropoda > Insecta > Diptera > Bombyliidae > Anthrax > Anthrax anthrax. Next base: position 27,100,664 of record OZ020121.1, on the reverse strand, counting down.
ATCAACATAAATGATAATACAAACAAAAATATTTACTATAATGTTACATATTATGTACGTACACCTTGATCCGCTATTATATAGCATAAAAAATACCAAACCAAACAATTATAGAAAAATTTAATATGTAGGTATTCTTTGAATTTTATCGTATACAATAACATATGTATGTAGTTTGATTTTGTTTATATAAAAAACATCTTTATTAAGAAAAATAATACATACATATGTAGGTACTTACATACAATTATGAATTTATTTAATCAATTTACTATAATTTTTTAAGAAAGCATTTTTTAAGTATAGCACATTAAAAACGGACTAGACAATATGTTTGATGAAACATACATACATACATATGTATGAACATATGTAATAATAATGCATACAATAAAATCAAAATTTGAAGGTATACTTAGATTGGCATTTAGAAAAAAAAAGCATCATAATAAGAATAATGACGATGTTGTTAATGATAATGATGATGATAATGTATCTTTAGCCTGGGTCTCTAAAATTATGGGTGTATACTGTATAAAAACAATCATTATAAAGGTAAAGAAGATAAAGAAGAAGAAAAAAAAATTTTACAAAAAAATACTACAAATGTAATATACACACAAACAAAACCACATAAAGTTAAATATATGCAAATATGTACATGTAATACTTTAAATGTTTAAATGTGTAATAATTTCGTACTATACGTGTATGAAAAAGTTTTATATAATTGTACAATTGCATCCGTTGTATGTATAGATGCTGTTTTTCTTGCATTTATTTTAGCATTTAATATACATATCTATATTCAACGAACACAATCATATACACACTATATATAACACAGAACACCATTATATAAGTGAATGTCACTGTAATGTCAGTGAACCTAATTTGACAGGTACGTAGGTATAAGTAGGCATAAAGATAGACTTTTTAAGTTGTATATCTACTATAAATTTACAATACAAAAAAAACTACAATTACTTCTACAATGATGTTCCTTTTTTGTTTTGATATGTTTCTTTGTTATTTTCTGTTCATTTGTCACGGTTTGCGGTCATCATCAAAGTTAAATAAAGAACTTTATATAAAGGGAAAATAAGACAAAAAACAGAAAATTAAAAAATAATAAAAAATACCTAGTAAAAGAATTTTTATAAAAGTTACAAAATGAAATTAACAATGTTTTAAAACGTTTGTAAAAAAAAAAATCACTATTTTGTTGTTGATTAGCAAATAATATTAAGAAATATATACATGTAAATACTACATTAATCACACCTCCCTCTGCCCCTTCTTTTTTATATTAAAACATAGGTCGAGTTCATCTTTGCAGTTCTAAGTTAGTTCTGCCAACGCAATGTGTTCATATTCGTTTCTGCGTGAAAGCAGTAAGTTTATGTTGTCAATTCTGTTCAAGTTTGACAGCAGTTTCAGCAGCTGTAAAATTATGTCTGCAAATTTAAGACTAGAGAAAGATATACACTTACAGTAAAGTAAGTGATCTGGTAATCAGGCGATAGTGTGATTACCAGATATTTCTATTTTTTTTTTTTTTTTTGCAGTAGACAGTTTATAAAAGCAATTGCACAAAGTTAGTATTCTGTTAGGTTAGTATACTAGCTTAGTTTTAATAAATTAAGTACTGCAATCAATTTTCTGCAAACATGAACTCGACCATAATTAACACTTGTACTGATTGCACTTTCATACTACATACATATATGTACTTTACATATGTACACGCATACATAAATATGTATGTATTCGCTGTTCAAACCTACACACTTATGAAAAATCTATGATCATATCTATGCATACATAATAAACAATTACTAATTAATTATCATGAAATTTGACATGAATTTCATTTAATTTTATAATATTGTACAATACTAGAAAAAAAAAAAAACAAAAAGAAAAATACATAAGTTCATATAAAAAGCATTTAAATCGTTACAAAATCAATTTAAAATTTTTTTTTTTTTTTTGTTATATTAAATACATAGATCAATCATTGAGGTCAAATTTGAAAAATCAACTGTTTGACATCAATCCAACTCTATAAAAATTAATCATTCGATCAAGTTTCTCACTAGTTATACGATTTTTATATTTATAAATTATTCAAGATTTATAAGATACATAATATTTATTCATTTTATTAAAAAAAACATACTTATATGTAGGTACATATACATATTTACAAGTCTATATATACAATTGTATTAATTTAAAATTTTAACATTTGTTTATGTGCATTTTAAACAAAATACCTAGGTATGTATGTATGTATATATATACATTTTAGTTGTTAGTTAAATACAGATTTTTACTGATAAATAAAATCAAAAACTAAAATAAATAAATAAATGTAAAATAAAAATAATAATAATAATAAATGGAATCATGCAGACAAAACTAAAAACGATGCAAAAACTTATAAAAATCAATTTAAAACTACTGCGCGTCGATCATTGTCAATTTAAATTGAAACTAATAATAATCGAACAGTGGAATCTGTCCAGATCGATTGTATTAAATAAATAAGATTAAATGAAATATGTACATACATATGTATATATACCAACAAGTTAGATACAATATACACAGGGTGTAAATATATTGTTATTGTAGTATTTAAAAAATAAATAAATAAATAAATAAATAAATAAATAAATAAGTAACTTATACGAGCTTTATATCAAGATTTATTTGACGAAATATTCGTATCTAAATTTTATTATTACATTTTCAGTTTAAATTCACAATAATAAGAGTAGTGAATTATTTAATTTTTAAATGAACATAAAAATGCATAAATAACTATACATTATGAATACATACATACATATGATATTTTATATAATTTACTGAAAAATGCATGCTTGTCCTCGTCGCATGTAATAAAGTAATTCATATAAGTACATAAAATATTTTAATTTATTTTTTTTTTTTACCTTATGAAATTGTAATCAAGTTAAAATGATCAATGTAGTAAAATAATAAATAATGTATAAAACAGAGAATAAGTAGCTAAAATAAAGAATGTATATAGATATGTAAAATGAAATAAAATCATTTTAATATCAAATTCAAATGATCATCGACATAAAGGTAAAATAGTTATATTTTATTTTATTTTTTTTTTTTCCAATAAAAAAAAATTTGTATAAATTTTCATGTTTACGATTTACTTTTCAATCAATTTTATTTGCTTCAATTTTTATGAGCTCTTTTGTAAAAAATTCAATATTTTAATGAAAAAACAAAAAAAAAAAAAAATTTAACTTGTACATAAAAATTCCTTTGTAAAAATATATCATAAAATTAATCAATGTAACACTATGATTTTGCCATTTAAACTGCAATGAACATGTGAACAAAGTATAATTTTGTCTACTATAAACTTATATATAGTTGAATAATATGGATTATCTGTGTTCATATATGAATACGTACATACATATTTACCGACTGCATAAAAAAAATATATATAAATAAAATAACTATAAAATATATAAAAACAGAAATAACTATAAAATATTTAAATACAAGGTATATACGTATATATAGGTTTATATACGGGCAATGACTTACACATATAAAAAAAAAAAAAAAATTTGTAAAATCCATGACAACGAAACGAGATGGGATTTTTGTCTCTTTTTACCATACCGACAATTAATCGCACAAGCTCAAAGGCTTTTCAGGTATATAAAACATATAAAAAAAAGTATATATCATGAAAAACACAACAAACTGATGCTTATATCAAAATAATATCCAATTCAACCTTTATATAGATAGAAGGAGCCTTCTTTAATATCATGTTATTTTCGAAGCCATGTTTAACAGAAGCGAAGGTATTGTACAAAAGTTTTAAAAAAAAAAAAAAACAACAACAAAATATACGTACATACATATGTATGTATATGCACATTTTATTCAAAATGTGTATAAAGGTAAATTATCATGATTATATACTATTTGAAATTATAACTTCTATCTTCATACTTTACATAGTACATCTATGTACAGTGTATACATTTGTATATGTGTATAAAAAAAAGTTGACTTTAAAGTTTTATACACACTATTAATGATGTGGTATTTTATTTAGCTTTTATAACATCAATATATACATACATATGGATAATTTGCCATTTTGTACATGTATATAAATATACTATGTACATAAATATGTATAGTATGTATCCATTACATTGTACATCAAAACAGAAAACAAAAAAGATGAAAATGTTTTAAATCAAAGATATTCGCATGATATGTGAATAAGTATTAGTGCGTTTGTATATGTATATGTAATAAAATTAATAGCAATACATTTGTATTATATATTTAAAAACATACGTATAGCCATATGTATAAAATATTCACAATATGTACGTTATTCAGTATTCTTCATATAAACAGTAGACTCAATAAGAGACAGTGGGTGAGATTGAAATTTGTATGCATTGAAAGTAGTAAAGAAAATTTTTAAATGAAAATTACTTACAAAATCAAAATAATAGTAAATAGAAATCAAACGAAATTTTAATATGAAATAGAGTTTATATACAGTATTATGTATGTATGTATTGCATGTAGGTATATGTTTGTTGTTGAAATTATTTTCTTAACACCTTGTTGAACATATTCGTTACAATACAAATAAAATGTTTTATATTTTTTTTTTTTATTGCTTCTTTACTTTTTTATTAAAGATAAATTTTTGTTATTTTATTTTCCTACAAAATAATAAATTTTACATTAATTTTATTATACATATACACGTGCACATTTTACATTATATATATGTAGGTACATGTATGTTTGATAATATAATAATGATACATTTACAAAAGAAATCATTTGATTTTATCACGAAAAACTTTTGATTAATTGAAGTTTTCTTCAAACACACAAAATACATATAAATTTATCCTATACATATGTATGTATAATAAGAGTGGGTGGTTATATTATTATTAGATATATGCGAATACAATTGATAGACCAATTAGTACCTTAATAGATAAATTATGTATTTATCAATTTTCTAATTATATACTATATAATATTATTATAATAGAAAATACCTAGGTATATAGTAAAGAAAATGAAATCATTGTAAATAACCGTAATATTAGTAAATTTATAATTATATAAAATAAATGTGAAGTTATGTATGTTTGTACATATATAACAAAACAAAGGTAATTTTTCAACTTTCTAATGTTCTTAATTTAAAAATAAAATACATTCAAGTATCGTAGAAATTGGAAAACAAAAAAAAAAAAAAAAAAGAATTGAATATATAAGTAACCATACTTTGTACTTTAAGGAAAGTACGGGTACAGGCCTTATGGAAACAACGAAAATTAGTACCATTTTACATCTTTATGTATTGATGTTTAAAAAGCTCATCTTATACTGTACTGTATGAGAATTTTGAGAATTGTGATAACACTCACTACTCATGAAATACTCTTATGAGAAATTATGAGAGAAGAAACAAGACACGTATACTCCCATAAAGACTGTAGTGAAAATATTTAAAGTATAAAGTATATATTATATAGAATAGATGAACAAAATGTTGGTAAATTTTAATTTTGTAACTTAATAGGTAAATACATAGTACATATTTTATTACTATTCTTCTCCTTGAATATTATTTATTTTCATGTAATGCCTCTATATTATGTTTAAATGTGCATTTCCTAGATAAAATATCTCATTTAAATATATGTTAACATAAAATAACATACATATTTTTTAAAAATTAACTAAATTGCACACTAACTTATTTGAAATGTTAATATTTCTTAATTATCTGTTTACATAGAAATATTTTATAAATATTTTTTTTTTATATGTATGTATTTATGTACATAAAATATGAATATTTGAAAAGTTTTATAATATATGCAAATATTTTGCTTGTGTAAATTGCACATACAAATGCACGTATGCATATAGATAACACAATTATTGTATTATGTGTAAGACAATTGAGTTTGTTATATTATTAATTTTCATATTTTCTTATTTTCCCAAAAAGTAAATAAAATAAAATAAAAATTTTATATATATATATATATATACGAATACATACATATGTATGTACATATTTGCATATAAAAATATTCATTTATTCACAATTAAAAGTTAAATAAACATAGGTACATAACGTATATGTACATAATATAGTATATAACATGCGTGTTTGTATAAAGATACATCTGTGTTTTTTATAAAATTTCATTTATATTCTGACAAAATATTTTCATTTTTTGCATTTTCAATAGTGATTTTCGTATCGTATGTACATATGAAATATATACACAAACGTATTTGTAAACATATTTATATATCGAAATAAAAATAAAAAATAAAATAAAATTTTTTTTTTCATGCATAGCCAAGCGAATAACAGAAATATTTTATCTCATTTCATGCATGTAATAATTTATTATAATGTTCAATATTTTATATGATTTATAACATTTTTAAATATGTACAGTACAAATGTACATACATACATATATGTATATACTCGTTCATATAGACAATATGTAATATTTGTATTTATATATTGTATTATGAAAGTGGTGAAATGTTTTTCATTTTATTTTTATTTTTATTTTACTTGTTTAAATTATACGTCTACTTATGTGCATATAAATATTAAAACATACGTGCATACAATCATAAAAATATCTACATATAGATAATATGTTTATTATTATTCTCGTAAATAATTATCATTACAATTGTAGAAAACACAATTTACCAGTTAATTTTTTTCCCCCTTTCCATATTTTACTTTTATCTGTATTCACATTTTTTTTTCTGTCTTTTCATTACAATTTTTTGAAAAAAAAAAAAATAATAATACACGCATATGTGTACATAATATACATGCAGCCATATATGTAGGTATGTACGTTTGTATAAATATCTATATGCATAATTGTGCAATTGTGCAATTGTTCATATAAACATATACATATGAACTTATAGATACACTACGATACATATGCATATATAAACGCATGTAGAATATATGTATGCATATATGTATGTATTTATATGCATAAAAATATGATAAAACATAATTTCCCTTCTTTTAACTGATTGATTTTTGTTGTTATATTTTGTTACCGTTAATGCATTCGTATAATTGCTTTTGCAAGTTCAAAATTAATTTTCCGCTAAAAGTGAATGGTATTAAAAATATACCTACATATTCAGTAAACGCAATGCGTACGTATATAAAATATTTTTTTTTTATGTGTATGTATGTATACGTAATTTATATATATAATACGTCATAATACGTTCATATATACATATGTACGTACCTATACGTAAGTATAATATCTTGTTTTTTTTTATTGTTCACATACATTATGTATGTGTTGTACATCATATTTTTATATACATAGATACATATGATTTTAATATCAAAAACAGAAAGTATCATGTAATAATGTTGTGCTTACTTTGAAAATGTACAAAGTGCAACATGTAATAATTATATTAATGTACACAATCTTCACGTTACGTATTAATATCTCAGTATATATATGTATATACGAACATTATTAAGTAGATACATTTATAAGCAGCGCGAAGACAATAAACGCATGTGTTGGAGTGTGCATGTATGTGTACAACTAATAAAATATAATATAATCATTATAATTTAAACATTATTATTATATATGAATGATGAGCTTTCAAAATGACGGCGTTATAATAAGTGACAATACACAGGCTTAGTGTAAAATAAGCATTAAATGCAATGTGCAATTATTAACTATACGAATATTATATAAATATATTGTGTGTATATATGTATACATTCATGTACATACATACATATTTACAATTATTGCTTGATGCTAACAGCCTATGAAGGTCTGCTAGAGAGCTACTTCTAGTTAAAAATTTAATAATGTAATTTTTTATGCGAATTTGCTAAACTTGTTCTAAGTACTTTACCATTTTAAATTCCATATAGGTAGTTTCAAAATTAAAAATTAAAAAAATTTATTAAAATTTTTAATTAAAATTGTTAAAAATTTGAAAAAATTATTTAAAAAAAAAATTATACAAAATCTTAAAAGTCAAAATACAAAGTCAAAAGTCAAAATAGAAAGTATTACTTTCTATACAAGAACAATCAATTTAACAATTAAGCCGCATTTCGCATAATCACCGATTATACTAGAATCTACTTTATTGATATTTTCAAAAATTACCACACATTAGCATTTTAAGTACATTTAGCCGCAAGTCACACACAGTCTATATACCAATGTACATATTTAATTTTTATAATTATAATTGATAGTATGGTGTGATGATAATGATGTCAATGATAAAAATTAAAAATTATGGCACCTATAATTTTGTATTTTTGTATGGTTTTTTTTTTCTTTTTTTTTTTAGAAGTACAATTTCACATACATATATTTGTAATTATGTATGTAGGTATATGTTATATACTAATATATGTATATGTAACAATCATTCAAATTAATTGCTGCAATTTAAAATTAAAAAATTAGTTTATACAAAAATAATGTAAAATTATGTACAAATAGATATTTAAAAAAAAATTCATTACTCGTAAAATTGTGCTTTGTATAAATTTTATTAATTTCCAAAATATGTAAAGGTATCTATTTTCTTTTTTTTTTAACATTTTTTACTGTTGTCTCTACATACATAGCCTAAATAAAAATATATGTGCCTACCTATATATTATGCTCTTCTTGTACGTGTTTACTTTATAACTGTACAAATGATTTGCTTTTTAGTTTATTTTTCATTTTATACAAAAGGTTTATTGTTGCATGACATAATTGCATTACATGTGTACAAAAATATACCAAAGTTGAAATCGATTTCCTTTGTGTAACTACTAAGTTAAATTTTATCAAAGAAATAATATTATGAATGATATCGTTTTTACATGTACATACATATGTATGTAAATTTTCATATACTTGTGTAACTGGTACATATTGTACACTATATTATTGTATGTACATACATTGTCAAGAACAATATTAATTAACCGCAAGACATATAGCAAATATACATACTTACGTATGTACATATATGCAAAAATAATAAAATATTATACATTTCATTGGACATATGTATGCATATTCATTATATGTAAAATACCATGAATACACATAATAAAACAATATAACAATTACATATACCTATAATTAACAAATATACGCTGCCATTTACAGATCTAAAAACGTATATATGTACATATATTTATGTATTGTACAGATACATAAAGGTGTATCATCTACATTATATGTATCTATGTATAGATATAATAAATATCCTGAATAATAATTTAATTCAAAGGAATCTTTTCAATACATTACATATACATGCTTACAAAGAGTACTGTACATATATAAGTATTATAATATGTAATTAAACTATGTCCACTAATTTTATACACTTAAGGTCTTGTGGAAATTACTTAAAGTGATACCATTTTACATCACTAAGTATTGATATTTAAAATTTTTATCTGATATAATAATAAAAGCTTTGTAGATTGTGGTAAGAAGACTGCTAGTAGTTTAATTGGAAATTGTGAAAGAAGAAAAAACAAATATGTACTCTCATAAGACCTTAAGTGCATAATATTAGTGGACAGAGTATAAACAGTAAATCTACACAAATAAAAGGGTATAAAATATAATTAATAATGTGAATAAACATACATTTGTATATTACATTTACATTAACTCATGTAAATGTATATAAATACCCAAACCATTTAAAATATTTATTTGCAAATATGTACATATATGTATGTACATAACATATGTATTTTATTACATTCTTACATGTAGCAAACAGCCATGTATATACATATAGCATGTAATGAATTACTTCTTAGTAAGCATAGTGGATGTTTTATTTAACGTATGTACATACATATGTAATGTATATAATATTCACATTTCTAATTTTAAATATGTAACCTACTATTACAAGCTATGTCCTGATTTATCAATTAAATTCATTTTCTTTAATTTTAAATGTTAAGAAAAAACATCATATACATATGTACGTAAATAAAACAAATTCAATAGTAAAAAATTTAAACATAAGCGGTTATATACTCATATGCTCGAATAATTTATATTTCTTATGGATAATTCAAATTAAACTGAAGATCTAAAATAGTATGTATGTATCAGGAATATCAGGATGTAGACAATATTTAGGTTTGTACATAGAATATGTGCCGTCGTATATATATATGTATGTACATAGAATATTTTAAGAATCCTGAACACAAGTAAAAGGAAATAATAATAATTAATGTATAAAATTTGTTTTATAAATTATATATACGTATGTATATACATACATATAAATATAGTCATAAAGATAAAGTACATATGTATATATGTAAATATATATTTATGTTAAATACACACACAAATACATATTTACGAGTTAAAGTATTTTATGTGGGATTTAGATTATGTCATTTCTAAAGGAATTTAATATACACTGGCTAAAACCCTTAATTGGTTTTTGTCACGTACAAAAAGGTATATGATTAAAGCAAGCAAAACATTCCAAACATATTATAATACATTAATATACATATACCATGGTAAATATGAGTACAAAATAGATAAAAAGATAAATAATAATTTTAATTTAGATGTACATATAGCAGGCATACACATACATATGTATGTATGTGTAGGTGTGTATAGACACATGTGCAAGAAATGATATTATTATTACTGTCTGTAATATGAAATAGTTGATGTTGATTATAATAATTTATAATAAATAATAACTGTACGTAACACATGTGTATAATATAGTCCATGTTCTTATATGATATGTGTACAAATAAATAAATATTATTTCGATTTAAAATTAATTTTCTTTGAATAAAATAAACGATGATCGCAGGCTATTTATATTACATATGTAATAAAAAATTATTAAAATAATTATTTCAACTTTTTATTTATTAATAATATGTATTTTAATGTGTATCTAAAGACTTATTAAATACTCGTATGTTACATTGTTTAATTTATAAACATTATCATTTATATTAAAAACAATAAAATGCCTTGAAATATGAAAAAAAAAAAAAAAAATGTGTTTAATATCGTATACTTGTATTAATTAAATATTATATTGTTCTTATATTGTGTGCAAATATATAAAGTAAAATTTATGGACATTTAATGTACTAAAGTTATACAACAATATTGATATATTGTATATTATTCTTGAAATCGCAAAATTTTCATGTATTTGTTATTGATCATTCTTATTTGTTCAATATTACATGTTCTTATGTATGTATGTTCATAAATTGTATAATAAATTTATATTATATTATGGAATGAGTATATTATTTAACTGTATTTTGCATTTTAAAAATTCAACTGTATAAAGATACATTTCATACATACATACGTATATATATCTACAATTATTTATGTTTTTATTGATCAAATATACTCTAACTTTTATAAAATGGATAGGTAGAATATACATATATCATTCAGACATTGGTATATAATGTATGTAGTTTGTATAAATATTATTTGAGACATATCATACGAAGTGTATATATATATCTCTGCCTAAGAGTAAATTGATAATACATAATATATAATGTGAAGGTGTACAGATGTACATATTTATAAATACCCGTATATATATACGTAGATACTAGATATATTGTATATGTACGCATATATTGCACTCTAGTCAATATATAGCAACTTGTTAAAATTACTTACAAAAAATTATTTAATATGTATTAAAAGGAAAACAGTAGTCACATATACATATGTATGCTATGTTTAGTATTTAACAGAATAAAACATATTATATTTTCTTCAATACATTTCTACATGCATATGTATGTATAAGAAGTAGATATATACATATATTATAAAGAAGATATCTATAGTCTGGCCATATCTATGTATATATATGTACTGTCTCCATATACAGTGTACACTGTACACTAAAAGCAAAATATTTATGTACACATACATATTTGTATCTACATTTGATTATATGTATTTGAAAACGTATCTATTTAATGTATGTTTACAATTTCTTATATGTAGTTTGTAGATGGTTATGGTTAAGCTTCTTTTTACCTTTAGATCATAAATTTTTATACAATATGATATGAGCATAAACTTATACAGTTTATATATGTATAAATATAGAATATAATATGTATATGTAATCCTTTAAACAAGTGTTCGTATTTGTATTGATTATGCTGTATACGATAAAGTTTTACCAGATGTATATATGTACATACATATTTTGTATATAGGTATGTAGTATCAAATAGTATATTGAAATACTTGAATTCATTTCAAAAGTAAACTATATTTACTGCAAACTTTTCATAGATATGCATATACTCTTCAATTGTAAATTCTGTGTATAAAAACTCAAGAAAATGTACATGAACGAGTACATATTATGTGTACTTACAAGTGCACACATACGTATACATATCTTAGTATGATATATGTATATGAATTTACAAATACATATGTACATATATGTTCATATTATGTATTGTAGTTATATGTACGTACATACATATATGTTAAATTAAGGTACATATATAAAATATACATTGTTACATATGCTTAGATTTAGGTATGTAACATACACATGTATATGGTTTCACACAGTTATATATACATAGGTACAAACAGTTTAAAATTTTATTTTCATCATTTTTGGCTTTTCACTTCTTTGTTAATAATTTTTGCAATACAATTATGTTCATATGTTTCGGCCTTTCTTTTGTATCTAATTTAAAAAAAAAAAAAAAAAAAAAAAAAAACAAAAATTATTTACATACTATATGTACATACATACATATATATTTATTATTGTATGTAAAAATATTTTAATATAAAAATTTTATTTTACATCATTTATGAATATTTTTACATAATATGTACCTTCATAATGTATGTATGTACATTACACATTTTTAGAAGACGATTACTCGATTGTTATTAAACTAACACATATACATAAATCTATGTAAAGATATGTAATTTTTAATTGAAATTATTATTAAAGAAAATTAAAATCAAAAACGTGTGAAATGCAATACTTATATTTCTACAAAACCATTTTTAATATGATATGAATGTACATGATATGATATGGATATATGTATATGCATATGTACATATTATGAATGTATGTACATAGCAAGTAATTAACAATAGACATTCATTTAAAACGTACATACACAAATGAATATGTATAATGACATAATATTTATTACTTTGTTCAAAATAAATTCAATTTTCATGATATGATGTACATACATACATATATTGTTCATATGACATAATCTGAATACGTTTTATATGTAAAATGTAAATCCTTTTAACTAAAATATAAGCATTTAAAATTTTATTTAATTTAAATTTTATCATATTAAATTGAATTTAGAAGAGAAAAGTAAAATATCAGTTATGTTGATGTTAACATAAATTTGAGAAAAATAAATTTGAAAAAAAAGCAAAAACATAGCAGTAATAGTTATTGTTGTCTTTTGTTTGATTTATAAACTAAAGATAAATTAAAAATAAAATAAAATGGATTTTTAAAAAATGAAGAAATTTCAATGTGAACACAATTAGGTAATCTGTTCATGAATATGCATATATACACATTGTAAAAAAAAAAAAAATCTACATATGTACATACATATCCGCAGAACCGGCGCTAATACTTTGCCACACAACAATAGACAAGACATAGATTTTATGCCCGTTAACCCCTTTCCAAAATTAAATACAAAAAGGAATTTAAAAAAAAAAAAAAAGAATAAAGAAAAATATGCAATATGCATGGATATTTTTTGCTAATTTCGTAGTATTAGTAATCTTTTGTTTTTGGTAATAATTTGTAAATAGCTAAAATTTTACAGCTTTTGGAAAACAACCAGTTTTGTCATATAGCAGAGCCGGCCCTACATATCGACCAAAATCATTCACAGATGTGTAAAAGCTTTATATATATACGGGAAGAAGCATTTCAATCAAAATTTCAACTATACTCATATAAAATTTATCTATGTATATGTTTGCGTGGAGATATTTGTACATGTTTGTGTTGCTATACATGTGTATGTTTTATACTTATAGTGCTTGACTTCATCGCATTATATTTTCATGGGAAAATTTATTCATTCATACAAATATTTATGTATGTACATATATGTACAATACTGAGTATGTATCTGAAAACATTTTTAAAAAAAAATTTCTTTAAAAATGTTATAAAACAAAACAAAAAAAATAAAATAACTCATAAAACACATATTCTCGTTTCTTGTTGTCAAATTCATGACAAAATCAGAAACCATTGCATAGATATACATATGAATATGTAAATTGTAGATGCATTCGTACATATTCAAAAAAAAAAAAAAAGTATACATGCAAATGCATATATGTACATTGTGCACATATGTATTCACGTTAAAAAATGATGATAAGACTTGAATTTTATTGAAATTTTTCTTATTGTTCTCTTTTGCATGTCAGAGTATTTTTTTTTTCTCTTTGACTACATAAAAAAAAAAAATGAAATAAATATCAAGCAAAAACAAAAAACAGAAATGAAGCTAAAAGAAAAAATTGACGAACGAAAATCAAAATTTTTTTTTTAAAATTCGAAAAAAAAACGACTTTTTTTTAAATCAAAAATATTCCACACATGATTATTGTATGTATTCTTTTTAAAATGTAATTCGACTATTATAATTTAATTTCACAATCCTTTTAAGTAGTGATAATATGAAAATGAGAAAAATAAATATTAATATTTCATATTAATTGAACGTTTTCCACTTTCGATGAGAGAGATTAACATTTTAAAACTAAAAAACTAAGAAAAATTTTTTTTTGAATAAAAAGAACATGTAAACGTGCATACATGTATCCACGTTCATAAACTTGAAACAATTATTATTTATATAGTTCTATAATGTACATAAATAAAAATTTTAAAATGTTAATAGAAAAAAAAATAACGTTGATGAAGAAAACTATGAAAATTTCTTATCTGCCATACAATTTCTAGTTCATCTTAAAAATGTACACATACATAATATGTATAATGGAAAATCATATGCTATATATGCACACATTCAATATATTCAATAATCATATGTATAAATGAAACATTTAATTATCCTGCTTTTAAAAAAAATCGATGAAATTTATTCAAAAATTTATTAATCTAACTTGAGAATGAAAAATAAGTTATAAAAACATTTTTAAATTTTCATTATTCGTGATTTCAATAATTGTTAATTTTTTTCACTTAATCGATATTGTACAAAATTTCATATATATAGTAGATGATAGTAGCCACTAAACCAGTGAGATAGTCTCATCATTAATTCACAATGGTTAATTAATGATACATTAAAGCGATCATACAGACATATGTATGTTCATATGTACAAATTAAAGTAGTATTTTCGAATTAAAATTATATTTAAAATTTTAAAAAATTATCGAAAAATTTAGAAAATTCGAAAATAATTTTTAATTAATTGAAATTTAAAATTTGAACATAAAAAAAAAAAAAAGTAAAAGATGATATTGGGTATAAAAAAATTATTACAAGAATATAAAATTATTAATTTAAATCAGTTCTTCAATTTTAAGGAAAATTTAATTTGAAAATGAAAAATAATAAAAACAACAAAAATTAGTAAATTCTTTTATTACATATATTTTAACTAATGGCAGCCTAAATACTATTGTATCCGCCAGTAGAAGTAAATTGAATAATTTTTCAAATTATTTAATAAAATATTAAGCAAATGATTTTAAACAGTACATCGTATATGATGTATATTTGAAAATACCTACATATATACATACATACATATATTTGTATAATTTGTTATGTATAAAATTTTTTATCATTTCCATTATATTCACAATACATATTACAATAAATGAGTTATTATTTATTTATATTCTTTTGTTTTTTTTAAACAAGTACTTGCCGTTAATAAAATTAATAATGTAATCGAGTTTTTTAATTGCCGAATTTACTTACCTGTAAATAAAAAGAAAAATGTACGTTAAAATATAATGTTAAATTTAAAAAAATAAAAAATAAAATAAATAAAATCAAAAATTTAAATACATAAATGTGTAAATAGATATGAGAAAAATAATTTCAATGTACATATCTCAATTACATTATGTTTAATAAAATGTACTTACATTATTTAAAATTTCTAATAAATACGATACGTTTACCCCTATAAATTCTACGTATAAAATTTAAACATGAACATTAACATTAAAAATGATCATTAAATTAATATATTTATTTCTGGTATTAGTTTTAGTTACAAAATTGTTGCTTTTATTAAATGTATTTGTTTATAGCATAATGAAAAAAAAAAAAAAAAAAAAAAAAAACAAAAATCTGTTTTCCAATATATATGTACATATGAATTGCCATAATATAGCTTAACTTTGCACAATATATACATACAATAAATTTATATATGTATATACGTATGCAGCATGTACATACATATATGCAAAATATAAAAGAATAATCCTTATTCCTGTTATCATCTATAAATTTGTATGAATTCTCATCATCATATTGAGTACGAATGAGTAGACATACCCAATATCACATATTCACATAACCATATACCTAATATAATTTAAGCGTACTCATGTATATGGATAATATGTGCATGGTATTATAAATGAAATGTATTTACAAGTTAAACATTATATATGTATATGTATCACAATATTATTAAGAATACAGGTATAATACGTATTTGTATATTTGCATACATAAATACTCGTATATGCATGTACATATGTATGTGAAAGCATATATAAAAATGAATATCAGAAACTATAAAATAAAATTGAAATATAAAATCGTTTTTGAAATGAAAACTTTTCAAATACAATGAATACATAAAATACATTGTATTATACACAGTGAAATGTACGTTTTTCACGTGTTATATACCTACATATACATATATATTTTCACACATGTACATGTAACAAACTTAAAAAATGCATATCCATATGTACAATTATACCATGTATAATATATGGTGGTATTATACAATCGTTGCTTGATGAATAGCAATCTATTTTCAATTTTTGGAATAAGAATTTATATTTGTATTAAAAATAAAATAAAAAACTGTTCATACACATGTGTGTATGTGCATTCTAATATTGTGCATATGTACATATATATTCATATAATATTTAGACATAATATAACACATGTAGTATAACGTATGTAATATATTTATAACTTTGATAACCATTTGTATGAAATACACTTTTATAAAATGGTAAAATATGAAAAGATTCAAAAATGATTTATGTAGTACACATATATACAATATGTAAACAAATTTTGAATAGGAAAAAAAAAAAAAACAGGAAATAGAAAATATTTGAAAATAAATTGCACAAAAATGTATTCAAATATCTTAAAAATGAATAATAATAGAAAAAAAAAAAAAAAAAAAACAACCAAATATGTACGTATTCTAGACGATCAGTACCAACTTTAACGTAGTTATTTTCCATACTAAAAAAAAAACATTTGAAAATGTGTGAATACATATGTGTATAATATATACGATTAAAGAGAAAATGTACACAAATTCACTATTGATTAATAATAATAAAGTGCAATATTTGCATGTATCTAAAAATATGTATTTGTGCAAATATGTATATTAATGCGAATCTATTATGGAATATTTTACTCTGAATTTTATTTAAATTTTTGAATTAATATTACATGCATATGTATATGTATGCATGGAAATATTTTTGTCATTATAATAATACATATAAATGTATTTGTAATTTTATTCTCCACTTTGCTGTTTTTATTATTGAGTTTTGTAAAATTACAAAATCATTAAAAAAAAAATTACAAAATTTCTTGTTCGTATTCATATTATGAAAAAATTTTCTATATATATTTATGAACAAGTGAAAAAGTTTTTTATAAAATTTTACAGAAAAATGCGGTGTGTAAAAAAAAAACACTAATTTTTTTTTTCCAAACTAAATGTATTCTTTATATAAACATCTTCGAACAAAATTTAACACAAATTCAAAATAAATACATTTTAAAAACAACAATTTAAAAAAAATAAAATACATATAATACTAAATTCGTTAAAAAATTGTGGAAAAGTTTTCGTATATATATATATAGTATATTGTTACCTATACATATTATAAAAAATTCCATTGAAATTTATAGAAATGTTGTAAAAATTATACAAAAATTATTTATTTAGGATACCATTATTACATTATTTCCAAGTTTTTTTGGTGAAAAAGAGTTTATAGATCTATTTTCAACCTTCAATAATTCCTTAAAAATATGTATGGACATGTATGTACACAAAATGGATATTAATATTTTATTCAAAAAATAAGAAAAATATATACATATTTTTATTTATTTTTTGTATGTTTAAACAGAAAATTTCGTTTTTAATTATCTAAATTTAATATTGGAAAAATTAATTAACCTTCTACGTAAAAAAAAAAAAATAAAAAAAATAAAAAAATAAAAAAAAAATGTGTTTATTTTTATTTAATTGAAATGAACATACCTACATGCGTTCACTGCGTACATAATATAAAAGGTATATTCGTAGTGTAATTTAATTATTTTCGGTATACCTATGAATTCAAAATATTAATCACATTTAAGAATACCATGAGTATGTAATTTCAATTTCGATAAACAACAAAAGTAATATTTTTGTTTTTTTTTTTTTTTTTTTTTTTTCGTAATTAAATTGTTAACAGAAAATATTTATCATTTTTATTGAGTACCTTTCAAAAAATTATTAAAAATGGTATTATATGAAATACATAACGAATATTTTAATTTTAAGAATAAATAAAAATTTGAAATGAAAATGTTTTTATCTTTTTTACATAAATAATATGTATGTAGGTAAATAGAAAAAATTATTCATATCTATTTACATAATTTTATTTTGATAATAATTAGATATTTATTATAAATTAGATACATTTAATTAGTTAGACGTTTTAATCACATTATAGGTATATATATATGTAATTAAATATATTTTTGTATAATATACCCAATTTATGAATATAAATTATGTATTTTAAAATTTAATAATCAATAGACAATATTGTATTTTAGTTGTTACTGTTATTAGTCAATTATTTATGCTATGCTTAACAATTTTATGTTGACATTACCACTACTTATATACATACATATGTATGTATGTACAGCATATCAGCTAGTGTACGAGTACATATACATACATATGTATATACGTAAAAAGAAAAAAAAAACAAATATACATACTTAAACGTGCAATACAATATTTAAAAAAAAAAAAAAAAGTTGAAAGGTGACAAAAAAACAGTTTGAAAACAATGTAATTATGTACAATCGTATAATTAAAAAAAGTATCTACACTATGTATTTTTAATATTTAAGATTTATATGCCAGTAATTTGTATAAATAAGTTGTTTAGTTAGAATGTGTGATAGAGATGGTGTAGAGCTTATCTTTAATATTTTCTTATCATGGGTTTTTGAAAAATTTTCGCCATGTCAAATTGAAAATAACAAAATAATACATACATATATTTACTAATACCCTATACTATATGATCAAGTAATTCAACTAATCTTCAACAATTAGGGAATTATTTTGCAACAAATGAATGACTGTTCATATATTAAATTACATAGTAATCTATATTCTTATATATTTTACACATACTATACATATATCTATGTACATATGTATGCATAAATTGTACATATATACCTACATATACATACATATTTTATGCATATTATTTTAGGTTTTAAACATATGATGTGATTTCTTTGTGTTGTATTAATTACCATCATATATAATAAAAACTTATATACTTATGTATATAAATATAATAAAAAAATTTAATACCTACACTCTTTTTTAATATTTGGTTAATTTTGGCAAGCTAAAGAAAAATGAATAATATAATTATTCAGGTATATATATATGAATTGCACTGAAATAACAAATAAAGAAAAACACCGAACAAAATGTGTTTTACATTGAAAAAAATTCATGTTAAAAATCATACGTATAATGTGTATGGGTATATGTATGTATGTAAATTTGTAAAATAACACAAAATATATTTTCTTATATTACTACAATATGTGAAAATTAATATGTCGTGTACACATGCACGTACAGAAAACTCTGATGATAAGCATACAAAATGTATAATTTGTAATGTATAATGGTAGGAGTTCACGAAATTATAATTATAAAAGTAAAAAAAAAAAAAAAAACAAAAAAAAAAATACCAACTACCTAATTTTTATTTGCTACGTGTATCGTGTATCTGTAATATCATCCATTCCAAAAATAAGCATATTTATTTATGTACATTTTTTTTATACACTAATATAAGTACATATGTATGTATGCGTGTTGCGTGCGGAATAAAGAACGATATTCTATGAACATAAAGCAACAACCAAAGAATACAATTTGCATTACATATACGTATGGATATGTTATGCATGTTGAATTTAAAAAGATATTAGAGATGAAGAGTATGTTAATTAACTGACATATTACATATTAATGGTAAAAATAATATTCTGAACATCAGTTATTTAAGTAATATATCTACATACATATAGATACTAGGTTATGGAAAATATAAGCAGCCTTTTTTATATGTATGATGTTGATTATGTTATGGTTATGACACAAATCTTATTACTGATAGAAAATTGAAGATTTGTTTTTGTATTTGCTATCAGTATTGTTATCATCATTGCTGTTGTCATGTTATTATCAAAAATAATGTTACATCTTATTGTTATAAGTTAATTCACTAACAACAAATAAAAAATTTTTTAATTAATGTACATACATAGCTTTACACACACACACACTATCATCTACATAACGTACGTAATATATAAAATATGAATACAATTAGGCCCGTATTCATAGAACGGTAGTAGATTGATACTGTAGTAAGTCTATTTATAGCAATAATTTAGTTTTGGATTATTGAAGTTACTTCCAGTAAGAAGTAGTAGCAAAGTTAATCTTCGAAATGTCACTTAACTTCATATACACATTTAAAAATATTTCAATTCTTCAAGTTAGGTTTTACACGGTGAGAAACTTATTGAACAAATTACAATTTAAAGCTTCTTAAAGCTTCAAATTCACGTCATTTATGGATGAAGAAAGTGAGACGTGTAATCAGGAATCCCGGTACTCACGGATTTTTAGTGCGTTCATATTTTTATTCAAGCTTTAAATTGCAAAAAAATAATGAATACGGGCCTTAGTGTGCATATTACATACGAATCATACGATATGAAATCAATACCATTTGATATTGAGAATTTAGTTGATATCTATTTTAATGTTATTGATAATGTGGTTTTGATATCATATATATTACATACATACGTTATATATACCTACTTATTAATTATGAATATTATGATGCTATTTTAATTAATTTAATACATCAAAAAATAATACCAATAAAATAAATAAAAAATGAAAAAAATTATGAATAATTAAATAGCTTTTTAAAAATGTTCGTTAATTATAAATTAATGAAAAAAAAAAAATTTTTTTTTTTTGGTATTAATAAACGTATATAAAAAAACGTAAAAATAAAAAACAAATAAAATAAAAATAAATGAAAAAAAAAAACCTCAATAAAATACAAATATTAGATATTTATATTTTTATAAATTTGTTTTTCATATCTTTTCAACAATTTTGGAAAATGCTAAACAAATAGAAAATAAAATTCTGTGTAAATTTTCATATTTTAAAAATCAATAAATATTTAATTTCATTTATTCAAAGAAAAATGTTATAAAACAACATGTGGAATGAAAAATTTTAATAAATAAAATTTTCCAATTATGTACTTTATATACATATTAAAATTAATGTGTTCGTATAAAAAGCAAAACTAAAAAATAAATAAAAAATAAAATAAATAAAAAGCTTTCCAAAAAGATTATTTATAATTCTTTTATAAATTAGTTAAAAATTCTATATAGCAATTAATTATTTATTCAAGCGCAATAATTTTATTAAACAAACTTATGAATTATTTATTAGTTTTTTTTTTTTAAATAAATAAATCATACATACAAATGATTTTAATGAAAAATTTAATTAATGTTTTAATGAAACCAATATGAATACTTTTATGTGCTGATTACAGCAGCATCAATCATAAAATATCATAAATTTTTGTTATTCGCACAAATTTTTAACAAAAAATACAATTTTCAAATAATATTAATTTATTTTAAAAGTAAAATTAATTATTAGAAAAAAAAAAAAAACAAATAAACCATAATTGTTGCTTCTTTTGTCAATGTATAAAAAAATACTCTATACCACATGTTACTATACAAAAACAGAGAGGAAAAGCAATTCATAATAAATGTAATTTATTCATAAAAACGTTATTATGAAAATTAAATTATACTTGAAATAATTATTTTGAGAAATGATTACATGACAAAAGATAAAAGCTATATAATTTTAATGTATAAACAAATCCATTTATATTACACATATACAAATATACACATACATAAATATATACATATGTATATCATGTGCTGTAGCTGTATAATGAGTATATGTATATTTTTAATTTTTTTTTAAATGAAACGTTGTATAAATTTTTAAAAAATTATAGTAATAATATTGATATGAAAAATTAAAAATCTTTGAATTATATTTATAAAAATAAAAAAAAAATAGTTTAAAAGTTTATTCAAGAAAATTAAATTCATAAAGTAAATTAAATTGTACCTACATAGGGAGGTTCAGTCATCACATCACCGGCCTGATATATAAAAGGAAGTCTGAATAAAACTTATTTTACAAAATTAACAATTGTACGTGTATGTAATGTATGTACACATTTATAATTAGATTTAATTAGAGATCATTTTTTTTTTTTTTTTTTTTTTAATTACAACGAAAAAAAGAATGACAATTTAAATAAATACTGAAATTCAATATTAAATATTAGCCTTAATGTATCATAATTTCATTAAAATAAAAATAAAAAATTACTCAGTTGAGGTACGCGTATGTGTAACCATATTAATGTTGATACATATATATATTTTTATTTATTTTTTTTTTTTAGTTGCTCATTATATCTTTATGTGGTCTTTTTATTTTTATTTTTTTTTTATCTCACATACAAATAAAATATGTTTGCCTTTTGGGCTCAGCATCATCATCATTATCATCATCAGAAATATCTTACATATAAGAAATAAGCAAAACGTATGGTAGATATAAATATTTCATTCTTTAGAAAGGGAATTCAAAAAAAAAATAAAAAATAAAAAATAAAAATTGAATATGATGAAAGAAAAGTAACAAAAAACTATAAAGAGTACATTATCCTGTATTTAAATAACAGTGAGATATTTTGTTTACAAGAAACTGTTGATATCCCGTCGAGATTTAAACATTATAATATCTGTTAAGCAGTTGAAAGATACAAATATAAATGTTTGATGATATTTAAGTATTATTATTTTTATTTTTATATATTTTGTCAAGATAATTTCATTTAATATATGCATACGTGTGTATAGCATTAAGTAGCACATATATGATAATATATTAGTACATGTGTATATGTACATATATATTATATAATTTGGATTTTAATGTATATGTATGAATTCAATGAAAATTAAACTTATATATTACTTTTAATTTTTACATTTTTATTTATTACTTATTATTTAATACATAATACATTTTTTTAAAAAAACCTTATATGTTACATGACCATGGAAAATATATGCGTACATGTGTACATTGCTTCTATATACTATGCATAATATAATTATATATGTATGTATATTAAATTATATAACACATGAAATATAAAAAAGAAAATTTACTAAGGTTTAATTTTCATTCAATTTCGATTTAATTAAGAAAAATTGTACACATGTACATCAAACAAATGTATTTTTTTTATTTTTATTTTTTATTTATTCATATTTACATTTGCCTTCTTTCTTTGTAAATGTAATTATTATAAATACATACATATATTTTTTTTAATTCATTACTAATAGTATTTAATAAGAAAAAGATACATATTATACTTGTCTTACATTATAATTTATAAAAATATGTAATATCAGAGATATATTATATATATAATATATATCTCTGGTAATATTTACTTTGTTTATGTACACATTACATATGTATGTATTTTTGTTTCTTTTAATATCATTTTTCGTTTAAAATATTTTTTAAAAAACACATTATAGTAGCTACAAACATAATTACAAGAACATAACAATAATATGAACTGTTACTTAAAAGTCCATTATCAGTATTTAATATATAAATAAAATTTTCTTATTTTTTTTTTTTTTTTTTTTGTTTTCGCTACATTAAAACATTTTCACATTTTTATGTGTTTCAATTTCTTTTTATTAAATAAAAACATTATAAAAATTAAATTATTATTGTATGACATTTTATATGAATTTATATTACTATTATATACACATTTTTTATATACATATATAATTAATAAACATCTACATACATATGTGTATGTATGTATATATATGTGTATAGAAATAAATATACATTTTAATGTAATGTGTATGAAATAAAATGTTTTTTTAATAATTTTTCTCATAAAAACCAACTGTGACGTACGTCTGTATATGTACATATTTACATCTATAATGATGGTCAATATAAGAAATGAACAAAAGGAAATAAGGGCAAGGAATTTAATAATGTACATACATATGTAATATTATTTCTGCTTTCACGTATATATACATATGTATGTATGTATGTGTATATTGTATATATATATGTATATACAAGATTTCTTTTCGTACTTTTTCGAAATTTATTTTATTAATGAAAATATATATACATACATACATACATATATATAAATATAGAGATATACATATACATACATATATGTACAAAATACAAATAAAGTAGACATTTTGAAAATTAACAAAATTTATTTTAGGCTATCAATTATGTCCATATTTTTTTTTCTGCTTAATCGACAAGTATTTTAGAGACTAAAATCTAAGTGTAATTTTTATGTTCATTCAATATATAAAATATAAATATTCATATTATGTACATATATGTATAATACATATGTTATATCTTAAGGATATATAGGTACATATACAACACATGTGATGTACATAATAGTGTTTATTTTACTCTCATGCAGATAGATATACATACGAGTATGTATAATAATTGTATATACATATAAAGGGCTTATAATGTAGATAAAATTTTCACATCCATTATTTATATGAATGAATATAATGTTAGGAAAATAAAAAACAACAGGAAAAAGTGATTTGTGACAAATGTACAAGTACAAATTGGATACTGATTCTCTAAGTGAGAATACCCACAGAGCATATAAGTTGCTTTGATAATATGTATATATATCCATATGTAATTGTATATTATATATGCTACCTTAGATGTGTATATTTATTACATTATATGTATTTATATATATTTATGTATTATATTGTACATATGTATTTTATACACATTTTGTTACATTCTGCTGCTGAGATCTTGAAGCTAATGTTTTAGTACAGAAACCATAAAAATGACTGAACTTGGAAATACATATAAAATATGTACATTATATATTCTGCACATATTATTCTTGTCGTGCATACAAATGCATTTTATATGTACATATATATACATACATATATATATATACATATATATCGTATTATTATTATTGTCTATTTTGTAGGAATATTATAATATGAAGTGTATCTAGTCGATTGCTATTTGTTATATACAAAAAATAATTTAAATGCTACGTAAGTATTAAGGATGGATTGTATCTTTTTTAAGAAACACAATGAGCATCAAACATTCACAAGATAAGATACATTACAGCATTCCATTACGTACATACACATTTATATACATACATACATATGTGCTGCACGTATAAAATCAAAGAATTTATACATATTTTGAATCTAAACATAAATGTAGGTACATGTATGTATATGCATGAACATATATATGTACATATATGTATGTATGACATATTGTACATGTGCTTAAGTATACATTTTATCTAGTTTTTTTTTTTATTTCTTTGCTTGAAGTTGATCATCATGTTCACAGCAAGTAGATACACGTTTTGCTGAAGTCTTTGAAATTGAAGTATACATATATAGTGAGAAAACAGAGCATGACGACAACATTGATAATTACGTCGACAGACGACTTCTTGAACTCAAGAAAACAAAAAGAAAAATTATATGTATGCATATGTACATACAGGGTTACCATGAATAAAGGTTACAAAACATACTGTTGTTGTTTTTTCCCCCAAAATTAAGATTGTTTCTAGAAAAAAAAAATGATACTAAAATTTTAGTTTTTTTTTTTTTCTTTCGTAATTTGAAATTAAAATTATAGGTAGGTATTTTGTTGGCAAAAATATTTTGTTTACCTTTAATTTTTGCCAATAAAATAATTACAAAATTAAAATTTCATGTTGAACCAACCATCTAAAGCGGAATAAACATCAATTCATGAAACACCCTATACCGAATATCTATGATATTGTATACAAATTGATACAGTTTATTGATAATTTTATTTCTTAAAAATATAAGCTAAACATTTTGTATATATACTATACAAATAAAGTGAATGTTTTCGTACTACATAGCCAATATACATATGTACATATGTCTAAAAAACAAAATATAATTTAGTGTTAAAACATTTTAGTAATATACCATACAAACAATCAATGTATAATTGCATAAAGCGAAATATAATAATTAAATTAATTTAGATGAGCAATTTAAATTTTCTATTTGTTTTTAAACACATATTATACATACGATAGTTGTGCATAATTATATAAAATCAATTGATAATGATCAAATTGATTCTTAAAAAAATTTGAATTTATATATCTAGTTTTCTTGTTCGATTTCTGAACTAGCTAAATTATATACATATTTATTCAAATATTCGATTACATACATAAATACATATGTTCATATTATGTATAATCTATAACGTTTCTCATATGTATGTATACAAAACAAACCTATATATATATATTTTATTGTAATCGATAGTGTTTAATCATTATCAATTAATTTTACAATTTAGTATATAATTTTCATATCAAAAAACGTTTAAATCTTTAAATATTTTTACATTTTACCTATTAAATTTTATTTAGGTTTACTTTTTTAATATATATACATATGTAAATTATTTTATTAACTGATTGACAATAAATATTTTATACCCCACACTTTTATTTCTTTTTTTCTTTTTATTTTATGTTAAAAAAAAAATTTTTTTTTTTTTTTATCTTCATCATTTACCTTTTAACTCGTCTTTTTTCTTATTTCTCAAACACTAATCTGAATTCTGAATGTTTAAAATAAGTGAATTTTTCTCATGTAACCCTAACTGATGATGATGATGCGGTTAAAAAAAAAAATCAGGTACAAGATTTTGCTTCATAAATGATCTGACAATAGTCATGTTGGCATGGCGGTATCTTCTGCTGTATAACATTCATTTAATGTTAAATTTCTTGTACATTTGTATCGAAAAAGTTGGATGAGATCATTTATATACATACATATGTACGTATGTATGTATAAATATGTATAAAATATACATTATTATATATATATTTGACTTATAATAATGTATTACTACATATACATAAACAGACAATGAAAACGTATTTAAACAGCAAAAGCTACTGCTGATTTTGTTCTTGTCATCGTATATATATTTTGATGGCAATCTTTCTTATTTTTTATTTTTAGTTTCATTTTATTAAATTTGTTATATTTATCTAAACTATATGTACTATGATATGTAATCAGAAATGAACGGGATGCAATCTAATAAAACGATTGTAAAGAGAATGTATTTATATGTACATACATACATACATTGTACTTACTACTTGAATGTATTCCTTTAATGTTTCGACTCTTTTGGCAAAAATTCAATTTTAACTGTATAGTACCATGTAAATACATATATAGTTATAAAAAACTTTAAAAAATCCATGGAGCATATCATATCATGGACTAATGTGAATTTTTACATTGTAAAAGAATTATATGTAGTATATGTATGTACATGCTTCCATTGCAAAAATACATAATAATAATAATACTCTACAAATGTTGAGGTTTATCGTTGCCGCAAACCATTTTACATTATTTTATTTATTTCTTTTTTTTTTTCTTTTTTTAAATCATCGTCTTTATTTTATTCCCTGCTAACTTCTTCATATGTATATGCTTATATAACATATATTATATATATGTATGTACATAATAAGTGTATGTTAGTTCATTGGTTTATATTATTTTCATTTTTATACATATGGTTATACTCGCTTGGCACAAACTAACACACAAACATACTATTAAAATTATATACATAGGTATAAAATCTACAACCTTCCATATAACATTTTGTAGTTATGCTATATAAAATAACATTGATTTGAATTTGACTTGCAGTATATATATAATATCTAAATGACAAAAAACAAGATTTTCGTTGATCAATTCTTTATGTTTTCTCTTTATAGTTGCTAAAAATCGATTTGTAAAAAGGAAAATTATTCCTATGTATACATATATATACTACATAATATATGTATATTCTTATTTCTATACTATTACCAATACAATGATGATGACGATGATAATGATGATGAAGATAATGATGATGATGACGATAATGATAATGATAATGATGATCATTGTGGTTATGATAATGGTACCTATTACAGGTAAAAAGATAATTTTAATTTAGTAGAAGAAAACAACTAAGGTGATGGTGTCAAGCTAACAATATATGAATGTATATGTACATAAAAGTATTTCGTAGTAAAGAATAAAACTTGATTTTGTTTGATTGCTTATTTTTTTTTTCTTTTTGTTTTCCTTTTTCTTTAAAGATTCGTCGTTTATCTTTCTTATTCATAGTCATCATGTAGTGCTGAGATGCAACAAAATAATGAAAAAAAAAAAAACAAAAAAAAATCATGTATATTGAACAATTTTATTATACACAACGAAAAATGTTAAGTAGGTATAAATGTTTGTATTAAGTGATGATAAATGACAATAAAGTATTGAATATAAAATTAAGAAATGAAATAAAAATAATATGTATATGCATAAAATATTTTAATGGTATTAACAATTGAGATGTACATATGTATGTATATGTCATTGTTAAGACTGTATTTATACCAGAATAATAAAGTATTATCATTAAATACATATGTTATATGATTCAAACGCACAAATAAAAATCATATATCTGTGCTTAAACATAATAAGTAAGATATTTTGTTCCTTAGATTATTTTGCGAAAAATTCTTCTTAATACTCCTTTTTTTTTTTTTTTTTTGTCTGGGTTTGATTTTAGGAATTATTGTTCCTTGAAAGTATCCATATCGATAATTTTGAAAAGGAATATTTTCTAAACGTTTTAACATCAGCCAACTTAGTCTTGTTAAAATGAAATCATAATGTATAAAAAAATTTTCCATATGATTAGATATTTTATATTTTATTTATTTATTTTTTTTTCTATTTTCCTTAATTTATTTTATAGCTAACAAAAATGAAGAGCAAAAAATTTATATTTCAATTTTTAAAAATATTTATGTTCATAAATCGGATGTTTTTTTTTTTTTTTTGTTTTTCTCAAATACTTATTTGTCTGTTCTTAATACCTGTGCTTGATGTGTGTACTTACACTTAATTTCCCAATTTTATAATATAAAATACAAACTGAGGTACATATATATATATATGTGCAGTATATAATAATCGTCATGTATCGTATGGACGATTACACTAATTCCTAAAGGAATACGTATTTTTGTATGTGTACATTTGTATGTGTATTGAATAAAACTCTCATCGACTTAATATTAATTTAAAATACTGCTACTACAATTATTGTTTTCATTTTTGTTTTTTTTTTTTTTATGATTTATTTATTTATTTATTTTTTTTTATCATGTGAAATGAAATTTTATAAAACCATGAAAGTAAAATACTTTAAAAAATTCCATTGATATTACATACAAAATGTTTGTAATATTGTATAAAATTTTGTTATTATTAACAGGGTGAACTATGAAACATTTAACAACGCGAAAATCAATCATATCAGAATTCATTTCATGAAATAATAATAATAATGTATGTATGTTAAATTTCAGTTTAAATTGCATTCTTTCTTTTCAATATTTTCTGCATATTTATTATTTTACATGTAATTTATTTTCATTTTTAAATTCAAATAAAATTGTATGCATTATTATTATGAATTCTCTTTATTTCATTCTTCTCAATACAATAAAAATGTACAGATATGGAAAAGAAGACAATTTAAATTGAAATACCATGTAACAAACACTAAGAAAGATTTCAACGTTTTTAGTTGGTTTTTTTTTTATTTTTTATTTTTTTTTTTTTATTAAATTTGTTTTCTTCATTATTTTGCTTTTTTGATTCGTTCGTAATTTTATACAATTTTTGTGATGTTATCTCAAATTTGTCTGTTCTTTGTTACCTGATAGAGGTTTATTGAAAAAAAAAAAAAAACCGTTTATGCAAGATGTTAAGACGAAATTTGTATGTACGTATATACATGCATACTTATGTAACGTATATGTGGGTATATCCATATGTATTCAAATTGAATGAAAGAAAACCACCTTTATAATATTATGATATAGTAATGTCCTTGTTGTTTTTGACATTATTGGCGCATTAAAAAAGGAAAAACTAAATATAAAACCAATAAGAAAACAACATTATGAATTAATACAAAAAAAAAAAAAAAAAATTTCTTTTCTAAACACATACATATTATATGCATAGTTATTTGACAGGAGCCTTAGTTTTCAGTTACGATATTATACTTCAAACACTAATTCGATGCAGTTAAGGTCTTATGGAAATGACATAAAGTAGTATCACTTTACGTCGCTGTATAATGATGTTTAAAAAGCTCATCTCATACTGTATGAAAACTTTGAGAATTTTGGTAATTCTGCTAAATTATGAGAGAAGAAAATAGACTCCTATAAGACCTTAAGTACATCGAATTAGTATATGAAGTATAGAAGGAGAATCAAGAAATAAAATATAATGTAATAAGAAAAAACTTACCATTTAATATAATTTCAATATATTTTACATAAAATATTGACTTACCTGAAAAGATACAAAAAAAACAAAAAAATTAAATAAATTATTTATATGTTAATTAAAAATTATTAAAGAAAATATTTTTAAATGAATTCAAATAAAAAAAAAAAAATTTTTATGATAAAGAAATCATACATATACATGTATATATATATATACAATACAAAATACATATTAATTATATATATATAGAATTTATTGATTGAATAAATTTTACGACTAATTTAATAAAAATCAAAAATTTATTTAAAATATATTATTTATCACAAAAAAGATTTTTTTTTTTTTTTTTTTTTTGTAATCAATTAAAGTGAACATTAATTTTATTATTGACTTTATTAAATTAGAACATGAAAAAAGCGAATTAAATGAAAACATATAAAACAGACATTTAATTGAAATGTATGATGATGATATCGATCGATTGATAACATGTGTATATTATACATTTATTTTTGTTGTTGTTGCCTTTTTTCATTGATATCTTTTTTTTTTTGTTTTCTTTTTCTTTTAAAAAATTCAAAATTCATAATGAAATAAAAATGATATAATATATTGTGATTTATCAAACATAAATATCAAATATATACAATATGTACATAAATATATATATATATCAGCTATTATGTTATTACATATGTATGTATAATAATGTATGTATATAATCTTTTATGTATACATCTGTACATATATAATATGTACTCATAATCATTTTCAACCATCAATATTTAAAAAACAAACAAAAAAAAAAGAAGGAAAATAAAAACATCCTTTTTTTTTTAATACTCGGATTTGAAAAAAAAATAAAAAACAAAAAAAAAATAAATAAATATATAAATAAATTTCTTTCTATTTGAAAGCCTTTTGTTCTTTTTTCATCAAGTTTAAATTTTTATTTTATGTTTATTTTTCCTGTATATATGTATATATACATATGTACATATATTACATTGATTTTATTTTATATTTTTATTTCGATATTTTACATTGTGTGAGTGCATGTATTTTTTTATATTTATCGTTATAATATATGTATATATATACGTACATATGGTAAACACAGAACAAACATATATGTATGTATGTAATATACATATGTGTTTGCTTTAAAATGGAGTAAGAGTAATCAATAATAAAAATTGTTCCCTTGAGAAAAATGTGTACAGTATGTATTATATATTTTACAAGAATTAAGTACAGGAGGGTAAATAAACAGAGCAATACCATATAATATACGTATATATACATATACATATATAGTGTAATAGCAATACAAAGAAATTTTAGTGTTTTCTTTTGGATAAAAAAAAAAAAAATGTACGTTAAATATTTTTATAGATTTGTATGCAAGAGCGTTTATCATATATAGAGTGTGTACGAAATGTGGCCAAATTTGGTTAAATGTCTAAATGCCCAAAATTGTTGAAAAGAATTGGTAAAAGTAGATTTTAGCATGCTCGTTAAGTACGCTAAATGCTGTTAAATTGGTAAATTCATGTTTTTTGAATGAAATTATGAAATATGAATTGTATAGTATCTATGCTTTTTGTTTGTATTTTTATTTCTTATAGATTTTATATGTTTAGCACTTTAGAGAAATTTAGCAGACTTTTTCAATGATTCCGCACACACTCATAATACAAACGGAATATCGTATTCTCATGTATATATATATATTTACATATACATATGTATGTATGCATTTATAGATCTAATAAAATGTTGATGTGAATTTTATATACATATAGGTATGACACTTTATTACTAACAATAAATGCATATTGTATACTGGATACAAAAAAAAACCAAACAAATAAAAAATGAACATACAAATACATACGATTTATACATTTATCATGTACATACATATATACAAAAATGCTTTCAACAAATCTACGAACAAGATCTAAACAGGAATAAAACTAAAGAAAAAAAAAAAAAATAATAAAAAAAAAAGATAATAAAATATCACAGAGTAAAATATGTACGAAAAATAATATGACGAAAGCAGGAATAACAGCAACAGCTAATTTACAGGGAAAGAAGTATAATACGAAACAATATAAAGGATATAGTAAACAATATATATAAATACACATAAGTGTGTATTATCAAAAAAGTTGAAAATCCAAGAATTATTATGGGGCTTCAAAAATTTTTTTAGCCGATAGAGCGGTTCGGGCGATGAAAGAGGGGACGGCATGAATGATTGAATGATTTAGTACATTTGTTGGTAGAAAAAGGGATGTCGTTTTTTCGTATAAGAATATTCAAAATAAACTCGAGAATTTTAAGCCATGTACTTACTATATATATGGATGTATACATGTGTAATAATATATTACATACGAGTGTTTGTAAATATTTTCATACGAATTTGGTATTTTAACTATAAATACCGTCATCCTAAACAAACATAACTTTCGTTCATAAGAACATTAGAACACAATTTTGTAATGGTTCGATCATATATATGAACGTGAATTAAAGATCAGAGACTAGGATAGTAGTAAAAAATGTGTAATTTCAGATTAACATACATACATACATATATCGTACAATATTTCATATACATACATTACTTTTTCTTTTTCACGTCGATTTTTGTTCATATTTCACACTTTTCTTTTACTTTTTATATCAGACAAAAAAATATATACAAGTACGATCTATAAACACATAAATTTGTATACGGTCGAAAGATGTGTACGGAATATTGCACGTATGTATGTATATATTGTATTTATAATTAACAAAATCAAGTCATTAAGTTTATGGTACAATTTTATATAGGGACATATATGACTCCACGTGGAGTGTATACTTAAATTACATACTTACGTATACGATATATAATGCATTCATACGATCATATTATTATTTATCATTACCTAAAAAGTATGAATTTTGAATACCCAAAAATTCAAAATTTAACATTAAACCGATCGTATTCAAAATATATTGTATTTCCCATACAATACATTACAATTTGAATTTACATTTTGTATTTCTATCCTCGTTTCTGATGTAATGAAATTTATGACCCATATGATCGTACAATTATGAAAAAATTATATTTGTTTAGGACGATAATTTGTTTGTTTAGGACAGAAGTTTTACACACGCATATATACGATAAATACGTACATTACAAAATATTCTTATAAATATTGCGCATAATATGTACACTTAAATTACATACGCACGTATGTGATAAATATGCATACATATTCACATTCTATGCTGATACATGGGTATTTTAGTGGGTACTGAATGATTTCTTCTGAAATAATATGTACACTTAAATTACATACGCACGTATGTGATAAATATGCATTCATATTCACATTCTATGCTGATACATGGGTATTTTAGTGGGTACTGAATGATTTCTTCTGAAATAATATGTACACTTAAATTACATACGCACGTATATGATAAATATGCATACATATTCACATTCTATGCTGATTCATGGGTATTTTAGTTTTTTTACATGGGTATTTTATTCTGAAAATTTGCTTGCTTTTTTTATATATTTCAATACATTTTCATATTTTACACCTTATTTTTTGAATAAAACGGTAGCACAGGGTACTGATGTCAGTACCCAGGAAGAAAAATTTTTGAACGTCGAATTTGCACTGCTTGCAGTATCTCCTAGTTTTGGATTTCTGGTATTATATATGTATGTGTAATATATGTACATGTATATATGCATATCCATCCATATACAAACACAATCTACTTTTATTGATTTTTGTTCCTTAAATACTGTATAGAAAACCGTTTTTACTTCCCTTTTTCCATATAAAATTTTCGCTTTTGTATATTTCCCTGTTAAAAAAAAAAAAAAAAGTCATTTTGCCTTTTTTTTTTTTTGGTTGTTTGTTGATTTTTCATTTTTTTCCTTTTTTTCAATTTTATTTTACTTTTCTTATATGTATGTGTGTGAATTTTTTTCACGTAGAACGTTTCAATGAACTTTTACATTTTCTACTTGATTGTAAAATATATAAAATTTCACTCTACGTTATTATATATGTATGTATGTACTTCGTATAAAATCGTATATATATGTATGTGTATGACTTTGTTATACTATATATATATAAATATTCAAGATATTGAAAATTTGTATTTTTTCTTTTTTATTATTATTTTTAGATGAATAAAAATAACAGAAAATGTATAAAAATAAAATAATAGATTATTTATACATCAGACTAAACATACAAGTATGCTTATAAAAGATTATATGTCGTTAAAACATATTTTTTTTTTTTATTTTTTTTTTGATAGAAAAAAGGATTTCATTTATTTATTTATTTTTATTTTATTTTGTTCAAATATTGTAAGACAAAAAAAAAATATATATGTATATTATTGAAGAAAAAATATATAACATGCGAGTGTTATTAAATTGTTTTATTAATATTCTACAAAATCAGCTAAATATGTAGTATTATAAAAAATATTTACGTATATATATCTATGTACATAATGATAACGATAGTGTTTTTTGAGTAATATACAATAATGTTTTATTTTGAAACAGTATATCCTTTTGAGAGCCAATTATATCCTTTATAAATATACATGTAGGTACATATATTTGTATGTATATGTAATAAAAAGTTAATACACATCAATCAAAATCTAATTATACGTACATATGATGTCAATCATTATATTTAAATTATAGTCTATTATATTAATTAACAATATTATCTCTTCAAATGTTTTATTTTTCTTATTACATGATTTGTTATCGCTTTATTTTTTTATTTTATTTATTTATTCATTTTTCTTTTTTTGATAATAAAAATAAAATTTTCGACATAATTTTATACATAAATATGTAAATACATGTGTTTAAATATTTGCAATTATATATAAGGCAATCAATTTATTTTTAATTATGAATTAACATTTACAGGATACTGGAGGAGTGTGTGGCTTTAAAAAGATGGAGAAGGATTACTACAGCGGGTAGTAATCTGGAAGATCTTTCATATACTGACTACATAAAGTATATGTCGTGTATCTAGCAGTTCTAGCTAGAAAGATGTATACGCCATTATGTAGAAATACCGGGGGGATGAGGGATACAATAAGCTTAACTTTGAAAGCTGCAATGTGGAGGCTACCAAACCTCATCTTATCCTCTGAGTTTAATAATAATAATAATAACATTTACTGGATGTTTTAAAAGTTTATGTACACATATGTGTATACCTTATATAATCTACTAAGAGATTCATAGATAACACCCAAATTAATTTTTTTTTTTTTTTTTTTTTAAATGATAATTTCCCATCATATGATTATATATAGGTACTTTAGCAAAAAACAAAATTTCGTTGTAGCAAACAAATAAACAAATAAAAATAATTAAATTTATAATAAATGTATGTATTGGTATATTTATGTATATGACGTACACATTCACATTTTTATATAATAGCAAATATTAAATTGTACCAAATTGTACTCATTTTTTAGAAGTGATGTGAGACAATTAAATGGCTAACATAATGTAATAAAATATAAGCGGCATCAGCTACTCAGTATTATTGGTATGACATATGTATGCATATGTACGGTATAAATTAATACACGTACGCTTTCCTGATATACATACATATGTATGTATATATATATTCAAAAGACCCCATATTTGCCTTTCAGAGCAAATTGCTCGTATAAACGACATGAACAAGCCAAAACCAAATAATATATGCATTTATTATTATTACGACGACAGAAAAATTATGTCTATGTAAGATTGTAAATATACATACATACCTACATATGTACATGTTAATATATAAATATAAATGCATATAAATATAATAACGTTGCAATGCACAAATAATAATGGTACATATACATATACATACATATGGTATATATTCACACAATTATATCAATTCAATGCATTAAAAATGAGAAGTTAAATTTACGCTATAAGAACCGTGCACTGTAATATAGTCATAAACGGTGATGATGATGATGATGATGATGATGATGATGATAAAAACGTTCATTCGATGAAATGGTTACTTATCGACACTAAATACATTCCAAACATGCCCGTACATAAAAGGCATTATAGATTAAAAACAAGCACATATACAGTACATAAATGTATATACTACTCTGATCAAAAATAACCCGGACTCGTTCATGTACAACCCCCGCCAATATTTTAAGATGCATTTCTTTTAGTATTTATGTTTGTATACCTGTTTTTTACATTTCCTCCAAATTCGAGCTATATATGTCAATCAGTTGTTTTTTGACAGCACTTTGTTTAGGTCAAGTTTTTGCTTACTTTCGATTTTGCGATGGAAAAAATAATTGAACAAAGAATTTGTATTAAATTTTGCGTAAAAAATGCAATTAATGCTACTGAAACGCTAAAAATGTTGCAAAAATGTTATGGTGATAGTTCTCTATCGAAAACAACAACATTTGAATGGCATAGTCGTTTTAAAAATGGTCGTGAATCAGTGAAGGATGACATTCATCCTGGGCGTCCTTCAACATCAAAAACCAAAGAAAATGTTGATCTGATTAAATCAATGGTTTTGGAAAATAGAAGATTAACGATCAGAGAGATGGTTACTGAAACAGGAATTTCATTTGGTACAATTCAAAGCATTTTAAGTGATGATTTGGGCTTGACACGACTTGCAGCGAAATTGGTTCCTAAATCATTGAATTTTTTACAAAAACAAGAACGTGTTATTGTTGCTGAAGAGATGCTTTCCAGAGTAAATGCTGATCCTGCATTCATTCAACGGATCATTACTGGTGATGAGACGTGGGTGTGCGAGTTTGATGCGTTAACAAAGCAACAAGCAAGTGAATGGCGCGCTTCAGAAGAACCAAGACCCAGAAAAATTCGTCGTACTCAATCAAAGAAAAAGATTTTGCTTACCGTTTTCATCGATTATCGTGGTGTTGTGCATCATGAATTTTTACCAACAGGTCAAACAGTTAATAAGGATTATTATTTAAGCGTAATGAAGCGTTTACGAGAAGCAGTTCGTCTAAAAAGACCCGATTTGTGGCAAAATAATTCGTGGATTTTACACCACGATAACGCACCTTCTCACACAGCCGTGGTTATTCGTGAGTTTTTGACTAAAAACTCAACAAACACTATTCATCAACCACCATATTCACCGGATCTCGCACCGTGCGACTTTTTTTTGTTCAGTCGCTTAAAAAACCCACTTCGGGGAACCCGCTTTGACAGCATAGAAGCAATTAAAGACAAATCGAAGAAGGAACTTATGGCGATCCCAAAAAGTGAGTACGAAAAATGTTTCCAGGATTGGATTAAACGGTGGCACAAGTGCATTGCATCAGACGGAGAATACTTTGAAGGGGAAAAAATAAATATTAATGAATAGACTTGTACTTTGTGTTTTATTGACCAAGTCCGGATTATTTTTGATCCGGGGGTTATGCATATAAGAAAAATATACTGTTTAAAACAAAAATGAAAAACTAAATAAATAATGCCAAAGCTAATAAGCAGTACCGCAACAACGTTGGAAAAAAAAAAAGCAATAAATAAGATTACTGTAGTGACTGAGGTCAGTCTGACAAATTATATATATAGCTACCAACTAAAACACAAATTAATCGTGTAAATGTGTTAAATCGTCATCACCCATTGTCAGAATTATTATAGGTGAATACGGAATTTGTACAATATGCATTTTATTTAAAATTTTACATACGATATATAATGTACATGTAAACTAATTTCATACAAATATGTAATTTTTATACGACATTTTCGCATTACAAATGTGCATAAGCCGAAACATATACATACAGCAATCATATAATTACATGTAAAATGTTCAATTTAGAAAAAAGAAATAAAATTGTTCTTAATTTATATGGCATACATACATATATACGTATTTGCATATATTTATAATTTATACAAAAGGTACATAAATGTAAGCACATTATATTATTTATATGAACGTTTTTACATATTTTATACTGACAAATTGTCAGATCTATTGAACAATTTTTAGATATCTATGACAACCTAATCATATGTTATGTCATCAAGAGTTTCATCAAAATGTTTTTCTTATAGTAACAAGAAAAGTAAATTTGTTTATTTAACAATAATTTGATAGATAAAACTTGTAAAATGACTGCAGATAACGTTTAATTAAATTTTAATTTTGAAAATTCCATGTTACAGTGTAAATTACAAAAATTTCTATGATAAATCCTATAATGAATACTAATCCATAAATTTTAAATCTTTAAATTCAACAAAAAAAAAAAAAAAAAAAAAACATTAAAATAGATTTTCGTGATTTTCCTTTATCTTTCATATTTATTTATATTAAATTTTTAAAAAATACAATATTTAATTTTTAATAAATTCACTATTCACTTTCAATTATGATAATAGGAAAAAAAATTATAATTTGTCATGTTTTTCCTTCATTTTTTTTGTTTTTTTACAATGTAATCATCGTTAAAAAAAATTACAGATACGCACGTGAACATCAAAGATTGTACATACATGCATATATAAGTATATACACGGGGTACCCCAGATTAAGCGTGATAGAACCCAATTTTCTGAAAGCTCAGAATATTTTCAGTATCAAATCGTTTTAAACCCTTATTTCTGGTCTGGTCTAAAATTATAATCTTTTGAAATGTGCGCATTGATTAAAAAAGATTGGAAAATTTTCAAACGTATGTAAAATACATTACATCGATATTTATTGGAAAATAAAACTGAAACTTACTAACAAAAGTACATACTCGTACATATCAAATCAAAATCGGTTATTTACATAAACAATTACAATTCAATGTATCTCAAACGGAATGAACTTCAGAAGAGGAGATGGCTGGATTTGGAATAATTTTTCTTTAGAAATAACCTGAACTTTCAGAAGAGTTAATTTTATGACATCATAATTATTCTGAAGCACCCCGTAAACTCATATGTATGTGTGTATTTGTTTTACCAAAATTTTAAGTTAAATTTATTGTAAAAAACTATGACATTGGCCGCTTTATAATCACGATTTTTTTTTTCAACGATTACTTAAATTGATATGAAATTTCAAGTATACCAATTTAGATACATATGTACGAGTATATTTGTAGGTATATATATTTGTATCATTATTCAATACACATACGTTTTGTGAATAATATAAAATCATATAAGTACTTCAACAATCTGTTAAAATTTTATTGAATTTTTAAAAAAGCAAAAAAAAAAAAAAAAATTAAATACGAAGATAATCAAACATAAAAATATACATACATATGTATGTACATGTATAGATAAAATATATTTAAAATTATAAAGTATGTATGTGTATGCTGTACACACATGAGTAAGACAACATGAATAATTTAATAAAATAACATACATAAAATTATTGAACGAAATAAACTGAGACTACATATGTGTATTATACTGCATGAAATACATATGTATATTC
This sequence comes from Anthrax anthrax, assembly GCA_963971155.1. NCBI lineage: Eukaryota > Metazoa > Arthropoda > Insecta > Diptera > Bombyliidae > Anthrax > Anthrax anthrax. The sequence continues at coordinate 27,059,625 of OZ020121.1, read as the reverse complement.
AAATTATTTATATAGTATGTACTTTAATTTATAATTATTCTTCTGTACTGTACGTCGAAAGAATCTTGTCATTTATCAAAATAATCTTAATTTTTATTTTCTATAAAAGCATGTTTTATACTGTGTGTATTTTTCATTTTATATATCCGTTCATGCAAAGCATTTTTATATTCATTTAAAGTAAAATTTTCACATAACACATACACATGTATGTATATGTATGCATGTATATGTTTTAAGCATATATAACAAAAAACTTAATTTCACGATTTAACGTTTAATGTTAGATTAAAAGTTTTATGTGAATTGTTTTTTGTTATATATTTAAATGCTCTATTATCATCAAACATATTCAAAATGCAACAAACAAAAAACAAAAAAAAAAAAACAAAAAAATCAAAAACAATAAACACATACGAGTATATTATTGTAATAATAAATATTATTATAAATACCATGTAACATGAATATTTTGTTTCAAATATGTTTATAAACACTGCGAAAATATGCAGTTATTTTTTTTTTCCTTTTCAAATGTGTAAAGTGTACGTATATATGTACGTATAGGAGAAAAGCAAATACATACATATGTAACAATTGAAATCGATGGTAATATAAGTATATATGAATGCATACACATACAATAATAAGAAGAAAATATATGTATATATAGAAATTATAATAATATATTATTAACAATAACTGTGAATAACAATAAAAAATAAATAGAAATAAAATTTCTTTTAACCTAAATAAGATCACAAAAAAAAAAAAAAAAAAAATTAAACATTGTACATACAATATACATACATATATGTATGTATGTATTATTGTAATATATGCATTAAATATATATGAATATTTTATATTTATTTTGATGCATCAATACAGTGTTTACAAAATATGCATAAAATTGTAAGATCGAATAATTCGATAATAAAAGATTTATATTCTTTTTTTTTTTTTTATTCTTTTATTTATTTATTTTTAATTTTTTTTATATTTTTGAATTGAATATATGTATGTATAAGTAATGCAATACACAATACTGAAACCAAAGAATAGATAAAATTTAGCAAGAATTCTTATGGGGCTTCAAAAATTTTTTTAGCCGATAGAGTGGTTCGGGCGATGAAAGAGGGGACGGCTTGAATGATGGAATGATTTAGTACATTTGTTGGTAGAAAAAGGGATGTCGTTTTTTCGTATAAGAATATTCAAAAAAAACTCGAGAAATTATAAGCCATGTACTTATTATATATATGTATGTATACATATGTAATAATATATTACATACGAGTGTTTGTAAATATTTTCATACGAATTTGGTATCTTAACTATAAATACCGTCATCCTAAACAAACATAACTTTCGTTCATAAGAACATTAGAACATAATTTTGTAATGGTTCGATCATATATATGAACGTGAATTAAAGATCAGAGACTAGGATAGTAGTAAAAAATGTGTAATTTCAGATTAACATACATACATACATATATCGTACAATATTTCATATACATACATTACTTTTTCTTTTTCACGTCGATTTTTGTTCATATTTCACACTTTTCTTTTACTTTTTATATCAGACAAAAAAATATATACAAGTACGATCTATAAACACATAAATTTGTATACGGTCGAAAGATGTGTACGGAATATTGCACGTATGTATGTATATATTGTATTTATAATTAACAAAATCAAGTCATTATTTTATGGTACAATATTTGTACAGGGACATATATGACTCCACGTGGAGTGTATACTTAAATTACATACTTACGTATACGATATATAATGCATTCATACGATCATATTTTTATTTATCATTACCTAAAAAGTATGAATTTTGAATACCCAAAAATTCAAAATTTAACATTAAACCGATCGTATTCAAAATATATTGTATTTCCCATACAATACATTACAATTTGAATTTACATTTTGTATTTCTATCCTCGTTTCTGATGTAATGAAATTTATGACCCATATGATCGTACAATTATGAAAAAATTATATTTGTTTAGGACGATAATTTGTTTGTTTAGGACAGAAGTTTTACACACGCATATATACGATAAATACGTACATTACAAAATATTCTTATAAATATTGCGCATAATATGTACACTTAAATTACATACGCACGTATGTGATAAATATGCATACATATTCACATTCTATGCTGATACATGGGTATTTTAGTGGGTACTGAATGATTTCTTCTGAAATAATATGTACACTTAAATTACATACGCACGTATGTGATAAATATGCATACATATTCACATTCTATGCTGATTCATGGGTATTTTAGTGGGTACTGAATGATTTCTTCTGAAATAATATGTACACTTAAATTACATACGCACGTATGTGATAAATATGCATACATATTCACATTCTATGCTGATTCATGGGTATTTTAGTTTTTTTACATGGGTATTTTATTCTGAAAATTTGCTTGCTTTTTTTATATATTTCAATACATTTTCATATTTTACACCTTATTTTTTGAATAAAACGGTAGCACAGGGTACTGATGTCAGTACCCAGGAAGAAAAATTTTTGAACGTCGAATTTGCACTGCTTGCAGTATCTCCTAGTTTTGGATTTCTGCTGAAACTTATAAAATATTATTTCATGTGTAGTTGTGTGAATTCGTTCTATATTGTATATTGAACAATGAACATACTTTATTTGAATTTCATTCATTTATTATAGTTTATTATTAAGAGTTAAAAATCACATACATATGTGTGTGTATTCTATTAAATATTGTATTTTATATGTACTTATTATAAATATACAAAAAAAAAATAAAAAATAAAAAAAAAATAAAAAAATAAAATAAAATGAAAATTAAAAAAAGAAAAAGAAAGAGGAAAAATTAAAATATTATGCATAATAAATTTTTTTGTACAATATAATACCAATAATCATTTTGAAATATTTATTTATTTATATATAATTGAACACAATGTAGGTATATGTACATTAAAATTAATTCTATGTATGCATGTATATTATGTGTATTGTTTTTATGTTATGCCTTTTATTACATTTTAAAAAATAAAATAAAAACTAACTAAAATATTTTTCTTAAATAAAAATGTATAAAATTTAAGTAATAAAAAATTTACATTGAATTTTTTATTACTATATATATATACATACATATATGTATGTATACGTATGTACATATATGTATATATATATAAACTCATATATGTCTATATATGTACTTATATGTATGTGGGTATATGCATATATTTTATTATATGACCTCAATATACTTTACATACATACATACATATGTACATTATTTAATCTAATGTATAGATTTTCATAATATGTACATATGTATACATTAATTCATATTTACTTATTACGAATTATATTGATAAAATTCATGTTACCATGTTTATTAGAAAATTTCAAATATGTATGTAAGACGAGTATGTGCTTATGTACATAATTCAAATATTTCAATTTTATTTTTATACAATATTCTCTTATTTTTGGTAAGTATTAAATTTAAATTTATTCCATAATTTTTTTTTTTTTTCTTTAATCAAAGCATTTAAATTTTTTATTACAGTCTTTTTATATTTAATATTATTTGCAACTTTGAACTGAAAAAATATGATAGTTGGTTGGTATAATATACAATTTTGTGTGTTTAGAATTTAAAATTTGTTTTTAAACATTTTATATATGTATGTATTAATTTCAAATGAAATATTAAAATGTGTATATTATACTCAATTTAAAAAGGCCAATAATTGATATAAATTGTGATGAGTCAGTTTTAGATTTAAATTCGAAAAAAAAAAAAAAAAAAAAAAAAAATTATTTTCTAACGTAAATGATCGTTAGATAACCTAAATTTATGAAAATTCATATTATTATTAATTCTATCAGAGAGAATATACACTTAATTTATTTTATATATTTTAAATATAATTCTGACTTGAATATTTTGCTGTTTTTTTTTTAAAATTTTAATTAAATTAAAAACATTTTATTTATTTATTTATTTTATTCATTAATTGAATGACGGTATGTTAAATTTTGTATTAAGATAATAATATTATTTATGTACTTATTTGCATATGTACATATATGTACCATTCAATCAAATTTTATATAAAGATTTCGTTAATTGAAAATTGACGTACATATACATATGTACAATATTAAAAAACATTTTTAACTCAATGTTACGAAAACGTACGAGTACGTACCCAATACCTGGTAATGATATTGAATGTTAAATAAATTTTTGTATTAATTATGCCAAAAATTAATATTTTTTCAAATATGTTCAGGTAATAAAATATTTTTTAAAAAAATGTACTTGACTTTTACTTATATGCTTTATTCGAATTTTAATTATAACAAACAAAAAAAAAAATCAATAATTATCGATTTATGCATTGAATAATTTGGAAAAAAATTACCAAAACTATAAATTAAAAATAAAATTTATATACAGGGTGATTCTTTTTAACACGACACTATTAGTACCACTGGGCCAACACCATGGGCTTTTTGGTGATTTTTTTAAAACCGTAATTGAAAGGGATCATACGCATCGAAAACTAAAATTTCTGTATCTTTATTCACAAGTTTGTCTTTTACATGAAGTTTCTATCTCTTAACAATTTTGCATTATTCATGAAAATCTTCAGTTAGAATTCTCGCCATACAGTTTTTGTTTAAAAATAGTCCAAAGAATACAGTAGTACTAATAATCACCCTGTATAAACATATGTATATATATTTTTTTAAATAAGACATTTTTGTCTTAGTTTTTGAGAAGAAAATACTTTGAAAAAAAAAAAAAAAATTTATTTGAAATAGATAAAACGGCGTATCAAAAACTTCCATTGAAATTGTTTTGATCTTGAAACATTTTTTTTGTTTTAAATCTATGACACTGTAATTTGAGTCATAAACAAAAATTATGAAAAATATAATGATAAAAATGGTTATGAAGAATACAATTTTAAAACTCAAAAAAAAAAAAGAAAAACGAAAAATTTAGATTAAAAAAAAAAAAAAAAAATCTATTCAAAAGTCTTTTACATATTTAAATACAATATATATATATTTTTATTTTGTATTATACTTGAGTCCTTATTCAAATGTTTTATGAAAATGTATAAATTCGTATTTTTACCAAATGATTTTCAACCCTACTTATTAAGATGAAAAACAAAAAAAAAGTAAAATAAAAAAAAAAAAAATAAAATAAAATTATGATAAAAAGATAATGGGAAGAAAATATAAAATATGAATAAATAAAAGAAATTTTTTTGTTATTTCTATTTGATCATATTTTCTTTTTGTTGGTATTTTTACATTTTGAACACAAAAAAAAAAAAAAAAACCATTTTAAAATGTTCATCGTTATTTACATTTTATTTATTTAAATATGTTTAATTTTTTTTTTTTTTTTTTTTCATTCCCATGATATTTTAATTTTCATAATAAAGCTTTTCCTTTTGTCAAAATAATAATTTTATGTATATTGTATATAGAATTTTCTTTTGTTGTGTTTTTGTCAGAACACAAGTATTTTCATTATTTTAAATGGTACATCATGTCACTTATAAATTTTCATAATTGTTTAATTCTTTAATTTTTTTTTTCTTTTCTTTTCAACATAATAAATAGTCTTTGTTTCTATTATTTATTTTATTTTTTTATTTTTGCAAAAAATTTGGAGCCAAAAGAAAAAAAAATAAAATAATGAAATAAAATTCAAATTAAAATTTCAAAGTTCGGTGATTATATACATACATAAATGTATGTACGTTTGTATGTACCTATATACATATTTTGAAAGATAGAATATTATATTAACGTTATGTGTGAAAATTTATGAGAACAATATTAAAAAAAAAAAAAAATTTACATTATGTACAATAAAAATAATAATAATAATTATTATTATTATACATTTTACTACAACAGTCTACTATGTATAACGTTCTTCCACACTATATACATATGTATATATATATACATTATTTATAGGTACACAAATACAATATACATATATATACATATGTACATACCTTCATTTTCGTGTTTTAATACATGATATTTTCATATATGTACATTTAACTTTTTCATTTCATTATCCTTATACAAGAAATACAATATTATTTTATATAAATAAGTGCACACATATATGTATATGTATGTATGTAGATAATATCTACAATATACATCAGTTCTTTTTTTTTGTTTTTTGCCATTTTTCTACCATAAAGTGAGAAATAATATAACAGAAAAACAAAAAACAAAAAAAAAGAATGAAAAAGTCATAATCATACTTGATCATATACTGCTTTATTTACACATACATATACTATGTACATATTTAAATTGTACATCCATTAGTTTGTATAAATGTTAATATCTTTTTTATTATGTACATACATATGTTCGTGTATATATATATACACACACACATTTATAAATAGTTTATTCGCTTTTGTTAGATGTTTCAAAAAGGATATTAAATTGAAAATGATATGAGAGACAAAGAAAACAATATACATACATATACTCATTCAAGTACATTCAATTTTGCCTTTATACTATATTTTCCTAGATTATAATATGTACGTTCATCTATATGTGTGAGGATGTATTCACATATGTATATACACAAATATAACGGTACAAACATAAAATCGTAGAAGTTTGTAAAACAAAAAAAAAAAGAAAGGAAAATAAATTTGTATATATATATACATACCTACATTTTCTATATATATATCTATTCGGTATGTATATATATACATGCATATATGTACATATATAAAAATGCTTAATATAGTACACATGTAGAGTAAAAATAGAAAAAAAAAAAATGTATACTAAAAAACGTGACTATTGTGAGAAATACAAATAAAAAGAACACAGAATTAAAGGAAGAAATAAAAATAATAACAACAACAAAATAATAATAAGAAAAAACAAAATGTTACACAATAAAATCAAATAACATAAAATAAGAAATAAAATATTGAAACAGAATATAGTATGTTTAACACACTCAATACAGAGAAATATAAAAAAAAAAAAAAAACATGAATAAAAATCGGAAAATGCATGTATATATATATAAGCAAATAGATATAAAAAGCATGTGGAAAAATTGTGAATATACATACATACATATGTAGATCATCAACACATGTTTGTATGTTTTCATTTTCATACAGTACAAAAATTATAATACATAGGTATAAAGGAAAATTTATCATTAAGGAAATATAATTGTATTTTATAAATATGTACATACATATGTATGTATATATAAATCTAAATGGGTACATTTTTATATTTATAAAAATAGAAAGGTACATCTTATGTATAATACCTATATTATTATTACATTTGAAAATATATATGTACATGCACACACACTGTATGTATTATATTAATGTAATGTAATGTGTTATGTGAAAATATAAAAATAAAACTTAAAAAAAAATAAAAAAGATCTAAATAAAATAAAAACACATATAATAAAATGAAATTAACAAAAAGAAAATACATAACATTATATGTGTAGATAGTAATAAGGATAAAAATCATTATGAACTTATGAAAAGGATATTATAATATTATAATGTATGTATACTCATGTTTATATATGTATATAAAGAATTTAGACGAATATATAAAAAGCAAAAAATAAAAAATGAATAAATTTAATAAAAAGGTTTAAAAAGATATAATTAATTTACAAATATATGTATATATACATATATGTACATTAAATGTGTGTTCATATTCATACGTAATGTACATATTATGAACATGTATAAATTACATATTTTGTGTTACATGAGTAAACCGTTAAATATGTGTGAACACATAGAGTAGTGTTTTGTTTATAAAGTAGAAAAAAAAATTAATTAAAATTGGTATGGAATTACATATGTATACCCATACACATACGAGTAGTATGTAACAAAAGAAATGATATAGATATTGTAACTAAAGAAATTGATGATAAAATTAAAAATTATTAAATTTCCTTAAATTTTTCTTTACGATAATTAATAATTTTGTTTTTTTAACATGAAAAGCTTGTGTACAATTTTTTTTTTTTTTTTTTTTAAACAAAAAAGAATAAGACATACACAAATGCAAATACAGTATGTGTTGATATACCTGAATGCATATATGTACACTCGTACATATATGTATGTACATACCAAATGTGCTATTTCTAATTAAAGCTACAGTATAGAAACGATTTTAATACACAAAAAGGAACAGAAGATTTTGTTTTATTTTGTTTTTTTGTTTTTTTTTTCTTTTTTATACTTTCTTTTTATTGCTTTCACTAAGATGTTATATTCAAATATTCAATATTTAATGTCATGCGCAAAAATTCTCAAGAGTGACACTCTAGCATTAAAATGAAGTAAAAAGATATAAAAATAGAAAATAAAAGAAAAATGAAAAATGAAAAATGAAAAAAAAAAAAAACAAAACTGTATACATGTTATAAATATACAAAATAAACATACATATGTGTATATTTATAGAGACATTCACCCATTTTCATTTATAGCACTTTTTATTGCCACCGATTTCATTCAAGTTAATAGTATGTAATACATGGGTACATACTCGTACGTATATAAATATTATATCAAATAATACAGAAATTTTCATTTGAATTTTTGTTTTTAATTTTGGCTTTGTATATATATACATATATATATTGTGATTTTAATTTTTCTTTTTTTTTATTTTTTCTAATTTTTTACTATTTCTATGAATGTATCAATAAAATAAAATATCAAATCTCAATTAAAAATATTTTTCTCTTTTTTTTTCTTATTTATTTATTTCACAAAAAAAAAACACAAAAAAACCAAAATGAAAAATCATAGAAAAAAACTTATTTATTATGTTCATAACAAAAAAAAAAATAAAAAAATAAAAAACTTATAAGTAGTGTTTATTTCTTTCATCTTCACGAGGAAAATCTATCATCATCATTATCATTTTTCCATGATATATTAATAAAATTTATTACTTGCTTAGTTATTTTTTTTATTCCCTCCTCCCTCCCCCCATGTATTATAGCATACAACAAACATTTAAACATGTACTATTGCTTTTTATATGCCTTTATTAATTTTTATTTTTCTTTCGCTTATGGATTGTTGGCGTGTATCTAGATGTACCTACATATACATCATCTGTATGTGTGTGCATACAATGCTTCGCTTTTTACTTTTTTTTTTTTTTTTTTTTTGTTCAAGAAATTAGATATATGTTTATACATTTGTACAGAGACATATCATTTAATGTGTATATTAAATTTTATATTTAGTTATATTTTTCTTTTCATTTTTTTTGTAATAATCACCATCAACTCTTTTATTATAGCTTTAGGCATTTTAATCTTTTATAATACATATACATACATGCATTATAATGTAGGTAATATTGTTTTGTATCTTTTTTAGTTTCCTCAATTCGTTTTTTTAACACATTGTTGATGGCATTCAACAATTTGATGTAAAATTTTTACATGGTAGTAATGCACAATGTAACGTTCATAGTTTTTATTACTATTTTATTTATTTATTTATTTTTTATTTTTTTTGTTTATTTCATTGTTGTTGTTTTTTTTTTTTAATCTTCATTCTTCTGATACAAACGTACATATATATTCAATTTGAACTGTTTATATGTACAATACATAAGCAAAAACTGAAAAGCTTCTTTTTTTGTTTCTTTATTACTTTTAAATATTACGTAGGTATGTGTTTGTTTGTTTGTACACTCATCGTTAACAATTTGAAATTACCTATTCCTATAACAATAGATAAAATTGGTAAAAAAGAAAATTAAAATGAAAAAAATTAAAGAGAATGTTATGTAGAGAAAAAGTTAATCAACATAAAAGTAGTTAAAAAAAAAAAAAACTTTTTTTTACAACTCATTTCCATTTGTGAGTTTGTAACCACAATTTCCAATTTTATTTGTTTGTATTTTAAGTACATACCTACATATTGGTATGTAGGTATAGCTATGTATAAGTTATTCATGAATGTATGTGTACATTTAATAAATTTACTTTTTACCTCTTTTTTTTTTTTTGTACAGTGAAATTTTTACTAAAAATTTTCTTTAATTTATTCATTTCGAGATCAGAATGAATTAATATGCTACATGCTACATATACACTTTTATTTGTTTATATATATACCAATGTACGTATTTGTATATATATGTATGTACGTATTCTTACATACAATATTTCCACAAAATATGAAAAAAAAAAGAAAAGAAAAATTGTTTTCAAAAGAAAAAGAACAAAAGTTCAAGAAAAAATAAAAAAAAAAATAAAAATTAAGAAAAAAGAGATAAATATACACATGATAAAAATTAAGCAAAATATTTTTTTATTAATTTTCTTTTGCATATTTTATGATTTTACCACATCGATATTTTTAAAAACCTTTCTTCAAATAATTAGATTAATTTTGTAACCGCATTTTAAAAATGTAGTTAGGTACCTATATGGATACACGAAACATGTAAATAGCATCCACGTGGAATTATGTATTTTCATCAAAGAAAAATACAAAGAACGAGGTAAATTGTTACAACATAATCATGGTTAACCATAATCAAAAGAGATTTAAGGAATGAAAATTCGAAACAATTTGATGACATAAAAATAGACTGAAAATAATAAAAATTTGTAGGTAGGTATCTAATTGTGAAAAAATATATCTTTCTTTTTAAGTTAAATTTATTAATCACCCTGTTTATATTTGTTTTATTATCTCGTTCCCAAAATCACATAAAATATAATTTCATTGAAAATTTTGACTTTTATATTACTTTTTTTTTTTCTTTATTTTTTGAAAAATAAATTAAATGACTAGTTGCTGACAAGATAAAACCAATGACGATCATTATCATACATACATACGTATACAGTACGTCCGTCCGTATACATATACAATATATATACCTATGTACCTACATATGTATTAACATGTGTACATGCTTAGGCTATGCTAGCATATATTTTTATTTAATTTTAATTTTTATTTGATTTTTTTTTGTTCTTCAAACGATAAGTCAAATAAAAATAAAAATTAAATGTGTATGAAAATAAAAAATATTGTGCACATTTATTATAAACACTGTATTATATAAAATATCTTTTTATATGCGTTGAAAATAATAAATTTTTATTTATAAATATACCAATACCTACTTCAAATCGAATACATGTATTTGTATTCATATTGTTGTATTTTCATATATATATACATCACACAGAATGAATACACGCAATGTTAAAAAATGAAATAAAAAATAAAATTAATATGAATGAAGTCATCACCATCACCATCATCATTATCATCATCATCATCATCATCATCGTAATAATCGCTGCTAATATTACATTTTATTAATAAATGACACGTACGCATATACATATGTAATTCATAGCTATAGAATAATTGTTCATTTTAATATTATTGGTTATATATATTATTATTTTTATTTATCTAATATTTTTAATTATTTCATTTTTCTTATTTATTTATTTTATATTTTTCTAATTCTACTTCTTTTTCTTATTATAACAAAAAAAAAAAAAAAAAAAACAAATGAAATTAATTTAGATACATTCACACGTGTGTCATATGTGTGTATAAATACAAGTAGAAATTAATAAAAAAAAAACAAATATAATAGATATTATTTCTGGTAGCAATGTTTTCTTTTTTTTTTACACAGTATAAATGTCATGTATTTATTCACCATGTATACATATGTACATATAAATGATAAGATAAGTAGGTACCTACATATTTTTCTTAAACACACATGAATTGTGTAAACGTAATTTATTGAAAAATTTTTTCATATCCCTTCTTACCCTCGACACCACCCCCTCATATAAACAATTTATAATAATCATTATTATTATTTTACTTTTTTTTTTTTTTAGCAATAATAATTGTAAATGCTGTTAAATCAATCTTATTTAAATTGATTTAATGATTGTTAATAATTTAAAAATTTATCTTTAATGTATCAGTTTATATGTACAATTAGAGATCGATAAAGCCCACATACATGTATGTATTATTGTTATTAAATGTACTGTATATATATATATATATAAAATACTTGGGTATAAAATTTATTTTATTTATTTACCTACTTTTTTATTTCAATATCGCCTACACATATCAAATTTATTTTATTTTGTTATTAAACACAAAGTAAAATATTTTACAAAATGATATAAAAATGTAAAAAAAAAAAAAAAAAATCAAAACACATGTTAAAAAAATGATAAATTTTCATGTTTTTTATTTTATTTATTTATTTATTTTTTTAATACGATCCCATTGTTCATTTTTCTTTTATTGTACCTACATGTTTTCATTTTCATTTGAAAATTTGTAAAAATATTTTAATAACGAAACGAAAAAAAAAAAAAAAGGTGCCAATTATTTTTCATCGAATTATAATGTTTGATATATATGTTTGGAAAAATAACATAAAGAAAATAAAAAATAAAAAAAAATTAAAATTGGTATAAAAACCACATCATTATCAATTTTTCTTCGTTTTTTTTTTTCATGAAAAAAAAAATAAATAAAGAAATAAAATAAAATAAAATCGCTGGAATAAAATAAACAAATATTAATACTGCACAACACCTACATATAATACGCGTATTTATCAGATTCATACATTGTATGTAGGTATATATATATATATATTAATGAACATGTTTATTTTGAACATATGTACATATAATAATATGATGATATATATTACGAATATTTATTATGTACTTTTCATTTTAAAAAAAATATATATATATTTATATATATGGATAAGATAAGCTTTTTAATCGAATTACCGCCTCAATCTATAGACAAAAAAAAAATTGTTTTTATATGTACATACAATTTAGTAGAATATATCTATTACAATATAAAATTTATATTGAACACGTTTATTTGTATGGGTATTTTACGTACCTATGTGTAAAAAAATGCCATCATAAAAATTTTTCTTTGAATGAATATTGACTTTTGTACATTAATTAATAATTATTTTTTCTATAAACTATTATTAGACCTACCTGTTAAATGTTTTTTTCTTTTTCTTTTTTAAAGTAATAATGTGAAAAATATTGTATGCTAATAATACGTAATATTAACGCGGTAATTACGTATAGACATAACAAAAATTAATTTTTCAATTTGAACATAACGATGTTCATAATAATGTTGATTACTTTGTACATATATAAAAAATATCTCAAATATTGTATTTTTACATTTTGATTAAAAAAAAAAAAAAGATAAAAAAAAAATTCAAAAAATAATCTTTAAAAAAATATTAGGTAGGTACTTATGTACAAACCTACCTATATATTGAAACACAAAAAAAAAATAAAATAATAATAATAATAATATGTATCAATATTAATTAAAATTAATTAATCAACACTTTATTTCTAGAAACAAAAAAAGTATCTAAATAATAATATACAATGTATTAATTATAAATTAAATTTAAAATAGGAAAAAAAAAAAAAGACAATTAATTTTTATTTTCTTGTTTCTTTAATTGAAAGCAAAAATAAAAAACGGGGAAAAAAAAATCAAAATTAAATGGTACAAGTCATATAACATGAAACTATAATGGGTTATTATAATACATTAATAACAGCAGAAAATTACAATGACGATAACAGAGAAAATCTATGTAAAAGTACTTGTGTACTTGAATAAAATATTAAACATATTAAACATATATATTATATACATACATACATAATATTACAATATATATATATATGTATATAATAATCCAATGTATATGTACATGTCCATATACGTATAATATACCTGGGCATTATTATTATATTCACTTTATATTGTGTATATTTTTTTTTTCATATGAATGTACATATGAGAGTTCATATATATACCTAATACTAATATATACGTATGTATGTATGTACACATATTTAAAATTTCATGTTGAATAATAAAAGTTAATCAGGCGAAGTTAACAGACGACAAAGTTAGCCAAGCGTGAAACCTATAACAACCACCATACAAACGGTTCAATATATAAAATCCAATTCAAATAAAACCACCAAGAGTTGGAGCATATAATTCATGAATTATAATATAATATGTAGGTATATGTTGTATGTACATATGTATGTACATGTAAATAAGTATGTATGTTTATATATATATAGTTATAAATTATACTGAAGAATTTTTTCTTAGTGTAAATTCGTATGCATATTGCATATACAATGTACATATGTACATATATGTATATATATTAATTTATATAAAATATGCATAAATACATACATATATATAAATATGCAGGTATACATACATATAATTATTGTGTTGATATACGGATTATATATTATTTGATATTTTGTATTATATATGTATTTTTATTTTTATTTATATTTTCATTTTTATTTTTTGAACTTATGCATATGTTAAATGTTGTTGTATGTTTGTAATACAATAATAAACACGAAACAAACATAAAATGGAGGAAAAATAAAAAGAAAAAGAAGAAGACTACAAAGTAAAAGAAAATGTAGTATATTCATAAAATTGTAAAAATACAGTTTAATATATGTACAATATTTACAACATAAGAAATAATATAAAAGTACATAAATGAAACCAAACAAACAAAAATAGGTTTAAGTACTAAAAACAAAAAAAAAAAAAAGTTTAAATTTACTCAGAGAAAATGTAGTATGTAGTTACAAAATGAATATTGAAATTTTGACTTCTCTTCGTCTGTCATAACATAATTATAAAATAATTTAATAATATACAGGCTTATGATCAATAAAGTATTTTAATGATCAGTAAATTCAATTTAAAATTAAATCATAAATCTGGTTTATTTATTTTGTTGTATTTATCAATTAATATTTTATTGATTATCGACTAATTGGAGAATGTCAGAAATATCCATTGATAGTAATATAATTAAAAATTCAAATACGAAACAAAATTAAAATGTATACAATTGTTAATTTTTAATGTCTATATGATATCAATTTTATATTTTTTTTATTTTATTTGTATGTATGTATATGTACTTAGTAGAAATAGCAACACAAATTCTAAAGGAATGTGTGGCACTAGAAAGATGGAGATGGAAGACCACTGAGGGCAAAAATCTCGAAAATCTTTCAAATCTAGACTACATAAAGTACGTTATTCTCCTTGCTAAAAGGATAAATGCCTTTATACATATATAGACAAACAAAGGGTGAGGGATACAATAAGCTTTCTTAAGGTGCAGTGTCGAAGCAACCCAAACTTATCTCACCCTTGTGAACTAAACTAAACTAAACAATGAAGGTACTTACAATTATTAAATTATAATATTTTATAAAATCATTAAATATAAAATGTTAATAAAATTAAGTATGTACGATTTTTTTCTTTTCGTAGGTTTTCCAATTTCCAAAAAAAAAAAACTGAACACCCTGCCAATGTAAGGGGAATTAAATAAAATAAATTAAAAAAAAAAAAAAAAAAAAACAGGCAAACATTTATGATCAATTCAATATATTGTATGTATTTTTCCACACAGAGATCATACCTATAATAATATTTTATATTTATGATGATAGCAAATAAAATATAATGGCAATAATAAATATTTTTTGCATGTTAATTGACGCATACTATATTGTAGTTTTTTGTAATATATAACATAATATTATGTATCAATGTATAGTATAGCGCCATAATCTTTTATTTCAAAAAAAAAGAAAGAAAGAAGAAAAAAAATCACATCACGTATATAAAATTTATTTTTTCCTTTCTTTTTTGTTTTTTATTATTATGTATTTTTTGATATTTTTATTTAATTTTACTTCTCTTATATTCTTTTCTTTACCCTCATTGATACGTGATCACATTATAAAATTCAAGATACATACATGAAACACAAACAATATGCATACATAAATATTTTTATTTGATATATATATAGCGATAAATGAAAATAAAACATATGTAATACATATAATACATATACATATATACACAACAAGTATACATGTATAAATTTTTTTTCATGTATATATACATATATTACGAATACTTTTCTAAGAAAGTTAAAATCTTAAATAATAATTTTAAATTTTTATTGAAAGTAATTGAAAATTAATTTATTGTGAAATAAACATATTATTACGATATTATTAATAAGAAACGACGTAGGTATTTTTTTTTTTCCTCTAAAAATAAAAAGGATATTTAAAGTCAGTTGGTAGCTAAAAATAAATTATAAATTCCATAAAATATAAACATTTCATATTTAAACGAATGAAAACAAAAAAAAAAGTCATATAAATTAACATTGAAATTAAAAAGCAAAAATAAAAAATTAAATTTTGAAATAATGTCCACACAAAAATATTATTTAAAATTGTTTACATAAAAGTATAACATTTTGATGGAAAAACATTAAATAAGTCATAAGAAAAATTCGAAAAATAAACATAACAAATAATTAATGCATGTGTGAGAATAGAAAATGCTGACGCTGATGAAAACACAAGAGCACAACTGTTCGTTGTTATGTACGTTAAAAAAAAAAAAAACCACTTAAAAATAAACATAACACGATAAGGAGGAGAAAAAAGAAATATATTAAAGAAAATATTTTTCATTTTAATTTAATATTTTTGTTTTTTTTTTTTCTTTTCAAAGTATCATACAATGTAAGAAGAAAGAATGAAAAGGAAAATTAACAAAACATGAGAAGTAATAATTGAGCTGCTGTTGGTAGGTTTAATGATCTTTTCCCATATTACAACTTACAATACGAATTTAATCCAGCAATATAAAAGCGTATTATGTATGTACGTATATGTCAGTATATGGAAATGTACACGTCCATATATGTATAAATAAATAGATGATAGCCAAAAAAAAAAAATGAATACCATCTAAATATGTGTAATATATTCAATGAAATGAAATATATTTTTCAAAAAATTATTATTATGACACCAATATAATTAATTATAAAGTTGACAGATTATTAATTGAAATATACGTTTCAAAGGTTTAGTTATTTTCTGTTTTTTTTTTGTGTATGTTTATCTTTTTTGGTGTATACATACGTAGGTACATTAGTTTTTACATGTGGATTTTTTTTTTGTTTTTTATCTTGTACACTATTTATTTAATATAAATTGTTACATTTTTATTCTACACACATTCATATTTTCATAAATGCTTTTTAAAGAAAATGTTTTTTTTTTTTTGTTTTTTTTTTACAATATGTAGGATAATATAAATTTTTTTATAAAAAATTTGCATAACATAATGATGAAGAGAAAATGTACATAATAAGCATGTAGTTAAGAGAGTTTTTTTTTTAAACCAAATTTTGGTTTAAACTTGTAGTCTAGATACTATACATTCATTTTACGAATATCTTTATATATAAAATTTTTTTAAATAAAATTAACAGGAACAAACAAAAATAAAAATGGTTACTTATATATATATCTACAATCTGATTTTAATTTATATAATCTGAATGTTGTCATGTTTCTTTTTTTTTTTTTTTTAAAAAAAGCATTTTTTATTTTTAACATGAATCCTAAGGTCAAGATATTCATTTTCAAATCCCGATTATCTTTTCTCATCCGATTTTTTATTTTTATTTATTATATTATATTGTGTACATTTTTATGTATTTTAAATACCATGTTAACAAATAACATATTTATAAACAAAATATATAATATATCTATATGTATATATACATATATATACACATGACAATATACTACTGTACTTTTTGAAATGTTGACATATATAAACATTTGTATGTACGTACGTATATGTATATATATACACATGATGTAAATATCCGATTTAATATCTATCATCCCTTATTTTAGAAGAAGTCAACATCTTTCCATTTCACTGGTTTAAAAAATAATTCTATTTTTTTTTTATTTTTTTTTTTTTTGCAAAATTCTCAAAAGAAATAAAATAAAATAAAAATCAAGAAAAAAAAAAATAAAACAAAATCTTCAAATCCTCATCATTCAAAAAAAAAGTTTTTTTTTTCATGTTTTACTTGCTAAAAGACAAAACATTCAATAGCTCTATGGTTAGTTAGATAGCTAAGCAACTTTATATCTACATTTTTATATTCCTCATACCATACCATTTCAACCAACAAAAACTAACCAATCTTTTATATATTTTTGTAAAAGTTACAAAATATTATACAATGTATGTAGGTATGTATTGTATGTATAGATACGGTACGGTACGTAAAATATAAAACTCATTTTATCATTTTATTAAAAACTCAGCCCAACCACCCTGTTTATTCAATCGCTCTTTGTACTGTTGTCTTTTATATACATAATGCGTATATATATATATACATACATATATGTATATATATCAATTTTAAACATATACATATATATACACGTATGCATACTACCATTTTATCATTTATATTTTTTATATTTGTATTGTGTATACATAACATTATACTTGTATAAATTTTTATACAAATTTAATTTTTATATGTATATGTTTGTATTATACAGTATGTATATATATATGTCATTATGTTTGCATTCATATAATTCACTTCATACATTCAACTTTGGCAAGGATCTTTTTGCTAAAAATTCACCTTCATGAATAATGAAAAACTGAGTTGCCAAGGGATACACGTTTATTTAATTCAGCTTGTACATATATATATGTACATATATTTCTGGATTCTTTTAAATATACATACATACATATCCTTTTTTTTTCTCTTTTTTTTTATGTGTGTATTTTCTACACAATTTACAAAATGTGCATTGTGTATATATACCTCTACAATATACATACTATATATTACATGCATATACGAATATATAACATATAGTATATCGATATATATATGTATGTCTGTATGTGAAATTGAATTCGCATATAAAAATACATATTTTGTACTTCGAGATATCTATATAATATGTATGTATATGTATTGCATTCAACTGTATGTATGTATTATTACTGATAAATATATATAAAACTCTAAATATAAGTATGAATGAAACAGAGAAAATTTCAAAATATAAAATGAAAGCGAAGAAGAAGAAAAAAAAACACCCAACTAAAATTTACAGAAACGTAAAGAATATTAAGGATTTTACCCTCTTTTTATCAGTATTTTCATTACATTTTTTTTTTCTTTTTCGTATTAGTATTTTATAAGAAAGTTTTTTTACACAATGTATATATAAATATCTATACGTATATATTTATATTATAAGAATTATAAATAGTAAAGAAAGACAACAGTGGAGGTTGTTTTATTTGTACAATTTTATATCTTTATATATATCTTTATACCTAAATATAACTCGTAGATATTGAAAATAAAAAAAAATATACATATACATATTTATGTATATATATATACATGAGTGAGATTTTCTTTAAATGTATACATTGTATATATGGGCGGATATATGTATATGGATGTATATAATATGAATGTACATGTAATTGTTGTAACAAAAATATCCAATTCTTTAGTTTGAGGGGCTCGTATAAGCTGTAAAAAAGAGCAGATGTTCATTCTTCGAAAAGGAAGAATACAAAAAAAAAAAAAAAAAAACTAATGAAAGCACAATAATGATGATAATAATAATAACAACAACAACGAACAAAAAAATAAATAAAAACATCAAAAGGATCTAAGATCCCATTCTGATACTATACGTACATCTCATGCTTAATACAGTAGATATAATGAATAAATGGCGTATGTTTCTGATTTTTTATGTGAATAATACGTAAAAAATATGTGCTTTTGTGTATACATACATACACATATATATACATAAAATATAAATTTAAAAAAAACAAAAAAAAAAAAAAAAAAAAAAAAATTAGGGAAAAAAAACTGAAAGAAGGGACAAGAGATAACCAGCAGCAAATTTTCCTGCCATTAAATATCAGATGATATGAATATTAAAGTGGTAATGAGATAAAATTATTGTAGGATGAACAAAACAATTAAGGCGACGAATGTTTAATTATACTTCTTTTTCTTGTTTTTGTTTTTTTTTTTAAATGTATTTAGTCATATAATATGTGTGTTTTCAGTTAAATACACAATAAAGAATAATATAATGAGTACGAACACATAAATAAACATTTACGCACATAATCATATACCTACTTATAATTATTAAAATATGATAAACCTACGTAGGTTTCCTTTCTTTTTTATACGTAGGTAGGATATTTAATAAATTGAAAATTTGTGTCATATAAATATAGAATTAATATGAATTATTTGTTTAAGCGTGATATGTTAATAATTTATTAATGAATTTATGATAAATGATCTACTCTTGTTTAGTTAATTATGTACGTACATGTAGGTATACGATACATGCGTATATATATATACATTCAGATTTGTTTATTTGTATAATTTATATGGTTATAATATAGGTATGTATTGTTTACATTTAAATTTTTTTAAATATCAATAAGAATACAAAATTACTTTCAAATGAAACATTTCAATTAATTGATTACATGATGAATTGAAAAGATTAAATGTATTATTAAATAAAAATAAAAATTAAAATTTTTATTACATTTTTAAATTGTTCTATTTGAAAGTGGTACCTATCTATAAGCCTAAAAGTTTCAAAATCTTGTAAGAATATAAATTTTATAGTATCCTAAAAGTAAGTCCTGTCTTTCTAATGAGTTTAATAGGGAATGCAAACGTCAAAATAGATCTCAGAATTTGAAAATGGATTTGTTTTTCCACTTTCAAATAATATGTGTACTCTCACTCACATCTCACAGAGGAATAACACTCAAGACAAAGGCTGAACAAAAAAAAAAATTGAATTAATTGGGTGAATTTTTTGAATACAAGCATATTTTTCATTCATAATGAATTGAAAGGTATTAATTGAAAAAAAATTGTTTGCTTGTGTGTTTTTAAAAATTTTTAAATTTTATTTTTATTAAAATATTGAATTATGTGAGACTTGCGGTTATCATAAAAATAACCATTCAATTGTCCTGTATTTAATTAATTCTAAAGAAAAAATAAAGGAATTGTATATTAAAAAAAACTGTAGCAACATAAATAAATATGTATGTGAGTGTGCTGTCATTATTTTGTTGTCTAAACGTAATATTTCAACAAAATATGTGTAACGCACAATGATTATATATATAAACTGAAAAAATTCTACATAAAATAATGATGATTTATAAACTTTAATAATATTGCATTAAATTTTTTTTAATGATATTATTATCCATGTGGGCTTAATTAACTTTCAATATTAATTTATTTTTGTTCAATTAAATGAATTCATTTCATATATTATCTGAAATTGAAATTAGTCTCACTGATATTATGTTGAGAAATGTTTATTTTTAATATCAATAATTATCATTAAATAACAAAAACTAATAACGTGAAATAAATTCTGTGTAATACAGTTAAGAATAATATAATTAATTAATAACGAATAAGTTAACTACATATTACCACACATTTTGTCCAAGTGATAATTATTTTTTTCAATATATAAACCTACATATATACATAGATATCTACACATATGTATGTAAGTATGTATATAAATAAATATATGTACATATAGTTGAAAAATAAAATGACTATCTATCTACACCAATTATAATGGAGAATATTCTTGTATTGTATGTACGTATATTCATGTACGTACATTGATGTGTTTTATTAATTAAACAATTTTACACTTGAATTGATTTAATAAGGATAAAACACCCTTGATAAAAAAATAAAAAATAAAGTAATAATAATAATAACGATAAATAAAATTGAACAAAAGAATAAAATCAAAGCAGCTTATTTGAGTTTTTTATTTTTATTTTTTTCTTTTCACTTAATAATTAAAATCCTTTAAGGTCATATAGAAAAAAACTTGTAGTAAACAAGGGTAAAATGAAATCAAATGAGTAATAATACACATGTAGAGGTATCTGCACACATACGATTACAAATGAAACCTTAAATTTGTGGAAAGAGAAAAAAATAACAAAAAATAAAATTAACTTGGTTGTAATTTGATCTTAAGTATAGGTACAAATAATGTACAATACATGCAGTATTTCAATCACATATGTATGTATGGATATGTATATAAATATGCACGTAAAATTAAAATTGTCTCATGTACGCTCGAAAAATAATGCAAATTTGGAATAAGTAAGTATATATGTATTGTTTATTTTTCTTTTTTCGAAATTAAAAATCATTCAATTTGTAAGTTTTTGTTTTTAAATGAAAAAAATATAAACGCGTTTAGACATACAAACAATTTGCATTTTTTTTTTTCGATCGCTTTTATTACGAGGATATATGTATGTATGTACATTTTATTTTTATAACACACACATTTATACATAATATAAGTTTAAAATCAAATAAAAATATGTAAGAAGACAAAGTCACTTATCATCGGATAAGCTCAACATTTTCCAATGAAGCCCTAAAAATAATATATATAATTCGTGCTTTAATGAACTATAAATATAATAATACGATTTTCAATATTTTTAACTTTTTTTCCACTATGTTTATTCAACAATATGCTTTCATACATAGGTATATATATATGTATATGTACATAAATATATACGGCATTTCTTTGTTAACAAAAATTTCTTCAAACACAAGACCTTACAGAAGACTAGTATTTTTACCAATGTTGAATTAAAAATAATAAAAGAAAACCTTATTTAAAATTTCATATACTCGTATGTTATATTTCAATCAAATCGTATATATATATATATATGTAAATATAATTTTTACAAGGGGAAAATGCTTTTATAATTCGATTAAAAATACTTTATTAAAACAATATAATTTGTAGGATTTTAGATACATACATATTTATTATTTAAAAGGGAATAAAATCTGACTTACATCGACACATACATATACATGTGTACATATGTATGTATGATAAGTAATCGTTTGTAGTTTGTGGCTAAACCAAAATGAGACAAAATCAAGCGTTATGAACGAGAACACAGTAACAAAGGGGGGTAAAATCAAATATCTTAAAACTTCCGTTTGTTCTGGCCATAATAAAGTAGTATAACATTAACTAAATTAAGAAATTTAAGATGTTAAAAACGACATATTGACCATAATGAGAATGTAATATAATTAAAGTTTAGTAATACATCTTTAGATTATTAAAGTATCTACGTGTTAGTTGCTGTATAAACATTGTATAATTACCACTTGTTTGAAAGCGATTGTTTTCGATTTAGATAAAAAGTGATAAATATTATGTACATAGGTAGATAGGTATCTATATTATATGATAAAGTTTCAATTCATGATTAGGCTATAAATTATATTTAAAATCTAAAATATGTAAGTACCTATCTACAATTTATTTTCTTTTAATAGTAAAATTTATAAAATTTTTACATGACTGCGTGATTATTAGCTCAATTAAAAAACACAATCACCCTGCATACATGAAAACTTCATATTATATCTAAATTAGTAATTTTGAATATTGAAAAGAGAAATATGTTATTAAGGTATTAATTAATCTATTAATTCATGGTATACATTTTTTCAATAAAAATGTATCTTTATATGTATTTATTTGTAAAATTCAAGGATATGTAAATAAAAATCAATAAGGTTTGTATTGCATGATTTAAAAACAAAAAATGAAAAATAAAATAAAATAAAAAAATAAAATAAAATAAATAAATAAATTAAAGACATAGCACATCAAAAGATTGTCTTTTCTTCAATATTTGATTTTTTTTTTTTTTTAAATATATATATTTTTTTTAAATAAATAAATACTTACTTTGTAAAAATCCAAATGATAAAATCGAATAGGTATCCACCGTCGAATTGTAACTAATACCCTCAGTATGATATTAATATATTATATGTATATTTGTATATGAATATGTATAAAAAATTATTGCGTTTTTCAAATGTTATTATGTAATCCAATTCACAAATAAATGATAAATTTAAAAAAAAAACACACACACACGCACAAATTATAAACAAATGATTTTTTCTTTTGAAACACAAAAAAAAAAATTTTTTTTTTTTTTAAATTGGTTTATTATTTTTTTTTCCTTTTTTTAATTTAATTTATTGAATTTTTCCATGTATAAATTGTTTTGATTTAAGATATATTTTTATGTTTATTATTTTTTTTTTCAAAAAATGTATTTTAATTTCAATTTAAAGAAAAAAATGTACATGAATTATCTATCATAATATATCTATGTAATATTTTTTTTTTGTTTTGTTTTAAATTGACAATTTTCACATTATTAAACTTCACATTACTTTGTAATTAACCTATTGAAATTTTTTATTTTAATACATATACCTACATAGATTTTTTATTTGATTTATTGTTTACAATTTTTAGGTTTTAAAGCGTTCTTATTATTATAAAGTATAGTATAGTTGTAATTTATATTTTCTTGTTTTTTTTTTTTTTTTTTAAGAGAAAACTAAAACTATTGATTTTCAATAATTTTTAATTTATATTAGGTATTTTTATTATCTTTTTCATGTTATTTTTGCTATAAAATTTAATACCTACTGTAAATAAATAATATGAAAACAAAAAAAAAAAAAAAAATGAATTGCTTATTTCGAATATTAGAAAAAACGCTAAATTATGGGGGTATATATAGGTATTTAAATATTGCATTTTTTTTTAAAATTAACATATAGGCTCATACCCTTACCTTATATTAATTTTAAAAATATAGCTACGTATTTACATAGGTGCTTTTTAGTGCAATTTAAACTTCAGACGTAAAATAAGATATTAAAAAAAAAAAATGATTTCGTTTTTAAGGTACCTACATACATGTCATGTACCTACATACCTACTTATGGATAAATTTTGGGTATACTTTTTTTGGAGTAATAATTTGTACCAACAATATAAAAAATAAACATTATTTTATTGTTTCCTCCAAGAGACATAAGAGTTCTCAACACATTTACAAATAAATTACTTGTGATGATTTAATCGTTTCCTCAATTTTCTTTTCACAGTTAATCTATTTCTATACATTATATAGGTACCTACATATTTTTAAATGCAAAAAAAAAAAAAAAAAAACGAATAGGTACCTACCTAATATATTTGTTAAATGAATTATAGGTTTATTATATCTATTCTGGAAATTTTTCTTAAATGAGTTTACCTATGTACCTACCAGTTTATAATTACAAGTACATATACAATTTAGAAAAGTTTTGAAATTTTATTAATAAATATCCCTTAAATTATAACAATAGCAACAAAACACAATTCGAGTATAATCGATCAACAATCTTGTATAAATAAAAATAAAATTAGAATAAAAAAAAATGGGAAGCTTTAAAGGTAGATATTTCGTATTTTGGTTTGATATGACAATTGGTAAAACTAACATTTGTGTATTTATAAATTTCGAATATACATACATACATACATATATACATATACTTATAATTTACTACATGTAAATAAAAATTAACAAAATATTAAATTGAAAATGATGTTCATTATCTTATCATGTCCTTTGCAAATAAATAGATTTGTATTTTTGATGATCTGACTTTGAGTTTAATATTTTTGTACATGCAATACCTACAACAAAGTTAATCAAAATTGATGATTTTTAAAAAACATGTTTTACATACATTTTAATCTCGTTTTTACATTTTTGCAATACTTGCATGTTTGTTCGATTTTTTTTTTTTTTTTTTTTTTTAAATAAAAGGAGTATTAATAATGTCTGATAATGCCGACTTTTGAATGTGCTACAACAATTTAAATAGGTAGGTATACCTTCTTTCCTACAATATTTTTTTTGAAATCTAACATCTATCTATACTGTGTTGATAGTATACTTAAAAGATTATACATAAACATATACCTATATGTATATTTTTTGCTTTTTCCATCATATTTGTTTTTAAGCTAATTTTGAATTCATACATATGTACATATTTAAGTAAGCACTTTTTATTACTTAATAAAAAAAATACCAAAATGATAAAAAGAAAATATTTATGTACGTACATGTATATATCTTTGTATATATTTTATTTATACAACGTATTGTTGAAAAATATTTAATCCAATGAATTTATACAATCTAACATTAAACTGTGTGAATTTATTCATATAAATAAAGCTTTTCTTTTCTGTATATTCGTTGTTTCATTTACACGCACGTAAAGGAAACCCGAGTAAAACAAAAAAAAAAAAGTGCCTAAAATGATTTTTTTTTTTTTTTTAATTCTGTAGTATAGATATAAGTATATATATGTACGATAATTTTTATGGTTTTTTTTTTCTGTATTATACTGTGTAAATAAAAATTCATTTAATCAGCATTAAATTTTCTTCTTCATTCATTCTGTGTTGTATGATGGTTTTATTTGATTTTACGTTTTTAAACAAAATGCATTTTTAAAAATTTACAATTTTTTTTTAGTATAATAAAAAACAAAAAGAAGAAATTTAAAAAAAAAATGATACGGTAATTTATTTAAATAAAAACAACAACAAATCGAATAAATATTGTGAAAATGAAAGAGAGTAAAAGAGACAAATAGAATCCAATTACATATGTATGTAATGTATGTTGTATATTTTAATTTCCCATATATATAATTATATACGTATACATGTGTATATTTATATGAAATGTTAATCACTTATCCATGGCATATATTATGTATATATGTATGTACTTTGTATACACACGTATATGTAGTATATGTTATATCAATTCTGCTAATTACTCTTTCGTTTCTACAATTTTTCCAGTTTTTATTGTTAATTTCTTTGAAGTTTCTTTTAACATTAATATATAATTGAATTAGTTTTGCTTTTATTTATATTTTTTCATGTAAATAATATTTATTTTTATTTATTATTAGATATTTTCTTTTTTGAGCACAATTAAATGTTTACACTCATCGAGGTATAGTATTTTTTTGTTTTTTTTTTTTTTGTTTTATATTTTTCAATTGTGGGAGTAATTTTTTTGTTCTAAAAATAAATAAATAATTAAAATATTAGAAATGGAAATAAATTACCTATATATTAAAAAAAAAAAAAAATAAACCCGTACTAATTTCAATAGGATTACTATTTTTTTATATATATTTTTAAAAACCACGCCGAAATGGACAAAAATTTACATCACGAATATACCTACATAATAATATATGTGTGAACAAATCGTTAACTATATTTCCATCCTTTTCGATAATATATTCAGATATTTATATCTCTCTTTTTTTTTACTATACATTCAATATACACGTAACGTTTTTTTCTTCTTCCTTTTCAAAAATGTTCATTTCTTGTTGTGGCTGCATGTTATAACTACATTCAAATTTTTTTAAAAAAATGAAAACACTAGAGATATGTAATGAAAAAAAAAAAAACAAGCAAAGATCAAAAACATCTTTTGACTAAGGTTTGCTTACTTTTTAAGAAGTACTGTAAGTTCGTTTGCTTTTATCTTTACTTTATAATTTTTTTTTTTTGTTTTTTTATTGGAACAATATTCACATAAACAGTGAAAAAAATCAACGAAATTACACAAAAAAACAACAGCAATGGACAAAGTAATCAACATCTCATCATCATCTTCATCAACAGCAACAACAACAACATTCAAAATGATCATATAAATTCATAACATATCAGTCAGTCAGAAGTGCCCACAATACAAACTCTGTACTTTGTAATAATTGTAGTAATCCATCCGTGTACACAAGTTGAGGGCTTTAGCTCATATATAACATGACATACTCATAAAATATATATATCTACACAACATGTAAGTAAGGAAGTGTGTGGACATATATATATACATATATATATAGGTATATATATATTGTAAATGCTGTTATTGTGTACAAAAGATGATTTTTAAATATATGTATATTAATAGTATGTATGAATGAATATATATACCCTTAAATTTCGCCCTGTATATTATAAAATTTTATGTTAATTCCTATTTATTTGATATCGATAGTGTTATTGTTACCATTTAACATACTATATGATTTACTTATTTTGAATCTATTTTATTAAAATACACTAATATAATTAATTTGCATATATTATTCATAATATTTTTACACAGAACAGATATTTTCATAATGTATTATGAATATTTATATTTAATATGAAAATAACACACAATATAATACATAATCCAAATATGTTGTTATCATTCATCTAAGTATGTACGTATGTATATGATATATTTTAAAAGGCTCCTAAAGCTAGGCGACAACAACTACATATACGGCAGGCAAATAAAACATCAATTTTTACACTGAAATATTTTTTTTTTTGCACATTTTACATTACTACAATTTACAATTGCATTTTATATTGTGGCACATTTAGTGCTTGATAAAAAAGTAAAAAACAGAAAACCGAATAATACGTACAAGGATATTAAATTCCTTTAATTATACATTTTTATTTCCATAATTATTTTATTATTATTAATTTTTTGTTTTTTGTTTTTGTTTTTTTACTACTTTATTAATTTATTATATGCACAAATTTATATATGTATTTACAAATTACATATACATTGTACTATTTTATATGAAATGTATATATATATTTATACACGTATATATAATATTTATATGTAAATAAAATTTATATACACATATATATATTTTTTTATATTGCTCTCACACACACCCAATAACACTTTTTTTCTTTACATATAATAATATATATTCTACATACATTTTTTCCTCTTTCTTTTATCTTTCAATTTTGCTTTATACCATTTATTTATATATACTTATTTTATACACATAACACGTACATATATGTAGATAGAAATATAGATCTACAAGCTTTTTATTATATCACAAATTATTGTATTTTTTTTTTTCCTTTATTATATTGAGTTATATATGATTCAATATATTTATTTTATTTTTAATATTTAAGTCTTAATAATTGTAAAGCACCGATAATTTTATTTATTTAAATTAAAATACAATTAAAAAATTCTACAAAAAAAAAAAACAACACAAAATTTATTTTTAATTTTTAATCCACAAAAATTTATTCAAAAAAATCCGGTCAAGTGACGCGAACTCATCACCTCACCTTTTCTTATTCCGATTTCATTCGATTCGATACAAACCAGCTATATAAAAAAATTGATTTCATTTTTCACCACATTTCATATTGTTGTGTCAAACAAAAAAAAATGTTTTATTCATTTTCACGTTTTATTTTTGATATGTACATTTTACTATTATTAGTGTAGCCGTTTTTTTAAAAATTATACATGTACGTTAAAAATTCATTCATTCACCATATTGTTGAAGGCATACGATAATTATTATATTGAACAAATTTCACCACTAAAATCAACAAATTGCAGTTATCTGTACATTATTTAAATAATAAAGTTTTAGAAGTACTGAATTTTTAAATATTGACATTTGACTTGCGTATAATTCATTTCATACATGTTTTTCTTCTTTTTCACTTCATACATATGTCTTGTATTGTATGTTCAATGTTGGCTGTATGCAATACAAATTTATATTTATTTACAATCGCATACGTACAGTACACATATGTACATATATCAATTTTAATAATTATATTTTTCCCTTTCAAACAATAATATTAAAAGTGCTGTTTTATTTTAAATTTATAGAATGAATTTATAATTCACTTAAATTCCATGTATAATACATAAAGTTTATATAATATGAATTTTACAATTGTATGAATGACATTCCTATTTCCAATTCTACCTACAGTATGAGATATGACGTTACAATACAACTTGAACATATAATGCCAATAATACACAATTATACACAACAAATTTGAACTAAACACACCACATTTACTTATGGTATTTATTTATCTATCTCATCTCGTCTAATGCAATATTCGACAAAAAAAAAAAATCTTTTTGTTTATTTTTTGTAATCCTGAAAATTTGGAAATATTTTGAATTTATAACATTACTAAATTTTTTTTTTTTTTCAATTGTTTCCACAATTTATTTTGATGACAATATTTAAATAATTTTTTTTTTTTCATTTAATAATTGAACAAATATTTAAATTAATAAAACTGGGATGCTAACGATGATCGCAGTTCCCAGTTATCGATTTTTAATAATAATATAAAATGTAGTATTATGTACCTTTACAGAATGTATTTTTAACGTGCTACCAGTAGTACAAGTACAATGTACATGCCCAATAAATTGTTCCGTTTAGTTTGATTAGTGCAGTGAACTGTCAACTGCGAATATGAAATTCAACACAACAAAACCAGAAATGTACACAGAAGAAGATGAAGAAGAAAAATATAATCATACAAGTTAAATGTAAGATAAGGTAGCATGTACACTACACTACAAAACAACACATCGTACAATGGTATTAAGCAAAAATAAATTACTATAGCTATAATAGTCTAGTCCTAGTCTACTTTGTACACTACACCGTCACATCGCACTGTACTACATATACTATCGGTTAGTGGCAATTTGTGTGTACATTTCTTTAATGCTTCTGCTTATACTTAAAAATAATGTTCGTTCATGCCAAAATTGAATTTCAGTTTTCTCATTCTTTTTCTTAATT
Source organism: Anthrax anthrax (assembly GCA_963971155.1). NCBI lineage: Eukaryota > Metazoa > Arthropoda > Insecta > Diptera > Bombyliidae > Anthrax > Anthrax anthrax. The sequence goes on along the minus strand of OZ020121.1, from coordinate 27,028,767 downwards.
TTCGTTTGAAGATTTTCGTTACTATGCGATAAGCAATTATTATTGATATTACTGTGGTAAAAAACAAAAAATCTTTTTTTTATTTTTTTTTTCGTTTGATTTTCAAAAATTGTAATGTTGAAAATTTTCAACATAAATAACCTTGAAAGTCACTGGAAATTATTCTAATATACCGCCATATTTAAAATTTATCGTTCTCTTTTTTACAGTTTGCAAATGATTATTTTTTAAATTTAATTATAGTTTAACTGTTCTGTTTTGTTTTCAAATTATTGCACATATGACATACTCACATACAACAAATAAAATCCAGTAGATGTAAACATTTTAATACAAAATCAAAAAAAGTAAGACAATTATAAATTCATTCAATTTTAATTCATTTGCTCATTTGCATAATAAGATAATCTTTATACACATATGTATATGTACATATTTGTACATGCATATGTATACATATAGATTTATATAATTTTAAAATTGAGGTATGTACATATATACATACATATGTACATTGTATATGTCCAGAATTTCTGAAATCGTGCTATATAATTTTGTTAATTTTTTAAATTAATAAATGAATATCGTATACATACATCGGTACATATTACCTATATGCTATATGTGTACAATAATAAATGCATGCGTATACATATGTATGTACATAATGTATCAATGATGTCTATTAATTTTTTTTATTGTTGCTTTTCTTGTAGTTGAATAACTATAATATAATTATTGTGTTTACGTGAGATACCTACCTACTATACTGAATTACTGATGACATACATATACATACATATGTACATACCTATGTACCTATATATTGTAAAAGAAAAATATAATTCCCTTATGGACAAAAGAGATATCAATGAAAATCTTTTTTATACATATATATATGTACATACATTATACATACATACATATGTACATAAATTTTTGCACTTCGCATTTACAAGCATAATTTTATTAAAACATAAACAATGCATATATATATGCATATACACATAAATAATTATGCAGTATATATACAGATGTACCTGTATATCTACATTATATTTGTTTAGATTTAGACTGAGCTTGTATACGTAACAACTAACATTTATACTGATTTAGGTATATCATATACAAAGCATATATAAAGTACCCATATGTAATCCGTACATACATACGTACATACTTGTATGTATAAATATGTATAATTATAGTACACATTTACCTTTTATAAGAAATATTAAATATTGATAATCAAAAAAGCACAATTAATCACCTGTAAATACATATGTATGTACATATATTGCATTCACGAAAATATGTATAAGCGTGCACGTAGATTTTACATACGTAAGTATAAACATAAATATTTACAGATTAACGAGATGCGTTTATTCATGAAATACAAAAATCACAAAATATGTTTTTCGTGTTATTCAGACTATTCCTAGGGAACAAAAAAAAAAAAAGTTATTATAGACAGGATCTCATCTCATATCCCAATATGCACTTTAAAATTTAAATGATGTCATCAATTGGATTTAATATCTTTTAAATCCTCCCGTGTATTTTGTCTATTATAGTTTTAAAAAAAATAAAAATATTAAATATGAGTATTTTACAATATCTTTTCAATAGAAGATTGTTTTTATCTCATTGAACAGTGATAAAATTTAATTAAATTTCAATTTACTTAAAACATACATATATTTATATTATGTACATATAGGTACCTATTCCAATACATACATACTTTTTGTATATATTGAAATGTTACACCAAAATCCTGTATAAAACATACAAACATGCATAATTTTAAGTTTAAAAACGTAATCGAACAATATTGTATATTACAAACGTCTGCTTTTATACGTTTGTTGATTCAATTAAAAATTCAACTTAAATAGATAATAAAAACGAATACATACATATATATTAAGTAAAAAGACAATCGATATGTGTAAGATATATATTTTTTACACATACATACGCATACATAAAAATTATAATATATGTATGCATGTATGAAAGCTTGTAATAATTTGTTAAGACAAATTCATTTTCTTTTATGCATGTAACCATAATTAATATTATATTCACGTAAAATATTAATTAATTATTTATTTAAGTACAAGCTGTAATATAATGCAAATTTTGAATACGAATGTAATTTTTAAAGTGTCATAAAATTCACTTTTATATTTATTAAGAACACATACCTATTATGTAAACAAAAATAAAATAAACAAAATTTCATTAAAAAAAGGATCATGTAAATATACATACATATGTACGTATTATATGTATGTATGGATATAATGATAAAATTGCAAATGCATACATTTTAACGAAATTGTTTTTCTTACATTTAATATGTATATTTACATTGATTGTACATATATGTATGTATATAATGTACATAATTCATATTGTAGATATGTAGTATCAAAGTACACACATGTATTATATATGATACGTTGGCAAAAAAATTGAATGAAAATTATGTATTGAAAAAACGGTCCATATAATACGTGCTTGCAGATTTAAATATACATATACATACATACATTGTAGGTACATACACATATTACACACGTTTGCTTAAGGGATAAACTTAAGGTATATACTTTTAACGTATATATCATCCAAATACGTATATATGTACATATATACACATACATATGTATATAATATCCTTTTACTGATTAGATTATGTTTGAATCACTTACATTTTGTGGTATCAAAAGCACTAGATAGAAGATATTAGATACAATATAAAATTTACTATTTGTGTTTGAATTATTTATTATTTCTCTTTAATTTTGATTACATGCATACATATGTACATACATATATATATATCAATGTATCAGTTAATGTATTATATCTAATGTTCGTATTTATGTATGTACATATATTGTAAATTTATATCGATACAATTTACAAATGAACAATAAACAGTTCATACGTATCTTTACAAAAGATTAAAGAATATATATAGGTACATATGTATGTATATAATCGCATCTACACATGTGTGTATTGATTGTATACACATGCATATACTTGAGTGACAAAATATACAAGAATATAAAATCCATGCATGTACGTACACAAATATGTAACATATAATTATGTATGTGTAAAATATTATAATCATATATGCATGTAGAATTTTTAAAGTTTTATAATATTTTTAATTCCCAAACATATTTAATTTTTACCTGTAAAGTTTTTATCATTAAATTCGTTTAATGTGTTCTCATGATTATGAAAATTATATTGGTTTTCTATTGCTCCTTTGGAAAAAGAATTCATATACGTGTACATACATATTTATGTATGTACAAACATGTAGTGTACATTATTAGAAAATATTCATACTTATGTAGGTATATTATGTTTATGTATATTACTTCAATTGAATACCTTCAATGCAGTTCTTCATATTTGCATGCAAATTACCGATAGGAAATTCGTAAACATACATACATACGTATAATATATGTAACATACATACATATATATGTACATGATATGTATTACATCAGTATAGTTAAATTTATATTTATTCCTTCGTATGTACACTGTAGTGATCTTTTTAATAAAAGCATATATGTAATACACACATATGTATGTATGTATGTATATGCAGTAAATTTTACAATATATACATATATTATATGCTTTATAGAAATTTTTGATTTATTGATTTGCATTTGATTATGGTACAAAATATACCTTTTGTTTACTTTGAGCGATTGCTTTTGTTTACATGTAAATGTACATAATCGATCGTGTATAACATATATATGTATATAAAATCATTATTTTACTTACATACATACATACATACATAATATATAAATGTGTGATATTTATTAAAACACAAACTAAATATATAGCACGTACTTATATTATTGGATTGGCACTGATATTGTTGTATATGTACAAAGTAACAGCAGTTTTAATATTAAAGTAATTAATTAAAGTATGAATTAAGCAAAGAATACAAAATGAAAAGTATTTGAAAGCAAACAAAACAAGATTCTAACATGTTAATTAAATAGTATGACAATTTATAATCTTCATATAAGTTAATGTTTACAAGGATAAAAGGACAAAAAGCAATAGATAAATTTTATGATACTTTTTAATGGGCTTATATTTATATACATGCTTTTACACAATATTGTATTGCAATTTTGATTGGATTTTCATAACAGTTGGATTTGATTTTTGTCCGTTACAGAAAAAGTTACATATACTACATACGTGTATATGTACATATATACAAGCATAAACGAAATATATATATAAATCTGTAAGTATGTATTTGAAAAACAGTAAAAGCAATGTTATATAATATGTATTGAAATTCTTAAAATAACACAAAATTGAAAATATATCATATTACTTATACATATAAAAATTTATTTATTGAAAAATCAAAAGAACGTGTTAAAATGATTTATAATAAAAGCAACAAAAAAAAAAAAACCAAACAAATAAATAAAATAAATGAAAATAATTAAAACAATAAATATAATGATTGAAATCATTTAAAATAAGATAATAATAGAAAATAAAGATACCTGTAAGCAATTTATATACTTTTATAGTAATATGTATGTATATGAAATAAAATTTGATATGATAAACACATTATAAATCAGAAACAGTAATGTACAATGAAATGTTATGTAAATAAAATCCATATGCCTACATTACATACATACATATGTACATGTACATATACGTATGTATATGAAATTTATACCATTTATAATATATATATATATATGAGTATAATAAAAGTATACAGTGTTTATGAAATATAAGGATAACATGATTAAATGCTTACAATATAATGAATGAAAATTATATTGTATTGTGTATTAAATTATATTTTGTATAACAACAAAAAAATAAATAAATAAATAAAGAAATGAAAAATAAAATTACCAATTTGTAAACGTATGTAATGTATCTATTTTGAATATATGCATTTTTTCAAATAAACAAAATAAGCCGTAGGATAAAAATATTTTTGTTTTTCATGAATTATTTACATTTATTTACATAATAAAATGTTTCATGTTTATTCACAGCATATTTTTATTTTTGTTTTTTTTTTTTTTTTAAATTCTTAAATGTTATATTGATATTATTATTTTTTTTTTTTTTTTACAAATTACTGATATGTAAGTATGTTGTATATATTATACAGAAATTCAACTTAAAATAACATGAAAATACATAAAAATAAAAATATGAATAAAGGTAAATATGCGTAGTTAATATCACGTTTATCGTACGTACGTGTACACAAAATAAGGGATACACTTTCATTTCATCAAAAACGGAAATAAAAATAAATAAATAAAAAAAAAACATAAAAATCGATCGATAAACTAAATTTACTTTTCCACCAGATATAAGCATATATTGAACATTTTATTATGTATTGTTTTGGTTATTTTAAGTTCATACACCAATATTTTTATTTATTTGAATTTTTTTTTTTTTTCATCCTTTAATATTTATTCATTATAAATATCATCTACACTCTATTAAAACAGACAATAAAATGAATAAAAAAAAAAAAAAATTAAATCCTGAGAAGAAACGATATGATATGGTCAAAAAATCGATAGACAAATATGTAATTGTACGTGCATATCACAAATAAATTTTTGTAAACAAATTCATGAGCACAAAATTTATCTACATACATATATTATATGTACGTTCGCTTATGTAAAATTTCAGAGTATATGTACATACATAAATATACATATATATAAGTACATACATGTATGCACGTATCTTCTAACATTTTCTATAACTTCAAATATCATTAAATGATATTTAATAAAGTATATTTTCATTTATTTTATATACATACGTTATATACATATATACATGTATATGCATCTATCTAACATATAAAATATGTATTATATGTATTTTTATGTATAAGCAAGCATTTAATATTATTTGTGTGTCAATGTATGCATCGAATTTTAAATAAAAATTAATACATGTGTATATATAAATAATAATTCTCATATATACATATATACATACATATGTATATGAATTCAGTATAATATATATGTATGTGCAATCGTATATAGTGCACATGTATATACAAATTGTGTTCATATAGTTTAAGGATATTTTATTTTGTAAAACTAAATTTTATATATTTTACAAACCTATGAATATCATATAATAGTCATATCATTTTATATTAGGTAGTATGGTAGTATTTAGTATCAGTAGTATATATATAATATAAATGTACATATGTATATTCTTAGTGTATGCATGTATAGGTATATCAACATTTTTTAAACAGTAAAAGGATAATGATATCGATGATGATATTGTGATGAAAATCTCAGTTTTATGAAATTTAAATGCAGAGATATGAATATATGTATGTATGTGTGCACCTAGGTATAGCCGATGCAAGTAAAATATAAATTTGCATAGTATATACATATGTATGTATGTATGTATGTATATGCAAACATACATAAAGTTTTAATATCGTGTCCTTAATAGACGTGTATGTTATATCATACCAAATCATACGTTAATTTACAATTGTACACAAAATATACATGTGTATGTAAATTCTAACATATGTATGTTTTTAAGGATACGGATATGTACGAAAATATATTGATATTACGTTTATGATATTCATATGTGGTTTATATATATATGTATATAATGTATGTTCTATTTATGTGTGTAAACATGCTAAATTTCAAATTCATTATGATACATACATATGTACATACATATATGTATATGTATGTATGATCATTATACGAACCCATTCAATTATTTATATGTAATGTTCTAGTACATACATATGTATGTATTTATACAATATACATACATATATACATACGTTCACGAGATACGTATAAAATTTATTTTGTCTATTTGTTTAACTTACTTACATACATACATAAGTATTATCTGCTTAAAATTTAATTATACATAAAATGAATATTGAATACATAAAATTGCACATACATACATGTATGTATGTGTAAAAAATTTATATTTTATACTAGAACATTTTAAATCACTAAAATGATTTTTAAATCAATTAAGGAAAATATTTTGTGAAAATATGTAATGCACAATCAAATAAAATGTTTTTACATAATAAAATTAGTGTATCTAAATAATATGCATATCTAAAATGTACATACATACATACATATGTGTGTTGTATAGGTATTTGTGTAATTTGTACGTTTATGACTGAGTACGTTTGAAAGTTAAATATTTATATACAACGTAACGAAATTTTTTTAGTTATTCGTTTTTTTTTTTTTCATTTTATAACCACTATATACAATATACTCTGTCTAATAATTCGGTGCAGTTAAGGTCTTGTAGAATAGACATAAAATAGTATCACTTTACATCGTTTTATATTGATATTAAAAATATTCAGCTCTATATTATACGATAACTTTACAGATTGTGGTAACACTATTCGTGAGATGATCTTATTAGAAATAATGAGATAAGAAAAAAGACATGTACATTTCCATAAGGCCTTAATTGTATCGACTTAGTAGACAGAGTATAACCTTTTATACTATGTATGCAAAATTTATTTTACTTCATTATCTATTTTAATTCATTATCCTTTTTTTGTTAATAATATTATACACAGAATTATGATAACATAAAAATTAAAAAAATCATATAAAAAGATCACACTACAATCAATTAATCCAGGACATATCGAATAATTTGAATGAAACCAAATTATCAGTTTTACATTTGAATCTTATCCAAAAAATTTTGTTTTTTTTTAATAAAAATTTTTAATTATATATACATAAATTATGTACATTACATGATACTAATACTTTTTAACAAAAATTTTTCAATTTGAATACACACATAAAAATTTTGTAGATACAAAAATGTTGATAATAATTACAATGCATTTGTTTTTTTTTTTTTTTTTTTTTAAATTTTAAATTTAATTTTTTATTATACACAATTACAATACATATGTTGTAGGGTATGTATACAATATATTTTTATATGTATATACATTTGTGTGTTATATTTGTTTAAATCATATGGCAATATCATTCTTGTGACAAAAAAAAAAAAAAAAAAAAAAAATCATAAAAGGTTTCTTTGTTATGCATGATGAATATCCACACTACATGATGATATGTGATAAAATTCAGAATTCATTTACATGAAATAAAATTTAAATATATACATACATATGAACGTATGTACATATACATATGTATATAATTTTTTTTTTAGTTAAATAAAATTTGAATTTTGCAAGTTGCAACAGAGAGTAAATCAACACAAAAGTTGTTACCTGTTATTTCGTGTTACATACAAATATACATATGTATATGTATTCATGTATTTATACTAATTGATATATAGTATATATGTATGTATCTGTATATAAATGTACATTAATACATATATTTAATGCACATACATACTGCATTTATATATTCAAATCAAATCAAAATGAAAACATACTAATACTTTTGCATATGAGTACATATATGTACATACATAGCTATGTTTTATAAATGTTTATTTACATACATACATATGTTCATTCATACATATTTATAACAGAAATAAAATATCATACCTATATTGAGCATTAATCTGGCATACACTTCACTTTATAAAAGCAATTTGTTTTATGTATAAGTGGGTATTAAAAACTAAAAAAAAAAAAAAATAAAATATAAAAAAATATAAAAAGTAAAAAAAAAAAAAAATAAAAATTTAAAAGGAAAAATAATCCAATTTGATACCGTAAAATCAAAATAAATTTTCAATTTTTATATGGCTTGTATTTACATACATGAATGAGAATGTACATAAAATTGATATTGAATGTAATGTACATATATGTATGTATATATTTTTTTAATTATGTATAATTTAATTATTTTAATGTAATATTTCATTTGCTTTGTACATACATATGTACACAATACATATAATTGTTAATTTTTATATCTTCTACATAAAATATCATGAATTAGTTAATGATCTGAAAAGAGCTTTTTAGATTTTCATTAATTACTATTATCATTTCTGTACACTTAAATGTACATATGTATGTATGTACATAAGTTCTTTACTAAAATTTTGTTTACTTACGATATATATTATGTACATATAAATATAAGTATGTATGTACATAATGTATATTTTATCATGAAAGTATTAATTATAGAAAGTGCATACATATAAATATACACACATGTGCACATAAGTAAATTTCTTAATTTTAGCATGTATTATATTATATACATAGGTACCTATTATACAGTAGTACTACATATATTGGACCAAATGTTTGTCATTATCCATATTGTATTTTTAAAAATCTGAAAATGTCACTGGAAGTAATTTGGAGTCACTTTAACAGAAACCCTAAGTACATATGTACATACATATGTATATTGGCTAATATAGTATTCTAAAATGCTTTTGGTAATGATAAAGTGAACTCTGAAAATTTATATAAACATATACATACGTATGTACATTGTCCTTTCCTGTATGCTTGTACATATCCATATGTATACTTAAGTTTTGTTTTTGACAAATATGTATGTGGAATATCTCAGAATAAGTGTTACATAGTGCATATTTCTTAAAGTTTATACTATTCCTGTAAAAATATTGTTCGGTATTAAATGTTACCTTTTTTATATAAATAATTCAAGTGAAAAAATAGCCAAATTATACTTTTTGCATAAACAATAACATTTTGAAAAGGCCAGGTTTAAATACTGAACAATTTAAAATATCATGTACCTACATGTCCGAAAATTCAATAGCTTACATTACAAAAGGTATAGATTTTAGAAGGAGCGGATCTACATAAAATCATCTTTTGCTAAAGAACAGTCTAAACTAATTTTGTGATTTTATTTTGGGACACCTTGTATATATACATTATATTTGTTTGTATAGTATTAAAACATTTATAGGTTTTAATGCAAAATTATACGTTCGTGTACATGCATAATACATACTTTATAAGACTTACAATGTATATACTTGTAGATGATGCTTTTATAGGCTTCAAAGCTTCGAACCATTAAAGAAAAGGATTTGAGGGCAATTTAATTTAAAGCCACCCTTTATCGACTACCCCAAAATATTTTCTTATATATGTATACACACAGATTCATACTACAAAAATTTGTTTCTATACATATACATACATATACATATGTATATGTTTATACAAAAATATACATATATACATACCTATATACATAATTATAAGTATATATCAGCAATCTATGTATCTCTATAAATACTATTTTTTTGATACAAATGTACATTTATTTATGTAAGTACTTATATATAATTGTGCACACACATACATACATATGTATACCTCCTATACATAAATACATATAAATGCAAATACATTTTCTAAGCAAAATCACGCAAGGCAATGAAGAGTTTTTAGACAAGATGCCTTTAGTTTGTTGTTTTATATGAAATACATATTTTGTACACTATAGATAATAGATATGATTGTCATATACACATATACATATGTATGTACATATAGAAAAAGGACGAACATCATCAAATGTTTGATTATATACTTATTGTTGTATAGTAAAGCTATTTGTTACACCTTACATACGGTAAAATGACGATTCGTGAATTTATATACGTATGTACATACATATGTATGTAATAGTATATAATATTCATATGCTATGTATCCTGATATAAGAAAAAGATTTTCTATTGTACAACAACTACTCATCGGTATTCTATATGCAAATCACGTTAAATTGAATATAAGATGAGAACATCAATATCAATCCTCTTGCATCATAGCATTTGTTTTACCTGCTCACCCACTCAAACATACTTTGTATACATTTTCATAAGATGGTTAGTTTGATGATTTGATGTAGTCATTTTCTATACACACATTATAACTCGATGATCCTTATAATATATATATATACTATATGAAATGTATATATATAAATGGAAGATACAGTACACATACATAAAAACGAGTATCTAAATATGCATATGTATATATGTATGTAGATGTCTAAAAACATAGACACACATATGTATATATTTTGATATTCAAAACTGTTAATATTCACATATTTTGTATTAAATGCAAACATATGTACATATTTCTATATTTTCTATGTTGTGCTTTAAATTACATATTTGAATTATTCCATAGAACAAATACATACATGTGAACGTCCATTTAAGTAAAGAAAATATAGTTGAAATGAGAACCGACTTTGAAAAGATATATAAAAGAAAATATCATGATTTATAATCATACACATTTATATAAACGTATACATATACATATTCTGTAAATCTGTCTCTATTCAAATATGTTGTGATATTTTAGAACATATAAATATAGATATATACATACATATATGTACATATATACATATCTACTTATATAAAATACAGATATGATAGCGAAAGAAAAATATTTTCCCGAATCTTGATTTTTCTTTAACCATGTTAGACGACATACATACATATACCCGTACGTAGCTATATATATATATATGTATATATGTATGTATATAGAGCAAGTCTGCAAGGATTCATTTTCCTTTCTTTTCGCAATTTTTATAGAGATCGTACCTATGTATATATGTACATATGTATGTATATTTATTGATAAAACATACATTTATATATTAATTTGATACAAATACATATACATATGTATGTATGTATGTGTGTGTATATACCTATACAAATAAAATCTTACAGTATAATAAAATGTTGGGTTGAATTTTAAGATGATGAAATGGCGATGATGATGTTATGGTGATGATGGTAAAGTAAAGATGATGATGATGATGACGAAGACGAAGGCATTGAACATATTGTCTACATATCTATATACTTAAGTCTATAGACATATTTAAAATAGTGCAAACTATTAATTTTAAAATAATAAGGTGTGAGTAAAGGTTTACTTTGTTTTAATTATCTTAAAAGAAAATTAAGAAAATTATTGTGAATCGATATAACGTACAATATAATATAATATAATATATACAATTACATTATATACATATGCATAATAGAAAATGCATGCTCGTTTTATTATATACATAGATAATAGTAGATAATGTAGTATACGAGTATATGTAATGATTTGTATTTATTATATATATAGTATGTACATACGTATATACATATACACTAAAGTATACGCATATTCACATAGAATTATATTTATATACAAATGTATACATTATGTATGTATATTTTTATTTTGTTGGATTTGTTTCCCAAATATACATAAACTTACATATACGCACATAAAATTCAATTTTATTACTTTTACATGTTTATATAGGTACATACAAGTATATGAATATTTTGTAAAAGTTGTGGATATTTTCTTTTAATTTTAATAAAATTTACTTTTAATTTTTCTTCTTTACTAGAAGTTTTTGTTTCATTTATATTTTTAATTATCTTTTTTAACATGAAAAAGAATGAAGAAAAGACTTTCTATTACAAAATATATATTTTTTTTGTTTTTTGTATCTTCATTTTATTTATATATTTTCTTGCAAAACTAACAATGTCTTACATGGTTTATATGTATATGTATAATATCGTCATATATACACACATACACATACGTTTACACATATATGCACAAATGTACAAACACGAATTAAAATGTTATTTTCTACATTTTTAAGTGATAACTCTATAAATATACCTACATTGTATGTATATACTATAAGGCTATACCACGTTTTAAACGTATGTAAATATGTAATTTGTGTAACAGATACTTATATGTACACATTATAATTTAACTTTATTTCTGTTCGTTCTATGATTTCTATTACATATGTTATTAGTTTTATTGTACATGCAAATGAATAACTTTTTACTTTTATACATTATAGTACTGTATGTATTATAACATTTTATCGCATATTTTATATACATATGTATATATATTACATATGTATGTATGTATGTGCTCATACAATGTATAAGTTAAATATACCTAAATAATTTTCTTTATGCCATATAATATATGTATATTAAAATCTTTTATAGGTATATATATAGACGTATGTATACTTTGTGTATGGAATATAATTTGATAATCGTATATGTGTGTGTGTACATAATATTTGTACCGTCGACGTATAAATTTTACAAAGGATCAGTATTGTACATTTACAGGATTTATAAATATGTAAATATAAAGCTACATGTGTATGTGTGTATAAACGTTAAAGATATATGATTTGAGTTTGTGTTATATAGACGCATGTATCTGTACTGTATATACTATGAATACATACATATGTATGTATGTATATTTATAAATCACTTTATAATTAATATACAATTTATCACATTTTACTATAAAAAAAAAATATGTATACCTTATATATACATATGTACAAATCTACTCATTTATACAGATATATTGTACAATATAAATGTGTGGTAACTAATGATTACTTGTACTTGCTTGTACATATTTAAATACATACATATGTATGTATGTACACATTACGTAAATTACAATCTATGTATATGGCTTTTGTTATTTCTATTATATATATTTTTCTTTTTACCGTTAATTTTATTATAAACAAAAATAGGTGTATTATTTTCAACTTAATACAATTACGTATACTTATATTCATACATACATACATATTTACATAAAATTATATATTATTAATATATACATATACGTTTATGTATACAAATATAATATGTTATTTCATACAAATTTCATATATCATAGATCAGAATATAGGTACTTTATTAATCCGTATTTCATACATACATACATACATACATATGTATATATAGTAACATTTAATAAATTTTCAGCTTCAAAATAATGGTAAAATATACACATTCTAATCCTAAATACTTACATATAGTACATATATATGCATGTAACTTTTTAACCACAATATTAACTATTACGAGCCAAAATAGAATACGCTTTGTCGATGCTTTAACATAATAATATATTATTACATCAATAATATGTTTAGTTGAGTTTAAATTAATGTATATACATACATACATACATACATACATATATGTATCTTTATTAACGTACATAAACAATTATGAAATATTCAAATTTTTTTTGTATACATATTCATTATTTTAATTTTAAAAATTTTCAAATATATTTTAACAAATTGTAATATAGAAATTGCAAAATTGTACATTTTTAACAGATTTTCATATTTAAAATGAATAATTGTAATAAAAAAAAATTTTTGTTTTCAAAAATATTAAATCTGAAAATGAGATTTATAATATGAAAATTAATATAAGTATTTTAAAATTCTACTATGACTACTATGAGTAATGTTATAGTTCATTATTTAATCATTAAAAATAAAAATATTTATACAATAACAATATTTATTATTATGTATTGGTATACAAAAATAAAGTACATACATTTAGGCATATATAATTTGAAAAAATGCTAACGAAATGATTAAGCGACATTAAACCATGATCACGACAATCTGTTAACGATAAAGTAAATTAATGTAAAAATTGAAAAAAAATTAAATTAAAAATTACATTTAAAAAGGAGAACTAAATACAAAAATTTGGTTTTAAAAAAACTGAATAAGATACGTACATGCATGTATGTACATGCATACAGTAGTTGAATGGTCAATAAAGTTAAAATTTAGATAAATTGTAAATTTATAATTTGAATTATAATAATTCAAAGCTTGAGGCAAAGAGTAGAAGAGGCTAAAATCCATTCAGGATTGTAATGCCACAGAAGAAGAAGAATTCAATAAATTACAACGGCTCTTAACAATGTCTATAAATTTCAAATGTAGAATAACATGAAAACATTTATCCAATTAATTGTTTAAAAAAAAAAAAAAAAATTATTTAAATCACAATTAATGTAAAATGCAATTTATTAAATTTTACTTTATAGATATATATTTTACTTTATGTACATACATAACGATATGATATCGTTTTATATAGAAGAAATAATAACAAACATAATATTATGTTAAATGAATTTTAAAAAAACAAAAGACATGAATGCCTGATAAATAACAGCAAGATTTCATAAGTAGCACCAAATGTAAGTATGTATTAAAAAAAAAGGATGAAAACAAAAAAATAAAAAATATTATACCTATATAAAAAAAAAAATTTAATATTATATCACCCCCTATTATGATTTTAGTTCATGTTACATTATGTACGGTGTCTTCCAGATTGCGTACACCTTAAAATTCATCCAGATTGCGTACAAAAATTTTGTACGCATGAAATTGCAACGCATTGAAAAACCAAAATGTCTAGATTGCATACAATTCTTATTTTACCCTTTTACCTTTCTTTGGTACCTGGATGTATACACAATCTGGACACAACCATTATGTACATATATTTTTAATGGTTTATTCATTTTAAAATGTATGCACATAATAAAAAACTAAAAAAAAAAAAAAAAAAAAATTAAGAAAATAATACAAAAAACAAAAAAATGAATAAATTTGTAAACATGTTCATGTATGTACCTTTAAATAAAACAAAAATTAAAATCATAAAAATAAAAAAATAAAAAAATAAAATAAAAATAATAAAGCAAAAATAAAAGTAACGAAAGTAAATTTATTAAAAGACATCGTTAATGGCTTGAATTTCTTATGGCAGGTACTATAAAATGATGAAATAAGTGAAGAAAAGAGTTTATATACTTTTATTCTTAATAAATTGTATGTACATATGTACATACATATTTCATATGTAATATATACGAATGTATATTATATGTATGTACAGAGTATGTATTGTGCATTATGCAGTTAAGTTTATGCTGCACTCACATATACATACAAATGTACATATATATCAGTTTATTATACATATACAAAATATATAGGCATACGATATGCATATACATACACATATACCTGTATATGTATGTACATTAATTTTTATTAAATTATTATTGGACCTCTATTAGACATATTAGCATATATAAGTATGTACATATGCATGTATGATATAATTATAAAACGAAATTTAAACTGATAATCTTATTTAAAAAATCTTAATACAAAAATATAACATATATACATATATAGATGTACTAATCCATACATGCATATATGTTTATGATATGCAATATACATAACTTTATAAATATGCATATACATGCCTTAATCTTAACGATTTTCAATTTTAGTTAGCCTGTAAACCTTTTATTTTTTTTTAATTTATTTTTTTTTTATTTTTATTATCATAATATAATATTATTATTTAATTTTTATATTATTTTATTAGTATTTAATTTTTTCTTTTAGTACCTACTTTTTTTTTTTTAGTTTTTATTATATTATAATATTTTAATATAACGTATGTACTTTTACATAGTATGTCCATAAAATTTTATACAGGTTTTTTGATAATAAAATGTATTCATTCAAAATCATACAGGAAAATTAGAAAATAAAAAAATAAAAAAAAATGATAAAAACAAGAAAGAAAAAAAAAATAAATAACATATCATATTATACTAAGAAAAAATAAATTGTCTTCAAGATCATTCTTTTACACCTTGAATGTACATACATACATATGTTATATTCCGTACTACTTATTTATTATAAATGTATTTTTATTATAAATTTAATATATAAATATGTACATATGTATGTATGTACAAACATATGATGTGTATGTAAACGAATCAACATGTGATTGTGTGTATGGACGTACAAATGTACATACATTCATAAATTTTGAATTTTATATGGTCAATTTAACGCGGTTTTGTACTACTGTGCCAACCACTAGGTATATAATATAGTATGTAATAAATGTACTATATAATCATTATATACATAAATTTTATATTATACGTAATAGCAAGTAATAGATACTTATATACATATAATGTATAATCTTTTCATATTTGCTAAATATCTGATAGTTCATAGATATTAATGATGATATTACTTTTATTTTCCTTTTAAACTATAAGATACATATGTACATATTTAGTCAATGACTTTATATACATAGGTACATACTCGTAAAATAGAAATATTTTGATTTTTAAATTTAATAATATATACATACATATATGCATAAATAATTTTAACAAATCCCATAAATTACTTTATTTTTTGCATCTATAATATGTATCTAACTAAATTGTTTTCTTTTGTTTTTTTTTTTTTTAAATATACTCACAACTATACATACATATGTATGTACTTCCATAAGAATTTTTAAAATGTATACCTACATACTAAAGCATCAGCAGTATAAGGTATTTAATATTTTTATCATATTGTCCTAGTATCCTTAATAAAATGTAGATAACATATGTATCACTAAATATATATGTTCTACATATATATATACATACATACAAATACAACATGTATATGAAAAGTAAAACAAGGGTTTAAAATTTAAATAGATAAAATAATATTTCACATTTTGTACACATACATATGTTTATTTTTTATAACGTGAATGTATGTGTGTGTACATGTGCATATACATATATGTGTGTATGTATAAAAGTTATATGTAAATGATGGTATACATATGTATGTACGTACATATGCATGCATGTATCTATATATTTATACTATGTATATACATATGTATGGGCATACATGATCCTTATCACTTTATTTGTCAAAGATTGCTTTTTATACATACATACATACATATGTATGTACATGCAATTTTTGCACAATTCTTTTTTTGATTATAATATTTTGTCTTTGCCTAGATATGTATATGACATATATGACCATATAAAATTTTTTAAAAATGTGTGTACTTACATATGTTTAATTAACATACACATGTATTGTATGTATACCTTATCAATTGTTTATTCATACACAATACAAGAACGTAAATACTTATAAAATGACCTCATTTTAATGCCTTTTTATGTCAGTAAAAAATATAAAAAATACAATGAAAAGAAATCATATAATAATAATAATAATAATAATAATACAGTGAATATAAAATTAATTGAAAAGAGAAAATATACAAAACACACCTGCATTTATGTACATACAGCCTGCTGGGATAAGTATATATTGCAGATTGTACTTGATGCATATAATAATCGTCCATATAATATAACCAAATATAACAATAATTTGCATTGATATTTTAGCTTTTTCAAGATTCTTATACGTAATTTTTGTTGCTACCATTTTTTTATGCTTACGCTTATGTTAGTTTTTCATTCAAAAATATCGTATAATGTGTTCAGATATGTATGTATATATGTATATATCGCTGTTTACATATACACATGCATCTACATATGATATCCATATCTATAATTGTACATACACGATATAATGCGAAATACATACGTATGTAGGTATATAAAATTTTTTGCTAAGTTTGTATTTTTTATGTTATTGTTATTATATTATATTATATGATAATACATAATTATTATTATATTACAAGTATAGTTACGGAATGCTGTTATCTATGTATGCATTATATTTGATCTAATTGTGCTTACGTTCGTATGATATGAACATATGTATGTACATATATCCTCTAAGTAAGCATATCGACATACACGTATCTCGGTAGTAAATTTGTTCATACATATACATATATGTATGTATATAGAAAAAAATATGTATGTATCTATATATATGAAAATTTAGAAATGAATATTGCAGGACATTATTATAATATGATGTATTGTTGTATAGGTAGTACCATTGACGAAGTATTCATTATTTAAGGAAATCGTTAATACTGTTATAGTACACATAAAAATGTGTATCCTTGAATAATGTACAATTTTTGCTAGTAAATAAGTACAAACGTACTACGGTTCATTTTTTTAGCATATTCATGTGTGCCTTTATAGATGTTTATAATTTATGTATTTAGAGTATTAGCTCACTTTGTGATTGTTGTTGTTTTCGTTTATATAAATAAATAAAAATTGTAATCAGAAATATGAATTTATCAAAATTAAATAATAAAGAATAAATGTTCAATTAAAATACACATAACTGTACTTTAAAAATAAGGTATAATTTCTTTATTTTATTTTGGATCATATTTAACTGATATTCTGTAAGTATTTTTTTTTTTTTTTTAAATTTTCAGTAATTAAAAAATATTTAAGGAAAAAATAAAATAATTAAAGAAAAATATGCTAAAATTTTATGAAATCAAAGAAAATGTTATACAAAAACTCCTTTTAAGAGCTATACCTAATCGTTACGTTTAATTTTTTTGCAAATCAAAATGAAATAACCGATTTATTCAAACTTTTTGTTGATCAAGCAAAATAAATTAAAAAAAAAAAAATGAATAAATTGGTTATATGAATGGATGGATAATGTTGGTTAAATGGTTGGTTGACTACCACCGTTTAATTTAAATGAGTATTCATAGCCATCACCGTCTCTGACATCATCAAAGTCAGTGTTATACATATGTATATCCATACATATTATAATATACGCTACATATAAACATATATTATATACATATATTACATTTTATAGTTAATAGCGTGTCCTTATATCATTTTCACGTATATTGTGTTATTTTATTGCAAATGATGTGAAAGCAAATACGTTTAAAATTCATAATGCGTATCGAGAACCCAATTACAAAATGATAAATTAATCAGCCTGAAGTACGCTACAATGACTTTGTAAGCAGTTGTTTTTTTAATACATAATATATACATATGTATGTATTTATATATTTATTTTAGCAAACATACATACATATATATATATATATATATATATATATATACCTACATATATATGTATATGATGCACAAACACGATGAATATTGATACATTTTGTGTTTGATATATGTACATAGGTACTACATATGTATGTATATACATATGTATATATGTATGTATGTATATTTCAAATATAATTTAGATATACTTATATACATATTCATATACTTACATATACGTTTGTATGTTAACATATAAAACCTAAGTGTGTTTAATTTTTATTACTCTAGTGTTTTTATAAATAAATATGTGTATAATCCAGCATTAATCCTTTTTTTTGTTGTATGTACATATTCATATACACGTGTATATAGAAATGTACTCCTTATGTATGTATATACAAACTGTTTAAAACACACTTTTTTATTGATGAAAATTAATATTTTTTTTTCAATAAATTTTAGTATATCAATGTTATATACATACATACATATTGTAATATATATGTTCATACTTACATACATATGTGTCTGTACATATATGTATGTTTATAAAAATTTTATAAAAAGTTCATATTACCATGATAATACTAAAAACAAAATGTAATCAACAAATAATGTGTCATTTTCAGAAATCGATTAACTAACCGCTCAATATATCAGCTTTATTATGTTGCATATAAATGCATAAAATTATGTATGTACATATACATATGTACATATATCATATATTTTGCATTTTGTATGTATGTATGTATGTATACCATAATTAATTAATACTTTTTGTATACAATACAAACATTATTCATAAATAATAAATAAAGGGATCAAAGAATTATTTTTCCAATTTTCGTATAAAATTTTGCTGTTATGTTCATTAAATTTTAAAATTTATTTTCTACATGCACATATACATACATACATACATACATAGATTCGTAATCGTATTTCATGTACTTTTTAATGAACACAAAACAAATTTAAATAAATTTTATTTATTAAATATAGAAGCATATTTTTATTGAATAGAAGAAATATAAAAAAATGATAAAAATCAATATTCATATATATACTTTGTACTTTAAATATATTCACTACAGGCTTTTAATGGAAAATGACAAAAATTAGTACCACATTACATCATTGTGTATTGATGTTTAACAAGTTCTCCTTGAAAACTGTATGAGAATTTTGTGAATTGTGGTAATATTGATTATGAAATGTTCTTATGAGAAATTATGAGATAAGAAAAAAACAAAAACACATACATATATTCCCATAAGGCCTGTAGTGAAAATATTTAAATTACAGAGTATATAGGTATTTAAAAATGTGTAAAATTGAACATTTTACATGTACATATATATGTATGTATGTACATAGAACAAGATATCCTAAAATATGCATAGGCAAAGCCACTTTTTTTAATATGTAGTTGAAACTGTTTCTACCAGAAAATAAAAATCCAAAAATTCATTCTATCTAAAATCTCGTAAATTTAATATATTTTAAATTATTTTAAAAAAATTTCATGAGCATTCTCAAAATATATTAAATTATCCTTTTTTACGTACATATCTATACACAAAAATGTGTACATGTAAATAATGAAAATATGAAAATTATTTTAAATGCATTATAATGTTAAATTATAAAAGTATTTATGTAGGTACTTCAAAGAATTCGAAAATTATAAATAAAATACGAAAATTATCAAATTACACATTTATTAAATTGCATGCATGGCATGTATGTATAATAAATACATACATAATTTTGCTATTTATTTATTTATTTTTTTTTTGAAAATGCATATAAATAGTATTATATGTATACATATGTATGTATGAAATAAATTGAGATATGCCTTGCTTACCTTTCAGATAGATACATACGTACATATATGTATGTAGCAACATACAAGCAATATACATATGTACATATGTACATATGTATGTAAATTATATATTAAATACACTATTTGTGGTAGTTGTAAGTAGCTGTAATAATAGGAGTCTTTTGTAAAGACCAAATAATCATACATAACTATTTAATTATATATAATATGTACATATGTAAATACAAATATCTACCCACATACATATATGTATTTACATTTTATTTGATTTTCCTGAATTTATTATATTTAAAACCACTATTATATACTTTTCTGTTATATAACTAATTCTGTTCAAATTAATTAATAAGTTTTATAATAATAAGAGATTTATTTAAATTACGTATAACATGTGTACATATACATACATACATACATACATATGTATAGATAGGTATAATGTATAAATTTAAAATGATTTAAATATTTGATTAACTGATATTATTATTAGGAAATATAATCATATAAATAATCATTATGAAATAATTTGTATACTGTAGATACATTTATTCATTTAAGTTGAGGTTTAAAATATATAATAAATATGCACATAATAATATGAATAAAATAATTAAAATGATATTATTTATTATTAAATTAAATGATGCATACATAATATTTTAAATATTTAATACAAAAAAAAAAAAATAAAATAAAAATGTTATCATCATAAAACCAGATAGTTAAAGATTATTAAAATAGATATACAATAAATACCTACATATGAAATGTATGTACAATAAAATTAAATAGAAATTTTAATTAAAAATAAAATAAATATGTTGATTTGTTTGTATATTACAAACAAAACACGTATTTCTAACTAAATTTTAATTAAATATTGAATACATGCTATATGTACGTATATGTGGCATATAGCATACATACATTACACATACATATAGTGTACATATAATATCTAATTATATTCCAATGGCACTACAGCCCAAATCGAGCCTTGGCCTCCTCTATGGCTTGTCTCCATTCTTGTCTGTTTTTGGATGCTGTCTTCCAATTTCTTATTTTCCAACAATGCTGATCGTTGCCCTTCTACCTCCGCATTGTTAAACTTTTTTGGAATTCTATATCTATGTAATTATACCAACATACATATGTATATGAAATTTAACATTATGAAAAATAATATTTCTAATCTAATCGATTTATTAATTCATATACATATTGTTCATGGTTTCACTTGATTTTCTTTTTTAACGAATAATGCATATTTTTTGATTAGTTAAAATTGATAGTTAATATAATAGAAAAATACAAACTATAAGTATATACATACATACATGTATGTATAGGTACATATATAAATAAATAATAGGATAAAGAAAATTTTTTTTACTATTTTTAATTAAGAGAGAAAATATATTTTTCAGAAAAAAAAAAAAAATTAATCAAATTATCATTTAACTTTTAAACACATAAATATATATAATAGTAACGTGAAAAAGAAATAAAAATAAAATTTAAAAAAAAAAAAAAAAAACCTAAAAGATGGTAATAAAAAATTTAATTGCATGTTAAATAAAGAAATATTACACATGAGTATATTTTTAAATACATAATATTATACAAACGTACTAACATAAATATACATATGTATGTACATTTCAATATTCATGTTGGTATATGTATATACGCGTATGTATTTAAAATACAAAACTTATACTTTTGTAGTAGGTAGATACATATGTATGCATATATACTTATATATAGTATATAAACATATTTATGTAAGTAATGTATTAGAAACATATACATATATACATACATATATTTTAATATTATAACTACAAAAATGAAATTAGGTACTATGCTTTACATATGTGATTTATTAACGAATATAAAAATGTGTGGTGTAATGTATCTACATTTTTATAAATACATATATACATATGTATAAATATATAATAGCTGGTAATAGTATGTATATAAATGCATTTTTGTATGTACTCATGTTCAAATACATACTACATATGTAGTATTTTCCATATACAGATATGTTATACATACATATTTATTACAAATTATTTTTGATTGCATTATATATCTACATTTTAAATTATATACATACATCATATATTATATGTATGTATGCTGTATGCATATGCATGTATATAAGCTATAAACTATGAAGTCATAAAATAACTATAATTAATCAGATTATTATGCGGCTAATATGTTATCATATTACACTTATGTACGTACACATGTATTTCATAATAGGTGATATTATATAGTTATATAGTTACCAAACATATGTACGTACATATATACATACATACATATATATATATATTTCTAAAAGCGATAGTGCATTTTATAGTTTCATATAATGTATATAATTATAAAATTAAAATTTTATACAGGTATATAATGGTCATAAATACACATAATTTGTACGTTAACTACATACATATACATATAATACATGCCTGATGAATGTGTATAAAAATACAAAAAATATGTACATATGTATATGTGTAGCGCATAATTAAATAATTTAATCGTATTATTATTATAACGTTTTGTTATTTAAATGTAATTATTTTTTATTACAAATAAAATAATGTAAATTGTTTAAATACGAATGTATATATATGTACACATGTTATTTCTACATGAAAAATTGATAAATAAATAAAATAAAATTATGTTTAAATGAAAATATTGTACATATCATTATTAATGTGCGATAATGAAAATTTAAAAGGAAAACGTTTATATTTTTACATGAAAATCAAAAAAATATACACATAAATAAATAATAAAAAAAAAAATATTCAATATATGTATGTATGTAGATGGGTGACAAAATATAAACTTCTATTTTAAAACAAAGGTGTACATACGTAAAGGTAACGAAAAAAAAAAAAATTTTTTTTTTGTTCATGTACTATACACGATAATTTTTAATTTAATTTATTTAAAGACATGAGGAGTGAGATGAAGTTTGATGGCCTCGACACTGCAGCTAAATTAATCAGCTTATTGTATCCTCCATCATCCTCTGTATTTCTATATAAAGTAAAGGCGCATATCCTTTTAGCAAGAAATATGACATACTTTACGTAGTCAGTCAGTATTAAAAAGATCCTCCAGATTCCTTTGCTCTCTCTGAAGTAATCCTTCTCCATCTTTCATACAAGATAATTTATTTTGTTACGAAAAATTTGTAACAATATCAAATAATAGAATTTTTTCTTTCACTTTTTTTTTTTTTTTAAAGAACTTGCATGATATGACTATTTACAAAGAAATATAAAAATGATAAGACATTACTTCGACTTTATATTAAAAAAAAAAAAAAAAAAAAGAAGAAAATACATACAACCTGTAAACATATCTTTTAATTACACTATTTTAAATATTTTTCCTTTACGTTTACATATTTTGCTAAAAACAAAAATGAACATTAATATATGAAATATTTTGAAATTTAAAAGAAATTTATAAAAATATATTTTAGTATTTATAATTAAATTAAATTCAAATTTGTATGGTGAATATGTACAACTATATATGCATATACATATGTAATGTATGTGCTTATATTTTGTATGCATATTGTACGCGTATGCTTAAAATGTATTCATTTAAATTAAAAAAATACAAATATGTATGAAATATTTATATATAAAATGAAAATTATGAAATAAAATACTAAAAATGTAATTAATTATAAAAATATATAATATCACATAATCACATACATTCGTATGTGAATACATATTATACATACATATGTACATATGTATATAAAATTTATAGATATGAATTACAATGGAAATATTTTAATTACAAAAGATAATTTTGTCGTTTGATATAAAATTTATTAATATCCATCATTATTTTATACAAACTTGTACATACATATATACATATACATATGTTCATACACGTTTCTATTAAAATATATAAAATTCAATAAGTGAATTAAATATACAAGTGTTAAATAAATTACATTGCATATGTACATACATACTATGTATAATATATGTACATATGCCTATTATAAGTATGTATGTAAATGTATACTTATTCATACTCTGTCCACTAATTGTATGACTTATGAGTGGTGTTATATCTCTTTTTACTTCTTGCATAATTTCTAATTAAAGGTGTTTCACGACCACTATTACCATAGTCTTTACAGTTTTAAATATCATTTGACAATGATGTAAAGTGGTGACACTTTTTGTAGTTTCCATAAGGCTTTACATGCATATACATGTAATTAATGGACAGAGTATATTATATGAAATAAAATTATAAATTTTTATAAAATTTTGATCATATACATATGTAATGTACATATGTATGTAGTCAAATATACGAAATTTAAGAATGTACACACGTATATGTATATTGTAGCAATTGTGCAAAAATTCGTAAATTAAAATATGAAATAACTTTTAATATTTAATTATAAAATTTGCACACATGTATGTATACACAATTATGTAGAATATGTTAAATAATATATTTGAATTCAATTTACATATGTACGTAGTATACATAGGGTGACCAGAACTGCTACTGAGAAAAAGAGGACATTTTAAAATAGAAAAGAGGACAAAAAGAGGACTATGCAATGTTCAAGAAAAAAGCATTAATGAATATATTTGATGTAAAATCAATACACGGTTTTATTCAAAATTTAGACGACATAACAAAATAAAATAAAAAAATCAAAACAATTCGTTTATTATTAACAAATAATATCCAACTTGAAAAATTTTTCGGTAAAATAATTTTCGATATTCATTGTTGATTCTGCAAACCGTATTGTGTTTTTGTGTTTTGTTGATTCTAAGTGCTGTTTTAAATAAAAACGGGCTTTATTTCCCACTGAAACAACAGCCATACAAACAGTGCAAATTGCTTCATATTTCGAACTTTGACTTTTGAAAAAAATTTGTATTGAGCAAGAAATTCATCTGAAACAACGAACTTTCTTTTTGGAATTTTCGTCCTTAATTTATAATTATCTATAATTTAGGTTGTATTGTAGAAGACAGAAATTTTAGAGATCGAATACTTGTTCAACTTTACCAGTTTAAACACTATACGACGATATTTTTAATCGCTCTTAATTAAAACCATTGATAATTGATCTATTAATTGACTTTTGACAGTATTTCAAAATCTAAATAAGCCAAATTAAAATTTAACTAAATAAGCTAAATCTACATTTAAATTTTCACAAAATTACGAATTATTTTGAATTTTGACAATAAGCTTCATGCTTACTGTAAAAGATTACTCTGTAAGTTTCTGAATATTAGATTTGATTAGATACATTTTTCATGACATTTTGGTAAAGGCAAAGAAAAAATACTTTAATGACGTTTAGCAGATGAGAAACATGGTATGAGAATTCAGCTGATAAATGTTGTACAAGATATTAAAAAACCGTTGAAGAAAATTATAATAAATAATAATGTTACTAAAAAATAGAGGACAAAAGAGGACATTTAAGGAAGAAAAGAGTAAAAAAGATCCCGACTAAAAAAGAGGACATGTACTCTTTAAAAGAGACATTCTGGTCACCCTAAGTATACATATGTATACATATGTATGTGTTGTATTTTAACATTTTGAATTTAAATATAAAAATTATTTTTGATATTTTATGTAATAAATTCTAAAAAAAAAAAAAAAAAATTAATATAACATATGTACCTATAACCGATATATAGTACATAGGTATGTAAGTATACAAACATACATACATACATACATACATACATACATACATACATACATACATACATACATACATACATACATACATACATATATTGTAAAGATGTATAATTATATTTATATTTTATAGATACTTTTGTTAATATATAATTTGTATTCTCTGGTATGATAAAATTTGCATACATGTACGTACATACATACCTCGCATTATTGTATTTTGTCGTTATAATTATAAAGTATTCCTATAAAATGTGTGACATTTTTACATATTGAATTTGCTTTCCTTTAATATTATTTTATTCTAATTTTGGCTTTTTATCAAAAATATTTAAATTTTATATACATAATATATTATATGTATGTATGTACATATATGTAATATTTATATGAATTGTTTTTGCACATTTACATGTATGTACACACGTAAATAATATATTTGTAAATACATATGTATGTATATGTATTATAATCAACATATTACATATGTACGTATGAATAAATTATATTGAAATATTCATTGTGCATATAAAATATGTATACATACACGAGTTCATGAATGAATTTTAATTAATTTGTTTTTAATTTATACATACATATATACATACATGTTTAAATTATAATATTAATGTAATTGGAGCTAAAAAAGCATTCAGATTAAACCACGATTAAACAACTATGCAAGCTTTTTACATTTTTATTTATTTATGCATACATACATATGTACATATATCTTTATAAACATATGTATGTATATAAACACATATCGTATACGTAGCAGGTATATACATATGTATGTACATATGTACATCATATAAAACATTAGTTGATTACTCTCTTGTGGTTAGAGCCACTAATGTAATTACAAATTTATCGATCCTTTTTAGTGTTAAATGTACGTATATGTACATATGTAAGTATGTATATTATATAATAATAATAATAATGTGCTTTAATAATTCATAAGTATATTTACTAGTAAAGTTATAATTACCTACATAATAAATGTTTGTTTTTTTGTCATGTTATATTTACATATATATGTATATATGATAATATGTATATACATATGTGACAATGTGTGTTCAATTTTATCTTTTTAATATTGTGTAATATATTTATAATTAATAAAGAAATCAATATCCGAAAATAGAGTGTATATTACATAATATACATACGTATACATCATACATTGTACCTGTGGGTACACAATTAATATACAACACAATATATGTACATATATAAATGTATGTATATGTGGATACATATATATTAATATATGTATGTATATACATATTCGAACTATTCTGATTTTTGTTTATACAAAAATACAAATGATTTAGTAATATAATTTGGAATTATTACTCAACCAAATGTATACATATGTATATACGTATGTACGTTAATAATTTTTTCATTTTGAGATATGTATAGTGTGTTCAAATATTAAACATTTATAATAAGTACATATGTATATACATACATAAAATTTTTTGTAACTCATATTTAGTTTATGATTGTATATACATATTCACCGCACCTGTACGCATACATAGCACGTTTCAAAATTTAGGCATCACAGGATCACAGCACAGTCCATACAGCCCAGTCTCTGAGAGCTCAGAGTATTTTTAGAAAAAGTCATTTTAGAACTGACATATCCTATCCTTGCCCACTTATCCTCGCCCATTACATTATGATGTATGCATACATATGTATGCTTTAAAATTTCCACTAGAATTTCTACTACTCATTCATATTTTAGAAAGGATGAATTTTAAAAGATATGTATATGTACATAGATTCAAATTTCGGCTCTAGAATTTTGTGAAATTTATTCTAAGACACCCAGTATGTACATATGTACATATGTATACATATATCGTATTTATAATATAACAGTATACATGTAAACAAATATTGATAAAATCATTTTCAATATAATATACATATATATATGTACATACATATGTGTAGAATATGTACACACTTATTAATGTACTAAATATATTTATGGTTAAAAGATCCTTATATTATATCCTTTTAAATTGAATTGAAAAGTACCTATTTATAGAAATCATACTATTTATCATACTAGCTAGATTTAATAATAACAATAATAATATCAAATATAAACCGATATATTCAGATCAATAAAAAAGGTATATGTACACACATCCATATGTATGCATGTATGTATATTAAAACATATCAAATATACATATGTACATACATATGTACATGAATGTATACATATGGATTATAAAAAAAAAAAATACATGTAGGTATATACTAACATGTGAATATGATAAAACGCCTAAATACAAATAATACAACTTAATATGTGAAAAGGACGATTTTAGATTGTTACATACATACATATGTATGTACATACATATCATATACGTACATTTTAAATACACATAAATACACAAATTTTATCTAACGTAAAGTGTATGTATGTAAATAAGTATGAGAACATGAATTTGTTGAATGAACAATAATATTCAAATAATATACAATGGGATTAATATCAAATATGTATGTACATAATATGTACAATTTTGGTACAATGTATATACATGTGTTTATTTATATGTATATTTATATTTATAATAAATGTCATGAGATTATACACAACTACATATAGATTTGTGTTTTTTGAAAATTGTACAAATTGTACGATAAATTTGGTATGTAATATATATTATATACATATATGTATGTATAAGATTTATTTATATATATTTTTCTTTTTTAAATAAAATATACTTATATTGTACAATGAATTTTTTTTATGTACGTACATATTTGTATACATAAAAAACGATAAAAATTTCATTAAATTTATTGTATTTAATGTGAATACATATTTTTTGTTGATATTGTTTGTATTTACAATATTTACGTTTGAATATATGTATGTATGTATATAAACATATCGTATACAAAAATATACATATGTGTATACATTCTAATATATGTACAAATAGGTATATGTGATGTGCAAGTAATATACGTAAAAATATATATTCAGATTAAGTGCTTATTATACGTGTATGTAACACGTGTTATATACATATGTATATATACACAAACAAACATACATACATAAGCGAATAATATAGCATCTAAATAGTATTATTATTATCACATATTACATATGTTCATGATTGATGATTTTATGATATAACAAAATTATGAATAAACGTACTTATATCCTTACACACGAAATGTATCCTTTTTCACAAAAAAAAAAAAAAAAAAACTAAAACGACTAATAATATTATTGATTTTCTTTTATAGATTCATATACATACGTTTAGGCATAACAAATGAATACAAGAAAAGAAAATTTTGAATAAATTATATTTACTTTTTTTAATTAATAAAATGCTTATATGTTTTAGGATATTTAGGATTTAATATTATCAATTAGATTTAAATTTTTATTAAAATTACTGAATCGTATGTATACAAATCTAAGCATAAAATTAATGTCTATATAGAAAACACACAAAAACGGCAATCAAATAAATTAGATTATAAAACACAAACATATGTATGTATAATGAAATATATTCTACACATACATATGTCTGTAGAGTGTTTTTATCTTAATTACTTTCGTATAAAATCTGTCTTTGTACTTGTTTTTTTTTTTTTTTTTCAAAATTAAAAAGTTAAAATAAAATCAAATAAAAAATCAAGTATCTTGTAAACGTACATACTATATGTAATTACGTACATGAAAAAATTCTTGTTCTTCTTTTTCATCATGGCGTTACCGTCCTGACAAGGATCTTTGCCTCTAGAAGACACTCTTTCCACCTAACTCTATCTAAAATCTTTTCTCTCCAGGTTCTTGATTTGTTTTGACAAAAATGACAAAATTATTAACATATTGTATACGGTATACCTAAACCACCCTAAATTTTACATTAAAACAAAATTAAATGTACGTAAAATCAAGTAAAATGTATGTATTAACAGAAATACATATATTTCAAAATTTCGAATAAAAATATTATACATATGATAAATGAGTGTGTAATAATGTATATAGGTACACACAAAATAATTAAAATTCAAAATTACCCATGTAACATGGTATACATATTTTTCATACATGCTTTTATTTAAATTTTTTAAGAATATAAAAAAATTTTCTTTACAACTTTTTCATTTAGTTAATTTTTTTTTTATTTTTTTATTTGTTAGTATTTATTTTACCATTTCATTTATTTTATTTTAGATTTGTTCTCTATGATTTTATTTTTGTTTTATATATTTTGTAGAGTCTATAAGAAGATTGATATCTACACAAATACTCTATGATATTGTACGAGCTAGTATGTATAGAATACGTACACATTAAAATGTACATATATTCGATTTGTGCATAAAATTATTATATTGTGCATAAATTTTATTTATTTTTTTTTTTATTTTTATCCTTTCAGCATGTCCTAAAACAGTAAAAAAAGAAAAAAAGAAAAAAAAAAATCAAACATAATAAAAATAAAGAATAGAATAGAAAAATATCTTCATCACTATTTTCATTAACATTACAGTAGTTCTTCTTATTACTTGCTTTTGTAGTTTTTATTATTTTTATTATTTTTTGTCTTTCTTTCTTTTCTTTTTGTTATCCAATTCTGTTATAGTCATCTTCGTAAACTCATATTAAAAAAATTTTTTTTTTTTTTTTTTGTTAATTTTTATGACTATCTTGTATAGAATGAAAATAAAAATTCACCGTCAAACAATAGAAAAAAGAAGTGAATGAAAAAAAAAAAAGACACAAAATTGATAATAATAATAAAAAAAAAAAAAAAAAACGCTAAGCTCTTTTTTATTTTCTAGTCGCTTTTTTATCATTTTACAATGATCAACATGAAGTATATACAATGTATGTAACGTACATTGTGTTTGTGTTATAATATGCATGCACGTATATATTTTATGAAAACATTTTTTTTTTTTTTCTTTTTTTAGTTTTCACAAAATGCATTGCAACATACATACGTATTTCACAAAACAATATGTACGCATATACATATAGTACGTCTACATATAATAACATGCATTAACATACACACACACACACATACACCCATTTTATACATATATAGATTTTAAACTACAACATACATGTATAAAAATAAAAAAGATATATTTTTATTCATGTAAATGTGCATGTACATACACATACATACATTTGTATATATCCTTTATAAGAAAAGTTTAAAAATCCTGTGAAAAAGAAAAATGATGTTCCCATTCTTTAAATGGATTTAGATCACAGTCAAGAACAGAGTACTAAAAGAAAAGTTAAGCTTGCTTAACTTTCGAACAATTTATACTACATAGAAAATAAATATATGTATAACAAAAGAAAACAAAAAAAAAAAAAAACAAAAAACAACAACAATAACTTTATAAATGCATGTGTACATGTATGTGTGTGTATGTATGTTCGTATATAAATTCAAAAATAAAATGAAGAAGAATATTTTCTTTTCTTTTCCATTTTTCTTTAAATTTTCTTTTTGTTTTTCTTTTTTTTTTTTTTTGTATTTTATTTATTTTGTTTTCGTTTATTTGTTTTCTATTTTGAAAGAGAAATATTGTATAAAAAGAAAAAAAATTTTTTTTTCTTTTTTTTTTTTATTAAAATAAGAAGATATACAGCCATATAACCGTTACAAATAATGTGTGTACATTTTGTATATATGTATGTATGTATAACATTTTTATATGAATTTATGTATGGAGGATGTACGTACATTTATATACTATGTATGTTGTGTTAAAAAGAGGATAAAATAAAGAAAAGAAATAAAAAAAAGAAAAAAAAAAAATGGGGCTCTATGAGGATTTTTGATTCATTTTTATACTCTAATATACAATTTAAAAGCACGTAAACATACTATATATAATTCTGTTGTACAAGAAATATTTGTATACATACATCAGTATGTATGTATATATGTATATGATTTTTATATACTATTCTATTTGTAATTACACACTTTATATAAATATATAAAATATACTATATAATGTATATATATATAAATTTGAGTAAATAAGAATAATAAAAATAGCATAAAAAGTGGATAACAAGGATATGAAAAACGGAAAAAAGGAATAAAAAAAAAAAATACACCAAAATGTGTAATTTTTACATACATAATATATAGTATAGTAAAATATATAGGGAAAAATTTTATATTTATTATAAAATAAGGGAAAAGATTTTTTTTTTTTTACTCTGTTGTTGATTATTTGAAGAATAGATAAAAGTAAAAAAGAAAAAAGTAAAAAAAAAAATTAAGGTAAAATAAGAGAGCAGTATCCGCAAAAATATACATACATATACACTCATACCTCGTTATACGGCTGCTTTTTATACGGCGTTTCGTTATAATGACCTTTTTGTTTTATGGCACTTTTTCGATTAACAGCTCAAAAATGTTTTGTTATACGGCTAAAAATATGTAAAAAAAAGTTAATAATGCACATGTTTTATGCACTTTACTGCGTTCGTATATTGTTAATTTAGTGTTTTTTAAACCAGACCAGTCCACGACAGCGAAAAGGAATGATGGTATGTATCACATTAGAAGTTGCTAATTCTACATCTTTATGTTCATCAGATTAGAACAGTTTCTAAAACTTGTTATACGGCCAACTTTGTCGGAACGTATCTAGGCCGTAAACCGAGATATGAGTGTACTATATTACATGAAATGTTAATTTATATGTACATACATATGTATATACATATAAACATTGTTAAAATATAAGAAAATGAAGTTTAACAAATATATGTAAATATTTATGTATATAATTTTCATACCTACATATATACATATATGTATGTAGGTAGGTATGTATGTTTATAAGCCCTATATGGTAATTTTTATTTAACATTTAATAGAAGCATATAGTGTATTTTTACACTATATTTGTTTAGGTTTGGAAAAATAAAAAAAAAAAATTATCACACATTATTTTTGTGGTATAAATTCTTGGTACATCCATTACAAACATAAATAACAGACTATAATTTTTTGTTGTATTGAAGAACTGTTTTGATGATAAATTTTTAATTTATTTATAGGAAATTGAAGAATTTTTTTTTTCCCCCATATAATTTTGATTTGAATAATTTGTTTAATTCACGCAAATAGCCTTAACATTTCATCAAGTTTCACATTTAATAATAAATGGGCCTTTCTGGTGTAAGTGTGCTTGCTTGGGAATTAGCAGGCGGCCACCTTTACCTCTACCTCTATAAAGCTTATACTTTGTACTTTAAATATTTTCACTACAGGCCTTATGGGAGTATATGGGGGGGTGTCTTTTTTCTTATCTCATAATTTCTCATAAAAGCATTTCACAAGCAGAATTACCACAATTTTCAAAGTTCTCATACAGTATGAGATAAGCTTTTTAAACATCGATGTACAATGATGTAAAGTGGTACTACTTTTTGTAGTTTCCAAAAGGCCTATAGTGAAAATATTTAAAGTACGAGGTATAGCTACTACATTATTAATTTAATACCAACGCAATATACTCGTAGATTTAATAAAAGTAACCAGTAAATCTACATGTAATGAAGGTTTAAAATTGAATTTATGTTTTTAATTTGTTATTTAATTTTTTTAGGATTAAAAAATTTTATTTTATAGAAATTTTTAAATTATTTACACTATATCAAATCATATACTATATATTGATTACATCATTTACCTGTACATACCTGTACTATAACTAGCATCAATAAAAATAAAATTGTGATATATGTATGTATGCAATCTTCACTTCAGAACTAAAAATAATTTAATAGATATAATTCTTGTAATAATCATTAGTGAAAAAGAAAGAATTAAAAAGATATACATACATACATACAGTGCATATATATAGTAACCTCATATTAATGAAAATATTTTAAGCATCCTTTTTCCTACCGTTTTAATTTTCTTTTTTTCTAAATTTATTTGTGGCTTTTTTTGTTTTTCCTCTTATATAATGTTTTCTCGTTTATGCAACGTAAATGAAAGTAAACATAACGTGAAAACCTTTAAATGGACGACCCCAAAGACTTGAGTCCACTCAAACCATTGTACAAATATATAAAGAACGAAAAAAAAGAAAAAAAAGGAAATTTAAAGAGACTTCCATTATGTAATGCTGGACCGAAATGAATTGTATTATATATACATATATATAAAGAATAAGGACCTTTTTTGTATGTATGTATGTATTTTTATGTACTTTTATTAATTATACCCAAACGTCTCATGTCCCTGTTGCAATGATTATCACCGACGTCGACACCGGCACACTAAACTCAAGTATTTCCTTTTTAACATTTATAAATATAATAGTAGTTTTTCACATTTATAGTATAAATGTACGTATTTAGCCGACAAACAACAAGTAAAATATACATATGTACATACATATATGTGAATGGGTGTTAAAAATCCCTTAAGATGTACATATGTACATGTTTATACTTTTTGTGAATTATTATCACAATACACACACACACACACATACAAACAATGTTAAAAATATAATAAAAATGTGGGTGATTTTATCAGATCTTCAAGGATGAGATTATAAAAATGATAGTCAACAATATAAGTATATATAGGAATAGAGTACTTGATAGTAATTGTAGAGTATGTATATACATACATATGTATGTGTGTAAGAATTTTAAAGTGAAAAAAAAAAAGTTAAATAATTGCTATCGAAGGAATAACTATATAAAACAAAATAACAAGATATGCATTTAAATACATATGTACAAGTATTCTGAACGTATTCGAATAATCATATCCTTAAATGTACAATGCATATATAGAATATATCAATGGAAACCAATTCAAATTAAAGGACGAGATTTTTTTTTTTTTTTTTTTCAAAAAATAAAAAAATATAAAATAAAAATAAAACAAGAATAAATAAGTTAAAGCAAGTTAAAGTCACTGGAACAAAAAAAAAAAAAAAAAAAAAAACAAAATGAAAGTTTGTATTTGTTTTTTGTCTTTATACATTTTACAAAGAGTTTCTATAATGGCAAAATGAATCAAATGATGAACATATAAAATGTTTATATTTGTTCGAAGTAAAAAGTTTTTAACTTGAAAATATGTAATTGAATATATGTACATACATGCCAGTACATACATATTTAAGTATGTATATACATACTATGCAACGATACATACATATTTACATATATTTTACTCGATATGCATTCTATCATGCATTTACAATGTGTGTGTTTATTTTTCTCATAATTTTCTTTATTGCTACAAGAATGCTGTCATCATCAACATATCATCATGGAAATGCCACTATAAAATCCAAGTATGATTATATGTACATATATACGGTATATGAAAATCTATGTACATACATATATGTACATATGTATGTACATATATGAATAAATACACAAACACACCTAAATGTACGTTATATATATGTGTATACCTTATGTGTATGTTTACATTTTTATTTGAAAATATATTTTCTGAAAGCTATACATACATATGTACATAGATACATATACATATGTATTAACTGTTCGCCTGAAGCTTGGCGAAAAATAAATTCAATTCCCTTTTGAAATGATAGAGAATTTGTTAAAAGGGGATCCATACTTACATATGTACGTACATACATATATTTATGTTATATTACAATGTACATTAAGCGATGACAAAAATATTGTATATATGTATATGTAAATATGTATTTATATGTTTGCAAAATATATATATATAAATATAAGTGCATACACAT
Organism: Anthrax anthrax; assembly: GCA_963971155.1. NCBI lineage: Eukaryota > Metazoa > Arthropoda > Insecta > Diptera > Bombyliidae > Anthrax > Anthrax anthrax. The sequence goes on along the minus strand of OZ020121.1, from coordinate 26,991,466 downwards.
ACATCCATATATATGTTATGATCTGTATATATTGTGTATTGTGATAGATATACTGTTGATTTAATGCAAAAATTTTGTATAAAAAAGATAGAGCAATATTACTTGAAAAAAAATTAAAAAAAAAAAAAAAATTCAATTAAAAAAAAAACATACATATGAAAATGCAAAATATAAATATGAATTCTATATATAGGTTATTTATATACATATGTACATATCTGTTTATACAAAACATAAATGTTTATTTATACGTATATTGTACGTACAATATATTAAATAATATTATATATTTTTAAAAACGACAGAGAGAACAGTGGCAGCAGATCGTAGAACAAGCCAAGGCCCATTCCGGGCTGTCGAGCTGATGATGATGATGATTTTTAAAAACGGATACAAAAAAAATAAAATAAAATAAAATAAAATTATAAATATGGTTATTTTTACGTACATATTCATCCGTATGTTTTACATTAATTTCGATATATACGAGTATATATGTAAATGTGTGTAATTTACAGATTACATTATATACATATATCTACATATATAGGTTTTATCATTTTATATACGTATATACATATGTATATGTATACTGTAAACAGATTATACCTATATGTATATGGACAACGATTTTTTTTTTTAAAAAAATTTCTACATAATATGTGTACATATGTAAAAATATATTTGTACATACATATGTATGTATGTATATCCTCTAGAGAAAGAAAATCAAAATTTATATCCCTTTAAAAATATCATTTTTATATTTATTTTCAAACTAAAATCCTTTTATATTTTAGTTTTTATTTTATTACAAATCATTTGAAATTTTATTAAATTTTGTACTGATATTTTATTTACTGTATAAAATATTTCCTTTCATTTTATTTTTATTTTATTTTGTGTGTGTGTGTGTACATAAACGTAAAATTTTATTTTCAAAAATATTTATTTAATACAATAATCATCATATAATCATATGATAGTAATCATATTATATTTGAAAAATGAAATAAAATAAAAATAAATAAAAAATAAAAACCGTTGAATAAAATATTCATTTATATTCATTTAAATAATATATTTTTCCGTTAAAATAATTTTAATTTTCCTTTTTTTTTTTATAGTATGTATGTATGTATGTACATATGGTAATGATAATTTTTAAACAATAAACAATTTTACGTATTTCTTTTTAAATGACACACACACACACACGCTTATGTATGTATGTATGTGTTTGAATATATATATTAATTATGAATATTATTCAAATTTTCTAAATTTTAAAAAAAATAATTTTGAATGTGTTACAGTTTATGACAAATTAAAGTAATTGATAAAAAGGGTTTACATATTATTATCATTAAAAGAAGATAAATTTTTATATTTTTGATATGTATGTATATACATACACTTATTTATGTCATCTGTTGTACATATACGCATACTATATAATAATGTATACATGTGAATATTTTATTTCAAATATATATTTATTTTCATTTTTTCTATGTTATACATACATACATACATATTGTACATGGGTATATGGTGGTATATCCTTATTCCTTTAGCTTGAATCCATAATGAATTATCAAAACGAAACAAAACGTAAAATAATATACGTACGATACATTTAAGTAGTACATTAAAATTAAGTTTTACAAAATGAATTGAATTTATACTTTATACTTTAAATATTTTCACTACAGGCCTTATGGGATTATATGTGTTTTTTTTTTTCTTATCTCATAATTTCTCATAAGAACATTTCATAAGCAGTGGTACCACAATTAACAAAGTTCTCATACAGTATAAAATGAGTTTTTTAAATATCAATATACAATGATATAAAGTGGTAACTAATTTTTGTTATTTTCCATAAGGCTTGTAGTGAAAATATTTATTAATGTATAAAGTATTAATTTCAGATATCACGCATATTTTTTTTGTGTTGTTTCGTTTTGACTAATTCAGTTGTAGTTGTAGATTCAAATTTATACAAAATAAAATAAAAAAGTGTTAAATATATTTGTATGTATGTATGTATATTAAAACATATAAAAAGGATTTATTTACATTTATGTATATGTGAACATACTTAATAATTTTGTAAGTATACATAAGATGTATAATATGTATAATAAGATATATAAGCATTTAACACATAGACATATGTATGTACAATGTATACATATATATATGCATATACATACATTATACATACTTTACCAGGCATGAATATTAATTTTAATTTCAAGTGTACTTTGTAAAAGATTTTATATCAACATAAATATACATACATATACATATGTACACTTTTATAAATATACCAGGATATATACATAACATTTAAGCTTTATTATTATTTTGTAAGCTTTATTTCTATATGCGATCATCTTCATTAACTTAGATGGTATGGTATGTTTCATGTTAAATTGGTATCACAATAAAATGTACATATATGTATTAATAAGTATATACATGAGTATTTTAAGCATATATGTACATATATATTGTATATAATGTACGTTTAATATACATAGGTATACATACACATATAATATTCAATATGTTTTTAGACAATATTCACATGTAGTCATGTATATATATAGTTATTTACTATGGTTTTCATTATATTGAATATACATATATTAAATATAAGGAGATTTAATGTACACACATACATACATATGTACATATAATAAAATAAATATACTCGTATATATGTATATACATATACATATGTAAATATATAATGTAGAATAATCATCTTCATTTTAATAATGATTATTGTTTTCATTTTGTTTTCACCAATATAAGTAAAATTAAAATATTTAATTATTATTATTATTATTATTATTGTTATTATCTTTATTTTGTAAATTATTCGTTTTTTTTAATTATAATTCTGTATATTCTTATCATTATTGATTAATATTGTAAATAATTACTAAAATATCATTATAAAAAGATTATTTTATTGAAATCCTTAAATATCCTTAAAAAGAAAAATTAATCCTTTTATTTATTAATTTAATAAAATTGTAAAGTAAGTAAATATTTATTTTGATTTTTTTTTTTTTTTTTTTTTAATAATGAAATTAGAAATGATCATTTAAATAATTTCGTGTTGTGTTGTACATTAAAAACAAAAAAAAAAAAAAAAAAAGTGGAAATATTTTAACCCACCCATATACAATACTGTACATGTAAATGATTAAATTAATGGTTTTAATTGTTCTGTAATTGAGATTGAAACTAGAACATTTGAATGTAATTTGTCTTATAATTAAAATATTGTTTTAAAAAAAAATATATACCTATATACTATATTGTAAATTATGAATTTATGTTGATATTAAAAAAAAAAAAAAAAAAAAAAAAACAAAAAAAAGAATACAAATGAATTCTTTGTTTTAATTGTTATGCATAACACTTACATATATTGGCTAAAAAAAAAAAAATAATTTTAAAAAGAAAATTAATATTTCAAAAATTAAATAAAATTTATTACATTCACATATATTATGAGAAAATAAGTATTTTAACTTTTTTAAAAATTTTTATTATATCAACCATAGATGGATGATCTTAGCCGACTTTTAATCTGTAAGCAAAATACAAAAAACAAAAAAAAAAAAAAAATTAATTGTTATAAAATATTATATACATTGTAATTCATGTATAGTATATATAATACGAGTACCTTTTACAAATAACTCCTTGAATTTCATTCTTTTCAGGATTTTAACTTATACAATAACAATGTTTACATACATATGTACATACATATGTACATATTTACATGCATGCATAAAACTAATCATGTAAGTACACAATGCAGAAACAACCATTATAAAGTGGTAAGCTGTTATAACCCATGCAAACAACATGTACATATGTACATACATATATGGATGTATTTTAAAGTAAAGCCTAGAAAGTAACAATAATTCTTCTTTTGTACATACGTGAATAGCATAATTAAGGACTTTAACAACACAAATACGTACATATGTATGTACATATGTATATATATATATAGATATAGATATACATATATTTCACATACATATGTGTTCATGTACATAAACATATGTACGTATATTTATATGTATGTATGTATTGTGTATGTATATAAATATGTAACATTACACTGCATATTCACGTAATATACATCGTCTTATATATGTATGTAGAAAATATACATATGTATGTATGTATATGTACGTATACATTACATTATATGTATTTTATAATGTGATAGAATCCTGATGAACATAACATTACGAAGAAAATAATTTAACATTCAACCCTTTAGAATAAACTGAAAACAAGTAAAAATCATGTTTCTATTATTCCCATTATTTTTTAACCAACGCATTGTATTTTATTGTTGTCTACATCATCATCATCATCATCATCAACATCATCATCATTGTCCCAATATTAAAAGACCTATCAAATTTAACCACCCTTTTTTCCATATTTTAGAAAATATACATATATGTATGTACGTGTACAATACACATGCCTGTGTGAATGTACATATAAAAAAGAACAAAAGAAAGGAATTTTTATATATACCACTTACATGCAATATATAGCAAGTGAACCATTACTTTATATCGTATAATTCCTTTTTTATTACATAGTATAATTCCTGTAAAAGGATAATGTATAATGTACGAATTATACATACATATATATGTATCTATAATATGTATATATGTATATACACAATATAAAAATTTCTGTGGTATATGAGATTTTTCTTTGATCGTGCATACGATATAAATTGTACATATGCATGCATACATGTATTTAATTATAAAGATTACAATATAACGCATATAGTATGTATGTACATATTTTTAACATACATATATGTACACAATAATTACATTATATGTACATATATTTATAATATGAAAACTTTTTCAGTTCAAATATACTCGTATGTACATTCTTGGTACGGATTTGCGGTTATCAAAAAGGGGTGTTATTTATTATGATGGTTTGGAACAGATTTGATTTAAAAGATATATTATTGTTTGTATGCATATGTATGTATGTAAAAACATATAAAGATATTTATATCATTATAAATAAATAAATATTTATTTGATGTCTAGTTGACTGAATAAATAAATTTAAATTTGTTAAAAAATGTGTTATTTCATATCTACTCTATATAATATGAAATTTACATATATTTATATGTATAATTTTTTCGTTAGAATATATATATACATATATATATATTTTTTTTTTCATATAGTACATACATATATACGTTACATACTCGTAAGGTACAACAATATGTAGATAAACATATCGTACATTAATATAACAAGTAATTATACTTTAATCTTAATCAAAGCGTTTTATATTCATTTTCATATTTTAACATTTTGCAGTCAATTTATAATTATGTATGTACATACATACTATATGTACATTTATAAAAATATTTTGATTTATATTTATAAATTGAATATGTACTAATTAAGTTAATAAAAATGTATGTATATAAACATAAATATTTTGATTGTATGTTTCAAAGAATTCTAAAAAGTGTATCTTAATTTACAAAGAAAATAATAAGAAAATTAATTAATTGTATGGGAATTTATATTAAAAGGAAAATACATTTTTTTTTTTTTTTAAATAAAAATTTCCAATATTCTGGATTTTATTTAATTTTATTTTTACTTTTCTTTACAATTTAAATTTAATACTATATTAATTATTAATGATTAAGTTTGTTTTTCATTCAGAATTGTTTTTTGTTGTTTCCAATTTTTATTTTAATTTTTATTTTAGTGTTTGTCTTTATACAAATACATAGTTTCAAAAAAAAAAAAAAAAAAAAAAAAAAAAAAAAAATGAAAAACACAAACCGAAGTAAAATCTATAAATAGCAAAAAAAAAAAAAAAAAAAAAAAACCCAAAATAATAAAATTTATAATCATTAATAATTATTTTTAATTTGATCATTTTAAAATTAATTTGCACGATTGTGATTACAATGAAAAAATCTACATACATATATTAAATTTCCATTTCAATTCATTTATACATACATACATATATTACGTTTCTATTTGCTATTTATTTATTTATAAATCATAATTTTGTAATTTATGTGTATAAATGAATTGAATAAGACTTATTTTAATTTAGACAGTTTTTTTTTTTTTTTGTCGTATAATATCACTTAAAAATTTTAAATTGTTTGTTTTACTTATACTTAAATTACTTTTATTTAAAATTATGACACGCATTAATGAAATAGTAATCATTTTGTTGATTCAACTTTTTAGATTTTAATTTTTATTTTTTATTTTTTGAAATTGATTATTTTTTATTTTATTTTATTTTATTTTTTTTTTTAAATTGAAATAATTTTATTTTTTACAAATTTAAATTAAACTATAAATACAAAATAAATCAATGGTATTTTAGTATTTTTATTATTATATGAAATATTAAGTTATGTGCTATTTCAAGGATAAAAAAAAAAAATAATAATAATAATATGACGATTCACGTACATTCATTATCTATAGAAAGATGATATAATAAAGAGTGTACCTATATATAATATATACAATAATTATGTGTACATTAATTTTTAATGTGGTTTTTAATCAATATCACTAATCACTGTCGTCACTATCATTTTCAGTTTTATTATCCTTTTTTTTAATGTTCTTAATAATAGTATTATTATTATTATTGGTGTTGTTATTATTACTGTTATTGTTGTTGGTGTTATTATTATTATTATTATTATTATTATTTTGATTACGAGACGGATTTAAAACACCATTCACGCCAAATAATTTTGCTTGTTCAGCTAAAAGTGCTCGATATATTAATACTGATGGTGATGCCGGATCATCAAATCTGTGAAATTACAGAACAAAATTAATAATAACACAATAAAAAAGAATAAATGAAGAGAAATATTTAAAATAAAATAATTAGAAAAAAAAAAAGAAAAAAAGAAATATAAAGAATATGTATATGTAATTAAGAAAAAAATAAATTACACACCCTTCTATTGGCATAGGACTTAGTTCATAAGTTGTTGTTGATTTACGGCCAAGGTTTATGATATTTGTATTTACTGTCACTGTTGTTGATGTTACATCTTTAAAAAAATAACAAAAATAAATAAATAAAACAAAATAAGTAAATACATATGTAGAATTTTTTGATTCGATGTTAGTTAATACTAAAATGTATATAAATAAATAAATATTATGTTATTGAAAACATGAAATTACATATATTATTGTACTTTTTTTTACAAATATATTTTGATCAAATACATGCAACATATACATATGTAATATGGTACTTGTGCATATATTATTTTTTTCAATTTTTTTTTTTTTTTTAAATTCAGTTTACAATTAACAAAATATTTTCTTGAAGCTTGCAATTAAAACATGTCCACATTTTTCTTCTTAATTACTTTTTTTTTTTTTTATAATATTCGAAAAATAAATACTACATCCTACTCTAGATATGTACATATGTATATGCATATAAAATTTTATTAAAAATTTACTTACTTGGCCTTTCATTGAATTTTTTGGGACTTGAAGGTGGTGATGGTGAATCCAATGATATAATTGATGTTGAAAACTTATCTGAGAAAGAAGAATTAAATCGAATTAAATTTACAAAACAAAACAAAACAAAACAAAAAAAAAACCAATTGATTTAAAAAATTATTTATAATTGAAAATATCAGAAAATGCCTCTTCTCTTTCAATTATATTGAATTTTCAAAGGATCTAATGTAGAAAATCATTACATTTAAAAAAAAAAAAAAAAATTAATAATTTTTATATTATGAACATTTATTATCACTCAACAATAGATATGATTTTTTTTTATTGATAAGCTATAAAATTCAATTTCATTTAATTTTAATTAAAATATACATACATACATATGTGTATGTATATTAAAAATGAATAAAAACATATTAAAATCTTAGGCTGTCTTCACATAGGGTGTAAAACATAATTCAAACACAAAATAAATAGATATTGATCTAGATTAGATATCAAAAATGTATAAAAATAATAATAAATTTAAATTTTCTAAATAATAAAAACCTTTCATAGATCATATTATAAAAATTCTGCAAATAATTTTATCATATTGTGATATATACGTATATAGTATATGTATTAATACATATATGATTTAATCGTATACCTTGTGTATACAAGTATACCATTAGTCCATAGGTGATGATTTAATGTGATTGTGGATTTTTTTTTTTTTTTTTTTAAAAAAACTAAAAATTTCAAAATATTAAAAAGCCAAGAAAGACAGAAATTAAAATGAATATGATTAAAGTTAATGAAATCAAAGAGCATGGTAAAGTGAAAAAGTTTTTATTTTTTTAAATAATAAATGTATGAAAATATTTCAAAATAAATTAAATTATAACAGGTTTGTACATGACAGCCGGCTATATATTATAATTTATAGGGGTTTTAATTAATATTAATTGTCTACGCTGATTTAAACGAACAAAAATAATTTAAAAAAAAATCAGTTAAGCTTTACTTTTAATATGCGCATTTGTATTACATATTATGCCGTTTCCTGTCTGTACGTTACCTAAAACATTATCAAAACCATTCAACAAGTTGAAAAATTGAATATACATACATATATATAAAATTTATGGGAATGCCACATAATCCACAAATATGAAATCCCCAAACAAAAAAATCCCTAAATATGAAATTCATATTTTTAAAATTTGTACATTTTACAAAAATTTTTAAATTATTATTTTTGAAAATATTTTCTTTCTTTTCTTTCATTTTAAATAATTATTCCAAACAATTTCAATGTATTTATATATATATTAAATAATGCACATGTATATGTGTTATTTTTAAATGATTTTCAAATACAAAATCCCCAAAAAATTATCGCGTGTGCGAAATAATGATATTGCTTTTACAACCTTTTTTAGGGATTATGTGTTGGGAATTGAGGATTATGTGGTCAACCCGCAATTTATCAATTAATTCAATACTAAATGGATTTAGTTTTTTTTTTTTTTTTTGTTTAATAATGAAATAGTAGATTTTAATGATTAATATGATGAATTAATTATGGATAAATTTTAAATTTTAGTAATAAAATTAAATATGTATTTAAAAATTTTAAATCGATTATTTTAAAAATGAAATTTAGTAAATGAATATGATTTTATATAAATTAATTGATGGATGAATTAAAAAGAAAAATAAAAATTAAAATATAATTTTTTTGTTTTTTCAACTGTTTTTTTACTATTTAAAAAAAAGAATGGTGTCTTATTCTACTTTAACAAATAAAAAAAAAAAATATCGTGAATTTTTTTTTTTTAAATAAAGCTAAAATAATATCCACATTCTATCGCAAAAATAAAAAAAAATAAAATCAAACTAAAAAAAAAACTAAATTCAAAATTTTCCTTTTATTTTTCCTTCAATTGAAAAGAAAATGCATGTAAATTTTAAAAATGAAATTAATTTCAACTCAAACTGAATAATAATAATAAAAAAAAAAAACACAAAAAACAAATTAAATAATTTAAAGAAAAATTAACTGTTAAGAAACCATTTCATTGCATATTTAAAAAAATTTTTTTTATTTTTTTTTTTCATTTTCTAATTATTGTATTATTGTAAAATTTAAAAAACAAATTGAATTGAATAGTATTTTGATTCATATTTAATTCACCATGAGAATAAAAGGAAAATTATAATTATATACATATAAATAAATTTTATTTTTTTTTTCCAATTTTCAAATTTTCAAATTTATTTTGTTTAATTTTATTTATTTTCCTTTCTTTTTTAATTTTGATTATATTTTTATTTATTTTTTATTTATTTTCCAATTATTCAAAATTTAATTTCACAATAAGAAATTAAATTGTTTCAAAAAAAAAAAAAAATGTTTTAATAAAACAACAATATCTTAGTATTCTTCACAAAATTGACATTTTATTCAAATTTATTCAAGTTTTTACTCATAAATTGAAAAAAAAAAAACAAAAAAAAAAAAAAATTATTTTTTTTTTTAATACACATTTCTAGTTTTTATAAAATGATTTTTTTTTTGTTATTTATTTTCTATTTACTAAAAATTAATATTTTGAAAAATATCTACTTTTTTTTTTTATATATTAAATCAAAATGTATGGAAATATTCGTACATGACATATATTATACACAGAATTTATTTAATTTAATTTTATATATTTACTTGTTTTTTATGATGATATTAGCTATTTTCTTTAATAAATTTTCAATTCAATTCAAGTTTTTCTTTTCTTTTTTTTTTTATTATATAATATAAAATTTAAAAAACTAAAAAAATAAAAAAAAAACTAAAATATGTAATCACAATTTCATTTCATTTTAATAGTATAAGAGTAAAATTATTATTTGTTTTTATTTGAATTCTTTATATTTTTGAAATTATCTTGTATTTTTTAAAGTTATTTCTTATTTGTTTTTTTTCTTTCTTTTTTAATATAAAAAGAGAATTTCATCACGTTTTGTTCTGTATTTTCCTTTTTTCTGAAAAGTGAATAAATATGTTTATTATTATTATTATTAATTTTTTTTTATTAGAAATGATTTCTTACAGTATTTTTCTTAAACACTCATAATATTTATTTCTAGTTTATATATATACTTATAAGCAAAATATCTAATGATTTGGAAGATTAGTTTTTTTTTTTTTCTTTTTTGTCTTATAAATATTTTACTAGTTGTTTCTTTTTATTATATATATATATATATATGTATATGTATATATATAATTTTTTATTTTTATTTTAGTTTTAATACTTTTTTTTTTTTTTTATATAAATTTACTAAATATTTACATTCTATAAATAATATCATTTTTTGTTAACTAACAATTTAATTCTAAACAAAATATATAAAATTAAATGAATACAGAACATTGAAAAAATCTAAAAAAAGCAAATAAAAAAAATAATTTTTAATAAAAATTAAATATTATACAAAATAAAATCTATACCAAAAATTATATGAATTGAGTATACAGTGATACAGTATAACAATTAAATAGGCACATTATTTAAAAAAAAAAAAAAAAAAAAAAATCAGAATATTGTTTAGCAAAAATTCCAACATAATGAATATGGTCCATTATAATCTTTATATTATAACTTCGTGGACTGTTATTTGTCAATCTTTGTATCACTGTGTTAAAATTACAATTTGAGATTATTTTTTATATAAACGCATAATATGTGGATTGAATTTTAATCCTTTTTTTTTTTTTTTACAAATTCATTAATCTCAAATAATTTGAATTTTAGAAATTAGTTCATCTTTTTGGGAATACAAAATGCAAATTATTTTTTTTTTTTTTAGAAATCCCACATAAAAAACAAAAAACAAAAGACAATAATTATTTTCTTACGAATAAATAAAGAAAGAAAAACGAAACATATACTGTAAATTTTTTAACGTTCAATAAACATTGATTGTCCGATAGATATTTTAAATTGAACAAAAGAAATTAAAACGTATTAAAATGTCAATTGCTTTTTCATTATTTTTTTTTTCGATTATTTTGAATAATCAAAATGTATTAAACGTATGAAGTTAATTTTGATTTGATCAATCGTATATATTTTATTTACACTTTATTAATTTTTTTTTTCTTTTTTTTTCAGACTAAATTGTTACTTGTATATTTACAACGTTTACACAATCTTATGGATACCAACTGATTCCGCAATATAGGCAATAAGATATAAATTTCGTAATTTTTAAATAAATTTTTGTTATAAATCTAAGCATTATAAATTTTTATTCTAAATCGTTACGAAATTCTTGATACATCCATCAAATTTATTGATTAGTTTTTATATATTTTGTTGAATTCATTAATCATTTACCTAATAATAAAATATAAATATTATTAAAAATTATAACAGCTTATGAATAGGGAATTTTTCGAATCCTTATAGTTTTAATTTTTAAAAAAAATTTTCTTTTAAACTAATTTATGTAGCTGAAAATTTGATTTTAAATCTAAAAAAAAAAAAAAAAAAAAAAAAATTACATAATTGAAGCACATACATTATATATTATCACTAATAATTAAAAATAAGAATAATAAAAATAATCTTATTTTATGATTGTAAATTGGTATACTAGTTAATTAAAAATTACATATTTGTTTGATTTGTATTAAAATTATAAGTTTTTTTATTATTATTATTATTTTTGTTATTAAAGAAATAATAAATAACTCAACAAAAATATAAACTTAAAATGATTGTACATGTATAAATGTAATTTAATAATTAAATAATAATAATTTTAACTAATTAATAATTTACTACCTGTTGTTAAGTTTTTGGATTTAAATTGTATAATGAAATTCATTTTTGAATGTAAAAATTACTTGTATACAAGCAGAAAATTGTATGAATAAATTATATAAATTAAATATAAAAGATCATTTATATTATTTTTTATATTCGTTCTTTTTTTTTTTTTTTTTTTTTTTTTAATTTTATTACGTAAGTAACATACATATGTATGTTAAATATTTCAAAATTTTATTTCTATTCAAGTAATAGAAATTGTTATAATATTTAATGACGAGAAGTATAATTTTTTTTTCTAATTATATATTTTTTTCTTGTATTTTATTTATTACAATATTATAGTTCTTAATTATTGTGAACTAATTGCGATACGAAATAAAAAAAAAATATTAAAAAAGAAAGGACGAAGGTAATACCAATTAAAAAATGAAAATGATAAAAAAAAAAAATTTTTTTCTATTGAATAAAAAACAAATCAAGTAAAGTACAATAATAATGTTTTCAATTTTAGTACATACATACATACACACATACATTTATATATTTATACACATATCACATATGCATAAAATGAACAATATAATGTATATTAAACACATTTAATTTTATACTGAATGTTATTTTACACAGCAATAAGTGAGAAACAAGCAATATCTTTTTATTTATTTATTTATTTATATTTTTTTTATTTTCAAATCAATGAAATTTAAGTTTTTTGCTCAATTTCTGTCGTCCATTCCATTCCGTTGTGTTCCTTTGCCTTATCATTATCGTCTATTCAAAATCCATAAAGTAATTTTTTTATTTATTTATTTCAAAATTAAATACGATGTATTTATTCATTTTTTAAATGAAAATTGAAATCAAAAAGTTTTTTAATTTTTACATTTTTAACATTTTATGAAACAAAGGAACGCATGAAAAAAAGAAAATTATTTTTTATTTCAATTTTGAAATATTTAAAAAATAATTTTATTAAAAAAAAAAAAAAAAAAAAAATGAATATAACTTTTTTTTTTTTTTTAAATATAAATATATTTGTTTTTTCCTATTTCGAGAAATAGAGAATATATGAGAATTTGTCCACGTATTTATAACGAACATATTACACTAAAAAAAAAAAAAAAATAGAACTTATTATTTTTAATAGATTTAAAATTTAAAATTTAAACACATTCATTCCAAGATAATACGATTTTTTACTATTTCTTATTTTTTGAAAGACAATTCATTTCTGATGTTATCATAAATACATGGACATAATAATAAAAAGGAATAATGAAACTATATTATATATATTATAAGTAAAAATATTAAACATGAAAACAAAAATATTGTATATGTATGCCAATAAAAATTTCAAATATGTATACATAATCCTTTAAACAATAAACAGAATTGTCCTTATGTATTTCTTTCTTTTGATATTCTATTTTGATTTAAATTGTTGAGAAAAAGGAAAAGGAAAAGGATAGGAAAAGCTATAATTGAAATAAAATATTAATAATAATAAATTCAATTTAATTGAAATAATGAAAATACTTTTTAAACAGTGAGCAAAAAATAAAAATCAATATTAACAAATTAAAAAAAATAAAATAAAAATAAAATAAGAAAAATAAAAAATTAAAAATTTATATTAAAAATATTTCATACAAGAACTTGAGACAATAAAAATTGATATAATGAAAATACTTTTTAAATAGTGTAAAAAATAAAAAATACAAAATATGCAAAAATCAATATTAACAAATTAAAAATTCAAAATATGTAAAAATCAATATTAATAAATTGAAAAAAAAAAAAAATAAAAAATAAATTAAAAATTTACATTAAAAATATTTCATACAAGAACTATTCGAAAGAGAAAGAGATCGAATTCGAAAACATTATTCAAATGACAATAATCCATGGTTAAAATTAAAAATTTTTCAAAGTGAATGCATAAAATCATCCAGTTTATCCATTATATCGTTACGATAAAATCGGCAATCTTTTACATTCAAACTTTTTTGCAATAAGACTTTTTTTCCAAACTTTTTTCTTGTCTGTAATGAATTTTAACTAGTTTAGAATGATCAGTGCTGGAACGGTAATGGAAAATGTTAATCGTTTTAAATTTATTATTTATATTTATTTCCTAATATTTTTTAATTCAAAATTCATAATAATAATAAAAGTTCTTTTCCAACTTTATTAAACTTGAAATCTAAAATTATAAACTGCATAACCAAAAAGGACATGACTAGCTACGTTTGAGTTAAAAAATGGGTTAAACTTGAAAATGAGAAAAGGTTTCGATATAAAACAAGAGTTTTATTTTTATTTGACACTAACTGTGTGGACTACCTTTCAATCAGACCACTAAAATCTTTCACCGTGAACTAGTCCAATTAGCAGGTTTTACTGTATTATATTTCTGTACCGATAATGAACACCAAAAAATTCTTCAATGAAATTTTTGCAAATAATTACATAAATTTAGTATGATGTATGTATGTATACGAAATGGTTTTGAAGATTGTCGAAGATTGTGAAGATATATTATGGATATGCATTTGTTTCTGACTTTTTTTTTTTATTATTTATATTCTTCTTCTTATCATCTAGAGATTGAAAAATTTTCCTATTAGCTAGTAAATCGCAACCTTAATAAACTTACGAATCTATGTACATTCAATTTTTTTTTCAAATCTCCCTAACGATGCATTAACACTAAAATTTGCATTTAAGACACCTAATAAACGTATTAATACAGGATACATTGCTTTTATATAATCGAATTATTATTAATTAAAAAAAAAAGAAAAAAAAAAAAAACTGAACACTATTTAAAGTATTCTTATCTAATTGAAATTCAATTAATCTATAAGTTCAATTCACTTTGATATAATCAACAGTTTTATGTAGTGCCATGAAGAAAATGAAGAACAAATGAAGAAAAATAGAAAAAATGTTTTTCATCATTTGTCTGTACTGTCGGCATCGAAACTGCCCTACCCCAAAAGTTCACTCAGCTTTGAATGAGTAAACGTAATAAAAAAAAAAATTATAAGAAAATTATTTATGTACAATTGGTAATTTTAGTGCTTAGTTTTTCTGTGTAAATTATAATTTATTGCTTTTATGCATTTTAACCAAACCTACCATCTTTTTTTTGTACTAAGTATATATTAGTCCTTTGTTGCACATTATTTGTGGTTGATTGTGAAGATGATGATACACTTTTATTTGATGTTGGTGTAATCTTTCTCTTAAGTGGTAAATCATCATCAGAATCACTAAGAGTTAAATCAACCTAAATATAATTAAAAATAAATAAATACGAAAGAAAAAAAAGAGAAAACAAATTTTATTATTGAAATTATTAAAATTACAGTTTCGCTGTTGGTAGTTGAAGTTGGTTCATTATTATTAGTTGATGGTGTATTCGCTGAAGCCGGTAATGATGGTGTCGCTGATGTTGAATTTTTCGTAGCAGTCTTTTGTTCAATTTCTGTTGTTATAACTTCTATAAATTGTTCAAATTGAATAAAATTTTTAAAATATTTATTTAACGAAAACAATAGCATGAAATAAAATTATTTACCTAGATCATCTGATATAACTTCAATTTTTTGTTTTGCTTTTGCTGGTGTGTCAAGTACTTGTGCATCATTTGCCATAAGATGTGTACTCCATGATCCATCCTTATGTAATTGAATTTCATTATCACTGGCAGACAAAAGTGGTGATGCCAGAACTTCTTGGAAATATCTAGGGAAAAAAACATGAATTTTCAGACTTTCCTGCAAATTTAATTTAAACTTTAATATTAATCAAATATATTTACCCGTCAATAACTAAATTATCATAAATAGCTGGTTTATCACAGACCGGACAATTCCATGTTGGTTTACGTTCGTTCATTTGTAGGTACAATGATGCATCGAAACATTGTAAATGAGAACACGTTGATGCCCTATACAATTTAAAAAATAAAACAAATTTTTTTAATGGCATGTAATTTTTTGATAACTGATTATAATGAAATAGTAACAAGATTTACCTGCATGGTATGGTCATTCGCATTTTACCCAAAGGACACATCAATGACACTTTTAACATTGTTGTAGCTACTTCACAATCAGCATCTTCTGTTAATTTCTCCTTAACTAAATTTAAAAGTAAAAATATATTTACAAGTGAAAAAAATTGTTATATATTTTATAGTTACTTACTTAAGGCTCTTGTATAATCAGCCGGTTTGATTCCTTTTGTTTTCATTCTACTTAATAATTGTTGTGATGTTAATTTTTTCACGAGGTACGCTGAAATTACATAGCCCCGCGTAAAATCAGGACACCATTGTACTGTAATATTATTTGTAACTGTTGGTGATAATTTCACGTGAACTGTCACATTAACTGGTCTTGGTGGTCTTTTTGGTTCAACATTAGGACGATTCGTTGGTATCGGATTCTTTAGAAATAAATAAATAAGTTAAGAAAAAAATGTAAATTTTTAAAAGTACTTCAGAATGTAATTTTTATTTTATTTATAAAACATACTGGCAATTGGCATAATTTATTATTAACTTTAACTATAACATTTGGAGGAAAGCAATCATCTTGTTCACATGAAGTTTCTAACAGACAAAATCTTAATTGAACTTGAATTGTATGTTCAACTTTTGAACCGGCTCTTATATCACGATTAATTGCTATTTCTGTTGCTTGCTGTGGTGTTAATGTGAAAAAGAATGCTGCCTCTTGTAACCGTTGATTTGTTGATGGTACTAATGTTGATGGACGTAATAATGTAGCAATTACATCATAGAATGCTAATTTCTTCAATCGAACATCTGGATGTATTGGATAGCCTTGTGTCATATTATTAGAAAATGGAACAACTAAATTATTGGCAACTATATTATTGCTAACTATATTATTGCCAACTATATTATTTCCAACTAACGCAGCTGCAGTCCGAACATCCGGCTGCACTGGTAGTTGTATCTGTGGTTGATACATTCTTTTTGGATCTGGTGGACCAATATCTATTGGTGATGATGATCTGTCTTCTGAGCTGCTATTAGTTTATATAAAAAAATATATATTTAAAAAAAATTCTATTAAAAAACAGTAAATATGAAAGAAATAGAAAGAATATAGAAAAATACAATAAAAATATCAAAGGTTAATTAATAAATTAATTAACATACCTATTACGATCAATTTCACGGACTTTATTAGCGACTTCGTTGAAATTTAATTGTAATAATTCAAACGCACGTTTCTGTAAATCACTTTTTCTTCCAAAATGCTGTATGTTAAATGCAGATAGTAAATTTTGTAACTCAAGAACACGAAAATATGTTATCATATTCTGTAAAAAAAAAAAAGAAATAGAAAAGGAAAAGTTTTATTAAATTTTTTTCATTTTTTTGGATTAAAACGTCAGACTTTGTGTGGGCATAATTTAAATAGAAAATTAGTGTTATTCCATTATAGAGAAATTTGTATGGAAATTTGACTTTTTCAATTAAAAAACACAAAACATTGAATATCTCAAGATGATATCCTTCGATTTACCTGAAATTCTCAGGGATTGAAGATATTATTGGGGGACATCTTTTTTTATAATTGGTACAAAATTTTCTATACAAAAGTTATACAAGGTGACCCAAAAACCACTAATTTTTTTGCATAAAATACATTTTTGAACTTTGGATTTCCTTTATCGAATTCAACACATGCCATATGCATTTAACACGACTTAAATACACGGGATGATTCAAAAGATATGTGCGATTATATGACGTCTTGTATTGCACGTGTCCAAAAATTTTCAATCCCCTGTATTTCAGAAAGGATGGGTGAGTTGGCCATATAATCTCCAACACGAAATCCTCAAAAAAGTTGAAAAAACATTTTCAAAAATAATATGTAATTTAAAAATTTGGGTAAAAGGTAGGTATAAATTTTAAGAATAAGAATCTCATATTTAGAAATTTTTTGTTTGGGGGTTTTGTGTTTTGGCGATTTCGTGTCTAGGGGATTAAGTGGCGTTCCCGGGGTGGGTTTTAGGCGAAGGGATCTATATTTCGTTTTTATAACATAGGCACTTGTTGTTGTTAGTGATGCTTCTTCTTATTCTTTTGCGTTCAATTTGTATAAATTCGTCTTTTTCTATCTTTACGACAGTTTTGCTAGATTGGCGTTTTATAAACGAAAACAACAACAACCACACGGGAGCAACATAAATCATAAACATAAATTTTTATGTTGTATGATTAAGTCGTGCCTATGCTTTACAGTAGAGAGACCCTATATTGCCAGCAATATTTCATGATAGGCAATATTGCCATTGCCTCAGGAAGCAATATTTTTGACATTTCAGTATATTTGAGACTTCTCCTTCTTTCTGTTTCTTATAAATTTTTGAAATATTTCCGCAATATTTTGCCCATAATAAGGCAATACGAACTGTCAAATAAATGTTGCTTTCTAGGGCAATATTCCCAATGGAGACACTCTGTTAAAAACAAACGACTTTTTCTGATCTACACGATATCGGATATACCAATTTTAGATATAAACTGTGAGAGCGAGAGGGGGACAACTGAACAAACAAATGTGAGTTTTTACAATGCCCCAGTATTTTTTTGATTCATTTTAGATAACATAAGACATTTATCAAATTTTGGGTAAAATCACTGAGAGAATATAATAAAATTTTTTTACTTAAATGTAAAGTAGGTAGATATATGTATGTATGTATATAATTTATAATTAAATTGAAGTTTTTAATCTAAATCATACCATGTAATATTTTCCATTTATTTTTATATCACAGGAACATTACTGTCCGGATACTTTTTGAGTCACTGTATACATACCTACATGTATCTAAACAACGGATTGAAAACTGAACTTTTTAATTAACTCTAAATAACTAAAAAATGAAAGTTATTTGTTCAAAATAATATGTATTTAAATACGTATTTATTCATTTTGAAATTTTGATAATTTGTTTATTTATGAGAAGAAATTCACTATTCCGTTAGTAGAAAATTTAAAAAAAAATTTTTTTTCTTTTTTTTTTTTTTTGTCGAAATAACATTACATATCATATCATATTGACATTTTTAAGTATATATATACACATATATATATGTACATGTATGTACATATGTACAATATAATTATATATACGTACAGTATATTTAATATCTACTTATATATATTTACTAAAATTACTAAATTATATTTCAAATGTAAAATTGTTTAAAATTTATTTTTATTCAAATAATTAAAAAAATTGCGATTAAATGAGAATTAAAAATAATAATAATTAATTAATACTGAAATAGTTACCATTAATATCCCTATTTCTAAATTGCTCCATTTTATTTTCTTTCTTTTTTTTTTATCTCTCTACTTTTTGTATTATTTTTTAAACTTCAATAATTAATATAAGAAATTCATTTTTATTTTTTCACTATTATTATTGCTTAAAAATATCGTCTTTTTTCACTGTTAAATTTTTAAATGTATGTATAAATTGGAAAAAATAATTTAACAAAAAAAAAAAACAAAAAAAAAGTGTACAACTTAAAACAAATTTTTAATTTTATGTATGCACTATTCTGATTCTTCTTTCCGTTCGAATTGAAGAAAAGAAAAAAAATATTAAGCCGATGGGAAAAACGGTGTTTTAGAAATTATTGCTTTTATATACTAATACAAATACAAATGTACACTACATTTAAATTTTTAAATATATAACAACATTTATATATAAATATATAACCCAAAAAACAGGTATACATATAAAAAGGATGTATGTATATAAATTAATAAATGAAAATTTGTATAAAATGTTTTTTTAGATTCATTTAATTTAGTTTTTAAAAAAAAATTTTATATATGCCTTCTTCTTATTGTAGATAATTGTTTTTTTTTGGGAATTTTTTATTATTTCCATTTACACATATACATGTTGAGTTGAATAATAGAATAGCGAATATTTCCAGAATTACCATTCCATTTCAAAATATTTAGTGTAAACGTCAAGAATGTCAAAACCATGTCAAACAAAACAGAAAACTCAAAATATTTTTATGGATGAGAAAAATATGTTCTATGAATATTGGTGTCAAATGATACAATTTTTTTGTTTGTTTAAAAGTTTAAAAATTTCTTTATCGGTATATAATAAATTTATATTTTTAGAGATATGTATCTATTTTATAATTTTGGCAAATGTTTGATCTTTATTATTATTATTTTTTTTTTTTAAATAAAAATTTTATATATACTATATATCCTCTCCTAGGTTAGAATATTTTATTATTTTAAATAAATTTTTATTATTATTATTTTTTTTTGATTCATCAAAAAACGATACAATCTCTTCTTATTTTCTATGTGTTATTCGTGCATAGGAGGATGTTTCAATCAAACTAAATAAATAATTATATTCATACATATGTATGTATGTATCTGGAATCTGGATCTGAATTTCAATTTCTTATTATTTAGCACTTTTAGTATTAATATTTAGCATGATATTTTTAATAGTTGCATTTCAAATTTATGACTTTTGTTATTTGTTTATATCTATTAAAACTTCATTATCAGCTGTTAAATGTTATTAGCAGATGCTAGTAAATAATACCTGTTATAAATAAAGTATGCTTTGCAATCACAATTTTCAATTGAATTTTGAATAAAATTTAATTTTTCTAAATTAACTAATTACATTTAATAACTAATAATTAATAATGATAATGATATCTTTTATATTACTTAACATTTTTAAATAAAATGGATTTAATTAAATATTTTTAACTAAAAAAAATTGGTATTTCCTATAAATAAAATTCATAACTTATACCATATGATACAAATATTTCATTTATTGTATTTTGTAATTAATTGCATTTATTTTTATTTAAATGGAAATCCAATTTTTTAAGTTCAGAAATCTAATTATTATCGTAAGTTCTATTAATTTGAAGAATTGTATTACTATAACCTCTATTTACAAATATTAAAAAATTCATTATTAAGTTAATAAAATTCTATGAATCTACAAATTCTGAAGCTATTATTTTGATAATTTCATACTGATATACTCCATATGGTATACTTTAATTATCTTTTAGCTTCCTCACAGATATAATGGGTATTTAAATCCACTTAAAAACAAGTAACTACATAAGTTGTTTTTTTTTTTTTTTTTTTTGTTAGTATCTAGAGTAGATTTAAAAGGATATTTGGAAAAAATAAATTTTAATTATTACTTACCTTAATTTCTTGAACATTTTTAGCTGCATTTTCTGCTTGAGTTTGTGACCGGGTTTTTCTCATTGTGTCTAATTCGTTATTTAACTTTTCAATTGCCTTTTTAATGAATTTTATTTTTATTTGAATATTTTTTAAATTTAATAATTCATGTATTTGTAATATGATAATTTAACTTATTTAAAATATTTATTTATTTATTATTATTATTTTATTTTTTGTTATTTTAATTAAAACAACACCATAAATTTAAAAGTCAGCAATTCAATTATTTATATGAAAATTTCTTTTTTTTTATTTCTTTATCATTTGTCATTTTGTCAATTAAGCAATTCAGAATTCAGTTACTACCAGTGATCAAAATTTTTTTACAGTACATTTCCCTTTAACACCCTCAAAATTTCCCTTTTTCAGAAGCAATTTCCCTTTTTATAATTTTTTGATTCAAATTTAATGCTATAAAAATTATATAAAAATTCAAAAGGTTTTTTATGCAAAATATGTATATTTTTATTTTATTTTAATTAATTACTGATAATGAGTTCATGTAAATAAAAACAAAAAGTAATATAAACGATATATAAATAACAAAAACAAATTTTTTTTTTAAATTTACATAAATCAAAATAAAAATACATTTTATAACTCATTTTTGTTTTCATGTACATACTATATGTACATACATAAACTGATCGAATTTTTTGATTTGACTTTGTTTTACATTTAATCATTTTGCATGTAAAATACTATCTAAGGTTTCTGTGTTTAGCCTGTTTTATAAATTTATTAGTAATTATTTCAAAAAAGCAATATTCCCTTTTTTTCGCCTAATTTCGGTCTAATTTCCCTTTTCCCTTTCAAGGCTTCGATTTCCCTGGAAACGGGAAATTTTTTTAGTTTTCATCAGTGGCATGGAGCTCAGTGGTTACTACTTTTATTGATGTAATCTGCGGTCTGCAGTCTCCAATTCTCCATTAGACTTTCTGAGTGTTTTTCTTTATTTTTTCCATAGGTAGAATAGAACGAACATAATACTGTTCGGAAAATTTGGAATAGAATGAATAGAGAAACAAAATAGAATAAATGGTTAATTAAAATGGCTGAAGAAAAAATAATTAAATTTTTTTTTGTTATTAGAAAGCTAGGTTTGAAAAAAAAAAATGAAAAATAAAATTATTTTATTATGATATAACCCTATTCAGCCTTTCGTTCTGGATATTCCAAACGAATAAAGAAACACGGAAAGGAACATTCGGAATATACTTTTTGAATAAAGATATGCATAGGGAACATTCTGACCGAATTTATTCTATTTTGTTTCTTTATTCATTATCATTCTATTCCAAATTTTCCAAACAATATTCTTCCGTGTGTTCCTCAGACTTGAAAATTTTTCTGTTGATCACGCTATACATGATACAATTTTTCGTTCAACTCGACCAAGTTATGTAACTTGCTTGATAAATGTATACGTTCTTTAAAATCCATTGATATATGAAAATAAAACTGTAGAATGTGGATATTAAATTGGATGTTCTCTTGGCTATTTTCTAGCCCTCAATGGTCTCAGTGCAAGTGAGGGATACTGGATACATTACTGTAAGTACTTATTGAATTTAGAATACCGGTATTTTTTAAATTCAAATTTAAAACAAATTTATATATTGTCAGTTACATCCAATACTTTAATTTTGTTCAACCTCTTTTGATGAATTTAACTAATTTAAAAATTAAATACAGAAAAATAATAAAAAATAGAAACAATTTTACTGTATTATTCAAAATTTTATTGCTTTGATTTATATAATTTTATATTTATGTTTTACTTGTAAATTATAATACATGTAAAATTTATCCTGATGTAAATTAGAAGAAAATTAAGAATTTTATAAATAACAATATGTATTTAAAAACAAGAAATAAAAAAAAAAAAAGTTAAATTCATTACGGTAAAGTATAATGATACATTTAACTATTTTTATGTTTAATAATAATATATACCTAATTATTATATTCTTGATTCCATTCATGATGAAGAACTCTATAAAATTAAGAAAAATAATATACTTAATGGCTAAAATTAATTTATAATCAAATTATTATTATTATTTTTTTTAACATGCATGTTGTAATTTAAGTGTTTGTATACATTTTTTAATTTGTGAAGATGAATTTAATCTCGAAGTTATACCAAGCTCAAATACAGTACTTAAAATTTCTGCTGCATATTCTTGTAAACAAATGACCATTTCAATTAAATTATTTAGCGCTGATGATGCAACTGTTGAATTTGAATCGCATAAACATTGTAAATATGCATTTAATGCACTTTTATTTGTATCATGATTACCAGGATTATGTTTTAAATGTCTAATTAATAAAACATATGCAATTGATCGGATTTGTGTATTTGGTGAAAATATTAATTCTAGTAAACGATCAAATATTTCATCTAAATAACCAAAACGTTTGTATGTTAAACTTTCAATTTCAAGTAATGGCTGTAATATAACATCTTCTGAATTTGAATGTTGAACAACATTTACAAGTGTATTGAAATGTGGTGAAATTTGATTTGATTGTTTCGATTGTGGCCCACTTAATGCAAATGATGCTACACCACGACTTTCAATATCTAATTGAGATATATTACTGGTGTTGCTGTTACTACCGCTAATGATATTTGCTATCGATGTTGATGTAGATGTTGATGGTTCGTCTATATCCATGGGAAGATGTTGTTGTTGTTGTTGTTGTTGATCATCTAAATCAAATTCTTGTTTGATTTCATCTTCAGCTAATTCAGTATTAAATGTTTTATGTTTTAATAATGATAATCCTTGCACAAGCTGATGTAATGGCGTATAATTACGATATTTTGATGCTAATTCTTGTAATAGACCAATATATTTTTCAATAAATATTAATGAACTTGTCGGATTTGTATTGATGTACGCTTGCAAAAATTCAATAAAACGGATCATAATTGTATAAACCTCTTTAGCACGTATATGATGTTTAAATAACGTAAAATAACAATCTAATGCTATTTGTAAACCTTGTTTATAAGTATCATCGAATATTAACGGTTGTAAAATTTCTAATACACGTAATACTTGCAGGAAACGTGATAAATAATGTTCGGAACGTAATGCATTTAATGACATATGTGTTTTACCTTGTAATAATGAGGATAAAACAGATAGCTGTCGTAAAAATAATGCTGGATGTGATGCAGCAAATTTACGTATTAATAATTCAGCATCGATAGCTAATGTTTGATCTTTTTGTGGATTTGGTATAGCTATTGTTGTTATTAAATAACTAATTATTTTATCAGAAGGACAATTTTTTATATTTTGTGCATTCATTTTACATATATCAATTAAATCATCATCTAAAAATTTTATTGTTGGTTCCATTAAATATAATTGTTGTAGAAATTTTAATTTTATGATATCATTACAATGATATTGTCGTACAAAATTAATTAATTGTCTTAAATCGAAATTTTGCAAATCAATAATTTTAAATAGTAAATTAATACGTGAATTTAATTTTTCACTAATTGTCTCATATTCTGTTTCAATTAAATTACTATTTACAGTAGCATTATTACCATTATTTATTATAGAAATTGAATTCATTTCATATTTATGAATTTCTTTTAATATGTATTCAGTAAACACATTTATTTGTTGTTCATTTAATATTAATATATATTTAAATTGTTCATGTTTTGGTATTGTTTTATCGCGCCCTTGCCATAATTTCGGATTATGTATTAATGCTTCAATAAAATTTAATACAGCACATGAATCATAATTTGTTTTAAATTCTTCTAATAATTTACAAACAGTTTCATATAATGTTGACCAATTAGATTGATGGCATAATAATGATAGCATATAAAAACGAAATTCATTATGATAATTACGTTTCAAATTAAATAATAAATCAATTTGTTGACTTTTATTGATTGTTATTAATTCAGAATCAACTTCTGATAACCAATCAATCAATATACCTTGTTTATCATAATTTTGTATATCGATATTACAATTATTCGATATTAATGTATTCTCATGCTTTATTTGTGGTGTATTTAGGACTCGTATTATGCAATCAATTACATTATCTATTTTACCATAATTTATCATATCATTTATGAATTTTTGTCCATTCTTTTCCAATTCAGTTAAATTTGCAGTTAAAAGTACCTACAAAAAAAGAAAAATTGATTTTATTATTAGTTTTTTTATGTATGATATGTTGAAATATTATGGATTATGACAAAAAGATCTTGAAGACAAACTCAAAAGTTAAATCTCAATTATTGAGTTACTAAAAACCATTGAAGGTTCTGCTTGTTTATTTTTATATTTTTGTGTTTAAATAAAAATAATAGCTTAAAACTTCAATGCACTTCAAGATCTCTTATGTAGACATAAACACAGATCTTTGTACATAAAAATTACATACCTTCAAGAAACCTTCCATATCGGTTTTAGTCATTTGTCTCGTGTCTAACATTTGTTTAACATATGATTTACGTTTATTTAATAATATTTGTAAAATTGCAGCATTATCTGCATTCGGTTTTATATTCATTATTTGTATAATCCTGTCTAATACTTGCATCATAAAATTATAATTTTCAATTTTTTCTGGTATATGCGAGAATAACGCACGGAAAAATGTACACGCATGAGATTTTTGAAAAATATTTTGAAAGAAATATTGCCCATGTGGTGTTTTAGCCAATCTCATTAAATGCATTAATACTTTATTCGACACAAAAGATTGAATTGATCCGGGATCTTGAGGTTGTTGTTGTTGATGATGCTGTTGTTGCTGCTGCTTCGACTGTAATGGTTGAGGTTGCGGTTGTAATTGCCGTTTCGACAGTAATGATGACGATAACAATGATTTATTATGACCAATTAATTGTTGTATTAAACGACGAAATCTTATACTATTTAATTTATTTAAATTTGGTGTTGTTAATACTAAATCAACAATATCTTCAATATCTTTTGAATTTTTTGATGATAATGATAATGGTAATGATAATGGTTTATCCGTTGATAAGATCGCTTGAAATTGATCTAAATTAACTGATTCTAAAACAGTAATCGTATATTGTGGTATTGAATCAGATAATGATGATACAGATTGTGATTGTGAATGTTGATTTAATTCTAATGCCTGCATTGTAATATGACCATTTTTTGCACCTCTCGCCTGTTGGATTTCAATTAATTGTGCTAAATATGCTTTATTCAAAATTGCACTTTTGACAGTATTAAATTGTTCCATAACAGCATGATCAAGTAATGCTAATAATTTTGACATTGAATTTATCGGTGTACCAAAATTTTGTACAAATAATACAATTTGATCTGGTGTTAAATCGTACATAGCAGCTTCAACTAAACGATCGACTGGACTTCGTATCATTTTTAATTTCAGCCAATCGGGTAATAACTGTACCGGCTCATTTGTATTTATAGTAAATGCTTGCGGTATTTGATGTCCTGATGGAAACCAATAATCAAGAATTGGAATTGAATTTGGTAATGAAATTGAGGAATGTGTTAATAATATAACGAATGCATGAATAATATTCAAGTGAATTGGTAATTGTAAACCATCTTCAAAATGTACCATTAATAAATCTGGATAATCAGTCCATTCATATGGAGATTTATGTTCACGTAATTTAATCAAATAATTGTTAAACATTACAAACAAGCAATTAAGTGTTTGTAGACGATTTTCATTCGATGTATCATTTAATGGTTGATTTGTCATTACAGTATTGTTACTATTGTTCGATATCGGTATAATATGTTGAAATATTGTACTACGTTCAACAATTAATTGTGCCATATCCATAACATGCTCTAACATATCTGGTACTGGATCATGTAACGTGTGAGCAGCTATAAATTGTATATAAATCATTATCAATTCTGGATTATTTTCAATTTGACAAGCAGCACGAAGTTGTACTATAATCAATGGTCTAGCATGCATAAAATGTGGTATTTGTGGTAGATATAAAAGAAGCCAATTAGATGATGATGAAGATAACTGATCAACATTTTCTTTATTTGATTCATTTTCAGTGGTAGAAAATACTTGCAACAATAGTTTTAAACCTTTTATAGCTAAATTTCTTGATTGTTTTGACGTTGATGATAATCTTCTTAAAAAATATTCCAATACTTCACATGCAGTTTGTTGATCACAATTTGGATCTTTTAAAAGTGCACGTAAATAATGTAGTAATTCAGCATCACGTGTATTTTCTATGTTAATATTGGCTGAATTTGATAACAAAAATTCGCATAAGCATTGAACTGGTAAATGATTAAAATCACCATCACTATTTTGTACTAAATCAGCTAACCATGGCATAGATTGAGTTGTTCCATGACGTTGAATTATATCTAATAGCAAATCTGGTTTACGACTGCGACATAATAAATGGCCAAGTTTATGACTGGTATTTAATTGTTGCAATTGTTCAAGAACATTATTTGGTGGCTTACGTGCAACACCCATTGGATCCATTAACATCAACTGTGACAATAGTAATGAATTTTGTTCAGTAATTACAACTTTTGATGTAGCTGCAGCTAAATGTGCTTCAAATTCTAAAATTTGATTTTTTTCTATCGCTGCTACCTAAAAGAAAAAAATAACTATCAATATGTATATCTAGATTTTAAATCTAATTCAACTATAAAAAAAAAAAATTAATTTTTTCATGAATGCGCATAGTGAATGCATAATTCGTATGCAAAATAACGTATAATTATAATTAGTAATGATATTATATAATTAGTATATTTAAAAATGTTTTCAATTGAAAAATATATAACAAAAATATCAAAAAGCAAAATATAAAGAAAAAAATCATTACCTGAATTTCTTCATCAACCATTTTAATATCATGAAATTGATTTGTTATGCACATTTCCATTAATGCTCTTAACATTGGATATTGTTCCCAACAGAATGAACCAAATATACTTGGATTATGTGCGGATAATATTAATAATATATTCCAAACCTTCCAGTAAAGTACAGATATTGCCAGTTTTGGTGGTTCATAACCAATTGGTAATACAATATTTTCTGGATGATGATATTCAGCCATACTAAATAAAAAATCAATTATTTCTAACTTGGTTGCTTGAACAGCTGGATAATCAGTTTTAAAACTAGATGCTCTTTTAACAGTTTGTTCAATAACTTCAATTGTATCTGGTACACTAAATGGTATATCTTTTGTAATACCAATTAATATTATACGTAATATTGTATCCTGATGTACTGGTGTCTCAGTTATCATACGTAATAACACAGCACGTTCTGGTTCTGGTGGCCATTGATCACATTTTGAATATTGTTCTGGTGCATCTAACAATAAAATTTTATGTAATGCTTGACCATATTCAGAACTTTGTGGTCGAAATAAAACTGGTACAATTTCGTGCATCCATGTTAATGCATCTAAATGCATTTGTGTCATTTGATTATAAAAATTTAATAGTATTGTATGATTTCGCATATCACGACCAGTACGTACTGATACATTTGCTTCGCGTACTTGCGGTGATACAGTTAAAAACATACATAAGCATATTATATCGATCATTTGCTGAAAAATACGATCTTTAAATTCGAATTGTTGTATCTGTTGTATTAAATCTGAACGATTTGTTAAAAATGATTTGCAAAATTCCATTAAATTAATTTCATAGCGTAACATTTTAACTAATTCACGTAAGAATACACGTAATGTACGTAAACAATCTTCACGTTGCAATAAAAATTCTTGATAAATTTCAGCTAAATATTTTGCAGATTGTTCTGGTTTAATTTGGAACATGTTACCTAACATACCCATATTATTTGGATTTCTTGCATTTGATAATTCATTTTGTACAACGTATTTCAAAGCTGTATATAAAATGTTTGGTTGCAAATTGATCATTTCTTTTAAACATTGCATATAAATATTAATTAATGGTTTTGATTTTAAACGCATTTTAACTAAACTAGCTAAAACTTCATTATCTTTAATCGTTTGTCCAGTTACATTATAACAAATATATGTTAATAGCTCTTGAGCTGGTTTCATTAATTTTTGATTATGTATCCATAATTCTAAACGTGATACTGATAATGCACGTACTTCAGCAATACCAGATGTTGATGATAGAAATTTTAGAAAATTTCTAGTTGAACAGTCTTGTTGTTGTCTTCTATTGAATTGATCTTTAACAGTATCGAGAACATATTTTTCAATAATATGTGAACTGTTTGCGTAACGTTCTTGTACAGGACAGTCAAGTAATGCTTCATTACTACGGAGTGTTTCATTGCTATGAAGTGAATTATCATTTGAATCATCATCAATTGACATAGCTGTTGATGTCGTTGCCGTTGCTGATGGTTCATTACGTCCAGCTTGTGTTGATGATGAAATTGAATTTAATTCTGGTTGTAACATTGATTTTGGTGGTGCACGTGTACCAAATGCTGTACATATATTCATAACAAATGGCGCACAATCGGTATTATCAACCCAAACACGTTCACCAGATGCATCATCAATATATAATCGTACAAATACTTCAGGCCAATTTTTCTTATCACTATATGCTCGTGCTAATAAATTTGCAGCTATAATATGTGCCGTCGGATTATTTCGACCTTTGAATGCATGTTGACTATCCCGTTTTAGAATTGATATTAATCCAGATGTTACAATATCGTTACAAAATACAGTTGGTAATTCTCTGCATAGATATAGAAGTGATACTGTTAATGCATTATCAACTTTATTTCTTGACGATGATAACATTTTAATTGCTCCCAATATGAAACCAATTACGGTATCAGTATCTTGTTGATCATATGCAATTCTTATTGAATTTAATAACTCAATTGGATCATTACATTCAATTGCTATTTGTTCCCATGGTTCTATAATGGAACTAATACTATTACTGCTACCACTACCTTCACCAGATAATCGTGGTACATTCCCTAAACTTGTACTATTACATAATTTTGGCTTTTTCGAAACTGAACTTAATGGAGTTGCTTCTCTTTTACGATCTGACACTGCTTTTACCGAAGATATTACTTTATTTTTGTCATCTCTACTTGATGAAGTTTTTGTACCAAGAGCATATAATTCACTACCATGATGTGGAGCACCAATTTTCCCTTTTGATGATCTTGAACTTCCAACTGATTTAGTACGTTCCATTTAATATTTCAAGAAATTATTCTTCAAATTTTTTAACTTTACTTTAACTTAAATATCTACTATTATTCTTAATTATTGAAATTATATTTTATGCGTTCTAAAATTAAAAATATTTCTTTTTTAAATGTAAAATATTCATTTTATATCTCATACAATTCAAATATGTATAATAATTAAAAATAGAAATATACAAAATACATTTGCCATAAACCTGATAAGACAATTTATTGTCACTAGCAAAGAGTATAGAGATAAGAGAAAAATGTCTCTGACGTCACAGAAGTAACAAGGACTTATTTTTGTTTTCATTGTTTTATTCCCCATGCAACCAAAAAAAACAAAAATTTTCCTGTACGTGAAAGTCCCACCATAAATAGAAGCATAAAGTTATAAAAAAGAACCTTTATATGAAAAAGAAACACATAACACTTTCTTAAACTCAGCAGAGAATTTCGGTTAAGTATGTGTAATATTTGTTTGTTTACATATTTTTTATGAACGCGTTTTTTAAATGGGGATATTAGGTGCAACAATATTAGTGGTTTACACCGATAGAGTATATTACCTGCGAATGTAGTTGTACAATCATATGTTTTCCACGTGCGTTTTTTTTTTAATGTTTTTAAATGGCTGTCAGTGTGTTGGTATTCACACCGATTTGTAACTACGTCATTCAGCATTGAGAAAATTAGAGAAATAAACTGCTAAATTTTGTAAGCAATGGGAATTTAGAGAAATTATTTGTAAAAAATAAAACAAAAATCATAAAATGTCATGCCCCGCTTTTTTTTGATTTCTTTATCTTTCTTAAGGATCCTTATGGCCATTAATATTGCTATCGACTTTTCCAAGCCACAAAATTTTATTTTTCATTCGCACCTTATAACGTGTATAGGAAATTTTTATAACTGTAAATCAAGTTTTATATGGAACATTTTTCTCTATATCTACTCTATGTCACTAGTCACTGTCAAAATCAAAACTATGATTGAATTATTCAAGGAGAAACATGGAGAAACAGAAAATTAAATTTTGATTTTAGCAAAGAGTATAGAGATAAGAGAAAAATGTTCCATACAAAACTTGATTTACAGTTATAAAAATTTCCTATACGCGTTATAAGGTGCGAATGAAAAATAAAATTTTGTGGCTTGGAAAAGTCGATAGCAATATTAATGGCCATAAGGATCCTTAAGAAAGATAAAGAAATCAATAGAAAGCGGGGAATGACATTATATGATTTTTGTTTTATTTTTTACAAATAATTTCTCTAAATTCCCATTGCTTACAAAATTTAGCAGTTTATTTCTCTAACTTTCTCAATGCTGAATGACGTATTTACAAATCGGTGTGAATACCAACACATTGACAGCCATTTAAAAACATTTAAAAAAAAACGCACGTGGAAAACATATGATTGTACAACTACATTCGCAGGTAATATACTCTATCGGTGTAATCACTAATATTGTCGCACCTAATATCCCAATTTAAAAAACGCGTTCATAAAAAATATGTAAACAAACAAATATTACACATACTTAACCGAAATTCTCTGCTGAGTTTAAGAAAGTGTTATGTGTTTCTTTTTCATATAAAGGTTCTTTTTTATAACTTTATGCTTCTATTTATGGTGGGACTTTCACGTACAGGAAAATTTTTGTTTTTTTTGGTTGCATGGGGAATAAAACAATGAAAACAAAAATAAGTCCTTGTTACTTCTGTGACGTCAGAGACATTTTTCTCTTATCTCTATACTCTTTGATTTTAGTTTACGTTTACACCGCAGTATGACAGTAAACCGCATTTACAGTATGACATTTGTACATACAAACAAATATGTACAAACTTCAAATCATGGGGGTACAAATCGTGCGAAAACGAGATATGAGTTGAAAAATAAATACGAAAACAAAACAAAATTTCGAATACAAAAAAAAAAAAAAAACACAACGAACTTGATTATGTATGAAGTTCGGTCTGAGTCTGATGTTAATTACTACAAGCACAACACAACAAAAAAGCAGCAAAATTCACACAACCTGCAATACTTCAAACTGTAAAAATAATTTTGTTTTGTTTTGTTTTAAATAATATTTTTTAAAATATTATTACATATTGTTTTTACGGAATATAATGCACCCACTCTCTCCTTTTTTGTCATACATATATGAATGAAGAATGTATGACGATGTTAAAAATACTGGATATTGTATAGACGAAGGCGAAGAAAAATATTCACATGTATGATATTAATTTCTATATATTTAGATTAAATTTATATATTTCAAATGGCTAGAATTTGAAAAATTGAAATATCCAGGAATTTTAATAAATTAAAAAACCGATTAAACTATTTAATTAATAAAGTATAATATTCCGTGCCATCTATTGGATTTTTGAATAAGATACTTTTACTTTCGAGTTTCGATGTTAAATTAAATTGAAATTCGATTTGGTTAAGTCGGATGTAAGTATAATAATAGTTTTAGAAATTAAAATTCAAAATTAAATTTTTTTTTTGACGTTTAATATTAACTTTGTTTTATTTTAATTTGTGATTTTGATTTTGATGTAAATCGTAGAAATAAAAAAAGCAGAAGTAAAATAAGCGTCCATTGCCCTTTAAAAAGGAATTAAATATATTGGATTGGATGTGCAGATTTTCATTAAAAATGGAACATGAAACTATAAAATATGATGTTGAACTTGAAGATGGAGAGGTATTGTATAAATATTTGAAATAATTTTTTTTTTTTTTTTAAAAAAATGTATTTTTTATAATTAATGTATAATTAATTTTAAATGAAAAGATATCTGACAGTGATGGTGACTATACTCCGTTACAAAGGCCAGAAATCAATATGCATAAACAAACGAATATAAAAATGAAGCAACAACCACACCAAGGAGATCAGAAAAAAGAAACAAAAATGGATGATACTGTAGAAGATGCTGAAGATAGTATATCAGATTTTGGAGCTAGTAGCGATTCATTATCAGATTCAGATGATGTTATATATGCAGTTAAAAATAATTCAAACGTTGGTGATAAACAAAAGAAAAAACAAAAAAAGAGACGTACAGTATTGTTGCGTGTTAAACCATCTCAGGGTCATGATGATGTTGGGAATAACCAAGGTGAACAGAAAAATAGTAAATTTAAAAAATATAATATATGGACAGCTAGCTTACAAGAGGAATCACTATCAGAAAATATGCGTGGTATCGATGTTAATAAATATCCAAAAAATGATCGAAATGTTGAAAATTATGATTTCTCATGGAAATATAAATTAGAAACGAGAAATGGTAGTGGTGGATTTAAAAGACGAATGTCATCAAATAATAGTGGTGATGATTTTTCGGATACTACACATTCACATCAAAGTAAACGATCTAAACACAATACAGATAGAGGTGAACGAAAATTAATTAAAAATCGATTAGGTAGAAGAGAGAGTACTAGCGATAGTTGTGATAGTCAAAATGCTCCTAGATACATTTTAGATTTGAATGTTAATATAGAAAATGATAATATTGAGGTAGCTAGAGATATAGCTAATAAATTATGCGAAGAAAAAGATGAATTGATGCGTAAGTAAATCTTTGTAAAGTATGAATTTATAAATAATTTAGATTTTAATAATGGATATAAGTATATGACTTTATATAACATTTTTAGTTCGAGCAGTTGAAGTACTGGGTAAACAAATGCCTATTGAAATTTTTAAAGAGACGCAAAGAATTGAGAGAGATGGAGGAATGATGATTATGGTAATTTAAAAATAATGTAAATTGTGATTAAAGAACCCTTGTATTTTATAGTTTTAGTTTTTGTAAAATATGTGAAGAATTTAAAAAAACAAAGAGTTCTGAAAAATCGAACTTGAATTTATTTCGTTTTTGAGCGAGGGTTGTTTTTTGCCACTGATTGCATGTGTTTTTATTTGTAAATGATACTACATTAGAAGTTAAAACAAAAAAAAATAATTTATCTTTTAGAATGGAATTAGACGTCGAACACCAGGTGGTGTTTTCTTATTTTTATTAAAACATCATGATAATATTTCGGCTGAAGATAAAAAATTAATATTTCGTGATGATATTAAAACAACTATAAAAGAACGTAAAAAATTGTTAGCTACAAAACGTGATAAAAAAGTTGAAGAATTAAAAAAGCAATTAAGTTTAAAAGAGAAAGAGTTACCGGCATTATCAAAACGTATCGATATTCCAATAATGTGCCATTTAAAACCTGATACTCATACAAATTGTAAGTTCATATACTTTTTTTTTTGAATATTTATATTTTTAGATTTTATTTTAATTAATGTTTTTATTTGTTTTTTATTTTCATAGTATCAAATCCACCACCATCTCCGGTTACAAATAGTGGATTAGAAAATAGCCCAGATTATAGTTCACATGCAATTAATCATGTTAATGATGCAAGCCCTGAAAAGTCAGTAATTCGATTAAATGATGATGAAGGATTAATTGGATATGATGATGAATGCATTGATATGAATTACAGTGATATGGATTTGTTTTAGCATAATTTTATTTTCTAAAAGAAAAATTATTGAATTGTTTTTTTTTTTCTTTTAATCATCTGAACACAGAATTGAAATATAAGGATTGTAAATAGAATATATATTTTTTAGTTTTATTTAATTATTGTTTTTATTTTTTTGAAAATAAATAATTCAATTGAACTCAATAAGCAATTTGTAATTTCATAATAAATAGCTTATTAATCATATTATACTTACTTTTGTATTATTTATTTTGTTATTATTAATTTTTATTTTGCCTTATTTTATTAAAAAAAAATAAAAATACATGTAGATATAAATTTTTTTGAATAAATGATATTAATTCGATAAAAATACCCACATATTTAATTATTTTCCCCTTTTCTTTAAAAATGCTCTTATTTTTTCTTGATTATAATTTTATACTAAAAAAAAAAAACTCAAAAAGAGTAGAAAAATAATGGTGACTTTAGCAGTTTCTTCAACTTTTGTTTCGACAGAATGAAAACTTAAAATGTACAAATTAAACATGATAAAAAAATTTTTAACAAAGTTTAACAGAATTTTTATTGTAAAATTATGTAACTATATTCTGTTCATTAATATTATGCACTTAGGGTTTTATGGCGATTACTTAAAAGTGGTACAATTTTACATTACTACATATGTAAAAATTTACATCACATATTATATTATATCAGATGAATTTTTTAAATATCAATATAATATAGTGATGTAAAATGGTACCATTTTAAGTAATCTCCATAAGACCTTAAGTACATACATATGTATGTATTATTAGTGGACAGGGTATAGCCATGATTTATTTATTAAATTATCTGTATTTTATCATAATTAGTTTATGAATCATACAGGTATGCATACACATGTGTAATTTACTTTGAATTTTAATTAAAGTATATATAAATAATCGATTACATTATGTTGTATGCGTATATGTATGTATATGCATATTGTTTACATTTTTACAATGCATAATTTTTAATGAGGTGTGATATTGAAAAGTGAAAGAAAAGTAAAAAAAAAAAAAAAAACATTTAAAAGTTTAAATTTAACTTCGTTTATTTTTGATTTTTATCAGATGTCTATTACATAATAGAAATAATAACGTATTTTTTTTTTATATAGGTAGTACATGTATCTTTACATATATCATTACATATTTTATACATAGGACGTTAAAACAACTTTTAGGTATGATGACTTTGTTTCTCGATAAAAATTTATCTTCGATGAAATAAAAAGAAAAAAAAAAATTAAAAAAAAAGAAAAAAGTAAAATAAAATCGAAATATTCAAAAACAAAATGCAGAGCTTAAAAAAACATTCGAAAAAAAAAATAACATACAACAAATTATGTTTTTTAAAATTCGTATATATTGAAAAAAATAAAAATAAATTAAAGATTTCAGTAAAAAAAAAAAAATGTATAAATATTATAAAAAAATTGAAAAAGTATTCATACATATTAGAAAGTCAAAAAAAAAAAAAAAAAAGAAAGAACATACAACAAGCAATATTCTTTTATGTATTATTAATTTTATGTTATTTTTCAAATCGTAAGTTATTATGAAGATGTTATCATATAAAGAATGAATAGCGAATATAACAATTCTCCTTCAATCTTAATAGTACAATGAACTACGATCGATAAAAAAAATAATAAAATAAAATAATAATTACAGTCTAGAACTAATCTGTACAATCAAATTCTAATTGATTGTAGGAGTATTCATTATAGTTCAGGATGTACGTATGTATGTATGTATATATATGATGCATGTACATATATGTATGTATGTAAACACAAATAATATATTTTTATACCTGAAAACATGAGCCATAGGTTTACCATAAATAACTAAAATATAATCATCATAATTTTATGTTATAGAGATTGTAACATGCACATGTATCGTTTATGTATATACACATAAAAATATAGGGTGATACTGTATCAAATCTTCTAGATTCTTTCAATAAATGAGATATTAGTTAAAGTTCTATGTTTCATAGTTCAAGAGAATCAAATCATAAATTAGTTGAATTTTAACGATTTTTTTGTTTTTTTTTATAGACAATGTGATAGTTGTTAAAAACATCATTATTGTAAAGTGATCATTTTAAGGATCCATCTTTTATTTATAGTTTTTGTATGTAATGTATATACATAGAAGAATTAGGCCAAAATATATTTTACAAATTTTTGTATATTAATTGGACATTGATATTCTATTCGCAAGGTATTTTATTGAAAGAAATTAAATTTTTTTTTTTTTTTTGTTACCTCTTAAGTGGTTAAAGGATAATTATTTATTCTCTCTCATCCGTTTAATTTGTTGTTTTTCATCAAGATTTATCACTATAATGTCTTATCATCCATTAGACTGTTAGATGATTGAAATGGAATCATCCTGCATACAAATGATGATGATGATTTAGTTGTGTTGTACCAAATTTAGAATTTATTTCTAGAATAATTTGCTGTTTTTAAATTTATTTTTTTTTTTTTTTGCATTTTGTTTTTCTTTTTAAATTATTATTGTTTTTTTTTTTTTCAAATTTTGTGACTGTACAAAAAGTTTGAGTAGGTATACGTATATATGTATGGATGTTTTGTTAGAAAAAAAAAACTTGTTTTTAAAATTTAAAATTTCTGTAATAAAATGATATAATTAATTTCCTACATATGTATGTCTGTATTATTAAAATTTTATTTAATTACGCATTAAATTAAAAAACAAAAATATACTACATATACATACATATATATTTAAAATAATGTCTATGAAATTTTATTATTATTATTATTTTTTTTTTATATTTTTGTTTGTTTGATTTTGGAAATTGATTTAAAATTAAAATTATTAAATACCTACTAATTATATTCAACATACATATGTACATATTATGTAATTAATTGTTATTAAAATAATATGAACAAGATAATTACGTTAAAATCGTTTATTTTGTATATAATCAATTAAAATTGTAATTATTTTTTAATTTAAAATAATATTTTTTGTTAAATTTTTTAATTTTAAGAAAATAATTTTCATTTAATTTTGTAAATAAAAATGCTTATATCATTAATTTATAATTTGAAATATTTTCATGTACATACATATTTCAGTTTTTATTATGCATTTTATAATTTACGCATATGAAGCATAAAAAAATACATAGGTACATACATTTAATGTACTTCTATACGTATATGCATATAATTATACTTTGTACTTTAAATATTTTCACTACAGGTCTTATGGAAAATGACAAAAAGTAGTACCACTTTACATCATTGTATATTGATGTTTAAAAAGCTCATCTCATACTGTATGAGAACTTTGTGAATTGTGGTAATATTGATTATGAAATGTTCTTATGAGAAATTATGAGATAAGAAAAAAAACACATACGTACATATATTCCCATAAGGCCTGTAGTGAAAATATTTAAAGTATAAAGTATATAATTTTTTGTACATATGCACATACAACATATACTTATGTTTATTTATTCTATACAAATATTATATACCTATGTATGTACATATTGCAATTATGTAATAAAAGTACAGCAAATTTATTTAAATTGTTTTATTATTTACTTAAAAATGCAGATAAATTTTAATAAATTATTTAATTAAAATTGCAATTGTAATTATAATTTATCAGCATTATAAGTTCATTTGTAAATAATGTAACATACATGTTTATAAAACTATATGTGAATTAATAATATTATGTACAATCAAAAAGAAATGAATTTTCATTCATAAAATTCAATTACATTATCCTATATACACATTCGTATATAATATATATATCATATATAAGTATATATATAAGCATAAATGTACATATACATAATATGTATAACCAATTTATATAGTAGAGTGATATTATGCTTTATTTGATTTTAAAATTTATCTTGTCTATGAATAAATAAAATTTTGTATAGCTACACATATGTACATACATACATATACGTATGTATGTATCATATACGCATATACCTACCTAATGTTTTTTTAATTCATTCAATTAAATCAAAAATATATAATATATTTTATTTATATCTGTACTTTACATATAGGTACATGTTTATAAATGTATGTTTGTACTTATATTGCAATAATACATGCATTAAAATATGGTTATTATTATATGCCAAATAATTACAATATGTGTAATGCAATATATGTAAGTACATACATACATATACAAGCATTCATATTTTTTATTGAATTTTACCAAAAATTTTCCGATATCTGTTTTTATATAGGTATCTTAATATAGGTAAGTATTTATTTTATTTGCTCTGTTATATAATAAACTAGACATACATACGTATATATTTAAATGCAATTATGCATATTATGTAATGTATATATACGTGCCAATATATTATATATTTTACGCATATACATACATACTATACTTTGTACTTTAAATATTTTCACTACAGGCCTTATGGAAACTACAAAATGTTGTACCACATTACATCATTGTATATTGATGTTTAAAAAGCTCATCTCATACTGTATGAGAACTTTGAGAATTTTGGTAATTCTGTTCATGAAATGAAATGCTCTTATGAGAAATTATAAAAGAAGAAAAAAGACACCCATAAGGCCAATAGTGAAAATATTTAATGTATAAAGTATAGTAATTTCGCTATATTAATACCTTTGATAAAATCGTATATTATTTAACATGTACGTATAAATACACCTGCATGTATAAGTTTAGATACTTATATATGTACATATGATACTAATTTAATTTTAATAAAAAATAAATTGGATTTATAATTTTTTGTTTTTGATTTATTACAGATACATAGATATTACATATTAAAATTTAATACAGTATTATGGTAATTGAAAAAAAAAAAAAAAAAAAAAAACAAAACAAATTTTCAATTTAATAGGAAAATTTTTATTATTATGTGCAATATTAGAAAATTTCCATTTAATATTTACATACCTACTATATAGTAGATACATGTATGTACATACATATATGCATCTATAACAAATATATAAATGAATAAGTAGGTAAATCAATTCAAATCCATATTAATAAATTACATCGAAATCTTAGTGGAATTTTTGTTTCTAAATAAAAATAAAATTTTCATACTTAAAATATCAGTATATGTATGTTGAATGCAGTATACATATGTATATATATACATATATTAACGTATATTGTGCATTCTACGTACATTGTAATGTTACGTTGATTTGATATTATATTTTATCAATAATTCTTTACAGGTATTTTATACATATTAAATAATATAATTCTTATTAATTTACGTCAACTATAATTGCATGCCCACATGTATTTACTAGTTTATATACATATGTACAAATTTATATATGTCTACATATGTATGTATAAATTTAATTATATATTTATATTAAAATTTGTGTTTTTTATTTACATTACCATTTAACAGGTATTGTGTGTTGATTAACTAATTTAGGCTTTGGCTTTTTATTTATTTTGAAAAAAGAACATTAATGTGATATCTATGATAATGTACACATACATACATATATGTATATACATACATATATATAAATAAAATACATTACAATATATTTTACAAATATACATATACATATATGTAAATTATAGTTATATATTAACAGCAATTTCTTGTTAATATATTTATACTAAATTCACACAATATAGGTGTCCAATACATTAAGATACATTTATTTATTTTTACACTTGTTTATTTTGTGTTCTTCCAAGAGATTATCTAATCAAATGAAGTACAAAGATTAGAAGTAATTCTAAGAAATTTTTATATACATATATATATTTTATTATTTTGTTGTTTTGTATATTTATACCTGTTGATTGGCACTATGTACATACGTACGTATTCATGTACTTATATAAATGTAAAATTTAAAAAAAAAAAAAAAAATTTTTTTTTTTTTTTATGGATTGGTTATGTGTGTGTATATTCACGTATACATATGTATGTTTTACACAAATTCTATATTATATATTCCCATAAGTAAGATATTCATACACATACATACATATATATAAGTATCGATATTTAAAAAAACAAAAAAAAAAAAAAATATATAAGAAGACTTGTATAAATTCTAGATGATCCAAAAAGCTTGACGTCATTGAATAAATCCAGTACAACTTGTTCTCACTTTTGTTATCCATCTTTTTGTGTAATTTACTATTTTTTTTTTTTTTTCTTTAAATCTATATCATTGTTTTATTATTATTATTAATTTTTTTTTTTGGTTTTGTTTATTTCTTTTATTTTACTGTTGTTTTATCTACTTATATTTACATATATCTTTTTGCATAAATATAAGATTCACTTGCATTATAAGACATTTTACAATATATGTATGTACATGTATGTTATGTATAGGTATAAGACATTATAAAAATTAGTTCATATACATGCATACATTATTTAAATATACGTAAATTAAAATGTAAAAATGTTCATTATCTGTTCTAGTATTATAATTTTATCTAAATAAAAGGCCAATATTAATTTACATTATATATTGTCGTCTTATGCCGGCTTTATATATTAATAATATCATTTACTATTTACATATACCTATATGTATGTACATATCTGTTAACATAATTATTGTTTATTTGTACATTCTAAATTTTTATATTGTATTATACGTACAATTTTATGTTATAAAATATGAAATAGGTAATATGTAATTATTACTATATATTACAGTATGTTAAACATTTGTTTCAATTTTAAATTGATTCCATATAAACATATAAAATATACCTACCTAAATTAAGACAATGGATATACTAGGTATATGAGCATATATATAATAGATGTACATATATATATATGTACATATATGCTCGTATATATGTGTTTGAACGTGTAAATTTAATCAATTAAAATTTGATTATACAAGTATTTTGTATACTAAAAAAAAAAAAAAAAAAAAAAAAACAAAAATTATTTTTTTATTAATTAATTTTTACAAATCTCGATTAATCTGAATTAATTTATAAAGTATACATGCATATATGATGCATTTTATATAAAATAGAAATTATTTTAATAATTAATTAATTTTTTAATAAATATTATTGAATTTATTGTATGCGAAATTATATTTTAAAAAATTAAAATATTTTATTTAATTAAAAATATGAATAATTTTAAAATTAAGGTTACAAAAAAAACAAAAAAAAACGAAAGAATATTTTCTTATTTGATATAATAAGAATAATAATAATAATTATTATTATTATTTGATTAATCAAGATTTTTATTTATTATTTGAAAAAAAAAAAAGAAAAAAAAAATTTTTTTTTTTCAAATTAAAATATAATACAAAAACAAACAACAACAAAATAAAATGTTGTATTACTTAACGTTCAAAATGATAAATGTGAGAATAATTATTATTAAAAGTGACTTACCTTTATACAATAATAATTAAAAATTTAAACAAAAAAATTTGAATTAACGATTTATACTTGGACTTGTGTACATTATAACTACTTATAATGATAATACGATGAATACTGACAAATATGTATAATTATTTGATGTGTAGGCAATATGATTTAAAAGAAAAATTTATTAATTATTTTTTTTATTTTTTTAATTTTAATTTTTTCAATACAAAAAAGTAAAATTATAGTCACGTAATATAGAAAAATTTGTATGTATATATTATACTTTTTTTGTCAGTTACAGATTATAATTTTATAATGAAAGTATTATAATATGTATATTGGTTATGATAAAAAAATTATATGCACTTTGATTTTTCTTTTTAATCGAGGTGAAATTAACAATAAAATTTAAAAAAAAAAAAAAAAATAAAAATACGAATAATATTGATATGATGCATATTTAAGACATTTGTATTTGGTAACCGTATATTTGTGTATTATATCCGTATTTTCCGCATAGTAAATTTTATTAATTATAATTATTAAATTATTATGTTGTAATAATAATAAAAGTATGCAGACATAATACATATATGTATGTATGTACATATGTAGGCATTTTCACTATTAATTTTTATATACAAAAATTTTATATGATGAGTAATACAACTCTAAATATAATCAACTAAACAAAAATATTGTTATAATTTTTGTATTTTGCTCATAATTTTTATTTATTTATTATTTATTTATTTATTATTATTATTATCATTATTTTGTTTTTTTTTTTGTTTTTTTGTTAATTTTCCATTACAATTTTGTTTATTTTGAATTTTATGTGCTTATTTAATTAATTTATTGGGTATATGGATTAAATTAAAAAATAAAAAAGTAAACAAAACATGAAAATCCAGAAATATTGAATAATTTATTTCATTTGTATACAAAAATATTTTTTTTTTTTTTACAATTTAATAAAATATGTAAGACATAGAAACAAAAAACGAACAATAGAAGAAATAAGATAGAAAACAAAAAAAAAAAACGAACAATAAAATTAATGAATTAAAATCAGTCAGAATTTTCATCAGTTGTTAACAGTTTTACAACTTTCTCATGCTTTCTTAAATCTGTAATGTTATTTAAACATTGTCGCAATGCTTGAATGTGTTCTATATATTTCCCTTATATAACCGCATTTCTACCCTTTGTTTCTCGAAATTCATTAAATGATTTTTCCATGTCTGAAATATTTTTTTTTAAGAACTTCATTTGCTTCTTTAAGAGTTTTATTTTCTAATTCAAGCTTCATGCATATACTTTTAATTTCGTTCATTCTGATTTTTCGGTTAATCTAATTGTAAAAATAAAAAGAAAAAAAAAAAACATGAATACTTTGAATTTATTTTATTATAATTTATTTTTTATTTTTTATAAATGATTTAAAGGAAAAAAAATTTTTTTTTAGATAATTTAATTTTATATTAGATTAAATTTATTGAATTTTCAAAATTTGTTTATTTTATAATCGATTTTTAAGTTTGAATTTTCTTAACGGTTTTCTTCTGTTTAAATAACAAGTAATATGTGTATTAAATAATTTTAAATAGAAAATAAATAAATTTGTATCAAATTGTAAATTCAGGGTACATAATATTTTAATTAAAAAAAAAAAAAAAAAATTCATATGGAACGCAATTTAATGGAAAAAAAATCAAAGTTTCTAAGCTAATTATATATCTAACAGAAAATGATAAAATATTTTTTTTTTACATTGATAAATAATTGAATGATATAATTTAATCAAAATGAATTTATCCCA
The DNA here is from genome assembly GCA_963971155.1 of Anthrax anthrax. Classification (NCBI taxonomy): domain Eukaryota; kingdom Metazoa; phylum Arthropoda; class Insecta; order Diptera; family Bombyliidae; genus Anthrax; species Anthrax anthrax. The sequence continues at coordinate 26,946,641 of OZ020121.1, read as the reverse complement.
CAATAATACTTTCTTATTAATTTATATAAATTTATTACAATGTGTTAAATTACATTTATTTATAGCATGTCTTTAATTATTTATTTCAAATGAATTTCACATAAAATAAAATAATAGCAAATAAAAAACAATAAAAAAAAAAAATAAATAAATTCATTTTCGTTTTTATTTTTTATCATATTGCAGTGTAAAATAATTGACCTTTGAATAGCTCATAAATATTTTTTCATGCAATCTGATTATACATAATTTTAAATGTTTCTTATTTTCTGGAAAAAAAACAAAAAAAAAACAAAAAACAAAAATAATTTTTTTATGTACTTGAGAAAATGTTATCCTTGAAAAATGTCCTCATCATTTATTTTAAATAAAGACTCTATTAAAATTTTAACTTTATAATATGCATACGAATATGTACATACCATTATATGTTGTATGTATGTATCATTCCGTTTTCATAAGATTTATTTATTTAAATCATAATATTTAACTTACACTTATTTATGCTGAAATATTGCATATTTATGTATAAGTTTGTTTCTAACAAACAAATAAGAGCAAAAAAACACCGTCCAAAAATGAAATAATGTATTTTTAAATTGTTTATTTATTTTTCGAAATTTTAAAATTATTTATTTATTTTTTTAAATTCAAATTTTAACGTATTTATTTATTTTTTTTAATGTTTATTTTTCTATTTCTTAAATAAAAAAGATTGTTGTTGTTTTTTTTTTTGTTATGTATTTACGAATTATTTTCCTTTATGAATTTAATTTAATTTATTTATTTACTTTTTTAATGTATAAAAATATAAGGAAATTTTTCAATACAAAAATTATATTGTTATTATTTAATATTCAGCTAAAGTAGAAATAATAAAATTTTGATTTAAACAAATTTTTATGTATATGTATGTACATGTTCGGTACATATGTATGATTTTATTGGATTATGTGTTTCATTTTATCCAAAAAAAAAAAAAAAAAAAATTGTTTTTCTTTTTTTTTGTGTTGTACAAAACAAATATATCACACAAAATATATGATAATGGATAATAAATTTTATATTTATTTCAATTAATTTGTTTTTAAATGATTTTATTTTTAATTTTTTAATTTTAATTTTTTTTTTTATTTTTATATATATTTTGTAATTTAATGGCAAAATAAAATAAATTCGTCTTTTTTTCATTTGTATGTAATTTATCCATTTTTAGGATTTTAATGAATAATGATGGTCGGTTAAATTTAACAGGAAAACAGACAAAAAAAAAAAAAAACAAAATCTGCAATTTAAAGTAAGGTAAATGTTAAAAACAGGGGATAATAAATGATATGATTACATCAATAAAAAATATAAGTATGTTGTACATAAAACGAATATAATAACAAATACATAGTGGACATAACTCATGTTTGGCATCATAAATTTTATTTTTGTTAAATGCTTTAATATTTTTTTTTTTTTTACAGAAGATATTATTTAAGAATTATAAATATACGAGTGTACACATACACACAAATATATTCATAAAACATATGTATGTACATATAAACAAAATTTTAAATTAAATATATTCAAAATTATATATTAGGTACATGTAATTTGATTGAACGTGTATATTGAATATATCACGTACATATATGCGTATATACATATTAATTAATATAAATTTGCATTATTTAAATGAATAAAATACATATACATACATACATATATAAAAAATTTTAATATGCATTGTATCATATTTTATAATAAATAAAAATTCTAATAGAATGTGATTTGTTTAAAAATTATCAATAAATTTTTAACAGCTATGTAGCAAATAAGATACGGAAGAAAGATATATACGTGTACAAGGATGCAGATAAATAAAATGATTATTTAAAGAAAATTTACAGTCCATTTGTGTATTAAACGTAAATATACGTACATATACACATATGAGCTATTTTATTAAATTTAAAAAAAAAAAAAAAATTAAAATCAGTAAATGAGATCATATTATATGCATTCATATGAGAGTTAACAAGAAAATTTTATTAATTAAAAATTCTGTGACTTTTCAAAAAGGATATCAAATCATTTTAACAAACAATTTTTTTTTTTTTTTTTCATTTATCATTTTGTTAAAATTGTTGTACAAAAATTTTTTTACAAAATCAATTAATAATTTAAAACGTAAAAACATAATTGTTTCCCTATTTATTTTTTATTTTTATTTTTTTTTAAAATTAATTTTCAATTAATTTTTCGAATGATTCATGAATTGATTAAGTACGTATAAATGTACTACATAATTTTTACACTTGCTTACACTTTTTGTTTTTACATAATTGTTTATATGTACGTATGTATGATGTTTAAACTTATGTTTTGCAATTAGTTTACATGCAAAAATATATACATGATGTTTTATTTTTATTATTTTGTTTTTTATTTATTTTTATTTTTTTTTTAATTAATAATTTAATTAAGTTATACCATAGCGCGTATAATGATTTTTTGTAGTTACATAAAAAATTCGAAGAATAATTTCATTATTATTATATGAACATCATAGCAATAATAAAAATTATTACGTACATAACCAGATTTGTACATGTACATATGTATATACGTAAATATACATACATACATACATACATATATAATATTGTATTTTTTAGAAGAGGTTAAGTACGATACTGACTTTGGACCTTTGAATTCAATGCCAGCCAACATTATATGTACAGAAATATATAGGTAAGTATCACAGAAATACCTACATATGTAGGTATATATAATATGGTAGATATTAGTACACTTATGTAATAAATTAAATAATAATAATTTAATGCTTATAAATAAATTACATTTTTATTTAGCATTGTTTATATGTACGTAAAAGTAATTATTATTACTTTAAAAAAACAAAATTAATAATAAAAAAATAAATAAATAATAAAACAAAACAATTACGTCATAATAAAAAATTTCAATTAATATGTGACTGATACAATATAATTACATGTAAGTATAAATGATTAATATGATATGATCGTTACTTGTATATACAATACGTAAATCTGGTGGTTTATCTTGTACATATCTATTTATTTGTTTCCTTGAACACTATTAATCTCTTTATAGTTTTTTTTTTATTGAAAAATCGATTTTCAAGAAAAATTTATGAATTTGTAAAAGAAAGAAATTTATTTTCATTATTTTTGTACTTGAAATGAAATTCTGCGATCAAATAGTAAATGAAAATTCTTTGATTAAATAAATAAATTTAATAAAAATAAAAAAAAAAAAAATATCAAAAAAATGTAAAATATTTTAAACAAATATTTAAGTACATATTTTTAAATGAACTGTGTTCGTACATGTTTTTTTTTGTTTTTTGTTTTTTTAATATGAATAAAATTTCTCTTTAATATTTTTTTTTTTCTTATAAAAAATGAAAAAAACTTTTTATATTTATTTTTTTTCTTCGATTAATTCTGTTTCACATAAAAAAAACAAAAAAAAAATTATTAGATAAAAAAGGATAAGTAAAAATAATGCGAATTATATACTTTTACTGATATAGACAGGATTTTCAGATAGTTTAGATGTTTTTAAAATATTGAATAACTCAAGATGTATATGGTCTGATTTAAATGAAATTCTCAGAATTGGGAAATTATGTATAAATGGTGATCCAAATTTCAAAAGCCATTATTTAAATGAGAAAACGAAATTTTCGAACTTTAAACATTAATGAGTCTGGAGACATTTTTATCTGATTCTATATAATAAGTTATGCTTTGTTAGAAAGATTTAGATTTCATATCTTATTTTTAATGAAAATATGAATTAAATATCCAAAAGTTCATAAATGTTTAAAAGTCAAAATTAAATGTCCAAAAGTTTCAAATTCTCACCTAGAATTCAGAAATAAATAAATTTTAAAAATCGGATGGGTCTAAAGAAAGTATATTTATTTTGTTTTCTATAAATAAGTTAAACAATAAGCATTCTGTTTGCATAAATTATGGGACACCTAGTATAAATTTTGTGTTTTTAATATAAATTATATTAAATACTTGAGTTTGATAATTTGATCACGTATACGTGTATGCATAAATTATTATATTTTTAATTTAACAAAAAAAAAAAAAAAAACAAACAAACAAAAATAGATGCGATTTGTGGTTTAATTATTCCAAAAATATAATCCTCATACATAAATTACTATCGCAGTTAATAAATTTTCAATTTATTTTTTTTTAGAAATTTATGTAATTACATAAGAAAAAAGAAATATTAATTATGAAATTTATCATTATTTTTAAAATTATTTTATTTTTGTATACAATATATATGTATAAGGAATAAATTTTCAATTCAATTCCAGATTATATAAATATACTATGTATGTTTATAAAGATGTATCTGTTAAAATTTGTAATTTTTAATTAACATAAAATTTTTCAATTTAATATTTAAAAAAAAAAAAAATGTATACAGTACATATGGCGTGTGATATAATTTTATAAAATTATTATATATGTGAAATAATGTAACATATTAACACTTTCAATGGAAAGAAGAGAAAATAATTTTTTTTTTGTTTTAAAGTTTAATTTAGATCGAAAGCAAATAATTAAATTTTTAAATTTTTTATTTTTATTTTTTTTTTATTTTTAAAAAAATTCAAAATTACAATCAACTGCAAAAATTATAAAATATACGTTATTCATATTTGTGTAATGTATTAAAAAAGAAAATATTCTTCATTAATAAAAGATACATATTTTTTTTTTAAATTTTTTATATTATGCACATCAGAGATCTTATAAAAACCTTGTTTTGATTTTTTTTTTTAAACAATAAGACAAAAATCAGTTGAAAACAAAGAATTATTCATTATTTGAATAAACAAAAATAGTATTCAAAATTTTTATTTCTCATATTTAATTTTTTTAAAAAAATAAATAATGGAAATTTAACTTGATTTTACCTAGAATTTTAATAATAAAAGTACTTGTATATAGACATACATACATATACATAGGTATATTCATATACATAATGTATATATGTTATACATGGCTATAAATAATATAAAAATATAAAAATGATTGTATTCACAATTGCTTGATTACATTACAATTTTTTTTTTCAATATACTTTATTGATTTCATATTTATGTACATACATATGTACATATATATATATTCGTGTGCATGTAAGTAATACATATGTACATATGTACAATAATTATTATTAAGTAAAATATGTAAAATAAATATTCAAAATAAATTTTCCATTCTCATTTAATTAAAAGACACGGGTAAAACAAATGAAAAATATATGAAACATATGTATAGTACATATGTGTGTACATTGGTCTTTTATGTTTTTGATTTTACACATACATATACATATACATATATGAACATGTTGCATGTTTGTATATGTATCTATTTATTCATAGCTAAAGTTCTTGTTGATTTCTTATTTTATTTTATTTATTTTTTGGTGTTTTCGGTTTTTTTTTTCTTTCCTTTTTTTTTGAATATATGACATAAATACAAATACATAAGAAAAAGCCAAGACAAGACACATATACAAAAATAATAATAAAATACAATGATGGATTTTAAATCCAATAAAGATAAATCGAAAAAGAATGAAAAAAATTAACATAAAAATAAAAAAAACATAATAACATCATTTAAAGTAAGAATACTTAAGAAAAAAAAAAAAAAAAGATTTAATTGAAAATTTTATGGAAAAAAAATTTATGATGACATTGAAGAGAATGTTGATCATCAGTAAATGGTTTGAATTTCTCATATGCATGGTTATTATTATTAACATATTCTACATTGGATATTAAATGATATCGTTTTTAAAATTCAGATGTTGTTATAAATCTGTATTCTTTTTTTGTTCTTTTTTTATTTTTTTTTGGTTTTACTTTTAGGGGATTTTAATTTTCAGTATGTGTATATTTTATTCCTTTTTTTGTTATATAGATCACAAAGGTAATATATCATGTCGTGCAAACATACGTACATATGCACATATATTGTATGTTATTATATTGATAAATATTATTGTTGTGTTTCGTTTATTGATTTATAATTATTATAGTATTTATTTGCTTATTTTAACAATTACCTAAGAATTTTTTCACATGTATGATTATAGCCATGTATATACTTACATATGTACATACATAGCATGTATGTACATGGAAAAATTTTTTTTCTGGCATAAATTTTTTATTTTATTTTTAATTTATGTATGTACATACATTATATGGTAATAGTACATAAAATGTAAACAAAATATATTTGTTTTGTTTTTTTTTTTTTTGTAATGCTTTTTAAAAATTTTCCTTTACTATACAGAACATGTGTAGATACATACATATGTGATTGAACGTCATTGTAAGTATGTATATACCTATGTACATATGTATATACATACATATATGTATTCTTTAATATAATAAGATACTTATTATAATATACATAAATATATACTTATATTATTTTACTTACATATATGAATCATATATTACATGATCTCTAAATACAATAAATATTCTGGATAATAATTAAAAGGGAGCATAAAAAATCAATAATTTAATTAATATATACAATTTAGAAGAAAAAAAAACAAAAATCAGAGTGAAATAATCAAAAATACTATCAATAATAATCAGAATATAAATTCAATTTTTTTATACTTTTTTTTGTTTAATTAACAGCAAAAATCGAAAAAAAAAAAAATTCAAATGTTCAACAAAAACAAATTAAAAATATTTTAAAGTAAAAGGGGTGGAAAAATATGTACAAAAAAATATTGTGTTTTTGTTTTGTTTTAAAACTGATGATGATGATGGTGAAAAACAAAAAAAAAAAAAACAGCTAAAAACTCTCAATTAAATGTACCTTTAAGCAATATGCATATACTATATATATCACATATTTATACAGGTACATATATTGTATACCTATGTATATCTAAATAAATTCAAGTGTATAACAAAAACTACTCATATACATATGTATTTCTATAAAGATTGTATATATATACATATGTATATAATTTTTTTTTTTTTTTTTATTTATTTGTACATTTACATCTATTTGTATCCATTATATTATTTGTACATCTATACATTCGATATAAATATAATTATATTATTAACATTAAAATACTCTCATTTATTATATACGAGATAATATAAATTTTTCCATACATACATATATACATATATTGTATACATATGTATTATTATGTAGTCGGGGATCTCAAACAAGTCAAGTTTTACTATAAAAGACTTGTGCCAATTGGCAATAAACAACAGTCAGTTCTCTGGCATTTAACAGAAACAATATATACTATTATATTCAAAGTAATAATTATAAATTTTGAAAAATTTCATAAATAATTAATTTTATTTTAATTCTTGGTGAGTGTTGTTTCTCTTTATTTAATTTAAAAAAAAAGAAATTTTTCTTTTTTTTTAGTTAAAAAATCAATAAAAAAAAAAATAAAATTGAAAGTGATTCAAATGAAACTGAAATTAAAAAAAAAAAAAAAAAATTCTCTTTCATTTCGTTATTAAGTGATAAAATTTTATTATTTAATATTTATATGTTTAATGATCATGTGTTAATTACATAATTAAGCGATAAACAATACTTCATATCTTTCAAAAAAAAAAAAAAAAACCAAAATATAATAATAATTTTTAAATATAACAAAAAAGTTGTCAAGTTACTCGCTTATTGAAATCTTTTGTTTTTGTCTATTTGAATTGTTATGATTAATTGTTGTGTTTTAAAAAGGCAAAACAAAATTAATTATATTTATTCATTATTATTTGTTTTTTTCTTTTTTTTTTTTTTCATTTTTAATTTAATCATTTATTAATTAATTGAAATTTCTGAATTTAATTGGGCGCGATTTTTATTTTGAATTTTTTGTATTTAATTTTTTTTTTAATTTTGTTTTTTTAAAATTCATTATAATTACATTAATATATATATAAAATTCAATTAAAAAATAATTTCGTTTTCGGTTAAATATTAAATGGAAAATTTAAATAGAAAATAAAGAAAAAATTGCTAATTAAAAAAATTTATCGTTAATTTTTTTGATTTTATATCATTTGTTTTTTTGTTTTTTGTTGGATGTATATCAATTTTTAAAAAATTTTTTAATTAAATGATTTTTGATAAATTAGATTTTGTATATATATACGATTATTGTTTTTTGAATTTGAAAATTATTTTGAATTTTTTTTTTTTTTTTTTTTTGTAATTATTTAAAAAAAGCCTTTTAAAATTTTCTTCAAATTTATTTGATTGGAATTTTCTTACTATAAACTAATAATTTTAGAATTTTGTATATATATACATATTTAAAGTTAAAAAAAAAAAATAAATAAATAACGTATTTATTTTTTTCGTTTTTTTTTTTTTTAAATATAATTAGATATTAAATTCTAATTATACGTTTATTCGAATGAATATCAAAAATACTGTACTTGATGAATATAGGCTTGCAATTTTGCATTTATAATTTTAATGTACATACATATCAAATTAATACACAGTAATTGTAAATATATTTGTGATGTATATGGTACACACATGTTATACTTATATGCATCATATTATGAAAAACAAATATCATACATATAACAAAACTTAAGTTATACTGGTATATCTATAACTAATTGTTAATAAACTTGACAACTATGATTTTATTACATTGCTGAATCATTTCAATTGAAATGATTTATATATTACATGATATAAGCTCAATACTTTGTTATAAAAACAAAATGTAACTTAAACATAAGCAAAAATATTAGGGTAAAAAAAAAACAAAAAAAAAAAAATTACATTCATATAAAATAAAAATAAAAACAAAAGAAAATAAAAACAGGTTAAAATAATATATAGAAAACAGCATTTTAATCTAATGTATATTTTATACGCATGAACTTACATACATACTATATTCACAATCACACACGCAAAGTAATATGATACGCATATGTAATACATACATATGGATATGAATATATTGTTTGTATACATATGTTATAATTTGTGTAAATATGTACATTCGAGTATTATTCGTCGATATTTATATATATAGTATCAAGGCAAATAAGTTAATTAAATGAAATTAAAAATACAAAAAAAAAATTCATTTTGTATATTATAAATTTTCATTTGATATTTTTCTTGGAAAAATTTTTATATAAAATATATTGTCTACCTTTTTTGCCTATATTTTCAAAATATTAACTAAAAAATACGAAAAATAAAATGATTTTTTTTTTTTGTTTTGTTTTGATTGCTAGATGTATTATATAACATATAATGACTTTGTTTGATTTTTTTTTTTTTTTAGTTTCGTTTTTATTATTATTGTTTTATTATAAACAAAAATGAATCTAATTTGAATTTTTTTCACATTTAAAAAATTTAAGCAATCAAGTATGAATTTTTTTTTTTAATAAAATTTTTGATTATTGATAATAAAAATTTCTTTTGAGATTTTTTTTAGAAAAGACTTTCAAATTATACATATACATGAATATTTCATAAATTTAAAAATTAAAAAAAAAAAAAATTCATTTTTATATACATATGTGATTAATATAAAAAATTTTTTTCGTATGTATACATTTTTTATATGCGCTTATCATGTATATACATACATATGAAATATAATATTGCAAAAATACTAGTTTTCGTTTTTTTTGTATGTCATCCTTCTGATATGTCATATTGAAAACCTACTTAACGTGTTTAATTTAAAAAAGAAAAAAAAAACATAAAAAACATAAACATTAAATGATGTATATTTAGGTTTTCATTTTATTTCATTTTCACTGAAATTTTTTTATTTATTTTGGGTTTTTTTGCATTTTTTTACTTTCAGAATCACTCAAAAGCAAAAAAAATTTTTTCCAAGATGAAATACTTTGTAATTGCATTTTTGGCTTTAATCGCTGTTGTTGCAGCTGATGATATGTATACAACCAAATATGATGGAATTGATTTAGATGAAATTTTACAATCTGATCGTTTATTTAATAATTATTTTAAATGTTTAATGGAACAAGGTAAATGTACCCCAGATGGTCGTGAATTAAAATCACATTTACCAGAAGCATTAAAAACTGAATGTGCTAAATGTAGTGAAAAACAAAGGAAAGGTACTGAAAAAGTATTAACTTATATTATTAAGAATAAACCAGAAGAATGGAAACAATTGCAAGCTAAATATGATCCAGAAGGTACATATACATCTAAATATCGTACAGAAGCTGAAAAACGTGGACTTCAAGTTTAAAAAAAAAAAAAAAAAATTTTTTTTTTTAAATAACATCAACAACAATATAAGAATTTGGGAAAATACAAGCAACAAAAAAAAAAAATCAAAATCCACTTTTATAATGTCATCAGATAAATGACCTTTAGATTTCCAAAAAAAAAAAAATAAATTTTTTTTCTTCTTTCACTTTTATTATTACAGTGTGTGCAGTGAAATTTTCTTTTAATTAGAAAAAAAAAAAAGTAGTATTATTCCGTTAGTTTTTAAATTTCTCTTTTGTCTTTTTTTAAAAATGATATATTGTTTGTAATTCGTTTATTTCTCAAAATATACTCTTATCATATTATTAATAATAATTATCAAATATTTGTGAAAATTACTTTTGTATTATTATAATTTAAATGTAATAATTATTTTTTTTTTGTCAATAATGTTTTTTTTTTTTTTTTGTTTGTTAGATGTGTAATTTTGTTTGCCTTTAAATTCCAGTTTTTGTAAATTAAAGTGATGAAAAAATAATATAAAAATATTTTGTTTTATTTATTTAATTTTAGTTTAAAAAAAAAAAAAAAAATTTTTTTTTTCAGTATTTGAATTTTTATTTTGTATACATTGAATGTAAACAAAAAAAAAAAAAATCAATTAAAATAAAACATTTCACCCTGAACAGTATTAAATTGATCTATATGTACTACAAAGTATTTATAAAAAAAAAATGTATTATGACGATTACGATGATTTTGTGTTTTTCCTATTTTCTTTATATTCTTCGATTAACTCAATTTTAATATAATATCTCAATCGATAATTACACGTGTAAATATAACAATAAATAATGCTAATTACAAAGTGTATATTTGTATATACATTTCATTTACAACAAATAACATTCGTTGTAAATTTATGTAATTTGTTTTTTGTTTTTTTTTTTTTTTTTTTTAATTTTTATATGTACAATTGCATATATTTATTTAATATATGTTTCAATTTGTTTTCAATTGATTATTTTTAGTAATTTAATTTTCTATTTCAAATTTTATAATAAAACGTTTTGATTTTTTGGTTCAATGCCCCTAAAACATTTTTAGTATATTTATTTACATGATTATATAAAAATATGTTCTATATCTATTTTTCTTTTATACATATAGTAATTATTCAGTTTCATATACTGTAGGCATATGTATACATATGTAGAAATAAGCAGTTAATTTATTTAAAATATTTAAAATTTATTTTCAGTTACATTGTACATATAGGATACATACATAAATATAATTACACTGTACATTTATGGATGGTTTAACCAATTCTTTATACAAACATTTAATATACATGTTTATAAACATGTATATTTGCAATGTATGTATATATTGCAAATTATTATAGACATGTAGTTTTGTAAATAATATTGCTATATATATACATAAATATAAATGCAATTTTATATATTTGTATTACATACATACATAAAAAACTGCAGGAAATTGTTAAATTTACTTTTATTTTCATTTATACATATATGTATATTTGTTTATAGTTTGGTTTTTTCTTTGTGAATTTATGCATTTATTCGTTATTTTACTTGAAAATTTATATTATTTCGAAATGGTTTTGTTTTGATTTTTTTTATACTTTTTATTTTGCAATTTATTTTTTGTAACATACATAATATTGGCTTTGGCTACCAGTATATTGCCATATGTGCAATGTGCATATTTATGGTGTATATATAGAATACATGTGTAGATACATACATAGGTATAGACATCATACATACATCAGCTAGTATGCATTCGATTTTTGATTTATTGTTTATTCAATTGGAAATTTCATTAAGTTATATTTATAGATATGTAGGTATTTCAATGAATACATTTACGAGTACATACATAGTATATATGTATGGATGTTTATAAAAGTTTTTTTTTTTTTTTTTAATTTATTGTATTTGATTTTTCCTTTCATTTATTTATTTTTTTTTTAAATAAAATATAAATTTTTCTACAATATAACAAATTGACTAAAACAATTTTATATTTTACATAAATGCATGTATGTGTGCTTATTTTATAATAAACATTAAATTTGAATTTTTTTTTCATATAAATGATTTATATGAACATCCACTTACGTGTTATGTATGTATGTACATATATTTCATTTTTAAAGCCTTCTGAAGATAAAAATATAATTGTATGTACATATATATGTATGTATATAGGTAAATATTTGAATTTTCGTACTTCATGAAAATATACATGATAGTATTAATAAAAAAAAAAAAAAAAAAAAATTCATTTTATATACACATTACATACATTAACATATGTTATACACATACTTACATACCTATATATGTATATTTTATTAAAATTCATCCTGTTATTTGTTTGTATAATATCATTTCATTTCAAATAAACAATTTAATTAAACATAAACAAACACTATATTGAAATATGTTTTATAATAATTGATTTATAAATGAAATTATACAAACAAATATGTATATACAAATAATTGCAAATAATGTGTAAATATATACATATGTTATATAAAATTCAAAAAAAAAAAAAAAAAAAAAAAAAAACAAACAAAACAAAAAAAAAATGTATACATACAGTTTTATTCAATTGTATTAAATTTAATAATAATAATTTATTTGTTATGTATATTCAAATAATGAAATCCTTTTTCATCATATGTTTGTTTACATATTGATTAATTTAATTTATTGAATTTTGCCTACATATACATACATGCATATGGATGTATGTTAAAATGTTTGTAAATATGTAAAATATCGATACATATGGTATATGTAAATATATTATATATGCATAGTAAACATTGTACAATAATTATATTAATATTTACTTTAAATTTCAATTTACAAGTATACATATGTGTATTAATTATTTATTTTTTTCTGTGTCACAAAATATGTAAATATTTATACATGGTTATAACTATCATGTATGTGTATATTTTTATATTTTTTGTAATACATACATACATACATACATATGTGGATTCGTTTACGTAGTAAAAGAAAAGCTCATAGAGAGAGAAAAAAAAATACATATGTATATGTTACAAAATGAAAAAAAATTATTCTGTAATAATAAATCTCATACACTTTAGAAATGTGTATGGAATTGAATTTTATTTTCATTTAATTAAATTAAAAATTGTAAAAAATAAAAAATTTCGCAATAATTTCTAAATTTTTATTGAGAATAAAAAAAAAAATTATTAAAATGTATGATCAACCTGAAGCTCATTATTAAATCAAATTAATGTAGTTAAATTATGAAGAAATTAGAGGATTTTGGTTTGATACCTCTCCGTTTATTGTCGATTTTAAAAATAGTTTTCTAGAACATTTAAATACAATTTGACGATTATCTCAGAAAAAAAAAAAAAAAATTGAAAAAATAATAAAATATAAGATTTTTATAAAATTATGAAAAAAAAATAATTAATTAACTTTATTTATATACTATATATACATTTACAAATAATAAAAGAAACATTCAAATTATATACGTTGTATTACAATGAAATTATGTAAATCATTTCTGGCATCAATATTAAAACTAAAAAAAAATAAAAAAAAAAATTATGTTATGTGTAAAGTATATAGTAAATAAATTATGAAATAAAATACTTAATTTTTATAAAATAATAATAAAGACAATAATTAGTAATGAATTACATACAATTCTTAAGTAATATTTCTTAAGTAATATTTCTTAAGTAATTCTTAAGTAATATACAATTTTTTTGTTTTGTTATTTATAACAGTTCAAGTACATAACATGTGTGCATATGTGTATCATTTTCAGTTATTATCTAGTCAAATTGATTCATCTTGTTTTTTTTTTTTTTTTTTTTAATATTGTATGTAAGAAATATGATAAATAATATAATAAAAATTGTTGGCTTTCATATTTCTATATTGTGGGTTATATTTAAATCCAATAATCATGTTCATTCATATCTGCTATTTTAAAAAATTCAAAAAAAAAAAAAAAAAAAAGTTAAAAATAAAAAATAAAAATTGATTTTTTCACACTTTACCATTAATTTTTAAAAATATTTAAATAATCTATCATTCGTGATCAATTTGTTTGCTGCAACAATTCTCTCCTTTTCGATAATTATTACAAAATACGTTAATATACAAAACAAAATTATTACAAATTTCATTTTTATTTTCCTGATGTCAATTTTTTTTTGTATTAAATTTACAATTTATTTTTGTTGTATATTATTATTATTATTCTATCAATTTACACGATACAAAAAAAAAATTAATAAGTGGTGAAACGTCTTCAGACTCGAAGCCCAAATCACTTTTTAATAAACTGACAATATCATATACAATTCGATTATAAAATAAATAAATAAATAAAATATATCTACATAATCATATAAAGACATATACATATGTATAGATATATGTAGGTATGTATGTATATATAAAACTACGAATGGGTAAGTATATGTATAATTAAATACGTATGTACTTTAGAAATATATAAAATATACGACAATATAAGTATGTACATACATTTGCATGCATTTTAAATGTGCATTTTAATTAAATTGATGGCCTTTCGTCTTTTCTGGTATTTTGTTTTGTTTTGTTTTTGTTGTTGTTGTTGTTTTGCTTATTTTTTTGAATTTACTGTGTAAAATTCAAAATTATAATTCATTTTTATTATAATTAAGTTTAAAAGTTATATTATTGAATGTACGTATATTGTATAAATATGTATGTAGACCTCATACAAGTATTTTGTTTTTTTTTTGTTTTTTTCTCTTAAATTGTTTTATTTGTATTTAAAAATTATATATGACGCTCGTATAAGAAAATATCCATATACTATCAATTTTCTTATTATTATGATTTTATTTTTTAAATATATGTATGTACATATGTAGTTAGTATATGCCAGATATTTATAGTTATTATGTACATACATACATTGTATATATATATATCAGTAGTACTCAAGGTTTTTTCAATTATGAATCAAGTAATAAATACTTATTCATCTTCTATATCTAAATATTCGTATATATACATATGTATGTATACTCATATCGAAATTTATATATTATCTTGTATATTTAGTATATGCACATATTTATGTATTATTTATAAAATTCATTGTATGAATGTAAGGTGCGTTTCATATTTATAACGCCACCCGAAAATTTTTGATATCTCGAGTACCTTCAGTTCTAGGTAAGTACAATGTTTTACAAAAATAATAAGGGTTACAAGTACTATTCAAAAAAATATACCTGCTCCCTTTCTACCGACAAATATTTTTTAGAGCAATAAAAATAAGATTTTTGCCTGTTTCATAATTATAACGCCATTTTTATTTTTATAAGAAATCTAATTCAAATTATAATACATTCTAATCTTATGATTTCTAAAGGTAATTTTTATTAATCTAAAACTGCTTCCTTATTTAAAATCACATTAGAAATCCTTTTTTCATGCTTTTCATAAGGTTTGTGATAGTTTCGGCATCAATAGCATACTCCTCCCTGATTATAGCATTTTTAACTCCTCTGTGGTGTCGTATTATTTATATTATTTCTGTATATTCGACGTACCATAATTCCCCAGAGATTTTCGGTGGAATTGAAATCAGATGAACACCCTGGCCAGTCTAAAAGTTCAATCGAATTCGATTGAAACCATGTTTTTGTTTCACGACTTACGTGAATGGGGCCTTATCCTGCTGAAATGTCCACTGAATTTCAGGATTTTGCTGGATTTTGCTGAATTAGGCTCATTTCAAGAATATTTGTATAATTTTCACTGTTCATTCTTGATTATGTGAACTGTAATTTCAAACAACCAGATGCAGAAAACGCACTCCAAAGCATAACACTTCCACCACCGAAATGCCTCTTTGAGAAGTATAGTGGGATTCCTTCTCAAACCCCTCCATTATGCTCGAAAACCATCTGGTCCATCCAAATTCCATTTTTTTTTCATCTGAAAATATTATCTAATTTTTTTTTTTGCTTTAAACTGTCTTGAACTTAACTCATGTTATAGAATTTATATTAGGTACTTACAGATTCCCAGTTTGTGTCCTATTTTGCCTTGCAAAATCCAACCTTTGCTTTTTATGAGTCTCAATCAAGCGAGGAGCACTTTTCATTCTTACGTGCTGAATGTTTTCGGTGCGATTCAGCACTCTCCATTTCGTCCATCGTGAAACATGTTCCAGTTAAACTCCTTATTTCATTCAAACTTTTGGTTGAATTGCTGGCTGTACGTGTTGTTCTAGAAGCACTCCGGTTATCTAGTTTTGTTTTTCTTCCGGAACGTTTTATTTGGCCATAACCCTCCGGATTCCTTAAAAAATTTCGGACCAACCTATGGCTTCGACCAATTTTTCTGGCGATTTCTCTAATGCCTATTTTTTCTTCCTTAAAGGCTAGAATTTTTCCTTTTTCTACATCTGAAAAACTTTTACCCCGCGGCATTATTTCATAAATATTAATTTTTCTCTTTTTCCGTTCAAAACCGAAACACTTTGAATACTAAACACTTTCACTTATTAGTTTTTATAAACTGGCGTTATAATTATGGAACAGGCAAAAATCTTATTTTTATTGCTCTAAAAAATATTTGTCGGTAGAAAGGGAGCAGGTATATTTTTTTGAATAGTACTTGTAACCCTTATTATTTTTGTAAAACATTGTACTTACCTAGAACTGAAGGTACTCGAGATATCAGAAATTTTCGGGTGGCGTTATAAATATGAAACGCACTATATATTATACGTAAGTACTTTGCATACAATTATATACAAACCATACATACATACATATATGTAAAATATATTTTACCCGAACAGAAAATAAGTATAATTTTCTTTATAGAGTAAATCAGAGTAAAATGATTATTATGATTTAAAAGCAATTGTATAAAATTGTGGAAAATCTAAATAAATAGTAAAAATTAATTTTTTTATTTAAAAATCATGTGAAGAAAGTCAAAATATCATATTTCAAACAAATACATAATTAAATGAAGTATTACATATAAAATAATATGGTTCTTATATACATATAAAAAAATAATATTCAAATAAAAATTTCAAAAATTTTTTATATGTACACAACATATGTAAATGTACCTTATTATTGTTTATCTAATTTTCACATTATGCCGTGTTTAGTATATGACAGTGTACATAGGTGTAAACATATGACTATACCTTTAAGTAAAACATTGAAAAAAAAAAAAAAAAAAAAAAAAAAACAAGAAAAAAAAAAAAGTGAAACAAAGAAAAATCTCAATAGAATTTTCGCATTAAAATTTTAAACAAAGTGTAAAATTAATTGTTTTTATTTTCAAATTGAATGCCCATGCTCATATTAATCATATAAAAATTGTGTTCATTAATTTGTACAACTTCATTGTATACAGTGCTATCGTTCTATTGCAAATTACAATATTTTTACTGGTTTTTGATGTCTGATAAATACTACTTGTTTTTTCAAATTATGTGCATTTAATTTGGTATTTATCACTTCTATTTTCAAACGTAATAGAAAAAAAAAAAAAAAAATTAAATTCAAATTTTTTATATCGCCCATGAAAATAAAATTCAAGAGTCACTCCACACGACCATCCGTCTTCTCTAACGTTCAAAAAGGAACTAAATTAATACTGATTTTCAACCTTATTTATGCTATTGACTGACTGACCTTGAGTACTGACTAGACAACTTGACCAAGACTGGCACACAGTCTAGTATTGCTATGCATACACTAGACCAGACTAGGCCAGATCAGTATACATGAAACATGAAATGGAACAAAAATGCAAAAGCAAACCGGCCGAGAACAGGGCTGCCGTTTTACATTACATTTAAAAAATATTATATTGAATGGAATATTTCTAACTTCTGATAATCTAAATTCTGATAAGTTTTGAAAAACGATAGCACTGATTGTAAAAACAATTTAGCATACATACACACTAATATACTTTCTTTTATTTTTGAAGAAATAAAATTATCCTATGCACAATTAAAAAAAAAAAATAAAAAAAATAATTCAAATAAACTGATGTTACAAAATTTGTGTTTTATTTCATACTCAAAGATTTTAATTATTTTTTATGTACATTGTCATATTTAATTGCATTTATTAATTGTTTACAATTTAAATTAAAAATGTTTTTTCTTTCTGTTCTTTTATCATTTTATACTGTTTTTTTTGTGAAATAATATTATTAATTTTTAATTAAAAATCTTATTGTTCTCTATTTTATAAAGGTTTTTCATCATATTTCGAATTTTAATTTATAAAATATTTATTTACGTGATATTCAATTTTTTTTTTTTTTTAACGTTATTTGTATATATATACAATCAAAAGTTAAAAAAAAAAAGAAAAAGTTAAACCAAAAAATAATACAATGTGCATAGATATGGGATTAAAATAAATTAAATGAAATAAATATCTGAAATTCTGAATAACTAAATTTTTTTAATAAGTTTTTTATTAATTTTTACATAATATAAAAACGACTAATACAACACATTCAAAATAAAACGGTCGAAATAAAAATTTTAAAATTGAATAAAACAAAATCTGAAACAAAATTTTATACGTACATATGTGTATGTGTATACTTTCTAATATGCCTATAATAAAACCAATTTATTTTATTTATTTTTAATTATACCAATACTGAAAAATAATTTTGGTTTTTTTTTTTTGTTTTTTTTTTAATTTGATTTATTATCTGTTAAAATTTCATTATCATTTTTTTTGTTGTGATTTTGATTCTAAATACGCTTTTTTATATATTCCCTCTGGATCATAGATTTGTTCTAAATGATTCCACATTTCTGGTTTATTATCAATTAAATAATGTGTAACCTTTTCTGAACCAAATTTTTGTTTTTCAGTGCATTTAATACAATTTGAATTAATTGCATCTGGTAATATATCTATACATTATATTATATTCAATAAAAAAAAAAAAAAAAAAATACACTAAAGATTTTAAAATTATTTTTAAATTAAATTTACATACCACGAAGAGTTTTTGCATCTGGTGTACATGGTCCTTCAAATTTTAAACAATTCACATAATTTTTTAATAATCTATCATTTTGTAAAATTTCATCAAGATCAACATTATCATATTTAGTTGTATATGTTGAATTAATTATTGATATATCAGTATTATTTTGTTTAACACAAAATATTATTGCAAATGAATAATATAAAAAATATATAAAAATTATTTTATTCATTATTTTATGTTTATGTTGTTAAATTTAAAATTTTTTTTTTTAAATTTAAATTTTTGTTTTTAATTTTTAAGTAATGATTCAACAACGAATGAATCAATGTAATAATAAAATTTAGTAAATAATTTTTGAACACAGTATTTATATAGAATTTTCATAGTCACATTATTCAATTTTCAATTAAATCAAAAAAAAAAAAAAAAAAAAAAAAAATAGGAAAAAAAATTTAAAAAAATATGTATTCAATTTTCAAAAAAAAAAAAAAAAAAAAACAAAATACGTTACATAACAACATATTATATTTTACATATTATTGCATGCATGTGATTACCTCTATTAAAAATATAATTTTTCATATTTCATGTAACATATTGTAAAAAAAAAACAAAAAACAAAAAAAGATAAGAAAAAGAAAAGAAGAATGAAAGAGTATTTGCATATTGAAAATTGGAATTGTTTTTTTTTTTTTTTTTTTCTGTATACATAGTCTAAGTGTTACTTGATCATAATGTATATTTTGTACTGGAAGTAGCAAAATTGAATTTTAAAAGCGCTTACACTTGCATAATCGTATTTTTATGTTCAAGTAGAAGAAATACAATTTTTTTTTATTCATATAAAAATTTGAATAAAATAAAAAAAAAAACGTTACAATATTAGAAAATGCATTGAAACATATGTGTGGTAAAATTACGTTATAAATATTAAAAAAAATTTTTTTTTCTTGTGTTTTCTAAATTTTGTATTAATTTTTTTCAAAAGTATATTAAATATACAAAAAAATTAAAAAAAGAAAAAAAAATGAAATTACGTTTTAACAATAAAGTATACTATAAAAATTAAAATTTTTTGTATGTGTAAAATGTTTTTATAATCACAAATTGTGTTTATGGTTGAATGTATATTTCTGGTTTTATACGCCTAAATTATTTTTTGTTGTTTATTTTTTAATTTTTATTTTATATAAAATAAATGTTAAAGAAAATATTTTAAATTTGTGGAAAAATATGCAAAATTTTTTAAAGAAAAATTAAAAATTTAAATCGTAAAATATATGAAAATACATTAAATTTATTTTTAAGCCAAAAAAGCGACTATTTATTAATTACAAAATTAAATAATTTTTTTTTTTTTAAATTTTATTATTAATTTTAATTAATTTGAAATTATAATTTTTTAAGTTTTTTTTTTTTTGTTTTTTTTTGGACTAATTACATATGTATAACTGGCATCAAATTAGTGTATAGAATATAAATAATATTTGAATATACTTGAAAGCATGAAATACGTTATTTTGAAAATGTTTATTTTACAAATTTTCTTTTGCAGATTTAAAAAATTATAAATAATGTATTTTAATTTTTTGTATTGATTTTAATTTATATTAAATATAATAAAATTTATTCTAGAAGTTTTCTTATTATTATAATTTTTTTTTTTTTTTTTGAAATTTTAAATGTGTGAAAATGATGTTCGAAAATTAACAAGGTTACTTATGTACAACGTATAAGGTCATAATTTTTATTTTCTTTTATTTTTTATTTATTTTTTATTGCATTTTTTTTTTTTTTTTTTGTAAATGTTATTTTAAATATTTTTTTTTTGTTGTTTTTTCTCGTTTAAAGGAATTGATCAAAAAATTAACATTATTTTATAATATTGTGCATTCAAAAATTATTTTATTTAATATTAATCAAAACCTTTTAATGATTATAAATTTGAGATATACCAAAATAAAAAAAAAAAATGAAAAAAAAAAAAAATAATAATAAAATAAATATTTAACGCCCTTAATATATGATCAAATTTTATGATCAAAATGACCTATACCTTTAAAAAATCATTTATGGTATAAAAAAGTTCAGGGTAGAGGGCGTTATTAAAATAATATATTTAAGGTGGAAAAATTTTTTTTTTTTTGAATTTCTTATTTTATTGTATTGTGCATTTTATTTTTCTTATATAATTTTTAAATGAAATCCAAATGAAATTCAAATGAAATCCAGATAATGCATATATCGTTAATATATGCGTGTATATAACAGATGCACACATCGAGTAGGACTGAATACTATTTTTAATCTTATTATTACACACATATGTATGTACATGCATATATCATTTATTATTAACATTTTGGGAAATGAATATATATCATTTATTAGATGTATACGTACAACATACGTGTAATAAACAAAATAAAATAAAATAAAATAAAAAACTTACATAAATACAAACATACGGGTAAGATCGATAGATTATTTGTACATATACATACATATGTACATATATATATTGTCACTAAATGTATATAAACCAAATATGACAAACGTGTATTATATAAAAGTTATATTTTATATGTAGGTTTATGTATCTATGTTTATGATGTAAAATATGCAAATTAATTTATATTTCTAGTCATCAACAATGTTATTATAACTAACCAATCTTATTATCTCAATATAGACAAAAAATTAAAAAAAAAAAAATAAAAAATAAAAAAAAAACATCTTTTTTATTTGGTTTTAAATTTTCGATGTCAATGAACCAACTACTTATATGGACAAAGAATTATGTCATATTGGTCAGTAAAGACGTAACTTTATTACTTTTTTTTTGTTTCTTTGGTTTTTTTTTTTTTTTTTTTTTTTTTTTTTTTTTTTTTTTGAAAATAACCCATTTTAAAATATGATAATTTAGGTTATTCGGTTATTTAGTTATCAATTGTATACAATTATAATAATATCATCACTACTATTATTATAATATAACAGATCTTAGCCAACGTATTTATAGTGTTGCACCATCATTTTAAAAATCTTTTTTTGGTTTTTATTTATTTTTTTTATTTTTCTTAAATAATTTAAAAAAAAAGAATAATAGCCATAAAAAACTGTAAATATTTGTATGTACCTGACCTTAACCAAATTTTACTTTATTTTTTATTGTTACTTATTTTTTTTTTTTTGTAATTTTCTACTTTAATATGAAATTGTATAAAAAAAAATTCTGTTTTAAAAATGAATAAAAAAATATGAGTAGTCGTAGAACCATTTTTAACGCCTTCAATCTAAAAAAACAAAAAAAAAAAAAAAAAAAAAAAAAAATGAACAAATGAGGGAAATTTTTTTTTTCTCTTCATTTTCATAATTATACATGTAAAAATATCGTTATCATAGTTTTACTTGAAAATTTTATGTAACGTACATAAACAGTATAACTGTGTAAAATTTTTAATTTTTTTTTTTAAATTTTGTTTTGCTATAATTAAGATGAATTTTCATTTTTTATTAAATTCATAACTTCCTTTCCTATAAATATGAAAATTAATATAAAACTACATGTATAATAATTGGCTTTAGCTATATTTCAGAATTTAAATAATTTAAATTTATTCATGAGGAATGAGGATAATACGATTGAAAATTTTTATGCGAAAATCCATAATTTTTCTTCAAAAAAAAAAAAAAATAAAATAAAAAAAAAAGTAAAAAAAAAAAATAGTAATAATAATGATGTTGCATGTCAATTTGAAATAACAATAAAAATTCATTTAATATTAACAATGCACCAAGTAAATTACAAGAAATACATTATACCATATTGCATACATTTATGTACATTAAAATAAAACTTTTAAATTATTTTTATAGAAAATGAATTTAGACATTCTATTTTAATTTGCGTTATTTAAAGGTAAACTAAAATGCCATGGGAATTAAAAAATTTTTTACATGCAATATAGATGTGTGTATAATTAGGTAATTATGATTAAAATGAGAAGAAAAGATTGAATAATACAAAAAAAAAAAAAAAAAATATTTACATAATAAAAAAAAAATAAAAAAATAAAAAAATATTGAAAATTCTTTACATGCAAAAGCTTTCGAATTAAATTACATTTGGTGTATTGTACACATGATTTACAATTGCTGAAACAAGGACATGTACATGTTCGTGAATACATTTTTTTATTTTTTTTTATGTTTAAAAAGTTTAAAATTTTATATTTTAAAATTTTTAGATATTTTTTAAAGTTAAATAAGATTTGCAGTATATTAAATTATTCTAGTTGTTCTACCATATTTGGTCTATCATAATGACCAAAGTACTGTTTGGTCATTACAGTACTATAATGATAGTTTTAATATTGTAATATTAGGTAATTTGTTTTTTAAAAATTCATTCTAAAGTTTATATTTTAATTTATGTCATTTATATTTAATAATTAAAGACAATATGTGAAAAAATTTGTTGCATGACTGAACGATTCTTTTTTTGTCTAAAAATCAGTTACAAAGGATCACATTTACAATTTACATATATGTAAGGATTATACCTAATTAAAAAAAAACAACAACAATTGTACATATAGTAGATGTATTTTTTTTTGTCGATTGATTGCAATTTAAATAAAAAGAATGTAAGTATGAAATACAAAAAAAAAAAAAAAACAAAAAATCAATAAAATAATTGTATGTAATTAATATGAAATTTTGAAGGTTTATTTACATGCATATAATGAAAACTACTTGCAAGAAGCTATTATTGAAGAAAACAAAATTCTCATAAACTAGTTTACTATAAAATATTGAAAATGTTGTGAATCATTGATTAAAATCTGTATGTATACATGAAATAAGTACATATGTACTATTTCTTACATATGTACATATAAAGATATATTGTAAAAAAAAAAGATTTTTATTTATATACATTATACTGTATATGTAGATGCAGTATGAATGTTATGTATAAAATTAAATTGAAATTCTGTTGTTTCATTATATTATTTATTGAATGCGGAAAATCTTTTAAAATAATAATAAATTTCATTTTGTATATAAATTGTATACAAATAACACTTACATTAATAAATTATCGCTCATTTTAACAACAAAATATGTACATTTAACATGCATTTCAATTAAATGTATAAATAAAAAAAAATTTTTAAGAAGTAAAGAGAATTTTTCTTTTGTGGTTTTATTTTTGTATGTATTTAGTATTATTATTTTGTTTTTTTTTTTAAATTTATTGTATCGTAATTAACTAGTTATTATCTTCCTTATTTTAGATTGTAAAAACATTTTTAAAAATTGATATTATCCAAACTATTTTTACGTATTTCTAGATGAAATGCATTTATAAAACAGGAAATTATTTTTAAAAAAATTTTATAAAAAATTTATTTACATGCAATTTAAAAAAAAAAAAAATGCCAATAAAAACAAATTTTTTTTTTTTTGGTATAATTAGTATTTTGAATTATGTACATATTTTGAATAAACATTTTTTTTTTTTTGAAATTTTTTCCAAATTTAATTTTAAACATATAGACAGCAATTCTAGGTCTAAATCTATGTCTAGGTTTAGACTCTTAGCCTCTTATTCTATAAATTTGGTATTCTGTGTAAGTTAAGAGATGTTACTGTACAATTGATCTCTTAACATTTTGGAGACTTAAAGTTAGAATAGATTTTTTTTTAATTCTGAATAAGAGGATAAGAGACGTTTCTAATTTCAAAAATCTATTAACTTAGCATTATCCTTGACAATGACCTGCTAACCTCTTAATATTTATTTGATATATCTCTTAACTTCTTAAAACTTAAATTCTTCACATATCTGCTACTCAGAATACCAAATTAATATTAAAAATTTTTTAAAAATTAAAAGTTAAGAGAATTAAGAGAATTTTACCCAAAATTGCTGCTATATTTTGAAAATAGCTAAATTTTTGTAAGATATTCATTAAGAATTTATTTGATTTAAATAATTAAAACTAACATTTTAGGATAGTTTATCTGTTCATTTTACATTGAAAATTAAAAAAAAAATAAAAAATAAAAAAAAAATTTCAAGGATTGCAAAATCTTAAATGACATTTTACTTTTTTAGTTTTTTTTTTTTATGTTAAGAAAATAATATACATTAATTAATCTTAAATTAAAAAAAAAATATATATTATGAATTTAATGATTTCTATGGATACAATAATACGAATATATATATAAGAAAATTCTAAATAAATCAAAACAATAAAAATATTGATAATGTATCATGCACATACATATATACAATATGTATGTGTGTTAATTGTTATGTATTATGTCTTGTGTTTTATATTGTTTTTTATATACATATGTTATGTAAAATTTTGTTTTTAAAAATTTTTTATTATTGTTTCAAATTATGATATTATCATTAGTCAAGTATTGTGTAAATGCAATGACCTCCATATACGTTTTTTTTTTTTTATTTTTTATTATTAATATTTTTATGATAATTTTTTTTTTTTTTTTTTTTTTTTTTTTTTTTTTTTTTTTGTAGAGAAGACGATGAATTTGTATATAAAATTACATAGAGCTTTGGTTTTTGTTGTTTCCTTTTTCTCTTTGAAACAGTAAGAAATAAATTACTGTATTGACATTTTATACAAAACAAAAAATAATGTTTTTTTTTTTTTTGTTTTTTTTTTTTTGTTTTTAAATTTAAACGCAACATTTGATTACATCTTTGTCTAAGAAAACAACACCATTGCCGTTTTGTTTTGATAAAGACCATATTATATAATGAAATGAATGTTATATTCGTTTTATTCTGTAATAAGAGAATGATAATAATAAACAATAAATATGATAAATTTGTACACAATATGTAGAAATATCTTTTTGTATACTGTATACATAGATGTATAAGTATTGATAAAAAAAAATTTTTTTTTTTTGATCAATTTATTAAATAAATATAAATTTATAAAAAAAAAAAAAAAGCAAAAAAAAAAATTATGCAATTCACTTTTTATTAATATAATATACCCAAATACGTAATGTACATATGAATATGCATTTTGTGTGTATATATGTATGTACAAATAAAATAAATAAAATATTCTTTTTGATGCGAAATGACCTTAAAAATTAAATGTATGTGTTTGTGTGTATTTTGGTTTTCAAATGTAATTTGCATTCAAAAACAAAAAAAAAAAATTTTTTTTCTATACGTACAACCCATATGCACATAATATTGGTAAATATTCTTTGTAATATTTCACATATTGATGATTGTCTATATTTTTATTATTATTATTATGCAATTATCTTCTATAAAATTTTGCGAAAAAAAACAAAAAAATCAAATTGATGACAACATTTTTGAATAAATATAAATAAAATTCATTTTATAAATAAATCAATCAAATAAAATCAAATAAAGTTTATTAACATTAAATATTCAAAAAAAAAAAAAAAAAAAAATTATAAATACATAATATGAAAAATGTGTTGTAAAAAATTAGATATGTTTGTTATTAAAATTCTTAACGATAAACCTTTTTTTTTTTTTTTTTTTGTATCAATAAAATGGTATTCATGAAAAAATTTACGAATTTACGATATAATCGAAAAATGAATAATATAATTTGTAGATAAATTAATTGTAACCTTGAAAATGAGATTATTATATGAAAATAAGGTCTTTTAATTTGTCAATTTTTATTTTAATTTATTTTTAAATAAAACTGCAGTTTTTGTAAAAAAAAAAAAAAAAAAAAAAATTCGAAATAGTGTTATTTTATTTCAATGGTTTTTATTATGAAATTATTGCAAGTTTAACTGTTTAACGTTTTGTTTTTTTTAGATTTGTGTGAAAATATATTATTTCATGCATGAGAATTTATTATAAATATTTATTATGAAAAATCATCATAAGATAAAGGTTAAGTTAAAAATGGAAATTATATTTATACATACATATATTATTTTATTTTTAGTAATAAGTATATACATATATGCAAATATGAATTTTTATTATTTTTCAAATGTACATATGTATGTCTTAATTAAAAATATCCTTCAATATTCATTGTAATATTAGAACTGTAAATTAGATTTCTTAAGAATATTTAAAAAAAAATTTCCAGTTTTCCCTTGTGAACATATATATTTATAATTATGGTCATTTAAAAAGTGCAAAGGTATCTAGAAGAATGGTATTATAGATAGATTTCAATTTCATACATATATTAGGGTTATTTTCATAATTGCATCATCAATGCTGACAGTGAAAAAATCAAATAAAATAAATTTCTTTCAAATGCAATTGTTGTAATGTATCAGATTCAATAATTCAAGCAATCTGCAAAGTTTACAAAAATTACTCAATCGCTTACAAACAACTGCAAAGCGTGCATACACAATTGATAACTTAGATTACAATTCGAGGTCGTTCACACACTTCGATGACGCATTCATGAAAGTACCCCTTTTTAAAGTTTTAAAATATACACAATGAAAAATATCATAATTTTCCTAAAAATATCGAAAAATAATTTTTATTCACAATGAATCTTCCGAATAATCAAGTTAATTCTGTTGTACTGAAGAAAAAAATTCGAATTTTTCCAGAGCACTGGTATATTTTCAATTTTCTACCATCATGTACTTCTAAAGAATAAAAAAATTATTCAAAATATGGCTTAAGGGCAAGGATTTCACTACAACATCCTATATGAGACACAATTTGTTTTTTCCCCCTTCTACAGGTATCTCATATCCTGCTGCCATATGTGCGCATATGTATGCATGTGTGTATATAAATAAAATTTGTCCTTTTTTAATTTGAATTTATTTATATATTTTATATACATATGTATGTATGTATATTGTTTTTTTATATTAAAATGAATTAATCTTCTTCTTCTTCTTTATGACTCCACACAGCCCTTGCCAGTGTCATGGCCTTTAACAGACAGTTCTACCACTCACAGTTCTGAATTTGGAACTTTCAAAATGAATTAATTTTTATGGTTAAATTTCGATTTAAAAGAAATTAAGTAGAATATGGTAGAATCTTTAAGTATACATAATTACATTATTAATTATTATTAGAAATTAATTACGCATTTTAATTTTCTATGAAAACTGTATATGTTTCCTTGTTATTTATTATTTGGTATAAGTTGTACATACATATGTACGTATCTGTACATGTATGGAAATTGTTTGTATGTATTTCAATTTAAAAATCTAATACTTATAAAATTTCCATTAAGAAATACATGCATATGTATATACGTATATGTATATACATGCCTACATACATATGTAAATACAAATAGATACTTAAGTATCTATTTGTATATTTTTATTATTTTCATTTATTCATATATGAATATTAAAATATCATTTAATTAATTTTTTTTTTTTTTATGTACAAGATTAAAATTACAATTTATTTTATTTATATTTATAATATTAAATGAATCGAATATAAAATTAAATAAAATATTTGTTAATAACTAATTAAAATTTTTTTTTATTTGTTTGTTTTTAAATAAAGTTATTATTTTGTGAAAATAGAATACAATTTCTAAGTATTTGTAAATGATGTTTTTACGTACATATACACATTATATACAGGCAAATCTTATTATGTTAATTTTTTTTTTTTAATACTTTTTCTTAAATTTCGTTTTATTTATTGAAAATATTTATTATTATTATTATTATTTTTTTTTATTGAAGAAAGCAAATAAATAAAAATTATATACGTACATACATATTGTACAAAAAATGGAATATACGTTATACGTATATATACATCTAACTTACATACGTTTAAGGTATTTTATTTTTACATAAATCTGTAATAATTATAGTATGTAAGAACATATACGATTATGTTTAGTGAATTTTATATTTTATTTTTCTATTATTTTTTTCTTAAAAAAAAAAAAAAAAAAAAAAAAAAATTAAAATCATCATTATTTATATACGATGGAAAATACAATATGAACTTTTATTATAAACATAAAATACATATATATGTGTCATAAATATTTTGGAAATTTGTTTTTTTTTTTTCGTGTTTTTATTATTTTTGTATTTTACAAAATTAATTTTTTTTATGAGTTCTTAAGATCCATACATACATAGATGTATATAAAAAAGAAAAACCAAGATAACATTATTATAAATTAATTGTTAATATTTAGTTATACATACATATATTACGATATTTTGATTTCGGATATTACGAATTTAATACAAAAAAAATAAATGTTTTTTTTTTTTTTTTTTTTAAATTTTCTACACTTTTTGAATAAATGAGGTAAAATGAAATTCCCAATTCGTTATTCATTTAATAATTTACTTTGTTTCAGGTTTTTATAAAACAATGAAAACAAAATTAAAATATTTCCTGATGAAAGAAGAGTAATGAAAAAAAAAAAAAAATAATAAGAAAAACAAAACAAAATGTTCTTATTTGCAATGAATATTTTATTTTGTTTTCTTTTTATTTATTTATTTTTATTTTTCGTGATGCATATAAAAGTTAATCAAGTTTTCAATTTATCAAAGTAAAACATTTAAGGTTGAATATTCTTATATATATATTTTGTTTTTTTTAAATATTTTTTATACAAATAATGAAAACAATATAATATACTATATAGCCTTTTCTGAATAAATACATCTTATATTCATTTGTTAATAATCACAAGATGAATAAATAAAAATATTTTGAAAAATGTTTATTCAAAATAAAAATAAATTTGTATAAGGCCAGTACTCACGTACGGAGCAGAAACATGGACAATGAACCGACAACACGAAAATATGTATGTTAGCCGTTACTTAAAGAAAGATGTTTCGCAGTATACTCAAAGGAGTATATGATAATGGAGTATGGAGAAGAAGATACAACAATGAATTGTACCAATCTTTTAATGACATAGAAATAAGCGAAACAATAAGAATAAAAAGACTACAATGGATTGGGCACGTCGAGCGCAATAGGTATTGAACGCATAGTAAAAAAAAAAAAAAAAACTAGTAGAATATGATCCGAAAAGCAAGAGAAAAGTCAAAGGACGACCTAGAAAAAAAATATATGGACATAATACATGAAGATGTAAAAAAATAGAAGATACGCAACTGAAAGAGATGTATGAAAGGGTATTCTCCTGGAGGCCAAGGTTTACATTGGGACTGTCGCGCCAATGCTGATGATGATGAAAAACAAATTTCAAAAAAATAAAGTATCACAGCATGTTAAATGAGATTTTTTCATTATTTTTGTTTCCTTTTTAAAAAAAAACATACATTATAAAAATGTTTATTCGCGCATTTACATTCAAATAGCTTCGCTTATTTTTATTGTGATTATTTTTGTTTTTTGTTTTCATTTTTATTTTTATATTTTTTTATTGTCTTCATTTTTGGGTTATTAAAATTTTCTTTATTTTTGTCACTTTTCAAGTTTTCTCCTTTTAAATTGTACAAAATAAAATAAAATTCAATTGAACATGATGATAATTTATTAAAAATGTCAAAAGGTTTTATTTTGTCTTCTCTTTTTAAATTTTGTTTATTTAATTTTTATTTTCAAATTAAATCTTTTTATTTCATGCTATTAAAAAAAAAAAAAAAAAAAAAAAAAACAGTAAGGAAAATATTATCTTTTCTTGAATACAAAATGATTCTTATTGGAATATAAAAGGAAATATTTAATTCAATTTTAATATAAATTTGCATACGATGTTCAGATATTTAATGTTTGTTTTTTTTTTATGTACATACAAAAAATTGAAAAGAAGAATCTTTCAAGTTTCATAAAAAATAAAACAAAACAAAAAAAAAAAATTTCAAAATTTATTTATTAAGGAAAATTACTAATTGTCGTCTTAACAATATAAAGTAAATAATTAAAAATGCTTTAAATTTTTAAACGAATATATTTTTTTCCTTATCTTTCAAACCATTCAAATGTAACGATTTTTTGTAAATTGATTAAACGTTTTTTTTTTTTTGTTTTTTTTTCTAAGTCTAGACTAAAATTAATAATTAATTTTATTTTTCAAATTAATGAATTAATAATAAATGTTCTATAGTGCGTTTATCTCTTTTAATACATACATAATTATTCTATCGATTTATCTAGAAATTTTTTTATTATAAGCATGTCAATGTTTTTTTTTTTTTTGAATTTTTGTTTTGTTGCGTGCTAATAAATAATTTTATAGATGATTTATAATGAGCACATTGTAATTAATTAACAAAATATATTAAATTATCATTTTATATTAATGATTATATTATATATTTTTATTATTATTGTATTTGATTTTTTTTTGTTTTTTTTTGAATCGATATATAAACATTGTAAAAAGTCAATGTAATTTTTTAAATAGGATATAATGCTCGTTATATTCAAAAATGAGGTAATAAATAATTAAGTGAAATTGTTTTTTTTTTTTGTATGATTTAATAAAATTAAATTAACACGAATATTTATTATGTTATTCATGTACGTATATATAATTAATTAAAATTTGCATTTTATTTTATCCTTGAATTTTTGTGCAAAATAATAATTAATTAATTAATTATTATATTTCAATGAATTTTTGTGTATATATATTTGGTAATATTTATTCAATTTCATTGTTTTAATTTTAATAATAATTTGAATAATTTTATTATTTAAATTTAATATTGAAATATATAAAGTGTATATATAACTTTAATTTTTTTTTTATCTATATAAATACATTATAATACATGAATAATGTAATATGTATATTATATAAGCATGTACTTATATAATACAGGGTCTATTGGTTAATTGTTCATTTTCATTTTTCTTAATTTTCTTATTATGTAAAAGTAATAATTAAATATAAAGTAATAAATAAATAAGTAAATAAGTAAATAAATAATAAGTAAATATAAAGTAATATGTACATATGTGTATACAATAGTAAAATTTTATTACCTTAAAAGTTCTATTGTAACATTACATAAGTATGTATTATCTAAAAATAATGTAATGGTATAATACGAGTGTAATGCAATTCTGACTAGTTCTAGAATAATGTTATCTTGTAAAATACGATAATTATTTATATTATTGATTTTTTTGCAATTAATTGCAATAAAGTGTTATATACATATATGATGTATGTACATGTAAATATTTTATTATTTATATATGAATAAAATTTATACTTAATTACGGTATACATGTACATCTTATAAATATTCATGTCAATATTAAAAACAGTAGCAATGGTTTATGTAGAATTTTTTTATTTTTTTATTTTGTTGTAAAACTTGTTTTAAATTTTTCTATTAAATAAACTTTTTTTTTTTTTTTTTTTTAACGTAAAATAGAAATGTACATATGTATGTACTATATATGATTTTTTAAAAATTTAAATTCTTTTAATATTCATTAGATTTTTTTTTTATCCAATTATAAACTATTTTGTATGCATAATAAATTGTATAATATTTACATACATACATATACATGTTAGATAATACACAACATGTTGGACATACACAAAGGATAATAAATAATATATTCCCAGAATATCCTAGGAGTCAAGCAAATGTAAATCGAATGCTAAGGATAAATTAAAAAAAAAAAAAAAAAAAAAAAAACATTGCTAATTAAGGATAGTTGGTAAAAATTTACATACTGTTCTTTATATCAACAGAAAATTTTAAGCCATCATATATATATAGGAAAAAGGGGGAGGAGATGGGCTGCAGTATTTAACAATTTTACTCTTTCTAATTATTTAATTTATTGCACTCTTTAAATAAAACAGTCTGAACTTTCTAAAATTTATTTCATGACTGCTTTTCTAGATTGTTTAGGTTTTCAAGATTTTTAATAAATTTCCCAGTCAAATATGTAAGGTACTAGGTGCTCTCTAGGTGCTCTGAAATTGTTAATTATACCAAAGAAGTTTAATCTAAATAATAATTATAACGACTTTAAATGTGTAATGTACTCATACTTTTTTTTTTTTTTTTTTTTTAAATTTAATTATCATAATAAGATTTCTTGTAATTATTCATTTTAATTTGTTTTTATGTACCTAAATTATCACGAGACATAACATTAAATTTTATCATTAATTCTTAATTTTATTTATTATTGATTTATGATATTATATGTATGTACTATATCTATTCAATTCGAATTCAGAATGAATATTAAATAATAAACAAAGAATAGATGTCTCACGTTTATTTATTTTGTTGTTTGTTTTTTTCTTTTCTTTTTCTTTTTTTTTTTTTTGTTTATTTGAACTTTTACAACCACAAACAAAACAGTTATGATATATATTTAGAGATACGTACACAAGAGAGACATGATGTCACGTTTTTATGCCAGATATAATATGACTTTATATTTTAATTTCTTTTCTTTTCTTTTCTTTTTTTTTTTTTTGTGTATTGGTTATTATGTTTTGGTTTTTATTCATGTTCATTTTTTATCCGAATTTAAAATATTTGAATATTATTATTTTTTTTTTTTTTGACTTTCTTTTCATTTTCATTTTCTTTTTTTTTGTTTATTTAAAAATTTTTTTTCAAAACGTTTTGCATACAGAAGTTAACGGATATTTTTTTTAAAAAAAAAAATTTCTTTTTATACATTTTGCTTAGTGAATTAAAATTGGAAATGAGAACAAGATAAATATATATGTAGGTAACTTCATATTGAAAATGAAAGTGATGTACAAAATGATACTTTCTTTTTGTTTTTTTTTGTTTTTATTAAAATATGAAATATATGAAAATATAAAATGAAATTGAAAAATTTTTTAAATAAAACAAAAAAAAAAGATTATCAAATAAAGAAAAATTGATTATAATATGAAGAAATTTGTAATAAATTGAAATTGAAGGTTTATTGCATTTAATGTTAAATCTAAAAATTATTGCAAATAAATTCACAGGTAATTTCTGCATATTGTATTGTAGTATAAGCTGGTATAAGCGATGGTATAAGATGGATTTTCTTTGATATAAGCATGAATATATGTACAAAATACAATCACCATTATGCCATCTAATTGAAAATTTATATTAAGACCTTGACTATATTTGTTTTAAAGAAAAACTGGTTAAAGAAAATTGAATTGAGATGAATTATGTGAATATGCAAGTATATAGGTATGCGCATTTTTATTAAAATGAAGAAGAAGAATATATAATATTGTTTCCAATATATGTACGTTAAGAAGTACAACATGAATGCATCTAAACTAACACACACACACACATATATTTGTATGGGAATAATTTAATTTATTATTATAAATTTTTGCTCACACATCGTGTACATTTTTTATAGCTGTATACGTACTACATCTAACAATGTATGTACATATGTATGTATAGGTATCTGAAGACTTATATTACGTGTCATTTATTCGTAATGAAATTACATTTTTTTCAAATGCTGTTTTTGTCTTTCTTCTCAATTCTTATTCTCATAACGTGTATGTTGGATATATGTACATATGTACATCCATTCATATATACATTTGTATGTACAGTGTAGTATATGTACTACTAGAGGTATTTGGTACACGAAATCTTCACTAACATATGAATAGAAAATCTATGCAAGATGTAGTGTCTCAAATTTTTTAGATCGCTACATTACACTTTATACACGCATACATCCAAGTAAAGTCAATGCAGTTTTTTTTTTTTATTTTTATAATGCATGTTTTGTCTATACGTACATTGAATATGGAGAAAATTAAAGATTTTTTTTTTTTTTTGTTTTTCCAAAATGAAAGCAAAATTTAATATAAGTATGTATCTTTTTGAAATGAATTCAAAATTGTTCATGGTTACCTCATAATTTCATGTTATTTCAAAAGAAATCTTTATACGATTACAAAAAAAAAAGAAAAAAGAAAAAATAGTGCAAAAAAAAAAAAACGTTACAAGGTGAATTTCAAATAAGTAATATTCGATTATTATAATTGGAAGACTACAGATATTTGGATTCTTTTCCGGTTTTTAATTTTGAAAAAATTGATTTTCAATTATTTATTTACTTTTATTGTTACTTATATGAAAAGAAAAAAAAAAATTTTTTTTTTCTTTTGAATATTTGTACAATCTAATGTAGTTAAATGGATAAGAGAAAGACAAAATATAGATTGTTATAAAAAGATTATTCGAATTTAACTTGAACACATGAAAAAGTATTATTATTATTATTATTTTTTTTTTTTTTTTAATAAATAATAATACGTTTGATTTCTTAACTTCAATATAAAATCAATAATTTCCAATACAATTTTTTTTTTTTTTTTTTTTTTTTTTTTTTTGTAAATAAAATATTTGATTATTTAAGTTCAAGTTTATAACTTTGAAAAAACTGAAATGAAAAAAAAAAGAAAGAATATATTTTTGTTTTTTTTGCAAATAATTTTTTTTTGAGGCTTAAAGGCGTTTCTTGTAATCTATTCTATTACAAATAAATTTCCTAAAGATACACAGGTTGTATTTTCCATTATGACATTAATTGTGTAATAATTAATCATTATTTAATTTATTACTAGATACATTATAATGTTTTGTATCTAAAAAAAAATATTTTAATCATATATACATATGTATGTATTAATGTAGCATGTATATGCGTGTGTATTCATAATCTGACAATTTAATAACAAAAAATTACCCAGATATCTTATGATATACATATAATATTTCATTTGTAGATATCCATAATACAAACTTTAAATATATATAAGCATACGTATATGTATACATATGTATATACATATATGAATTTGTACTAATGTAATATTTTTATATTACAAATAATATTCTAACAAAATATCAAAATTCACTGTCATATGAAAGTCATTTAAAATAATCAAATAAATAATATCTATAAGAAAATAATTAAAATATTAAACACATGTGTGACATGTGTGTGTGTGTGTGTGTGTGTGTGTGTTTTAACTGATTTTATCTTTTAATAAATTTAATTTAATGAATAAATTTTCTTAAGACAAATTTAACTTCATTTTTATTTTAAATGATTTTTGGACAGAATAATAGACAACATTCATCATCAATAAAGTGCAACAGGCTCGATAAGAACCAGGACCACCAGATCATCATTATGATGATTTTTCGAAACGATTCTAGACAATTTAACAATAAATTGATATAATTAATTCAAAAAAGAAAAGAAAAATAAATGTGTTTATTTCTTGAAATTATTTGATTATATATCATGTAATGAAAACTTTCAAATATAGTAAAAATTTTGTATATTGGCAAAAAAATATAACTATACAAGAAAAATAAACATTAAGCTGATGAAGAATAGTTGAGAATCTTTGAAAGGCAAAATTCTCAGTAAAATATTTGGTCCAGTTCAAGAAGGTATATACCTCTTGGAGGATTAGATGAAACAACCAAGAGCTAAATGCGTTAATTGTTGCGTTAATGAAAGCTCAAAGCCTTAGGTGGCTAGGTCATTAAGAACGAATGAAAGAGAACAGACTCCAAAAAAAAAAAAAAAAAAATGTACCAAGGACAAGTGGATGGATCTAGAAAAATGGACAGACCGAAGAAAAGGTAGATAGATGATGTTAAGGATGATTTGAAGATGATGGAAATAAACAACTGGAAAGCAAAAGCCAAAAACAGAGAAATATATAAAAAAAAATTTTGTTTATAAATTTATTTAAAATAAAATTTAAAATTTTACATACATATGTACATACATACAGAGCGTCTCCATGGAGACCCTATATTGTCGGCAATATTTTATGATAAGCCCTAACTATATTGACCTTAAGTTGTCTTAAGGTATGATTGTATGAAATATATTATAGGCAATATTGCCATTGCGTCAAGGAGCAATATTGCTTCTTGAAATATTACCGATACTGGGACCTGGTTTTGACACTGATGTCTATAAATCTGTATGCCTTCATGATTTTGGAATATCCGTTTGAAGATTCAATTACATATTACGATGGACTACTTATTGAAGTAAAATTCAACATTGTTGTTGACAAAGAATCTCGTTATGACATGTTAGAAATTAGAATGCCGTTTAGCTGGAGCATCAGTATTTAAAAATAATATTTTCTTAAATAAATTTCTCTTTAAATTTAGAGATTTGTTTTCAATCGAATTAAAAAAAAAAATTATAAATACTTATAGTGGATATATAAGCATGTAATGTACAATAATAAATTAGATCCGGTGAAAAATAAATGACTTGAAAAAAAATTTTTGCAATAATTTATTGAAGTTGCATTTACAATTAAATTTAAATGCATAATATAAAATAATATGAAAAATAGAAGCACAACAAAGATAAGAAAAATAAAAAAAAAATTATACAGGTAAAGTAAATTTTATAAAGTGAAATCTGCATTTAATTGACAACAAAAAAAAATATTATCGTATGTATTTATGATGACAACAAGAAGATTGCAAAAAGAGAAAAAAAAAGAAAAAAAATTTGAAAATAACAAAAATGAAAATATCTCCCATCATAATGCATGTACATACATACATATGTATATGCAAATGTATGCACGGTACATTACATGTGATTTTCAAATGTTATTATTGTATATACATATGTACAAATCAAAAATTAATGTTAAGTTTTCAATGCGCTTCTTGCTTTATACTAATATAATATGTACGTATATGACTTAGTACTATATACAATTCATTTATACACGTATTGATGTATTT
The DNA here is from genome assembly GCA_963971155.1 of Anthrax anthrax. NCBI lineage: Eukaryota > Metazoa > Arthropoda > Insecta > Diptera > Bombyliidae > Anthrax > Anthrax anthrax. The sequence goes on along the minus strand of OZ020121.1, from coordinate 26,908,426 downwards.
ATGTATGTATGTGTGTATGTATTATATTATACGCCAATTCATAAGCTTTACAATAATCGCTATACTAATATATCAAATAATACGCGCTTTATTCATATACATGATACAATAAAATATTATGTACATAAATATACCTTATATACATTACTATGTATATAAATATAAAACAATATTAAAAAAGTTGTTTGCTTTTAAAAACGACTTGAAATTAAAAAAATTATAAGCATTTTAAAGTAAAATTTTCGATAAAGAGTTAAGTTTAGAGGGGTCACATTTCAGTTGAATACATGAATAGCCGGTGAACAGTAGATACTGTATTACTTATAACAAATACTGTATTATATGTTTTAAATTTTTTCGTTTTTATTTTTATTTTATTTTATTTTTTTTTTTTTTTGAATTATCAAAAAATCGTTTCTGAAAATAAATTTCAAAATAAAATTAGAATTTATTTTTAATATTCGTTTCAAAAAAAAAAAAAAAACAATTTATTTTATAAATGACATAAAATTGAATTATTGAGAAAAATATTTAAAAAAAAAAAACATATAAAAGGATTTTTTGAATATGGACTAAATCAATAAATGATATATAAACATATTAAATTACTGTTAATTTGTGGAAATGATAAAGTGATTGTTTTTATAAACAACAAAAAATTGTTTTAATTAATAAACAAAAAAAAAAAAAAAACACAAAAAAAATTTAAATTAAAATTAAAAATTTTAAAAATTTATTTACATAACAAAGGATTTCAAAATTTATTTTGAATATAATCATATTTAAGGTAAGTAATAAATTATTTAAATATTTCGAATAAAAATACAAAAAAAATTGATATCCTTTTAAAAATCTGTATAATAAGCAAACAATTAAAATTAAATTAGGTAGTACTTCAATTAGGTAGTAATTCAATTTTTGATTTTTTTTTTTGTTAGAATTAAAAATGAATTTTTAATTAAATTTTTATCCAAAAATTTGTTCAATCAAGATTTGTTTCTTATATTTTTTATCTTTACAATTTTTATTTATTTTTTTTATTATTAATTTAATCGAATTTTTATAAATAAATGCAAAATCAACATTTATATGATATTTCTTAATTGTTTTCATTTATTTTCATTTATTGAAAATATCATAAACATATTACACATATAATTTCAAAATTTCCCGTATTATGTGTATTATTATGTATATTAAATTTCAAATATTTAAATTAAATATCCGTTATTTAACATGCAATATTTGTTTTAATTCTTATTATGTACATATGTAATTGATCTTATGATTTTTGCTGTGAAAAGTTTAAGGTCATGAGAAACAATCTAAGATTTGACAAGACCTTAGACATTATATATACATACTTGTATGCATTTCTCATTTTTCTTTTCTTTTATTTTTATTTATTTATTTTTTTTTTTTAATTCAATTCTTAACAATAAATTAATAATATCTCATCAGTAATATTATATGTATATTAAAAACGCAAATAGTAAAAGGAGATTCAAAAAATTTTTACTATTTAAATTTCAACTGTCATCAAAGATATCAGATTAAATTCATGATTGATAACATTTTTTGACAGTTTAACATTTATATAATAATATGAAATATTTATACATACATACATGCTATGATATGTACGATATTCAATGAAAATTAATCACACATACAATTTGTTTGTATTACAAACAATAAAATTTCAATTAAATTTTCAAATTATCTCAACATGTCAGAGGTATATCATTAAGTTGATTTTATTTTGTTGGTAATGAAATTATACAAAAAAAAAAAACAAAAACAAAAAATTTGTGTTTTCCTCAATGTTTGAGGAATGTAACTTGAAAAAAAAAAAAGAATAAAATATAATTATCTTCCTTGGGGCAGTTTCATATTAAAATTCCATTTATGCATACATTTATTTATTTATTTATTTATTAAAATGAGGGGAAGGACAATAAATTGCTAACCCTTCTCCCCCATCACGACCCGCCAGGACCTTTTGGCGAATTTATACATACAATGCACACATACTGTTTTTTTTTTTACTTTAATATTAATATTATTTACATTTTTAATTTTTATACATAAAAAAAAAAAATCAAAACGTATAAATAACGTATTTATTAATTCAATTAAAGGAAAATTCCAAAATATAATATAATTTTCCTTTTTATAAAATTGACGTAGTATATATAAATTCAAATCTATATTACATATGTACATTTATGTATATGAATGTTCAATCATAAAATATTTTATTTTATGATAATGAAAATAAAAAGAAAAATTTAATCCTTATTACTTTTTCAATGTCATGATATTAATTTTCATTATTATATCATTTTAGTACACGTGCGTATGTCTGTACAATGTACATACGTACATACATATGTACGTAGATAATAATAATATTTATCTGGTAATACTAGTTTAACCTGTTTAAAATGTAAATACATATGTATGTATTTTTGAAAAAAAAAAAAATTATGAATAGATATTTTTATTTAAATTTTATCAAATTTTATTTTTTTCAAAAAATTTTCTTTTGATAACAAATTTTTTAAAATGATTTTCTTCTTAGATTTATTTTTAATGTATGTATATTAAAAATGTTGCATTTTTAATTAATATAATTGAAAATGTGTAACGTATTCATGTTATTAATTAAGAAATGAGAAACTGAAGAAACAAAAGAATTATTTTTTAGCTTATTTTTTTTTTTGTTTTGTGTTTTCAAAATTTTCATTGTATGTAAACTTTGCATTTTTGTAAATTTTTTTGTTTTTTTTTTTTTTTTGTAAACTTTGTATTGTAAACTTTGTCTTTATTCAAAATATTTTTATAATTTACATTTTAATTTTATAAACATTGACAAAAAATAAAAAAATAAAAAATGAAAAATACAAAAACAATACAAAAAAAAATATTGTTTTAAAAAAAAATTTTTTTTTCCATTTAAAGATTTTCGTTTTTCGTTTTTTTTTGTGTTTTTCAAATGTATTCTCATTTTTTGTATAATTTTGTAGGTCAGAAAATATCATCGTTAAATAAATTTTATTATTAAATTCTTCTTGTATATCTAAAATAAAAATAATACAACTGAATAATAAAAACAAAGAAGAATTTATGTTCATAATATATGTACATATGCACATTATATATACATATGTACATACAATATACATAAATGTATATGAAGTTGAATACATGTACATGATCTTTTCAAATATATCTACATATGTGTATGAATTTTCATAAGTATTCGTTACTTTTTGAATTTTTTATTTATTAACAAATGTTTTTTTTTTTTGTATTTTATTTTATTTTATAGTATACTGTACATTATTTATATGTTTGTAAATACATGCATATACAGATAATATACGATTGTATATGAAAAGAACTTAACGAGGTATATTTAATATTGTATGGTATATGTGACAGGTGTGTTTATAATTCTTAAATATATATTGTGTATTTACATTGCTCTTAAACTGTTGTACAATGGCTATTCGCATGCATTTTAAACATTTTTCTTATACATATGTACATACTACATATATATGTACCCACCTCGACGACCTTGTATTACTGAACTCGTTGAGTTTGGACAATTTGCAAAAATATAGTAAAATAGATATAAAAACAAAAGATGTTACATTACAAAAAAAAAAAAAAAAAATAGTTACTTTAGTGTCTGTTTAAAATTTTATTATGTATTTTCTTCTTTGTTTTCTTTTCTTCTTCTTTTTTGTTATTCATTAGTCTTCGCAATGTACACGTAACATATACAATATATATTAAGCAAAATACTATACGAGTAGTTATAGTATTTAAATTTCAATGACGAAATTCATTTAACAAAAAAAAAAAAACAAAAAAAATATATATAAAAACATATTGTAATTTTGTACATAACAGATGACAAGTATACCAGGATTAAATCTGAATATTTTTTTTTTATTTTTTTATTCTTTAACGTACTATAACAATTTGTAACTAAATTGACTTGAAAAATTTTGTTCTGAATTTAAATTAGTATCCTATGGTGTATTCGAATATTTTTTGTTTTTGTTTTTGTTTTTTTTTTCAAAAATTTTTATTTTTTATTTTTTATTTTTCATGATAAATGTATGTATGTATGTACAATACATAACAATACATGATAATATCCTTGAATATGTACTGGATTAATTACATTACTGTACAATATACAGTACAATATGTATGTACTGGATTTATTATAGATAATTAGAAATATACGATAAATTGAAAAGTTTTTTTTTTTTTTTTTTTGTTTAATGTTAAGCCATGTAACAATATTTCTTAGTTGAAAAAACTGAAGTAAAAATGAAAAAGTGAAATAACAAAAACAAAAACAAAAGAAAAAAAATTTATATTTACGAAAACTTATAATAATACCTATTACAAATCACGGAAAATTTTCTTATCCTAGTCTTCAAAAACAAGGGAATATATAGTATACCTGAAATAGAAAAAAAAGTTTTTTTCTCTCGGGATTTGATGTTTTTTTTTTTTTTTTTTTTTTTTTATACTGAAGTTATATAGGTACTTGTTTTTCCTTTGTTCATTTAAGCATTTATTTATTTCCTTTTAATCCTCTTGAATTATGGAATAAAAGTTTATCTATTCATGTACATGCGAAAACACAAAATATTATATTGGCGGAAATTAAGTACACACAATATAACAAAAAAAAAAAAAAAAATAAATAAATAAAAAATAAAAATAATAATAAGATCATGTAAAATAAAAATAAAAAAAAAAACTTAATATAAAAACATATTTTCTTTTTTTCATGAAGAAAAACGTGACATGACTAGAAGTTTTCATATTTATAATTCAAAAAAGTAAAACAAAATTCTTATTGTATATATGTATCGTATTTTAATAAAAAGTAAACATCATATACTTATATATTTATGTACAAATACACTATTTACGATAGAAGAAAAAAAAAAAAAAAAAAAAAATAATCTAGTAGAAAAGTTAGGGGATAAAAAAAAAAACACTGTTTGCTATTCTTATTTATATGTATATGAATGAGCACATAATATAATCGATATTATTGTATAGACACATATTATGTACATCGATTTTGGCTTTTATATTATTGAGTATTGATGTAGATGAAAAGAAAAAAAAAATTTTTTTTTTTTTGAATGAATAAAATATGTACACCTCTTGAAATAATGTTGTAAAGAGTATAGATTCTTATCATGAATGTATTATTATACAAACAATAAAAATAAAATAGAAAAACTAAAAAACGGAAATCAAAACAAATATACATGAATATTAAAGATACATATATTGTTAAGGATTTACAACACAAAATTTTCACATGAATAATAACCATACATACGTCTATATATTCACGTAATTTTATATATTTGTATGTACATTTATGTACATAAATATATGTTATGTATTTACATATTGTTTATATAATTACGTATTTTAAATTTAATTATGATAATTATTACGAATAAGATTTAAGGCTTTCGGCATATTATACTACATTTAAAGTAGAGGAAAATGTGAAATATAAGTATGCCGATGCCTTAACTGAAAAAAATTAATTATATTAAAATCAAAATAATATACATATACGTATATTTAAGATTATGGTTAACAGTTTTATTATTAATAAATATTTTATTTGTAACAATTTTCATGAAATTCTAGTTAATTATTAATCGAAATAATCTAAATATAATTTTTTTTTGTTTTTTTTTTTGTTTTTTTTTTTTTTTTTTGAAAATTATAAAACGAGTAATTTAATTTTCATTTTATATTATTTAAAAATAGAATAAAGTAAAATTTTAAATATAAAAGTTTTAAATTTTAATTAAAAAAAAAATTTTTTTTTTTTTTTCTTATTGGATTTAAAATATTTAATATATTTACGAGTATACAAGAATATATGAAATTATTATTTTTAAGTAGGAAATAAACGATTATATCATTAGTAAAAAAAAAAAACAAAAAAAAATTTTTTAAATTAAATTATAAAAATTATATTATAATAATATATCGTTCGTTCTTATCGTATGGATATAGGTAGATAAATAATATCAATGAAAATTCACATAAATTCACATTATGAAAGGGAAATACGCTAAATAAAATCGATCTATTATGTATTGATAACAAGAAAAATATAATAAAAAATTGAAAATTAACAAAAAAAAAAACAGAAAAAATGATATTCACATTGATTTTACGTATAGAAAAAGGGTAATACCCGCAATATTAACAAACTCCTAGAAACAACAATAACAAAAAAAAGGAAAAATAAAGACGTTTTTTTTTCATATGAATCGTACTATTTGTTTTGGAAAACTATTTTTTCTAGGATAATGAGAGAACTTGTTTTTGCCAAATTTTAAAAACATAAAAACGAAAATAAATTTTGAATATTTTTTTTCATAAATTACGTCATATAGCTTATCGTCATTTCATAGATCAAAAATACACATGACTAAATCGTGTGTTTAAATAGCAAAAAAAAAAAAAAAAAACAAAAAAAACACAACAATAATAGAAAAATCTACAATATATGTAATTATATATTTGAAATAAAAGAATTTCAAAATGAATCTAAATTGTATATTATTGTGACGACAATGATAGAATATTAAACTCAATGAATTAATAATATAATGTTCTCATATAGAAATCAGAATTATTTTATCATGTGTGGAATAATTTTATTAAATATGCATATTAAATATATAATTAAACACACATTATTTAAAAGTCATAAAATACATGTACATACATACATACATAATAAAAGTATATATATTATGATAGCAAATATAATTTTGTTTATGTATCAATTTTTTATATTTAAAAAAAAAAAAATAAAAATAAAAAATCTAATCAATACCTAATTCAATTTTTATTTGGTCAAGTTTTTTGTATAATAAACTTATTTTGAATTTTAAAATAAAAATCAGAGAAAAATAAATTTAATATTTTGATCTATCAACACACATTTAAAATATGCATTTTATATTACTAGAAATAAATAAAAAACAAAAAAAAAAAACAAAAAAAAAATGATGATGATGATCAAAAGACCAATTTTCTATTTTTTATTATGATATTATATGCATTGCAATAAAAATAAAAAAAAAAAAATTCCATATTAAAATGACTCTCAAACATGTTTCTTTGATGTTATCTACATATTTATCAAAATATAATGCATATTGTAGTATATAGGAAGCAATTAATAATGCAAAAAAAAAAATAGTTTTATAAAATGTTATGCATATAGAAAAAAAAAATTTATTTTTTTTTTGTTGTTTTTTGTCGATATTTTATGTTTAAATTCAATGTTAAAAAAATTATGATTAAAAATATTTTAATTGTTTACAATACAAAATATCCGAAATTTTTAATATTTTATGTATATACTATATATGTAATTTGATTAAACTTCAAAGTAATAAAAATCAATTTTAAAATCAGTTTTTTTTTTTTTTTTTGTGAAAATATACACACATGACACAGTATAGGTACATATACATCTGATATGTAATGTATGTATGTCATTCAATTTTGAATTTTTGGTTTTATCAATAAAATTATACTATCAAATGAATAAAATTCAAAAAAAAAAAAAAAAAGAAAATTACCTCGAAATATGAATTCGACTCACAAGCCAAAAAGTTGAAAAAAAAAAAAAAACAAATGAAAAGAAAAAACAAATTCATAACAACAATAATAATTCCATGACAAAATCATGCATATGCGAACACTCAGATACTTGCATATTACATGTATCGTTTTTGTATATTAAAGTATCATTTACACTACAGTGTCAAGGTAAATATTTTGCAAAATTTTTAAAATTACATTAATTTTTTGTTGATTTTCACTTTTAATCACGTAATAAAAAAAAAAAATTTTTTTTTTTTTTTTTTGTTTTTGTGCTTTCATTTTTAAATATTTCAGATATGCTTTTTAACAATTTTAATTGTTTAAATTATTCATACTTAAATATATGTAAATATTTAACATATTTTATTTAACAAAAAAAAAAAAAAAAAAAAAAAAAAATGATTAACTAATTATAATAATTGTATTTCGCTAATTGCGGTTAATTAGATTCAATTAATAACAAAAAAAAAGCAAAATTGTTTAATGAAAATAATGCATTCGTTAATTAAAAATTTATATCATATTTGTATGTTCATATAATGTATATGTACGGATGTGTAAAATATTCAAATATTTCTTAATAAAATTTTCATAAACAACTATAAATATAAGGATAGGAAAAATTGCCTGAATAACTTAAAAAAAAAAGCAAAAAAAAAAAAACAAAAATTGGAAAAATATACGTAAATCAAATTTTTTACATACATATACAATAGAAACAAACATGTAACGCCCGTCATACATATATGTTTAAAATATTTTTATAAATTATTTTTAACTATATTTCTAGTTTATTTTGACTAACATAATTAGTCTTGCTTATAGAAATTTCCCAAAATATTTTCATGAAAATTCTAATTTTTTTTTTTTTTTTTTTTAAATTATTGTAATATAATTCTTGTATGTGTAGGTGGGTACATATTTACATATTAAAAAAAAAAAAAAAAAAAAAAAATGATATTATGGTTATTTTTAAAATCTTACCATTATGATACATAATACATAATATTTGAAGTTTATTTACATAATAATTTTGCAAGAAAAATCTTTTTTTCTACTTAAATACCAAAAATTGCTATATATATATAATATAAGAGTAAATGAAACATTTTTTAAGTATTCAAATAATAATGTGTAACCCATAAAAATAATTTATATACATATATTTATAATGAAATTCTCTTTTTAACACTACATTTTTCGACCTAGACCTACAAAAAAGAAGATAAACATAAAAAGAAAATAGTAAACATACCAACATGTACATATGTACGTATGTATATTGACATTAAACGTATAATAATCATATTTAAAATGTATGTAACAAACATATATAGGTATATAAATGTATGTACAACTATATGTGACTATACCTTATATTTTAAATATTTTCACTACAGGCCTTATGGGAGTACATGTGTCTTTTTTCTTCTCACATAATTTCTCATAAGAGCATTTAACGAGCAGAGTTACCACAATTCTCAAAGCTCGCATACAGTATAAGATGATCTTTTTAAATATCAATATAAAATGATGTAAAGTGGTACAACATTTTGTAGTTTCCTGTAAGGCCTATAGTGAAAATATTTAAAATACAAAGTATACATGATCTTATATATACATGTATGTATGTAGGTATATGAATATTTTTGTATGTATTTATAAATTACAACCGGTTTCTATGTGACGATAAGATACATAATTTTATTACATATTAAATTATCTACTAAATTATATTTGAAACTAAAGTATAAATAATGTAACACTTAATTAACATAATATAGTGTATATTTATGAATGTACATACATATACTGTTATTAAATAATGTAAAAATAAATATTTTAACTAACCGTTATGTAAATATATAATGTGAATAGTCAAAAAGTAAAATTTACTCCTACTTTATAAAATGAAAAAAAATTATAACAGTTTTTTTTTTAAATTTATAATGCGAATAATATAGGACAACAAAAAAAAATAAATAAAAAAAATAAATAAACTCTGTTATTTAATAAATCGGTTTTTTAGCATTTAATTCAATGTTATTCAATTTCAAAAGAATTTAAGTTTTATAATCGTGATTAAATAGATACATTACATTAAAAAAAAGAAAAAAAAAAAAATCGTATCACATAAATAAATTCTGTAATAAATTCACATGCGCCGATGTATCTATGAAACCAGAATAGAATTTTTTTTTATATATGCATTAAATGCACAAAAGCTATTAAAGCAATTTGATATGCATATCATTTTGTATTATATTGAAATATTGAATATTAATAATATTTCTTATTTCTTTTCAATTACAATACAAAAAATTTTTTTTATTTTATACTTTAAGTACTTATGTACATACATGTGTATGTATGTAATACATTGAATTTCATTTTTAGTATCTATGAAAAAAAAAAATATATAAATTAATTATTGACAATCATATCAATAAAAATAATAATTTTTATACAAAAAAAAAAAAAAAATTTATTTTTTTATTTAAGTAGGTTATTTGGTTTGTTTTTCTTATATAGAATGAAATTATAACTTTTACGATACTTGAACTTGATTATAATAAAAAATTAATTATTGAACTCATACCTACATACATATGTGTGTGTGTATGCATGTATTTAAAGAGAGTAATAAATATATTTGTATAAAAACTATACAAAATTTATTTGTTATAAATACATAAATGATAAATGAACTTAAAAAAGAAAAGAAAAACTAAATCAAGTATTAGAAACGAAAATTACCTTCTTTATTACTATTACATACAATACAAAAATATTACGACCATATAAAATATAAAAAAAAAAAAAATCTGTCATCTGTGCTTATTACATACATACATACATTCAAGTATTATATATTTGTTATTAAATAATAAATATATGTATGTATGTATATAATCTATTAACAATACTTGTGTACTACTTTGAATATAATGTCCAAATATGAAGTAATAATAATCGATTTACATTTATGAAACAGCGTTTGTGAAATAACATAATTTTTCTTTCGATTTTTTTTTTGTTTTTTTTTTTTGCTATAGAAAATGTACACATGTACATACATACATATATATAGAATTTTGTTTATTTGTTTTTTTTTTCAATTTACTTATGTACATAAGTATTATATATATAAAATATCTATAATTGAATGATTAAAAGAAACTTGAATTAGAACATGTTTAGTATGAATTATACATTCATACATATTACATATATGTATGTATGTATAAGTTCATACATATGAATATAATTTACAAGCTTACATAAATCTAATTACATACATAAATGTATTATATAAATGTTTTGTATTTGAACTTGAATATATTTTATAAATTAAAGTAAATCAAGTATAGAAGAAAACATTGAAATTTATTTGCACACACATACATACATACATACATATGTATGTACATGCGGTGAATGAAATAAAATAAAAGTGAAAGTATGCTGTATGTTATACATATGTATGTATTAAAAATTAAAGATTTTTTTTTTTTTTTTTTTTTTACATAAATAAGAACGTATAATCGCAAATAAATAAGATAGACCATACGTTTATTCTCTTATTTATTTATAGTATAATTTTGTATTAAATTATATAAAAAAAAACAAAAAAAAAACAATGTTTACTGAAATAAAGTAGAAAATTTGAACAAATGATTTGTTGTTTATTTAGTTTTTATATTGATATTAGAAAAATGAAACAATTAAAAAAAAAAAAAATTAATTTTATATGAAGTAGTAAAAAAAATATACTTTTGTATATTTACATCTAAATATATGTATATAAACACGTATGGTATATAACGTGTGTATATTTGTAAAATTAAAATTAAATGAATAAAAATAAATTGTTCTGACTTTGAACAAGTTCATATCAATATAAAATTTTTCAATTTATCAAATTTATTAAATCATATAATAAAATCTATTTTTACATGAATCTGAACTAAATTGCTTTTAAATATAATTGATTTTCAATAAGTAAATGATAATACAATTAGAATGAGAAATAAATAAAATAAACAATTTTTTTTTTTTTCTTAGTTTTTATTGAAAACATTTTGTACGAAAGTAAAATGCATAAGCAATACATTCCAATATGTTCATTCAATGGCTTATTCAAGATAATAATGCATTTAAAAAAGTTATTTTAACACACAAATGAAAATCAAATTTATGATACCTTGACTTAAGTATATATAACAATCTCTAAAAAGGTTAAAAAAAAAAAAAGAAAAAACTAAACAAGAATTTTATATTTTTCGGTTGTATGCATTTTTATGAATTTGTTTTTTTTTTTGGTTTTTTTTTTTACTAATTTAAATTTTTGTACAAAAATAGTTGAATAGTGTGTTACATAACACAGATCATAAGAATGCATTTTTTTTTGTTTTTTTTTTTTTTTTTTTTTCACATATTTCATTTTATATTTCATACAACAAAAAAAAAAAAAAAAAACAAAAAAATGTAATATGCATACAAAATTCATGTGGGTATTAAAATGTACAGAACTCTATGTAACTATTCAAATGCAATTATGTTTTTCAATTTGTTAAAAAGCATTTATAGATATATATAAAATTGAATAAAAATAAGAAGAATAAAATTTTGTGCATATTATCAAGAGTAAAAAGTACATACGAAAGTATTAAAATTTGTATGTATATAAACTAAAAGTTTTATCTGGTTTTATGTAATAGAATACATATAAATAGATATCGATGTATACTGCAAAATGTTAATGCAGAGTTGATTTGAATAGAGTAAAATCATACAAGTATGTACATACGGTTACAAATACAAACATTTCGTGTGTATGTATATAGAACACAAATTTGAATTTTAGAGTGGCTTGATACCCACAAGAAAACAAGAACAAAATTGTACAAGAAAATAAAACTAAAAAAAAAATGTAAAAGTTCATATTTTTATTAAAACCCATTTTTGCTTGTTTTATTTATTTATTTTTTTTTTTTGTATATTTTTGTTTTATTTAACCTGTACAATTGTTTTTTAATTAACTTAATTTTCTTGTTATATTGAATTTTGAAATTTTACGATTTTTGCAATAGAAAATAAAAAAAATTCATATAAATTGTTTATGAGACATAATTTAAAATTTAGATATGAATTTAATAATAATAAATATTTGAAAAATCTTTATTTAAATTTATTTTTTAGATTTTTGTCAACTTTGTTATTATTAATTTTTTTTTTTTTTTTTAATATAAAATTCTGTATTTCTGTGAATCAATTATGTTTTTAATTATTACATATTAAAACTTAGAAAAGTACAACACCCATTTAAAAAAAAAAAAAAAATTATTAAAGTTAATAAAAAAATTTTTTTTTATTTTGAAATTTGAAATTTTGGTTGTGTTGATAGAAACGAAATTTTCACACATTTGTACAGTATAATATCTCTATATAATTAGTTTTTAATTATTATGAATTAAACAATACAATCGCAAGTAAATCTTCAAGGTCATGATGTGTATTGTTATACTGTTTATTTATGTTTTTTGTTAAATAATAATAAATTTGTTCACTGTTTTATTTTATATTTTTCATTTGATATTAAAATCTCGTAAAGTTACATGTTTTTTTTTTTTTTATACTCATTTAAATGTAATTACATGCATTATGTAGACCTCGTATTTTATTTATTTTTATTATTTTTGTTTTTATTTTGTGTAACTTTTATATTATTCTTCTTCATTTTATTTTTTTCTTTTTCTATTTCTTATAAAAATTTTTAATGCTTTTTTTATTTTACAACTTTTTTTTTTGAAAAACAAAAAAAAAAAAAAACAAAAAAACAATATACATAACGTATGTTATATTTTTTGAATATATTTTGTATGTACACATTAAATGCTATATAGATGTAAAATGAAATAAAAATTTTATTTAAATTAAAAATTTTCAATATCAAAAAATAACATAAAATTATAAATTTAAAATAAAAAATTAAAAAAATTGTATATATATATATACATGACTGGCATATAAATAATACGTACATATATACAAAAATATATAGAAGGAAAAATAAATGTCTTATTTTTCGTACATATACACTATTTATAAAATTGTAAAAATTTATATTTTTTTCTTCATTAAATTGTATATTAAAACAAAAAAAAAAGATTAAAAAAAAAAAAAATCGATTTTACTGCGTACAAAAAAAAAATTAATTTTGTTGTAAAGTTTAAGAAAATTGACATTTTTTTAAAATGTACCCTACGTTAAATAAATAAATCTATACTCTGTTCACTAATATTAAGCACTTGAAGATCTAATGGGAGTACATATTGTCTTTTTTCTTCTCTAATTATTTCTAATTAGACTGTTTCAAGAACAGTATTACCACGATTCACAAAACTATTTTTTATATATATCAGTTGAATTATTTAAATATTAATACATAGTGTTGTAAAATGATACCACTTTCCAAGTAATCTCCATAAGACTTTAAGTACATAATATTAGTGGACAGTGTGAGGTGGTACTTGTTTTCATACTTGTCTATTTTGCCCTATATTCTTCCAATTTCTTAACTAAATGCTTTTAAGATCCATCTCCATTTTTTTTTTTTTTTTGAATATATTATATTAAAAAATATTTTAATATTTAAAAGTTTTAATTAAAATCAATAAAATAAAATTTATTTAAAATGTCACAAATAATAATTTTTGTAATTATATACATATAAACAATTTAATCTAATTATACAGACTGTAGAAAATAATGAACTCAATTTTCTATTACATTAAAATAATTTATAATTTAAATCATTATATACAGAGTTTACTGATATATATAAAAGAAAAATCAAAACAATCTCATGCTAATGAGCTATCATTACTTATGTTATATGATAAATTTTAAAATTTATAAATTTAATTATTCATTATTTTTATCATTATTGAGAAATATTAATATCCATAAATTTCTTTTTATTTAAAATCATTAATTTATAATATTAAAAAATTTTTATTTTAATTTCCATGCAAAACAATAGGATGTTGTACGTACATGTATGTACATACATATATCCTATGCATGTATAAATAATTATGAAAAATAAGAACTTGTCATGAAAAATAAAAATTATAAGCCAATAATTGAGAAAAATTTTCAAAAATTTAATTAAACATAATTGTTATATAATGTACCAGTAGTTACTAATGCTACATATGCTTTTTATTTTATACATACTTATGTATATGTATGTATTGATTTATTGATTTTCTAATTAATTTTTTTTTTTGTGTTTTCTTTTTTAATTTTTTTTGTTTTTTACACGAAATTTTTGTTTGTATACGTTTATATGTACATATATACAAACCTAAGAAAATGTTCGTTCATTTTATTGAAAAAGGAAAACACATACATATGTATGTTAAAAAAAAAAAAAAAAAAAAACAAATTCATCTCTCAATAATCGACAAAATCTAAAATTAATTATCAAATGTAACACGTGTCTGAAAATTAAAGGCAAAAAGAAAAAAAAAAATAAATAATAAATGACTTTTACATTATCCTCATATAATATACTGTACATTGTACCCATTCAGTATTTTTTACAATGTAAAAATAAATTTTGAATCTAATTTCTTTTTAATTTCTTTGATTTTTTTTTTAATGTTTCATTTTTTGTTTTTGTTTTTTTTTTTTAATTTTTTTTTTCAAATTTTATCTTAAAGCCATACAAAGTTTAAAATATGTAAGTCAAAAAAAAACAAAAGAAACAAAATTTTATCATATTTCATGGAAATTTAACATTATTCAATATCTTCTATAATCATAATAAATTTTGTTATATTGTAATTTATGTATCTATACCTATAAAATGTTCAACAAAAATTTGAAATAATTTTAAATTTCAAATAAATTTATAAATTATGTTTTATTATTAAAAATTTTGCATATTAGTAATTCTGTTTTTTTTTTTGTTTTTTTTTGTTTTTTTTTTTTGTTGTTGTAGAAGTTTTGTATTTTAAAATTTTTATTTGTTTTTCCGTTAAATAATAATAATCATTTTCATAATTTAATTTTATAAAAAATGAAAATTTTACATAATAGATATATTCACATACATACACATATGTACATTTTATTGTGTATTATTATTTATACTCTTTATCTCAATTATTAAATAACAAACATATTATTTAAGGTTCATAAAAATCCTTTTTTCATTTTATCTTTTGTCATCATGCAAATAAAATAATAAAAAAAAAAAAAATTATTTAAAAAAAAAATTTTAATTTATTTAAATAATAAATGTAAGCAAAATAAAGATATTCTATGAACAGAATAATATTGTGAACAGAATAATATATAAATAATAATTAATTTATTATTTGATTGGATGATATTTAATGTAAAATTTATGATTATATGATTGTGTATATACGATGTCAATTTGTAAATAAATTAAATTCATATACATATACTGGTTCTGTTATGTAAATCATTATAAAATCAATACGATAAATTCCATGATTTTATACTATGTAGATATTTTATGTACGTACATACATACATACTTGTATAATGTGTGTATTTTTGTATTAATTTGTAATTTATATGTATTATTCTTATACATGTGTTTTATTGTTCACGTTTTTATATGCTATATATACGAGTATGTTTATATTGATTTTTTTTTTTATAAATAAAGTAAATTATTAAATTTCCATATACATATTTGTCCGTACGAGTATATGCATGTGATCATTATACATAGGTATCTGTTATTTGATCTCTAAAAACTTCGTGGTGTAGTATCACAATGGGCCTTTCAGGTCTAAGTGTGTTTGCTAGGGATTTGGCGAGTGACCATCTCTATCTACCATCTACCTAAGTACGTACATATTATCCAATTTTACATACATATATTTGAATAATTACTACACGTTTTCATAGCGATAAATTTTCCGAAAATTCCTAAATATATTTTATTGCACATATTATAATAAACGATAGTTATCGTAATTTTAAGAACATACAAAAATTCGAATTTTTTCTAATTTTTATTTTTAGAATCTCAACTAGTTTATTTGTATATAAAAAAAAGAACAAAAAAAAATCAATTTCAAAACTATGATTATGTAAAATTTTCCATTACATGTTTTTATCAATATCAAAAAACAAAACAAAACGGTTAAAATTTTTCAAACATTTCAACATTTCTAACAATTTTACCTGTACAAAAAAAAAAAAAAAAACAAAAAAAAATTATAGATTAAATTTTTTTTTGTTTTTTTAAATACAATGTAACTGATTGTATATGTGAAAATTACGAAAAATTCATTTTAACATCAAAACAAAATTTGATATTTTCTTACTTATAAATATGTAAGTAAAAATAAAAATTATAAATTTTTTTATTTTTGTTTCCTTTAGTAATTTAGTTATTTACTTGTAATTAAATTATACACTAAAAAAAAAAAAAAAAATGTACCTGTTAGTAACATTTAAAGAAAAATTTTGATATAATAATGAAAAGGAATTAAAATCAAGAATTTTATATATTTTCCCATTTTTTTTTTTTTTTTTATAATGTGATATAATTACATATCTTAAGGCAAAATATACCAAAATTCTGTATACATGTATACATATATAAATTTATTTATTTATTTTTTTTTTTTTTGTTAATTAATACAATTTGTACGTGTATTCAATTATACATAAATTTTTTTTTACATACATATATTTTTGATGGTTTTATTTTTCTATGAAAAAAACATTTTTTTTTTTTTCTTCTATAAAAATTTTATTTTGTATTTATATAATTTGATTTGATTTATTATCATATCATTTAGAAGTAAATTTTGATTTTTTGGTCATTATTTTTTGCTAATTCATTAATTTGTTTTGGTTTATTATTAATAATAATAATAATAAAAAAAAATAAGCAAAATGCTTTTAAATTTAAAAAAAAAACAATTTTTTTTTTTTTTTTTTAATTATAAATGTATTTACACATTTAAATAATTATTACATGTAACGGTCATATTTTGAAAGAATTTAAATATGAAGAAAAAAAAAACAAAAACCAAAGACGTATATCTATGGATATTATGTATATTTACCTATATATGAACATTATTCCTATTTTCCTTCTTCTTTTTTTTTTTTTTTTTAAATACCTGTTATATAGTGTATTCATTGATGTGATGACCATTATTTTTATTAACTATTATATTTTGCTTTTTTTCTTTTTAAAATCAAATAATATAACAGAAAATGAATTTATCATTATACAGAATTATTTATTATGATTAAATATCAAAACATATCTAAATAATTATTTTATTAATTATCTTTAGTATTTAACTAATATGCAGATATACATATCTATTAAATCATGTTAATTTACTCATTCATATAATATCATTAACAAATGTAATTGTGAATACACGTAATAAGAATAGATTTTTTTTTTTTTTTTTTACATAATATCAAAGAAATTTAATCTAAAAAGAAGAATCAATTTTCAATTTCACGCTAAAATTTTAAAAAACCAGTGCGAAAGATCAGAATGAAGTTGAAGCTGGGTAAAGTTCAGCATTTACCAGCTTCAAAGTTCTATCCATATGATCTTTCTATTAAGAGACAAGACTTTATATTACAGCCATATGATAAGTCACGATTTTACATACGTTTGATTGTGTGTATATTTAAATATATGAATTCAATTAGTTACGCATGAATGATCACTGGGTCTTTCGTTTTGTGCAATACATTTTGTTTGTGTATTCCTAGAATTATGATCGGATCTACATTTTTTTTTTATTAAAATTTGCAAGCATATATTTTGTTTGTGTAATTTCATTACACACAATTTTTCTAATTCTGGACTATTTAATTATTCATGATCATGAATATATTTTGTTTGTGTATTCTTTAAAGTTTGAATACAAAATTTTAAAAGCCAAAAATTGAATATTGAGTTTATGAAATTTTGTACTGCATAATTATAATTCGCATGGCGTATATTTTGTTTGTGTAATTTCATGACCAAAAAATTTTTTGATTCTAGTTTTTAATCATGAAAATGAATAATTTTTGATTTTTTTTTTTTGATGACGTACATATGCTCATGTACTATAATACATATACATATGTATGTCCATATATACATATATACATAGATATGTACATGCATAATATTAATGCATACAAATATATGGATATATAAAATAACATTTTATTATGTATCAAAAAAATAAAATAATATTTTATTATTATAGTACTATAATTGATACAATGATGATTGGATATATAAAATGTTATATTATATATCCATATATTGATCTTAATACTTAATGTATAAACGTATGTACATACAAATGTATATACATATGTACGTACATTCCTTTTACAAAACAAAAATCAAAAATTATTCATTTTCATGATCAAAAACTAGAATCAAAAAATTTTTTGGTCATGAAATTACACAAACAAAATATACGCCATGCGAATTATAATTATGCAGTACAAAATTTCATAAACTCAATATTCAATTTTTGGCTTTTAAAATTTTGTATTCAAACTTTAAAGAATACACAAGCAAAATATATTCATGATCATGAACAATTAAATAGTCCAGAATTAGAAAAATTGTGTGTAATGAAATTACACAAACAAAATATATGCTTGCAAATTTTAATAAAAAAAAAATGTAGATCCGATCATAATTCTAGGAATACACAAACAAAATGTATTGCACAAAACGAAAGACCCAGTGATCATTCATGCGTAACTAATTGAAGTCATATATTTAAATATACACACAATCAAACGTATGTAAAATCGTGACTTATCATATGGCTGTAATATAAAGTCTTGTCTCTTAATAGAAAGATCATATGGATAGAACTTTGAAGCTGGTAAATGCTGAACTTTACCCAGCTTCAACTTCATTCTGATCTTTCGCACTGGTTTTTTAAAATTTTAGCGTGAAATTGAAAATTGATTCTTCTTTTTAGATTAAGTTTCTTTGATAATATGAATAATATCTACATAATTATTTATGCTATTTTTTTTTTCTTGTTATTTTTGTATTACTTCCTTCTTTAAATAAAATGTAAATAAACTAATCAAAACAAAAAAAAAAAAAAAAATAATAATTAAAAAATAAAAAAATAAAATTTAAAAAAAAAATAAAATAGTCATAAATAAAATTCTTTTGTAAAAATTCAACTACATGAAGTGCAAGATTTAATAATTTTCCATATTACAAACAATATATAATCAATTAATAATTACACTGATAAGTATCATTATATATTTGTATAAATTTTAAATTAACAATTTTTATTAATTATATATAAATTTATCATTTTGTCTAAAGAATCGTGATTTTTTTTATTATTATTATTTTTTTGTTTTGGCTCTTTTTTTTTATTTTTATTAAATAAAGTACTCATTGTTAAGTAACCATCGACCTTAAACTTGCCGGTAAATTATAAATATACGAATATGTACACACATTTATAATATACAAATGTAACGTATGTATGGATGTATATATGTATGGGTCATTTATTACATACAAAAAATGTGATTAACAGTGCATGTAACTTACTTAAAGCTATATGAACTATTTACTACGAGTATATATAACTACATATACCTGTACATATATCTATATACACTAAAATACAAAGAAAAATTATATAATTATATTTTTCAATTTTATTTTTTTACAACAACTATAATAATAAGTTTATAAAGAAAACGAATAATTTTCTTTTAACTAGAAAATAAAATTATTATTATTATAAATAAAAATAATATTTATTTATAATGTAAATATAGTATTTAGTTGCATTCGGTATCCATTCTTTTGAATTCTCATAAAAATTTCATAAGATTCATATTTATGAAATTTTTAAAAAAATATATAATGAAAAAAAAAAAAAAAAAAAAGTTCATATATTAAATTATCGTTACAAATTTTGTTGCAAAATATTTAATATTTTCGAAATATTCAAATTTCATTGATTTGTTGCAATAATATTCAATGTTCAATGACAATTTTTATTTTATTTCATTTTTCTTCTTTTTTAGTTTTTGTATAGTTTTATTATTTCAATATTTATTTCAATTTATTTTAAATTTGTTGTTAATTATGAAAATGTAGATTTTTACATGGTGTTCGAATTGATATATAAAAAAAATTTTCCGATAAATAAAATAAAATAATTTCATTTGTATTTTAATTAAAAATAAAAGTACGCATATGAATATATTTACATTTACAATATGTACATAAAATTTTATTAAATTTGAATTTAAAAATTTTACGTACATAGTTTATGTGAAAATAAACACCTTAAATCTATATTTAGTAATTTAAAAAAAAAAAAAAAATTTTTTTTTTTTTATAAATAGGTATATAACGTATATTTTTATTTTGTAATATTTAATTTAAATTTTTTTTTTATATTTAAATTTAAAAATATTTATTTAAATTTTGAGTGTGTATAAATGGTTTTTTTTGTTTTTTCTAAAGTTTAGAGATTTTTATTATTTTTTTTTTATTTTTAGTGGTAATATAATTGAATAATTTGTTCTTATTAAACTTTTTAATTGTATAAAAAAAATTTTATGAAAGTTATTGAGGTTGTAGTGTAAGTTGTAGTTGTAGTTGAGGTTGTAGTGTGTTTATATAAGCAATTTGATAGTAAAAGTTGTCGTTAATTTTGATTATATTTTACCTTCGATTGTAACGATTTCACTTTTTAAAAATTATCGTTTTTATATTATACAAAATTGTACATGTTATATATGTAGTATAATAAAATATGTAATAATAGTTTATATAAAAAAAAAAAAAAAAAAAAAAAAAAAAAACAAGAAAAATAGTGAGATAAAAAAAAAAATTCTATTGTTATACCCTTGGAACAATGGCCTACAAAACAAAGTAAATCTCCTTTAAATAAATATGTATGTATATTAATAATATGATATAGATGGATCGATAAAATGATTACATCAGAATTTTGTTATTTTAAATACAGAATTTTTTATTTTTATAGAAATTTTTTTTGAAAAATAATTATTAAAAAAAATATTTATTCCTTGCAAATGTATGTGTACAATATGCTAATTTTACAATAATTTGTCGTACTAAAGAATCATCAGTAATGCGATAATCAGGTCTAGGTTCACATCAACCTGTTGCGTTATTGATGATGACATAACATATGTACATATGTATATGTACACATATAAGCACAAGTAAATAAAAAAATATATTAACAAATAGTATCATATATATAGCACGTACTTACATGTAGAGTACATACTCGTATATATATGTATGTATATTAAAAAATCATAAAAATAACTTTTTATTCCATTTATCACAAATATATTAAGTATTCATTATTGTCTTTTATTTTATTGATTTAAAATGATTTTATTTAATTAAACATTTTTATTTATTTATTTATTTTTATTTTTTTTTTTACAATTCTTTTTATTTCAGGAAATAAAATCTTGTACATGCGTGATATTTATAAACGAGTGTGTGATTGTAATTTTAATGCAGTAATATATTGTATACAACATACACGTATGTAATAGTAAATTACAAAAGGATTTTCAATTTTTCTATCATATGTACACGTCATATGATTTATTATTTGTCTTTTGTCATTAAATTTGCAGTTAATGAATATGTTAATAAATATGTACATGTAATAATACTTATACATAACAATTATTCAAATTAAAAAAAAATATAAAAAAATAAATCAATAAAACGTGAAAAAAAAAATAAAAAAAATAAAAAATATTTTCTGTCGATTGCATCAATTGATAAACTATTTATTAACTATTATTATTCTTGTTATATCAATTTAATTTTATATTTAATTATACCTATTTATTGATGATGACGTACAAAATGCAAATATATCAGAGATCAGTTATCATCTTCTGTACAATTTTTATTACATTTAAATGTACAAAAGCACAACAACAACAGCAAAATGGTTTATACAGTAGACGGTAAGTTGTTATTTTTTTTTTTTATTTCAATATTTTATATAATATTTAAAATTTTTTTTTTTTTTTTTAATGTATAAATAACATATTCGTTAAATTATTTTGAAAAAAAAAAACATGAACAATAAATTCTGCTATTTATATAGTGTTTATGTATTGTTTTCTTTTATTGATTCATTTATTCTACATGATATTTTATACTAATGTGTGTACATGTAAACATTAGATATGTCGATTAAAATTTTAATTTTTTTGTTTTTTTTTTTTTTTTTTAACTTTAATTACTTTTGTGTTGATTCAAATGTAATTTTTAAATAAAAATTTAATGTACATGCGATATATGTATTTAGAAAATCCAATTCAAACACATAAGTACATATATATTTGAATCACAGTGTATCTAAAATATATCTGTTATAAATTATAGTTACAATCAGATTCGTACATTATATAAAGAAATTTAAAATAAATTTGAAATTCTTTAAAATATTTAGGCATCTGCCACATCAAGATGTGATTTTGTGATATTGCTAAAATTTTTGTTTTGTCATATGATTATCACAAGCACATGCAATTTAAATGCATGAAGTCACATTAATCGCTATTATCTGATCTCATGACATTATGATTATATCACATGATATTCTTCATGCGATCAGCATGTTGATCTTTTGATATTTTGCAATATTATATGCTTCACATTTTCTGTGATAAATGGATGAAATCCAAAATTAACGTTTTTCCTCTCATTTTAATCGATTTGTTATAACAATAATGTTAAAATCAAATTTTTTTCATCTTCAAAATCCATTTTGTGCTTGATATATCAAAATCAAATAATTGCAGTATAACGTCTCGGTGTAGCATGTACCTATAATGCGATAATCACTTGATTTTACTTATTTGCAAAAATTGAATGATAATAATATGATTAAAAAAAAAATCGCAATATTGCAACATTACATTTCGGTGTGGCAGGCGCTTTATAAATTTTTTTTTTTTTTAAAAAACTTTTATTTGAGAATATAAAAAACTATAGAAATCATTCAAAAAAAAAAAAAGAACTTTTTTTTTTTACTTTTGGTTTTGTAAGTTTCACATTTTAATGAAATTTTAATACAAATATTTTGTAATTTTAATATACATCGTAAATTCATGATAAATTGAATAAATTTCAATATTTTCTATATATAGAATTTTTATTAAGAAAATTATTAAAATTGATTTCCAAAATTATTTAAATGTTTTTTTTTTTTTTTTTTGTTTTTAAAAGATATTAAATTTAAATAATTTATTAGTTTGAAAATATTTTATTTTGAAAATTAGGTTTTTTTTTTTTTTTTTCCTAAATTATATATAAGTTATTTATAATGAGGTGTATGATATAATAAATTTTTTTTTTTTGTATTTTTTCGAGAATATTAATATGTATATTGATTGATGAATTCAATCCATTTTTGGTTCATCATTTCACTTTTATCTTATTAAAAAAAAAAAAAGCAAAAAATTTTAAAAAATGAAATTCAATATAAAATTACAAAAAATATTGTGGGTAGATCATTTTAATATATACCTTTTATATAAAATACAGTTTTATTTTTATCCACGTATAAAAAAAAAAAAAATCAAAATTTAAAAGAAAATAAATATTTTTTCAATAAATTTTTCAAGATCAAAATCATCATGAAATATTGCACAAATTTTTTTCAATATTTTTAAATTCATTATTACAGTATTTTTTTATTTTTATTTTTATTATCTAGCCAAATTTGCTTAGTTGGTCAAGGGCGTAATAAAAATTGAGAAAAAAAAAAAAAAAAAACAAAAAATTTGGTTTTTGTTAATTTCCAAAAATGTGACGATAATAATTACAATACATATACAGCTAGTTTTGTTGATGATCATTTTCATGTAGATTTTTCATATTATTTTCTAAATTAGAAAATTTTTATTTATTTATTTTTTTTTTGTAATCAATTTTTGTTTTTTTTATTTATATATATACATATATAAATATTTATGGAAAATGTTAAAAGTGAAAAATATAATATAATATAAATGATAAGAAAATTTAAATTTTAATTAATGTAAAATATATGAAAATAGAGTAAAAATTTCCATTTAAAAAAAAAAAAAAAGAAAAAATAAGTTTAAAATATTCAGGTAAATTTGTTTTACCTTATGACATATACATACTCACATATGGGTATGTTTCTATGCCCAATTGGAAAGTTCTGTAAAATATCGAATTTTTGAATTTTTTGATAACACGTCGATATACTCGTATACTCTATTACATGTTATAATTGTTATATAATTTGTACATTTTTTTTTTTTTAAGAAAATACACTGCCAATATTAAATGAAGGCTTTTTGAAATTAACCAAAAAAAAAAAAAAAAAAAAAAAATTGAAATTTTATTTTGATTACATTTATGATAATTTTTACATTGGTTTTTCCCAAGGGCCTGGCTATAAAACAGCTAAAATTTATTATTAATTTTTTTTTTTTTTTTTTTTTTTAATGATATTAAGCTGTAAAGTGACCTTTATGATGTATGTAATTTTTGAAAATAATGTACACATTTACGTATAGTATATTTAAATAACTTTTTTTTTTTTTGTTTTTTTTTTAAGAAAATGCAATAAACAAAAAAAAAATATTTAAAATAAAAATTATGTTAATTAGAAATAATACTAAAAATGAAAACAAATAATAATAATAAAAAAAAAAAAAAAACCAAACTAAATTATAAAAATGATGACAATAATATGAATTATAAAAAAAATATATTTAACGCTTAATCTTAGATAATATGATTTTATGATAGGTATAATAGTACTTAAAAGACAAAAAAAAAAAAATTACAATGACAATACCTATTTTACACGTATAATTCATTTTTTGTGTTTTTTTTTTTTTCGAATTATTGCAAGATTTCGAATAATGTAAAGTGATCACCGGAAAAGAACATATTTTCCATAATCAGAAATTATGCAAATACCGTGTACATAATAATTTTGTATAGTTGGACGGAAAAGATCATTTTCTTTTTGTTATCATTTTTTTTTTTTTTTGTTAATTTGTTGTTAACAGTAATTTAAATAAAAGCTAAGAAAATCAAAATATCGTTTTGGAATAATCATATAATTCATTCCTTGTTTTTTTTTTAGCTAATCATAAAACAGAATTTTTTAAAAATTTCAAACCACATTTTGTTTTTTTTTTTAAATAAGAGAATTAGAAAAAAATGAAAATGAATTTTATTTTTATATTAATAAAATCAAATAGAAAAAAAAATATATACATACAGATTTATGAGTACTTCCGTATAACGGTTAAAGGTAAATTAAATAAAACATAAATTTTACTTTATATGAAAATGGTGTGATGAATTCATTTTTTTTTATTTTTTTCAAATGATTAATTTATTTCTTTTTTTTGACTGTATATACACATAAATGAAAATTTATTTTATATAATTTATTATATTTACATTTCTTTGATTTTTTGAAAAATTTTTTAAAATTACTTTTATTGGTTTTATAAAAAAAAAAAGAAAAAAAAAAAAACTCATAAAGAATTTCGAATTTCAATAATTTTCCAATGAAATTAATGAAGAATTTCGAATTAATTTTCCATCTAAAAATTTATTTTGCTACAATTTTGGTCTGTGTAAAAAGGATTTTATATTTTGCCATAGTCATATCTTCTTTTTTTTTTATTTTTTTATTTCGTTTATATTCAATATTTTCGATGAAAACAAAAAAAAAAAAAGAATTAAATAAACTTTTAAGGATTAATTTAAGGATTAAACATTTCATTTAAGTATTTACATAATTATTTATCGAATAATTTTCATAAAAAAAATTATCAATTTTATTTTATAGATATGAAAAAATTGATGTTGATACCATACTTAATAATCCAAGATTGGTTACGAATTATGTTGATTGTCTTTTGAATAAAAGACCATGTCCACCAGAAGGAAAAGATTTAAAAAGTAAGTAATTTTTTTATTTATTTTATTATTATTTTTTTTAATGTATTTATGGACTTTAAAAAAAAAAAAAAAAAATATTAAAGGACTAACGGTAGTGAAAATCATTGATTTACCTGGTTATACTAAAATCATATACATATGTATAAGTACTCTGTTATGTATACACATGTACGTGTTATGATCATATTATAAGAAGATAAATTGAGAAAAGAATTTTCTCAATGAAATTTCAGATTCATATTTTTCAAAATTTTCTTTTGTGTGAATTTTTTTTTTAAATTTTAATTGTATACAAATGTTTATATGTAAATTAATGTTAAAAACGACACAAAAATTATTAAAATTTAGGTTAATCAACTTGAAAATAAGTTTTCGAAAATTTAAAAAAAATTTTTTTTTTTTTTTTTGATAATTATTCGTGTGTATTTTAATTTGAGTAGTTTCTAGTGTGTGATTACACTTATTTACTTATACATATTTTTAGATATTTAAGATAAACAAAAGTGTTTATAACGTTTATTATTACGTCTTGATTTTATTTTATGTCATCAAAATGCCTACAGACATACGCATTAAAACACAGTGTGTACACACTTTGTTTTTTTTATTTAAAAATTATTAAAAAAAAAAAGTATTTAAACAAATTTACAAAAAAAAAAAAAGTACTTTGCTATAATAATTAAAATATAACGAAAAAAAAAAAATTAAATTAAATTAAATTTATCTACGTAAATTAGCATAATTTTATTATTATTATAATTATTGTCAATATTTCTTACACATGTGTATTGAACAGGTTCAACAAAAAAAAAGAAAACAATTTTTGTAAATATTTTTAATCTTTATTTTCTGTTTTGTTGTTGTTTTTTTTTTTTTCATTTTTTAAGTCTAATAAAATTATACATATGTATATATGTGTATTCGTTAATTTTTCAAAAATTATAGATATTTATTAATACGATTAGATAAATCATTCATATGATTTCATACACATGTATATAGTATATATGTTAAATATGTACAAACTACATGAAATTAACTGTGAAATTGTGGTTTATATTATCATATGTATCACTTAATTTTACATAATCACACAATATAAATTATATAAAATATATTTTTAAATTTAAATATGTGGTTAAATATAATTTTATATAATAAAATGAAAAAAAAAAAAAATAAATAAATAAATAAATAAGAATTTTATTTAAAATTTATACATAAAATAGATTAATATAACACGATATCAGATACACGATTATCTAATTGTAATTATATAAAATCTACATTGTACAGAAATTTTAATCAGTTTTACCGATTTCAAAATGTACATCTATGTAAAATCAATCAATTAATTGATGAATACTTGTAATAATTGAAATTTTACAGAAAATCTATTCATTCATTATAAATGCATTTTTAATGATATTGTCAATATACATATGTATAATTATAATAATTCTAAAATGTTTTATAAGTAAACAACAAAAATTTCGAAAATTTCCACAATTTTGAAAATTTCTGATACACTAAAATATAATATAAAATTAGTTATAATTTACATGTTTTGTTATACAACTTAATACAATAAACCCCATAGGGATAAAAATGCATATTTGCATACTTGTATATACAACATAGTATGCTATTTGTGAAAATTTGAAAATTTTCATTATTCAAAAATATCACATTTATAGTAACTGTGGTAATAATCAATAATAAAAAATAAATGAATTATAAACATGTAAACATAGAAAGGTATATCATTTAATACATATTCGATACAATATATACAGTTCAGTAGTTTTATTCTATATTTATGTATATAAATATTATCGTACATATAAATGATAAATCATCATCATCATTATTTCATACAATGTATCTTTATTGAATCCATGGGCAACAAAATTTCATTTACATATTTATTTTAACGTTCATTGTATGTACATTACTATATTTGAATTGACTATTATTTATTAATTATATGGATGAAATCAATGATATATGTACATAGCGATGATGAATGACAGGATATTATGAAGAAAAATTGTTAAGGAGGCTAAAGTTCATTATGGACTATAAAGTCAGGCATTATTATTAATTATGTGCATACATACATATATGTATGTATGTGTATTACGATGTATTCATAAGTATGCATTGTACATACATATATAAATGTTTTAGGTCTTCTTCTTCTTCTTTTGTGACTCTACAATCCATAGAGGGTGCTAGCCTCTTGCAGTCGTCTTTGTCTCCTTGCACCTTTCTCTATCCAAAATCACTTCTTTCCAATACTAAACGCCTTTGTATCTTTCATCACATTATCCGTTTTAGGTATTTTAGTTATTTTAATAATAACAAATATTTAATGTGATTTCTAATTTTATCATTATTTACATTGTATATAGTGCACTTAAATATTTTTTTTTTGTGAATTTTATTAGAATTAATAATTTTGTAAAAGACAAATATTATTGATAACAATTTCATTATATGTACAAATCCATAATAAATCACATGTTAAATTAAATTTTAAATTATATCATGATTGAATGAATGAAATAAAATCAAAATTGATTTTATTTAACATAACAAAGAGAAAAAAAAAGAGATTTTTTAATTTACCAAAAGTAAACCAACAAAAAAAAAAAAAAATCCAATGAAATTTAATGCGATATTCAGCTGTAAATACACGTTTTACAAGCTGAAAAAATTTATTTTTTAATTTTTCTTTTATTCGATATTTAATTGGATTTTTTTTTTTTTTATATTTATTTTATGAATGTACATAAGCAAATATATACCTATGAAAATTTTCCATTTATTTGATATTGTGAACAGTTGCATATTTTTAAAATTGTTGAATATGATACTGTTTTGCAGCATACAAAATGTTCATGCTTGTATGTATAGCGGCATATTAAAAATATATTTTAACAAAACTATATTTTATACATTCAAATTTTACAAGAAAAAAGAAAATTAAATGAATTTTTAATTATTTTGCCAAATCATTTGCATATGATGGGGTGTTTATTACAATTAAAAGAAAAAACAAAAAAATAAAAATAAATTAAAATAAAATTTAACAAAGATTTAGTTAAATTTTTTAGTATCCATTAAAGAGGATATGTATATACTCATAATTATTATTTTCATTTAAATTTTGTAATTTTATTATATACATAATTTTAATTTTATTTTTATAAGTTTAGAAAAGTTTAATGATAAAAAAAAAAAAATGCATAATATATTCAAATTAATATTTTACCATATTTTATCGTGTACACTATCATATACTATCATGTTTTCATTGTATACACATGTTTTTTTTGTTGTTTTCTATTTTTTTTCTTTTTCTTTGGCACAACAGCTCGATGTGAGCCAGGGCCTAATCATCATTACGATGATTTTTCGAGACAATTCTATCATACGTGCACCTACACAGTTTAACGTGGGTTTCGAATCACTGAGTTTGTTCAATGTAGAGATTTAAACTCAATTTTTTATGATGGGCCCTTGTGCTCCAGTAGCCAATATTCTACCCATTAAGCTACCGAAGCCCCCTGTTATGTTATTTATACATAAAATTATGTTTTATAGAATTTTTTTGAAAAGTAGATATGAAAATATAAATTCATATAGTATACAATGTAGAAATTATTGTGTATAATTTACACAATAAATTTGTAATGTAAATGATATTCTAGCAAATAAAATAAATTAAACGAAAAATTCTTTATCAGTCAATGTACAAAAATTTTTGTATTTTCTTCTTCTTTTTTTTAAACAATGAAGCTATTTTAAAATTTTTCTCAATAATAAATTCTATAAGGTAATTTATAAATTTTTATTTAAAAAAAAAAACAGAAACAAAAAAAATTTGATTTTTTAAGTTTTTTCTTTCAATTACATTTTTTTTAATAAAGTATTTGAAATCAAAAATAGAAAAATATTTTGCAATACAGTTTTTCTTTTTTTTTTTTTTTTTAATTTTTCAGATATTTAAAAAGTTCCCCTTTAAATGAAAAAACAAAAAAAAAAAACAACTGTAAAGAAAAAAAAAATCATTTCACTTAGTATAAATCAAAAAGAAAAGATAATAACAAATACACAATTTAAAATGAAAAAAAAAAAAATAAATAAAAAATAAGAAGAAAGAAAATCAACTTTTATTTTGAAATTCATTTCACATGTCAAATACATTTTCCGTTAAGGCATTTTTTTATATTAAAAAAAAAAAAAAAAAAATATTAAGTACAAATTTCTGTAATAATGTGTAAACATATTCTTGTTGTACTATTTTTACTATGTATCATTAAATTTATTGTATTTGTATTAGGAAAATTTAAAAAAAAAAAAATTTTTTTTTTTCTTTTTCTGCTTTTTCATTTTCTTTTTTCTTTGAGGGTAAAAGTGAAAATCGAACTAAAGACACAAAACAAAAAAAAAAAAAAAAAAAAAACAGACAAAATACGTATTACAAAATGTGCACATAAATTTAAAGAAACAAAATGAAAATGACAGGAAAATAAAAAAAAGGAAAAGTAAAACAACAAAATACAAAAAAAAAAAAAAAAAAAAAAATTCGATAAAAGATTTAACGTAGAGAAATTCTTTTTAGTATATGCGATTATGTACCTATATTTGTATGTTTGTACTTATTATGAAGTTTCTTTGGGTTTTTATAAATTTAGTATTTTGAATACTACATATACATACCATAGCTATATATACTTAGTTCCTCTAATACGTACATAGTATATTTTCTGTATAGTCATTTTCTTCAGTGTTTTTTTATTTTTGTTTTTTTCTTTATTTCAAATTAAATGAACATGCTTTTCGTTTTCTTTTTTTTTTTTTTTTTGTTATTTAGAATGATTTTACTCTTGAAACAAAATGAAAACAAAAAAAGAAAGAAAAAAAAACCAGAGAACAAAAAAAATTGTTGATAAAAACAAAAAGCTCTGTTGTGATGAGATTTTAAAATAAAAGTTTAAGGAATAATAATAATAATAATAAATAAAAAAAAAATTTTTTTTAAGAAAAAAAAAACTTACGTAAAATATAATATATTTACGTATGTAAGAATAAGTATATAAGAATATATACATATATATACATATATTTAATATTATTGTATATGTACGTTTTTTTTTTTTTATCTAATATAATGAATAAATGTAAATGGTTAATGTATGTAAATATATAATATCTAGGTTTTAATTTTATCATTTCTAAAAATTTTTGTTAGTATGTATTTAGAGATAAAAATGAAAAGTGAAAATTTATTCAACTAGAATTGTTCTAAAAAATTTAGATAGGTAAAAATGGCCGCTAGCTCATTCCCAAGCGAGTACACTTAGGCCAAAAAAGGCTCATTGTGATACCACACCAGGAATTTTCATAGGTCAAATCACCTCGATGAGCACTTTAGAAAGCCCAAAAGAGCCTCTTGACCGAGATCTCTTCTATGCAAGAGAGATTCTGGAAGAAGGCAGCCCCCAAAAGACTAGCTCTAGTCCTGGAGAGTGTCATACAGATATAAATTTTCCAAAAATTTAAGAATTCAGGCATTTTTTGTTTTTTTTTTTTTCATACTTTAATATTTTATTTTATTTTGTTTATGTTTCATAGATACTACGTACATGTACATGTATATGTATAAAATAATAGAAAAACAAAAAAAAAAAAAATTCATACGATATAAATACATTATATGTATGTAAGTCGAAAGAATTATGAGATTTAGGAAAATGTTAACAATATTTAATATGTTACTGACAACCCTAATACACCACTGAATTATTCAGTCAACATACTACTTAACAAACATTATTTCATAGATTTTAAGTATGTAAATTCAGTTAACAAAAAAAAAAAAAAAATAAAATAAAATAAAAAGGAAAAGGAAAAGGATATGTACATATGTATGTATGTATGTACGTTTATATATATATAATTTTCTTATTATTTTAATTTTTTTTAATTTTCAATTATCCTGTAAATAACAAGAAAATTCATATTTTTTTTTTTTTTTTTTTATTAATATAATGTAAAATTATTAAAATAAAATAATTAGAAGTAAAAAATTTAAATTTTGTTTACATTTTCTGCCTCATTATTAATATTGAAAATTGAGATTTTTCATGAAAATGTAATTTATTATAAAAAGAGACATGGATTATTTATATACGTATACTACGTCTTATACAACCATACATATATGTATGTATGTATATGTGAGTATATCCTTAAAGGAGCATTTAGGGGTGATAATATTATTGAAATATGAGTAAATATATTATCTACTATGTCAATTGTCATATATAATGATACAAATTTATTTGAACATTTACGTACATATTCAATTTACGTACACGTATATGTATATGTAATTCATACTTTAGTACCATAATACGTACATACTATATATACGAGTTTATGTATATTACTTTAAAAAAGAGTGACATTTAAGTTAACAGGCATAAAGCTCATAAATCACAAAAAAGTTAAAATACGATTTATTTCACACCTTGAGGCAAAATATGTACATATGTATAATTATAACTACCGAATATACACACATACACACATAAATTAATGTATGCATGTAATCTCTTTGAAAAAGTGAAATAAAAATTTATTATTATACATTTTTTTTTTTGCACTTTTATTTGTTATATATCTCTCTCTCTTAGGCCAGAGATACAATGAAAGCGAGCGTTTTTGTTTTTGTGGCACTGGTTTGTGGTTTGTTTAAGATACAATGAGAGTCAAGTGTTTTTTTTTTTTTGCATTTCATATTATTAATATGTAAAAAAAGAAACTTTTATTGACATTATTCATGTCAATTTATCTTTGTTTCTAAAAAAAAATTAAAAACAGGGAACAAACGTAGAAAAAAAGCGCCACAAAATTTAAATTTCGGCAAAATTTATGGCGCTACAAAACCGCGTGGCTATATCATTGTATCAACTTAGATACAAAAACCATGTATTCAAACTCATTCTGAAGCGCGTTAAAAACGCGTCGCTTTCATTGTATCTGGCCTATATCTGTTGCAAATATTAACATACACATGTGTACATACTCGTAAAAAAATTTTAATATGTACCTACGTGTATTTATTTTTTACTGTATATGCATATGTACATACATTCATAAAAATATGTGTCTATCTCATATATGCTTATGTATGTATAACATTACTTAAAAAAGTTGATTTGTAAATAACGTTATTAAAGCATAATTTTTACATAAGTAAAACTTTTTTTTTTTTTTGTTACATAATAAAATTTTAAAGAATTCCTTTAAAGGTATAGAAAAGTTATTTCACATTTACCTACATATATTTTTGTTGTTTATTTTTGTCATTATTATTATGATGTATGTTATACCATATAAGTTGTTCTGGATTTCTCTAGTAATTTTCCTTGGTTTTTTTTTTACTATTTGGAAAAAAATACCGTTTTCATTTTTGTATTTATTCATCATGGTAAAAAATATGAAATCATTATCACCTATTTTATTTTTTTATTTTTTTTTATTTATTTTTTTTTAAATAATAAAACAGTAACCATAACAAAAACAAAAAAAAATTTTTTGTTATTTCTTTTTCTTGGTAAAAAAAACAAAATTTATAATTTCTGCTATTCATACATTCCACACTATTACACACCTACATACATTTTGTTTTTTTTTTCATTTTTGTATTCAATTTTTGGAATTCATTTTGATACGTACATTTGTGTTAAAATACATTAAAGTTAAAAAAAACAAAAAAAAAAAACAAAATGTTCGTTTTTTAAGATCTCTTTAAAAAATAAAAAATTTTTTTTTTTTATTTTCGTTTTTCATTAAAACTCATAAATTACAGTTTTTTATTAACAACTGTTTACAAAAAGAAAAAAAGTGTAAAACTTTTCTTTCTTCCCTTTTTTCTTAAATTTATTTTATTTTTGCTTTTTAAAGATTATTTTTTGGTTCATAAAAAATAAATAAAAAAAAAAAATAATAATAAAAAGGAAACATCTTTTTCCTTGATATTCTTTTCAAACGCGTTAATAGATATACATATTTAAATTTTATACTTTACAACAAAAGTCATCATAATAAAATGATACAAAAAATAAAAAATAAAATTTTAAAAGTAAATAAAAAAAAAAATAAATAAAATGTTTACTTAAAAAAAAACAATCTTTTATTTGATGAAATTATATGAGAATTTTTTTTTTTGTTTTTTTTTTTTTTTTAAGAAAACCAAAAGGAAAAGTTTTAATTTTTTTTTTATTTATAAATACGTTATTTTTGTCATATTCTAATTATTGTTTACGTTTACTGTTTCTTTGTAAAAGAAATATAAACAATTCATTTCATATTATTCATACATATCAGATTAAATTTTGTATTGAGTTAAGAATACATATTTTTGTTTTCCTTTTTCCTTATTCTTACTTCCATATGTTAAAATTTATATATCTCAGAATTTGAAAGATTATCTGGGATGCTTTTTTGAGTGGATTTTTTAAGGAAATGTTGAATAATCTCAAAATTAAATTTTATTTTCATGAATAATGTATTCCAGATGAATTTTACAGAAGGTAAAAAAGCAATTGATTGATATTTTCCTATACAAACAATTTGAACGTTTAGAAAAGCAGCTTCGGTGAAATTTGAGCTTATCTTCTTCTTTCCATAGCTTTACAATCCTTTATGAACTATAGCTTCCTCTACAATGCATCTCCACTCAGCTCAATCGCCCAGCCTTGGTCCTGAAGTTTATATTATGCCCAAGCCCATTCTTTTTATATCCTCCGCTACTTCATCTAGCCATCTGCTTTTTAGTCTGCCTCTTCTTTTTGTACCAATTTGAGCTTATACACCTTAATTTGAGCTTATGCAATTAAAAAAAATATATATATCAAATACATATAAATTTGATTCTAATTGGTATCGAAGGTTTATAAGAACTAATAAAACATCAAATTAAATGAAATTTACTCTGTAAAATAAGAAAAACTCAGATATTTTGTTTAATCCTTAAAATCCAATCTGTAATATTGAATTTTTATTTTTTAATTTTATTTATTCTCTAAATAAAAAAAAAAAAAAATTGTTTTTGTTTTTTTGTTTTTTGAAATATAACATTTTATAAATGCATAAATATGTCGTTAACCTTTTAAGTCCAAAAAGATAAATAAAAAAAGTAAATTTTTATTTTTTTCATTTTCAACAGATCAAATATTAAATTGATTTTTTTTTTTTACAAATAAACCAGAAAAAAGTCCTTTTATATTTTTATATCATATCTGCAATATCCAGACATCATACATGATACATACATAAATAAATGCATACATACATATGTGTTTGTCTATGTAATATAGACAAATAAATATACATATCTAAATAAAAGAAAAAAAAAATAAATAAATGCTTTTGAATAAAATATAAAGTTTAAATTCAAGCAAATACTCAAAAAAAAAAAAAATCTCAACGAAAATCTCAACGAAAATATTCTCTCTTATTTTTCAGGATTTTTGTATTTATGAATTTTCTTTTTTTTTTTGCTTTTTTATGTTGTGTGATACATTTGCATTTTTTACCCATTTACAAAAATGTATCTTTTTATAAAGTGTTTATTATTTATTTAATGGATTTTTTGTTGTTGTTTTACTTATATTTTCATTTTTTCTTCAATTTATTCATTTAAAAGGAATTTTACCAGAAGCATTACGAACAAAATGTGGAAGATGTTGGCCAAGTCAAAAAGAGGGTGCATTAAAAGTAATTACAAAATTATATTATGATTATCCAGAACATTATGCAGCATTAAGAGAAAAATGGGATCCAACTGGAGAATATCATAGACGTTTCGAAGAATATTTAAGAGATCAAAATTTCAATTTAATTAATAGCGATGACAGAGGTTTGTTAATCATTTTACAATAATTATTTGTATAATTTATTTTTTGCATTAATGTAAATATCCTTTAATTATATAATTATATAATATGAATATTATTGTACCTATATTTTAAGTACATATGTACATACACAAATATCATTTTGAAAAAAACAAAAAAAAAAAATTTTTTTCAATTAAATTTCAGATGATTCAATTGCTTTGCAATCAGTACCATCATCAACAACTACAACAACGACAACAACATCAGCACCACAACCACCACCACCACCACCACCACAACCATCATCACAATCTGAGGTGGGTCAAACATATACGTATAGTACAGTACGTCCGACTATCTTCAATAACAACTTTAACCCAACTAGACCTTTGCTTCAGAGTTTACAGAATATATTTCGATTAAATCCACTTTCATCACTATTACGAATCGGATAAATTAATATTTAAAATATTTTATTTGAAAAAAAAAAAAACTAAAAAAAAAAAAATTTGTTTTTTGAACATAAAAGTGACCATACATGAAATATACTTTTTATGGACAGACATATAATGAACATATTATACAGAATTATAATTAACAACGAGAATTAATTATTTGTATAATATCGTTTTTTTTTTTTAAAAACCCGCCAATTTGATGCTTTGTTACACATATACGTACATATCTGTAGAATCTTTCTATTTTATTATTATTAATTAAAAAAAAAAAAAAAAAAAAATAGAAATTGATTTTTGTTTTTTCTCTATCAGTATATTGTGGTGTATTAAAGCTTCTTTTTTTTTTAATATTTAATTATATAATTTTTCTGTGTTAAATTTACTTTTTATTAATAATACGTATTATAATGATAGAAATTATTTTTAATTTTATAATTTTAACTTTATAGTAGTGTTTTTGTTTTTTATATGAATGATATTCTTGTTCTGTTCTTGTTTTTATTTTTTTTTTTTTATTTGATTTTTTTTTACTTTTACACTCTGTACACAAACACATATACTATATATAATGTACAATAGATATACATACAGTTTCGCCAAAAAAGTCACCGCCCATCCTAAGCATTTTTTATGATTATTGGCTAATTTTTCAAAAATTAAAATCTCAACATGTTTATATATATGAAAAAATTCTTATGGTTAAGATGTTTAATCTCATTCATAAACAATTTACAGAAAAAAAAAATATTAATTAAATTTTTTTCAAATATTGAGATTGAATTTGAAATTTTGAAAAGTTATAGCCAAATAATATAATAAAAAAAAAAAGCTGAGAGTGCGGGGATTTGTTGGCGATACTGTATACTACAATATAATAACATTCATGTAATTAATTTCCTTTTTTTTTTTTTGTATACAATTTAAAAAAAAAAAAATTTTTTTTTTTTGTTTTTCGTTTACATACATAGTTTACTTCTTTACATATTTTATATACATACATTTATATATACATTAATTGCATTGTATACAGTAATATTAATAATAATAATAATAATAATGTACATTAATTTGCATTTTCAATGATTTATTCTTTTAAATATGCTTTTACTTGATGTATTTATTACATCGATATCTAAATTGTTTATACTATTTTTTGTTTATTTTATCTTTATTTTTTAATATTAATTGTATAAAATTCTATTTTTAATTTTAAATCTATTTATATGTATTTTTTTTTTTTTTTTGTATTATTTGATTTTCTTTTTATTTTAGTTATAAGTAGTAAAAATTTATTTTCTTTCATAGTTTTTTTGTTTTGTTTTGTTCTTATTTACTTGAAATTTGATTTATAAAATTGCACAGTAGTACTATATACATATTATATATAATACATAAAGTAGTATCACATATTAGCATATATATATTAAAATTTTTATAATAATTAATATTATATACATACATAATACATTTAAAATACATACATATATAAAAAATTATACTCTTTTTGTAATTTATAATTATTATAATTTTTAAATTTAAATTTAATTTTAATTTTTTTAAATTAATGTTTAAAATTATCTTTTTTTCTTTTTTAATTTTTTTATTTTTATTTTTTTTATTTCTATTTTACCTGTACATGAAAATATTTTGTATAAATAAAATATATATAAAAATCATTTGGGTATAAATATACATATATAAAGTGTTTTGTAGTTGATTGCATTTAATTTTCTTTTTTTAATTAATTTTATTTTTTATTTTCAATTTTAAAATTTTCAATAAAATTTAATTTACACAAATACTCTACAAATACTCATTTTTTATGCATGTTCTTTTTTATAATTTGGTTTTTTTTTTTTTTTGATTTGATTTACATATTTTCGTTAAAATCAAACATAATTAGGAATTTATATAATTTTATAATAAAAAATAATATTAACAATTTTTTTTTTTTTTTTGTTCATATTTAATAATTATTTATTTATTTTTTTTAATGTTATTAAAAGGAGGGAATGAACAATAAATTGTCAGCCCTCCTCGCCTACCACGATCCGCCAGCTCCTTTTGGCGATCATATTATTAATAATAATAATTAAAAAAAAAATTTTTTTTTTTTATTTTGTTCGTTTTTTTTTTTTTCGTTTATTTAAATTATTAATAACTATTTGAAATTGTGATATAAGTATTTAAAATTGCATTTTATTTAAATATTTTTTTTTTTTTTTTTTTTTTAAATAGATAATTGAATTTTAAATGCATGTGAATTTACGTAAATTAATACTAAAATATTGAAATATGTAAATAAAAAAACATTAAAATTTAATAAAACCATTAAAAAAAAAAAAAATTTTCATAATAATTACGTCATTATAAACTGAATTCGACTAATAAGATAAATATGTATACATGTGTAAAGTAATTAAATTTATTTATTTAAAAATAAAAAAAATATATAAAAAAAAAAAAAATCAAAAAATTATATTTATGAGTACGGTACAATTTATGTATTAGAAAAAAAAAATAAAAAAAAATTATTGGAATTGATATATTATCAAAATAATTTGAAAATCAAGAAGGTAAGATAAAATACGTATGCAAATATAATTTTTGTAAATTATCAACAATATTTTTTTTTTTTTAATTTAATTTAATTATTTTTTTGTTTTTAGTCAATACATATTTATCATATTTAAGTTATTGTTGTTATTTACCAATGGTTTGTGGTATTTTTTAGTTTTATATAAAGTGGAAAACTAATCATTTCTACATTGAGTATTGTTTTCGTTTTAAATTGTATAAATTTTTTTTTTTTTTTTTTAAATAAAAATATTTATTGTATTTTTAATAAAATCAAATCACATTAATATCATACATACATTGATTGATATGTATATAAGCATATGTTGGTGTTTTGTTTAATATTCATTAATTTTTGTATCGTATATTTTATATCGCATGAAATAAAAATGAACAAAATATATTTGAATACATTAATATGCATACAATAACATACATACAAGGCATCAATATAATATATTTCAAATAATATATACAAATAATGTATTAATTGAAATCGTGGCAATCTATTGATCTGTTGTACATAATATCTTCATGTGTACATATCATGAAAAAAACAAAAAAAAAAAAAAAAACAAAAAAAGTGTAAGTATTTAAAAAATTTGCATTAAATTCTTTTATTAGTTAAATTCCTTAGTAAATTATTTATTACTCGTATACATAATAGAATCATCGAGGGAGATTATCTAGAATATGAACAGAATAGAAGCAAAGCTAGATGGGTTTTCTTCTGTTTTATATTATATCTATAAACATGTTTAAAGTTTTTTTTTTTTTATTTTTTTATCATTTTATTAGTTCAATTTATTTTCAATTTTTCTTTTGTATTTTTTTCTTTCGTATTTTCCATTTTATATTTATCTATAAACAATTATAGCTATTATACTGCTTTTACCAATTAAATTGAATATAATCGTTATAGTAATTTCCTTGTTATTTTGAATGAAAATGAATTTAATTTTAATTGTAATTTCTCTTTAAATGTTCAAATTTAAATTCATTCTAATTTATTAAAAAAAAAAAAAAAAAAAAAAAATTATTCTAGATTATTTTAATTCCTTTTTCTATGTTTTCTTCTTCATTTCGTTTATCTTTTCCTAGAAAAAAATAAAAATAAATAAAAAAATAAACTTTTAACTTTAATAAATAAAATGTATAAACATTTATTCGTTAAAATTTGTTAATTGCTTTTTTTTAAATGTTTTTTTTTTTAAATTGTTTATTTTAATTAATGAAAATAATAATTGCTTATTTATTTTTCAAATAAAAGAATTTCCCAATAAGAGGAATTAATCCAACACAAACACAACGTCCAGCTAGACAAGATATACCTGGACAGGGAACACAAAGTGTTTTTATTGCAAATCGTTTTGGTGATGATGAAGCAAATGAATTTGATGACATGGTAAAAACAAAAAAATAATAATAATAATAACATAATAGCGCTGTAATTAGTATTCAGTGATTTAATAAAAAAAAAAAAAAAATTTTTCACTTTTTACAGGCTATGAAAACGCAACCTCAAAGAACACCAGCTCCAACACCAAAGCCACCACCAAAAACAACAACTGCAAGAATTTTTGTAAGTTTTTTTTTTTTTTTTCAAATAAATAATTTTAAAAATCTGAATTATATATAAATTGAAAAATTTTTTATTTTGCATATTATTTCCCTTCTACTATATAGATTAATAATAATGTACCACAACAATATGGAGGTTCAGCAACAGTAAACATATTTAAAACACAAAATCCAATTATAAATCTTATTAATCGTTTAACAACAAAATTTCAAACTACAGCAGAAATAATTGCCGGAATGTTAAGAGGAAATACTCAAGTAAACATAAATGCTTCTGGTGCTATTGGAAATAATTGAAAAAAAAAAATTTTTTTTTTTTTTTTATTATTCTTTACATTAAAAAAAAAATATTAAATACTATAACATAGTTACAACATAATTGTACATAAACACAAGCACGAGAATTTACAAAAAAAAAAAAAAACAAAAATTAAAAAAAAAAAAGTAGAAAGAAAAATAAAACAAATATTAGAATTTATTACACACACACACACACACAAAGGCATGGTAATGTTTAAATTTAGCCGTTTTAGGCTTAATCCTTTCATTCTTTTATTATTTTTGTTTTTAATGTTTTCATTATTTGATTTTGATTAAAATTTCTTTTTTTTTTGTTTTTTTGTTTTCTTTTTTGTCAATCTAAATTAAAAGGATTTGCTTTTATATTTGTTTTTTTGTTTTTTTTTTTTGGTTTTACAATAATTGTTTTCCTTTACATAAATTTAGAAAATATCCTTGTACACACAATTTTATATCTTTTCAACAACAGAAAACCCTTATTTTAATTTTAAAATGAAAAAAAAAAAAAAAACAAAAAAAAAATTAAAATCAAAAAACGATTTTTTATTTCTTAAAATTCCTTTTGTAATAATTAAAGATTTTTTAATGATAAAAAAAAAGGAAAATTCTTTATTTTATATCTTTTGTTTCATTTTTTTTGTTTTTTTTTTATAGAAGAAAAAGGATAAAGGTCTTTAATATATTTTTATTTTAAATATTTGAAAAAAAAATTTTTTTTTCGTTTAATTTTAATATGAATAAACAACTGAATTTTACAATGTAGTCATTTTCAATCGTTTATTTTATAAAAAAAAAAAAAGTTTGCTATTTTATTTATTAATTAATTAATTATTATTATTATTATTATTACTTATTTCCAATATTTTGTAAATTGAATAAAAAATAAAAAGTATCTAAATTATTATTATCATGAAGGAAAACAAAAAATAAGATAAATAAATAAAAAAAAATAAATAAATAAAAAAAAATAAATAAATAAAAAAAAAAAAACCGGAAAGAATAGAAAACAAAAAAATCAGAAAAATTTATCACGAGTAAATATAATTTCAACGAATAAAATGCAAATTGGGTGATATATTTTATAGAGATTTATAAGAAATTGAAATTTTATGTATATGTATGTAATAAAATAAAAAGAAAAAAAAATGGAATAAATGTTTTAAAACTTTTTTTTTTTTTTTTAAATGTATTTGTATTTTGTAATTTGTTAATGTATGTTAGGACTTTATTAATTAAAATATTTATAAATTTTTTAAATTTCAATAAAAATTTTATTTGTAAAAAAAAAAATCAAATTTTACAATATAAAATTTATCTATGGTAATCTCATAAAAATTTTATTTTGTTCAAATATACATTTTCAAATTTTCACTATAACTAACATTGATAATGTGAAAATGCTACCCTAGATGCAATGTTTAAAATTTCAATATGAGCTAACATTTAAAACGTTAGCATCGTTTGAATTTTTAAAAAGTGTTTGATGAACATATCTAAAACGCTTTAGTTAAGCAACATTATGAATTTTTTTTTTTTTTTAATGCAATTAATCAATTTGCATTGTATAATTATTGTATCAAAATCGCAGGATTACATAATCTCAACAAATTTTTTAGACATTGTAAAATTCATTTTATAACGTTGATTCTAAAAAATTGAATTGCATTGAAATCATATGTAAGTATGTTCAAAAAAAAAAAAAAAAGTTCAAACCTTTACGAATTAAAGTTAAATAAATACCTTTAAAAAAAAAAAAACAACAACAAAAAATTATTTATAAAAAATATCTGATATAATTTATAAATTTTTATATTTGCTTTCAATGTATTGATTTTAATAGAATTTCAATTCTTCTTTTCTTCTTCTATGGCCTTACGGACCTGAAAAGGTCCTTAGCCTCGTGAAGAGTTTGCCGCCAGCCACCTCGATCTACATATTGTCCTTGCCTTCCAGTTTCAAATTCCCAAAAGCTGCAAATCATTTTCGACAGCATTCCGCCAACGGTTCCTCGGTCTATCCCTGGGCCCGGGCCCCCTTATTGCCCAATTGACTGTACAAGAATTTCAATTAATTAAAGTAAAAATTCAAATGATTACACTAAATACATACATACAAATGTTATATCATTATGTTGACTTTTACAATGTTCACTAATACAGACTGTATTCCATAATAGAGAAATGTATTCAATTTAATTGAAAAATAAACATTTAAAAAAAATAAAAAATAAATTAAAAATATTTTGGGTTTTTATGGTATTCTAATTAAATTTTATAAAAATATTTTTGTTTTTTTCGTTTTTAAATTTTTTATTCCTTAAATTGTGGTATTATCAGTTGTGTATTGAAACCACAAAAAAATTTTATTTTTTATTTTTTTTTTTTTTATATAAAAAAAAAAAAGAAAAGAGAATATCAAAAAATACGTTATAATGAAAAAATTTTT
This sequence comes from Anthrax anthrax, assembly GCA_963971155.1. Lineage (NCBI taxonomy): Eukaryota > Metazoa > Arthropoda > Insecta > Diptera > Bombyliidae > Anthrax > Anthrax anthrax. Next base: position 26,864,393 of record OZ020121.1, on the reverse strand, counting down.
TTCAAAACTACGTACATATGTACTTGTATAAAATTGTGGTAAAAACAGTTGGAAAATTGTTTGTAATTTATATTTTGCATAAACATGAGATGAGATAAAAAAAATTTCATATTACATAAATATAACATATATGTATGTACATATGTAGAACACATATTGATTTTCAATAATAAAATACTATTAAAGTTTTCAATACATATATTTTGTATTTAAAACAAAGTTAATCAATTTAAAAAAAAAAAAAACAATTTCAAATAATTTCAAATTTATACAGAAATATGTATGTATCTATGCAGAGTAAAATGTGTGTATTTTAGAAAATCGATATTAATAAAACTTAACATATTTTTCAGATATAGACAAAAAAATAAATGAAATTTGAAGAATAAATAAATATATATGTACACAATAGCCGTAAATATATTGATCTTAAGTCATCTTAAGGCAGCTTAAGATTTTTTATGATTGTATGAAATGTCGTGTGTTATTATACAACTATAATGGTCTTAACTAATCTTTCGTTAAATTTTAAATTTTTCAAGTTTGTTAAAAGACTACTTAAGATCATTATAGTTTATATAGCTAATGTGTTCCCCCGATCGATTAAAATCAAACCCATGTCGATATGAAAATTTTCAATGAATATTGAAAAAAAAAAAAAGGAAAAAAAAGAAAAAAAAATAAAATTAAACCAATTAATTTAGAACAAAGTAATATATGTATGTATATTCTCATTTTGAAAATTGATCAATTATTTTTCTAATTTTCTTATTATATACTTGTATACTTTACCGTTTACAAATTGGATAAACTCATGACAAAAAAAAAATAAAAAAAACGTTGACTTTTATTTAATAAAATTTCATCATAAAATTAAATATACTATATAAAATTTTCTAATATTTTTAGAAATTATTTATTGATAATAAATTAAACAAATAAACAATAATTTTATATTATAAATAAATGTGATGTGAAAAATTAGAAAATAATTATTTTCTTTTTTTTTTTAATTTCATGAATTTTCTTTTGAATAAAATTTTCATGATTTTCTGCTTTATATTAAATTAAGATATATTAATTCGATTTTCTTTTATTTTAACAGAAATTAGTTCACACATGTGTATGTACATACATTTTTATTTGTTTGTTATTTTCAATTTTATATACTTTACGTACACAAAATTCATAGTACATATGTATGTATATACTTTATTGTTCGATATATAAATAGGATGTAGATTATTTTTCAAAGAAAAGCTTTAACAAAAAATTTTCATGAAAAATTTTCATGTGTATTTCAAGTTCTAAAGAGTATTTTGTTTTCTTTGTAGACAAAAAAAAAAAAAAAAAACAAAAAAAAAATTATTTATCATCACATTAAGACTATGTATATTTTAACACATATGTTTTCTTTACAGGATTCTCACAAAAAGTATTCATTGGATCATCCTCATGAAATTTATATGTATGTATGTGAAATTCTATTCATATTACATACATTCAATACGTATAATACCATACTATGTATATTACGAATAAAATAATCCTCGACGTATCATACAAATGTCCGTTTATTGGATTCATTATTATTATTAGAAACCTATACATATTCAAAAACTCATGTACATACATAGGTTTTTACTATCATTTATGTTTTCATATGTACCTAGATATATAGGTATATGATTTTTTTGTTTTTTTGTTTTTTTTTCTTTTTTTTTTTAATTTCAGAAAGATACAGATAACACTTCTTCTTCCTTTGGCACAACAGCTTAATGTGAGCCAGGGCCTATAATCATATCAGATAACACTATATTGTATAAATATATTATTTAATTAATTTATTATTATATCATCACTAGATTAATATAAACATGTGCCAATTATACATACTTATGTATACACATATATATATATATAGATATTTCATTTTCATTTTGATTTTATATACATACATATAAAATATGTACATATATATTTATATAAAATGTGTATAAATGCATGTTATAAAGAAAATGATTAAAGACACATAATGTATCTTTTTAATCTAAATTAATTAATAAAAATATAAATATAGATATAGGGAAAGGAAAATTAATGAAAATGGACAAAATAAAAATATACATATATGTACGTACTATGTATTAATCAGGTAAAATATATAAATAAGTACAAATGTATGCTTTGAATTAAGGAGAAAAAAATTATTTACAAAAAAAAAAAAAACAAAAAAAAAATTTGTATACATAATAAATTTTCTTAAATTATAAATGAGGTTTGAATAAAATATTCATCTTTTTATATTTATCTTTCTTTATTTTATAAATTTTCTTTAGTACAATTTTTTTTTTGTGATGAATTCATAATGAAAAATGAAAAAAAAAAATTATATTATTATATACTTTCCAAGCAATGTGAAAATACATATTTACATGTAATACACGCATATATACATATCTTAGCCTTGTTATATTTGGGTAGATATAAACATATAAAGGATTATCTTAAAATAAAGGTCACAGAGCATATATATGATTTCTTAAAGCTAAGGATCGGGCTGTTTTTGTTGTTATAGTAAAAACAAAAATTCATTTTATAAAGCTAAATTTCTAAATTTAATTTCATTTTGAAACACCCTGTATACAACTATATTGTACGTGTTCATACCATTTTAAAAAAAAAAAAAAACCTATATTTACGTACAAATTTGTTTTGTAGTGTATATAAGATGTGCAAACATTCATGTGTATTTAATTAAATGTTGTAATTGAAAAATATCTTAAAAGGGATACATTTTCCGGCTTCTATGTATATATAAAAATTATTATGCTCGAATAATTTTTCTTTAAATTTTATACTGTTTGATGTCTGATTAAAAAAAAAAAAAAAAAAAAAAAATTTAACTTATTTATTTTTAATTAAATAAAATTTTAAATAAAGTGAATAAATAATTTATAACATAAATATGAATATTATCTTATTTCCTGTATTTGCTACGTATATGCGCTTCATGCAATTATGTATGTAAAAATTTAATCAATTCAAATTTGCTCCTTTACATCATTTTATGTAAATATAACATATCCGCAATATATGTATGTATGTACATAAATATTGCAGCAATAAAAATTCAAGGAATTATTTATTTATTTATTTATTTATTTTTTTTTTGTTTTGTTTTAGAAGTTTTAAATGTTATTTAGCAATTTTGCAGTTAAATTTTTTTTTTTGTATTTCAGGTTGATTGGAAAAACCGATATTACCACTATTATCAATATAATATTATATGCATATGTATATTGTCGTCATAATATACATACTATATATATGCGTATAATACATTGCTCAAGAGCATCACACATATACAACGTATTAAATATCCACATCTACATACATATGTATATATTATCATGTATACCTATATAATGTATTAATTTTATTTATTTATATATACATATGTGTGTTTGTATGAATGAATATGCATATTTGTATTAAAAAAATACTAAAATTATGATGTCTTAAAAAGATTAGCAATGATTGTAGACATACAGATACCTAAATCAACATCATATTGGGAATCAATAAAATAAAAGAAAAATAAATTAAAAGAAAATACAAAGAAATTTTCCCCACTTATGCTACATAAATTATGGTTTTTTGTTTTTTTTTTTTGTTTTCATATACTAGCACTAGCAACATTGAATAGTGATAAAAGCTATATAAACACTAAATACATTAAAAAACAAAAAAAAAAAAAAAAAAAAAAAAAAAACAAATCTGCATATGTATTTATATTGTACAGTGTATCTATAATATCTTTGTTATTTAATAAATATATATGACTCTATGAATTAAATCTACTCTGTATTGGACTTTAAATAATGATAACTTTGGTAGTGGAACCAACTTAAAAGGGTCTCTAAAATAATTTTCTCTCCAAACGGTCAACATTATTTCAAGTAAATTCATTGTTATTACAAAGTTTGTGCTACCAACTTGGTTGGGGTTTTCTCTGTTTTTTTTTTTTTTAAAATAAAATTTGTTTTTTCATCAAAAAATTTGGATTAAAATTTAAATAAGAGGTTATATAAAAAAAAAAAAAAATTTTTTTTAAAGTGTATCTTGAGTAAGTGTAAATTAAAATTAAAATTTTTATTTTAATTAATTAATTTTTTTTTTTTTTTTTTAATTAAAATTTAACTATTTTTTCAAATGTATATTTTAAATGTTTTTTTTTTAAACAATTATTAGTATATAATAATTTTAATGAATTATATTTTTGTCCTATAAAAATAATTTCAATACCATTTTCATTTTTATGGAACGTTTTATTTGAATATACCTGTATATATTTTTTTTGTCAAATTTTATATCGATATACTATATTTTGTTTTGCATAACAACAATTTCTATAAATATACCACATACGAAATTCAATTTTGTTTTGTTTATTATTTAAAATAATAAAAATTCAAGGTATTTAAATTAAAATTTGTCAAATTCGTATTTTATTTGTTTTATTTGTTTGTTTTTTAATTTAATCAATAATAAATAATTTGTAATAATTGTTTTTATATCAAATAACATTGTTTGCATATTAATTAATTTTTCAACTATTAAAAATAATAAAAATCATACTAATATAACAAAATTTAATAAAAACATTTTGTTATTGATAATTAATTGTAATTATAAATGGCCAATAGAGCATATATACGCACATAATATGTAACATATACGTACATAATATGTATGTATATATGATTAAATTTTAATATGTATCATACATGTATTTAACACATACTAACAACATGTTAAAATGCATGTATGTACATTTGTATGTATATAGTGATATATTGCAGCAAAAAAAAAAAAAAAAATTTATATTGTTATTATTGCATATCAATTTTATAAACAAAAGAGTTAATTATAATTCAATCATATCATGATAACAAAATCATTGAAATTTATTGCACATTATCTATTTATAAATATTTTATAAATACATACATATACATATATGCATATATATAATAATAATGCTGTATTTAAAAATTTTTAACAGAAAAAAAAAACATTATTTGATCAATATATTTAATTAGTTTTATTCATGCATAACATATCTATACTATGTTTTTTTAAAATAGGCACTTTTTGTTGTTGTTAGTGATGCTATTCTTCTTATTCTTTTGCGTTCAATTTGTATATAAATTCGTCTATTTCTCTCTCTTCACGCCAATTTTATCAGATTGATAATTTACTGAGTTTTATTAACGAAAATAACAACAACAATCACACGAGAGCAAACATAAATCATAAAAACAAATGATGTTTCTTTCTTATCTCGTGTGATTTAACACGTGCCTATCTTTAAAAAAACACAGTATAAAAATATAATATATAGACAATGTCATGTAAACTTTTAAGGAAGTAAATATATAAGTTCATATTTATGAATTTTAATTATGTTTTATGTTTGTGCATTTTTTTTTTCCTTTTTATTTTATTTTATTTATTTTTTTTTTTTTTTCATTTAGTTCATGGCCATTTTATGGCCCTAAAATTGCTTATGCATAATATCAATTTCATACCAAGAAAAATATAAAAATATAAATTTTTTTTTTTTTTTTTTTTTTTTTTTAAATAACGATTACGTGAAATTCAAATAAAATATGAACGTGTACAGACATCAATCAATACAATCCAATACATTTACAGACAAATCATCATAAAAACGATATGATGAAACTAACTCAAAAATTATTTGTAAATTTTATATTTTATATTTAATTTAATTTTTTTTTTTTATTTAATAAAAACAAAAATATATATAATTTAATATGTAATGTAGATAACAATTAAAATGTATAGACTACATTGCTTTAAAGTTAATTTGTATTTCAAAGTTCTGATTGTTTTACTTGCTTTTACAAAAGAAGAAGAAAAAATTAATATATTTCTTTGTTTGGAGCAAGTTCCATATTTAAATAGTTTTATATTTAAAAAAATTTAATCTGCAAAATAAAACGAAAAAAAAAATAAATTACAAAAAATTAAATCAAAACACTTTTAATTGAGATATTAAAAATATTTTTCATTAAGTATTTATTTAATTATTATTTTAAAAATAAATTTTATTTTGTCGGTTATTTTTTCTTGTTAATATTCCAGTCAATATTGGTATAAATTAAAAAAAAAAAAAAAACAAAAAAAAAATTAAAAAAAAATTATTTGTTAAAAATTTAAATAAATAAAAATTTAAAATTCTTAAAAATTATAATTTTTTTTTTTTTTGTTTTGTCTTTATTATAAAAGCATGTTTCACATTATGTATTTTTTATTTTGAATTTTATTAAGAAGAAATAAAAAAAAAAAAAAACAAATTTTGCGACTTTGAACTAAATTTCATGACATTAAAATGAAATGTGGTGTATTCAGTTGAATTTTAATGATCCTAGTAATTTATTTCAATAATTTGTTTGTTTTTTTCTGTTTCATTGTTGTTGTTTTTTTGTTTTGCCATTTTTTTTATTTTATTTTATTTGCAACACGTACATATATAAATACTTTATGTATTTTTGTTTATAAGCTATTAAATAAGACAAAAAAAAAAAAAAAACGGTTGACAAAAAAAAAAATACTTTTTTTTTTCTTCTTCAAGTTATAAAAAACGAACTCATAATTTTTGTTTTTTTTTTGTTTTGTTTTTTTGTAAAATAAATTTTATATTTATTTTATTGTTGAATCGATTTAAATCACGAATAATATTGTATAAATTTCATATAAATACGTATGACACGAGTATATTGTGTTTAATATTGAAAACAAGAAAATTTAATATAAATTTACATTATACAATATGGATGTATAAAATTAACAAGTACACGTGTTCAAATAAAAATCAAAAAAAAAAAAAAAAAAAAAAAGAAGAAAATGCGAATAAAATTTTTATTACTCTGTTAAAAAGAAAAATGAAAATTACAAAATATGGGCTGTGTTGCCTAGCACTTTTTTTTGTTTTTTTTTTTTTTTTTAAATAAAATAAACAAAAATAAAACTAACTTTTGCCTTACCAAAAAGTAATAAAAAAAAAAAATTTTTAAGGATATGCTCAAATAAAATTTCAGAATTGATTAGAATTCAAAAATGGTCAACTAAAATTATATTATTTACTTTAGCTTGAAAGCATTAAATTAAGCATTAAAATTTTTTATACATTCTAAGTTTTATCAATCTATATTTTATAACATTCAAAGAATAGCAATAAAAAATTACAAATAAATTACGTACTCCACATGTGCATAACGTTGTATATTTTTTATTTTATTATTATTCGTTTTATTTTTTAATTTATTTTTTTATTTATTTTTTATTTTTTATTTTTTTGAATAAATTTTTTTATGTTTCCTTTTTCTTATATTTTTGCAGGTTTGAAAAGATTAACGACCTCAACTAAGTGTAAAAACATTTTATTTTCGATAGGGAAAAACACAACCACCACCACCCGTACCCCTCTCCTACCATACAATATACACATTCATCATGAAGGCAACAATAATATTTTATACATTTGCTTCATTAGTAATCATAGCATATTCAAAACCGCAAAATTATGCTAGCTCATTAGATAGCATTAATGTTGATAGTGTTCTTCAAAATAGCCGTATTCTTCAAAATTATCTAAAATGTTTATTAGACAAAGGACCATGTACACGTGAAGGTAGAGAATTAAAAAGTAAGTAAACAAAATTTTATTATTGATTTAAACAAAAAATCAACAAACAAAAATCATTATTTAAAAAAAAAACAACAACAACAAAAAAAAAAAAAAAAAAAAAGATTATAATCACTTCAAAAAATGTTTATTTAAAAAAAAAAAATTTATTTTTAAATCAATTTTGAATTGTTATTGATTATTTCCTATTTCATTTTGTTTATCTGAATCTGATAATTTAAATTCAACTTATTTCATGATTTGAATATCAATATTTTCTTCAATTTTGTTTTTGTTTTTTTTTCTCATCTCAATTGTGTGTTTAAGAATAATGTAATTATGTTATATATACATACATATGTATATTCTTTTATTTTATATACTTCTACTTTACCTATCTTTGGTTTGGTATATAATGTAAGTGGGTGGAATTTGCGTATAATTTTATTTGCAAATAATAACGATTTTTTTTATTTTTTTTTTATTTTAAATATTCAATGCTTACGTTTTGAATGTTTTATGTAAATTAAGCAAATTTATATTCATTTATTTTATTATAGATTTGTAAATATAAAATAAATTCTAGTAAAAATTTCATAATTAAGAAATAAATTTAATTAATAATTAAAAATTTATACAAAATATTTCCTTTATTTATTCAAAAAAAAAAAAAAATAAATAATTATAATAATAATAAAAAATAAAATAAATAAATAAATAAATAAAATAATAATAATTTAATAATCTTATACTAGAATGGATACAAATTAATAATATCTGAAAAATGAAATTATTTCATTTAATTATGTTATAAATTTTTACAAAGAACATTTAATTGCATTAATTTAAAAAATGTAATATCTATAATTTTACATGCTACAGAGTATACAAATGTAATAAATTGAAATTTTCATCAAGATTTTTGAAATAGATAAAATAACGAATATAAGTAATTTTTTAAAAGTACATAATATGTATGTATGAATAGGATGAATCATCATCATCATCAGCTCCATAGACTTATCCAGTCCCTGGCCTCCCCTAGAACCTGTCTCCATTTTATTCTTCATTTTTATTTCTTCGTTCCATATTGTTTCCTATAGCATCTTCTTCCACGCTATCTTTCCATCTACTCCTCGGATGTTCACGCGGTCTGTGTCCATCTATCTGCTTCGTAAAGATTGTTTTGGGAGATTGTCCGTCTTCCTTAATGATCGTCTGTCTAATGAATAGGATGAATAATTAATATGAAATATGTTGAATAAAAAAAATGTACATGAATATTTTATAACTAAATTATTTAAAAAAAAAAAAAAAAAAAAAAAAATTAAAAAATAAAAATTTAAAGAAAATTAAATTAGAAAAAAAAAAAAAAATTAAAAAATAAAAATTTAAAGAAAATTAAATTAGAAAAAAAAAAAAAAATTAAAATTATACAAGCGCTTATTTAATTCATTTATATTTACTTTGAACATAATATGACGTGCACATTATATGCATGCATAAAATACGTATATATCTTAGTCTGTATACATCTATGCGTGTGTTAAGAAAAATTATTATTTATTTTTTTTTTTATATTTTAATGTTAACATTTATGTATATATAAAATCTAAAATAAGAATTATTTAATTAAATTTATGAAAAGTAAAAAGCATTTTAATTATGAATGTGTATACATACATATTAATTAAATTAATAATAATATTTCTACAATGATATATATACATACATATGTAGAACATATATTCATGTACATAATATATAAAAGTACACATAGTACAGTAACGTACAATATAACATATTGTACAAATACTGAATATACATACAATGTAATATTTCAATGAGCAAAAATTTACGTACATACATATGAATATGTATTCAAAAATACATACATACATACCTGTATGTTTTATACATATAAAAATTATACAAAAATTTTTTATATGCATGTATTTTAATTAAAGATTCTTGTTAAATTAATGTAATTAAATTAAAACCCTTAATAAAAAAAATTAAAATAATTTTTTAAACATTTTCACATTTTCCCAAATGAAAATGAATGAAATTTATTTATATGTATATAATTGAAAAGGAATGATGATGGTAAATATATTTTTAATACTACATATATGTATGTACCTTTTATTAAAATTCCTTTTATGATGAATACAAAATTTTTTTTTTTTTTTTTTTGTTAATTAAAACTTTTATATAATTATACAACATACATAGTCCTTTTATATTTATACATATGTACATATACATATTTTAAGAAAAGGTCTTTTATCAATTACCCTAAATAACTTGAGAATGATGATAATATGATAGTAATGGTAATAAAAGTTAAAAAAAAAATTTTTTTTGAATGCATATATTGGTAATATTTTTTAAGTAGTCTTTATAGGCTTTGTTTTCTGTATTTGAGGACTTTTTAAGTAAATTACAATAAATTTTAACAAATTTTTTTATATTACCAACAAAAAAAAAAAAAAAACAAAAAAAAAAAAATAAGTTTAATTTTCACTTATTTTAAACAAAAAGCATTAATATAAAAGTAACGTCTTTTTGGTACATTTTTAATATAAAATAAAAAATTAAACATAATCTTTTCAACTCAATTTGTGTATATATGTACATTTCATTTTTTAGTCTTTTCATTGTAAGTCGATTTATATACGTGTGCATGTACATGAAAAGTTTTTCTTTTTAATAAAAGCATAGAGTATAGTAAATCTTCGCTTAAAAGCATGCTTAACATTTTTTTTCTCTCTTTTTAACTTTATACAATTATTTATTTTTTTTTTTGTTTTTTTTTTCATGTCAGTAATGTTAAATTCACTTTTTACATTTTATTACTTTTACTTTTATCTTGTTTACATTATTTTATATTTTTCTTTTCTTTCTTATATATTTGCGTTGTTCATTTCATTTTAATTTTTTTAGTAAAAAAAACATTTTTTTTTTTTTTCGCAATTGAAGAAAGTGACAACAAAGATTAAAAAAGAAAAGAAAAAAAAGAAATGAATTTTATAATTAATATCCATTGCATAAAGACATAAAAAATTTATAATATAAAGTATGTATATAGTTTAAAAAAATTTTTTTTTTACTTGAAATAATTCATTTATGTACATAACATAATGTATTTTTTGTATTTTAAATTTAACGTTTGAAGACATTTAAACGAAAGTAGAAATTTTTGTGTTGTTTGCTTTTATTATCTACTAACTTTAATATTTTAATGTTTTTTGTTTTGTTTTTTTTTTTTTTTTGTTTTGCTTTTTGCATTTTTAATTTCATCTTATTTAATTACTCATTCAAATACAAAATTTACCATTTAATATTTTATTTATCTTTTACCTGTTTACCCTCTACTTTTACCTGTAGCTTTAATACAATTTTACTAAAATTTAGGTAAAAAAAATTTTCATCTAAAAAAAAAAATAATATTAATTTAATTTCATTATTATGTTTTTGTTTTTTTTGCATTCTTCATTTAATTCAAATTTTCAAATATAAAATTATGAGATAACGAAGTATTTTTATATTATTTTAAAATTTTTTTTTTTAGAGTACTTTAACAAATACAATATTTATTTTCTTGTACTTTTTCCAAACTTTGTTTTCTTGTTAATTTTTTTTTTTTTTTTTTTTTTTTTTTTGTTTACTTTTTTCTACTTAAGTATATTTATTTTCTGCTAAATTAAATTATTTTCCAGATGTAACTGGAATTTTTGATGTGTAAAAAATAATAAATTATAAACGAAAATCAAAATACTTGCTTTATTTACAAAAAAAAAAAAAAGAAAAAAAAAGAAAACCTGAAGAGAAAGAAAAATATAAGATAATTTTTTAAATCAAGAAAATACTCGTTTTATATGAGTATATTTACGTCTAATTGTGTTTGTATGTATATACGTTTTGTTCAAATTTTACATGTACTTTATTTTTGTTTTTTTTTTTTTTTTTTGCTTTTTATTTACAACATTTTTGCTTTCAAAATATTAATAAATTAACAAAAATACTACGTAAATGTGTGTAGATTTGTAAAATGCCAATGTATATATGTATATATGTGTATGCGTTTTGTACATATTGTCTGCATCGATTTAATTCAAATTGACTGCATTACATAATTATGTAATGGATTTAGGAAAAAACAAGTTTCTTATTTATTCATTTTTTTTGTTTTTTCTTGTTTGTTTAACCATGTATGTATGCATCTAAATCTGTATTTGTAGATTTGCATACAAACATACAATTTAAAAAAAAAAAAAAAATTATATATTTTTTCTGTTGACTTTTTCAAGTTTTTTTGGCTCTGTGTGTTGGAAATTATTATTATCATTTTTTTTTTTTTTAATTTTCTTGTTTCCGACTTTTTCTTCTCTCTACTGAAATGGAAAGTTGTTATTAATTAATTTGAATTTATCAGAGAAGATGACAAGACATCAATAATGTATTTACGAAAAAAAAAAAAAAAATGTTTATTAGCAATAACTAATAGAAGAAAAAAAAACAATTACACATTCACATTTATTTTATAGGATCACTATCAAAGATCTAAAAAATTTCAAGAAATTTAATAACAAGCAATTAAACGTTATAAATTTAAATTACATTTTTTTTTTTTTTTTAAACGTTATAAAAGATAAAAATTACTTTTTCTTTTTCAACTTTCTTTCTTTGCAAGCTATTTATTATCATTGTTAATTATTAAGCTATTCATAAGTTAAATTAATTAACTACATAATATTAAATAAATATACAGAAGCAAATTTCATTTATTAATGGCTAAAAAAAAAAAAAATGTTATTAATTTCTTCAAACAATTATATAAGTAATGAATCAAAATTTTTCAAACACGAATATATTTTTAATAGAAATAAATTGGGATAGTGTTTTTAATTCATAAAATATAATTTTGAGAAATTTAAAAAAAAAAAAAATTAATCAAGTTATGTTGTCATTTGTCAGTTATGAAATAATATACAATATGTACATATAAAATCAAGTAAAAATGTGTATGGTACAGTTCAAAAACATCAATTGATCATAATTTGACGAAAATCATGAATTCAAAAAACTCATTAGTTTTGCAATTGACTGCAAATATTCGAACAACAGAAGCATTCAGTTATAAGTCAATGCAATTTTGCATTTTTGACTTATCAGTGACATGTTAAAAATCTGCCGAGTGATCGTCATATTTTAGACGTTTTTGAATTGTACCTTATCTTTAGATATGAAAGTAACATGTATGTATGTGTATATATGTACTACATGAAATACATCTCATATTATGTCATAATACATAAAACCAAACCTCCTATACCTACACTCAAATTTTTATCATGTATGTAAATATTCAAATTTCGAAATATATGGGCGAATTCATAAACATCATCAATGATCAACGGTGACCATTAAAATATAAGCAAATGACACATTATGTGCATTGAAGTTATAAACTCGATACGCAATAATGCGCTAAAATTTTTGATTTAATTGCAGTCTCGAAGTTTATGAATGTATGACAAATACGTGAAATGTATATGAAAATGTTTACGAAATCATGATTCTTGATATAAGACAATCATTTTACGTTTATGAATTCAGCCTATATAGCTATATTTTACATAACGTATACGTTAATTGAATTATTTAAATTTTCTATGACACATACTATTTTATCGTATTACAAATATTAATATAAATACAGGATAATACATATACAGACATACATACATATATATCATTAAATTTTTATCCCTTGTTTATTTATTTATTTTGATTTTTTTAAATATCTTTTTAGAATTACTTCCTGATGCTTTAGCAACTGATTGTGGTAAATGTACAGATGCACAAAGAAAAAATTCACAAAAAATTATTACATACTTAAGAATGCATAAAGCAGAAGATTGGAATAAATTATTACAAAAATATGATCCACAAGGATCATATCAAGCAAGATATGCTAATATAACACAAACAAATTAAAAACAAACTGAAAATAAATAAATAGTAATGATTGAAATTTAAACAAAGAAATAATAACAAAATTTTAGATAAATAAAAAAATATCAAATAAATTATGGAAGCTTAAAAAGAAAATAAAGGAAAAATAAACAAACCAGAAAAAATAAAATACCAAAAAAAAAAAAAAAAAAAACAAATTTTGTACGAGGATTCAAATACTTAATTTCTGTTTTGTTGTATATTTTCTGCAAAAAAAAACAAAAAAAAAAACAAAACAAAAAGGAAAAATATGTTTTATATTTTTACATTTAAAAAAAAACAAAAATCTTTTGTAAAATGAAATAAAAAATTTTTCTTTTTTAGATATACAGAAGAAAAAAATTATAACTCAACAGAGCGTAATTTATTTGTCTGTAGTTTTAAAATAAACAGAAAACAATTTATATATGTATTTTCTTTTTGTACCTTACAATCATGCATACGACGTTAATGGTTTTAAATTTATGTTTTTTTTTGTATTTTTCTTTTGTTTTTGAAAAAAAAAGAAAAACAAAATACAACTTTTCTTTTTTTTTGTAATTATAGCTCAATCTTATATTAAAGGATAATAAAGAAAAAAAACAAAAACTTACTACCATTATTATTTTAACATTGTATAGATAAATATATTTAAAAAATTGCATTATTTACGAATCATTGACTTTTTCCACTTTTATGATTTTTATCTATTTAAAATACATACAATAAACTTGCATACCCAAAACGATAATAAATATGCATATACATATGTTATCCTTTTGATTAAATATATATAAAACAAAAAAAAAAAAAAAGTTGCATTTTGTTTTTTTCAAAATGCGAGGAGTGAGATGAGGTTTAATGGTGTCGACACTGCTTATTGCACCCCTCACCCCCGGTATTTTTACATAAAGGTGCATATCCTTTTAGCAAGGAGTATGACATATTTTACGTAGTAGTCAGTGTTGGAAGGATCCTCCAGATTCCATGCAGTTGCATACAAATATCTCATTTTGATTTTTATTTTTATTTTCAGATGCTTTTTGTTTTTTTGTTTTGTTTTTTTTAAATTCATTAAAGGATCGGAGTTTGGCAAAAAGTTTTCTGTTTTTTTTTTTTTTTTCATTTAGTTTTCTATTATTTATTCTTGTAAGCTCAATACAATTAAAAAAAAAAAAAAAAACCAAATAGAAAAAGATGTTAAACTTTTCTTTTACATTTTTTGTAAAAATTTTCTTTGTTTTAAAAATTTATTGATTTAAAGCTATTTATTATGCATATCTATTTGTTGCTGATATGCATACAAAATTAAAATACAAAGGACTTTAAATTTAAATAGAAAATGGAAATGAAAAAAAAAATCGTTAATTGATTTTTTTTTTTTTTTGAACTGATAAAATTTTTCAATCTCGAAATAGTGTGCTTACGTGTACACATTAATAAATTTCTTCTACACATTTGTTATACATGAATTCATATAAAAGGGAAAATAATTAAATGAATAAATAATGTACACGTATATGAATGTAATAAATAGATTTGTAAAATAAAATTTTGAAAATTTTAATTCTGCACATGAAATTTAAATTTATATAAATGAGATACTTTTATAAAAAAATTTTGTTGTTTTGAATTTGAAATAAAATTTGTTCAACAAACCGCAAAGTAATTGTATAATTATGCATTTCTATGTTTATTAAGTTCATTCAAATAAAATTTTCAAAATATGAAATTTGAAAACAACATTTAACTAATTGTTGTTTTTTTTTTTTTTTTTTTTTGTATATAACAAGGATTTCAAAATAAAATAATTATTATATTGCTTATTATGTGGCTTTTAGTTATGTACGAAATTGTACTTTTTAAACTGATTACTTTAACGTTAATTGTCCTGAGTTGAACAATTTAATTAGTTTTAAAACTCATGTTTTAAAACTATTTAAAAACCAAAACACAAAAAAAAAAAAAAATTCACCGAAAATAAAATTTCAAATATTAATTTAAAATATACTCATACCTCGTTATACGGCCACACTTTATACGGTGTTTCGCTATAACAGCCTTTATGTTTTATGGAACTTTTTCGATTAACAGCTCAAAAATGTTTCGTTATACGGCTAAAAATATGTAAAAAAAAAAGTCAACAATGTTTTATGCACTTTACTGCGTTCGTGATTGTTATTTTAGCGTTTTTTAATCCAGGTCAGTCCACGACAGCGAAAAGGAATGATGGTATCATATTAGAAGTTGCTAATTCTACATCTTTATGTTCATCAGATTAAAACAGTTTCTAAAACTCGGTATACGGCCAACTTTCCCGAAACGTATCTAGGAAGTAAGCCGAGGTATGAGTGTACAAGGAAAATTTTTCTTTTTATGTTTTATACATATGTATGTATATGTATATACATTTCGCATGAAACCAGTCAACGTTTATCAGAATAAAATTTATCTTAAATGTAATTTTCTTTATCATTAAAATATTAATTCGATTTTCATAGATGTTGATGGGCGGAATATTGGATCAATGATATTTGAAAGGATGTACGAGTAGTAAAATTGTACTTGATTGTACCTTGTTACCTGAAAGCCTTCATTACAATCTAAAAAAAAAAAAAAAAAAACGTAAGGACAACCGTCAATATTGTGTATTTTAAAATATATTTATAATTATTAGAAATTTTTTTTTTAAATTATTTATATACTTATGTACGTATGTTAGTCCTTTTTCTATTTTAAATTATCATAAAATTAAAAAAAAAAAAAATATATATATATATACATCTATACATCTATGTAATGTATATAATGTATACGTATATAAATGATGCGCTCTTAAAATTTTTTCAAATTGTTCTGATCTAATCTTCTACTTATAAATGAACATTTTTCATTGACATCTTAAGAGCCATATCATCTTATGTATTATTTATATTTTATTTAAAAGTTTTTTTTTTTTTTTATTATTAAATTTTCTTTTTATTCCCTTTTTCCTTTTTGATTTATTCTTATATTCGTGAGACTTTGAAAATAATAACAAAATCATATAGATACATGTATGTACGTTTATTACGTAAATACCATAATACGTAAAAGTTTATTTATAAATATGGTCTGTAACAACAAATTAAATTTATCTTACAGAAAATTATTTGAACTTATTAAATTTTATTGGTACGGAAATCTATTGTAAAAATTGTATTTTAAAAAATGAAATTGAAATTAAATTTTCAATTCCCCCCTAAAATAATGGGATAAGGTTTAGTAGCCTTGACACTGCAGCTTTATAATAAGCTTATTGTATCCTTCACCCTTGATCCTTTGTAAACCTACATGAAGTTACTTATCCTTTTAGTTAAAAGAGTATGACATACTTTACGTAGTCAGTATTGGAGAGATCCTCCAGATTCCTATCCTCTGAATAACATAGAATAACATACTTCATGTAGTCAAGATTCTCTGGATATTTAACTTTTGGTAGCTATATCTTTCTTCATCTTTCTAGGACAACAACAAACTCCTCCAGTATGTGTGTTGTCAATACTTTAATTTATTTTTTTTTTTTATTCAAATAATATTCATCATGATATTGAAAATTTAATAAATTTCAATAGTACACTTTTCCGATTCATATAAATAAAGACGATAAATATTTTTGAAATTTTTTTGTTTTACCTGTTGATATTTAAAAATTTCAAAAAAAAAAAAAAAATATCTTATGTATAGAAAACACAATATTTTATTGATTTATGAATACATATTTTATGATTTTTATTTATAAAGTGGTAAAAAAATTTCATAATTTTATCTCAATTGATAAAAATTTATATTTTCGTGTTATTGATACTTTTATTTATGTTTGAATAAGAGAAATTCATTTTGAAAATAAAATTTTAAAAATTTACAATTGTTAAGAGAATATCTACAGGAAAGACAAATCACTTTTGGGGGGTGTTTTTTTTTTTTTTTTTTTTTTTTTTTTTTGGTTTTCAAATCATTTACAATAAATTATGTAGAAAATGTTTAAATTAAGCTACTTTAGTAGATAAAAAAAAAAAATAAATAAATAATGTCTTTTAAATCATTATAAAATTACAAATAAACTCATTTTATATCATATTATGTACATGTACATACATAATTTTATGTACTTCACATAAATCTTTGATTTAAATAGATTTACATATTTTATAACAATACACACACATTTATTTATATGATATAAAAAGAAAAAAAAAAAAAAAAGTAAAAATAAAAACGTTAAATGTTAAAAGAAAATTTAAATAAAAATTTGTTTTGTATATATAATAAACAAAATGATAAGAGAAAATTCCATTTTAATAATATTTTTTTTTTACGTTTTCAATTTTTATTTATTTCATTTATTACAGTATTATATATGTACGTACATACATAGACACAGACATATTAACAATGTAGTATCTTGTAGAATTTTTTTTTTTTTTTAAATATTTCAGTTAATCTTATTTCAATGTAAAAATCATTTAAATTGTAATTTAATTAATTTAATATACTATATGTAACATGTGTAAGTATATCATTTGTACATATGTACATATAGTATGTATGTATATCAGATATTAAATTCGTTTTACAGTTTATTTACGTAGACTTTACATGCGGTTTTTTATTTCGGGTTTTTTTTTTTTTTTTTTTTTTTTTTTTTTTTTTTTTTTCAATAAGAATTATTTTATGTTATGTTCCATTGAGGATGAATTTACTATGTAAGAAAAAAAACAAACAAAAAAAAATTGTAATAATGATTTGATTTTAAATATGTACATACGATATACTTTACATATTAAATAAACACATTATCCTTTTTTTATGCATACATGTGTTCCATACACGAACACAAAAAATATATGTACATGTAAACTTTTATGCATTTTAGTATTTGCGATAAATGTATATATTTAGGCCCGTATTCATAGAACGGTAGTAAGTCGATATTATTATTTTTACTACCATGTTAATCTTTGTTTGAATTTCGGTATTCATAAAGTTGATAGTAAATCTAATTTTCGAAATATCAACCTAATGTCGATAACCTGTCAAATCAGTTGTGTTGGTGTATATAAATGAAACAGTGTAAAATTTTACATGAAGATACACTTATCGGACATTCGTAATATATATATTTTTTTTTTTGCAATTTAAAGCTTGAATAAAAATATTTAGTCACAAGTACCTGTTTACCTGATTACACGTCTCACTTACTTCATTCATAAATGACGTGAGATTAAAGTTTAAAGAAGCTTTAAATTGTAATTTGTCCGATAAATGTCTCATCGTGTAAAATCTAACTTGAAATATTGAAATATTTTTAAATGTGTATATGAAGTTAAGTGAAATTTCAAAGATTTGCTACTACTTCTTACTGGAGTAATAACTTCACTAATCCAAGATTAATCAATTACTATGAATAGATTTACTGCAGTATTAATCTACTGCCGTTCTATGAATATGGGCCTATGTTTTTCTTTTCATTTACTTATTTATTTTTTTTTTCTTCATTTTCTAATAATAAACTGATTTATGAATTTCTTTCTATTGAACTTTTATAAAAGTTTTTATTTTTTATTATTTTTATGTTTATGCGTTACAAGTGTTATACTTCTTCGTTAATGTAAATATAGACTAAATGAAATTGTAAGAAAAATAAAATATAGAAAATACATAAAAAAACTTTAAAACTTTTTATATTTTTTATTTCTTATTTATTATTATTTTATTTTTATTTTTTTTCTTATTTATTTGTAAATAAATTACATCTTTATATATTTTATTTATTAAACTTTTCATATTTTCTGTTATATATATTTAAAGTTGTTATTTTAAAAAATATGTACATCATACATAAAAAAAATATACATCGTTTTTTTTTTAAAGCAATTTTCAAATATTCAAAAAAATAAAATAAATGAAAATTATAAATATTTCTGTAAAAATAACAAAAATAAAATAAATAAATAAATAAAAATAAAAAAAACAGAATATAAAATTCTCAATGGAATTAGAAAAATATTTCAAATATCTTTAAAAGTATTTAAATGTTATGTGACAATTATGTATGTATGTAATTTAAAATAACGTAACGGATCATAGTGTAACGGATGAAGGAAATGAGGCGTGGTGTATCAGGCAGCCCACTGGGTACCGTGTAACCTCATACAAACCTCACTTCCTTCACCCGTTGTCTCATAAGACAATTTTTCATACATACATATGTATGTGTCTTGTAAGTGTCTCATCATTTAAAATCCCCTAATGTATTTTAGATAGATATACGAAATTTTACTTTCATATTATAACAGTCTCAATAATTATGTGTTCAAATATTTTTTTTAATATCATCAATTGCAAATTTTGAAATTCTATTTTAAAATGGTTTTGTTAAAGTTAATTTTTTTTTTTTTCTTTTTAATTTGTCGACAGAAATAATAAATAAATTCAGACAACTGGAAAAAGGTAATTTAAAATGAATTTTATGTTTTTTCGATGAAAAATGTTTTATTCAAAAAACGTGAATGTAAATTTTTCTTTTATCGGATGAAAAAATTTATGCATATTGAATATACTATAAAATTTTCAAAAAAGGAATAAGTTAAAAAATATCAGTTTTTTTTTTATCAAACTTACTAATATCATCTAGTACAAATTCAAATACACAAGGATTTTCTTTGGTTTTGTTCATTTTATTGTTCATTGCTTATACACGTGCTTTAACTACATCAGACATACATATATACGCATATACTGTTTATATGCAGGATTGAAACTCGATTGATTCCCGTCTTGACCCATCTGGACTTGATCTGTCTTATATAAACGATGATGGAAAAATCGAAAGATTCTGGTGGAACCCATTGGACTCGATCCAGAATTTTACCTTGGATCGAGTCGAAATATCGTCGTAAAGATGCGTATCGAAAGATCGAAAAATTGAAAGATTAAATTTGCAATTATGTTGAATTTCATGCGTTGTTATTATTATTTTTTTATAAATTATTGATAAATTTTTTATAAAATTTAAAAATAATTTGATTTATTTTCTAATATTAGTGCTAGTTAATCTTACATTTAGATCCCAATCTCGACCAGATCTTTCGATCCATTGTATCGTCTAATTTGTTCCATATTTCGATCTTTGGATCTTTTGATTTTCTCATGTAAACGTACTAATAAAATAAAAATAATTTTAAATTACTTCTGGATGAAGAACACTTCTTTCATAAACAAATTGATTTTAGCTTGAATTAAAACATTCATTTTATTATTTTATTTTTATTTAATTATGTTATTTTCTTGGTTGTTAAAGTTTCTTTTCTTGTTTTAGTTTTTTTTTTTTTTTTTTTTTTAAACAAATTTCGTAGTTCTTTGAACTTTGATACTTTTATAACTTAAAATTTACATGTATATACATATGTATATGTATGTATGTACGAATGAGTATACTAATTATATACTTTTTTGGATATTAAAAGTTT
This sequence comes from Anthrax anthrax, assembly GCA_963971155.1. Classification (NCBI taxonomy): domain Eukaryota; kingdom Metazoa; phylum Arthropoda; class Insecta; order Diptera; family Bombyliidae; genus Anthrax; species Anthrax anthrax. The sequence continues at coordinate 26,843,165 of OZ020121.1, read as the reverse complement.
TACATATTAATCATTTAGTTTGAACCAAACAAATTTCGACAATTAATAATTAATTAAATACCACATGTACAATTTATTAGCAAAATATTTGGCAAAACTTTATCAAATACTATCCGAAAAACAATTAAAAAATAATAAAAAATGTATCAGGGAATTAATTGAAGAAAATATAAGACAAATTTGTTTTGTTTTAATTTTTGTTTTTTTTATTTTTTTTTTTATTTTATTTTATTTTGTATATTCATTTTAATTGTATTATTTTGTTATTGTGACACGTTACAACCAGTATTATCATTTTTACTGCAATTGTAGTCTGCTGCTTTTTGATGTCTAAAATTGAAAAAAAAAAAAAAAGAAAATTGCTTATTTTCAGAGGGAAAGCATTAAAAATTTCAAATGGAAGCATCTGGAGAAGGAAAATTAATTTAAAAAATATTTTTCTTGAACATTTTATATTGCATTCAAGTATTGGAAAACGATAGCACTGATTACAAAAATGTACACACACATCGTATACATAGTTTACACTTATATATGTACATATGTATATGTATATAAACAGGATGTCAAATTTAAAACAGAAATCAAGTTTAACTGTGTGTAAAAACTACACCCACACAATTTGCCTGTTAAATTAAGGATGAAAACCGAATATGGTATTTAACAAATAGCCTGTGAAAGACTTATGACAAATATTACATACGATATAAGACCATATATAGTGGAACATTACGTAAATGTATGTTGTATTGTTGTATATCCTACGCACAGAATTTATATACATATTTTCATATATGTATATGTATACAATAGCCCTCCATATTTCTATATAATTATACGGGCATACATACATATACATAGATATGTACATACATATATTAACGAACAATGTAAATATATGTATGTTATCAAATATTATTCAAGTATTTAATATAAGTATGTAGAATGCAGGCATATGTTTATATACATATGTACATATGTATATACACTTTATTATTCGATGTGGGTGCTCGTGTAATTAAAAGCAAAGTAAAGCTTTTGATGGCTAATTAACTTGTGGACTTGGTAACAATAATGTAAATAAATATATGTATATGATGTTTCTCATATCAATTTCAGCCATATAAACGATGTAGATATTTGCATATTTATATGCGTACAACGTATATACATATGTGCTTTACTTACATAAATATGTATGCACGTGTGCGTGTATAGACTTTACACTTTTTATATACATACATACATATTTTATCACATAAATGTGCAAACTTTGTCGTTCATGAATTGTAACACGTACATTAAATATATTATGTATGTAGGTATACTTGCATATACATATGTATGTAATAATAAACATACAAAATACACGCAACTCAAAACATATAAAAGGACATGTTTATATAATTAAAACACTATGCATACATTGTGTTTGCTATACGATTATCTTTAAATTATGGTTTTCAATAAAATACATACAAATCTTATAATGTTAAAAAGCTAAATTTGCTCTTTTCTTATATACATAATTATAATAACTGTATACTTGTGTACATAAATGTAGATTGTAGATACATATATATTTTTAGTATTTAATTTATTATCGAATATATACACATATTGCTCAAATTTAATTAACTTTTAAGATTAATCTTAATATATACATACATATGTATATGTATGAATAAAATTAAATGTGTGTGCATGCATGTATCATAATGAAAAAACACACGTGTATCCATATATAAAAATTTAACAGATTTCATTAAATTTCTTACATCATTTTGAAATCATTTTCATTTTCATTTTTTTTCTTAATTAGAAAATTTTTAAGGTATCTGCTAAAAGATCATTAAATTATTCCATTATGGAATAACGATAAATTTGAAATTATGTTTTTTTTTTTTTTTTTTTGATTATAATAATAATATTATTTTGCAATCACTAAGAGCTCTGTCTTTTCTTTTGGCTATTTTTCATCATTTTGATATACATACATACAAAATTAAAAATAAATAAATAAATTGACATAGATATCCATTATATTACATACGTACATGTAAATATGAGGAAAATTAGTTTGACTTTCATAAAATATTATAAATAGAAAAAAAAACAAATCCCAATGGGAAATTACATTATGTAAAAGATACATTTTTTTCTTATATTATCATGTTTTTGTTTTTGTTTTTTTTTTCTTTTGGTTTATCCTTAATTCATTTTTATTTTTAATATTAGATTTTTTTTCTTGTTTTCCATTTTGATTTGATTTGAATTAAAATCATTCAATCAGAATTCATGAATCCTGAGGAAATAAAAGAGCAATAATAATAATAATAATAAAAAAAAAAAAAACAAAATTGGTTTCTATTGCACAGAACAGATTTCATTATATTGGAAATTTTTACTTAAAAATTTCATTTCATAATTTATGCTAAAATATTTATTAAATTTTGAGGCTATTTTTTTTTTTTTTTTTTATTGGTTTTCTTATCTTTCCTTTAACTTAAATCAACAAAAGACAACAAAAAAAATGTCAAATAAAAGCTTTTCGTATTTTTAATACGAAAATTTTCTTAAATTCATTTTTGATTTATTGTTGTATTTATTTATTTTTTTTTTCTTTTATTTTATCTCCTGTCTTGTATTTAACTCTGAAATTTCAGTATAAATGAATGTATCCTTTATCCTATCATGCTATATGCTATATCAAATGAATTTGCATAATCCCTCTTAGTATAAATTTACTACATTTTTTTTTTTTTTTTCAAATGTGTATATGATATGTATACCTATGTATATGTGTATTTGCATGTGAATATACATACAATAAATTTTATTTTATACAATAAATCAAAATGTAGATATAGTAAATATTTAACTTATATATTTGAATACAAAAATTTAAGTATGTTAAATAAGAATTCTAAAATATGAACATTTATAGATAAGACTATAAAATATGTATGTATATAAAAATTTCTTATAAAATTTTTTTTTTTTTATAAATTTAAGATGATTTACAAAATCAAATGAAATATACAAAATTCTATTCAAATTTACAATATTACATATGTACGTATTTATTGCATACATAACCATTTTTGTGGTCCAAAATGATAAAGAAAATATTTACAAAATTTCAAAATGTCAACTTATTTTCGTATTATTTTGATATTTTAATGCAAAATAAACTGTGATAAATTAAAGTAGAGATTTTCCGAATTTTGTTTCCTTTTTTTATTTTTTATTTTTTTGTATTTTTTGTTTTAAATTGAAGTAATTATCTACATACATACGTATACATACTTCCTACACAAAATTTTATTTATTTATTTATTTTTTTTAATTTTTTTTAAGGCGTCAATCATGAGAGTCTATTCGAAAAAAAAAAAAAAAAAAAAGAATCGACTTTTAAAAGTCGATCAAAACAAATCACGGTATTTATATGTAAATCAATTGACTTTCATGCATAGTACTAAAAAATTCAAGTACTAAATCATGTAACTTGATATTGTTTATTTCTTAAATTTATATGAAAATTATTTATTTGTGTTTGTCAAAATTTTTGTTTTTATTTTATTTTTTTAAATTTTTATTTTTATTTTTAAAAATTCGATCACAAAAATATCCAGCGATTTTTTCTATATATAGAAAAAATTTTTACTTTCATAATACCAAAAATCGATTGCAACACATAAAATCGATTAGAAATAGACTCTCATAAATGATGCCTTAAATTTCTATATAAAATTTTTGTAATATTTAACAAATCAGAATTTTCAAAATGTTCCAATTTACTTTAAATATATGTACATGCTTTGTTAATTAAATGCATATTTAAACTTTAACAATTTTCAAGAATTTTATAAGTTCAAAGTCTTTGAATTACGAATTGATCTTTTATAAAATTCAAAATTTTATTTACATTTTGTACAATAAATCAGAAGAAAATTCAAATTTTTTTTTTTTTTTTGTATATTTCTTCTTAAACAATAATAGCATTTATTTAAAATGCAAATATGTACATTTTTCTTTAAAAAATTTATTGATTTAAAAAAAAAAAAATTTAATTCGTTTATTTATTATTCATAAATGTACATTATACATACAAAAGTAAATACATAAGTTTTTGTAGAAATTAGAAATTAAATTTGAAAAAAATTGTATTTGTGTAGATGCATGTATATAGGATATTCAAAAAAAAAAATGAAAATTGTTTAACTAACAAAATTCCATACTTTAATGAATGATCGCATTACGTAACATTTGTGTTTCATGGAATACACGTAAATAAAGTTTATCCTGTATACGTGATGAATTTTGTATAATTTAATTCATTTAAAAAATTGTTATACTTTATTCAATTTACAGAGATTCATGCGTATGATGATATACAATTTTTCAAATATCATGTAAATATGAATATACAATTGCGTATAATGAATAAATAACATACATACATATGTGTATACATAATATATTTTATTAAAATCATATTTATACAACAACCACACACAAAAAAAAAAAAAATTAAATTATGTACAAAATTTTTTTATAATGGATAAATACTTGACATTGAAATGTTTATAAATTTTTAATCTTTTTTAATATATTATACGCAAGAAAATACTCATACAAGAAAATATGTACATATGTTAAAATAAAGAAGCAAAAAGTCAAGATCAAGAATATTTAAAAGTGAAATCTTTAGACAAATTGTGAATCAAATACAAAAAAAAAAAAAAAAAAAAAAAAATGAAGGTAAAAGTTAAAAAAAAATGTCCTTAATATATATTTTACCATGTTAACAAGGATATACATGTAAACATGTTGTAATAAAATTATACATGTTATATATGTATACATTATACATGTTGTGCACATATGTATGTATGTATGTATGTATATAGTATCACGCACGTATGTACATATACAATTTGCACGCTAGTTTAGATACTTCTTTTTCTTATTCTTTTAATTTTATATGATTTTATTTAACTATTTATATACATACATAGGACCCCATGTACGTACTTTAATATTTGTAAATTTATATATGTAATATTTAAAGCAATAAATAAAAAATGAACTTTAAAATTATTGAATTTCTTCATGTTATTTTCATATTTGCTTTTTTCTATTAAATTTGAAAAAAAAAAAAAAAAATGAAAATCATTTAAACAATTTGTTCGAAATAAAAAAACTAAAAAAATTTTACAAACAGAATAACGAATAAATTACAAATAAATTAATCTATATAAAACCGAATCTAGAAGAAAAAAAAAAAAAATTTATTTTATGATTTCATATCATAATGAATTACGAATAGAATAAATATTTTTCATAATTTTTTATTAGCTTTGATTAATTAACGAAAATAAATTTAGGTAATTTCTGTTTTATATCTTTTTATTTTTTTTATATTTTTTCTTTTTTGTTTGTTAAATTGGTATATTTACTTAAGATGTTATCCGTAAATGTCTTAAGATTTTCTTCATATCTATAGGTATGTATATACATAATTTATTTTGTGTTGATATATTATGATCATTATAATTTAACCTAACAGACCTAAATTTGAGTTCAATCATTTATTCAAAATTTATTCTCAACATTATACATTACATATATGTACATACATAATATGTTGTTGTTGTTGTTTTCCAATGGTCCAGTAGTCTTTAGGTTTTCATCATTCTTCTTATTTCTCAGTAAAGAGTTTCCTTACTGTTGGACCTATTTTTTAGTACACACTTGTTACCCAGAGGACACCACATGGAGGCGAGTTACTTTATCCCCCGTACATACATATGTATATATAAAATAAACGTAAGACGAATAAGGATGAAATTTCTATAAGAATAGAACACATCATATTGTAGTGACATACCGGGTCAAAATATTCTATCATCATTTATAAAACATTTGTACCGCTTTTTTTTCTATGTATATTTTCATTTTTCACTTTTGTCGATTATCTTTTACAGTTTTATCTTTCTACACATTTTTATTTATTTTGTTTTTTTTTTTTTTTGTTCACTGATTTCAGATTTTTTTAACCTTTCTGTATATACACGTATTTACTTATCTATTTTTTTTTTTTTTTTATTTTTTATTTTTTTTTTTCATGTTTATTTTCACCATATATGTACACATGGATTTATGTTGTATTGAAAGTATGGCTTAAAGTTATACAATTTTTATTATGTTTCTTTACATATCCTTATTTATTTTTTTTTTCTTCCATCAAAAGAAAAATCTCAACAATTTCTTATGTACATTATTTCCAAATAAAAAAAAAAAATGAAAAAAAAAAAAATTTTTATAAACCTATGATATTATAAACAGATAAACGTATTAGGATATGCTTCTATATATAGTTAATACTTTATCTGTGTATACAATAAATGTTATATATTCTATAGAAATACGTATTCATATACGTTTATTTCATGCTAGATTTTAGTTATTTATAATAAAATCAAAATCTCTTTTTTATGTTTCACAAAAATCAAAATAAACACAAAATATTTTGTTCAAAAATTAAAAAAAAAATAAATATTTTTTATTTATAATGTTATGCGTTTATTATATAATGTGCATACATATATGTCCATACATATGTGTGTGTATGCATGTACACGTGTATAAGAAGAAAATATAAAAAAGAGTGTGTACATACTAAAATAAATAATATTTTTTTTTTTTTTGTTTTTTAAATAAATATAAAATGTTTGAGTGTGTTGGTAAGCACGTATTATTTACAAATTATACTTACACAGTAATATAAAGTTATATGTACTTATATACATAACATCGAAAATACACAATAAAAATATTTTACGATATAAGGAAAATTTTTATATTTTGTTCTATATAAATATACCAATGACCTGTGTCCTATATGACTTACATATGTATGTGCAAATGTATGTTCATATCATATATATTGTATGTCGTACATTTCTGGACAGAAAGTATTAAATTTTCAGTTAACTACATAAAATACATTATTGTATACACAAATTATAGTTTTTGTTAGATTGATTGCTTCCTTGGAAAAGATAAAAAAAAACAACAAGCTCTGTAGAAATAAAAATATTAAGAAAATGAAAAAAAAACACACACATTTACTAAATTTTATCCTTTTTACTTATGCTTAGCTTCAACAACAGGTAAATAAGATAAGGCAGCAATTCTGGGTAAAAGTTAAGAGACTCTTAACCTCTTATTCTAATAATTTGGTATTCCGGGTAGGTTAAGAGATTTCACTGATCAGCTGATCTCTTAACATTTTGGAGACTTAAGTTAGAATAGATTTTTTTTTATATTCTGAATAAGAGGATAAGAGACATTTCTAATCTCAAAAATCTATTAACTTAGCATTGTCCTCGACAATGACCTGCTAACCTCTTAATATTTATTTGATATATCTCTCAACAACTTAAAAATTAAATTCTTCACATGTCTGATACTCAGAATTAAGTAAAAAATTTAACAAAAATTTTTAAAAGTTACAAATTAGAGAATTAAGAGACTTTCACCCAGAATTGCTGCCTAAGTTTATAAATTTTATTGAAAATCAATAAAATAAAATTGTTTTTTTTTTTTTTTTTTTTTTTTTTTTTTGATTCAATAAGGGAAATCTATATAATAACATAAATTTCAAGTTAAGAAAAATAATAATAATACTAAATTAAATGGTTTAATTTAGTCGCTTCTTAGACATATGAATGAAATATATAAAATAATAAATTGCATTTTATAATTATTGAAATATCTATTATAATTGCTGTTTTTTTATAGTTCATTTTTTTTTTTTATAAATTCTTATATAAATTATTTTTTTATGTCTATTTTTTATATTGTACATTCAATAATAATAATCATTAAAAAATTATCTCATACACAAATGGACAAAAGTACATACATGTATTTATCAAATTATTTATTTTTATTTTCTTTTAAATTGTACAAATCTTCTTAAATGAAATGTAAAATGTATAAATGTAATCCTCAAGAGATCCTTTAAGAAACAATATTTATTTTCAATTTTTTTTTTTTTTTTTTTCATGCACATACATGTAAGTATGTGTATGTGATTTATTTATCTTTATTGATATTTCTCATTTTTTGTGTATTTATACTTCAAAAACATTCATATACGTTATGGTACAGTAACGCCAACAAATCATCGTACCCTTAGCATTTTTTTTATTATTATTTAGCTATACCTTTTCAGAATTTAAAATTCAATCTCAATATTTGAAAAAATTTAATTAATATTATTTTTTTCTGTAAATTGTTTATGAATGAGATCAAATATCTTAACCATAAGAATTTTTTCATATATAAACATGTTGAGATTTTAATTTTAATTTTTGAAAAATTAGCCAATAATCATAAAAAATGCTGATGGTGTACGGTGACTTTTTTGTGAAACTGTATGTACATTTGTTCATCCTTTTACATGTATACAATTCGTAATAAAAATGTATTTATCCATTGATACCATGTAATTCACAAAATAGACTAAAAATTGAAATAAAAAAAAACAAAAAAAAAAAAAACAGAAAATAAATGGAAAAGATAATCTGAAAACAAAAAAAACGAAAAAAAAAGAAAAGAAAATTACGTTAATGAAAACAATTTTCATTTAATACGCCTGCAATGCAATAATATTTATAGAAATCTAGATAACATGTGATATCTATACGTAGTATATACAATGTATACAATTTATTAGTATCAGTTACTGCCCAAAATTTTATCACATATACATACAAGAAAAATTTGCTGATTTTCATACAAGTTAAATATCACATTTTATTACACAATATCTAATATTATATGTATGTAATATCAATTTTCATAGTATAAATTTGCTATATATGTATTTTGTATAATCCTATCAATTGTAAGTAAATCCTTAAATGTTTAATTTTCCTATTACGATATATATAGTATTTTTTTTTTTTTTTTGTTTTTTATATTATTTACATTTTCATTTTGATTTTTCGTTATTTTCATTTTTATTTTATATATATTGCATTAAATTTAATCCATTTCACTTTCATTTATAATAGACTAAATTATCGCATACATAACGTATGTATATGTATGATATGATATCAATTTTACTTGTAGTTTTATTTTCGACAATTTTATCCCTTTATTTATATTTTTTTTATACATTATTAGACTTTTTAAAGCTTAAATAATTTTTCAAATGTAAATTCTTATTTCAAATAGCAATGTATGTGTATTTTACATATTATGTATGTGTACAGTATGTACGAATGCATTGAAATATTTTATGATTTCGGAAAGGACTAAATTGACTTAACTCGGTTAAATACATACATATATGTACATACGAGTACATATACATATGTATACTAATTCAAAAACACTTTTCCGTATACACAATACATTATTTTGAACATTCAATTGTATGTTCAATAATAAATTTTTGCAATCCGTTATTTATTTTCTATATTATATTTTCCGTTGTCATTGTTTTTTTTTGTTTTTTTTTTTTTTGCTTTTTTTCAATTTTTCACAAAAAAAAGGAATTCAAATAAATAACATATATTTAAAAATGAAGTTTAAATAAATTGTTCAATTGCTGATTTTTCTATTTTCATGAGTATATACATATATATATGTGAGTATTATATGTATATAAGTATGTACATTATTATTATGTGTAATATATGGTTTCAAGATAGACGTAAAATAATAATTTAATCTGTTTAATCTCAATATATGTAGGTGATTATCCTTCTTGAGTGTATATACATACTTACATATACATACATATGTATATGTATTACATATATAAGTTCATTTTTGCATTAGTGTACTTTATAAACAATTTAAACTCTATGTCATTGTTATATTATGTACAGATATATCAAATAGTAAATTACGAAAAATATATATTTGTATGTTAAACGAATCGTCTACACTGAGAAAAATGTGCTGTAGGAAAAAGACTACTTTCAAAATTTTTACAAAAAAAAAATTTTTTTTTTTTTTTTTTTGTTTGAAAAGTATATATTGTCCTAATGACACTAACATGCGAAATTTGAATTTAATGTATGTATGTGTATTTTCTTGCTAAAATTTGTTATCGCTTTTTTTTTTGTTTTTTTTTATAGACACTTTATGTATACGAAGAGATATGTGTATATATAGTATATCCGTGTACGTACACATGTACGTACATACATTAACACAAAATCAAATAGAAAGAACGAAACATGGAAAATTTAAAGATCCGCAAATATATACATATGATTACAGAATTTATTCATATAAAGATACGTATTGTATATGCATATGTACATATATTCTTTTTTTTTTGTTTTTTTTTTTTCATTTTTATTTCATTGTGCACATAAATACGTACAAACATAGAATACATATGTTTCGCTGTATGTACAACGTATTATACACATACATATGTACATTATATATATGTATGTATGTATATATACTTTCACTTTTTCATACTTTATCCAATTTGATAGAAACAGAGAAATAGAAAAAAAAAATAAAAAGATTTCACAGAAAAATGGAAAAAGCATTAAATAATAGAAAAAAAAAACAGGAAAAGGAAAAACACTGAAATAAATTTATTATTCTATTTTTTTTTCATTTTTTCATTTTTTACATTTTTTGCTTTTATTTACTTGTTTTTAAAAAACTGAAAAAAAAAAATGTATTTTCTAACTGGACTATTGTTGATGATATATGACTGAATGACATACACACAAATGTATCTAATACAAAAATATCTAATTTTAAAAATATCCAAGTTTTTCATCTATTTAAATTTTGTAATTTTAACTAGAACTGAAAATTTTTATATGGTACATGGTGTATTTTAGGAAAAACTAAATTTGTTTACATTTTCTAAATTTATATGTTTACTTTTGAATTAAATAATATTAAAAATGATAAGAAAATCTATGAAATTTTATTGAACATTTCAAAAATTTGAACCTTTTTAAAAGGCAAATGATATATTTTTAAGATTGAGACGTTCAGTTTCAAATATCATTGATTTTGTTTTTTTTTAATAAACATTAAAATTGCTTTTAATTAAAATCAACAATATAAAATATATCCTATTTTTAAAAACGCATCACTTGCTTTTTAATGCTATATTCAGCTTAAGATCATAATACGCTGAGTATCACATCAAATAGGCATAATGATGCGTTTTTGAAAATAGCCATATTTGTTATATTCAAAATTTTAAATTGATTTTGAAGAACATGATAAATTCCCAAGATACTCTATGTTCCTATAATGTAAACATTTTAAAATAATTTTAATTTTTATAATCGAAAAAAAAAAATAATAATAATGGAAAATACAAAACAATCATTATTTAAATTTCAAAATAGAAAAAAAATGTATTTTACAATAAATTTTTTCATAAGATTTACTTAAGATAAATTTCGTTAATAATTAATATACACCATGTTACAAGAGATATTCCTGGTGTGATATCGCAGTGGGCCTTTTTGGTCTAAGGTGTTTGCTGGGAATTTGGCGAGCGACCACTTCCACCTACCTACATATGGTATTAATGCGTTTTTGAACTCACGGTACCATGTGAATAACGTACATATATCTGCATACAGACATACATATGTGAACACATGTAAAAGAATACATGATGTATGAGAAAATTTTTTTCCAAATAAAAATTACTCGCATATTATTTTTGAAAAATAATGAAAAACGAGATAAAAAAAAAAAATGTTTTTGAAAATTTTGAATTTTGATTTTTTTTTTTTTTTTTTTTCATTTAAATTCTGAGAAATATTTTAAATTTCATTTAAATGCATGTATTTGTGTTGTAAACTATATATGTACATATTTAGGTATAATAAGCAAAACAGATTATCTTTAAAACCGCAAACACACATCAACCAAACAAAAAATGTCATTCATGTCATTTTCATGTCATTTTGTAAAAAAGGATTAGATATAAAGAAAGGATAATTTTTAAAAAAACGCATTTTACCATATACATTCATATATTAATTTATTTTTGTTTGTGATCTTATATATACATCGATTTGTGTCATATACATATGTACAAATATATAAAATACACACGTGTATCTGTCATTCTTATTCATATATGCATATTTATGCATGTATATACGTATACAAATGTATGTATAAAATAATTAATCCTACAAGAAAATGTTCAACGAAAATAATCAAAACAATGAAAAAATAAAATGTATATGCATAAAAGTATCGTGCTGTGTTTACAAAATAGAAATATGTATGTATATGTATTACAGAGGTGAAGAAAAAGTAACAGAAATCAAATGCACAGTGATTACAATTTTCATATTTTCATTGTACCAATGCATATCACGCATATAACAATTATTCAATGTACATATCTACATACGTATATGTATGTAAATAATATACAAAAATGAAGGTGTGCGATTTCATATATATAGCTATATATTATGTACATACATATAAATATGTTATCATAAAAAACGTATATAAATCATTAATACACCTTTTAAATATTTAACATTGAGTGCCATATTATGTTGCTTTCTTTTTCCTTTTTTTTTTTTTTTTTTCTTTTTTTTGTTTTGTTAAATCCTTTGAATCACAGATAAAACTATATAAAAGCAGTTGCATTATACAAATTAGAAATAACAAAGCAAAACACTTTAACGCTTTAACAATACTTTTATGATTTTAGCAAATTTCAATATATATACGTATATCGTTTACGTATATATGTACATACATGAATTTCCGTACGTATAAAATAAAAAAATTTCAGTATAGCACGAGATATACGTATATACATGTACATACATATGTATACGTACATATCCATATATATCCTTATACCATCGTACTGATGGTTAATGACTCATAGAAGAAGGGACAGGATAAAAAATAGTAGCAACACCATGCACATTATTTTACTATATACATACGTACATATGTATGTATATATTTTACAATATTTTGTATATATTTTGTCATGTCTATATATATACATATGTACATAAATACATTTTGTATATTCACAATTGTACATACTCATACACGTATGTATGCGAATTTTAACGAATCGAAACGATATACGTACGTACTAGAAGTATATTATATTATATGATATCGTTAAAATATACCGAAAGGACATGCTTACAACATTTTATAAAATAATCATCGTTTTCTCTACCACACAATATTGTAAAAACGTTTTTCTTTAACATATATGTATGTATGTGTATGCATATCATATATAAAATCACATGATATAATGCCTTTATAGATATGTACATACAAATGTATAAATTAAATATCAAGTGTATTCGATTCATTTGATATTTGATGGATATTTAAAAATAATATTTAAAAATTTTCCTTATAATTTACGTAGTATGTATATATGCATAAAAGTCCTTTCTTATAAAATCATCGTCATCATCGTCATCATCATCATCATCGTAAAATCGTCCTGTAGTAACAAAAAATTGTTAAAAAATTTTGTTGTTCCATTCAATTCGATTGTGTTTAAAAGATATGAAATTTCAAATAACAGTTGCTTAATATACGGCAGTCTTTCAAGACAGTTCACGTTGAACGGTTGTTTGGTATTTGTTCTAACAAAAAAAATATATTTTAAAATATTATTAAGAGAAATTTTTTGTTTTATATGAAAAGTGAATATTTCGTTTAATTGTTTATATTTGTTTTTTTTTTCTTTTGTAAATTTTAAATAAAACGCACATCATACAAATAATTTTGTATTTAATTTATTAAAATAAAATAAATAAATTTGAAATCAAAAAAAAAAAAAAAACAAAAAATTTTAATTTGTCAGTTATATTTTTGCATATATTGAAAATATATGTGTTTAGTTTAGAAAAAAATTAAATTTTTAAAAAACTGATCTTTTTCTGAATTTTGCGTTAAGATTATATAAATTTGTGAATTTGAAAAAGACATTTAAAACCAAGAAAAAAAAAAAAACCAATACAACAAATAAAACCGAAAAATCTCTTCAAAATGCATAACCGATTATCATCTGTATTAATTTGTGTTTCAGTTTTTTCATTTTTGTTATTATCATCATCGGCTGTACGTGCTGATGATAAAAATATAACAAGATTATTAAATAATCAGGTCATTGTAAGCAGACAAATAATGTGCGTTCTAGAGAAGAGTCCATGTGATCAGCTTGGAAGACAATTAAAAGGTCAGTTAATTAATTAAAATTATACATTTATATAGATTTTATTTTATTCCCTAATTTCAACATTAATATTATATAAATACATAGATAACACGAAACACACCTTCATTTACAGAGATGGTCTTAATAAAAAGAAACAATAAAAATATTTTATCATAATAGGAACACATTAAATTCTAATTAACAAATATATATATACTTAAGTGTGTTATTCGTTTTCTGTTATTTTTCATTTTTCATTTTTTTCATTTTTTTTTTTTTTGTATTAGATAAAGAATTAAATTGATAATTTAAAGATACATAGATATTTAGTCTAAGTAAATTATTTTAATTAGATTAAGTGCAATAGAAAAATGCAAAAATTTAATTAATTTATTTATTTATTTTATTACTCCCATTTATTTTTTTTTTTTTTTTGTTGTAATTACTAATTTTATTAATTATGTATATTTCACATGAATAATATTAAGCCTAAATACGTAGTTAAATGATGGATTTTTGGACCGATTCAAATTTGGTTGCAATTTTTTTTTTGTTTGTTTTTTTTTTTTTTTTTTTTTAATATCATAACAAATACAATTTAGTATTTAATTGAAGTTTGTGAAATAATAAATAATCATAATTTAAAAATAAGATTGTAAAGATTCATAATTTTCAATTTAGAATTTAACTATAAATTGTGTATGTATGTTATTATTCATAAAAATTGCATAAAAATTATAAAAGGATAAATTAAATAAATATATATAATAGGATGTTAACCAGTAAAATCATCAGAATCATCAAAATAATGATGATCAGTAATATAATCAGTAGCATAGTGATGATTAGGCTCATATCGAGCTGTTGTGCCCCATTGATGACATCAGTAAAAAAAAAAATCACAAAGGTACAGAAAGGTAACAAAAAGATAAATACTAAAATTATTTTTAACACATAATTTTCTAATGCATTTTATTTAAAAAAAAAATTTATTTAAATCTTAATTACATAAAATGAATCTAAGCACTTAATTTTCAAAAAAAAAAAAAAAACAAACAAACAAGCAAAAAAAATTAATAAATAAATGAATAAATTTTTTGAAATTTTATTTTCAAGTTCAAGATATTAACGTATTAAAATTATATTAAAAATATTTGAAATAACTTTGAATTGGAAAACTTTTTGTTTTTCTTATTAAAACAATTCAATTATTGAACTATTTTTTTTTTTTTTAAATTATAAATAACACTTTTAAAATTTTTTTTTGTTATAATTATTAATAAAAAGTTCATAAAACAATTAATAAATATTTGAAAATTGTTTAAAAATATTTGATACAAAAGTAATTAAAAGAGTTATTACAAGTTTATTAAGTTTCAAATGTTAACTTTCTGAAATTACTTAATAAATTAATAAAAACCGTTTTTTTTTTTTTTTTATTTGTTAAAAAAGAAAAATTTTCTTCTGTAATTGAAAATTAAAAGTAAAACAAAAAAAAAAAAAATTATACCGACGGCTATTACAAAATACATATTTAGACAGCATTGTGTAAAAGAACAGACAATTTGTAAATTTTCTTCCGTGTCATGTAGAAGATTTTTCATATAAAACATACGAAATATGAATCGATAAAATATATTACTTCATGTATGTATGTACGTCTCACTTTTCACTACTTTAAGTAAAATAACTTTTAACACAGTTCATCGTGAGCTGCAAAGCTAAGGAAGTAGAAGAAGAAGTAAAATACCTTTAATATAAGACTGAACTAAATCTCAGATATGTATGTATGTGTGTGTATACCAGTAAAATGAACAATTTTTTATATTATTAATATTTTATAATAATAAAATAGTATTTGTTAATGATTTTGTATCTGCAAAAAAAAAAAAAAAATTCAATTCAAAATCTCAGATTGTCTACATTTATATACAAATCATTTTCCATATTTTCCTTTTTTTTAGAAAAATTTCCTTTAAACCTTTAATAAATATTTTTTAAAGATAAATATTAAAAGAAAAAAATAAACAAATTTTATTAAAAAATATTTCAATAATAGAATAACTGACTTTATAAAGGCAAAACTATATTAACGAATTGATCCCTTTTTATTATAAATATCTCTGACAAATACAAAAATTTCAAATGTTATTTTATAATATGAAAAAAAAAATTTTTTTTTTTAATAACATACTCAGTATGTTATATAAGCTCATGTATGCATTTTGTTTTTTTTTTTTTTTAACTTAATTAAAAAACATTATCGAAAACAGATGTTAAACAATGTTGAAAGTAATATATATAATAAGAATATCCTGTTACCATCATACCAAAATGTATTATAAGTTATTTTGTTAATTAATTAATATTTTTCGAAAAGAATCTATTCAATATGGATGTGTGTAATTTATACACATGTATACAATTTAGTTTATCTTTTGAATTGTATGTTAAAATATTTTTTTTTTTTTTTTTTTAAATTTTGTAAAAATTTTTATGCCATATTTTAGCATTTTTGCTATTTTGTAATATCACAGAATCTTGCAATATCTTACATACGAGTATACATATGTATGTATAATTGCAATCATATATATACATATTATGTAATGTGCATATGTAAGTGCCTATAATAGCTATTTTGTTGAATAAATTTTCCTTTTTCTTATTGGCAGATAAAAATACTTTCATAAGACTGCCTTTAAGTTTTGTAAAATCAATACATACAATATGTATGTTGTATATCAAAAGTTTAAAATCATTTTTCTTATGTACGCATAACGTACACATTACATATGTATATCGCACATATGACAATAATTATAGTCACATTACTGAGGAAAAAGAAAAAAATTCTTAATTTTCAGTGCAATTTTTAATTGTCATGAAATTATCATTTTTTTTTTTTTTTGAAGAATTTTTAAAATTGAAATATTTCATTGCCATAATTTAAATGTGTTGCATATTTTTGTTGAATATCTTCTAAAATTACTTCTTATATAATTTTAAAGATAATTTGAAATTCTTAACAATTTTTTGTTATAAGAATTTTAATATGGATTATACCTACATATACATATGTATATAGTTTTATTTTTAAGGAAGCTATAAAATTTATTTTTTCTGTGATTAAATAAAATTTGTATATATATACACATATACATACATACATAATGTACATGTACGTAATATATATATACCTACTTATATTGAGTCTATATAGTTTGTATGTATATGGAATTAAAGAACATAAAAAAGTATAATTTATTATTGTCATTGAACTAAAACAATTTATGTATTTATTTTTATTTTATGAGACGAAAGTAAAACTTTCTTATTTTGAATATGTTTTGAAAATATAAAAGAAAAATTATATGTACATAAAATATTTATTTATGTACATATGTACATGCTTCTAACAATAAACATAAAAAAAAAAAAAACAAAATCGTTAGAATTAAATATTAAAATGTACATACATAAAAGTGTAACGGTGGAAATGATGAATAATATATATAACGCATACATACATATACATATGTATATGACGTATACAATTATATTACGCAAATTTCAAAAACAAAAAAAAAAAAAAAAACATTTTCCCATAGAGTATATTACATTTTATGTAGATTTCATAAAGGCCATAGCAAGCATACTTTTATATATATATTTTTTTGAATATATGTACATAGTATATCTAATGTGAATTTGACCAGTAGCGTTTTAATTCATTTTCGTTGTTGTTGTTGTTGTTTTTTTTTTTTCTATTTTCAATTTTTATGTACATACATAATTATTTTATTTTTTGATGATTTTTCATGCAAACACGCGAAAACAAAAAAAAAATGAATAAATTCTTGAAACATGTATAGATACATATGTATATACATTTATACATAAATATTTATGTAAATACAAAAGTATAAAAAAATATAATTGTTTTTTTTTTTTTTTTGTATGGTACATAATATACCTAGTATATATAATAAAACAATAGAATATTATGTTCGTTATATATTCCTAGATATACATGTACATATGTACACAAATACACATTATAATTTTTCTATGCCATGTATTATATAAAGTAAATAAAAAAAAAAAAATAAAATAAAGAAAAGATTAACAAACAACATTTTTATACATAGTAACACGGATAAAAGTACATAAATAATTACTTATTTTTTTTTTTTTTTTTTTTTTTTTTTAACAAAAATAGAAAATATCATAGATATTTTTTGCACATTTAATTATTCAAATACTATACTTATATATAAATAATGTTTACATTTATTTATTTATTTCAAAAAAAAGAAGAAGTGACCAGTAAAAACTGACACCCTTCCGCTTCCTCCATCACGACCCGCCAGATCCTTTTGCCGGGTTTACATACATTATTCATATAAATTTCTACATACATTTACATACATATATACGTGTGTAATAAATCAATGTTTTAATATCGATATATACATATAGGTAGGTATATAAATGCAATAAACACATCGTATATGTACATACATACATATATAACGTGGATGTTCTTTCATATAAAAATTAAAATTCATACTGTGTTTTTAAAAATTTTAATACATTTATTATTTCTGATATTTAATATAAAGTAATCATTAAAGGACTACTATATATATAAAAAAAAAAAAAAAATGTTTTTCCTAGAAAATAACTAAACTACAATATTATGTGGTATTATGTACATATAGATGAAAAGCAAAACCTCTTAATTTCAAGTTTAAAAAATTTTCATTTAAAAAAAAAAAATAAATAAATAAATATTTTTTACCCTTAAGAGACTGAATAATTTGAAAATCAATATGCTTGCACATACTCGTATTTATATACGCGTATCTACATGCCTACATATATGTTATATAATGATGAGCTTTATGAAATGTCTGTAAGTATGATATGGTGGTGGTGTCTACATACACAATATTGAATTGTGATCAATTCCAATTAACTACGAATTTTTTTTTTTTTTTTCTTTAATAAAAGTTTTTTTTTATTTTAATAACAATTTCTTAAAATATTTTTTCTTCTAAATTGACAATAATATAAAAGTTCAAATAAAAGTCTCCATATATCTTTTTTACATCAAAAAAAAAAAAAAAAATTTTTTTTCATTTCATTTCAAATTTTTTTTTTCTTTCTTTTACTTTTTTTTTTTTTTTAAATCAACATATTTTATTAACTACAGTTAACGATTGATTAAATTGTGAATAATGTTTATTTCCATTGCATAAATTATATGTTATTAAATTTTTCAAAATAATCATTAAATAATATTAATAATTTATTTCCCTCAAAAAAAAAAAAAAAAAAAAAAAAAAAAAAAAGAAAAAAAAAACGTATTAACTTTATCATTAAATATATTAAATATATTAAATGAAGCGTAAACATTGGAAAATTTTTTTGTATGTTTTTTTTTTTTTTCTCAACGTACAAACTTTTAACGTGTATTATATATCAAATGTATATATACGTACAAATTGTACAACAAATACACACACACACACACACACACAATGAATATGAACATGTTATATGTACATATACGTCATACACGTATTTTATAATAAAAGTATATTTGAGTATATTTGAAATCCAAATAAATAACGTATCTTTATATCCTTCATATAATAATATACGAGGTAATTCGCTTTTAGGTACTTACACATATATTAATATATTACTTCTTTATATTATGATCATATATACATATACATATGTATATGTAATGTATATAAACATTAAATCTCTGTATTATCATAATCCTAAGTACATTTTATCATTTTTAAATCCCCAAAATAACTTCATTATTTTTATGAGGTTTTTTTTCTTTTTCGTTATTTATACACATACATACATACATGTGTATGTATATTTTCAAACACGTGTGAAATATACAAAATGATATTATCATTGTTATGATAATCATAAACAGCTTTTTATGTACTTACAATTTTTTGCTTCTTTTATTTTATAAACATATCACTTGTTTTTTTGTTGTTTTTTTTTGTTTTTTTTCCTTTCTTTTTGTTTTTCTTCGTAAATCTACGTATGAATATTAGCAAATGAACATGATATAAAATGTACTAAAAAAAAAATAAATAAATAAATAATAATCATTAGAATATTTTTTAACAAAAATTTCATTGCAAAAAAATGTTTCTGTTTTTTTTTGAAACAGAAACATTGATGTATCGTATGTACATATACATACTTACATATGTATGTTATCACATATGTATAACATATCACACATGTACAGTAAGTATGTACAAGTAAAAATTTTCATGAATTTATTCATAAATAATATATTATTAAATGTTTATACGATTTTTGAAAAGCACTTTTTAACTATATACAAATACAAATGCTCTAAAATCATATAATTATTATAACATATCATAAATTCATATGCAAATGTACGTATCAAATGGTATCACATATTCGAATGCATAAAATCAATGTATTCTCATCAATTTCTTTTAGCGTAAGAAATTAGGTCACTGATTCATTATTTTTAAAATCTAGATTTGTGATTTTTATATGATTTTTTATATATGTAGTATATTTCATTTTTTTCTTTTTCCCCACTTATAGATTTTATTTCATGATACTCAATTTTAAAAGTCAAAAAAAAAAAACAAAAAAATTTTTTTTTGAATTTCTATTAGTATTTTTACAAAGTCTATTGGTATCTAGAAATGTTCGAAAAAAAAAAAAAATTGCTCTTTTGATTTTATACAAAGTTAGAAAATCTGTAATTCAAAACATTATCACACAATTTTACATACTATATGTATGTACTCGTATATAGAATAAATATGTATAGTAAAAATTCGTATAAAAATTCGCATTCGCAAATAATCACCTACATACTCGTATAATGTGTATGTAATTTGGTCAATTCAAATTGCTAGCATTTTAAATTCATCAAAGGAATTGATTTTAATAAATTGTTCTCATTTGTTAGATTTCAATTTAAAAATAAAATTAAAAAATGAAAATCAAATTTATTTTTGTGAAATTGTGTGAAAACTGTTGTTTTCCCTTTGAAGTAAATAAAACTTTTAAAAAAGAAAACGCAAAAAAAAAAAAAATTAAAATCAATGAACAAAATCTACATATTTATGATAACATATTTACATATATGTTTGTTTGAATTTAAAACAATTCAATTCAATTGAAAAAGTTTTCATTATTTCAAAGAGAATTTCTTTAATAATTTTTTTGCTACAATCAACATATCAAAAAAATAAAATTGTATTTAATTACCTACATTTTATTACATTTAAAATTCTAAATGAAAACTTTAAAAAATTTTAATTAAAATTTAAAAAAAAAAAAATTCTTCTTACTTAAAATCAAAAAGTAATCACAATTATTTAGATAAAATTCAAATTGTAAAAAGAAACTGAGAACTAGATCATGTGAGTTTTTTTTTTCCTTTTGGTGCAACAGCTCGATGTGAGCCAGGGCCTAATCATCATAACGATGATTTTTCGAGACGATTCTATCATACGTGCACCTACACAGTTTAACGTGGGTTGCGAACCACTGAATCTGTTTGAAGTACAGATTTAAACTCAATTTTGTATGATAGAGGACTTACACCAATCATTTATTTAAGTTACTTTTAGTCCCTTACTTTTACTTTTACCCTTACTTTTGCCCTTGTGCTGCACTCTTGTGCTTCAGAAGCCAATACTCTACCTATTGAGCTACCAAAGCCCCCGATGTAAGTGTTTGTTACTAATCAAATCACAAACAAAATTCAAAGTAAAAAAAAAAAAAATTTCATAAATTCTTTAAAAATTTCGAAACCCTAAAAGTTAGCATTTTTCGATATCTTTGTTTTTAATCATTTCAATTTTTAACACGCATTTGTGTGTTATGTAAGGTTTTATGAAACTTTTTTAATTTATTTTTCATTTTTTGGCTTTGTTACAAAAAAAAAACAAAAAAAAACAAAAAGATACAAACTTATTTGCATATTCATATGTGTATGCATGCAAATTACACTTATGTATTGCAAAATATGTATATTTCATAATATCATGGATATATGATCTTGTACCTACTCTAAAAACATCATTCTCACACAAAAAAAGTTATCATAACGTATATGTAACCTGTATTGCTTGTATATGCACATAATAATAATAGCAATAACAGAAAGTACAAGTGTAAATAGACATTTTACTAAAACTATTTATTCATGGTTAAGTTTTGTTAAGTTCAACTTACAATAACTTTTCACACAATTTGTTTTTCACTTTTCCACACAACGTTTGTATACTACAAAAAAAAAAAAAAAAACTTTTTTTTTTCTTTCTCATACAGTACATAAACATACAGTATATTTTCTCTATTGTGAATTTAATTTTTAATAGAATGGATTAATTTTACATTTTTATTTTTTGTTTTAAACTAAACTTCTTTTTTTTTTTTTATTTCAGATTTTATTATTAGACTTAAAATATCGCTTACTGAATTACTAATTTGAATTTTTTCATTTTTATAAAATTTAATATTTCATAAAATCTTACATAAGATAAAAATTTAAATGAAACATATAAAAATTTACTTGATTTATTTTTTTTTTTTTTTTTGAACTTAATTGAAAATTTTAGTTTAGTTTGATTTTTGTGTTAATTTAACAGTAAAAGAATTTCAATAATTTATTTGAAATAATATTCAAGTTTATAAAATTTGTTTTTAAAACATAGGCACGGTTTAATCATACAACATAAAAATTTATGTATGTTTGCTCCCGTGTGTGGTTGTTGTTATTTTCGTTTATAAAACGCAATATAAACTAGCAATCTGGTAAAACTGGCGTGAAGAGAGAGAAAAAGACGAATTTATATACAAATTAAACGCAACAGAATAAGAATAAAAATACCACTAACAACAACAAGTGCCTATGTTATAAAAACAAAGTATAGTATGTTAATTAAAAAACGAAGTATATGTTATAAAAACGGAGTATAGTATATGTTAGTGTTATGTATTTTACTGTGAAATAAATGTTTTTGAATAATTCATTTTTATTTTTTATTTTAAATGCACAATTGCTTTATCTACATGTTTGTTTATAGTAACATGTATGTATTATACAAACAACGGAAATTTAATAAAAAAAAAAAAATGAACCTAATACAGTATGTACGTATATATAAAATGAAATTAAAATCTCCTTTTGTGTATTGTTATGAAAAAATAAATAAATAAAATATTTTCATCTTATTTTAATAACAAAAAGATAAAACAAATAAACATAGAAAAAAAATAAAAAAATAAATGTAGATATGAACATGATATTTATTCACAAAAAGAAAACAAAAAAAAAAAAAAAAAAAAACACAAAAATGCAAAGGAATAAAAACACAAAAGAATAAAAATAAAATAAATTTATTTTTTAAATGTGTATAAAATGTTTTTTTTTTTATATTACCAACTACTGTTTATGTTTACATATTCAGTTACAATTCTTTAGTATATTTGAATTTAGTTATTGTTTTTGTTTTTTTTAATTTGCATTTATAAATGTATTATAAAGTTCCGTACAGACAATTTCAAAAAACAAAAAAAAAACAAAAAAATCGTTTTATTTTTTTCCATTTAAATTCATGCACATGTATATATGTAATAAAATATTGCAAGTAATATATACAATGCAAAATTATAAAAATTTTAAACAAATACTTATATAAATTTATTTATGCATATATATATAAGCGTTTATTTACTACACACATAACATAACAATAGAAATTCATGTTAATAACAGTTTTAGTAGTATATGAATGTACTAAATCTGAAGTAGAAATTTATTACAAAAATCTACATATGTAACGATTTGTATTTTAAATGTAAATTTACTTGAAATTTTGTATTATTTTAAGTTGAATTAAAATAAAAAATCTATATTTACGTGTGTATTACATGCATACGAGTTAAATTTTAGTCGACTTGCATACATACTTACATGTATTTCCATATCCATATAAAAATTTGGATTTAAAAAAAAAAAAAAAGGATATACAGGAATAATAGGAAAAACAAATTAAATAGATAATAAATATATCATACAAAGCAAACGAATCAAAAAACTTCATATATGAAATTTAAGGACAAATTTAAGGACAATTAATTATTTTGAGAGATTTTTTGGCTTTTCCCTTCAATTTAAAAAAAAATTTTTATTCATAAATATTTTTAAAAAAAACGAGTTAAACCGTAAAATAAGGACAAAAAAAAATTACAAGTAATAACCACTGGTTTATCAATTTAATTGATTAAACGAAAGGTCTAAATCATTGGTATGCTCATTTTGAATTTAACCTTAAAAAATTTTTCATTATTTTAATAATCTAAATTACTCTTGTATTTTGCTGCAATATTTATGAGTATATTCTGAGTGATACAAAACTGTAATGCAAAAGTCAATTTTATATTCAAATTTTTGTATTTATACGTACATATTTATTTATTTATTTATTTATTTATTTTTTTTTGTACTGATGATGTCCTACATGAGTTTTTACGTAATGTTCTAATAATGTTTCCACGAGCCACACGAGCGTATATGTATATGTATATAACTGTGTTTATTTATAATTGAATATATGTATATGTAAATTCAAATTAACGAGTTAGGTATATACTTTAAAAATGTATTTAGAAAATTTTGAAAATTTCTTGAATGAAACCGCAATAATAGAACAACATATTATAAATTAATGTCTTTTTTGTTTTTTTTTTTTGTTACAAAAATGAAAACAAAATGTGAATGTAATGTTTATCAAATTGTTTTTGTTTTGTAAAATATTAATATAAAATATTTTATATATGTTATCTAAATAATTTTATATATGTACGTACATACTGTAACGTATTTTCACCATGTATACATTATACGTTATTTGTGATAAATATTAAATTACATACGTAAGTATAAAATTGTATGTACATGTGCATAATATTTTACATACATACATATATACACATATAAGTAAAATATGACAATCTCATTTGTTATACTACTTTCATAATATATTATCTGAAGATATACTTACATTTATATAACTTGTTTTTCTAAACATACATAAATATAAATATACATTGCTGCGAAACACATCATCTTTCATTATAAAATCATTTCTAATTAAGAATTTAATTAATAAAATAAATTATATATAAAAATTATATACACGTATACACACATGGGCGTACCCAGCTAAGGGCAGGGGAAGGTAGTTGCCCTCCCTCCAGAAGAAATAAAAAAATAAATTCCATGTTCTTTGCAATTTAAATTCGTATCTTACCCAGCTGTCCTTTAAATTTGTATATTTGTACTTGAGTGTGAATTTGTGTTATGTTTCAATCATTTTGAGTACGGTATATAAACTCTCCTGTAGAATTTTGATAATATCTCTCTTTTTTTTTTTTTTTTTTTAAATATAAAATGTAATATTTTTGCCATTTTCCTAAATGAGTTGCTCTTCTCTAGTTCAGATCCTGGATACAACCTTGCGTATACACAATCATGTGTAATATATTAAAGATATAATATTATATGAAATATTATAGAATTTTCAATTTTATTCAATTATCGTACATGACTTACAATAATTTAATTATCTACTGTACATAGATACGAATGTATATTTCAAATAGGTATAATGTTGCATATAAATTCTAGAAATGAAATAAATTTTTATTTTTATGTTTATATTTCATAAATAATTTTTTTTTTGTTTTTTGTTTTTTTTTTTTTTTTTTGTAAATGATTTATAATGTTTGGTATACACTTATGTAGATTTATACATAGAGATATCACACGTGATAAAATATACTTACAATTACATTAAATTAAAAATGTAATGTAATTACAATATGATGCTTTGTAAATTTATAACAAATTTCAAGAGCATAATTTCAAATATAAGTGTTACTTATAAAATAAATAAATAGTTAAAAATTTGAAAAAAAAAATTGAAAAAAAAAAAACTTGAAAATTTGTAAAATCAATGCAGATGTAAACATAAAAATTTGTGTATATAATCATCAAGATAACTATGTATTTGAAAATATTGAAAAACAAAAAAAAAAAAAAATTAATAAAATTAAATTTAAAAAAAAAAAAAAAAAAACAAAATTTTTTCAAAATGTTGTTCCAATACTTCAATATATTTTAATATTAATTTTTAGAGATATAAAAACAAAAATTTTTAGTTTAAGATTATATTATACAAAGATATAAATAATGAATACGTATTTTATAAATTCATAATTTATATTCGTTGACTTTATTAATTTATTTCATGAATTATTAATTATTTTCTTGTTTCCTTTATATTTTAATTGGTTTGAATATTTCATGATAGAAATAATTTCTTAATATAATTC
Source organism: Anthrax anthrax (assembly GCA_963971155.1). NCBI lineage: Eukaryota > Metazoa > Arthropoda > Insecta > Diptera > Bombyliidae > Anthrax > Anthrax anthrax. Next base: position 26,816,473 of record OZ020121.1, on the reverse strand, counting down.
AAAATTTCTGAATAAATACAAATTTTGTATGTACGTATATGTGAGCGAGCATACATTTTGTTATATTTTAAATTAAATTTATAATAGAAAATTTTATTTAATTCATAATTTATTTAAACAATAGAAAAATATTATAGAAAAACAAATTTTTTTTTTTTTTTTTTTTTTTAAATAAAATATAATCAAAAATTCAAGAATATTTTTATATTTCCTTTGGCGCAACAGTTCGATGTTAGCCAGGGCCTAATCATCATTACGATGATTTTTCAAGACGAATATACGTATGTAGGTGTATATCATTTGATTTATATATATATACACATAATATGTATATAAGAGAAAATTTTATTAGATAAAAGTCCTGTGAAGTCTTGTTCCTTTGGCGCAACAACTCGATGTGAGCCAGGGCCAAATCATCATTGTAATGTTTTATCGAGCCAATTCTATCATATATTTTCATGCTAAATATAAATAGTACAAATACATGTAGATACATTTTTAATCTTCCAAAGAAGTATACATACCGTATGTATTTTTGTTTTTGTTTTCGTTTCCTTTAATTAAATTTTAATCAAAAATTACATTTACACATGAATAATAAATAAAATTTTCTCAGAAAATTTCAAATTTTCTCTTTTGCTTAATATGTATGTACATATAAGTAAAATACATTTTGTATAATATATGTAAATTAAAAACTTACGAAAATATAAATAATTAATGTATGTATGTAGGTGCCTAAAATTTCTTTATAAAATATTTTATTAATTTTGACTAAACTTATAAATTTTAAAAATAAAATTTTTATTAAAAAAAAAAATATTTTACTATATTATCATTTCTTCTATTCTTACCATAAAAATGTATATATGAGAAATGTTTTATTTATTAAATAACAAAAATTATATATTATATGTTTGTACATAAATTAATTATTATATACAAAGTAAATTGTTTATGTGGTTTCGTAAATTTGGTAATTATCAAATAAATTAAAATAAAAAAAAAAATCATTAGCATAATTAAATTTACGATTTTAGTAAATCTGAATATTATTTATTGAAAAAAAAAAATAAATAAAATAAATAAATAAATAATAAATAAATAAATAAAAAAAATATATACATATTTATATATAAAAAGGATATAAATTTATTGATTAAAGATAAATAAATAAATTATATCTTTGGTACATTAATTTTACAAAGAAAAATAAATTTGAAAATATCTTATTGATGAATGAGTTTTTAATCGACTGTGAAAACGAATATGATACACACATGTACATATGTATGTACATAACCATCATACATATACTACATAATAATAATTTGAATTATACAGTATATTTATATGAATTATGTATATGTTACATATTGTGCAAATATATGTTAACTACATTTATTTATATGTATTGTAATTTTTATAACCTTATATACTCATATGAGAATTTATATATTAATAATTATATAAATATAAAAAATTATTATTCAATTGAAAATTTTTGTATTTATTGTATTTATATATATTTTTTTTTATGAAATTATTTTCTAAATATTATTCGATTTTTGATGCAAATTTATAATAAAAATGAATTTGATAATCAAAATATCTGGATAATCAGAGTATCGACGAGGTATACATACATACCTGCTAATCCTTAAAAATGTTAAGGGAAGGATGTTAAGATTAACTCCTAAAAATATTACTTATAAATTGTCTTTTAAGAAAGGTTGGATTTATAATTTAAACCGATAAATAAAGGATATATCAATGAAAAATAAAATTTCATATTTGATTTCAATTCAATTAAAATTGAATCATCATAAAAAATTATAAAAATAATTAAAATTTCATATTTTCATTTATTATTATTATCATTCTTTTAAAATAATAAATAAAATAAAATGTATATACATATATGCTTGCATAATACGTATGTATATATACAATATATACAGGATTGTTAAAATTAATTCTTTTATATATAAAATTCTAATAAATTGATTAAATATCAACTAACTACATATTTTAGATCAGATATGCTATTTTAGAAAAACAATATATTGCAAAAAACCAATATCAAAAATTTATTTAAAAAATTCTTAAATTTTAAGATATTGAATTTCAATCTAGAAATTCAAAAATATATTTTAAAAAAAAAAAAAAATAACAAAACAAAACAAAATATTAAATTGAAATTTACAAAATATAAATTTAGATTATATTTCATTTTTAAAAGAACTTATACATAAATCATTTAAATATGTTACATTGATATTGATTTGAATTTAAATTAAATCATATTTTCATTGAAATATAATATTTATTAAATTATTTATGTATTTTACAAAATTCAATTTAACAAAATTTTATTTTAAATGCATTTTATTAAAAATATCTTATAAAATGATAATTTTATTTTACAATGAATATTTACACATACATATACCATGTACTTTAAACATATGACCAAAAACAATATAAATTCAATATGAAATATTTATTTATTTATTTATTTATTTTTTTTTTATTTAAACACAACAACACAAACAATTTATATTTTATTGTATTATCGCATATAAGATTCATATTATTCATATTTTGTAAATATAAAAATTTTCTCTTTTCTTATTCTACTCTGAAAAAAAAAAAAAAAAAAAACAAAATAGAAAACCCCCAAAAAAACATTTCTGTTTTTTATTACATATAATTTGAATACCTGTATATAAAAGTAAGTTTTTTTTTCTCGTATTTTGTTTACAAAAAAAAAAGAATTTTTCATTTATTATATGTACATATACATATGTGAAAAAATTTCCATTCTTAGTTTATTGATTATGATTTTTATTATTTTTTTTTCTAGATTTTTGATTAATATATATAAATACATTAAACCTAAGAGCAAATATTTAAAAATATATTTAAAATTTTTTTGCAATATAAACGTATACATATATGTATGTATATACCTTATGTGTATAAATAGAAAATGTTCTATATAAAAAAAAATATATAAAAAAAAAAAAAAAAAAACTATATTGTAAACATAGTACATATGAGATTAAAGATGTAAACATTTTTATAGTCTGTCTACTAAGTCGATGCAGTTAAAGCCTTATGTGCCTATATGTGCCTTTTTGTCTTATTTCATAATTTCTAATAAGATCATCTCACGAGTAGTGTTACCACAATCTGTAAAGTTATCATATAAATACGAGATGAATTTTTTTTAAATATTTATATACAGCGACGTAAAGTGATACTATTCTGTGTCATTTCAATAAGACCTTAAATGCATTGAATTAGTAGACAGACTATAGATAAAAATTACATGTACTTCATTCATTATTACACAAATTTTACTTGGATTTGTTAAATGTTTCGTTTTTTTACACACTACATTTTTCAAAGTAAAAAAAAAAGTTTTATTTATACGAGCCCTTCTTGTACATACATACATTATATTCGACTCCTTGGAGAAATTATATTTGTACGCTTACATATTAAGTTTATAGACCAGCGTTATAAATAAAATCAAATAAAACATAAATAAGTTTAATACAGAATTTAGTGTATACATTTGTACATAAATGTACGTGTACATTTGTATTCAGTTTTAGTATAAAATTAGATTTTAACAAAATTTTTTTGACTAAATTAAAAGTTTTTTTTTTTTCTTTTCCCTATTTTTATTTTTATTTTATTTTTTATTAAATAACACATAATTATAACTAATAAAAGAGCAAATTATATACCTATATGTGTACATATAATAGAAGATATAGTAACAACATCATAATATTTCCTTTCTAGAATGTTAATAAATTTTCAAAAACGGAAATAAATTAGAAATTTTCATTTGTATGATACTTTAGGGAAATTTTCTATTAAAAAATCCATTTTTATTACCTTATCCTTATATGCACAAAAATTTATTTATTTTATTTAATTTATTTAATTTATTTATTTTTTTTTTTTGTAAATTTACAGCTGCTCTTCCAGAAGTGATACTTCGTAATTGCAGAAATTGTTCACCACAACAAGCAGCTAATGCACAAAAATTAACAAATTTTCTACAAACAAGATATCCAGATGTATGGGCAATGTTAATTAGAAAATATCGAGGAGTTTAAAATGATTTAAATGCGATAAAGAAAATTAAATAACAAAAAAAAATAAAAAATAAAAATAAAATTCAAAAAAAAAATAAATAAATAAATTGAAAATAAAATAGCAATCATTTAAAAATGAATGAAAAAAAAATTAATTTCAACAATTACATATAAAAAAATGAAAAAATAAATAAATAAATAAAAAAATAAATAAAAATACATCATTATATAGTATCAATGTTTTACTAAATGTTTATTTTACTATGACATACATAATATGTGTAATTCAAATGGATATCATTAAATACATGAGTTTTACAATAAAATATCAAATATATATAAATTACATAATTTTATCAGACTTATATATATACTTTATATAAATGTAATGTATGTATATAATAAAATAAAAAATTAACCTTTCAAATAAAAAAAAAAAATAAAATTTAAAAAAAAAACAAAATAATGATATTTATTTAAAAAAAAAAAAAAAAAAAAATTAAATTTTAGATATAATATTTCAACGCAACATATATTACATATAAACTTATACATACATACATATATTATATCCTATTTATATTTGATGGGCATAAAAATTCAATAGTATAAAAACAAAAAAAAAATAAAAAATAAAAATTATTTTAGCTCAAACAATTACAAAAATATCAAGAAATTAGAAAAAAAAATTTTTTTCAATAATTTGAATAAATAAATTATACATAAATATGTATATCAAAATTATGTATGTTTGAATGTATTTAAAATATGAATTTAATTTTAATTATCTCAAAATATAATCCATATCATTATTAAATAAAAACTTATATTCAAGAAAAACAAAAAAAAAAAAAAAAAAAAAAAATTATATATTATTTATTATGTATTTTGTGCATTTAAATAACGTCATAATATTGCCTATACTATATATTTGTTTGTATTTATTAAATTTGAATCTTAATAATGAAATTACAAATCATATCAATTTAATTTAAATACAAAAATTATGTAATTTATTTGTAATGATTACAAATAGATAAATTGAATTTTTTTTTTTTTTTATTTATAATATGATATAGTAAAACTCAAAAATTATCTATACAAAATGTGTTTACAAATAAAATTGGCCATATCAAAATAATACAATTTTGTTTATAATGCATTATCATATTTATTTATTACATAATAAAAAAAAAAAAAAAAAAAAAATTACTTCTATACTTTATTATCATATATTATGTATCATTATCTATTTTATTTCGAAATTTTTGAAAAATTTAAATAAAAAAAAAAAAAATTAAATTAAAATTTATTTTAAATTTAAATACATGAACAGTTTTTTTTTTTTTTGATTTTTTTTTTTTCTTTAATAATATGATGAGAAAAATTTACAATGTAATGTATTATTGTATTTTACATATCATGAAATTTAACACATTAAAATAAATAAATAAAATTATTTAGATGAAAACATTCAAATTTCAATAGAAAATGATAAATATTTTAAAAGGATGAGAAAACAAAAAAAAAAAAAAAAATAGAAAAATTACAAAGAAATAAAATGAAATTTTTGAATAACTGTAATTGTATCGTGTAATTATAAAATAGAAAAAAAAAAACAAAAATTGTTTAAAATTTAATCAATAAAATTTATTTTAAAAGATAAATAAAATAACAATTTAATACTGTTTCATTTAGGGCATTTACATGAAAAGACACTTTCCACTGCTTCCAGTGTAACGGGTAAAGGAAGTGATTCTTGTATCAGATAACTCAATGGGTACTGTTCAACCTCATACACACCTCACTTTCTTCATCCAGTGTCTTATAAGGCAATTTTTCATATGTGTCGTATTAATGTGTTTCATCGTTTAAAATCCCCCCAATACAATTAACGATTAATCCTTATCCTTGATAAATTATTATGAATTTCTATAGAATTTTTTTATTTTTTTTTATTTATTTGCATTTACATTATTTTCTCATTATGAAAAAAAATTAATTACTAATTTATTATAGAAATTAATTTTTTTATTCAAGGAAAACAAAAAAAAAAAAAAAACAAAGTTTCATTTTTCTAATTTGAATTTGACGTAATAGCAGTTAATAAAAAAGGAAAGCAAGAAAAAAAGAATTTGAATTTTTTTTTTTAAATTATATAACTTTAGAGCAAAATTGAAAGTTAATTAATTTTTTTTTTTTTATTGTTGAATGTATATACGTGTGTGTTCGTGTGCTGTATTCATAAAAATAAAATTTAAATAAAATGATTAATTAAAGAAAGTTTTTTTAAAAAAAAAAAAAAACAGGGGGGGAAAAAATCATTCGATACACGTTGATTTACGTGTAAACTTTTTTTTTTTTAAACACTATTAACTTAATATTTCTATATGTAACGTACATTTTTTGAAATACGTATTTTTTGGTTTTTTTTTCTTTTTTTTTAATTTTGTTTTTTAATTTAATCAATGTAAACTTTTTACAAAATACGTTACAGAAAACCTTTTTTCCCTTTGTATAATCAACACAAGAACAAAAGAAAAAAATTTGTTTTTTTTTTAGTGATTTCATTCAAATAATTATACTTTTCCTTTGTAGTACTTGAATTGAATTTTCAATTTTATTACTTGTTGTATAATTTAAAATTCAAAAAAAAAAAAAAAACACGTTTCATTAATTTTTTTAAGTTAATTAAAAAAGTGTTGAATTAAAATTTTCCAAACTCAAATAAATGAAAAGAAAAATCAATATCGTGACCACATAAAGAACCATCACCAAATAGATTCAATCAATAAATTAATTTTCCATTATCATAATTGTTATTGACCCAATATCACGATGATCACTACTATACTTACTAGCAACATTTATTTATCAACTTTTACTTGAAAATAAAATTAATTTTTTAAATTTCAATACAAACTTTATAATCCATGAAATAAAAATTCATAATTTCTATACCATATGTAGGTATTTTTATTTGTCTTTTGAAATGAACAATAACAAAACGAATAGAAACTATTGAATAAAAAATTAATTAGTTTTCTTGTTGGTCGTATAAAAATATATTTAAATTATTTAATTTCGATTAAAGATTTTTTTTTTTTTATATAATTTCAGCAGTCAAAAGCCAACCATTTGGCTTAAATTTTTTGTGAGCTTCCTTAAACAATTCGATGTAATTTTGTTTATCGTCTGAACTTAAATTTTTACGTTTATCAGAATATTCCCAATTTGAACCTAATTTTTCTAATGGGTAATTTTCTATGAATTTTTTTATGACATTTGAGATAAATGTCTGTTTTAAATTATTATATTCACTAATTGATGTGTTTCGTGAAGATCCTTCATTCCATCCACCAACAGCGATTATAGCTTTTAAATTTGGATTCGTTTTTTTCAATTTTGATAATTTTTCTAAAACTTTCAAATCAATTTTTAACCATGCTTTGTCAAATACGCTTCTGGTTTTATTCCTAACAAAGAGTAATGAGTAAATAACAAGTGAGCAATCATCAGCATCTTTTATATCATCAATCGTATGTATTGGTTGAGAGCGGTTGAAATATGTCCAAGGTCCATTATAACAAAAAACTATTTTTTTTTTTTTTTTTTTTTTTAATTTGATAAAAAACCAAAAAATTTAAGAATTTTTAAAAAAATGAAATATAAAAAAAAAAAAAAAAAAAATTTATAATATTTTTACCTGCTGACATTTTTGTATTCGCTACAGCAATAAAGAATGCGAAAAACGCTAAAGAAATAATTAATTTCATTTTAACTCTTAACGTTTATTAATTTTTCAAAATTAATTTTATAACTGATATCAATTTTTAAATTATTTGCAATTTATATATTCCCTTAAAAAATCAATGAATCAATTAAATAAACACACGTGTAATTACAATTTTTAGATTTTGAACGTAAATTTCATTAAAAAAAAAAAAAAACAAAAAAAAAAATTTAATTTAATTATATAATGATCATGTGATATGAAAATGTATTTTTTTGGTACGTCATACATATCCTTATGTACAATACACAACATGCATATAATATCTGAAATACACAACAACGTAAGGTGTCAATCATGAGAGTCTATTCGAAAAAAAAAATAGAATCGATTTTTAAAAGTCGATCAAAGCAAATCACCGGTGGTATTATACATATGCAAATCAATCCACTATCATGCATAATACTAAAAAATTATAATACTAAATTAGGTAACGTAAAATGTGTGTTGTTAAAATTTATAAAAAAAAAAATTAAAGTGTACAAAAATCGATACATTTTTTTATTTATTTTTTTGAATGAAGAAATTGATGAAATCCATTAAAATGATGTCTTAACTACATACATAGAAGAAGAACATTAAATCCAATCGAAATGGATGAAACATAGTATATGTATATATAATTACACTTTTTCAATATTTCAAAATAATTTACTTTCAATTCTGATCCTCAGCTTTGTAGAAAAATTTTCTTCATCTGCATAATTAACTCGTTTTGATTAAAATTGTCATTTCCTAATATAAATTTGAATAAATTTTGAAAATTCTATCACAAAAATATCAACAATCACTTTTCAAGTCTGTATATAAAAAAATAGAAAAATTTTTCCTCGAATTGACTTTCATAATATAAAAAGTCGATTGCAACACGTAAAATCGATTAGAAATAGACTCTCATAATTAATGCCTAAGTGTTATTCTACTATCATAAAAAAAAAAAAAAATATATGTACATATATATAAATAGGTTCACTTACGTAAATACGTCATCCTACGTACTTATATTCATGTATTTGTTTGCTATTTTACTCGTTTCATTTTTTAATTGTATGTAGGTAAATGAACTTTTTTCTTTATAGTAAACATTTTTTTTAAAAAAAAAAAAATATATAAACTAAACTTTTCTGGATATTATTGGACTAAAACCATAGGTTTTTTGTGTAGATAATTAATAGGTATCTAATTTTATGTTTTGTTATCCAATTGAATCAATATTATAATAATTATTTAACTTAATAAGCAAAAATTTTTGCTATGTTTCATTGTAAATTAATTATACATATCATTTAAATTTTATTCCGGTAAATGTTGTACACCCGTCACAACACTGTGGGTCTACTTTTTGTCGATTGGGGTAGATTTATCGAACCCTTTTCTACCTCAACCACCTATTTTTAACTTAAATTTCTAACTTTATTTAAATTTTGATCATTTAAATTAAATACCTAAAAATTCAGTTTTTACCCCCTCTTCATGTCCACCTCTTGTCCATCATCCACCTAAAAACACTTGTTCAATGTTGTTGTACACGATCCCCTCTATCAACCTCATCCACTCACACACCCCACTGACCGTGTGATCCGTTATCTACATATTTACCATTATTTTTTAATTATTTTTTTATTTAAAAAAAAAAAAAAAAAAAAACAATAATTAGAATTAGAAATTTTTATGAATGGAAGTATTACATTTGGGTAATGTACAGTGGCTCTTGAGTTTTATTCTCATAAGGGGCGCATGGATGGAAGCAAATTAACATCGAAAATGAAATAATTACTGGCCAGTATCAAGCAAAATCAAAAATTTTTGATTCTAAAATAAATAATTATATTAAATAGTGTGAAATAATAATTATTTATTGATAAAATAATTAAAATGAAATTTAATTCAAATTTTGTATACACATCACATATTAAGACATAGCTCATCATTGTATACAAATTACAGAGTACCGACGTTATAAATTGTTAATTTCATTATGTTCAAAATGTTAATTTCAAATTCATTAATAATTTTCTTTGTTCAATGACATTTTCAAATAAAAATATCAAATTAAATGCATTTAACAAAAATTATAGAATACATGGGCTCTTTTGTATTCATTCAGCAGATTGATCAGAAAATAATTTCTAAACGGTCTATATAAAAATTTTAAAATTCAAAAAAAAAAAGGTACATTCATGTTTTCAATCTTCTTCAAATACAGATAGCGCTGTATACACTAACAAAACCATTCACGTTATATTTTTGTGTATTTGTTTTTTGTTTTTTTGTTTGCCTTTCGAATCAGCTGATTAAACAGTGTTGAAAAATTTGACTATTTTTATTTTTAGTTTTTTGACACAACATAAAAAAACACACTAAAAATACCTACTTTGATCAAAAATAATTCTTGTATATATTTTAAAAAAGGAGGTCTTTTGTTTTTTTGTTTTTTTATTGAAATTTTCATCCTTACATAATTATTTCACTTTCAATAAATTGATTTTATTCGAATTTTGTAAATTGTTTTTTTTTTGTTTTTTTTTTCTAGAAATCATGACAAATATAAAATCTGTGATAATATTAAAATCAGAATCGGAAAGTAGTGAAAATTATGCTAAACAATTAATTGAAAAAAATTTTAATCCAATTTTTATACCAACATTAGGTTTTGGTTTTAAAAAATTGGATGAATTAAAACAGAAATTATTAAAACCAGATATGTATTCTGGTATAATATTAACAAGTCCAAGAAGTGTTGAGGCTGTTAAACAGGCATTAAATGATAATGAATTACCAGATGGCTGGAAGAAATTACATAATTATTGTATTGGTGAAGTAACACATAATTTAGCATGGTCAATGTTAGATGAATTAAGTACAAAAGGTAAAGAAACTGGGAATGCTAACAATTTAGCTGATTACATTAAAGAGCATTATGCTGATGGTAATAAATCATTACCATTTTTATTTCCATGCGGTAATTTACGTACAGATACATTATTATCAAAATTAACTCAAGAAGGTTTCTCAGTTGATGCATGTGAAGTATATGAAACAATATGCCATCCAGATTTAAATGATAATTTAAATAAAGCATTATCACTTGGAAATGTTGAATATTTAGCATTTTTTAGTCCATCTGGTGTTAATTGCTGTTATGATCATTTCATTAAAAATAATATTAATATAAATGATAAGAAATTGATAGCAATTGGTCCAAGTACACGTAAATGTATCGAAGGGAAAGGTTTAAATGTTTATCGTACATGTGAAAAGCCATCAGTTGAATATTTAATTAAAATTTTAATTAATCCAAATGATGAAATTAATAAGACAAGTATAGAACAATAAATATTGAATATATACTATATAATTTAAAATGATAAAAATATTTACCTATTTTGTTTTTTTCAAATATAAAACAACAAAAAATTTAAACAAAAAAAAAAAAAAAAAAAAAATGTAATGCATTTGATAAATAACAATTTATTACTAATATCATTTTATTCTTTTTTAAATTGTTGATTTTATTTATTTACAAAAAAATAAAAATAAAAAATGCAATTATACCCTTTTTTTTATATCAAAAGAGGTTTCAGTTGTATATGTATATACATATTAATGCTTAATGCTTTTATTGAAAAAAAAAATTCGTTTTAAAGACTGTTTGCCCTAAATTATTAACACATCTTCATGAACATAATTGGAATTTTCTATTTAACAATTTATTTCGTTTAATAATTTATTAAAAATAAAAAAATATAAAAAAAAATTTAAAATAAAATTCATTTAAAAGTATCACAATTAAATCCTTATACCATCTCTTACATATTTATGTAAAAATTCAAAATTTTTATATCTAATTGGTTTAATAAAGAAAATAATAAAACAAAAATTTTTAATTTATTTTACTTTTGAAAAATTTCAAAATTTTATAATACACATCTTTCATATATGTAGTTTATATATATATATATATTAAATGCAAAAATAAAAAGGACAAATAGAAAAAAAAAAAAATATATATTAAAATCATAATACATTTATTTATTTATTAAATTATATATTTTATTTATATGTTATTTATTTATAGAGTTGTTATTTTTTGTTTGATTTTATTAAATAAAATTCATTATTTTCAATATTAAATATAAAAAAAAAAGTAAAAAAAATGAGTTTTATTCTTATGCTTATAATTTCCTATATATTTAATTTGTTTTTCTTTATTTTACTGTTTCTTTCATTATTATTATTATTAATTCTATTTCTTTTATTAATTTTTAGCTTTTTTGCTTCTAATTTTTTTTAAGCTTTTTTTTTTTTTTTTTTAAATATTTTTTAAATTCATCTAATCATAAACTGTTTTTATAATTTACTTCAGATACAACATTTCTCCAGTAACAGCATTGATCTTGTAACAATTTTAAATTTTAGTACAAATATATAAACATAAATTTAATGTTTGAATAGAAATTAATGTAATTTACATAAATTATAAAATGCTTAGTGGATCAGTCCCATGTTTAATTTTTGGCACATTTTAATTTTTTTTTTGTGCTTCATCTTTATTTGAAAAAAAAAAAAGGTGAAGAGTTATATGATTACTCATCATCTTTTACAAACCCCGGATTTACTACTACAATGAGAAAAAAAAAGAAATTATAAACGAATATGAATAAAAATTTTTATATAATTAAAAAACAGACTTCTATTTAAAAAATAAAATGTACTTACTCCCACCATTTGATTTTGAAAATGATTTTTTTATTTCACATCTTTGATTAATGGTCATTGGATCCTTTTTATGATTTCCTTCTATTAATGATCTTTTTATTAAATTTTTTTCATATAAATTATTTGCATAACGTTCAACAACATCTGGTATTATTTGTTCTGGTGATGGTATCATTGTTATATCAAATTTTAATCTATCATTCATACTATTATTATTATTATTATTATTATCATTTTTATTATTTTTATTATTTTTATTATTTTGTATTGATTGATTAACATAAATATTAAATATATTTGAACGATATATTAAATAAAGTATTATTAATATAATAATTATAAATATAAAACTAATTCCAATACATAATAATATTATTGATAATTTATTTGATTTATTATATTCATATATACCAGATTTTTTAAATATATCACTACCATATTGATCCCACATTAATTGTAATTGTTGATTTGTTAATCCATCTGGATATTTTGATATTGATTCATCAATTAATGGATTAACAGTTGTCTGTTGTTCATTTAATAAATATAAACTAATTGAAAATTGTATTTGTATACATGTTAAATAATTTGACCAATATTCTGGACATTTATTAATTGATTTAAATGTAACATTATTTATATTACATGTTTCAAATAAATAATTATTCATTTTTATCCAATTATTAGTTGCTTCACATAATAAATAACGTAAATTTTCCCATGTATTATTAATTTGTTTATTTTCTGGTACTATAATTAATTTACATATATCATCAAGTTCATTTAATGGTATATGTAAATTTGGTGGTTTCGGTTTTATTAAATTTGTATTTATATTAAATGATTTATATGTAAAAATGAAACCATTATAATTATGATTATCATTTGTATAAGCACCAAATTCAATTTGTAAATTTTTTATATTTAATAAACGAAATTTCATTAAATTTAATTTTTTACCAGTTAAAATTAATATGGGCTTTTGTTTATTTTGTTGTTCATTTTGATTTGTCTCAATAATTGGTATAAATTTTAAATAATCCTTTTCTTCATCAATATCTAATGTATGAATTACTAATTCAATACCATCTGAATTATTAACTGAAATTCTACAAAAAAATCAAAAAAAACAAAAAAAAAATTAAATTTCTATTATGTGTTTTTTATTATAATTCTTTTTGTTTTTTTTTTTTTTAAATTTTTCAATAATTAATTTTAATGTAATATTACAAATTAATGAACATAAATTGTTGTACATATTTATACTTACGTGTATGTTGTTAATTTATTAACTGGATATGATTGTGGATAATTTGGTGATTGAATTTCAATTATTTGTTCTGTATTATTATTTTGTAATTGTTCATAATTATATTTAGTATTTTTATTTGATGTTTCAATTAAATCATTTATTAATTCAATACGTTGCATTAATCTATTATTATTATTATTCATGTTGTTATAATAATTATTAAATAAAATGAATTTTTCATTTGTTCTATCACATTTAGAAAATTCTATTATAAAAAAAATATAAGAATTTATTTTTATTTTTTTAAATTTAATTTAGTTTATAGTTAAAATTAAATTAAATTTAGTTTTAGTTTATGAGAAGAAAAAGTTTATGTTTCTGAAGTGCTCGAAGGTGGTTTAACCTATGAAAATTCCTGGTATGGTATCACAATGAGTCTTTTCTGGCCTACATATGTGTGCTTGCTTGGGAACGAACGGGTGACCACCTCTACCTACCTACCTACCTATCTAACTAGTTTATACTATATATGATTTTAAAAAAATGATAATTTTAATGAAAAAAAAAAAAAAAAAAATTTCTTTTCAATTTTTAAAGTATCTGTGCATGTAAACATTATTATATCATCTATTTTACCTTAACAATTAAAAATTCAAAAAATTATTCCTAATAAACATATTTTCCATATTAACATATTATTTTAGTTTTCTCTGCTATATAAATTGAAAATTGTATACACATACATACATTCATACGAATGCATATGTATATGTACTCCTGTGAAACTATATACATACATATATCATATTTTAAATTTTGCCTTATTATATTATGCAAGCAAAAAATACTCATATCAAATAAATATACGAACATAATACTGATGTGTACACTATCATAGTACGTTGTTCAGTATATTCATGTACATACATATTTACGAATAAATTGATTTCAATTATTACTTTTTTTTTTTTTTTTAATCTCTTTTAATCAGTTCATAAAATGATATTTAATATTTTTATTCATTCTACTTAATTGATTATTATTTATAATCGTATATATGAGTAAAAAAAAAGAAAAAAAAATGTAAATTTAAAAATAAAACAAAAACTATATAAAAAATAAAATAAAATAAATAATATTTAAATTTACTACAGTTACAGCAGATTATCAATAACATATAGTAATTACCTATAAATTTATTAACAAAATATGCGTAATGGAATTTAAAAAAAAAATAAAAAAAAATTTACTTTACTCATTTTAATAATTTTAAAATTAATATCATATTAAAAAAACAATTTTTTTTTTTTTTTTTTTTTTTTTTTTATTCATTTCATATTCATATCACAGAAATGATTATTTTTCTTATTTTGATTTTTTTTCAATTCAATTAATAAATTTAACTGAAAAATTATTATTCAAATTTTACCTACCAGAAATAATGAATATCAAAAAAATCACAATTATTAAATTCATTTTTTTTTTTTTTTTTTTTTTTTGATTTAAATATTTTATTTTTTGTTTTTATTTTAATCTCACAATAAAAATTTTCTTTATTTTATTATTTAAATTTAAATTTTTTATTTTGCTATTTTATTTATTTCGTTTTAAATTATTTATTATTATGTTCTTATTTTATTTTTACTTAATAATTTCTATTTTTCAAATATCTATTTTATGTGTATATACGAATGCCCAATTATACACTTATTAAGTGCATATAAAAATTCCGTTGTAAAAAAATTTTTTAACTATTTAACTGATAACCACTAAGAAGAAAGAAAATAAAAATAAAAATAAAAAAAACAATACGATCAAAGATCGATAAAGAAATTTAAAAATATACGTATACATGCAAAATGATAAGATAACAAAATTTTAAATAAAAATAAAAAAAATAAAAAAAAAAAATAAAAAGATAGAAAGAAAAAACAAGAATGCAAGTTATGAATTGTTCAGTTTTAAATCGATAAATAATTTTCTTTTTTATTATTTATTTTTTTTTAAATTTTTATTTTTTTTTATTTTTTTTTTTTTGGTCCATACTACTACAATATATAATTGTATTTCAGTATTTTAAGTAGAATAAGAAGAATTTCCACACAAAACGAATTCTTTTGAAGCATTTGCGAAAATTATATTAATTACATTAGATTTGAAAATGTTTATATCGATATTTATGTATACATACGTAAATGTACATTTTCTAATTTTTACCATACATACATATCTGTCTGTGTAAAACTTTTGAAAGATTTTAATTATGTGATATAAAAATGAAATTGAAATTCTTATGCAATTATCTATCATCGATTTTCCTTTGATAATAAATTTACAAAACATGTCTAGTACATCGTTCTTGTTACACTAAATGAACAAAAATAGTTAATTGTAAATTGTATTAAAGTTTGTATATACTCTGTCTATTAATGCTGGTCTATAAACTTAATATGTAAGCGTACAAACATTATTTCTCCAAGGAGTCGAATATAATGTATGTACAAGAAGGGCTCGTATAAATAAAACTTTTCTTTTTTACTAAGAAAAATGTAGTGTGTAAAAAAAACGAAACATTTAACAAATCCAAGTAAAATTTGTGTAATAATGAATGAAGTACATGTAATTTTTATCTATAGTCTGTCTACTAATTCAATGCATTTAAGGTCTTATGGAAATGACACAGAATAGTATCACTTTACGTCGCTGTATATAGATATTAAAAAAAAATTCATCTCGTATTTATATGATAACTTTACAGATTGTGATAACACTGCTTGTGAGATGATCTTATTAGAAATTATGAGAGAAGAAAGAAGACATGTATATATCCATATAGTCTTAACTGCATCGAATTAATAGACAGACTATAGATTATCTTGTAAATATAAACGAACACATACGTAAATTCATACAATATGATAGTGTCGGATCTGTAATTATAATTGTATAACAATTATATCCTTGCTAGTTTTATATACTAATTAGGATCATTTTCAGATAAATTTTCCATTTAATTAAGATCAATGAAATTTTTAAAAATAATAACTAAGAAATAATTATCATTTTTCATATTTGTCTATACAATAACAGATTCCTTAAAAAAAAAAAAAAAAAAAAAAAATTTTTTTAAAACGAAAATAATTTAAAATTCAAAACGATTTTTCAAATTTAAATTAATTGAGAATAAGAAAAAACTAAATAAAAATTATTAACAAAATAATTATAATTGTTAAATAAATGAAATCAGAAATGAAAACAAAACAAAAAAAAAAAGAAAACTAAAATTGATAAAATGAATTTTCCGAATAAATAAAATAAAATTAATAAATAAAAAAAAAAAAATGAGATTTAAAAATAAAATAAAATAAAAATGAACAATACATAATAAAAAAAAATGTGAAAAATATATCCATAAAATTTCTAAATTTGGTATGAGATATTGACACTAATTCACTTTGGCGCAAGTTGACAAACTGTAGGTATTATGTTGTAATTTTCTGCTATAAGTACTAACTTTACATATAGATATAATAAATACACCTGTTTATATATATAAGTCTATATGTATACATGTATTGTAATTCTATAGATAGATACATATGTACGGTGTATACATGCATGTTACATACACCCTATAATAAAGAAAAAAAATCATTTAATAGAAAATACCTACATTTAATATACATATATGTATGTTAAGATAAAAATCATGATTATATACTATGTATAGTATGTATGGATATTGTGGCATATCTCAGTTTAACTCAAAATAAATAAATAAATGTTTATCATATAATTCTATAATATATATCGTAAATACACATACATACGTATGTATATGTACATATATCAGATATATTACAATTATTATACCATAGATTTGATAGTATAAATTAGATACACTATATATTGAACAATTTTTTAAATGTAATTTGTGATTTTTTTTTTCGCTACTTTTCAAAAGGAAAAAATTACTTTAGATATATAGTATGTATAACCATTTTAAGAGAAAATTATTTATAAAATGCGCCAAATTTAGCACCAATATCTCTTATATTGTAATTACAATTATATCGATCGATTCTGATTTACTTGATAACACAAACATACATACATTTACTATATAATATAATTTGTATGTACATAAGTACATATGTGTAACATGTATGTACATATGTATATTAAATGCATTGAAATGCATTGATTATATAAAATAAAAAATTTAATATTATATATATTCAAATATATGTATTTGTATGTGTAGAGAATTTATATTTTGAAAGCTTGAAACTGATGAACTTAATTGATTTAATTTAAAATTTAACAAAAATAAATCCAATAAAATAAATGAATAAATTTACATTTAAAAAAAAAAAAAAAACATTTATAAAATAAATTAAAAAATAAAAATGAAAATAATGTATAAATAAATGTATACAATATTTTTATATAAAAGAATGACGGTTTCTTTTGAAAATGAATTATAAATTAAAATTCTGATTTCGATTGAATTTAAAAAAAAAAAAAAAATGAAAGAAAATAAAATTTTTTTTTTTTTTGTTGTGAAAATGTTATACTATAGCGTGTGTTTTTTGTCTTTGATACCATTGTATTTTTTTCTGTTTTTTTTTTTTTTTCATATAATTTTCAATTAATTAGTATGCGTCTCTGAATCACACATGAAAATATATATAATTAATTTTTTTTTATTTTTTTTTTATTATTAATTTTTTATTTAAATGCATATTGATAAGTATAATATGTTAACAATGAAATTATTTAATTTTATGCTTATATACAATGTTTGCATATTAAAAAATATATAATTATTGTTTAAAATAAATTTATGTATATGATAGAAAATGCAATAATTTATTCAATTATACTTTGTCCATTAAGGTATTATGGGAGTACATGGTGTGTCTTTTTTCTTCTATCGTAATTTTTAATTAGACTGGTCTCACGAGCAGTATTACCACAATTCACAAATTTTTTATTATATATTAGTTGAATTTTTTTTTTTTTAAATATTAATATATAGTGATATAAAATGGTACCACTACTTTAAATAATCACCATAAGATCTTAAGTGCATATTATTAGTAGATAGAGTATATATAATTTAATAATAAAAAAAAATAAAAAAATACTTATATTAAAAGATAAAACAATTAAAACGAATCTATTGAACGTTTTATTTCTTGAATAAAAAAAAAAAAATAACAATAACTAAAAAAACTGAAAATTAGAAAAAATATTTTGTAATATAATCCTTATGAATGTGCATACATATACCTACATACTTACTACAACTATGTATATTTTATAATTTTACACATAAATATTTGTTTGAATGGGAGTGTATGTAATACTTAATGTAAAAAATTCAATTTGATTTTTTTTTTTTTTTTTTTTTTAATTTTTAGCAATCACGCAAAACTCAACACGCTATTTACCTACATATACTTATGTACTCACTACATGTGTACATATGTACATGCTTTATAATATACATGTTTTATATTGTTTTAACTACATTTTTAATAATAATAATAAGAAAAAAAAAAAAAAAAAAAAAAAAAACATCTACTTGCAATCTGTCGCGTGTACACACGTGTACACATGTAAATTGATATTTATTTAAAAAAAAAAAAAAAAAAAAAAAACCAAACATATAGTTAATAAGTAATAATTCATATTTAGTTCATAATCCTAAATTCATATATACACGTACGTATACGTATGTATATAAAATTTAAACACATATAATTAAAATATGTACATACATGTTTCATATACGAATATTTTTCTATTTAAAATATCCTATAAATTTTATATTGTAATAATAATTCATTCTTATTATTATTATTATTCAATTGTTGATTTTTCATAAATTTTATTATTTTTATAACGGCTCGTACAATAAATACACATTTAAAGTACATCAGTGGAAATACATAATTGAGATTTGATAATGTACAAAAGCATTTTTTTTTTTTTGTTTCTTTTGCTACTTTATATAACGAAATTAAAATAATAATTTAAAAATATCAATAAAATACCAATAAAATTTTTTTTTTTTTTAAATGAAACTGAGATTATATTTACAATCGAAATAAAATTGTTTGCATTTGCATTTTAAAGAAAATATCCATTATATGATCAATTCTCTATTTTCAAAGTCTATCTAAATATGTACTATATAGTATGTACTTTTTAATTACATGAATTTTTATTTTAAAAGTGCATATTTGCATATAGGTACATATGTAAATTTTAATTTTTAAATATACAGTATGCCAAATTTGTAATCGTACACCTGGGTTTTTTGTAAAAAAAAAATGCACTTATCAAAGAAAAAATTAAAGGGTAAGTAAATAAAAAGGTGTATAATATTAAATAAAAATAACAAATTCACTTATTTTGGTTTAAAAACAAACCAATAATTATAAAAAAAAAAAAAAAACAATATTTATAAGGCAAAATTCGTATTCGTACAGTTAAAACATTTAAAAAGAAAAAAAAAAAAAAAAAATTGTTTATAATGTATGAATTTGTTTTTAAATCAAAAATAAATGAATTTTTTTATTATTTTATATTTCGCATTTTTATTTATTTACCCTTTAATTTTTTCTTTATATTTGCATTTTTTTACAAGAAAAAACTCAGGTGTACGAATACGAATTTGTCATACTGTCTATAATGTGCATAATAATAATATGACTTACGTTTAGACCCCGTTTATTTTGAAAGTGATGTAAGTCAATTTTTTTTTTTTTTTTTTTTAAGTTGATAAATCACATAATTTACTTATAATTTAGTGTTCCTTTAAATATCTCGAAAAAAAAAAAACCAACGAACTTAGATCACATTCAAAATAAACGATTTTGTATATAATTAAATGTTATCAAATATATGTATGCACACCCATAAATTAAAAATTTATTTGTTTAAAAGTCACGTATATAAAAGTTTCGTAATTGAGCTTTTAGATTGATTCAATCATTTCGACTAAGCCCTACTATTTGTAGCATTTTATTTTATTTATATATTTTTTTTTTTACTTTTACTTTCCCATATTTTAAATATAATAAATGAAATAATATTGATTATATATAAAATTATATAATCACATATTTAAAAAAACAAAATTACATAAATTCTTCGTCATAAATAGATATTTATTAAATTGTATTCATTGTAAATTTTATTAAAGTCAAGAATAATTATTAAATTATTACTATTATTATTATTATCTCTCTACTAAAGAGTCCTTATTAAGGACATATTGAAATAAGTTACATATTAAATTTTTTTTTTCGTTTTAATGATAGTATCATTCTTTACTTATATACATTTTCTAATCTAACAGGTTAGATACAGTCTAGTTTATATAAAAGAGACTGTTTAGATTTTGATTTTGTAATTGAAAAAAAATTTATATCTTTAATCCTACATAAGAAGGTAATAAATACCTCTTTATCTAAAAATTCTAATGAAATAATATATGGAATATTACTCGTAGATATACATACATTCATACATCTGTATGCAGATAAATGATATTTTGAAATAATTATTTATAATTTCAATAAATAAATTTGATGATGATTATTTTTTTTTTTGCCAATACTGTATAAAATTAATTTCTTCTCATATCAAAATTCAAGATTTACTTTATATTATATAAAATATTTATTAATCTATAAAATTTCTTTAATTATTAATTTTCATTTTTTATAATAAAAATTCATACATTTGTATATGTGTATATTTGAATATTTTGTATTTATAATTATGAGTTTGTTTATCTAAACATACATACATATATGTTATTTATACTCAATACGTATTCGTATATATATACATACATATATGTACATATGTGTATTCGTGTATGTATAATGTACACCATTAAAATTCCTTCACATAGAAAATATATAATTGCATTCGACACGAAGATGCACAGTAATGTCGTTTTTAATTATATTTTCATTATGAGAGATTTTTTTTTCTTTTATATTGGAAAAAAAAAAAAAAACAAAACGAAGAAAATTCCTTTCTTTTATACAAACGGAAAAATTAACAAGAATAATAGCGCAGTATAATAATTATATACTATAACTACGAAAATATATACATACGTACATAAGATGCATTCTATGTGTAAATGATAAAAGAAAATGATAAATTGTAAAAATCAATGAAAAATAAAAACTATAATAACATAAACATCAGCAATAATAAAAACAGTTAAAATAAATTTATGCATATATGTATGTATGTATGTTATGTGTATTCTATAAAATTCCTATGGAATTTTTTTAAGGGTATGGCATCCTCAAAAGAATTTTTCATTTATATAATGCAATTGTAATTATATATATTTGCAACAATTTTGCAATACACAATTTATATATGTATGAAATGAATTTATATAATATTATATGTATACTATATACTATGTATTTTATACATATGTAGATAAAAATATATAGAAATTGTCCATATCTGCACAAACTCTGTACAGATATCTCAGATATCTTGAAATCAAAAATAACAATAATAAAGTATCAAATCATAGAATTATATCATATTGAATTACTTCATATACATATGTACATATGTATATACTGGGTATAACAAATATGTATTATATATTGCATTTACTATATATGCGTATACAGATATTCAATAGTTCAATTATATATTCTCATTACAATTATAATTGCACATTCTTATGTATCTCATGTATGCATAGATATATATCTGTATAGATATATACTTGTATTATATTTTACTATGTATATAATATAATAAATATTCCATTTAAGGATATATGGAATTTTCCCTATGGAACAATCATTTGCAAAAGTGTGTGCCTTTTAAGCTTTTTTCTTATTTTTTATTTTATTTTTTTTTATTTTTTTTTTTCAAGTTATTTGTGATATTTCAATTAAAATTGTATCTTAACCATAAATGGTATTTCTTTTACTCCCTACGGATATGTGGGAAGAAAAATCTAGTTAAACAAATATATGATGCAGTATGTTATATATGTATACATATGTATGTATCTGTAACACAATCATATATGATATACATATACATATTTATGTAGATACGTACATATGTATGTGTACATGGAATATCAGTTATTATTTTTATATAGAAAATTGTTTATTTACAGATAAATGGTATAACAATGATTTGGAAATAAACTTAACAAAAACTGTTTGTAATATACATATATACATATATACAAATATGAAATGAAAATTATATATGTATACATACATACGTATATAATTTTAACATTTATGTACTTATATGTATATTTTTTAAATAATTGCAAAAAATAAAATAAAAATAAAAAACAAAAAACAAAAAGAAATTTCATACTTTTTTGTTGTAATTGAATAAATACAATTTTAAAATATTTATTTTTTTTTTTTGCTAACAAATACAATATATGTACATGTAAATTTACATGTTATATGTGTGTTATTATATAAAATATGTAACTAACACCTTTTACTTTTATAACTAAATATGGAAATTGAATTAAAAGACAAAATCTATCGAATTTATATGATATATAAATTTTATATTTAATACATATGTATGTATGTACATAAATATGTATGTATTAGATATCAATGCTTAAAATGTAATTTATATGGATTATTATTTATTCCTTTTTGAATACATGTACATATTTATAGGCATATTTTATTAAAATCATATTGTGTACATGTATTGAAATTTTGTTTTTTTGTCTCTATTGTATTTTTTTTTTTTGGTACATTTTTAAAATGGATTTGTAATTTTATAACATATACGTACCATTATAATTATATGTGTGTGTATATGTATTGTAATAATGAATTTTTCGCATGTTCGATTTTATCATTAAAGCAATAAAGATAAAATCATTACAATAACGTATAATTGCTATTAATCAAGTAATTGATATATATATTTATTTATTTATTTTTTTTTTTTAATCAATATTAATTCATGTAAGCATTTGTATAAAAAAAAAAAAAAAAAAAAAATTTATTTTTTGATATTGCATACGAGTACATACATACGTACATAATATTTGTGTAAAAGGTACCTATGTATAGGTATATTATATTTAACCATAAACATTCGCAAATTATTATATTATTGTATATATGTACATATATTTGGATAATGAAAGTTAATATGTATAATAAAAACTAAGGATAAATAAAAAAAATTCCAAACTAGGTATATCTCTATATACCTTATTTAGAAGGTGTATAATATTGTATTTTTTTTATTTTTTATTATACACATTTATGTGGGATTATGCAGGTGCATATCTAATGATTTGTGATAGGCATGTAATATGAAGAAGAAAACATACATACATACTCGTATACTAATGTATGTATCCACATAGGTATAATTCAAAATTGTTTAAAATTTGACGATCACACGATGATGTACAGAATTTTTACATGTCACTGAAAACTCAAAAATGCATAATTTCATTGACTTAAAACTGAATGCCTTCTATTTCTCGAATATATTTAGTCAATTATTGCAAAACTAGTGAGTTTTTTTTGAATTTTTAATGTATTTCATCAGATATGCATTTTTTTTAAATTCATAATTTCTGAATGTTTTTAAATTGTACCATACCAATATATGTATAAGATCAATTGAATCCAGTATTCGTATACGATGTATCCAATAAACGTGTGTACTATATAACAATAAAATTTCACCCAATAAATATTATTTATCTAATTTTATTATAATTTTATTTGATCTGAAATGACGACAAACTTCTTTAATTTTTCTATGAATGACACAACCCAACTAAATGATAAAAAAAAAAAAAAAAAAAAAAAAATTTAAAATTTTTTAACTAGTATACATAAACATTTAGGTAGCTATGGTGAAAAAATTAAAAAAAACAAAAAAAACAAAAAACATTATTTTAGAATTTTTAATAATTTTGATTTTCTTTTTTTTTTTTTTTTTTTTTGATGAAATCAAAACAAATTTTTATATTGTAATTATGCGACTACCACCATTTTCAATTACACAATTCTGAAATAGTAGATATTTTAAATATAAGGCCAATGGCTGGTATATACTCCAAAATTCATCCGATTTTGAAGTAATACTCTTGAACCGCCATTATCAATTTGTAAGAACCAAAAAAAAAAAAAAGTCTCATTTTTTATACAGAAATAAACACCCAAAAAAAAAAAAAAAAAAAACTCTACTTACAATTTGTTAAATGAAAAAAAAACGCTGCTTTTTTTAAATTATTACATTATTATCAGATTATAATTTTATTATACATATTTTTAACAAATAATCAATAATATTATAAATTATAAATAAATATACATCTCTCCAAATTGAGCCTTGGACGAAAATACCATTTATTTGATTGATGATAAATATTAATACAATACAATTAAACACGAATGATGCCATAAATTTCATGTAATATTCAATCATTTTCAAATTTTATGTCACAGAAATTAATTAATGCTATGATTTGATAATCAAAATATTTTCAATATATAAACCTATATAAAAGAATAAAAAAAAACAAAAAACAAAAAACAAAAAAAAAATTAGTGCAAAACGATAATTGTTATAATTACGTTTATTTATTTTCACAAGTCAAATGAATTAATTTAAATGAATTTTTAAGGCACTTATCACAAAAAATATTAAATATTATAAAATATGAAATTTATATTTAAATTATAATAAAATAAAATAAATGCTAACATTTAAATTAATAAATTTTACAATAAATTTATTTTTTAATCAGACACGTACACTTTTCTTACGTATTAAAAATAAATGAATACGGGTTATAATATATTAATACATCATTAGCAAATATCAATTACAAATTAGTATGAAAATTAAAAAAAAAAAAAAAACGAAATCTTATATACAGAAATTCAAATTTTCATAGCATTCTTTTTTTGGAAAATTTTTACGAAGAAACTGCCATCCATTCAACAAATAAACATTCAAAATCATGCACATATGTACATATGTAATGTGTTGAAAAATTAAAATATATAAATTTAATTCAAATAAGCCGAAATTTCGTTACCATGGGAACCATCATTACCATCATATATGTACGAGTATATAGAAATAAAATTTAGAAGTGTTTGTTATACATTTATATGCATTATGTATGTATGTATGTACTATGTATGTTCCCAAGACCTAAATCGTAACTGAAAATAAATCAAATGACCACAAATGTAAGTTAAAGTACAATGCATGTAATGTGGATTTACTTATACGTACATATATGTATGTATGTAGATTACGGATAATGCTTATAATTAATTTTATTAATATTTTATATAATATATGTATGTACATATATGTATACGTAAATCCATAGAGATTAAGGATGTCATGAGTCATGACTCATAAGTATTAAATTCATGACATCAGATATGTATGTATAAATACATAAATACTAGGATACTAAATAAATCATAAAGGATAGGTGTCAATGTTACATACATATGTATATGTAAGTATAAGATATCTCAATAGTAAAATATCTTAAAATGATTATTTTATCCCACATTATTGTTATGTTAATATAACGCTTTATTGTTGTGTGAAAATGAATTTTATTTAATTCAATCTATGTAGGTGTGATTATCCTTTTAATACAATAACAGACAACCTTGATAATTAGAAAATTAGATATAAATCACCTTTTTATCTGTTAAATATAAACTAAATAGATAGAGAAAACAAAACAAAAAAAAAAAAAAAAAATTTATAAAAACTTTGAATAATTACAAAAAAAAAAGTTGTTATACATATTTCTTCAGATAAATAAAATCAAATGCATCTTTAAAATTAAAAAAGAAAATCATTAATATGTACATACCACAGACGTACATATATCTTATTTAGTACTTAAGTTTCCTTTTTCTATGCTTACATGTATATAGTTTTTATTTTATATTGTGTTTTCTTGAGTATACATACATACATATACATACATTCATATATGGATATGTACATATATCTACATATATGTACCAATTTATTATATGTATATGTATATACGTATGCACAATTACTCTGAATATGTACATGAGAGTATGTACACAATTAACTGCAATACAAATTTATTACTTTATTTATTTATTTTTATTTTTATTTTTTTTTGCTTTTTGTAAATTAATAAGTAGTAATAAGGAATGTATCTAATTAGCAAAATGATAATTATATTAAATCAAGACACAAATGTAAATGAAAATTAATGTTCACAATTATAAAAAGAGAACATATATATTTAAAATAAATCTAAACATAAATATAAATAATATACACACACATATACCATAGATACAATGTACATTTGTGCAATACTTGCATATACATTTCAATGAAAGTTTTTAAAAAAACGAAAAAAAACAAAAAAACAAAAAGCATAATGCATTTGTACATAAATGAATTTAAAACAGAACATTAACAACGCGGCTACAGAGTAATATGAAATAAATATTAACAAAAAAAAAATAATAATAATAATAATTTATAACAATTTATGTTTATTAAAATGTATGTATGTGTGTATACATTTTTTAACGTATTTATACATAGTACATAGATATTTTAGAGTATCTATACGAGCTAAAAAAAAAAAAAAATTCTTTCTTTACTTACAAACTAACAAAAAAAAAAGTAATAAAATAAAATAAATAAAAATAAAAATAAATAAATGAACATACAAACAGACAGAACAAACTAATAATAAATCATTTTGAAACGTGAATTTTTTTTTTTGTTTTTTTGTTACAATATGAATCAATCATGTTTTCGTTTTAAGGTATTTAATTAAAACATTGAAAATATAATAATAATTGTCAATCAATATGAGAAATGTTCATATTAATATGTACGTATATATATGTGTATATTTTATTTATATACATATATAGCATATATGTATGTATGTACATAAATTCATATATAAACACATTACATGTTTTCTACCATACTCTAGTTTAAAATATATTAACACAATGCCTACATATATATGTATGTACTCTATATTGCATGTATATACATACATATATAAATATTGCAGATACATGTAAGTAAAGAAATATAAAGTAGATTAGGTACATTATCCAGATATGTTGAGATACAAATCATTTCAATTATGATCGCATTCTTTGAAATCCGTATGCACTTTTAAGTAACTAGATTATTTTATAAAATGCCATTATTTAATAACATTCATTTAACATACAAGAATATAAAAATTTTTAGTTACATACATATATGTATGTTATATATGTTTGTTCGTATATATATACATAAAATACAATATAATTATATACAGGTATATAGTTAGTTGAGAGGAACTGAATTGAAATAAGAAGTAAGTAAATTTATGAAATAAATAAAAAATAATTGATACTAAAAATTTAATTTACTTCATAAACTGTACTATATATTACACATATACATACATAATATGTGTATATATTTATAATACAAACAGTATCTAAGGAAATAAATATACCAATTACGGCAAATAAAAGAAGAAAAAAAAAATGTATATATGTAAGTATATATAAAGTAAAAGGATATTGATAAAGTAATGAAATTATAAAAAATAAACACTTGCATATATAATATTTTCCTTTAAATAAAAACATAAAATTAAAAAAAAAAAATAAAATAAAATTAAAAATAAAAAAAAAAAACATGATAAAAATTATATGAATATTTTCATTTATATGTATTTAAAAATTATTTAAATAATAATTAAAATTTTATTTTTAATCGATTTTTTTTTTAGTTATTATACCTTGTACCAAATTGTACATAAATATTTCAAAATGTTTAAAAATGATATTCTTCTTCTTCTTCTACGGCCAGATAGTCCTATAAGGATGACCTTCGCCTCTATAAGAGAATAAGCTTCTACTGTTGTCTGTCTCAGGATATTTTCTTCCATTTCTTCATTTGCAACTTATTTAGGTCTTTTTGTACTGCATCTTACCATATCTACTTCTAAAGCATCCTTTTTGGTCTAATAATATGATATTAAAATTTGTAAAAAGAATGATGATGTAATTATAAAGTGCATATTATATACATTTGTATGTATGTAGTATGCACATTCGAAATTTTGAAAAAAAAAAAACCCCTCCTTATTTTTGATTTTATTTATTGTACACTTTTAAATGAATTAAAATAAACTTTATATTACATACATATACATACACAAGTTAATTACAAGTTCATGCACGTATATACCTTTGTATATTGTACGTAAATATCGTTAATTTCTTTTAAAAATAAATTTTCAAATACAATATATACTATAGATATACTATATGAAATATGTAGATGTAATATACTTAGGTTTATACATATGTACTCATACATATATATATGAACATAATAATATGTATTTTATTATTATTTGATACTATACATCGTTTACTTAAATTGTTATTACTTTTATTAAGTGATCGATAATAGATCGATCTATTCCGTTAATTCAACAAATATATAGCCGTTTATATTTTACATATATACATACATACATACATACATAATTGTATCATAAAGGTATGTATAACATTAACAAATAGATATTTATGTATGTAGGTACTTTATGAGCATATGTTATTATTATTATTTTTAGTATAAAAAAACAACTACATATGTAGTACATACATATACATATGTAATGTATCTATGTGTATTAAATAATATTTAAAAAAAAAAAAAAAATTTTTTTTAAATTTATATTTTAAATAAAGAACATAATATAACACCATATTATATGTTATACGAATAAATTGAGAATGCGTGTCATTTATATTAATCACCCAACATGGTGTAATAATTTGTGATTGAATATTATTATGTGTACATACATACATAATAGACAAATTACAGTAGGTATGTGGTATGTATACGATGTACAATATACGTTATATTATACACATATAAGCCTATTAAGTGAACATTAATTATCACATTTGAAAATTAAATAATTTTATTTGTTTTTTTTTTCTTCTTCTTCTCTTTTGTCTTATAAATGAACATTAACCTCCCACATATTAAAATATATACATATGTATGTGATTTTTTTAAATTTCTTGTATGCAATCTTATATAATTTTATATTATCAATATTATTTCATTCATAATATTTAAAATATGAAAAAACAAAAAAAAAAAAAACAAAAAAACAAATTTAAAATAAATAATCATTTAAAATAATTTTTTTTTAAATGATTTTACATTGCATACACATCATTTTGTTAAGTTTCAATGAATAATGATGATAACAAACTATTGATGACAATTATTTCAATGACGATATAATGACGATGATATTAATATTATGAAATAAATATTTAAATAAAATAAAATTAATTATAAGATAGTAAACATATAAGAAAATATATAATACTATTTTATGCAAAAATTATTTTCCTTTTAAAATTTATATTCTTACTTAAAGATATTATTAATACATATATCAAAAATAAAAACTAAGAAATTATAAAAACATTTAAATTGTATGTTTTGTATAGTATATACAACATTTAATGTATACACATATGAAGCAAAAAAAAAAAAAAAAAAAAATGATATATGAAAAATTTTATAGAAACGAATTTTTAAATGAATGTATCTGTCATATAATCTTGTTCACATTTCATCATCTTTATTAGAATTTAATAAAGGTATGTTCATGTACAATAAATGAAGTAGAGTCATGTGTAAAACAAAAAAAAAAAAAAAATTATATAAGATAAAATATTTGTAAAATGAAAACGATTAAATACACGAATTTGCATATTGTATTTGTCATCATCAAAAAGATACATATATCATGTTATATGTATGTTTAAGATTATATTATATAAATAATGCATTGAGATTCTGAAAAATGTAATTTACTTATATTTATCATTCTTATATGTA
Source organism: Anthrax anthrax (assembly GCA_963971155.1). NCBI lineage: Eukaryota > Metazoa > Arthropoda > Insecta > Diptera > Bombyliidae > Anthrax > Anthrax anthrax. The sequence continues at coordinate 26,785,584 of OZ020121.1, read as the reverse complement.
CCTACATACATATGTATGTCTTAAGAGCACGAACTGATTGTACATACATATGTACATGTATTTTTAACATGATGATGAATTGAATACTAGATATTCAGGATAGTAAATGATGATGATTCAGCTAAATTATGAGTGAAAAATTGTTACTACAAAGATACTTAAATCCATGGATAAAAAATTTTTTCCACTATAATATATAAAAAAAAAAATTCTTTTTTTTATCAAAAACAAGATATTAAATTTTTGCTAGAAAAATTCTTATGTATATGTACATATACGTATGTGTACATATACATATCTACTTAGGTATGTACGTTTAGAAAATGTACCTATATGTATAACTATTAAATTCTTTTACAACTTAATTGAGTTTAGATTTTATCACCATTACACTCATGTTATTTTGTCGAATTGCATTTTTCTTTGAATTTTTCTTATTTTACTTGTTGTCTATTTTTTTTTTTTTTTTCTGAAAGAATGAATGATTGATTGTAAAATTAATAAAATGCAATTATAAATTTCGTGAACTTTATTTATCAGTATTTATTTTTATTCTTTTATATTTTAATAAATGTGGACACTAAATAATTGCATTTATGTGTAAAGGTGACAAAAAATAAATGAAATAAATAATTTTTGGTTTTTTTTTTTTTTTTTTTTTGTATTCACATTTATAAATAACATGATTTATTTATTTAAAAAAAAAATTGTTTGTACCTAATAATAAATTTAATCATATATTTATCATTATCAATATTATTTTCAAAATTTTTTGTAAAAATAATATTGAAAAAGGCTCTTTTAGATACTGATGGCCCTGATTCCAAAAGTCGATTTGATCGACTATCGACTCTATGGCAATTATTGTGATCACGAGAGTCGATTTGAGTCAATATATATCGACTTAGATTAGTCGATGAGCTTTTGACAATCGCTTCTTTAAGTTGATGTTAGAGTTTGTTCCATTGTGTTGCATTTCGTAATCAAAAAACAAAAAAAGTAGAAATAAAAAAAAAAATAAATAAATAAAAAATTAAAAGAAAAAATAATTAAAAAAATAAAAGTTTTTCCTAAATTTTTCTCTTGAAATTTTTCTTTTGTAGAATTTCATTTATTTTTTTCAATTTTAAAAAACGTACTTTAAAAAACAAAAAACAACAAAAAAAAATTAAACAGCAACAACGAACAATTCATTAAATTTCTTTGAAAATTTTGTATTTTGACAGTTTAAATATTGACACGAAACCGTATTTGATATGATAACATTTTTAAGTCAAGATGATTTCAAGTTTACAGAATACGAATTTTTTATCGTCTCAAATGAAAAGTTGATTGTCATCAACCACATCGACTCTCGAAATCATGGGGACTATCGTATATGCAAACATTTAAAAATTCATAATTTATTTTATTCTTACATTTTAAAATGTTAATCATTTGTAAGAATTATTTACATTTATATTTTTATATTATATTTCGATGTTATATTATCAATTATTAATTATAAATAATATAAATTTATCAATAAAAAAGATTTATATGTATGAGTACGTACATATAAAAATATTTAATATAAATTTTTTTTTTTTTGTCCTTTTTTTTTAATGATAAACATTTATAACAAGTACATTTTTATACATTTATGAGGTTTGTGTTCACATACAGATTACCAGACATACATATGTATGTAACATAACATGCATGATATCAAATATAAAAATTATAAATTACCACATATTAGATAACTTATATGTATGGACATTTTGATCAATAATACAAATAATGATCATGCTATGATTACTTCATGAATATTGATAAGAAAATGTTGTCTTTATTCAAATGTCATCGTCTATTTGAATTAAATTACCTATAAATATGTTTTAGAATTATACAAAAATAACTTTATATACTGAATAATTAGATATAATATGTATGCAAATATTTATACATAATTACTGAAGATTCAATTATATAATTACAAAATATTTTGTTTATACTTTTATAAGTATGATAATAATTAATTTATTAGTGTTGTATTTGATATATTATATAAGTCTAAGTATCATTTTTAATTTTCAAGTACAAAATCGGTATATACATATTTTATTTTTTCATTGTTTTGTGCAGGCAATTATTTAGATATGCATATGAGTAACACCATACATATAGCGGGTGTTCCAAAGGAAAAGTTCAAAAAAATTTCTATCGTATAGTTCAGAGTGTTTCTACCAAAACAAAACAAAAAAAAAAACAAATCGTTCTAGATATATCTAATTTTATATATGTAATTTCATATACTACATATATTCCAAATTTTTCAATATCTTATATCGCAGAAATAGTGAATGTGCAATATCACAGAATGTGAAATATCACAGAAATAGTGAAAAGAAAATATGTAGAACGATGTTTTGATAGAAACATTTTAAACTATATACAACAGACCCACATTATGTGTCCTATACTCTGAGACACCCTAAATATGTACATACATACATATTTACATAATATGCTAGTAAATGAAGTAGAAGATATAAATATATATAATGTCCATTATATTTATGCGAATGTGTATGTACACATATGTATATATGTTTTCGTATTGTATATGAATTATTTGCATATACATAATATATTAAGCAACATATTTGTATGTACGTTTTTATTGTATAAAAATATTTAACATTTTATCATAATTTCTAAGAAATTAACATCCTGGAGATTGTAAGGTCATGTAATGCTCACATATGTATGTACATATGTATATGTATGTACATTCTTATATATCGTAAAAATGGTGTTTCATTTTATTATATTATATACACTGTTCTATTATTATTATTATTATCATTACTAAATATGTAAATTAACATTAAATCGCTAGATTCTCATTTATATAAAAACGCATATAGGTATGTATATGCATGTATTGTATTTCTAAAATTAAGGAATTTATATAAGTAAAAATTCATATAAATAATTATAGATGAATTTATATCTAAATATACTAGTATCTAACATACTTACTTACTTATACTAGTTATAAAATAATAAATATACAGTCAATCCTCCTAGAATACGATTAGTTCGTATCATGTTATAAAAAAAAAAAAAAAAAATTCATAATTAAAAAACAAATCAATTTAATTTATAAAATAATTTTTGGATTTTTTTTTACAACGTTGAAAAGTCATTTTAAAATACATTCAATTATATATTTTAAATTATTAGTATCCGGGTTTATTGCAATTTTTAACGTTTCACATATTATACGGAAATCGCAATTTTAAAATTATCACATTTATAGTAGGATTAATTGTTTTTGCAAAAGTAAATAAATAAAATGAAATAATATTATGTATATTTAATTACATGGTATGGTCTTATTAAACGAGTAAAATTTATACAAAAAATGTTTAAAATAAATAAATACGAAATAAAATATTTAAAAAAAAAAAAAAAAAAAAAAAAAAAAAAAAAACAGGAGTCTCACTTTTATGTTAAATATATATACAACATATATATAAAAAAGTACACATGTACATTAAATCAAACGTACATACAATGTATGTACATTCATATTTTATTTTCATGTTATTTATACACTTTTGATCATTTTTACTGATGATGCTGTGAATGGTTCATATCTTGTATCATAAATTTTAAAGATAAATTTAAATTGTATGTTACAATAATGGTATGCTGTATAGCTAGTAGCTAAGAAGCACCTGATCTTCCAACAATTTTTTATTTTATATTTACTATATATTCATCTTAGTTTTTTTTTTTTTTTTTTTTTTATTATTATTATTTTTGTTTTTGTTTTTGTTCAGTGTACATGCATATGTATTGTACATTCATATTATATGCACATAAATATATGTAGATATTATTATTAATCTATGCCCAGTTTTATTAGCAATGTAACAGGTATACATACTTTCCGGTTTTTATTTCAAATATTTTCCTGATGTGGTATGATGTATTTGAAAACTATACACAAACTATGGTTACAATAAACGGTAAGATAAAGTTAAATCATCTGTTCGTAGTTATACATATTGTTTAATTTAATTTGAAGGACAAAATATTTACCACCATGAATGAAATAATTAATGCAAAAAATTAATATAAAAACACATAAAAACAAATAAATGTAATTATTATTGTTTACTGTTTGTTATGGTTTGTTATATTGTTTATTGTTTGTTATCTAATCATTCTAATACAGATAATTTTCACTTTAAAATGATTATAAAGATACAATCATTGATACCACAAAATTGATCTCAAACACATAAACAGATAAATTTTCTGTTTGATCAACTAAAATTAATCGCAATTTATTAGAGTAATTTTCAAATCAATTGAAAATTTCTTTGCGCATGATTTGTTTGTGTATAAATAAGAATTTCCTCATATGTATGTACGTACATATATTACTCATATTTCGTTTTCGTTCGCAATTCTTATCTTGTGTATGTATTTATATCTTTTCTTTTGCGCACGTTTGCCTACTCGATAATACGAATTGTCAACTGATATGAAAATTACTATATACCTATATAGTCGATTTTTGGAACTCATATTTACGGTTAAAAAAAAGCCAAAAAAAAAAAAAAAACAAAACAAAGAAAAAAAGATCAATCATTCATCACTAAGTTATTGCTATTAATATTGTACAAACGTACATATGTATAAGTATAAGTGTAAATGTGCATAAATACAGCAATCATACACTTTGGTATATAACATAACGTATAATTGCAATTATTATTGCAAATTGAATATTTATATTCCCAAGTGAATATAGATTAAAGCTACTTCACATCAAATTTATTTAAAATAAAAATATATAATGTTAATTCATTTGAAAAATCCAAATAAAATAATACTGCATTAATATATGTATATACGTATACATAGTATATGCGATTATATTCATATAAATATAGAATTTTATACGTATATTATTATTATTGCTAATAAATACTCATCTGAAATAGGTATCGCATTATGTATGAGAAAAAAAAATTTTTTTTCTTTTTTTTTTTACTATTCGTACGTATACTCACATTTATTTTAATTAATATTACATAAATATATTATTATTATACACAATACGTAATATACATACATACATATTTATGTACGTAAGTGTAATTAAATTTTTGGCCATATATTATTGTAAATTTTCTAATAGCATGAAAATATGGCTATCTTCAATAAACGCATCACTGCCTATTTGATGCGATAGTACTCACAGCGTATCTTAATCTGAATATTGTATTAAATAGGCCAGTGATGCTGCGATATTCAGCGTATTATGATCTTAAGCTGAATATTGCATTAAATAGGCCAGTGATGCTGCGATATTCAGCGTATTATGATCTTAAGCTGAATATTGCATTAAATAGGCCCCAGTGATGCGTTTTTGAAAATAGAATATGTTATTTCAATTTATGTTTTCATACATATGTACATAAACTTATTGTAAAAAATACTCTACTATGCATCCTAAACATTTTTACATAAGCATTTAATACATGAATAAAGTTTTTTTTTTTTAATGAAATTTAATCAAAAAAAAAAAAAAAAAAAAAAAAAAAAAAAAAAAAAAAGTTTCCTTTGATTTTATATACAATACATACAAAATAGATATTATTCGATATTATCTTATCTATCACACTTTATTATAGATACATGTTAAATAACTATTAAATAAAAACATATTACAATATCTTGAAAAAAAAAACATCAAATTAAAAAAATATACACTACATATTTTGAAAATCTCGAAATTATTGTGTAGTAAACATCTAAGATATCTCATAAAAAAATATGTTTTAACAAATTAAAGTTGAAAGTCACAAAAGATACATACATTATACATACAGTTACTCCAAAAAGTCACCGCACCTTTAGCATTTTTTGTTATTATTGGCTAGTTTTTCAAAAATTAAAATTAAAATCTCTACATGTTTATATGAAACAATTTTTGGTTAGGATGTTTACTCATACATAAACAATTTACAGAAAAATTATATTATTTAAATTTATTAAATATTGAGATTGAATTTTAAATTTTGAAAAGTTTGCCAATAATAATAAAACAAGCTGAGAGTGCGGTGAATTGTTGGAGATACTGTACATGTTTTATCGTGTGCATTTTATATACATACACATACTAATACTTAAATATATATGAATGTATGAATGTTATTATATACATTTTTATATACATATACAATTTTATTTTGGATTACATACATATATACATATTTATGTAATATTTTAAGATTGCATATGAACTTTTTAGTCGATAAAAAAAAAAAAAAAAAATCTTTTCCATACATTATACAGTACTTATACGCGTTTTTGTTTAGAATTGAGCTTGTCTCTGTAAATAAATAAGTATAAATACAAAAAAAATAAAAATCACCTATGCATAGATCTAAAATTTACGATAAGACGTTGGTTGTGTTGTTATGTTCCCCGGAAGATGTTTTAGATAAGAAATGGATAGATTATGTCTCGTATTACAAGTTCAAAATGGCACTTGCTGTTTATATATATGTTTGTTTGTTTATAATAAATATATGTATAGGTATGTATAGAAATATATTTTATATAATTTTTTAAAACTTACATACAAAATTGCACTAAATTAAAAAAAAAAATAAAAAAAAAATAAATAAATAAAAGAAAAACTATTATAAGGTAAAAAAAAAAAAAAAAAAAAAAAAAAAAAAAAAAAAAAAAAAAAACCTATATATAATGAAAATGCCCTTTTGCGAAAAACAACATGTTCTTCTTATAAAATCTCAACATAATTTGATATACATATTTTATAACATAAAAATGCATAGTAGTAGATGCTTTCATGTATTTAGTAGCTATAAAGGTACAAAATTTTACCGGCATTTATATGATCGAAGATCTTCTCTGATAGGTATAGAGATATACATACATATATTATTACACATTGAGATCATCTCAAGTTTCGTCTTATCATCATCAACACGTTATAAAAATAAATAGTACATGTATTACATATTGTATGCATGTATGTATATATTATAAATAAGTCAAGTTACACACTTGCGTACATTATACATACATATATGTATGTGCCTATATATATAGTTGTGTATATTCAATTTTTATATGTTTATACGTATATGTACGCGTATACGTATACTTATATGTATATATACATAATGTATATTTATGCATTTTGATTAAGTAAATGTTATATACATATAATTTAGTTTCCACACTTACATATATCATATCTTATACTAACCGTTAATTTAAAAAAACAAAAAACAAAAAACAAAAAAAAAAATTATTCTATAAAACTAGTGGTCAATTGATATTATGGGTATTAGTTGACAGATGTCATTTAGTAACATTCTAAGTATGAATCGATGTAATTTATACGAGAATGTCATGAATTAATTTTTTTTTTTTTTTTTTGTTGTAAATATTTATTTTTACTTTATCTCATCCCTTATATATATATTTTATTTTTTTTTCTTCTAAAAATTCATTTTAATTTTTAATTTATATACCTACTTAATTTTTTTATTTATTTTTTTTTTATTTTTATTTATTTTTATATAAGACATCTCTCAACACCTGTACACATCTATGCACTTAAGATCAATAATGTAATAGTATAAATTAAAAATATAAATTAGCCGCTTATTATTTGCATATTTCTTTTTGAAATGTCGGATACTATAAAAGCTAAATGATATTAAATACATACAGATACAATGTATGGAATAAGGAATGATTATCAATATGATACTGAATGATAATATTATGTATAAGCTAAGTAAAAACAAAACAAAAAATAATAAAAAACAAAAAATAATAAAATATATATAAAAGAAATATAACAACAAAATAATAATATAAATTAAAGATAAATAATTAAAAATTTTAATGTCGTAATAAGTTAGTATAAAATTTTTATATATAAATCCATGGATATCCTGTATTAAATTTACGAGTAAACATATATTTTTTTATTCAAACTTGCATACCAAGTTGAAAATGCATTTTTTTTTTTTTTTTTTTTTTTTTTTTTTTTTTTTTTTTTATAAATATATGTATAAATATTTACATGTATTTGTTTCACAGATACAAATACACTTAAGTATTTTTATTTATTTTTTTTTTCCTTTTGTTTTTTTTTATTTTCTTTTCTTTTAATTGCAGCAGCATTTATATAACAGCAGCATCAGCTATATAATAGCTTCAGGTGGCTCCTAGAATTTATGGATCCGGTAAATAATTCGCGTGACAAATAGAGTTGAATATTAAATGCTAGTTAAAAATCCTAACATATCAAATCACGTAAGAAAACATTAAATCTATTCAACATATCTGCATTTTATTTAACATTTAATTATTGCATATTGATTTGTTGTTTTTGATCAATATAAATCTTTTGTTCATATACATATACAAATAAACTTGATTGTATATATATGTAGGTATATATTTTTGCGGTATTTGAATGTACATATACATACATATATAATGATATATATGAATATAAATAAAATGTTTATGTTTATATGCATTTCATATGTAGAAATTTTATTACACTTAGCATGAAAATAAATCGACATGACAAAGAATCAACAGACAAATATTAGACACACGATTTGCACATGCCTTGTTGATTCAAATTCAGTTTTAAGTCAATAGAAAAATGTCATTAATATATACATATATATATAGGATACATATATAGTTTATAAAATTTAAATATATATGTATATGTATTTAATATAAGCTAGAAGCAAATATTATGTACATGTACATACATATAATGCTAAAAAAAAAAAAAAAAAAAAAAAAAATTTTTTTTTTTTTTTAATTGCATTCAATATTTACTACTGTGCTATTATTTTTACTAAAGACTCAGGTATTATTTACTTTTCATTCTCTTAGTAGGGATGATATAAAATATTTTTTTTTTTTTTTTTTTTTTTTCAATTTAATCATATCTATTAATTACCTATATACTTACATACATACATTTATATTTGATTATACAAATTTGTATATATAGTATAGTATATAATATTCACAAATCTAATGGTACATATATTTTTCATTTCATACAAAATATATCAATGTATCTGAAATATCTATAATATATAATTACATACCTACATGTGTGCATTTTACACACCCACACATGTATACAATATCAAATAACTATGTATATAAGAAAAATATGCGTGCGCCCATGACAAATTGATCCTCGTGAAATCCATAATTTATGTTTTACATGGAAGCCAAAAATAAATCAATAAAATAATGCATAATTTTAAATAAAGACAAATACATTTTTATGTATTTAAAAAACAACAAAAAAAAAAAAAAAAAAAAAATTGATCTTTAGAGTAACAAAAAAAAAAAAGAAAACAAATTAAAAAATATAAATATGTACCAATACCATATTCAGATGTTTTATTCATTACTTTTGATAATGTATATACTATATAGCATTGCATACATGCAAAAATAAACAATATATAGATATTATGTATAATTTCATACATATAATAATCGCATGACAATATAATCATTAATTACTATATATATTATTGAATAATGAAATTATATATGTATAGTGATAATTAAATTTTATTATTTAAATGTACTCACATCGATTACAAATGCTAATTATTATTATGAAATATTTACCAATATTCAAAAAAAAAGAAATTTATTTGAAATTATTTTAAAGATATGCGTTTATTTAAAAAACAAAAAAAATTAAATAAATAACGAATTTTTATTGAAATAACGAATATTTCATAAATAATAAAATTAATATGACGTAGTCAGTTTATTTATTTTTTATTTTTTTTTCATTTGCACGTAATACAATAATCATCTATTATATTAATTACCAATATGTATTTAAGTAATGTAGTTATATTGTTGAATTTTACTACATGCCTACACATTCAAAATATGTACATATGTAATAATTAAAATTTTAAAATTAATCAAGATTATTACTTACAATAGAAATATCATTGTTAAATATTAAAAAAATATTAATAATATGTAATTAATTCAATTAATGACAATTTATATTATACAGCACATTTTTATGATTTTTTTATTTAATGTTTGGAATTTTCTTTTTCTTGTATTTTTATTTTATTTTCATTTTTTTTTTTTTTTTGCTCTAAATTTTCATTATAATTATAAAAATTAAATTACAATTAATATAAAATAACATAGTCGTTTTATAAACATAGTTTCGAATTCAAAACAAATAGCATATCGATCATTTTTTAAAGTTTTTTTCACGATTTAACGTACAAGCAATGAGATATCATTTAATTATGTATGTATGTCTGTATGTACAACGAAATGAAATTACTTGCAGACATATGTACATATGTAGAATTTCATTGATAAGCATTATATATACGTATAGTGCGATTATAGCGTATTTGTAATACCAATTAACACCTTATAGATTTTATAGGCATTTTGTTGTTTTAATTTTGTTTTTTTTTTTGTTTTTTCTTTAAATAATAAAACAACAATTTTATAAGGCTACAAGTTTTTTTTTTTTTTCATATGTGTATCGATGTGTGTATATATATATGAAAACTACATATGTGTATGTATAAAGAAAACTAGTATATAGTATACAATTAAAAGATTTAAAAAAAAAAAAAAAACAATTATTATTGTACTATTTGATTTATTAAATTGAATTGGAAATTATGTAATGATCAGAAGAAAGTATTACCTATATCTGCAAAATTTCTGTAAACCCGTAAAAAAATTTGTTTACATTTTTTCGTAATTTAATAAGAATAAGGCAATAAATAATGAAGAAAAAAATATTTTAGTTTGGGAAAATTAAAAATTAATTTGAGGCCAAATTCATTATACATATAATTAGACTAAATAATCAACTAAAATGCATTTTGATGAAAAAAAAAAAAAAAATTAATTGAAATCAATTTAACAAAACAAAATAATGTATTTGTTATTGATTTGATGAATTATATTTTGTGTATTTCAATTTTTCGATTTTTTAAAATTAAATCGTTTATTATATGAGAACCGGCTTTTGTTTATGTTCGGCAGATAATATTCAATTCTTGATTTAATTTATTCTTATAAATAAAGATACCTTAGTATTACTGCAAAAATCAAATCGTCATTGTATGCTGTTTAGCCATTTATTGTGATCTATATTTATACGATACGCATAGACTAATGTACATATGTATGCATGTGTAAAATCCCTCAGTAACTATATCTTAGATTTAGAAACAGTGCTATCGTTCTACTGCAATTGTAGTATTTTTACTACATTTTTGATGTCTGATACTGCAATACTGTTGTCTTGATGAAAATACTGCTTTTCAGAATTACATGAATTGAGTTTGATTGGTATTACTTTTAGTTTCAAAATGTAAATAGCGTAAAAAAAAAATTATTAATAAGTTTGAAATTCAAACTATGAATATCGCTTCCATGCGCCGCGCCGCGCCTATTTAAATAAAATTCAAGAGCCATTGTACAATACCATCCGTCTTCTCTTACGTTTAAAAGTCAACTAAATTGAATATTCTTTCTCAATAATGATTTATATTACTGACCAGTGACCAGTGACCACTGACCAGACTAGACCTATGCTATTTTCTTATTGTTATGTATACCAGACCAGTCAGACCAGTATACGTGAAACATGAAATTGAACTGGTTGAGAAATGAGAATGAAGACAAGTATAGTGTAGTGTACACTGTACAGTACAGAACTGCCAAGAATGGAACTAAATTCAATAATAAATATGAAACATCATTTATATTATAGTACTGATTACACTGGTATGCTGTGCTCTGTGCTACTTCTATGTGTACATGAAACAGGAAAGTGAACAAAACCAGTTCACTTCTCACATAGCAATACCACACAGTATTAGCATTGGAGTCTAGTATATAGTCACTACTCAAGTGCTCACTAGTCAGTTGCCTTTTGAACGTAAGGAAGGGAAGACGGGTGGTATTGTACAGTGTGAAACACTCTTATTTGAAATAATGAGAAAAGGAAAAAGACGTATATTTCTTTGAGATAAGCACTGATTAACAGACAAACTTTTGTTGTACTAATTTACACACATATATACGAAGCTGAGTTTTTTATACAGAAATTATAAAATTTTATATTTAATTAAGAATTTTGTTTACAATAAAAATCAAAAAAGAAAATTGCTTTTTTTTTTAAAGAGAAATATCAAAAATTCAAATAAAAGTATCTAAAAAAAATTTAAGGACTATTTTAATAAGAAAAATTAATTTGAAACGGATTTTTTTCGAACGTTAAGTTTTAAAAAACGACAACACTATTTAGAAAAACAATCTACTATCACATCATTCGGTCTGCCCTACAGGGCTGTAAACAATCTTTGTCGCACTTTATTCAAGTAGTACAAAGAATTGTTCTATAGACATAAACATACATTCTAGATAAATAATACACATATGTATATAGATATGTGTACTTTACACACATATAGCATATGTACATAAAATGTACGTAATTTACACATATGTACATATGTATATGTAAGTATGTTTTTAAAATATAACCGTACATATATATATGATTATATATTTTTAAAATATGCTGAATAAAAATCAATCCATAAATATTTATATATATGTATGTACATATAACATATTAGAACATGCATTAAATACAGACGGGTATTATAGTGTACTTTAGCTTTTCACGTATGTATCTCAAGTTTTTCCTGTTTTCCTGTTTTTTGATGATGATGCTGATAATGCTATCGGTGATGGCTTCTAGGTCGCCTGGTCTAGTTACTAAGAAAGCCCTAGGCAAATATATATATACATACATACATACATACATACATATAATATACTTTTAATAAAGATTCCAATTAATTCTGATCGTATGCATGACGCAGACCACCGGGTCGAATCTTGTTTTCTTCATGTAACCACTACATATATAGTCAAGAGTTCAGTGACCAATGCATATATTATTCTGCCTACTGTTATTTGCTGTACAATCTAAGATACAAGTTATTGATATTTTAATCACTCATACATTCATAATTTCAAAAAAACTTTTTTTTTTTTTTTTTTTTTTTTTTTAAATGTAATAGAGCATCATACAATAGCTAAATATGAAAATATTAATAATATACCAATATAAACAATTTATTTGCAAATTTTTAATAACACAACAATATTTATATACGCATTATATACATATGTATGTATGTGTGCATATAAATAAAAACAATTATGTACATTAAAAGAATTTCAATTCAATAAATTCTTCAATCTTATATGTTATAATATCCCTTATATACACACACATTCATTGAAAACAATTTTTCAATTGAAATTTACCTGATTTACTTTCTATATACAATTTTCAATCTGATTATCATATATAAAATGCTTGTAAATCTACAGGGAGCTAAATTATGGCACAGGGCATCATTGATGTTGATCTCTTGAGTTTCAGATTAATCTTTATAAAAAAAAAAAAAATATAAAAAAAAAACAATTACAACACACGTTATGTATACATACATGATGCTTAGTAGACAAATTAAGTTTCACAAATGGTTCTAGATAATTGAATTTATATCTTGACCTAATTGAGGTTTTATTACCTTGTTGATTGGTCATCATTATATACATATGTATGTATATGAATCTTCAGGAATCGTTTATCACAGCAAAGTTATGCGATAATGATTTTAATTTACTTGATAAATGTTTGCTATCATTACAATTTATTTTTTGGATTTTTTTTTTTTTTTGTTTTTTTTTTTCTGAAATTTAACATAAAGGTGACAATAAATTTTTGATTTCATCATTATTATATATAGAGTATCTATACATAAAATTAATGGTACGCGTATTAATTTTAACAATCAAAAAAAAAAAAAAAAAAAAAAAACGTTCATAATATATGGTTACAATAGCACATATGTATCTGATTCGTACACATACATCTGCACATATAAATATTTTTATCAAGATATTCGTATTTTGGTTTTTATTGTTGTTGAAACCTAATGAATGCTGACCTCAAATTTTGGCAATTTGTATTTGTTAAAATTGATACTTGACCACTTTTTATTGTCATTATAAATGTTCTGCTTATTATTATTATTATTATTATTATATATCGTGACCAAATTTTATTGGAATGGTGTCGAATAATTGATTATGACGTTGTGTAGTGTCGTATTTAATTTTTTAACATAAAATACCCGTAACCGTAATAAAAAAAAAAACAAAAAAATGAAATAATTTTTCCTTTTTGTTTTTGATTTTACTTTACTTTTTTTTTTTGAAATACATGTGTATATGTATGTATTATAAAATATGATTCGATTTCAATCATACATACATACATGACATGTAAAAATTCTCCAATATATTATATATACTCGTATGTACATATATTGCATATTGCATATATGTTGTATATAATACATACATATAGATTTTGTTACAGTTTATCATATATGTATGTATTTGTGCATATCATAACAACCATATTAAAAATTTTACATATTTCAAAATTTAGACAACATTTCTACACATTATATTTCGATATTACCTCTGGTACTTGAACATAATTTTAAAGTAAGTCTGTTACATATTCTGTTTTTTTTTTTTTTTTTTACCAATTAGAGCAATCTTTAGGAACGTGTCGAGCTTCTGTCTTTTATGCACTATCAGCAAATCAATCTCAGACATTTAAAAAACATGCAAGTATGAATTTTTTTTTTTTTTTTTCGTAGAAACAGAAATACATATGAGCTGTTTTTTTTTTTTTTTGAAAGTGGTATAAGTCTAAAATAATCGAAATCTGATTTTAAATATCAATCACCTTAGATAAGTACAAACTTCATTATCCTAGAAGATTTTATAAGAAAAAATTACAAATTTATGCACTTTATAGAGATCAAAGTTTTTCACTTTTCTGTTGAGATTAGTAGGGAATGTAAATGTAAAACATAAAATATCTCGGAATTTAAAAAATTGACTTATACCACTTTCAAAAAAAAAAAAAAAAACAAAACAGCTCATATGTAGATATACAGTACATACATACATGTATAAATGTACATACATGTGTGTATATGTATATGCATATGTGGTCATAAAAATAAGAGTAATGTAAAGTATAAAGTAAGTAATAGAACTTAATAAAAATCATATATGCGTACACCATACATAAATTATACTTACCAATGGATGAACAGTTTTATATCATAAAAAAAAGCATATATAGGTACATTTTTTTTTTTTACAATCAAATACAATACAAATACAATTACATACAGATACGTCTATGTAACGACAATTGTATATTTTATCGAACGTTCAATATGTTAAAAACATGAATACATGTATGAATATATTATTATGAAAATTGTAACCATTACTATGTATATGTTTTATATTAAAAAAAAAAAAAAAAAAAAAAAAAAAAAAAAAAATTACATAAAGTTACCATTTTACATTTCACATAGAGTTTGTTATCTAATTCACCAATCACAAATATGCCAAAACATTGAATAATAGAGTACCAATTTGACTTTACCTTTTGATACTTGTCAGTGTTATGTGTATAATTTTATGCATGAGCTCTGTATTGTACGTACATATATAAATAAATGAAAATGTACATGCATATTAATATTACGTAATATTACATGTCTAGTAGTCTTTCAATATATATACACATACATGTACATTTTGTAGATATACTTTAAAAATTTTGATATGAGAAAATATTCATACATATGTACATCATACACTCATATCAATTAAACATATGTCAGGCTATATTTTGATGTACATGAAAATCAATTAAAATTGGATTCCCTCAATATGAAAATTGAAAAAAGGATATTTATTATTCTTAGGCATTATATAAATGAATTTATTAATTGTAATGTGTTAAAAAAAATTTTATCATAAACATTTTCACTCAATTAAAATAAATTTCATGATTTTACCACTATACATATATATGTAAACAATTTTCCAAAACACCATAAATATAGGTACCTACATATATAAAATGAAAATATTCGAGTATTTAGATTTTAATTTAATTAAATTGTAAATTGAACTAAATTTGTGCAATTACATACATATGTACAGTATGTATGATACTATGCAAAGTATATATGGTAAATATATTTAATCTATATTAGGTATAAATATCTATTTTAAATGGTAATGTAGGAGTAAAGCATAAAAATTTAAAAAAAAAAAAAAAAATACTGTAAAAAATCAAATAATGTATTCTATACATAAAAAAATAAAATTAAATTAAATTTAAGTTTAAAAAATAAAAAAAAAAACATACATAGGTACATAAATGAATATGTAATGTAAAATTAAAAAAAACAAAAAAAAAAAAAAAAATTCATTTAAAATTTTTATTTAAATTCTTTTCTCGTTTTATAGTATATCGATTTTATGGATTTCAAGTAAAACAAGCGATAAATCAATTAAATAATTAACTTACGAATTGTTTTAATTAATTGATTTTAAATACATATAAAATATTGTTTTTGTATATAGATACAAGAAACTAAATACGTGTTAAATAAACTCTTTGTTTTTTTTTTTTTTATTTTTAATTATTTTCATTTATATTTAATGTTATTTAGTTTTTTGTTTGTATGCCTATAGGTACGTGCATATTAGGTACAAAAAATAAAAAAAATAAAAAAAAAATAAAAAAAAAATAAAAAAATTCCAATCACATTCGTACACACAAAAATGCACCCAAATAAACTGATTGTATGATTTTGTTCAAATGGATATATGTATACTTAACTACTAGTACATTGTATATTGTATACAATTAGACTTTTTTTATTGATTGCAATCAATGATAATATTATTGTATAATACACATTCATACATATATGCTTGTATACATAAAAATATCTAACATTTACAAATCTACATACATATGTATGTTGCATATTCCGTACATGTATGTATACTAAATAATATGTTAACATATAAAATTTATGAGAAGATTACGACAATATATTTGTGCATTTTGTGTATACTTTTCTTTTACCATTTAATTTCATTTGTATGTTATTATATTACTTGGGATTCAAGTTATTCATTCCATTTTAAAAACGAAACAAAAAAGTCTTTAATGTTAATTAATTTGTTTTTGTTGCTGTTGTTGTTGTTTTTTATTTGGCATAATTAATTCGATCAATTAGCATTATTTGTTGAATTTTTTTTTTTTTTTTGTTTTTTTTTTTGTTTTTTTGCTAATTGTTAAAGGTATACAATTTATTGTTAGCATAAAAACAGAATATTGGTATATACAATTTAAATGAGAAATCAATATGCGTTTTACGTGTTTAAATAAAAAAAAAAAAAGTCTTTTAACCTATAAAGTGAAATAAGTAATTATTACTATACTCATATAATTTCTTACAAATTTGTAATGTAATGTAAAAAAAAAAAAATACATTTAAAAATAATTAAATGAATTAAAATACATATACAAATGAAATTTTATATGGTACGTTAAATTTCTTATATTCCATAGTCATAAACAATTAAAATATAAAATGAAAATCTCTTATATATTCATAAGTTGTTCATAATTCATAAGAAAAGTGCAATTTTCAATTTGATAAAATTCAAAATACATTTAATATACGTAATATTTAGGGAATCGAAAAACTCATCGTAATCAGGCCCTAGCTTAATATCGAGGTGTTTCGCCAAAGGAAGAAGAAGATATAGGGAATCAATAATGAAAAAAAAAAAAAATACACTAAGGTAATGCAAATAATTTTTTGTTATAATTTAAAAAAAAAAAAACAAACAAACAACAACATCCATTAAGGGCACACAATTTTCAAATATCTATACTGTGTTCTTTTAAGATAGGCACATGTTAAATCATACAACTTAAAAATTTATATTTATGAATTAAGTTTGCTCCCGGTGTTATTGTTGTTGTTTTCTTTTATAAAACTCAGTAAATTATCAATCTGGTATAAACTGACGTGAACAGAGAAAAAAAAAGACAAATTTATACAAATTAAATGGAAAAGATGAATAAGAAGAAAAGCATCACTAACAACAACAACAAGAAGTGCCTATGTTTTAAAAAACGAAATATAGATCACTTTAAAGTACAAAATTAATGAAATATATGTATGTACATATACAATATATCTATACGAATATAATTTAAAAAAAAATAAAATAAAAATCATTCTTAAATGCTACCACAAAGAATTTCAATATTTTTATCTAATCTTGAAAACAACAAATTAACATGAACATTTCAATTTGAATTTTCTCATTAAATATAAAATACATAAATAGATATATTTTATATATTATGCGAATATTTTATTCAGTATTTAATCGTGATATTAATTTAATGTACATACAATTATATTGGTAATTTCAATATTAAACTGAAACTGAGAAGAAAAAACAAAAAAAATAAATAAATAAATAATAACAACCAATCTGATATCAAATATATTTTGTAAAATTTAATTAATTTCTCTTGTTCAAGATTTGATATAAATATACGCATACATACATGCATAATTCGTTATGTGTACATTACACACGTATACGCGTTTAATTTTATTATTCTTGATTAACATTTTTTTTTTTTTTTTTGTTTTTCCTTCCGATGTAATATTTAACAATTTTTCAATTTCAATAATAAGAAAAAAAAAAAAAATTGCACCTTTAATACAAAAAATAAAATTGCATGTCTATTTATGTATGTCTCCGTAAGTGCCTTCAATTATACATACATACGCATAAATGTATGTACATATATGCATAATATTTATAACCATAAATCTTTTTCAAAGATTGAAAATTTTATTTAAAATTCGTTAAATTTAATCAAAAATCCATTAATAATTTTCACACTTGTATGAAAATCATTTGAATAATTACATCCAAATAAATATCAATGTAATTATATATACATACATATATGTACATAACATATTTGTATTTTTATAATGTACAATCTACATAGTATATATATATAGCTATAAATTACTTTAATATAAAGTATTTATACATATGTATATTTAAAATTTGTTTTTACCACATTATTTGCATGTGTTTTATTTATTTATTTTTTTTTTATATATTGAAAATTTCAAATTAAAGAAATGAAATGGTAAATTATAAATTAATGTGCTTGTATAAATTATAAATATAAAAATAATATGTATGTAATATTTAAAATCTTATAAAACATGCATACATACATAGACTTATGTCAAAGAAAGCGTTGGAAGATGTTCTTTTTAAACCCATTAAGACACTATCAATTCCTTGCTATCAGTTCACTTCATTTTAAAATGTTTATTTATTTATGTTTGTGTTCAATGTTAACTCTAGCCCTTCCCCCCCTCCCCATTTTTCCCCCCTCAGAAAGAAGTAAAAAAAAAAGAAATGGAAAGAAGAAAAAAAAAATTTTTTTTAGACAAATTAAGAAAATGCAACAACTGTAAAATAAATATGCAAACATATTTTATAGTATAAAATACTCTATCAAATAGAGTAAAGTAACATAATCATCATCATCATCATCATCATCATCATCGTAGTTGATGTCGTCGTCGTCGTCATTTATTACATAGTGAATTTACTGCTGGATTCTGCATGACTATAATAATATATTCTTTCTATAAAATCTCATGTACATATCTATATCACATATGGGAAAAAAAAAAAAAAAAGTCTCATGTATAAATCCTGTTCATGAGGATTTTATTATACATACTATTTTACCTCCTATATACACATTTGTATTTACAATATGTATATGGGACATAAGTAGTGCAATAATTTAATAATATTAAACATAAATACCAGATATACATATAATTTAATAGAATTTATACATTATTATAGTGCACTAGAACATGTATCTTTCATTTGTATAATATAAAATATATTTTTAATACACATTTATATTGCATCAATTTATAAATTTAGAGATACACATATACATATATGTACATATGAATGTATACATTAAAATAAAAATAAAAAAAATTTATATAAATGTATGTATGTACAATCATGAAATGGACACATTTAGACAGATTAACATTTCAATGAAATAATCATTTTAGATGCACACAATATACTCGTATAAGAATAAATATTAGTACATATGTATATGTACTATGTATATAAATTGTAATATAAAACCCAGTCATAGATAAAATATAGCAAAATTGTATACCTAGATATACAACAAATTTTTTTTATATTAACTTTATGGGATGAATCATTTTTAATATTATATTTTAGAATATTTATGTAAAAAATTTTGTATGTATGTATGATCGTGATGCATAATATATAAATATGCCATTATATACGAGTACATGAAAAAAGATATAAATGCAATTTTTTGTAAAGTTTTAATTTTGTTGTTGTAACTGATTTTCATATTGTAGATGATTTGAAATGAAAGAAAAAAACATTTTCTTAATTTTTTTTTTTTTTTTTTTAATTTAATTTTGTTTTCATCATCATATTTAAGACATTACTTACATATGAATTAAATATGTATGTTCATTTGTAGATACATTACATATACATATATTTATTATGCTTATCTATATAGTAAATGTAAAGTGTATATTCAATTTTTAAATGTACTTCTTTTATATCTGTTAAATCTCATTTTAATATTATACCTTTAATATAAAAATTTCCATTTACTTTACTTACTTTCAATGTAAGTTTCAAATGATTGACCATCATTTTGATTATATACACCTACCTATTAAAATTCTACATATATACTCCATATCATATATACTATACAATATATTAAATTACAATAAAAATATACACATATGAACATATTCAAGCATGCATATATATTCAAGCATTAATGCATCAATGGAATAAAAAAATAAAAAATAAAATAAAAATATTATTTGTATATTCTACCACCATGGTCAATATCATCATCATCATTATCATCGTGGTCATCATCATTAGATGTTCCTTGGATTATTGTCATAATCACTAGTTATTGCAGGGATATCTTATTTTGTAAATGACAACTATATAGCAAATGTTTAATTGCATGCATATAGTGTACATACGTACACAAATATATGTACATATGTACATATCATGTACATTATGTACTATATACATACATATGTATGTATGTTTAAAAGATAAAATTGTAGAAATGGTAAAATTCAAAAAGACAAGTTGAATATTTGACATTAAAATTAAATAAAAAAACATTAAATATGGAATGAATAAAATTATATTATAGTGTATACGATCTAGATGCATACATAGACAATATAATGTACATATGTATGTGAATAAAAAAAAAAAAAAAAACACAAATATATTATTAAAGTCGAATTGTATAGTTTTATAGTAATGAAAAATATATTATTTGTAACATTTTATTAACTTCATGCACATATAAATTTTTATGTACCTGTACGTACAAACACACGTATGCATTAACCGATATATGTATATGTACAATGCATAAATTTATTTTATTTTATTTATTTACCTTTTTTTTTTTTATTTATACAAAATATGGAGTAGAACAGGATATGCAATCGACTATATATATATATATTTTTTTTTTTGTTTTTTTTTTGTTCATTAATTATGGTATTCATATACATATGTACATAATGTACATTTATTTTGTTATTCCAATACGCTTATTTAATGTATTAAAATGCATTTCCGTTCGTTGAAATTGACATTTATGGTGTGCTTTACATTTGAAAATTCATTACTTAACTGCAATAATGATCAATACATTTATAATATATACATATGTATGTACACGAGCACCTGTAATAATATATTGTAATACGAGTACTTACATATAATAATAAATGTAGATATTTTGCGCTATTAATTTATAAATATATACATACATATATAATTCTTATTATTTTTTTATATTTTAATATAAATAAGACGATCAAAGTTGGTATTATTAATAAATAAATCAATTGTATAATTAGGTATACGTACTTTTTGTGTATACATATGTATGTATATATAAATAAATACACATTTGTTTTTATGTTAATTTTTATGTAATGTTCTTCTTCCTTTGGTGCAACAGATCGATATGAGCCAGGGCCTAATCAACATTACGATGATTTTTCAAGTTTGATTCTATCATACGTGCATCTACAATTTAATGTGGGTTGCGAACCACTGATTTTGTTTGAGAAGTACAGATATATTGTAATGTTCATTTATATTTAAAAAAAAAAAAAAATTTTTTTTTTTTCTTTCTTTTTTTTATAAAGGTAATTTTTACTTGATAAATTTTCCATTTTATTTATATTTTTAGTATTCACATTAAATTTTATTTTGCAAATATCTTAAATGTTTTACCTAATTTATATTGTTATGTTAATTATATGCACATAAAAATATATTGAAACAAATTAAAATGTGTTTCATATTACATGGCTCTATATATAGTGATTAAAAAAAAAAAAAAATACATATTTTATCATGCCAACAATATAGATTTTTACTATTTTACAATTTAAATTAATCATTTAAACGAATAAAAGAAAATTTTATATACATATATATAAATATATGTACATTTTAGAAATATCTTAAAATATATTTTTATGTATTGCAAATGATAATACGTTTGTATATTGCATGTATATACATGCTTTAGATATAATTATAAAATGCACATAAATATATGTATATTATTTTTTTGAATAGAAAATAACGAATTAAAGTTGTTGATCTGAATACCTTCGTATAGATATCTTGAGTGAGTGAGTAAAAATTTTTCTAAATTCTTGTGATGACCAAAATCTAGTGGCCATACCAACGTAAATTATAGCCCCAGATACTATATTAACTTCGTTATTACTTCGATATCTTGAAGTTAAATCGATATCTTGCAGTCATTAATTTTGCTCTAGCAGTAAGTTCTAAAAGTGCACTCCATTGTTATTCATCATTATTTTTTTTTTTTTTTTGTAATGAAATTTCCTAACAAATCGATTCTTATCTAATACGAATTGTATGTATGTATGTACATATTTATATTTATCAATAACTATAAGTTTGCATAGTTAACTTATTTAAAATATCGAAAAATTCTATTTCATACTCATAATTTCATATGAATATAATTCATACATAAGTATGTACATATGTATTCATATATTTTTAAATAATCTATATTATATACTATATGTACATATGTACATAAGTTCAATTTAAATATAAGCGTGCGAGCCACATCTTTCATCGAATTAATATCTCTGTCTTTGGGGCTTCCTTTCTATTTTCATCATAATATGTTTTATTCCTTTTAATCTACCTTGATTACTTTGATTATTTTACCCTAAAGTTATATTCGTTATTACACGTATAAAATTGCTATGAAATATAACAGATACACCAATTCAATTTAATAGATAAGATAAATGAATACCACCAATTGGTTTAACATGAATACATAATATAAATAGTGCATTGAATTTATTATACAATTTATTATTATTATTATTTTTGTTTAATATATAGACATTTTTTATTTAACATATGTATATGTACATATACACTTGCGCATATATGCAATTATATCTACACACACTTCAATACGCATGTAAATGAAAAAATGAAAAAAAAAAATGAAAAAAAAATTAAATAGTTGAGTGATATATTGCTTTGAATTGTGGTCAATGGTCATTTTGTGTGGGTTGTTGCAAAAAAAAAAAAAAAAAAAATTTTAAATATAAATTATCGATTCCGATTTACCAAATGACTGTCAAAGGAAGTGGAATTTGTTGTCCGACAATAAGATATGTGATCATGTAAAATGTCATGTACCCCAGGAGATATATAATTTTACTATCATCTATAAAATATTTTAAATAAATGCGTATCTTTGCAATTAAATAGGTAAAATTAAGTATATATACAATATAATATAATCTCATATATGTAGATATGTTTGAATGTATATACACATGTATGCACATATTGAGTTTCATTATAATTCAAAATATTGAATTGTAATTCGATCGATATTGATAGTTATTATCTATACATGCGAATATATTGTACATATTAAAAATATATCTACTCGCATGCATTAATTCATACATACATATGTTTATGTACATATTTCCTTTCATATTCATTATACGTATATTAGCATTAATCGCTCCAGGAAGTCACCAATACACCAATATTGTATATCGTCAATGCACTATACATATAGAAAAAAATGTATATGATCTTACACACATGTATGCACATTCTATTATATATATTTTTAATTTAAAATTATATATGTAGTTCTCAAATATATTATGTATACATATAGTAATAGTGAAACATACACACATATGCACATCATTAGATTTAAAAATGATGAAAAATAAAAATAAATGTGTATCTATCTATATATTATGCACATATGTATATATGTATGTACATAATTATACATTCAATGATTACAATAAAAAAATTATTATTTATTAGAGTATTAATTAAAAAAAAAAATACTTATGTACATACATAATATATTTTATAAGTGCATATAGTATACATACACGTATGTGAAATATTTATATACATATTTTTTTTTTTTTATTCATACCTATTATAATATTATTTTTTATACCTTATACATATATATATTATTTTTTTTATTTACATATGTACATGTATAAATGTACATACATACATACATACATATGTGTATGCATATGAAAACAATAAAATGCAAATATTAATTTCAATTTATTTAAATATACATACATACATATGTATATGACAATTTCCATAAAGAAAATAATTTATTGGCACATTTCTCTTTGATGAGATGTGAAAATTAAGTTTGAAAATATAAAAAAAAAAAAAATCAAAAACAAAATAAAAAAGCAAAATAAAATTATCCTGTTAATTAAAACTACTGAAAAATACAGAAAAATTTATTCACATTTTAACACAGTAAACTTTCAAGTTATTTTTAATTACTTTACGTTAATGTACATACATACATGCATACATTATATTATGTACATAGATGTATAGGTACATATACATATGTATGTGTACATATGTATGTAAGTATCTTCAACTTTTTTTTTTTTTTTTGTTTTTTTTTAATTACATACAGTATAACAGGTATACAGTATAATTTTCAATTAAAATAAAATAAGATAATTGTAAAATTTGTTCTTATTTTTTCACACTGTATACATACATACATCATATAACGTTAATATATGTACTGATTGTATGATAAAAATGTTGTAGGTTTTTTTGGAAATAACGTTAATTACAATTTCATTATTGTTTATTTGTGTGTTAATTTGAAAAAAAAAGAAAAAAACAAAAAACAAAAAAAAATATACATTACATGAAAACAAAAAAAAAAAAACAAATGAATAAAGTTACGAATACATGCATTTATTCTGTCTTTTTAGGATTAATCATTACACTCCTTGTATCTTGTAATCACAAAAAAAATCACTTGTAACAAAATCACAACTAAGCAAGGTAGGTAGGTATATTTAAAATCAAAGCTAACAACAACAACAACAAAACAATAATTAAATTTATACATAATCTGGATTAAAAAAAAAACTAAAAGCATTAAAAAAAAAATACTCTTGTTATGTACCTCCCACTTTTATATTTTGTAAAATAATTTTAATTACCAATCACATAAGCAGATACGTATATAAATACAGATACGTGTATGCAGATACGTGTACATATACGTAAATAAATATATATAATATACTGGTACATATATACAAATGTACATACTCGTACATATACCTTTTATATAGTGTACATTACTATATCTAGATGTGTATATGAGCCTGAAATTTATATATGTATGTAAGTATGGGTTAGTAACCGCCAATGTGTAGAGTGTGGACATTCAATAAATTAAACAGTATTTTAATTGTAAATTGTAAAATGTAATTTACCTTTTTTTTTTTGTTTTTTTTCTTACTTTTGTTAATTAATTGTTCACATTTTGTCTTTTTTTTTTTTTTAATATAAATGTGCTTAATAAGCCAAATTAAAAAAAAAAAAAAAAGGAAAATTTATAGGAAATTAAAACTGTAAAAGGGAAAATTGTTAAAACAATTTTTTTTTTTTAATATTTTTATTTTATTTTTTTTTTTTTATCACGTATTATTATGTACCAAATTTTGTCATTATATTGTAATAATAAGAATATTTTATTGAAAATTCTATATACATGCACATTTCTTATGCACTAACTAATTCAAGGTATGTACGTGAGAATGCAATATAATAAATTCAATTGCAAGGTTGAATTTAATTTTACATTATTATCATCATTTCAAAATTATCTTACTATTATAATAAACCTATATTATACGTGCCATGCATACATATACATATGTACATATATATATGTAATTACATATGCACACGTACATACATAGATATTATAATATTTGTTGTGGGTGAACTATGATGTTCGTAATGTGATAGGTACATAACAGAACAAGATAAAGATCTGTTGTTATTTTATTTTACATGTTTAAGATATTGATTGCGTGTAGGAATTTGTACACTCTAATATATTTAATATTATACCTACATATGATATGTACATGCTCTATAATAGAAAATGTTTCAAATGTATATATAATATTTAGTATATAATATGTACATGTGTGTACTGTATCTTTTACATATGCTTTTACCACAATTATGTATAGGGTGTTAAAATATTTTACTAAAAAGAAAAAAAAAACTTATTTAAAAACCAAAATAAGGACAATTAAATATTAAATATGTATTTTTGAAAAAAAAAAACAAAAACAAAAAAAAATTTTTTCAATTATTACTGAACATTTTTTTTTTTTTTTTTTAAATTTTATTTGAATTTTAAATTTATTAATTAAAAATATATATTTATATAAATAATAAATCATTAACATGAGCCCTGTTAATTTATCACATTACATTACATATATACACACATCTTGTTAAAGAAAAATATGATAAATTGATATTTTAAAATTAAATGAAAATAAATTTCACCCATAAATCTGTATATATAAACATACATATGTTGATTATTATTCGAAAATATTCATATACTTATACAATTTAAACATATATTATATATTTTTACACACATACATACAAGGATATACATATAATATAATATATGCAAATAATGCATGTAAATATGTAAACAATTTAAAGTACATATAAATAAATTAAATAAATTGGCTAACATTACAGGTCATGTTTTTCTATCATTTTTGAATAGAAATATACATATATGTATGTGCTTATATGTATATGTATGAAAAATTCATGTTTATGAACTTTTAAGGATGCGTACATACAATACATACATACATACATAAAATAACATAAAGCATTGTATTTCAAGACATGATTCCATAGTAAAAATTTTCTATTGAAATTATTTATCATTAGAAATAAAATGAATACGTATGTACGTATATTATTTATTATAACACCTAGATTTTGTGTTATTTTATTTATTTATTTTTTTTTAAATATAAATGCAAATTCTATATAGAAATGGTAAAATGATTATGCATTCATGATTCATGTCTTCAATATACCCGTGAGTTC
This sequence comes from Anthrax anthrax, assembly GCA_963971155.1. Lineage (NCBI taxonomy): Eukaryota > Metazoa > Arthropoda > Insecta > Diptera > Bombyliidae > Anthrax > Anthrax anthrax. The sequence continues at coordinate 26,757,807 of OZ020121.1, read as the reverse complement.
AGTAACGTCAAATAAATACTGTATTGATGCGATATCAATACTTTTTTGATACAATTATGATACAGATTATTGGATAGATTGTATCCAATGCGTATACTTTTTTTTTTTTGGACGTTTAGAAATGATATTTCATTGCAACAAATTTCAGTATTCAGAACAAAAATTGACAAAATCTAATTATTAACTCATAAAGCTATAATAATATGTAGATTAACAATAGTTAACATGTTCATGCATTTACAAAATTTTGGATGCTTTTTTTTACTTAACTGAGGCATAAAATTTACGTAAAACCGATGCGTTTCGAAACTTTTGACAATGCATCTGTTTTAGTCTTAGACATTTTATAGAATTTATTGCATTGTATGAATACGGTATTAATGCGTTTCTGAACTCATGGATATTTTATGCATTTATTAAATTATAATAGTATACAATATATTGTAATGTATATTCTATTGTAAATGAAACATGTTAAATATTAAAAACAAAAATATAAAAAAAAAAAAAAAAGAAGATAAAATAAAATGTCACATAAAAGTGTGTAAGTACCTATATAGACGTATGTATGTACATCAGATATACAATAGCATGCAGTTATGTGTATTCATATGTACAAAAAATGAAAAAATAAAATGTTCAATTGTAAACATGATGTGAAATTTTTAAATAACAATATCATGTACTTTGAATTGGATTTTATGGATTTTATAAAATAGCATAGATACCAAATGTTTAATATGCAAGTATATTATATATTTGCATTTTTTTATAAATTATTATGTATCGTATATGTTATGAATAATTTACAAAATGAATAAAAAAAATCTTAAAAAAAAAAAAATACCAAATTTTAGACTATATGCAAAAAACAAAAAAAAAAAAATTAACGTACCATTTTCTCTGGTTAATTACATACATATTATACGTAATATAAAAATTTGAATATTTTTTTGAAAAATCAAAACCAAAAAAAAAATGTATATTGTGAAAATTTCTTGTTTCAGTATAAAAAAGATACATCACATTCGTAACTATACAGTTAGTTCAGTAAATCAATCATCCTTTCATTGAATTTATCTCTTTTGACAAAGAAAATTATAGTTGTGACAAATTAATTGGGTATACAATACAATATGAAATCATAATTACGCCATACAATATACATACATATGTATGTATATGTATATAGGTATAACATTATTGATGTATTATGTATGCAATTTTAAAATTTTATATCCTCAAGGTATTTATAAATATAACATAGGTGCAAATTAGGTATACTATAAATTTTTTAACATATATATATATGTACATGTATACATAAAGTATATAATATTTATGATGGATATATGCGAGATAAATAATGTAATATGTTTATACATATTTACTTACATAGTTATAAATTATAAGATATGATATCTTTCATATAACATGTACACATATGTAAATACAGTATAGCGAACAAATCACCGTACTCTCAGCATTTTTTTTTTTTTATTATTAATATTGGCTATAATTTTTCGAAAATTCAAATTCAATCTTAATATTTGAAAAAATTTTAATTAATATTATTTTTCTGTAAATTGTTTATGAATGAGATCAAACATCTTAACCATAAGAATTGGTTCATATATATAAACATATTGAGATTTTTAATTTTAATTTTTGAAAAATTATTCAATAATAAATAAAAAATGCTGATGGTGTGCGATGACTTTTTTGTGAAACTGTACATATGTATGTATGTATATTTAACGGTTATTAAATTGCAAATATGAATTTACCTACTTTGAGCGTCATTTATGATCGTTTTTTATTTGAAATTTTTTCAACATCATTTCCAAATACAAATTTTTATAAAAATTACTGAAATTACATTATCACATTCATTGTCATCATGATTTTATAACTATCATCATCATCATTATCATCGTCATAGTTGTTTGAGAAATCAATTTTTGTTTTTTTTTACATTTTCACTTTTCTGTTTTTTTGTTTTGTTTTTTTTTTTAATGTAATGTATACTCAAAAAAAGAAAAATAATTTTGTTTTGAAATTTTTCCTTTGCTTTTATTTTTTGCAATATTAAAGTATGTGTATGTGTTTATAACCTGTATCTTAATAAATAAAAAAAAAAAAGCCTATCGTTTTGTTTTTTTTTTTTTTTTAATTTTTTTGATTTTTTGATTTCTTTTTAAATAGCACCAGAAAAACGAAAAAAAAAATTACATACAATTCGCACTATGTATTTTTTGTAGAATTATCTGGAATATTATTATATATATAATCGTAAATTCAAAAATTTTTTACTCATGTAAAATATGATCATCATTGTGCATTGATTATGTTTCTTACTTTCGTCATTTTATTTTTATCTTTTTTTTTTTTTGAAAAAGTAAACAAAATAACCGCTTTTATATTAATTTATTTTTTTTTGTATTATATTTTATCCTTAATTAGATTTTCAATTTAAATACCACAAATATTTGTCACATATTATGTACATATATTAATTTAATTGTATATAGATAATTTGTCGAAAATTTTTTTTTTTTTTTTTGTTGAACTACCCATATAAACTGAGTTGCACAAAAAAAAAAAAATTTCAAAAACTTTTGAATTTATACAATATTGAAAAATTGCCTTATAAATAAATAAAAATGAATTTTAAAATTGTAAATAAATTTTGTATTTTTCTGATTTCACATTATGATATGATTTTTTTTTTTTTTTTTTTGTTTTTTTAAGGGTTGGGCTTTAAATATTAAATTCATGAATTGATTGTACAGCATACATAAAATATGAACAAAAATGTACATGTACATATGAATGTAAATGTATATATATGATACTCATTTGTAAAATATACACATACAAACTATATAAAAATGATAATACTTGTCTTAAATTATTTAAGTTTATGTATATATAAAATTTCAAATTGTAATTGATATCCATAAATAAAATTGTTTAACATTTTTGTTGTCTTACAAAATATAAACTGTGAAACTGTAGCAAATTTATGTCACCGCGGGTGTCTTTTAGTGTCATGTTGAAGGCGGACATCTAACTAATTGGGTTATACCACCAAGACAATTTGATTGACATCATCGAATCATTATTTAGGCTTTTTGAATTAATTATCACATATTATTATTACTTATTTATTACATATTAAAATAATATACAAATATACATATATGTATGTATTTATATGTATGTATCTGATCTGATATATTTATTTGATTTTAAAAAATTTTTTCAGTTAAAATTTGAAAATTATTGCTATTGATATTTGAATTATTTTAATTTCCTTGTTTTCGGTGTTTTTTTTTTTTTTTCAAAAATAATTTTAACAATTATAATTAAATTATTATTAATAACATTAAAAAATTATTAATTACGTATAGTACATGTTAATTATGTATTTTCGTATTCAAATTATAAAAAAAAAAAACAAAATAAAAATTCAAATAAATACAATTTTTTCAAATGTCGTTTTTATTATTTAATCATTTTAATTTTAATTAAAATTTTAATTATATACACACACACACATACATATGTATGTGCAGGTAGGTATATTTGAAATTTTTAAAATTTATTTTATATGCAAAAAAACAAAACACAAAAATACATTAAAATTATTATGTACAAATCTTATACAATTTATTTTATATTACATAAAAAAAAAAAAAAATATTGATTACATGCAACAATCAAAAAAAATAAATAAATAAATAAATAAATAAATAATTTGTCTCCAGTACAAACAAATTATTTAAAATAAATAAATATATTATTCATGATATAACTTTGAATATTGAAATTTAAATTTAAATTTTGAACCTACGATTTTAACATATGCCTATACCCATAGATATTATACACAGACAGAGTGTCTCACACAATAAAAATGAGATTGCTTTTAATAAAAACTTGTTCTAGAACTTATTTCTTTCCTGCCCAAAAAAATAAAAAAAATAAAAATTATCCCAACCGAGAAAGAGTACGAATTGATAATTTTCATAAACATGATTTTCGGATAAATATCAAATTACATAAAAGTAGCCTCTGAATTTTAAGAAAAACAATTTTTTTTTTTTGTGACATTTATCCTGAGATACCCTAAATTTTTATAGTAAATAATTGTATTTTTATGTACTTTAAATATAACAGAAAATTCTTAAAAACAAATATAAAATGCTACTGTGGTTTCATTTGTACAATATTATTTAAAATACATAAAATTACATAATGCACACATATATGCATACATGTAATTTTAAAATAGATTGAATTTATCGTAGGTATTTTCATACATATAAGCGCATAATATTATCCAAATGTACATTGCATTCTATAGGCAACGACAACTCAATTAACCGCGGGTTTGATACGTTAATATGCAAATAGATCCTCGTAGATACACCTGTTGAAAAGTCAATATATTACAGATATGTTGATTTTTAAGCATTTTTTACTTGTACACGATTCAATGTAACTTTTTCGAAAGATTTTTATTTTTTTTTTTTTTTTCTTATTTTTTATTTAATGCATCAATATATGTTTGTATATGTTTAATATATGCTTATGTATATGAATATATGCATATACATAATATACTTGTATAAAATATTTTTTTAAAAAAAAATTAGTTTTCTGAACTTCTTAAGGTAACTGTTATAATAACACCTATGTATATACCTACGTGTCTGACATACATATGTACATACATGTACGAATAATATACATATCTATTTTATATAATTTATCCTCACGACTAATCCACATATGTTTATTTAATATGTACATATATATTTTTATATATACATACATATGTATATATACATAAAAATTTTTTACATTAATACTTCATTCCGTTAAAATGTCTCTTTAATTTTAAGAGCATTGTACCAAAGTTAATTAATAGAATTGATCTACGTTTAATTAAAATCGACTCTGAATCTTTAGTTGAACAACCATTAAGTGCAGGTGAAGTTGTTAACCCAATACATTTTCCTGTTGTTCATTTGATTATAATGTAAAGATAAATAATATACTGTATGTATGTATATAATATACATTTATATGTATAACTGCAATGTATACATACATATATAAACATACATATATGTACATATGTATACGGATATGTACATGTATGTATACTATGTGTATATGCATTTACATTTTACATATCTATTTTGTGTGAACTATATCCATGTATTTGCACATAATAAAATATATACATATGTATGTATACATAAGAAAATATATATATAAACTTTAAACTTATACATATGTATATACTTGTATCTATGGTTTACCTAGAGAGTTAATACATATATATATGTTGTATTCATATATATATACAAGAAGGACAAAAACAAAACTGATGTACATACACATATGTATGTATATTTGTATATATAAAATCGTACATATGTAATATGTCTATGAATGCATGTTTGAAATTTTTGTTATTACAAATTTATATATAGTAGCTATCTTTATATGTGTTTAAGAAACTTGAAAGATTTTAGATTACATATACCTAGGTATATAATACAATAAAACTATAATAATAATGTTAAAACGGATGCATACTTGTATTCATGTAGAATTTTATCAATTAACGTAAAATAGAAAATATACAAAAATAGAATGAAATTAATTAAAAAAAAAAAAAAAACAAAAAAAAACTGAAAGCATCCTAGCATCATTATATTGAACACTTTTAAACATAATACATTAAACATAATACGCGTACATTATGTATAATATATATAAAAAATTTAAAAAAATTTAATAACGTATAATTTTAGCAATTTATTTTCTTATTAATAAGATTTAAACAAATTATAAATATTTAATAATTTCATTTAAAAAAAAAATGTTCAAATAAAACATTGTTCACATACATATAAATATATTTGTACTTTTATTTATTATTATTAAGAAGAAAAAAAAAAATAAATAAATAAATAAACAGAAAATTATAAATACGTTATGGATATTTACGTATATGTATAATATTTTTGTAAAATACATTTTATAAGAAATCTATATACATACGAGTATTTTTATGCACACGTATAATAATGAAATGTTTATTCAATATAAAAACATAACAATTTTAATCTTGTAACATATAAAATTGAAATTAAATTTTATTCTCAACCAAATATATTTATAGTGTGTTTTTTTAAAGATAGGAAGGCACGTGTTAAATGATAGAAGATAAGAAAAAAAAAATATCATTTGTGTTTGTATGATTTATGTTTGTTCCCCTGTGGTTGTTGTTTTTGTTTTTAAAACGCAGTAAATTAGCAATCTGGTAAAACTGGCATGAAGAGAGATAGAAAAATACAAATTTATACAAATTGAAAGCAAAAGAATAAGCGATGAACCATCACTAATAACAACACATGCCTAGATTTAAAAAACAAAGTATACATACCTATTTAATAAATTTTACAAGTAGTATGAAAAATTAAATACTTATACATATATGTATGTATGCTTAGAGTATAAAATCAGCAGGAAGCTTAAAGATTAATGAAATTCATATTATATTCTTTCATATCAAACTTTCATTTCTTCTGTTACTTCTTGATATTTCATATATATACATATATTTGTATATGTATTCTACACATAAATAAATATAAATATATGTATATATATATACAAAAAAAAAAAAAAAAAAAAAAAAAAAAAAATTGAAAATAATCCATTAAATATAAGAAAATATCAAAGAAATAATGTGTTAAATTCAATTAAACTCATAACAAAAAATAAAAAACAAAAAAAAATAAAAAAAATTCCCGTAATTTAAACACATTTTATTGACGTTCTTTGATAACGATATATTGCATATCATCATATACATATAATTTTCTTTTGTTAACGTTTATTTTAATGAAATTTATCCTTATATGAAATGAACTGATATGGGTATTATCTTTTATTATACATACACAAACATACATAAATAGAATATAAGTATGTATTGGATTTACAATATATATCATATAAATAAGACGATTACATAAAATGAATACATTTCATACATATGTATATGCTACACAATGTATGTATGCAAAATATTCTACTTATATCTTGCCGTTTCCTTAGTATCTTAGTATCCGATATAGCCTCGTTTATGAAACTCTTTAAAATAGAATATTACGAGAAAAAAAAAAAACATCGATTATATTATTATTATTTTACTATATACAGTTACTATACGGCTATTATCAGTAATTCTGCTTCATTTCATGCGATTACTATTCAAATGAATTGAACATAAATTTTCGCTTTAAGTATGGATGATTACCATCGAAATATAAATCTATAAAAATTAAATGCTTTTCAACATTTTTGTTTTTTTGTTCATTTTTGCTAAATATACAATAATTTTTTTTTTTTGAACAATGACTGCGTATACCATACATGAGTAAATATCATTTCCTTCTTCATAATAATTTTTTTTTCCTTTTTTTTTTTTTTTTGAAATTCGTTTAAAGCCATTATTACTTGCTGACCGTTCTATGCAAGAATAAATAACAATCAATTATAATTCTTTCTACAGATACATAATATTATGTTACCTGTATGAATCGCAATCAGATTTGTTTTTTTTTTTTTTTTATTTAAAAATAAAATTAAATATTTTACGTATATTATAAAATTTTCACTAATCATCTATTTAAAATTTATTAAATAATTTATATGCATAAAATATCTTATACTGTAGGATATTGAATATAAGTAATTTGCATGAATCAAAGAAAAAAAAAAAAAAAAAAATATTTTCATTAAATTTTAAACAAACTTACCTTAAGAAAAAAAAAAAATAAATAAATAATAATGAATGAAGGTAGGTAGGTAGAGGTGGCCGCCCGTTCGTTCCCAAGCAAGCACACTTAGGCCAGAAAAGGCCCATTTCGATACCACACCAGGAATTTTCATAGGTTAAACCACCTCGTGCACTTCAAAAACCCCAGAAGCTTCTTGATCGAGATCTCTCCTTTTCACAGAAATTAATTTTTTTTTTTTTTTTTTGTTTTTACTATGAAACTAAAAATTATTAATAATAACGTAAAAAAAACAGGGTTTTTTGTAAATTTAAAAAAAATTACATTAAATTCACTATTTTACATATATTTTACAATATAATATAAATTCTTGTTTATGATGTGATAAAATTAATTTATTTAATATTCAAAATCTGGTATGTAATAATGGTGTTTAAAAATTTTTATTTAAAATGTTTTTTTTTTTTTTTTGTTATTCAATTATTACAACATTGTTGAGAAAAAAAAAACAAAACAAAAAAATGTAAATCTATAAAATAAATTTTATTATAATGTAATATACTTGTTTTAAAACTTATTCATTTGGTTGATTTTTTCTTTTTGTTTTCTTTTCTTTGTAATTAAATTTTTTTTATTTTTTTTTCATTTCTTAATTTTTTTTTTTTTTTTTTCATTGCATTTTAAACTATATTCTTGCACAATATTAAAAATTTTTTATTAAATATTTTCGTATATTCTTCAACAAAATCACGGAAATACAATAAATCACAGATCATTTATTATAATACATTACATATTTATTTTTTTTTTATAATTTTTTTTTTTTTTTTTTTAAATAAAATTTCACTTATAATATGCATCTAGCTAAATAAACAAATATGTAACGTTTATGTTCACAAGAAAAAAATACAAAACAACAACAACAAAAAATGAGAATTTCAATGATCTAGAAAATAACCTTATCATCATCTTAGAGATTTCGCATAACATCACGTATAAAACAAGATTTTAAAATTATCACCAATTAGATTCCGAATTGGATATTGGATACTGTGTATACGTTATATACCTATGTATATATATTATATAGTGTGTATATATACTGTATACATTTTTTGTATCCACATATACATACCATACATATATGCATAATAATGTATAATAATATGTTTAAAATATACACTTTAAAAACTAACTGTGTGATCATATTTTATGTTTATGTACGAGTATGCCTATGAATATATGCCTATATCTTACATTTTAGATAACATTTGAACGAACGAACCAATCAACTAACTTACCAACCATAATCGTACATATGTACATATTTTATTTTATTTTTATTTTTTTATTATTTTTAAATCATCAAATTTATAAAAATTAAATTGCAAGTTTTATCCACGATACATAAAACTAGCTTCTACATAATATTTATTTTTATTGCAATTAAATTATATATGTACATATCAAAAAAAATTTTTTATCTGTATATGTATTACACACTACACATTAATATATAGCGTAAACATATATGTATATATGATATCCGAAACGACGATATTATAGAATCATTTCGAATTGTCATTATCATTGACCAATAGGGGTCCAATGGTCAAAGCCCCCATTCAATAATATGATCAATTTACTCTTTATACTAAAAACTAAATCATTTATCTATGATATTTTACTGGTAAATAGGTGTAGATATATTTAAACTCGATTCGCGCATATACATATTTATCTATAGCAATATATGTACTCTACTAATACACTTATGTATTTGCTTTAAAAACAAAAAAAAAAAAAAAAAAAACGAAACAAAACAAGTTGAAAACAAAATTTAAATACATTTTTTTTGTATTATATGTAAATCGATTTTTTTTTTTTTTTTTGTTAATTTTATCCTTATATGCACATATGTATTTATATATACGTAAATTTTTTTACATATGTGTGTATATATAAATTTCATATATTGATCAATAAAATTATGTTCAATATAATTTTTCTATTCATTTATATATATTTTAAAAAGATATAGCAACATAAACTTAAATAAATGATTATTACACGTTGATGGTATCGATCAAGATAGCAAGTGTTAAATCTGCACAATCTACATATACAACAGGTACATACAATTTAAAATGATAAAAATTTCATTATATTATGATAATAATAATAATAATGCTTGTATGTATGTACATATTTTACATTAAAAATTATGTGAGTATGTCAAGTATATATGTACATATGTATCATATGTATATCCACATGAATGTGTGTAAAACGAATTATATATCGATAAAATAACATAAATATTAAAACAGAATACTTGTATAATATATTACTAAAGGTATATTATAAGTATATTAATTGTTAAAATTTAAATACATCTAAATATGTATCTATATTTTATGTTACACATTATATATACGAGTATGTATTTGCATTATTAAAAATTTTTCATCATAATTATATACAATACAATATATACATATTGTATGAATTCATGAATCCTTTTTAAAAATGATATTTTACAACTATTTATAGCTATTATTATTGTATTTTAAGAATTTATCTGTACATATACATATACATATGTGTAAAATATTTATTTCATAAACAACAAATAAAAGTACATATGTATATATGTATGTATATTCCAATCTCCAAAGGAAAAAACAACAGACATTGTGCTTTTTATGTCTTCAAAGACCATTTGTAAGATTGTAGATTTGTTTAAGAGTCTATCTGGATACTGGATAGTGGATACAATAATAATTGCATACATGCATACATTTTTACATGCATTCATGTATGTATATGTATAACACATGACATTGAAAACTTCTATATAATAATATGTTGCTCCTCAGTGTCTATAGATTTTTATACTTTTAATATCATACCATGTTATATATACTTATGTTGTTTGTTATTTTGTTGTGTGTAAAAATCTGTGAAATCGATTGGGGGATCATTTCAGTATAACTTACCTGTTCATGCGCGTTAAATGTCGTCTTCTGGGTTGTTGTTTTATCTTTATATATACGTATTATATTTGCCGTCGCTTTTCATCAAAAAGATTTTTTTTTTTTTGTTTTTTTTTTTTTTCAAATTTAATATAATTTTATTATAATCTTATATTTATATATATTGGTTTTTTTTTTTTTTTTGTTTTTATTTTGATTTTTTTTATAAATAATTTTGTTGTTGTTTTATTATTACTTTTTGTTTTAAGAGTATTTTGTTTTTTTAAACTTGTTTGTTTGTTTGCTTTTTTGTACTACAATTATTTTTATTGTTTTATTATATTTTTGTATTATTATTATTATTATTATTTACATTATTTTTTGTTTTTATAAAATTATTTATTTTATTTTATCATTATTATTATTATTATTATTATTATTTTAATTTAGTATTATTTGTTATATTGTATATAATTGAAAGAATTTTTCGCGCTCTTAACATATTAACTGGTTTTTTTTTTGTTTTTGTTTTTTTTTTTTTTTTTTTTTGTTTTTGCCTTTAACAAAAATTTATTTATTTAAAATACATTACCATTGTTTTAATACTTATTTGAATATTTTCTTTATAAAGTTAACATGTGTTTAAACATATAGTATATATATATAGTTAAAATATATATTAAATAATATTGTATATATATTGGGTATAAAAATAAAAAAAATAAAAAATAGAAAAAAAAATAGAAAAAAAAATTAAAAAAAAAAAAAAAATTAAGAAAAAAAAATTAAAAAAAAAATTAAAATAAAAAAAAAAAACTATATTTAACATATAACATCATAAGAATAGTTCTCTCCTATGTCTAAGTCTCTATTAAAATTTTTATAGAAGAAAAAAACAAAATAATAATATGTGTATTGTCGATTTAAATGATTAAATCTTTATCATTATAACTATCCATATAGTAGTGTTGTAATTCTTGAATATGAATTTTTATATTTATTCAATATTAAATTGAGTAAGTTTTTACAATATCAGAGCCGGATACAGTATACAGTATTTCAAATGAAATTTTATTCATCATTAAATATCTATAAATTAATTATATTTGATGAAGAACAGACGTGTTATGTGAATTTAATCTGAAAAATATTTGAATTTTAAATAATAGTTTTGTTTTTTTTCTTTATTTTGTTTTGTTTTGTTTTTTTTTTTAATTATTATCATAAATAGAATCAGTTCATCTATATTATATGTGTGTGTATAAAAGTGTGTAAGAAATAAACGAAAAATATTTAAAAAAACGTAAATAAAACAATTTTTAATATTTCTAAAAGTGAATAAAATTTTAAAAAATTTTTGCTTTCAAAAAAAAAAAAAAAAAAAAAAAAACAAAAAAGTGATAAACATAAAATACATATAATTTGTATAACCGATTTTTGGTACGTCCTTTTTTTTTTTTTTTTTGTTTTTTTAAATATTAAAGTGAATATAATAAAATATATTTCATTATTAAAAAAAAACAAAAAAAAAATTTAAAAATTGTATATCGAGTGAGTAATATAATTAAAAAAAAAAAAAAAGAACAAGATAAAAATCTTATTTTATCTACTTTTAAAATTTTGAAAAAAAAAAAAAAAAATTTTTTTTCTCTTGTTTAAAAAAAAAAACAAAAGAGAAATTTTTATAACGTTTAAAATTCAAAATTTTAATATAAAAACAACATGTATAGTCAAATTTGCATTTTTTTTTTGTTATGTTGTTTGTGCTATTTTGAAATATTTTGTCTGCCAATTTTTTTAAATCATTAAAATATCGTTTATTGCATAATCACACTCCAATTTCCAAAAAAAAAAATAAATAAATAAAAATAAATAAAACGTATGCAAATATGCTTAAAATATGCAAATAAATTAAATTTTCAAATGTTTTCACATAAAAATTATCATTTTTAATGAATTTTAGATCTATTCGCATATAATTATAAAAAAAAAGAAAAGAAAAGTGAATTAAAACAAAAAATTTTTTATTCATATTTAAATATATTAGTTTGATGTTTTTTTTTTTTTTTTTGTATAATTTTATATTATTTTTATGTTCTACAAATTTATTTATTTATTTTTTGTAATTTTTTGTTTTTTTTTGCTTTACATTAAAATATAAAAAAATTAATATTTTAGAAGTTGAGGTGAATAACTTATTAAAATTAGACACCAAACTTCTCCAAAACCATGACGATATAAACAATTTTCTCTTTTAAATAAACGTAAAATCAATTATTTGCGGTTTAATACATCTTAGCCATATTTTATCAGAAGAAATTAATTCTTCTTGATCCATTTAAACAAAACAAAAAAAAAAAAAAAAAAAATTCATATTTAATATGTACATCTAAATTTACATAGGATAAAAATTAATTGCAAACATTTTACAATATATGAAAATGTGCATTTTAACAGAATACAAACACAAGAAACATTTAAATTCAAAATCCCATTTAATAAGAAAAAAAAAAAATTTTTTTTTTTTTTTAAATTCTCAGATATGAAGATATTGTTATAATTACGAATAACATGCTGTAGTTTGTACTGAGTATAAATTACTCAATTAAAAGTAAAAAATTTAATTTGTTTTTCTAATTTTTTTTTTGTTCTTTTAAATTCAAAACAAAAATAACTGAAAATTTTTCTATCTAAAAATTTCTATTATCTAAATTCTAAATTATATACACAAAATTTTTGAAAAGTAAATAATAAAGTAAATAACATTACAACACATAAGGCATCAATAAAATTATATCAAAATTACTTAAACATTTGAATTAAAATTTAAATGAATTCAAACGGTTATATAAATTAAAAAAAAAAAAAAAATTGAAAATAAATAAAATATGTTAATTCACTGAATACATATATTAGATGCAAATAGCATTTTACAAATGTATACCAAATTTTCTATTATTTATATAAATCATCCATTAAAAGAAATTTATCTAATCATATAATAATCGAAGTATGAATACATATACTATGTATTCAATTAATGAATTTATATACAAATTTTTTTTATTTTTTTTTTAAAGTGTTAAATACAGAGAAATTATTAATTTTTTTTTTTTTTTTTTTAATTATTTTGTTTTATTAGTATCAGTGAAAATTTAAAAAAGTAAAAAAAAAAAAATTCACATATGCTTATTTATTGGGATGAGCAAAAGAAAATTATGTTAAAAAATTGATTGAAAATTGTGGAACAAAAAAAAAATAAATAAATAATAAAAAATAATCATAATAATCATAACAAAAAATAAATAATAATAACAAAACAAAAAAAAAAAAAAAATTACACAATTAGTGTTTACTTTGAATTAATCCATAAATTGGAAGTATTTATATTCATTTAAATAATTTTAAAATAATAATAATGAATGAATTAAATAATATATCAATTAAAAGGAATTCTGTAACATCAGATCGTTCAGTATCTCCATCTAGAACACCGAAAAAAGTATCATTTTCTGATGAATTTACACCACCATCAGATGATAATTTTCAATTATCGCCACCAACAACAACAACAGCAACAACAACAACAACAGATTCAATAATTATAAATAATAATAATAATAATCATGTTAGAACAGATATAAATATCAATAATAATAATAATAATAATTGTTATCAGGATGAAATAAATAATAATAATAATAATAGTAATAATGATCATTCAACAACACCAATTGAACATGTATTACAACAAACAGTGAATTATTTAAATAATTTACACAATTTACATCATGATTATAATAATCATAATGATCATCATCATCATCATCATCATAATGAAAATTTTCATAATCAAAATGAACAATATCAATTACAACAACAACAACAACAATATCAAATAAATGATAATATTAATAAATATGATATTAATAATGATGACAATAATTTGGATAAATTATCAATAAATCATGATAATAATGATAATTTAAAACAATTCATTAATTCAAATGATTTATATAAATTGAATTGTAATAAAATGAAAACAATTATTAATTATAATACAAATAATATAAATAATGATTATCAGGGAATTGTTGGGAAAAATGAATTACCATTACAATTATCATCATCATCATCAAAAGATATTCATGAAATAAATGATAATATTGTAACCAATAATAATTTATCATTAGAAATGCAAAAATACATGACAACAACAACAACAACACCAACACCAACATCATCAACAACAACACCACCAACATCAACAACAACATTACAAGAAGCAGGAACGACGGGAACACCAACATCATCATCAAATAAAAATTTATCAATATTAAAAAATAAAAATATTACTAATATTAATGGTGATGACAATAATATAAACAGTGATATAAATGATGACAATAAAAATGATGATGATAATAATGATGATGTCGATGATGATGTTGATGATGATGTTGATGATGATGATGATGATGCTGATGAAATCCGAAATTTTCAACGTTTAGATAAATATAAATTAAGACATGACCCAAATTGTAGTATTATGGAAATGGAAGTACAACGTGAAAAATTACGATGGCTAGTAATATCTGAATGTAGCGTTTATTTTGGTGATAGTAAACATACACGTGAAGGATTTATAAAAATGTTTTTAGAAGATGTAAGTATTAACTATTTTATGTATTGAATTTTAGTGTCTATTTAAAAACAAATAAAAAAAAAAAAAAATCCATTCGAAAATAAATTTTTTATAATTATTATTTCAAATATATTCAAATGAAATCTGATAACTCATACATACGTATGTATCTTAAGAATGTAATTTTTAAAGTTAATTATGGCATGACCTTATCCATGCAATTGGCAAAACAAAAAAAAAAAAATAAAAATAAAAATTTTAATAAACATAAGAAAGGCATAAAGGCATTCAATCTAAAATTTTTTAAACCCCACTTCTAATATTCAACTTCAATTAACTAACAAGTATATGATATGAATGGCATATTATAATAAACAACATCTACACTTATATACATATGTACATATGTAATGTATGTATGTATGTATGTATGCATTAAAATTAATTCTTATTATGTGATCACACGTTGTGCAACAATTATTTTTTTATATATTTTGACAAATTATGTCATTAAAAATATTAAAATATATTGATTAAATGCCAATAAAGGCATAAATGTAAACAGATAACAATTTCACATTACATATAATATGACTATATAATATCATCTATATATAATACATACACATGCATAGGAAAATTAATACTTTATTTGTATTATACATAGAGTACATATAATTTTATTATAGAAAATATAGTACATGTACATATATGTATGTATGTTTACATACTAATAATGCTTGCAGAATAACACGTATACATACATACATATGAACATGTATGTACATATATGTATACCTTGAAAAAAAAAATCTTGAAACTTTCCTTTTACAAAATGAAAAAAAAATAAATAAATAATAATAATTTTGAAAAAATTCCTAAATATTAGTATGATATTGATAATTATATACGTACGCACATACGAGTATATTTATATGTACACTTGTATATATACATATATAAAATGGCTATATAAAAACGTACAAATAACTATACATAATTTTATAGATTATTGTACATATGTATGTATGTACATCGTTTATGACTGATATTATTATAACATTCACTTTCAATGACAATCTATCATCTACATACATACATACATACATGTGTATATATGGCACATGATTACACAAATACATATATTTAGATCAAAATATAACATTTAATAATATATTGCAAGCAAAAAAAAAAAAAAAACAATAAATAAATAAAAAAAAATTAACTTAAGAAAAATATGAATTATTTTTTGTGTTTTTTTTTTTTTTCATTTTTATATTAACATAAAATGAAATGTGATTTTTACACCTACATTTTAACATATGTAAAATATATAATGTAGGCATACATATACATATGTATGTAAAATATGCGTATATTCATTTTTTTTTAGAAAGAGGTGGCCGCCTGCTCACTCCCAAGCAAGCACACTTAGGCCAAAAAGGCACATTTTTAAATTGAATTTGTAATTTTCAAAAATCCATATATTAACATTATCTACATGAACAAAACTGATAATTTGATTTTTTTTGTTTTTATTCATATCAAATATGAAAATTTAAAAAAAAAAAATTTTTTCAAAATTTCAAAAAATTTAATGCAAAATTTAAAACGTTTAAAATTTAATTTGAATAAAATCAGAAAAGCAAATTAAATCTACTCTTTCTCTTTCTCAATATTCATTTTGGGCCTTACCATAATAATCATTTAATAAGGATTTAAATCTTAGATTTTTATATGAGATTAGTCCTTATATAGTAACGACTTATTAAGCGATTATTGATAAGGCCCATTAAAATCTTAATAAATTAAAATAATAAATGTATGTAGTACATGGGTATAATAAATATTGCATATTTAGTTACATATTTTATAACAGTAAATAAAATCTTATAATATAGATTTTTCATTAAGATTATAATCATATATGTATATTTTATTCATTTAATAATTTAAATTAAATTTTAATTATATACTTTACGTTTATAATTTAAAAAAAAAAATAAAAAAAAAAACAAAAAGAAGAAAAAATCATAATAAATTAAATAATAAAAAAAAAAAAAAAACTCTTTTTAAATAAACTTGAATAAAATAAATCATTTTAATCGATCAGATTCTTTCATATTTTATTACAATATATGCACCACCCAAATGTGTATATAAATTACAATGCAATACAATGAACTTTATTATAATTGTTTAAATATTTTATCATTTTTTCAGTAAGGTGTCATTTTACATTAATAATTTAACTTAAATGCAAAATAAAAAAAAAAAAAATAAAAAAAAAATAAAAATAAATAAATAAAATAAATAATGAAAGAGAAAAAATATTCACATGCTTTAAATAATAAATAATTAATTGAATAAATTGTATAGTTAATAAACATTTAAAGATTTACAGCTTTAAATACTATATACAATAAATATAGATGGGTAATAAATGTTTAATTTTTGATATTATTTAACAAATATACATATAAATGTGTGTACATGTACATGTTACGAAACCTATATCATTTATTTATAATTCAGTTAAAAAAAAATTTCATACAATAAACATTTTTTGCCATAATATATGTACCTACATATAGTATAGATACGCATACATATATACCTATTCTTACCAATACCAAAATATTTATAGATATACATATATCATATACTCGTTCTTTTTTTTTTTCAGTTTCTTCTTGTTGTTATTTTTTTTTTTTTTACATTTTTCATGTTCATCCGGAATGCCGGTAGTAAGTGAAAACAAGATTTTTCTTATTATGTACAACTGTGATATTTTATTAACTGAATATTCCGGTATTGTACAAATTTTATATATATTTTTTTTAAATGTACGCGCATCCATAAATGAAAAATAAGAATTACAAGAAAAAATCAAAAAAAAATTTTTTTTTTTTTTTAACCTTCGAAAGTTTAATCATGAACTTAAATCAAATGAATATAATATATTATTATTGTATGCTTGTATATACAAACTTTTATGTATGTATTCCTTTTGAACGTGCAAATAATTTGCAAACAGATATATATCAATACATATGTATATTCCCTATTAAGGAAAAAATAAATAAGAAATAATTTTAATTATACGATTCAAATACATATGTGTATGTATATGTAGGTATGAAAACAAATATATGTGTATACACATATGTATGTACATATACTCGTATTATAAATTTTAGATAAAAATCATTTTGTTATTCTTTTACTTTATTATTATTAAATTCCTTAATTCATTTATTAAAAAAAAAAAAAAAAAAAAAAAAAAAAAAAAAAAAAAAAAAAAAAAAAAATTTAACCAAAAAAAAAAAACAACCTTCATTATTTTACCACATGCAGAAAAAAAAAATTTATTTTTATCCAGGTATATATCATTGTGAAGACTATTTTAATTTAAAAAATTATTATGAAGATTATGAAGAAATATACTCATTTCTTAATATTGATCTCAAATTTTATACAATAATTTATGAATGTACAAAAATAAAAAAAAAAATAAAAAGCTTTAATTATTTTCTATTAAAATTTAAACAATTAAATTTAAAAGAATTTATACAATCATGTTTTTATACTATATATAAGACTTAGAGAGTTAATATTTACTCTCTATTTATAATAATATGTTATATGTACAGTTTCACAAAAAAGTCATCGCACACCATCAGCATTTTTTATTTATTATTGAATAATTTTTCAAAAATTAAAATTAAAAATCTCAATATGTTTATATATATATGAAAAAATTCTTATGGTTAAGATGTTTGATCTCATTCATAAACAATTTATAGAAAAATAATATTATTTAAATTTTTTCAAATATTGAGATTGAATTTTAAAATTTTTTAAAAGTTATATAGCCAATATTAATAATAATAAAAAACAAAGCTGAGAGTACGGTGATTTATTGGCTATACTGTGTATGTATTTTCATAATTTTATTATTAAAAAATTTCAATTTACAAAAAAATTTTTTTCCTTTCAATTTATATTATATAATATAAAATGAAAATAAGAAATTAAACAATATACCTATGATGTATAAAATCTATTATCAATACTAGAAATTCGCAATTTTTATATATACATACATTGGATGACCATGAGCTATAAAATTTTTGCCTAAAAAAATGAATTTTAAATTTAATTTTATTTTTTTTTTCTTTCTTTCTTTTAATTGAAAAATTTAATTACAACTTGAATACATTTTAAATTTTGTTTGTATATACATACATATATATACATTGGTATCTAATAAAAAATAAAATTGCATTATTAAATGAATATATTTCGTTGTGTAATTATTAATCATATAAGATATTTGTATGTATTTTCATTTAAAAAAAAAAAAAAAAAAAAAAAAAAAAAAATCTTTTCAATTCATTTTTAATGTACACAAAATATCCCATGAAAATTACATATACATATGTATATGCACAATTATATAAGTGATACATACGTAAATATGTGCACATATAATATTGATATCAAAAAATCTTAATTAACTGGAAAAAATATTTTGAAATTATTTTGAATGATTAAGAATAAATATGAATAAGACAAGAAAACAAAATAAAAATTTTTCATTCACATTTTTGTATGTATTTTTAATGTACATAAATATATTTAAAATTAATAAACACACATATATACTATATGTATATATGAATATTACAATATTTTTTTATAAATATATACCGGACTTATCATTATATATATGTATATATGATATGTACATAGAAAACATAAAACTACTCTGTCAATTTAAATCTCAGTCAAATTATTCAAGTTTATATAATTTTTAACAATATTTTCAACACCTGGCATTATACTATATATATAGTAAGATTTCGCATATATACGTATATATATTATGTACACATAAAATTTGAGTTTACATAGATATGTATATTTATATGTATATAATAAACATTTTTGCATGTATACACACAGTTGAAAGGTCTTTAATATGATAATGTATAATACAAGAAAATATGAGCTTCTCCTTTTCTTCGTTTACTTACATATGTACATATGTATATATATATTTTTTTTTTTTGATCTTGGTTTTATTTAAATTATATCTTTTGAATCCGTTGTTAATAATTATGAACAACGTTCTCATGTCAATATTTTTGATAAATTGAATTCATATTGTTGCGATTTATTTTTCTGTGTATATTTATGTAGATCACAATGAATTAAAAATGAAAATATATAAAAAAACTTTAAAAAAAAAAAAAAAAAATTTACAAAAAAAAAAAAATTACAAGAAAAAGAAAATCTATTTAATTACCAAAAAAAAAAAAATTAAAAATGATCATGCAATGTTTTTTTTTTTTTTTTTGTATGTTATACGATTCAAATATGTTAAATTTTGTTCAATATGAATCTCTTCAAGGACGTATGTATAAGAATCATAATTATGTTTGGTTTATGTTTAAATTTCCTTTCAAATACATTTAAAAAAAAAAATGAAAAAAAAAAAATTATTGATTTAATAAAAACTATTTAAATTATAAAACAACAAAAAAATTATAAAACAAAATAACATATATAAATGAAATATCTTTGAAATTTTAATAAAGCTCATTCAAATTTATTTATCATACCAACGGCTAATAAAGTCTACATAATGAATATTACTTGATATTAGTTAACATACAAAAATCACATAGCATACAATCATTTTTTTATACAAATATAATTTTATTGTATGTACATTTCATATATGTATATAGGTACAATCTCTACGTACTTAATATGAAAATTAACATTTTTTTTTTTTTAGTAAAATCATCATCCATAAAAGAAACACCGTATAATTATTGTAAGAAAACACATTTAAAAAAAAAAAAAAAATCAAAAAAATGAAAATGACCAAATAAAATAATAATTTTGTATTATTGAGGAATATTACTTAATTAAGTCAAAAGTAATTTTATTATTACAACGAATATAAATTATTTTATTTGTTTCTTCAATTTTGTAAATATATAAATAACTGGTTAGTGTTGAATTTATTTATGTAATTTTTATGTTGTTGTTGTATTTTTTTTTTTTTTAAATTCTGTTTAATTTTTATTTTGACCTATTTTTTCTTATATACATATTTTAAAAATACTTTAAATATTTATACATAATCATTTTAAATTTTTAATATGATCCATAATTATATATTATAAGCTACATTCAATTCAGACAATCAAAAAAAAAAAAATTACAAATAAGAATCCTTAAGAATTTTCATTTAAGCACACAAAATAATATGCATATATGTATATGTAAATAAAATAATAAATAAATGGGTTTTCTTTTCTTTTCTTTCTTTTTTTTTAATGAAATGCATATAACATACACGGGTATGTGCCATGAAAGTATAAATTTTCCAATTAAAATTTTAACAATAATATTATACTTCAATATCAAATGTATACAAATAAAATATACAGTAGAAATTTCAAGTTTTTTTTTTTTTTTTTTGTTTTTAAATATCTTCAGTTTTATATAAATTTATATCTGTGTATTTCGGGTGAAAAAAAAATTCTTTATCATATACAGTGCTGTCGTTTTCAAAAAACTTTATAAGTATATAGTACAATAAAAAATTTGAAAAAAGTCCTTTTAAGAATAGTCCCTAAATTTTTTTTTTTTAGATACTTTTATTTGAATTTTTGATATTTCTCTTTAAAAAAAAAAAAAGCAATTTTCTTTTTTGATTTTTATTGTAAACAAAATTCTTAATTAAATATAAAATTTTATAATTTCTGTATAAAAAAAAAACTCAGCTTCGTATATTATGTATGTATGTGTGTAAATTAGTACAACAAAAGTTTGTCTGTTAATCAGTGCTTATATTATAGAAGTATACGTCTTTTTGCTTTTCTTATTATTTGAAATAAGAATGTTTTACACTGTACAGTACCACCCGTCTTCCCTTCCTTACGTTCAAAAGGCAACTGACTAGTGAGCACTTGAGTAGTGACTATATACTAGACTCCAATGCTAATACTGTGTGGTATTGCTATGTGAAAAGTGAACTGGTTTTGTTCACTTTCCTGTTTCATGTACACATAGAAGTAGCACAGAGCACAGCATACCAGTGTAATCAGTACTATAATATAAATGATGTTTCATAATTATTATTGAATTTAGTTCCATTCTTGGCAGTTCTGTACTGTACCATTTCATGTTTCATGTTTACTGGTCTCAGGTCTGGTATACATAGCAATAACACGCTGTATGGCAGACTTAGTCAAGTTGTCTAGTCAGTACTCAAGGTCAGTTAGTACTCAAGGTCAGTCAGTACTCAATAGTATAAATGAAGTTGAAAATTAGTATTAACTTAGTTGCTTTTTAAACGTGAGAGAAGACGGTTGGTATTCTACACTTGCTCTTTAATTTTATTTTTATTTTCATTAATATTTTCATGTTTCATTTATTGAAACGTAAGAGAAGACAGTTGGTATTTTATACTGGTATTTTTACAGACAATAAAAAACATTAAAAATACTGTTCAACAAAACGATAGCACTGATCATATGTACAAATGTATAATAATTGAATACATTCGATTTCCTTTCAATAATTCCGCATGTTATTTGCATAATATTTATATGTATTTTTTTTTATTTTATTTCGATGCGGTCAATAATTTTAGAATAATAAAACAAAAAAAACTTCAATTCATATACAAAATGTACATAAATGGTATAATACTATATGAATTAAATTGTATTTTTACAATTAAAATGAATTTTTATTATATGTTTCCAATTCAACAGATTTTTTTAAATTTTCGATTAAAATAAAAAAAAATAAAAAATAAAATTTTTTTTTTCATCAAAATTCATTTTATTGTGAATATTAAGTAAATTTTTTTAAATACTTCATATACTCTATATTTAAAGTATGTAAAGTACAAAATATAAAAATAAATATAAGAAATAATGTAACGTTAAAATAAAGAAAATCAGAAAAACAAAAAAAAATAAATAAATAAAACGTATATGTATTTATTTTTATTGTTATGATTTTAATTTTTATTTTTATATGTTTTTATTTCGTATTTTTGTTACCATTATATTATGATTAAGTATAATTTACAATCATATAAATAATTTAAAAAAAAAAAATAAATAAAAAAAACTGCAATTAAAAATCATGAAATTTTTTTATTTACCAGTAGTACATAATATATTATAGTATGTATGGTATATACTATACATACACACATACACATGTACATACTTATATTATAGTCCATATAAATACTCTTATTTACTACATATACATAAAGATATGTACAATTATATAAAAAAAAAATCGTTAATTTAAAAAAAAATCGGTTAAATTTTTAAATTTTTAAAAATGATTTAATTTAACATTAAATTCGCATTGCAATATTGATGTATTTACTTTGATGATTAGACAAAATCTATGAAAAAATAATTCTAAATTTTCAGATATAAACGATTAGATGTTTTGTGTTTTTTTAATTTGATTTAGTATAGAGAATGCAAAAAAAAAACAAAAAAAAATTAAAATAATCTTGAAACATCATCACATACTGAAACTTACATAAGGTTATTTTCAAAATATGTAAACGACTTTATATAAAAATATAATACATAAATATACCAAGTATTATTATATAATAACAGTATTTTAAATGGTATTTCAAATATGTATTAATTTTCATAATGCAGAGTAATAAAAATGAAAATTAATACAAATCCCCGCATATATATATAATACAAACCTTATACGTAATTTTTCATTGTTAATACAAAAAAAAAAAAAAAAGAAAATTCTTTTTTCTTGTTGTATTATCAGAT
Organism: Anthrax anthrax; assembly: GCA_963971155.1. Taxonomy (NCBI): domain Eukaryota; kingdom Metazoa; phylum Arthropoda; class Insecta; order Diptera; family Bombyliidae; genus Anthrax; species Anthrax anthrax. The sequence goes on along the minus strand of OZ020121.1, from coordinate 26,733,509 downwards.
AATAAAAAATGTTTAAAAAATCACTACATAAATTTTATAGTGTAATTTAATACAAATAAGAAATTATGAAGAAAAATGAAATAATAATAAGAAAAAAAACAAAAAAAACCAAACCCAAAAATGAAAAACAAAAACTGAAAAGCCAATAATAAAAAATATTATTCATAATAAGAAGTACTCAGTATTCGTTGTTGTTTGCTTTTTTTTTTTGTTTTATTATTAATAATTTAATTCGATCGACATGAACAAATTAATCTTTTGATCGTTGTTGTTTTTTCTTCTTGGTCTACATTTTAATTTTTTTTTTTTTTTTTTTTTTTAAGAAACAATTATTACGATCTTTATGAATGTACGTGAAAGAATGTAAGAATAGTAAAGTATTTAAATAATTCAAGAATATAATGAACATGTTGTAATATCAAAAAAAAAAAAAAAAAAAAAAAAAAAAAAAAAAAAAAAAAAAAAAAAAAAACAATCAAAAAATAAAAATTATATGAAAAATCAGTAAACATACTTACATAAGTACATTATCATTATTTTGATTTAATATTATTGTAATTGACTTTTTAATCCTTTAATTATTTAACACTTAATTTTCTTCTTCCTTTCTTTCATACTTTAAATATTGTTTAAATTTTTCTTCTTTTCTTTTTACTAATCTTACATGTATGTATTACAAATGAATATAAATGTGAATAAAAATGAAAAAAATTTTGTGATTTTTTTTTTATTTTTTATTTTTTTAAATATTTTGCCATACACTTACATTGCTTTTATATACACGTATTTTATAATTCACGCATATAATTCACTGATTATATGTATAATCAATATATTTTATGGTATAATATATTTTGTAATTTTTTATTTATTTTAAATTCAAATATATTAAAAATTATAGTGATCATAAATTTAAAAAAAAAAAAAAAAAAAAAAAATATTTTCAGGATATTATATACGTATATGTACATTTTATGTGTACATTAATGTACGTATACGACATAATATGAAAACAGAAAGCACACATATGTTTTATAACGAATCAATATATTTAATGGTATTTTTAATATTTTATTTTTATTTTTATTTTATTTTTTTTTTTTTCAACTTTATTTATATTTTTATTCATTTTATATTTGCTTTTTTTTATTTATTTAAAAACAAAAAAAAAATGTGTTCACATTAAAAATTTATATATGAACATAAAAAATATAAACATTTATTTGTATATATTGTTTAAAGTTAACATTCATATCAAATTTTCTATATAAACTTGTAATTCATTCAAATTAAAAAAAAAATGCATTCATAACAAGGGAATATTTCCTGAAACTACATTTCAAAACAAAACAAAAAAAAAAACTAATAAATAAATGTAAACATAATATTACATGTATCATACATATTTGTATACTTTATACTTTAAATATTTCCACTATATGTCTTATGGGAGTATAGACGTGTCTTTTTTTCTTCTCTTATGATATGTATATTCTATCTAATAAGAGCATTTCATGAGTATATGTAGGTGTTATGTGTTACCACAAAATTCTTTAAAGTTCTCATACAGTATAAGATAAACTTATTAAAATACGTATACATAGTTTCCATAAGGCATGTAATAAAAAATTATTTAAAAAAATAAAGTATAATTTATTGTATATGCATATATGTATATTCTCACAAAAATTCAAAAAAAAAACAAGGCTAACGAACTGATATGGAAGCCAATGAAAATTTTATTGTAAAATTCGTGTGCCACAATATACAAAAATATAATGCTAAAAGCATTAAAGCATAACCAATCAAAAATTTTTTAAAAAAAAGAATAATAAATACATAAGTACATAAATAAATGTGTTAAATTTATTATTCGATTATAAACTAAAAATTTTTAAAGTAAATTCTTTTAAGATGAAAACAAAAAGAAAAAAAAAAACATAAAACAATTTAATTGTTATCATATTTCTTTCGCCAATTCCAGTTTAAAAAAAAAATAAAAAAAAATAATAAAAAAATTAATAAAATAAAGCATAAATCATTTTTGATTAATTTGTTTAATTTAATGGTAACAATAATTAATACTTAAAAAGAAAGAGGTGTTTTTATTAAACTATTAAATAACAAAATAAAATTAATTGTTCATAATATTTCATTTAAAAAAAACAAAAAAATTTGTTTTTTAAATGATATATTTAAGAAAATCAAGAATATATATATTCAAATACCCTTTAGTAATTTAAATTGAAAAATTAAGTTAAGGTAATTAAAAATTTTTATTTTTTATTTTTTTTTTTTATTTTTTTTTATTTTTTTATTATTTTTTTTTTTTTTAAATTATATACTAACATAATTGTACACGAATATTGTAAATATGTTCGTATAATGTAAAATGTGCAAAGCTTATCAAGAAAATCTTATTAATATAGACTTGTAAATGCATTGCAATTATTTTAATGTTTTACTTTAAAAATGAAAATCTCATAATCGTAAAATCTTTTAATTTCATTAAAATACAAAAAAAAAAAAAATTTTTTTTTTTTATTTTCATCTCCAAGCATATCTACACATTCATACATAATAACTGAATGAATAACAAAGAAAAAAAAAATATTTGTTATTTATTGATCGAATATTTAATTTATTTTTAGTTTAAAAAAATAAAAAAATAAAAAATAAAAAAAAATTATTCTTAAATTTTTTCTTATAAAAATAAATACAATGTTATCTAAACAACGAATTTAAAATTTTTGTATATCTACAATGCTATGTGTATGGATTATAATGATATACACACGAATCTTTTTTTACATATTTACATTTAATTTGTTTTTTTTTTCTTATGTTTATGGTCTATTAAAAAGAATTTTTTTTGTTTGTTTTTTCGTGATTTATTGAACTAAATTGAACTAAAAATAAAAAAAAAATTACCTACTTAATAATAATAATAATATCATTTATATAATTTGAAAAACAAAAATAAAAATAAATAAATAAAATGAAAATAAAATGGATTTATCAAACTTATGCTAGTAGTTAAAATTTAAATATTAAGATATAAAATATCAAAAATTGCATTATAAAAAAAAAATTTTTTTTACGTGTACATATTGAACATGAATTTAAGCACGTAATCATGTACGTAAATACCATAATATGATAAATGTAGTAAAATTAAATTTTTTGATTTTCATATATGTATGTATATACAAGGAAAATTAAAAAAATAAAATAAAAAAATAAAAATAAAAAATAAAATAAAAATAAAAAATAAAAATAAAATAAAATAAAAATAAAAAATAAATAAATAAATAAAAATTATTTCATCAAAATTTACACATTAAATGTACATACATAAGTATAAACGTACCTAATCACGTATTATAATGTTATATACGTACATTTCTATATGTACAATCGTACATTCGTATCATAGCATTATTAACATTAAATTCGAATTTAAACCAAAATTAACTTTGCAAAATTACATAATTATTAAATCACTTATCAAAATTTGAAATAAAGCTGACAGATACCTTACATATATGTATGCGTTATGTATAATTAAGACAAAAAAAAAAAAAAAAAAAAAAAAAAAAAAAAAAAAAATTAAATATTTTTATTAATCAATAAATACGAACATATGTTAAGAAAATTTTCATACTACATATTATGTAGATGTAATACATTATGTAGCATTTTTATGTACAATTAGAATCAAACTTCATGTGATATAAAAGATACATATTATTTTAATTTAATTGTGAAATGTGTACAAATTAAATTGATACAAATTATTGTTTACTTTTCACAAATTGTATATAATATGTATGTACATATATATGTATATGTATACAATATACATACGTACACACAAACAGATGAGTACCATGCATATGGTATAAAAGATATAAATACATATAGATATAGATATTACCAGTTAATTCAGATAAAATTTCAATTTAATAGAAAATTTAAACGAATTTATCTTTTAATTATAGATACAAATATAATGTACATAAATATAATTTTATTTAAAAAAAAAAAAAACAAATGAACATATTATGCATGCAAAAATTACCTTATCTAAATTTTATTTAAATTGTCTTTCATTTGATAATTATATTCAAATTAATTTATATTTTATATATTTTTATTTTATTTAAAAATTTTTCCATTTCTTTATTTAATTACTGATATGGGTATTGATTTTTATTTTCAATTTTATACAATTTTATATAAATACACACACACACACACACACACATAATATATCATATATGTATGTATATATATTTATATAATTAAATTGACTACATGTAACACTTTTCTGTCTATATACATACGTGTATCGTATCTTTTATTTTGTTTATATATTTAAAAAAAAAAAATTTTTTTCTTTTTTTTATTTAAATAAAATTTTTGTATTTAACATACCAATAAAATAATGTACTACTATGCGTGCATATATATAAAATAGCTACAAAATTAATTATCAATTTGATAAAAACATTTTACTATTATACTTCCCAAGTTGAAATATTTTAATCATTTTCTTTGATCTATCTACGGCAAACGCAATTTATATATATGTTTATACAGGTATACATAATGTATAGATATAAGTAAAGGATATATATACCGTATAAGTATACAGATAAATGTATTAAATTTTATTATATAAACAAACAAACAAACAAAAAAAATAAAAAGGAAAAATCAACTAACCGATCAAGTATAATCTTGAATTTAATTAAGTCGTTTAGCCCTTCAGGTTAACATTCCTTTTAGTTAATATGGTATGGTAGAATTTTTACCGACATACTTATAAAAACATATTAAATATGTATGTATGTATATATGTATTTTCATTCAATTAGATTACATCTAAAGATTATCATATAAAGAATAAATGAATTAATATACATACATAAATATAGTAGTCAAAGAATACTTTGCTACTGATTTTGCTATCACGAATAAAACAAAAAAAAAAAAAAAAAAAAAAACATTTACGCTTATATGCACATACACCTAATTTCATTATGTATTGTGTAAAGTTAAAATAAAATAATTATAATAATATAAAAAAAAAACGGCTTTGTATTACAGATCATCAGAAAATTGATGGAAGAAAAAAAAAAATACCAATTTAATCCTTTTTATGCAAAAAGGCATACAAGAAAATTTTATAAAAAATTTTGAGGAAATTATTTTATTTATTTTTTTTTTTTTTTTTTGAAACCAATGAGGATGAGATAAGGTTAGATAAACTCGACACCGCAGCTATAACCTTATTGTATCCCTCATCCTCTGCTTTTCTACAAAGAGGTACTAATTTTTTTTTTACTAAAAGGATAACATACCTACCTCATGTAGCCAGTATTAGAAAGATTGTCTGGATTTCTTCTATTAGTAGCAATCCATCTCCATCTTTTCTAAGGCTACAAACTCTTTCAAGATGTTCAAGATATATCAAGAAAAAATTATACTTAATCATATATACAAAAAAAAAAATATTTTTGAAAATCGAGTACAATATTGAAAATTGCATTTTCTGGCTATTATCTCATTGACTCATACACATATGTATGTATACATAATTAATTATTGCTTAATATATTGTTCTTATGCTTATTATAAAGATAAACTACAAATATTTTACGTTACAGTAAGGATAATTCTAACGAGGATATTTTTGTATCGTTTATAATATTTTCATGAAAATTAAATCTTTATACGAGCATTTACAAAAAAAATAAATAAATAAATAAAATTATTAAATTTTATAACATACTATGTATGTAAAAATGCATATAAAACCGTAATAATTTTTAATTTTTTTTCTCAAATATTTAGTAGTAACCATTATCCAGTAGCATTTGATTTTGAAAATTATATGAACTTGTTGAAATACACATTGTACCGCATACACATTTATGTATGTATACCTGTACTCAATACTTAATGATGTTAAAATGTTTAACAAAATTTTCGTCTCTTTAAACTTGATCTCCTATTACAAAGAAAAGTGGGAAAAATTTCACCATTGATATGCATATACTTATTCAAATATATATTACATACACTTAAATGTATTCGTCTGTATTTATGTTTTTTGTGTATATTTCGGATATTTAGTTGATTTTATTTTTTTACGTATTTGTTTATAAAACAAATGCATAAAATATAACAAATATAATTTGCATTTCAGAATACATAATTATACGTACATACATATCTTTAAGAACATACACATAATATACATACATCGTATATATATATATGTATGTACGTATAAACAGGCAGACACAGAAGTCATTCTTTATAGAATGAAATTTATGTTCTCGGAAATTATTCTTTGTATTTCCTTACTAAGAAGCTCATGTTTTTTGCTGCTTCTTTAGAGAAGCGCCTTAACTTAGATACATGAATAACTTGTCATCAGTTGTTTCGTGAGTTTTCTTAATTTATTCCAAATGACTCGAAAGGTATATCATTTCCATTTGTTCTGTATATTTTAAATTGTAAAATTTACCATCACCACCCATTCTTTCTTCGCATTCAAAGCAAGTTTGATATATCGACGTCCACGCAAAAATCGTTTCAATTTACTATGGGGCATTTTAGATTTTTTTTTTTTTTATGTTTTTTTTTTTTTTTTGTTTTTTATATAAATATATAGACAAACATACAGACACACAATAATCCATTTAACACTATATACGTTCATATCTACAGAGTATATATTATATTATATACATACTCGTACATACTATATATACATTTTTGATACGTTAAATACGTATGTGTACTAATTATTATTTATATACATACATATATGTATATACATATTCAATATATGTAAATATGTATTTTTATCAATGTAGTGTGTATGTGTGAACATGCATAAAAAGTATATACATAAATTTTTTATACCTATGTACATATATATTATTCATACATGCAAAAAAAAAATTTCAATCAGAGTTTATATACTAATATACATAATTGATGGTTAATTCAAATTGACTTGGACTGTCTTGGTGTCTGTTCTGATTTTTTAAAGCACACATCTCATCATTAAATGGCAGAAAACGGCTAAAGACACAACATTCTGTGACTTCTTTTTAAAATGTAATATGATATGATATCAAAATAAATACATATATGTATGTATGTATGTATATAAACTTATATAATACACATTTACATACTCCTATATGGAAATAAATACATACATCATGTTATTTTATGATGTTTCGTGGGTTGAAGGATATTATATATTATACAATAATTTTTTTTATATAAATAGACATACATACATATGTATACATATAGATATAGTATGTATACGTATGTATATATACTTTTACTTATTTTTGTAATCACAAAATCATATACATTATAAATGTCTCATTTCAAAAAATTATATCCAATTTTTTAGATTTTTTTTTTTTTTTGTTTTTTTTTTTTTCTCATAAAATGAGCACTTTCATATTGATTTTGTTCGACTTTTATATTTACATAACCAGAAAAAAAAAAAGAACTTTATTGTAAAAAAAAAAAATACATTAAATATCTATAAATAAAACTGTAATTTTCAATTTTACGCTAAAAGAAACCAAAAAAAAAAAAAAAAATCAAATTAATTTTTGTAAATGAAATTGTTGAATCAACAAAATAATGAAACTTTATAACGACAATTTTTTTTTTCTTGTTATAACACGGTAGAAGAAGAGGAGGACCTCCTCTGCAGTTGTTGTATGGCACTCTCCAGGACTAGAGTTATAGTTTTCTGAGAGCTGCCTTCTTCCAAGATCTCTGTTGCATAGGAGAGATCTTGGTCAAGAGGCTTGTAGGTTTTCTAAAGTGCTCGTCGAGGTGGTTTGTTCTATGAAAATTCCTGGTGTGGTATCGCAATGGGCTTTTTTGTTTTGCTTAAATGTGCTTGCTTGAGAACGAGCGGACGGCCACCTCTACCTAACTACCTATAACACTGTATTTGTAGTTATCTATAAATTTGTAGTTATCTATAACTATTCGATATTCCTAGAATATATGTACATATGCATATGTACATGTATTCTGAATATAAAAAAAATTCGCATAATAGAATTTTAATGTTTTTACTTTTGTTTTTTTTTTTTTAATTTTTAATTAACTTCAAATTAATAATTTTGAAAAATTATAAATTTTCGTTGTTGTTTTTTTTTTTTTTAAATGTTAAGTGTTATTTGTGTAATAATGTTAAATAATTAACATATTATTGATAATAACATGAAAATTATATTAACAATTTATTTTATATATTATGTCATTTAAATATAAAATACACAATTATAATTGTAAATTAATTATATTTAAGTTGTGTACAATGATTTGTCTCATAATTTTTAATGTATTTAAAATTGTATTATTTTTAAAAGCTAAATATTAATATATAAATTAAATATTATAAATAACTTTGTAGATACGTACATAATCTACCTAGTACCTATATAAATTAAAATTCTAAATAGACATACAATTATTACGTATAGTGGCCAGTATCTATAATCTAAATAAATAATTTTTTTTTTTTTTTTTTTTTTTTTTTTTTTTTCAAAATAAAACCAGTAAAAAAGAAATTCCATCCAATTCATGTATGGTTTATATAATTTAAAATGAAACTTTTAAAAATAAGAACATTTAATATATTAAATACTAAATATATTTTAAATTATTACTTTTAATACTCATTTCATATACAATTTACGGTTTTTTTTTTTTTTTTTTGTACTAAAAAAAAAATAAAATAAAAATATTTAAAAAAAAAAAAAAAAAGAAAGTAATAACACCTGCAATCATTTTTCAACAAATTCCAATTTCGAAAAATTTTGCTAAAGTCATGTTACAACATGCATATGTATGTATGTATGTATGTGTCTATGTAATAACGACAGTATCATTCTAGGATTAGCATATTTCAGAAAGTAATCTAAATTACTTCAACATTTCAAAGGATTTTTCATTTAAAAATGCCTAATGGCTCTATTAGAAGCTCATCTAAAAAATTTATGATGATCAACTTCGAATAAAATAACACATACCTACATATACATACATATGCATGTATGAAAAAAAAAATTGTGTTTTTTTTTTCTATGCTCACAGACATTTTCAAATGATTGCATATATATAACTATATAGGTTATGCATACCTGAATATTGTATGGACATTATTTTAAATATACAAAAACATATACATTTATACACAGCATTATGAAAGCATTATATTTATTCAATACTAATTTTTTTTTTTTTTTTTTTTTTTTTTCAAATTCTCAATGTATAAATATTACTGCCTTGGCTCAGTTTTAAATTTTAACTTTAATGTAAGTAAATTTAAACTTATATGTAAAATATTTATATCGAGTACATATGTATATAAATATGCCATATACAATAAAATGTTTAGTATAATTTATAAATTTTTTTTTTTTTTTTTTTTTTTTACATGTAATAAAATACATATAACGAAACAAAATACGTTGAAATAATGTTTTTTTTTTTTTTTTTTAAAAAAAGGATAAAACATAAAGTAGCGAAATTAACAACTAAAAGATATGTGAGAAATACGATTTGTACATACGTACATGTACGCATATATAAATACAATTTATATATGAAACATTTTATTATATAAATGTATCTTTGAAATTCAAAGAAGAAGAAATTATCGTAGATAATTTTATAGATTCATCGTTAATATGTACTTTTGACTTAGATATTGCAGTATTTACTTTGTCTAAGATTCATCTGGATGCGAAGATATTACACTCATAAATAAATGGATGAGATATATACTACTGTATAAAAAAGATGAAATTTATATTTTATACATGCATACCAAGATATATATTAAATGTATATATATACTAATAATATTATTTGAAACATTATAATGTATATTTTCAAGTACATACCTACATGTACATATGTATATTAAACTTATGTATATGAAAAAGAAAAAACTATAATAATAAAAAATAATAAAAATAAATAAATAAATAACTTTTAACACAATTTATTCAAGCATCAACTACAAGACATATTTAATGTTTTTTACGCCTTTACTGCCAATTTGTGTATATACATACATACAACTCATATGTATAAACATTTGTATGCAAGTTATACATATAGTATACATCCGAAGGTATACGTGAATAAATGTATATACATATTTGTTTGTAAAAAACAAAAAATTAAAAAAAAAAAAAAAATTGTATTTAATAAATATAAATGAATAAACAAGGGAATTCATCTTTTTCGATACAAAAAAAAAAATCTTTTGTCGATATAGCCATACACATTTACGTATGTATGTATGTATACAGTAAATATAAACAAATCATGTACCTATTTCTAGATACACATTTTATTTCATGTACATATGTATGTGTGTTTCTATTAAATAAAAATAACTACATGCATTTAATTCAATTTTTCATTATATTAAGAAAAATAACAAATATACAATGAAATATTTACACACATGATTAGTATACATGAATTACTGTATATACATATATAAAGGATACGGATAGAGCACATACATATGTATGTGTCCTATTAAAAATTCTTACATGTAAATATAAATTACTTAACATGTACATATGTAGGTAATTAAATGTATGTAGCATTTCATTTATTTATAAATTCTGTACTATGTGGTAGACAAAATAATAATCATTGTAGTATTATAAATAATAGCATTTTAAAAAAATAACTACGTAGTAAAAAATGAACTTTTTAAAAAGCAGTCATTTAAAAATACAACTATATATAAATAACTTAAAATACCTAAATTTAAAAAATGTTCATTTAAAAAAAAAAAAAAAAAAATTGTAATGGAAAATACAAAAATAGTCTTTCAAAACATATTAAATACGGTAATCAAATTTTCTTAAGAAGAACATAATTATGTTGACAAATATCTTTTAGATCATTATTACAAAAACAAATTAAATCAAATCAAATAGCTAATAAATGTACAATAAAGTTTTAATTGATATCTTATGTGTTTCAAATTTAATTTGATAAGCATAGCAAAAAAGAACAAATATAGGTGGACTATTTTTCGTAACAGCCAAAAAAAAAAAAAACGTTAACTTTTTAAATGTTTGAATTAACGTTGAATTCAAATATTCGTTTTGAAAAAATCAATTTCATTTGGACTCTACACGATTTCTGTGTACATAATACGTTATGATAATATGAAATGTACAAAATAGCTTGTTATTACATAGGTACAATAAAAACACACACATGCACACCCACGTTCTAAAGCCCTTTCGTGTATATAAAAACATATTATATATAGGCATCTGAAATTCGTAAATGTGTAAATATACGTACATATTGCTTCAAATAATACATATGTAGATATTTCAAAAATATAAAACCCAAAAATACTCCTACATTAACTTAAAATGAATTCTCAAATTGGGTTTTATTTTGTACAATGAGTGAACATAATAAATATAAATATTATTGGTACTTTATAAATCCATACATTTTGCATACGAATATTACATATACATATGTACAAACATACATTATATATACATATGTACATATGTGTATATAATATGTATGTAGCTGTCCACATTTACATGTATGTATATTTTATGTACGTGTATATGTATGTGCAAATTTATTTATAATAACGAAAGGTAGCTGACAATCAGTACTTAAAATCTCACGTAATTAGGAGCCTTCAACAGTAATAATTTGACTTTAATATTCATTAATGTAAATAAAATATGGTACATCGTATGGACATACGAGTATATATGTATATAAATACGAAACATAACAAATACATACATATGTACACGTCTGAGTTCAAGGTAGCCACAAGTCACAACCTACCTTTTAATTATTGAAAAATAAATAAGTTTTTTTTTTGTTTTTTTTTTTTTTTTCTTTAACTTTTTTGCTCATATTGTGCATATCCAAGATGCAAAGTTTAAATAAAGACTCCTGATGAGGAGGATGTCAATAAAATGATAACATACGACGAGTAACATTTAATTTTTTTTTTTGGTACATAATACAAATATGTACATATACGTTTGTATAGATTTATATTTATACGTATTCTTGTTTTTGTACATACTACATATATTATTGTATCTATAAAACCTACGTAATTATAATTAATAATTTACATACTAACATACATACTTAAAGACAAAAAGCTTTATTTAAAATAAATAAATGATAAAATTTTATAATACATACATATGTACATAAATTGAATAACTGTCTAAAATGTACATACATATATGCATGTGTTACATCTCACAAAATTACAATTTTATTGAACTTACTTTAAAAAATTAAAAAAAAAAACAAAAAAAAAAAAATATTCAGATGAAACTTGAAACATAATCCATAAATAATGTTAAATCCATAATGTATTGAATGTTAAAATGTTGCATTCATTCTATATTAGAAAATAATGTTTATAAATAATTTATAGTGGTCGTATATACAATAATGAATTTTTTTATAAATCATTAAATATACATATATGTATGTACACCATGTTTATAAGCATCAGTATTGTATAATAATCCATATACCACCTATTATCAACCAATATTTATTAAATTTTCTGTAAAAAAAAAAATGAGAATTTATTTTAAAATTTTTTTTTATTTTTATTTTAGTCATAATCTCATACAATCATTTTCATGAACACCAAATCCTGAATATGAATATTTTATTCAAATAAAAAAATAAAAATCAATTAACAGTGTATACAAATGTTTACATGATGGGAATCTGTTAAAGATCCAAAATATATATATTTTTTTTTTTCTTTGGCATAACAGCTCGATGTGAGCCAGGGCCTAATCATCATTGCAATGAGACCCAAAATATATAATTTAAAAAAAAAAAAACATAAATAATAAAATTAAAAAATAAATTATACTAAAAATAAAAATAAAAAAAAAAATAAAAACAAAAATAAAAAATAAAAACAAAAAAAAATAAAAACAAAAAAAAAATAAAAACAAAAAACAAAAAAAAATAAAATATTTACTAACAAAAATAAATTCAAATTAATTAGATTCGTATATAAACACAATTTCCTATAAATATTTTGTATCAGTAGGTGCATATATTCTGTAAAATATATTCATATATGTATGTACATACATACATTATTAATGGATGTACTGTACCAATAACACCAAACGTACAATTTGAAAATAACATTTTATGATGGCAAATACTCATAGTAAATTTATATCAAAATGACAAGTTTCAATTTTATTTAATCCTCTTACATTCAAAATAACATTTATAATTTTAGACTTTATATAAAAGTACTTAAGTATATATGTATGTATTTGTGTGTATGAAAATTTATATACATTTGCAGGTGTTATTTGTACATACATATATGTATGTATATGTGAAAATAACAGATTGTATATAAGATTTATACATGGCTATTCTATTGATATATGTATATACTCTGTATATATGCATTAATATAATATCCAATGTTGTATGATGTACCTCATTATGATATAAAAATTTTTGAAAAATAAAATGAACAAGTATTATAATTTCATATACACTAATTCAATGCACTTAAGATCTTATGGGACTATGTATATTTATGTGTCATTTTTCTTCTCTCATAATTTCTCATAAGAGCATTTCACGAGCAAAATTACCACAATTTTCATAGTTCTCATACAGTATGAGGTGAGATGAGCTTTTTAAATATCAATATACAGCAGCGATATAAAGTGATATTAATTTATGTCATTTACATAAGACCTGAAGTGCATCGAATTAGTGTATGAAATACTAGCTAGGTATCCAGTTTATATACGTACATACAATTAAATGATGCATGTTTTACATTATATAGTGCAATTTAATACGTATAGTGCAAACGGGTAGTACACTATAAATTCTTGTTATTTTCGCAAATAAACAAGAAATCTTCAGATTACATAGCAAACATGTCTTAGAACATCAAAAATGTAATATTATGGTTACTTTTATTATTATTTTATCTTTTTCATTTTTTTTTTTTTTAACATACAAAATTAAATTTATAATGTGTAATTAAAAAAAATTACAAATTGAAACATAAAAATTAAAAATAAAAATTTACTATATCTATTATATATGTACATATGTTTATTCGTTATCCTTTTGCTCGTCCAACACAAAACTTAATATTTTTGTTTATATGTATGTATGTATATATGAACATAATAATAAAAGTGCATGAATAAAAAATTGGATATACATACATAAATAATGCTGTATTTATAAATAAAAGCACTTTCAATTTATTAACTACAATGTATGTATTTACGAGTATACATGCAATGTATCTCAAATTAGAAGTAACGAAGCATTTTATTCTTAAATTTTGAAAATTTATTCCTTTTGAGATACATGTAAGATAAATGAACGTTATTTCATATGTATATACAATATAAGCAATATAATATTTTTTCAATCATCAAAAAATTCATTTTAAAATGGAGAAATTTTCAAAATGATTTTGTGAAATTCTAATGTTTTTATGAACACTATTGGAGCACCTTATTAAGTAAATTATGATGATAAATTTATTTCATTCATTCATTTCTTTAACGCGCCTAAACTACCTTATCATATAGAGCAATTATTTATTTATTTTTTTATTTTTTTTTCGAATATTTCATGATATTCTAGTAATTTAAAAATCAATAAAATAAAATAGCATGTATGTATGTATGTGCAATAATATTGCTAAAATTATAAAATATAGCCATACAATTTCAATGTATGTATGAAGAATCCATACTTTATGTGTTATGTACATAACATTCAATACAAAAAAAATTTTGATATACGTATGCATGTATATGTATATAATTTCTTTAATTTAAAATAGACATTTTCATATTATGTATAATTATATTTAAATTTTCCAATAAAAAGTGTTAAGTGACATCAGTCTAACAATATTTTTTTTGCAAAATACTTGACTAGCGAGGTATTAGTTACAATACCTGTTAGCGTTTTTGTTTTTTTTTTTTTTTTTTTTTTTTTTTTTTTAAATAAAAAAGAGAAATTACTGTGTAAATATTTAAAATATTTTATGTATTTAAATGTAATGTATTTTAAAATTTAAACGCAATTTGCAAATAAATAATATAAAATAAATATCTCATAAGACTATTTTATTTGTTTTTTTATTTTATTTTCAAATTTTTTTTTTATCGAATATCTACTTCTTTTCTTCAAGATTTCATTGTATTGGCAAAAAAAAAAAAAAAAAAAATATGTTATTCAATTTATCATTTATGAAATTGCATACATTTTCTAAATTCTGTAGAAAAATGCATACTCCATAAAAAATTATATGTACATACATACCAACCCATTATTATTATTTTCTTTCTTTTTTTTAATTCATTTTATTTAGAAATATGTAAATAGGATGTTTTTAGTAATAGTTAAAAGATATATGTACCTAAATATTCTTCTTCCTTTGGCGCAACAGCTCTCGATGTGAGCCAAGGGCCTAATCATCATACCTAAAATATATTACGAATTAAAAATTTTCATTTGTAAAAAATAAACATGAAAATTGTATGGCATAATAATAAGAAAGGATATTTTTGTATATATGTACATATAAACATTAATATTGTAAATATATCTATCTTCATTTCGATTTATTTAACTTGTGTTCATTGTAATTAAATTAATTATAGGTATGTAATTCGATTTTTAATGAAGTAATATCAAAAAAGAATCATCTCGAAAAAAAAATCATCGTAATTATGATTTAAGACCCTGGCTCACATCGAGCTGTTGCGCCAAAGAAAAAAAAAATATATCAAAAAATTTTAGGATATTTCAAAAGATACAAATACATAATTCGAAATACTTGTTAGAATTTATTCCTTGTTCTTAATATTAAAGATCTGAGTTTGTCCGATATTTTAGTAACAACTTTCTACATACATATGTACATATGTATGTATGTATGTAGTTTATAGTGTACAGTACCATTTTTATAAGCACCATATACATATGTATGTATGTTTGTATCCACATACATATATGTATATTAAAAATTCAACAGGCTCATAATCCATATATTTGTTATATATTTAACATAAAACTGAAACATACGCTCATAGGTATACATAAGTACATCTATATACATAAATACATGATCATATGTATGTATATTGTATAGTCTATGCGTTTATTAATATTTCTTGTAAATGTACTTAACACTATATATTAAGTGAATGTACGTAATTTGATTTTATATTTGTATGTATGGTGAATGTATCTAGATTGATTTGTATCACATTTATTTAGATAAGTATATTAGCATATACATTTGTACATCGATTATAATTGATGTCGTTTAATTAAAAAAAAAAAAAAAAAAAAAAATTTTTTTATGTTGATTTTACGTACACCTTCTCAATTTTCATTTCATGTGATGCTGATATGTTTGATTGACCCAGAAATTTGATAAATTGGTAAAGCAATTGACCATCATATTATATTGTGATAAATATTATGTATGTATGTGTAAAAATAATCGCATATATACATACATATATATTACATATGTATATGTATATTTGTATATATATACAAATAATTATATATGTAAAGGCTAGAATTTATAATTTATATCAAGTATTCGAGGTCTAGTAAAGTTCATTTAATATATTTTATACTACATATATACATTTATTTATAATTTATAATTGAAAGGAACCTAACAAAAAAAATTTGCACGCATTATATGACATTCTAATATATTTTTAAATCTACCTACTACATACATACATATGTATTTGTATCTATATAAAATTAAAATATAAATAATAATTGTATATATAAATCTACATATACATATATGTATGTATGTATTTATATATTCTTATGTAGATGCATGAAATATTATTTTTAAATAAAACTTGAAAGTGTTCAGAGATTGGTTGAACCAGATAAAATAATTGTGTACAGAGTAATGGTACAATTTTTAAGTGGTGGAATTTGTTTCAACTGGTTTTTTTTTTTTTTTTTTTTTTTTATTATATAATTACATTTTGTAAATCACATTTCTATATTCATGTGTACAATATTACATATATGAGTATGTATGTACATATATTAATATTTTTTTAATTCATTATCGAAAAATAAATATATAAATACAAAAAAAATAAAAAATAAAAATAAAAATTGAAAAAAAAAAAAAAAACAAAATAAAAATATAAAGTGGCGGTAATGAGGCGTGTTAAAATGATTGTTTAGTTAAAAAACAACCACTTATATTGTTACAATTATTTTGTACATACGAAGTACATGAATATACAAACACATGAATTTGTATAAAAAAAAAGAAAACAAAAATTAAAAATAAAATAAAATAAAATAAAAAAAATGAAATAAATAAAAAAAAAAAAAAAAAACAATTTTTATTATTAGTAATAATTAAACTAATAATAAATGTAACAAAAATAATTTGGTCATCAATAGAAGGTTTATTCTTTATTGATTTTACAAATTATCCTAATTAGTAATTATTTATGATTAATTAAATTAACTGTTTAAATCCCTTTAAAATTCTACATATGTACATGTATACATTATTTATTTAAAAAATAAATAAAAAATAAAATAAAATTTTAAATTTATGAAAAAAATTTTTGACTAACATTCAAAAAAAAAAATTTAAAAAAATTTAAATGTACAAATTAAATCGCAATGAGTTGTATAATATGTAATTTATAATTCATATAATTGCAATATATTTAGTCATTATAACGAATGTTAAATTCTAATATATTTATGTAATTTTGTAAATAATTAATAAAAAAGTCAATAATAAAAATAAAACATTAATTATACAACATTATATACATTGTAAACAATACAATTAAAATGCGTATGTACATACCATTAAATCAAGTAGAACCATGAGAAGTATAAAATTTTATATATATATTTTTTTTTGTAGTATTTCGCTAATAGTGCAACATTTAATGCACGCAACTATGTATATAGAATAATATATGTATGTATGCACATCAGCACATCAGCACATCAGCACATCAAGATTACATTTTGTTAAATTATGTATAATATAATTTTTGTTGTAAATATAAACATTCATAATATATTATGTACATACATATATACGTGATATTACATTCACTTTATATAAACATATGTTAGTACTATATACATACAATATGTAATTATAGTATATTTTTCATACATATATTTTAAAGTCTATATTGCCAAATAGATTTTAAGTAGCTGATACAAAAAAAAAAAATGTTTAGTTACTATTTTACCACAGGTAAATATATGCATGTAATGCTTATATTTACCTTAATATTATTTGCCATTAAACACAGCTATATTTGCAATACAAATTATATTACATATGATATTGCATTTACAATAAAATTTAATGTTAATATGTTAAATCAAGTTAAATTCATTTATTTACATTAAAGTACTATAAAATACTAAATGTATGTTGTACAATAAAAAATACACGTTATGTATACATACGTATATTACATGTTTACTACTTTCGAACAAATTATATACATATATACTGTAAATAAATTTTTTTTAATATGTATATAGAGTTAATGTTATATATGTAAAAAAAAATCTAAAATAAAGCAAAAATTTTAAAAAATCAACTTAAAATAAAAAAATAAATAAATAAATTTAAAAAAAATTAAAATGAAAAAAAAAAAAAAAAATATTGTAAATTTTCTTTGGAGGGGGGTCACAATGCCAAGGAGGCGTGATCTTTAAAATAAAAAAAAAACATTTATTTATTCGCAAAAAATATATAATGATGTTTAATGTTAATGTATATATGTATGTACACATGTAAATAGTTTTTATTACTATTACTCGTATATATGTATATGATATGATATGAATGTATATAAAATATTTTTCCAATTTTAATTTTTTTGAAATAAAATCTGATATACAAATAATAACTTTAAAAAAAAATAAAATAAAAAAAATAAAAAAAAAAAAAAATAAAAATTAAATACAAAACAAAAAATTTACAAAAAAATCGTTTTTATTTGGTATACAAATAATACGTTATTATCACATTTTAATATTATATATATTATGGCGTGTATATATATAAGAACGTATGTATATAAATATGCACATGTGTATATATATCACATGTGGCATATGTCGAAAGTGGGTCAACATTAAAAAATCACATGCTTCTTGTCATAATCTATATTATTTTCATTTTTCTTTTTTTTCTTTTTTATAAAGAACATAAAAATGTTATTTTGCAAATTTAATACAAGTGTAAAAAAAAAAAAAATGAAATGAAAATTTTATGAAAGAAAATAAAAAAAAAAATTTGTATTAATTAAAAGGTAGGTGTATAAAACCTTCATATAACGTGTATATAGTATATATAAACTTTTACGAAATTTGTGTCATACTTGATAATCAAACATATTTCTATCAATTTAAAAAAAATAAATAAATAAATAAATAATAATTTTTTAATAATAAAATTTTTAATTAAATTTACCCATTTAGAAATATAAATGCCATGAAATTCTTTTAAAAAGCACAATTGCAATTTATATAATGTTTTATTTTCAACTGTTTACATTCAATCATTCAAATATACGTTTATCCTTGATCATTTATTTTTATTATTATTATTGTTATTGTAAGTATGGGCGGGCATGAATGCAAACGCCTATATACTGTAAAACGCACTTAGGAGTTATCCCAAACGGCGTGATTTAGTAATATGATGAACTGGATTAGGTTTAAATTTTGCGAATTAGGGTAGTGATAGTGTGGTAATTTTATTTTTATTTTATAACTATACAAAATATATAAAATAATAATTTTTTTTTTTTTTTTTTCAAAATATTTAAATGATTTTTCTTAAAAAATTAAATGAAAAAAAATTTTTTTTTTTAATTATAAATTTTCAATTTGTTTGTAAACATAAAATATTTCAATTTCAATATTATATTATTTAAATTCAGATTTCAATTAGTAATAATGTGAAATGAATCCTTTAAATTGTTAAAAAAAAAAAAAAAAAATGTTTTCACACTAAACGGTACATACATGTTATACTTTATACTTTAATTATTTTCACTATAGGCCTTAATATGTGTATTTTTTCTTCTCCCATAATTTCTCATAAGAATATTTCACAATCAGTGTTATCACCATTCTCAAAGTTATCATACAGTATGAGGAGAGCTTTTTAAATATCAATAAACAATGATATAAAGTGATACTACTTTATTATGTCATTTCCATAAGGCCTGTAGGGAAAATATTTAAAGTATAAAGTATAGGTCATGTCCGTTTTTTTTTTTTTTTTCAAATATCTTCAATTTTTTTTTTCTTTTAATTTTCTAAATAATTTTGTTTTAAAAATTTAAGTATACATATATTAGATTAATTTCCAGTCTCACATTACCCACATTAAACGTATATACTTATATATTTGCAGATATACGAGTATGCTTTACATAAGCATATCTATTCAATTTTTTTTTTATTAATTTTATAAGCATAATATATAAATTATGAGAAAATTATTTTGTACATTATTTTATTCTTTTATAATTTTTCATAGATAATCTAGAATTTTTTTTTTTTATTTTTTATTTTTAATTTAAATTTTTACTCAAAAAATTTTTTTCCCTTCCATTATGCAATAAATAATATTTTGGCTTGTTGTCTTTAATTATTGGTTTCATGAAATTTTCGATAATATTTTTTTTTAATTTTTTTTTTTTTTTTAAATCAAGTAGAAGAGATTCTTTAATTTTGTCGATTTGTTTACATATAAAATTATTTTGTTGTTTTTTTTTTATTTTTCTCCAACAAATGCGTATGCATAAATTTATATTTATAGAGATTTACTCTGTTTCATATAACAGAAGATTTAGATTGTTTTGCTTTTGTTAAACAAAAAATCTCTACATATCTACATACATATACATACAAATTAGCACAAACACCTTTTTTACATAGAAATTTTATTCAATTAATTTTTTTTTTATTTTTTTTTTGTTTTCATTCATTATTAAATAAAAATAATAATAGCTATACATGCCCTGAATTTTGTTGATTTTCTTGTCTTGTTTTTATCAACATCAGCAAATTTTTTTTTTTTTAAGAAACAACACGCAACATAAATTCCATGAGAATATTTTTCCATTCTAATCTTTTCTTCAACATAGATTTTTTTTGTTTTGTTTTTTTTGTTTTTGTTTTGTATATAAACATATCAAATGCAAAATCAGAAATTCTAGTATGTTTATTGTTTTAAACTAGTTTATATATAGTTTATGATTTATTATATGACTGTCTTCTTATTTATTAAGTTTCATTTAAAAAAAAAAAAAAATATACGCGTTTTAGTAATTTTCAATATTTTAAAATCATATTAATATATTGAACATAAATATATTAAGAAAATTTGAAATAAATATGTAAATAAACATAAAATTTTCAAATTTTTTCTATAGTTGCTAATATTATATAATAATTTTTTTTTTTTTTTTTTTTATATTCTCATTATATATAGGAATTCCTTCGAAAATTCTTCAGACTTTTCGATTTAGATGGAAACGGTTATTTAATTCAAGATAAATGGATAGAACATATTAAAGGACGATTAACGTAAGTAATTTTTTATAATATTCACATATTGTTTTTTAATAATACACAAAAAAAAAAAAACAAAAAAAAAAACAAGTAAATAAAAATAAAAAAAATTTTTTTTTCTCATATGTCGAAGATTTTCATGTTTTTCTATATACGTTTATATTTTATATTAAAATTAAAATATAAAATAAAATCACATACATATACATAAGTAGATTATTTTCTTTTAAACTAAACTAAAGATATACATTGTAAATAAATAGATTTTTTTTTTTTTTTTTTTTTTGTTGAAAGTAATGTTAAATATTACAATTTAACGATGATCATATATGTAACAAATTTGATACATAAAAATTATTCCAATATTATACACACAAATATCCATATAGTACTTATATACAATTTAATAATGCGTTTAATAACGTACACACACCGTATGTACATACATACATATTAAAGAAAAATGTACAACATAAAATAAATCCCTTTCAAGATTTTATTTTCATATTAAACTTGAAACTTATTATAGTCATGATATCCATTTCAAGTGATTAACTTACTATACAACTTCCTCTTGGTAGGATACCATCATCATCATCGTCATCATCATCATCATCATCATCATCATCATCAACATCAACATTATCATCAACATTCAACATCATCATTATTCATTGCATAATAAATGTGTGTATGTAATATTTCACATATTTATGTATCTCGTTTACATTTTGTTACATAATTCGTATTAGTAGATTTTATACAAATTGGAATTTTTTGTTCGAGTTTGGTCATCTCTAACAATCTAATCAAGAGACAAGATTAACTGAAAGGTGATCAAATTCGTAATTTACAATTATACTTCTTTTTTTTTTATATATGTACATATTAAATGTATCTATGTTATACATATATTTATGTATATAGCTTTATAAATATCAAATCTCATCATATAATTTTTAATTTTTTTTTTTATATTTTATCTAATTTCTAAAAAAAAAAAAAAAAAAAAATGGATCACTTATTGATGATCAATGGATTATTCATCACTTTTACATTGCAATTATTACAACATTTTTGATATGTACAATTTATAGAGCAATTGATATATTCACATCCAACATTTAGTTAAATCCATGTACAATGTATATGTATAAAATTTAAAAAAAACAAAAAAAAAAAAAAAACACACACAAAAACAATGTAATTAATTTTTAAGTGTGTAACATTACAAAATAAATGGATATCAAAAATGGTTTAAATAAAATTAATTAAATTGAGAATACTTGATATTATAAAAACAAACAAATTAAGAAAGAAAATATACATCATATCTATTTATTTATAAAAAAAAAAAAAAATTCTCATATATGTACATATAAACAAACATGTACATACGAGTATATATAGTATATATCAAAATATTATCATATAAAGTATATAAGCATTTTATAATTGAATAATGCACATTACAAGTACAAATATGTATATCTTTATAAAGTAATCCATATTTTATGTTATTTGTTAGTTGTATACATATATTTATTATTTTTGTTTTGTACATTGTTTTTTTTTGTTTGTATACATTGTACAATACATATGTATTATTATATGGTTGGTTTATTATTTTTTTATTATATTTTTATATTCGTTATTTATTTGTTGTTATATATACGTTGTCGAAAGAAATTTTCAACCTACGAACCTACGGATAACATATACATATATGTACATAATGTATATATGTATATGTATATGTAACAAGAATTGATTAACTGTGTAACCAACTGACTTTTTGATTGATTATATTTTTTATCTTTATATGGGAAAACGAAAGAAAATTAAGATGCTATATTTGTATCAATGTGCAAAATATGTCCATATTACATATATTGTTTATTTTTAAAGTATATTTATATAATGCATATATATACAAATATACTTAATAAATATTTTAATGGCTGGTTTAACTATATCTGAATTATTTTAAATAAAAACATTGTATATGATCTATAAATTTCTTGATATGTATGTAGAATAAATGTATATCTATACATACATGAATAAATATTTTAAAGGATTAAAAATATATACGTACATATGTATGTATGATAGTTATAAATTCTCAATGTTATTAATGGTTTAGTTTGAAAAATTCAATAAAAATTGTTGATTTGTAAAAACGTGTTATATTACAAATGAAGACATCAAATATGTATGTATGTGCATACATAGCCAAAAGTAAAGAAAAAAAAATAAATAAATAAATAAATAATAATAATAGCAATGAGACAATAAAATGTTGAACAAAATCTCATATATAAATTGTATCATTTATAATGAGATCATTTTTTTTTTATTATTTGCAATTGCTACTATTTAGGAGAATATTATTACAAATTTCATTAATACATTATACATACTTATTATATACCTGAAAAAATTAATTAAACAAAATTAAATACTAATCTTTATTTTAATATATACACGTATATAGAAAAATATTTTATCCATAATTATATTTAAAAAAAAAATATTAAAAAAAAAAAAAAATCTTATTATAATCTGTAATATCTAATTATTATATTTTGAAAAGAAAATAATTTTTAAATATATAAATTTATTTTTATTCACACACACACACACACATGAATAAAAATAATAATTGATATAAAAATTAAATAGATCACAATCAGATGATATGCAAATTACACATTCATTTAAATTTTTCTTTCTTGTACAACTGTGTTTGTAATATTGCAAACTCTCAACTGTATAAGAGTAGATTTAATTAATTATACCTGAAAATACCAAACAGATCTCTTGTATTTATTTATTGTTTTGAGTATAATTAAATGATAAATGTAAAATAATTTTATAATATAATAATAGGATGCATTTGTGTATAATAAGTACAATTTCATGAATAACTTGTACAATCCATAAAAAATCAAGTAAACATTATAATAATGTATCTTGTGTAAAATTAACTCATGTGACGCGATTACAAATTTTCGTTTTTTTTTTTTCTTTTTTTGTTTTTTTTTTTTTTTTTAAATGCAAAAATTCAGTTAAATCCATATTTATAAAATAAGTAATAATTATCATTCATTTATTATTATTTATTTTTGTATTATTCATCTTTTTAATGTTTGTTCCCATTTTTTATTTATTTTTATTTAAATTTTCATATTTCAATTTTTTTTTCGTTTTTTTTTTTGTGTTTTTTTGGTTTTTTCATTTTATTTTCATTTAAATATTTTCTTTATATTGTTTTTATCTGCCCTACAGAGATGAAAAACAAATTGATTTTGCTGAGCAATTAGAATCAGTTGCATATGTAATTTGTGGTGAAAGTAAAATAACATATCGCCGTTTCTGGGAAATATGGAATGCAAGAGGGGTAAGTACACACATATTATAATATTAATAATCAAAAAACAAAAAAAAAAAAAAAAAAAATTTTTTTTTTTTGCATACAATATTTTTTTTTTTTTTTTTTGGTTTTTTACATGTATCAAGATATCATTTACATAATTCTTTTTATAAATTTGTACATTGTGTACACATAAATCTATATTTAAATG
This sequence comes from Anthrax anthrax, assembly GCA_963971155.1. NCBI lineage: Eukaryota > Metazoa > Arthropoda > Insecta > Diptera > Bombyliidae > Anthrax > Anthrax anthrax. The sequence goes on along the minus strand of OZ020121.1, from coordinate 26,708,160 downwards.
TACAGATAAGATCAAAATATCGGTACACACAAATTCATATATGAATGCATTAATCATTTTTAGAGTTTTGCATATAATGAAAAAGGTAATCTACAAATACACTTTGGTATTTTTTTTTTTTTTTGTTTTTTTTTTTCTGTTTTTGATTTTATTCCTTTTGTTATTTTAGTTTAATTGAAATAAGAACATGTATGCAATATTCAAGATACAAATGCATATATACATGCATATGTGTATTGAAAAAAAAAATAATGTATATATTGTATGTATGTATACATATTTGAATATGCATATATAAACGCACAAAGGCATACCATTTTAATAATATAATCCTGGTCGTAAAATATATTGTATTGTCTGTAAATCATTAATAATTATCATTTTTTTTTTGTTTTATATATACAATTTATACATTAATGTGCTGGATATGTTTTTTTTTTTTTTTTTTGTTTTTCTTTTATTACATATGTATGTGTTAATTTTTTGATAACATTTACATTAGTATATATTATGTATGTTGAAGATAAAAAAATAATCGCATTCGTTAATGTTTTACACATGTGTGGTACATACTCATATGTAATGCAATAACAATAATAAGATTTTCATCTTTGTTTTTCTCTTTTTTTTGTTTCCTTTAATAATTAATGTATACACTTTTGCAACATATCACTAAAATATTGAGTATGATCATTAATCTAAAATTATTTAAATTCTGATGTTAAAAAAAAAAAAAATTTTTTTTTTAATGCATTTTATGTTGTATACGCATTTTAATCTGTTGTATCTGTTTATTTCCTTAACATTTCATTTTTATTTTTGTTAAAAAAAATTTTTTTTTTAGCTATTTACCTATTATTAATAACAATTTTATTTTATTTTTACGTTTACTTGATTTAAACGAAGACAAATTACACAACATGCCCAGCATAAATTACATTAATGTATTTTGTATTTTACTATATAAATTCATACATGTACGAATATATATATGATGTGAATGTTTAATGGCTATATTAAATAAATTTGTATACATATGTATTCCAATCTTTGACCAAACTATATAATTATTAATGATGTCAACAACTTTAAATAATAAATAATAAAAGTTCACTTATATTATTTATTTATTTTTATTTTTAATTTTTTTTTTTCATTTTTTTTTGTTTTTGATATATATTTTCATTTAAAAATGCATTTATTGCATTATGCATTTATAACACAGATTTATAGCTTGTTACATTGTTAAAAGGAATCACAAATAACAGGCAATCATTTATTTAATATAATAATTAAAAAAAAAAAAAAAAAAAAAAAAAAATGAGACTAAATTGTATGTTTTTTGTTGTTGTTGTTTTTTTTTTCTCAATGTACAGAAATTTTTTTTTTTATTTTAATACGATTAATTTAAAAATAACTTTATTTTTCTCTTTACATATGTTTGTATTTTAGATTCTTGATAAATTATATCGATTAATTGATACGGATGCTGTTAATTTGATATCAACAAATCAGATAATGGAATTCATATCAAATTTAACAAATTCTCGGTAAGTGTAAGCAATTAATTTTAAATAAAATAAAATAAAAAATAAAATAAATAATCATCTCGAAAAATCATCGTAATGATGATTAGGCTCTAGCTCACATCGAGCTGTTGCGCCAAAGGAAAAGAAAAAAACAAAAAATATTAATTATAATTAAAATCTTTCAAAACTTATTTCTGTTCTAGTTTCTAATGAAAATTTTTTTTTATTATTATTATTATTTATTTAAAAAAAATATAAAAATAAAACGATGAAACATTTTTTATCCTTTAAATTGATATTTAGATTTGTGTAAATGTAGAAAAAATAAAATATTTTATCATGCGAAAATGAAAAAAAAAAAAATTCATATACTAGGGAGGGTACTTCCCCTGTACGCCTAGCGCGGAGTGGTTTAATATTTCTGTACACATAAACGAACAGATCCACTATATATATGTAGTACAAAATAAAGATTCACGCAATACAAAAAAAAAAAAAAAATTTGATAAAAATTTTACATATTGAAATCTGTGTGTAATAAAAATTTTATTCCATCATTTTATAATTAAAATTTAAATTTACAAAAATAAATTACTTAAAATAATTAACAAAAAAAAAATTATAATCCATTTCATATTTACACACCTACACAATCGATGGTATTTTATTATTAATAATTTCTTTTGTCTGGTTTTTTTTTTTTTTCATTTAATAATTTTTTGATTTTCTTCTTTAATATTTTGAAATTAATTTTTTTATTTTTATTCATTTTTTTTTTTTTTTTTTATTAAATTTTGATAATTTTCATTATTTCCCACATACATATATGTACTTATATGTTTAAAATTTAATAATCAAAAATTACATCGTTTTTATTATTTTTATGTATTCTATGGCGCGGAAGATATGTAAGTATATGTTGTATATCCTATGTAAGTGTAGTCATTCATGTGAAAAATTATAAGAGCAAAAAATAAAAATAAAATAAAATAAAAAATATAAAGAATATCATCATCATAATATATTCATATACATACATACAATATTTATAAGATTTTTGACCTGTGATATGATCTCTATAAATAAAAATTTTCTTAAACATTTACTCTCTTTTTTATGGTAAAACAAAAAAAAAAAAAAACAAAAAAAATGTTTTTATCATAATGTTCATTTTTTTTTTGGTTTTTTTTTTTTGATTGTATGTAGAATTTTCATGTATTCATATAGCAATGTATATGTATATGTAATATATACAATACATAAAATATTTTCCCTTTTTTTATGAAATATGTTGTTACTTGGATAAAAAATGACACCTAACTTTTTTCGTTTTTGATTAATGGAATCTTGATTAAAAAAATGTAACTGACCATGTAAAAACAAAAACAAAAAAAAATTTTTATATTTTGTGTAATACATGCATACATAGTACATACACGCATGTATAATAATAAAATCAAAATATATAATATGTATTCATACCATGAAAAGCATATACGCACAATACGTATACATTTCAAGATATCGTGTGTATTTATAACGTACATATACATATGTACATACAATGTATGTAAAATTGTACATTTTATAAAATGTGTTATTCATAAAAATGAACAAAACAGAATAAATTTTATTTTTATTTTTTTTTTTTAAATTTTTTTTTTCTTCTTCTTGCAAAAATCTCACGCATTCATATATGTATATTATAAAAAGATGCACATTCTCATATGTGTACATTTAAAAAGCGTAACATATACGCATATGCATGTGAAAAAAAAAAAAAATTCAACTTTTAATGTATGTATATGTATGTAAGCGTTGTAACAAGGAATAAAACTGCAGTACTTGTTGTACAATTTTTTTTTTTTTTTTACTTTAATAAATTGTTTTCTTATGCAAAAACATTACATTTTTACTTTATCTATATACATATATTTTATATATGCATATATGCATATGAAAATATATTTGCAAAATATGCACAATATGAATATGCATCTATGTACATACATATATAAAATACAATATATGTATATAAATATGTATGTACTAATTTTTTTTTTTTTTATATTTCTTAACTTTAACTATATATGTACAATAAACTAAGAAGAGAGACCTATCTTCATAGTTCCATAAGTATGATTTACAAGCACTCGTGCTCGGATCGTGTAAACTAGTCAATTATTTGTGTATCTGTCTAAGTTTATATGTAGGCTGATCCGATTATTCCTGTGGTGTTTTTTGATCAAGAAGAGAAGCTACTTCTTGTACATAGTACTTCAACAACATTAATATTATTATTAAATATATCAGATACATACATATGTATATACATATAAGAACACATACAGATATAATATACATATGCGTATATACAAAATGTATAATGCAAAAGAATGTACATATATACATACGTATAAAAATATATGTACACAATATAATTCATTTATTATTTTAGATAACATGGTATATAACATATTACACAATGAAACAAAAACAAAAACAATTTTTTTTTCTATATCCTCTTATATCAAATTAAAAATAAATAAAAACACATACATATGCTAAATTATTAAATGCAAGTATCTATCAATGTATACAAATATGTATGTATATTTATATCACTGTATATAATTCATAAATACTAAATAATAATAATAATAACTTATTTTTGAAATTGAATTTATTTTCAAAATTTTTAAAATATATATACATATACATACGTATATAAATGTACATAAATATGTATATATGTATGTACATACGTAAATATATGCATTTTTTTATTAAAACTAGTTTTATTTATAATAATATATTATGTTATGAAATATAAACGACAACGAATTGTCTATACATGATACACACATTTTACATAAATATGTACATATTTATGCATATGTATGCATTGTACATATGTACATACATACATACATATATGCATATCAAGGTCCTTAGTTATAATTTTCAAACTTTCTAATTTGTAAGAGGATTAAAATATCGTTTGACCATTAATATATGATCAAAACAAATTATTTATATGTAATATCTATGAGCGATATTATTTATATATCTCTATACACACACACACATTGTAACGTAAATGGTTATATAAATATATATAAGTACACTCTATATGTATATATATATGTATGTATATAATAATGTATAATAATATGATCAATTAAATAATTTTATAAAAAGACAGGATACGAAAACTCATTGACATGATCCTTTTTTATGAGATATACTATTTTATATATACATAATCATATGTACATAATTGTATATCTTTATTAAATAATAATATGTACATACAAAGTATGTAAAAAATAAAAAAAAAAAAATTAAAAATAATTCAAATGCATTATCTATCATATAAGTATAGTATGTGCTTAGAATAATTAATAAGTTATAAATAAATAATTAATTAAATATTTAAATTATTTTAATTAATTCACTTTATAAATAGAATAATAATTTATTTAAAGATAATTAAATAAAAATTACTTTGAAAGGGGAATAAACAAACAAAACCAGATCTATGTACATATATATACCAGATTTAAATGATATTAAATCTTATAATTAATGATGATAAGAAAATAAAATCAGTCACGCAATATTGTATATTTATACTTATATTTATGTTCTATTGTAGATTTATTTATTTATTATTTTTTAAATCCTGTGTACATTTTTTTTTTCATTTTTTTTTTATGTTACGTACACATATCCTGATTTCAAAATTAAAAAAAAAAATTACAAACAAAATATTTAAATTTATCAAAAAAAAAAAAAAAAAACAAAAACAAAAACAAAAAATTTAATTACATACATAAATTATAAAATAAAAATTAATAAAAAAAAAAATGCAAAAAAAATTTTTTTTTCCTGCAATTTAATCCTTGAAAAACTTATTAAACTGCTACATAAATTTTAATTACATTATTTTAATTATTTTCTTCAATCTTGTGTAGATTGTTTTTTTTTTTTTTTTGTTTCTTCAATTTAAAATTTATTTTAGCACTTTAGCATTTTTTTTTTTATGTACATTTACATAATTTCATAATATCGATATCTAAAAAAGTATATAAACATTTTTATATACAATTTGTGTATGCCAAACTAAGTCATTCACTCCATATGAATGTACTAAATTATTTAAATATTATTACAACTTAGCAATTAGTATTCTATCAGCATGAAGCAACAAAAAAAAAAAAAAAAAAAAAAAAAAAAAAAAAAAATTTGCCATTTAAATAAAAAGTGTAAAATTTTGCAAGCAAGTGGTAAAAATTAATAGATAATATAATTTGTAATTTGTAATTTGTAATTTTAATTGAATAAATAAAAATGTATATGATATACATATGTTTATAAATAAATTAACGATTAATATATAAATGAATTTATAAATCCTAACATATGTAGAATTTTTATTTCTACATAATTGTAATCCTTATATCAAAAAAATTATCAACAATTTATACACATACAGTATCGCCAACAAATCACCGTACTCTCAGCTTTGTTTTTTATTATTATTATTGGCTATATAACTTTTCAAAAATTTAAAATTCAATCTCAATATTTGAAAAAATTTAATTAATATTATTTTTTTCTATAAATTGTTTATGAATGAGATCAAACATCTTAACCATAAGAATTGTTTCATATACATATGACCATAATGAGATTTTAATTTTTGAAAAATTAACCAATAATAATAAAAAATGCTGATGGTGTACAGTGACTTTTTTGCGTAACTGTATGTATACATGTATATTCGAAGTAATTGAACTTAAATAAATGATTATTCTTTGTATTTATAAATATTTCATTTTAAATTAATTTTTTTAAATGTAAAAATATAATTATATACCGCTTGTTATTGTCTGATGTATAATAATGTAGATACTATTGTATGCATAAATAAATTAACAATTTTTAATTTTCTAAAAGGTTAAAATCGTTTTACAAAATATGCATACATGTAAATTTATAAAAAACAAAAAAACAAAAAAAAAAAAAAAAAAAAAAAAAAAATTCCTTCAAGTTTAGAACATTATAGAATTTTTTTTATTTTCATTTTTTTTTTTTTATACAAACGTAATTTATACATGCATTCATTTTTCTTTGTACTGTATACGATTATGAACGGCCTTCTAAATATCTTTATCTTGATTTAATTTTTGCCATATACCGATATAAAGTTATAATGTGAAATAAACAAATATACATGATGGCCTCAATTTAAAAATTTCAAATCATATTTTATTAATCTTTCCCAATTTTCTATTTCGAAAGCTTTTCAAGGTTTTTTTTCGTTTTTTTTTTTTCGTTTTTATTTCATTCTTTATATTCATGTATTCAAATTTAGCAAAAAAAAATTTTCATAGTGCAAAATTACAGTTACGCTGAATGCAAATTAAAAAAACAAAAAAAAAAAATTTAATGGTAATACACCTGTAATTTAATTTCAAGAAAAGAAGATATACTTGCATAATTCTTAAAGATAAACAAAAATTCAAAGAATTAAATCACAAAGCTATCTATATACAATAGTATCCTAAATTATTTAATAAATTTATGTTTCATTAATTTTTTTGTTTTTTTTTTTTTTTAAATTCCCTTCAAAAATGCGAGACAAAATGAATGTAAGATAAATTTTTTTTTTTTTTTTACATATACGAAACAACACAATAATTAAAAAAAAAAAAAAAATTTTTATTTAAATTTGTGTTATATATTATGAATGCTTTACTATATAACACATTTATGTGTGTATGTATGTGTATGAATTTAATTCGTACACACAATCTCATATAGCTACTTAATATAATTTTTTTTGTTTTTTTTTTTTTTTTGTTTTTTTTTTTTTTGAATAAATTTTCCTATAATACATATAAACAATAAAATTGAAAAGATTAAAGTGCAGTAGCCGACATTTACATTTTTTTTTTTTTTTTTGTAAGATATCATTTCATAATAAATAATATATGTACGTACAAGCATATGAATATTCATACATAAGTACATACATGTACAAGGGCGTATCCAGGATCTGAACTAGAGAGGGGCAACTCATTTTTTGGTTTTTTTTTTTTTTTTTGGTTTGAGGAATATTTATACCATTTTATACCAAGAAAAAGGATATTATCAAAATTCTAGAGGAGCGAGTTTATACATCGTACTAAAAATGATTAAAAAATATATTACATAAATTCAAACTCACGTACGCATATACAAATTTAAAGGGCGGGTAGCAGGGTAAAATGCGAATTTAAATTGCGAAGAACAATGGTTTAAATTTATTTTATTTCTTCTAGAGGGGAACAATTCCCCTCCCTAGCCCCTAGCTGGGTACGCCCATGCATATATGTATATGTAATTATTATTATCATAATCAAACGATGGTATAAATTTTAAAAATGAAGAAAAACCAAAATACAAGAAATTCAAAATAAAATTGAGAAAAAATAAAAAATAAAATTGAATAATATAAATGATGATAAACAGTGTAATTGTAATGCATAAAGAGAAACTAAAATTCATATGTATGTATGTATGTATGTATTATTTAAAAAAGAAATAAAAAATAAAAAACTGAAATCTTATTTTTATATTATTTTGCAGTTTTTTGTTAATATTTATAAATATGACAGTGTGAGTATATAGATATGAACATAGTGTATATGCGGTTATTAATAATAATAAGCGCATACATACATACTATATGGACGCATATGTTATCTATATGTATATATTATGTACATATATGCATAATTGAATTTATTAAAATTATAACTTTTAAATATAAAATTTTTATGTTATAAGAACGAAATTACATAAAAATGAAAATATATGATTTCAAAAAAATCAAAAAAATCAAAAAAAAAAAAATCCATATAATATGCATATGTGAATGAGTATAAACTAAAAAATTAAAAACCAACAAAAAAAAAAAAAAAAATTTTATTCATATAGTATATATTATATTTTTAATTTTTATTATTATTATGTTCATTTTAATTTTTTTGTTTTTTTTTTAATGATAAGTGTGTCTTCTTATGTTATGACGATACCGTGCGAAATAAATTGCACTTTTAAATATCTTCAACTGAAGACAAAAAAAAAAAAAAATTATCCTTTTTTTTTTAATTATTAAAATTTATCCAGACCGTTGAAAAAAATAAAAAAAAAAAAACCATTCAATAAAATTATATGATAAATTTTTAACACTCATAAAATCAGTGTTCAAAATATACTGTACACCATTGTATGTACATATGTATATGAAAATCGAATTTGTCTTGATTTTTCGTCTTTAAAAGGATTTATGTATCTTTAAAATGCCTTAATAAAATGGAATATTCTATTGAAATATTTTTAAATTACATAATATCTTTAATTAATTTGTAATAAATTTAAATTTAATTTTTTTTTTATAATTATTTATGAATTTTTTTTTTTTGTTTTTTTTTATTTTTTAATTTCAGACCACGAACTGGATTTGATAAAAGTTCATTAGAACGATTAGAATTATTATTTCGTCGTACGGTTGGAAATGAAAAAGAAATACGTCGTGAAGAATTTAAAAAGATTGTTACATCGAAAAATGTTCATATATTTTTTATTTTTTTTTTTTTTTTCTTTAATTATTAAATAAATAAATTATTAATTAAATTTTAACATTTCAGCCATTTTTCACTGAACGTGTTTTTCAAATATTTGACAAAGATAATTCTGGTTCAATATCATTACAAGAATTTATCGATGCAATACATCAATTTGCTGGACAATCAGTTGAAGATAAAATTAAATTTTTATTTAAAGTTTATGATATTGATGGTACGTTTTTTTATAATAATAATACGCATATGTATGTGCTCATATATGAAAATTTATTAATTATTTGTGCCTTTATTGTCTTATAATGTACTTTTTTTTTTTGTTGGTCACAAAAGGTGATGGACTTATTCAACATCGTGAACTTCAACATGTTATGAGAGCTTGTATGGAAGAAAATGGAATGCAATTTTCTGAAGAACAGGTTCATATACACACATACATACATACATACATAATTAGCTATTAAATTTGATCATATTAAAATAACTGAAAATTTTTAATTTAACTTTTAATTTATTTAAAAAAAAAAAAAAAAAAAAAAATTCCAGATTGATGATTTAACAACAGCAATGTTCGAGGATGCTGATCCTTATAATAAGGGTGCAATTACATATGAAGCATTAAAAGGGCAATTAGAAAAGCATGGAGGATTACTTGAAAACTTGAGTATAACGTACATATATTCAAAAACAAAAATAATAATAATAATCTTAATAGAATAAAAATAAATTTTTATTTATGATTTTAAATCAAATTTTTTTATTTTTTTTTTTTTTTTATATACATATATATACAGTATAGATCGATGGTTAGTACCATTACCACAAGAAAAACCACAAATAAAAAAACGTTTCCTATTGCCACATCAATTAACACCAGCATATTTTAAGAATAATTATGTTTTTATATCATTTCTATTTATTTATACTGCAATTAATGTTGGCCTCTTCATTTCAAGAGCAATACAATATCGTGAGAGTAATGGTTTTGTTATATTGGCACGAGCATGCGGTAAGTATACACATACATATGTACATATATTAAATAATATTTTATTTGTTATAATTATTAATTGTATGATACATGTAATAATATGATTCAATATAATTACATGTGCAATACATTCAAAAATAAATAATTTATTCAATGTAAAACAAACAAAATATTGCATAATTTCGACAAAAAATTTAATCTACAATATACGAAAAAAATATACAACATTTATATACTCTGTCCATTAATTATATGCAGTTAAAGCCTTATGGTAATTATTTGGAAAGTGATATCATTTTACATCGCTATGTATTAATAATTTAAAAAAACATTTATCTGATATTGTATTAAAATCTGTGTGAATTGTGATAATATTGCTCGTGAGACAGTTTAATTAAAAATTACGAGAGAAGAAAAAAGACAGTCAGTCTTATTTCAATTTTTGATCGAAACGAATCAAAAAAAAAAAATAATTTTTTCTTTCGTTCAATCGAAATTGATAAAATTTATTCTTCCAAGATTCGATCGAATGCAATGTGAAACATTTTTACAGAAACACAACGAAATAAAACAAAAATAAAATTTTTAAATATGTGTCAAAATTCTAGTTTTAATTCAAAGATTAAAATGTATTTTGAATAAAACATGAAAATTTACACTAATTCGTAAATTTACAAACTTCAACGAACTGAATCTCTAACAAAGCTCTAACTATTCGATCGAAAGTTATATAATATAAAATTTTCTATTGGCATTTCATGTGAAAACTAATGAAACTGAAACAAAATCAAAATTTTGAATAAAAATTTTTCGATAATGAAAAGATTTTCTATTCGCATCGAAACTTGGAATAGTTCTGAGTATGTACTCCCATAAGACCTTATTAAGTGCATATCATTAGTGGACAGAGTATACTTAAATACATATTATATTGTTTTTTTACGGTTTTAAAAGTATTTATTTTTTATTTTTTTTTTTTTTTTTCAAATTGATTTTATGATTTGATTTAATTTTGCAAACATACATATATATTTTAATATCTTTAATATTTTTACAAACTGTAATTATAAATGTTTATTTTGATAAACATTGCATGCAATAATAATTCATATTATTATGCATTTATTTTCCCACACATGTAATTATATTTTTTAACATTGAATACAATATAATAAAATTAAATGGCAATGACAATGAATACAAAATAATGTACATGTACATATGTATTTATTTTACAATACTTTCAAGTATATAACTCTTATAATCATATATAAAAGTAATCTAACATATTTAAATATACATTTTGCTATGAAATTTATTTAATATTAATATTTTTTATTTATTTTTATTTTTATTTTTTTTTTATTTTTTTTTATTCTTTTAATACATATACAAATTACAGGGCAATGTTTAAATTTTAATTGTGCGTGGGTATTGGTATTAATGTTACGACATTCAATCACATATTTACGTTCAAGAGGTTTCAGTTCAATATTACCATTGGATCATCATATTTATTTACATAAATTAACTGGAATTGTTATATCTGTATACAGTTTAATTCATACAATTATGCATTTATTTAATTTTAGTATGATTATTATAAATGATCCAATTATAAATGTTAAAAATTTTACAATATCTGAATGGTTATTTACATCTAAACCAGGATTATTTGGTTTAATAAATGGTTGTGCAAATCCAACTGGTTTTGCATTAGTAATAATATTATTAATAATGTTTATATGTTCACAACCGTTTGTACGTCGTAAAGGTAGTTTTGAAATATTTTATTGGACACATTTATTATATATACCATTTTGGATATTAGTATTATTTCATGGACCAAATTTTTGGAAATGGTTTATATTACCTGGTTTCATTTATACAATTGAAAGAATAATAAGATTTATATGGATGAAAACTGAAAGAGGAAAAACATATATTAGTTCTGGTTTATTATTACCATCAAAAGTAACACATTTAGTTATAAAAAGGCCATTACATTTTTGTTTTAGACCTGGTGATTATGTATTTGTTAATATACCAGCAATAGCTAAATATGAATGGCATCCATTTACATTAAGTAGTGCACCAGAACAAGAAGATTATATGTGGTTACATATACGTGGTGTTGGTGAATGGACAAATCGTTTATATATGTATTTTGAAAAAGAACAAGATAAATTACATAATGGTGAAATACCACCACATATTATTCAATCAACAAATGATATATCAATTAATAATTTAAATAATACAAATGATATTATAATGACTAATCTAACACCTCAATCAGATTTTTTAGCTAAAAATTTATCACGTATAAATCATAGTTCTAGTTTTGATTCAATGTTACCAAAAAAATCAATTCATACTGATATTGAAATGAAATCAAGTAAATTAAATTGTTCTGTACCATTAAGACCACCTAGACAAAATCCGGGTACATCGAAATTAGCAACACAAATAACTGAATTAGAATCATCATCATCATCTATTATGACAACACCTACAACACCTACTACTACTACTACAGGCACAATAGAAGGAGCAACAATGATAAATCGTCCAAAATTCGATAGGCAAATATCTGAGAATAAAACTATTAAAAATATTAAAGCATCATTACAACGTACATTTTCTCGTAAAGAGAAAAATGATAATTTATCTGGTACATTAAATGAAGGTTTTATACCAGATGATGGAAATTATGATAATAAAATAATACCAAAAAGAAAATTAACACCTGAAAAGAAATTACAAATGTTATTATTTAATAGTAAAGCACCATTAGAAAAGAGTCTTTCTATGCCTGATATACAAACAAGAGCTAAAAAGAATGAAAGATTAAATGCGTAAGAAAATGAAATATATTTTTTTTTTTTAATTTTTATTTTTTATTTTTTTGTTTTAATATACGTATATATGAATATAGATTACGTGAATATACAAGATCTGAATCAGAAAGATCATTTGATGATATTAAAATTCGTCGTGCACGTCTTCAAACCCTTGGTATGGCATATTTAAGTCCACAAAATAAATCTTTAGCACAAAGTTTTAAATATATGCGTAATAAACCAACAATAATTGCATTTAAAACACCAAGCTTAGAAAATTGTGAACAACGTCCATCATCTCAATCAATGAGTTAGTATATATACATCATATTTTAATAATTTAATATAACTTTTCCTTATTATAAAAAAATTTTGTTTTAATTTTATAAAATATCATCATTTAATGTGCATCTACATATACACGATAGTTGTATCTCCAGGGATGTATACTCGAAGAGAAGCAGAACAAGGAAAAATTCTTAAAAGAAATACGGGTATTTAAAAAGCAATTTAATTTTTTTTTTTTATTTTTTTTTCTTTTTTGTGATTTTGTATTTAAAGTTAAAATTGTTAGATTAAAAAAAAAAAATAATGATAATAATTTTTTTTTTAGATCTTCCTGTTGGCTCTTTACCATTATCTTTTACGCCATCATCATCATCACCATTACCACATAGAGGTGTTAATTATCCTGTTGGTAAACCTCTTGAGGTTTGTATTCATTGCACATGCACTGCATAAATAAAAACCCGTAATTTTTTTTTTGTTTTTAAATCATTTGTGGTGCAATATTACTTTCTTATTTTTTATTATTTCATTCATTATTATTATTAAATTTCATTATTTCAATAATAATACAATTTATTGACGAACATAAAAATTTTACAAATCAATTAAAAAAAAAAAAAAAAAAATTTGTTAAAAATTTCATAATTGAATTTGAACGATTAACAATTTTTATTTTTATTTACAAAACATAAAACACACATTATATACACACTTTTCTTATTTTTTTTCTTTTTATTTTTATTTCATTTTATTTTGTTTTTTTTTTCTTCTTTTATTTTTTTTTTTTCTTTTCATTTTATATAATTTTGATCATTTAAAAAAACAAACAAAAAAAAAAAACAAAAAAACAAAAAAAAAAGGATGAATCTAAAACAAGTTATTTATTCAAGCCGAAGATCATTAGAAGTATATCTTCATTTAAACGACAACTAAATGGTAGACACATAACAACAACAACTAACACGGATTCAATACTTGGTCATGGAATGGAGGTTTGGGTTTTTGTATTCATTTTTTCATAAATTTTCTTTTTCTTCTTCTTTTTACCTTACATAATTCATTTTGAAAAAAAAAAAAAAAAATTTTTTTTTTTAAATTATTTTTCATACATATAAAAACAAAAATGTTCATAGCATAGAAAATGATGAAAAGTATGTGAAAATTCAAAAAAAAAAAAAAATCAAAAATAAAATTTCCGTTAAAATTTGAAAGTGGTGCTGAATTTTTGCAGCAATTTTTTTTATTTTTTTAAAAAGTATTTTTAGTGTGTTTGTATGCTATGAACAAATTGAACAAATTAAAAAAAAAAAAAAAAAAAATTTTTTTTCTTAAATCATCTAGAGATACATAATATCAAATATCTTAGCTTTTAACTGATATTAAATCATATTTAATATTTACAAAAAAAAAAAATAATAATAATAAAAACACACAATGAAAAAAAAAAAAGAAATAAATAAAAAATTATATGAAAAATAATTTTTTTCATTCATTTTTCAAACTAATTTTTCAAATGAACCTACATAGTAAAATCATTTAATTTAAAAAAAAAAAAAAAAAAAAAAATTTAGTTTAATTAAATTAAACGAAATATTAACAGTAGTTATTAATAGTAATGAAAATAGAAGGTTAAAAACAAAAAAAAAAAAAAACTGTAACAATAATTCATTTTTATTTATTTATCTCTAATTTATTTATTTGATTCAATTCATTTTTCGTCTTATTTTTTATTTTTTATTTTTTTTTTCGTTCTATTAAAATAACAAATAATTTCAATTATAATAATTAATTTTAAAAATTATCATCAGAGTTATTACATGTCCATCTACATTCTTTTATATATACATGCAAAACAAACACACAATTATATTATAACAGAAACAGAAACAAAGACAATGACGATAGGTAAAAAAAAAAAAAAAAATCAAACCAAAAATATAAAATAAAAAATAAAATTAATTACAAACGTAATATTAATTTTTTCCCCCCCCCCCCCCCCCCCTAATTTTATTTAAATAAATGTTAATTTCAATAATACATTTATAATTAAATAAATATGACTGTTATATTTTAAAGATTTCAAATATGCAATCAAATTTGATATTAAAATAGATAATTAAAATACTTAAATTTTTCACGCATACCTTTTTGTATTCTCCGTTCCCCCTGATCATTAGTCTATTTGTTTTCTTCCTCTCTGTCTTTTTTTTTATTTTTGTGTTTTATTTTAAAAACAAAATTAAATAATTTAAATTATGTAAATTCTAAAAAAAAAAAAACAAAATATTTTAATAAATAAATGAAACAGATTTATATTGATGGACCATATGGTGCACCATCAAGTCATATATTTCGTGCACAACATGCAATATTAATTGGTACTGGTATTGGTGTAACACCATTTGCATCAATATTACAATCGATTATGCATCGATATTGGAAGGCAAGACATTCATGTCCACGATGCCATTATGAATGGGCTAGTGATATACCAAAAACTGTGATGAATTTAAGAAAAGTTGATTTCTTTTGGATAAATCGTGATCAAAGATCATTTGAATGGTTTGTTAATTTATTATCTCAATTAGAAATTGAGCAAGCTGAATTAGGTGGTGCAATGGAAAGGTATAAAAAAAAAATATTTAAAAAAAAAATTGATTTAATATGAAATTAATAAATTTTATCTACATTCATGTATTTTTTCTTATTTTTAAGATTTCTTGAAATGCATATGTATATAACGAGTGCATTACAAAAAACTGATATGAAAGCAGTTGGACTTCAATTAGCATTAGATTTACTACATCAAAAAGTAAGTTGAAAAAAAAAATAATAATAATAATAATATAATGTAAATGTAAAAAAAAATTTATCAAGATATTTGATTGTAATTTGATTAATTTGTTTTTTTTGTTTTGTTTTATGTAGGAGAAACGTGATTTAATTACAGGACTTAAAACACGAACAAATGCTGGCCGACCAAATTGGGATAAAGTTTTTAAACAAATAATGGATCAGAAAAAAGGCAAAGTAACAGTATTCTATTGTGGACCACCACAATTAGGAAAAACATTACGTTATAAATGTGACCAATATGGTTTTGCATTTAGAAAAGAATGCTTTTAAAATTATGATAAAAATTTTAAATGCACATTCACAATTGAAAATAAAAAATAATAATAAATTAAAATTTAAAAAAAAAAAAAAAAAACAAAGAATTTTATCCAAATTTAAAATTTGTATTTATATTAAGAATATTTATGTACATTATTATAATCATAAAACACAATATCTAATTGTTTTCCATTTAATTTGCTATTTTTTTTTTGTTTTGTTGTTGTTATATTTGAATTATTCTTAAATTAATTGTGTATATTGTAAATTTAATTTTTTTTTCTTTTGTTTTATATAATTATTTAATTTTATAGTTTTTTATTATTATAGCTTTCCGGTTTTGGTTTTTACTTATTTTTTTTTTTTTTTGTAATAAATCTATATATATATTTTGCTTTACTATTTGATTTTTTGTAAAAATTATAAATTTTAAATATATTTATGATCTTATTACTATAAAATAAAATTCTTTCAATTTTATAATAAAAAAAAAAAAAAAAAAAAAAAAAAAAAAAAAAATCGTTAAATTATCTCACACAATTTTCTATTTTATAAAATTAGCAAAATTTTCAAACGTTAAAAAATATGATCAAATCAATACATATCTCTTTTTGCTAATGGATTAGCATGTATTGTAACACTATTTATTCTCTTTTCAGAAAGTGGACGAAAAGTTTTTTGATTTACTGGTAATTTTTCTAAATCATCTAAAACTTCGAAACCGTCTATTACCCTTTGAAAATAAAATAAAAAAAAAAAAAACAAAAACAGATTTTTAAATATGTATATCCACTTAATAGAATACGACATTAAATAACTCACTTTCCAAATATTGTGTATTTTAAATCAAGATGTGGTTGAGCTGAATATGTTATAAAAAATTGACTACCATTTGTATTTGGTCCACTATTTGCCATTGATAATATACCACGATCAGAATGCTATTTAATAATAAAATTTAATATATAATTAATCATATACCTAGATTATATTACTTTATAGTTAATACTAGAAATGAAATTTAAATTATCTTACTTTTAAACTTTCTTTAATTTCATCATGAAATTTTCCACCCCATATTGATTCACCACCCTTACCTGTACCAGTGGGATCGCCTGTCTGTACTATAAAACCCTTTATATTACGATGAAATATACAATCATTATAATAATCACTAGCACATAATGCTAAAAAATTCTCACATGATCTTGGACAATCTTCACAAAATAATTCAATTTTTATATCACCTAAATCCGTATGAAGAGTTACTGACTATAAAATAAAATAAAATAAAAAAAGAAAATTCAATGTAAATAATACTGGAATCATCACGATCTATTCAAATTTTTTTTTTTTTTAATTAATAATATATCAAATTTACCATTATATTTGTAATAAAACATCAATAAAATACAAATTTATACAAATTTAAAATCTAACCAAAAAATTAAAAACAAAATATAAACAAAAACAAAAATAATTTTATTTGTCAATTTTCAAAACTTTACATAATTTTGCTGATATCAGCGCACTCTGTATGTCATGCATTGTACTCGTTACATTTTTCATAAATACACACTGGTACGAAAAAGTTTTTGATACAATTGAATTTTTTATAAGGAAAACGATGGTCTTTCTAATTTTTTTTTTCAACGACAAAAGGTCAATATGAATCAAGGCCTAAGGAGTAATCATTGTGTAATGTAAATTCACACAACAGTTCATGAATGAATCATGATGCATGATTTATGCATGCTACAATACAACCAGTGTTTGAAACGTGCGGGTGGGCTATGTTTAGGACCCAGCCCAGATTCTGATATACTGAAAACGAAAAAATGAAATGAAAGCAACAACACAACGTGAATTTAATTCGACAAAAATTCACAACAAAAAAAAAAGAGAAAAATTCGCTTTTACTTTTTTTTTTTTTTCTTATAATAAATTCACCGTCATCTGTGCTGATATTTGCCAAGAATTCAACACGGACGAATGATTAACCACCATAAACAACAAAACAAAAAAAGTACTAAAACCAAAAAATTATAAATCACAAAATTCACATAAAAAAAAATCAAAATATCATTTTAGTACTCATTTGAATTTGTGTAAATCGAAATTTTTGAAAATTCATTTCACTTTTTATTTTTTCGATTATAATCAAAATATCAATTTAGGCTAAAAATAATTTTTGAATTTTACTTTCTAAAAATTCGAATATTTGAAGAAATAGGGTACTTTCATGAATGCATCGCTGACGTTAGTTAACGATCTGAATGCGCTGAAATTGTAATCTGAGTTGTTAACTGACAACTGTGAATGCATGCACGCATTGCAATTGTTTGAAAGCGTTTGAGTAATTTTTGTAAATGTTGCAGACTGCTTGTATTAATGAACCTGATACATTTCCACGATTGCATCGGAAAGAAATTTATGAAGTTGATTTTTTTGCCGTCAGCGTCAACTAAGCATTTATGAAAGCACCCATATAATATAAATTTCAAATAGAAAAACCATATATTACAAAAAAACAAAAAAAAGAAAGAAAACTCGTTTGTTTTGTTTTTCTTTATTTAATTATATATTTTGAAAACACATAATAAATTTTACAAATTATATTTATTTGATAAGACATTAAAAGAAAAGAACTTATATTTGTTTTTTTAAAAAAAAAATAATAATAATAATCGTATAATAAATGAAAAATTAGGAAACTATATCGTATTTAAAAATATTTAACAAATTACATATATATTTATATAATAATAATATAATTGAATAATTTTCTTTATAATAACAATGTATTTCTAATATATTTAGTAGTAATGAATAATAAAAAAACAGAAAAAAAAAAAAAACGGAAATTTAAAATCAAAATTTTTTTAATGCTGTTTAATAAAATCACTGTAGTAAAAAACGGAAATAATGAAAAACTATCAGTACAAAAATCTTTGAAAATTTAATCATTTGAAAGTATACAAATTTATTAAAAATAACTTTATCTTATTTTGTTTTTATTTTTTTTTTTATCGTTGAAATTAAGAAGTTTCAAATAATAAATTAATTGAAAAATAACAAAACATAAAAAACGAAATTATTAAGTAATAAAAACAAAAACATTATTGTATACACTATTAATAGTTAATAATAATAATTAATACGATATTGTTTTTGTTTGTTATCATTTTTGTATATAAACAAAATACTTTTTTGCTTTTTTTTTTTTTTTTTTGGTGATGGAATATTGATTTTCTTTTTTTACATATTTAAAATAAAACGGTAAGGAAAAAAAAAACAAAAAAATTGAATTTTTATAAAAAAGTTATAAAATATGATAATTTTTAGAAATTTGTATATTTAAAAACATGTATCTGGTTTAATTAAATTATTTTAATTAGAAAAAGAAAGAAAAATAAACTGACTTACATTTAAAATAATTAAATATTAAAATCACGAAAAAAAAAAAAAAATATTAAAAGAATTTACCAATGAAGAAAAAATTATCAATATATTTATATATGTATATATAATTAAAATTCAAAAAAAAAAAAAAAAATATACATATATTGTCTATTGTACAAATTACATATAAAACTATTAAAGAATAAAGAAAAAAGAAAATTATAATGAATTTCATTTGAATATTTAATTAAAATAAAAAAAAAGAAAATTATAATTAAAAATTACACAAATAACTAATATTTATCTAAAATTCACTACTAATAATTGTGTGTACTATGATATAATATATATAATGTTTCTTTTTATTCTATTTTATTTTTTTTTTTTTTTAGAATTTTTATTCCATTTTTACTTATTTTTTTTTTTAACATTTTTTCAATTTTTTTTTTCATTTTTTTTTTGTATTTTTTTTAAAGATTTTTAATTTTTTTTTACATTTTTTTTAAATTTTTTTATTTTTTTTTTTAGTTTTTTTTTTTTTTTTTTTATTTTAAATACGATATAGCATATCTCTTAATCAATTACAATTTTCTGATGAAATTTATCAAGCAAAAATATTTTTAACATCGTGAAAATTCAGCCAATAATACAATGTTATTTTTTTTAAATATAATAATTAATCTTATAATAATTATATAATTATTAATTTTGTATAGATTGATTTATTTTTTATTTTCTCTGTTTAAAAAAACTAGAGACAAGAAGAATAGATAAAAAGTTAGAATTTAGAATTTTTTTTTTTTTTGAAAATTAAGTAAATGAAATTTTACATGTTTCAAAAATAAATTGATATTTAAAATACAGATAATAATAGAAAACTGAAAAATTAAATCAAGAATAATAAATTTCTAAAAATGTTTTAAAAGAAAAAAAAAAGAAAAAAGGAAACTTTTGTTTTATATGTTTAAAATAAATTAATTTACTTATTATCATCATTAATTTATTAAAAATGGTAGTAAACAAAACTTAAATCGAACATTTGAAAAATAATATTCAAATTTTCAACAGAAGAAATTAATTTAAATTGAATTAATTTTACAATAAAATGAAAGTAGTAATGTGAGCTAATATAAAAAAATCTTTGCTTTTGTGTACATTTGAATTTAAATTAAATTTATTGTTGCTTGTGTACCTTATTTGAAGAATTCCAACAATAATTTTTTTTGTTTTTTTTTTTTTGCGTGTGATACAACAAGTACTGATATAATTTAATTATGTATTATCATTTATTCCTTTTATGATCCTTTATATAAATGTATGTATATGAGTGTGATTAATGTTATTTATTTAAAAGATTTTTTCATCAAATTTTTGTCTGATAATAATCGTTAAAAATCGTTGAAATTATTACATCGTCCATCATTTTGTGAATATTAACTGTTTGTGTTATTTATGCATGTATAATAGTAGTTAAACATTTATATTGAATAATTACAATCAAGAAACAAAAAACAAAAACACTTGCAGTTATAATTTATTCCTTAATATTGTAAATAAGGAATAGATTATTATCATCCATTCCATTTTCAGATGGTGGTGGTGCCAACGGTGATTTTTTACCCAATGGCTGAAAACCAAGGAATAAAAATGTCTTAACCAATTGTGCACGATCTGAACGATCCTTGCGCATACATAAGACAACTGCATCACAATCCAATTTCTCTTCAGCAAATTCAAGTAATGATATAAATGATTGCTTTGATGCCTCTGGTAGAAGATTTGATGGTAAAGCAACATATAAAATGTTATTCTTTGGATTAAGTACCTAAAAATTAAATGTAGATTAAGGAAAATTGTTATATTCCAAAAAATATTATTTTTAAAAGGCCATTCAATTTAATAACAGAAGAAAAACAAAAAAAATAAAAAAAATAAAAAAAAATTTACTTACTGTATTCCATATTGTGCTTCGATTTTCAGTTACATGCAATTTAATCAATATACGCATGGGACGTTTTTGTTGTAATATTTTCTTAACGATTTCTTGACAATCATCATCAGAACGATTTGATATTATATCATCTTGTGTTGTATCAACAAAATCAATGTCAGAATATTCAGATGAATTAGTACTAGTGGCTGAATCCACGGAAGTTTTGCGATTGTAATCTAAATATAAAATTTAAAATATTGAGATTTGTTACAAACAAAAAAAAATTAAAAGTGAATGTACATAATTGTATGCAAGTACGTGATTTTTTTTTTTTTTAAAAATAAAACTTACCAGTTAAGAGCGATGCCCTATCGTGATCTGTTCTGTGGTAGGTAGGAGCATCAGGACCACCACAGAGGCCCTACACCGAGAGAGATGCAGTAGGACTCATTCGATGCAGTAGAGGAGGAAGATGAGGTAGACATCGTACGTTTACTACTACTTATACTCCCTCTACTACTACTACTACTACTCCTACTACTACTACCACTACTACTACTACTACTACTACTACTCAATGGGTCACTGAAATGATATAAAAATAAAAACATAATCAGTATTAATTTATCTTTAAAAATTTCAATTTAAATTTTATCATGTAGAATTTTGAAAAAAAAGAAAAATAACAATAATGATACTAGGAAATATACATATGTATATTTTTTTTTAATTTTCCTTCTTATACCAGTTTAATAGAAATTTAGTTATTTAATTATGTAAAATAAAACGTGACTAATGAAATGAAAACGTAAAATAAAACATTTATAGATTTGATGTCTATCAAAACCTCAAATTAGAAAATGATGTTAATTGATCATTTTTATTTTTTTTATTTTTTGTTTTTTAACGATTATCAAGTGATCATATTTTTATCATGTTTTGTTTAATTTAAAAATTTTATTTTTAACAATATGCTATTGAAATTTAAATTATTATCATATAAAATAAATATCAAAGTAAAAATTTAAAAAAAAAAAAAAAATTCACTTTTGTAACGTAATTTTACTTGTTTGCATATTTAAAAAATTAATTCAATTAATTTTTTTTTTTTTTTTTTCATTATTTTAATTATCACTAACGACATTTAGTAATGTGTAAATTTTTATTTTTATTTTTTTTATTTGAAACCTTTTAAGAACGAAATTATATCATTGTTACAAAACAAAATTTTATAATTTGTTTTTTTTTTTTTTTTTTCTTGTCATTTACAAAAATATGCATTAACAATATACGTTAATAGGTACATGGAATTTCGTGTACGTATATGCATATAAAAAAAAAAAAAAAAAAAAAATATCCTAAAAATAGAAATTTAATCCCATTGATATGAAATGGTATTTTATTTTGTAATCAAATAAAATCAATTATTTTTTTTTTTTTTTTATAATTATATTTCATTTTATTTATATATTTCTTGTTAACATGAAATGGATGAAAAGAATTTTTATACAACATTTTTAATTAAGAATAAGAGTATTTTTGTAAGTTTACATAGTATGTTATAATTTCAGTTCAGAATTATGTAAATATCAAAAAAAAAAAAAAAAAACAAAATATGTACTTCATTTTTTACAAAATAAAAAATGATATTAAAAATATACAAAATGGTTTAATGAGAATGAACACAATGATAACAAAATAGCCATGACTGAGAAATATAGTTTCTCATACTGAAAAGGTGTTTACAAAAAAAAGTACGACATACGTTATTTTATGTCACTAAATTTTCAAAAAAAAAAATAAATAAATAAATAAATAAATAAAAAAAAAATATTAAATTTAATAAAAACTATACTCTGTCTACTAATTCGGTGCAATTAAGGCCTTATGGCAATATACATGTATTTTTTTCTTCTCTCATAATTTCTAACAAGAATATCTCACAAGCAATGTTACCACCACTATCTTTTAAATTAAGACGAATCATCATAATCATCATCAATTTGACGATCAAATGATTTTTTGATCAACGGTGACCCCATCAAAAGACACATGCAAAAAATGTGCATTGCGCAAATGCGCTCAAATTTTTGATTAAAATTGCAAAATTTCGAAATTTATGAATATATGACAAAAAACACATTAAAATTTTTATGAATTCATGATTCTTGACACATTAAGACAATCATTTAACGTTTATGAATAACGGCCTTACATATATAAAATACAAAATGAATTTTTTTGACATCAATATACACAGTGCTGTCAAGTGGTACTAATTTATATCATTTTCATAACACCTTAACTGCATCGAATTAATAGACAAAGTATAATATTAAAATTTAAATGACAGTTATAAATTTAATAATTCAAATTTAAAACGCAATATATTTTGCATCATCATCATCAATAATTTAAAATACTTTCTTTTTTGTTTTTTTTTTTTGTTTTTTTTTTTTTTTTTAATTTAGAAATAAAAAAACCAAATATTTAGGTTAAAATGAATTTAATTGAAATAAATGAATAGTAGAATATATGTACTGATAAATTAAAATCATCAATCTGTTGATTCCATCACATTTAATTGAACTAATCAACATTGAATCATTTTTTTATTTAAATAAAATACAAATACAAAATGTAAACTTTGAAATTTATTCAACACAATCCATAATGATCATATTTTTAAATTAACAAAAAAAAAAAAAAAAAAAAAAAAATTTGCAATATGAAAGAAATTAAATTTTAAACAAATATCAAATTCATCTTTACAATAAAAATAATACGTTATTTTAAATCAACTAAAAAAAAAAACTGTATGAAATCATTTAATTAAAGCTGAATAAAAAAAAAATACTACAATAATTAATGTAAATAAAAAATAAAAAATAACAAAATAAAAATAATTAACCTTATAAAATAGCTTCAAAAAATTGAAAATATCTTTTTATATTTGTTCCAGTAAAAATTTGAAAATATTCTCTTTTTATTTTAATTTCAAATTACCTAATTTAAAAATTATATTTTTTTTTTTTTTTACTTTTCACTTATCACAGAATTTTTAATAAACTAAAAATCTGTTTTATACTATTTTTACTATATTTGTTTTTTTTTTTTTTCGTTTATTTTCTTTTTTTAAATAAACACAAAAACAAAAAACGAAAATTGTTATACTTTCAATTATCACAGATTTGTTTCGTTAAAATAAAGCAAATAAACAAAAAAAAAAAAATTATTCACATTTAGAACTATTTTAATATTTTTTTTAAAAATTTAACGTATTTTTGTTTATTAAAAAATTTAAATCATTAAATAAATTTGAAATAAAAAATAAAAAAAAAAAATCCGAAAATATATAATTTCACATAAAAACTGTTTTCAAGATCTTTAATTTAATTAAAAAAAAAAACAAAACAAAACAAAAAAAAAAGTAAATTTAAAATTTAAAAAAAAAATTTATTAATTATAAATTTTATTTATTTTTTTATAAAAAGAAAAATTTATTTTTTATTTATTATTATTATTTTATATATCGTGTACTCAACAGTATATAAAATTATTCTAAGAAAATATTTTATGCTTTCATATGTTTTATACTTTTATTTTAAATAAAATGAAAACAAGAAAGAAAAAAAATATAAAATAAAATAAATTATCAACTAATCGAAATAAAATACCATGAGACAGAATGAAAACAAAAATATGTTCGAGTATACAATAAAGTTCATTTTTCATTAACACAACTAAATATTGAAAAGTTTAAAAAATAAAAAAAAATAAAAATAAAAACTGATTCGTTTTTTTTATTTTGTAAAAATGTACTTTTTCGTTACATTTACATGTGTGTATGTATATTTCGATTATTTGTAACACATGTGTAATTTAAAAAAATTTTTTTTTCTTAATATGTATAGAACAGAGATAACGAATACATAATGTAATTATACGTATACGTTTTAGTTTAATTCATATATCGTATAACATAATTTTAACGCTAAACAAACTATAAGAAGAAAAACAGAAAAAAAAAGTAAAAAAAAAATACTAAAGTATAAATATAGAAAAATATCTAAATATAGGATGTTTCACAAATATATTCTAACCGTTTAACAAATGATAAATCATGTGGAGAAATTTAAAAAAAAAAAAAAAAAAAAAAAACTATACTCTATCCACTAATATTAAGCATTTGAAGGTCTTATGGGAGAGTACATACTGTCATTTTTCTTCTCTTATAATTTATAATAAGACTATCTCACGACCAGTATTACCACAATCCACAAAGATTTTATTATATATCAGTTGAATTTTTTAAATATCAATATATAGTGATGTAAAATATGGTATCACTTTCCAAGTAATCTCCATTAAGATCTTAAATGCATAATATTAATGGACAAAGTATAATTTAGAAAATTGAATATAAAATATTTCATTTTGAAAATTTCAAGTTTTAAGGTCCAATAACATGAATTAGCTATGATGATGTATGTTGACGACATTCATTAGAAAAGATATTTTATTATCTACAATTTATCATTACTGGTGTTTATATTGAAATTTTATATTAATGTATTTCAAGTGTTATACGTCATATTAAATTATTAATTCCCAGATATCTAATGTTTTTTTTTTCTTCATTTCTTGATATAACCTATTATCACCTAACTAAGTAAACTAAGTTTTAGGACTCGTGAAACCCCCTGTATATATGCACAAATCATGTAACTAAAACATTTTAATACAAAATGTGCTGATGATGTTTCGTAATTCTATTTTTGACGTTATAACAAAAAGATAAAACAGAAAAATTCAAATTAAATTTAAAAAATTCTATTTTGTTTATTTATTATTTTATAGTTAGTATGTATGTTTATTTTATTTTATTTTTTTTTATTTTTAAAATAAAAATGACATAAATATAACACAAATAATTCAAAAGTGAAAAAGGAAGAACAAAAATAGAAAAAATAAATAAAATAATAAAATATTCTGTTATATGCAATTTTGTGTACATTAAACACAAAATTGCATATTTTATCATTCCTAATATTTTATTGTGTAAATATAAAAACAAGCACAAAAGCTCTGTTTTTTTTTTCTTCATCTTCTTCTTTTTCTGGTAAAATTAATTTGCAATTTAAATATGTATACTATTACAGACAAATACAAGCGATTTTCGTAATAAAAATGTGTACGTAATTGTAAAATGTATGAAAAATTTTAATTTACAAGTGTAATACATATATGAGAATTTTTTTTAAGCACATGTGTGTGTGTGTGTGTGTATAACATATGTAATGTAAATAAAAATTAAGGAAATTTTTGTTTTTTTTTTTTTTTTTTTCAATTTTATATGTTTCATTTACACAACACAAACAGACACTTAACAGATTGATTTAAATAAAAAGAAAATTTTCTAACTACCCAATTGGATCTGTATGTATAATTTTCTAATTTAAAAATCAATATTGAAAATAAAAAAAAATGAAAATCCTATAGGTAGGTATTTTTTGAAAAATATGATTGACACAATATAATAAACATTTAAATAATTTTATTAAAAACAAACTATAGATACATATTGCTCAGACATATGTACATACATATGTATGTTATGTATAAAACCGCAACACACGTAAATTCTCTCCCTCTCTCTCTCTCTCTTGTGTGTACGTAATTTTCACGTAATACGTAAGATGGCAACAAAGAAAATAAATACTAAAATTATAAAAACATAAAATTTTAATACTTGATTTGGCAAACATTATTATATCGTCAAAAGAAAAAATAAAAAATAAGAAAAAAATAAATAAATAAATAACAACAACTAATGTTACAAATCTATACATATGTATGTATGTAATCAAATAATTTAAGAATGAATTTCTTAATTTTTAATTATCACCTAATTTATATTTCTATAACTATACATATAATAATAATGGTTGCATATGATCTATCTTTACCCTTTAATTAAACTACATATACTCTGTCCACTAATATTAAAGTCTTATTAGATTTTTTTGTTTTTCCCCAAAACGCGAGGAGTGAGATGAGGTTTGGTAGCCTCGACACTGCAACTTAATTAATCAGCTTCATAATTAATCCCTCTAATCAGCTTCATAATTAATCATAATTGAATCTCTCACCCCCGGTATTTCTACATAATGGCGCATATCCTTTTCGCAAGGAGTATGACATACATACTTTACATAGTCAATGTTGGAAAGATTCTCCAAATTCCTACCCTCTGAAGTAATCCTTCTTATTAGATTACTTAAATAAGAGCACTGAAGGTCTTATTATATCAGATATTTAAAAAATTCATTTGATATACTTATAATAAAAGCTTTGTGGATTGTGATAATACTGCTCGTGAGACAGTCTAATTAGAAATTATGAGAGAAGCAAAAAGACAGTATGTACTCCCATAAGGCCTTAAGTTCATAATATTAGTGGACGGAGTATAATTAATGTACTCCCATAAGACCTTAAATGCATAATATTAGTGAACGGAGTATACATATGTATGTGTGTATATATTTTTGACTACGGCCCTAGCTATATGATTTTTAAGACCACATTCATAATTTAATAAAAATACATGCATATCTTATATATATAACTAAACATATAATCAAAATAGTATATAATTAACATTTTATATTTATTTCTATATTTTTTGTTTTAAACAATTCATAATATAAAAAAATAAAAATAAAAATAAAAAATTCAAAACAACAAACACTGAAAATTTGCCAAAAAAAACAATAGTCAAATTTTTTAAAATTCTAATTTTATACATTTTACCAAAAAAAAAAAAAAAAAAAAAAAAATTATGTACAATTTTGTCATGTATTTAACAAAACAGAATACACAAAAATATTTACATAAATTTTAAAAAAGAAATTTCAAGAGAGGAAAAACAGGGGAAAACATTACACAAATATATCGTGTATATAAATTTTTTTTTTTTTTTTTTTTAAACATATTTTTTCTTATCTTAATTATTTTACGTATTGTTATAAATTTTATGCTGTTTGTTTTTTTTTTCCTCATATTTTTTAAGTTCATTTTCAAGGTGAAATAAATACGCATTAAAATAATATTCGCTTTTTTTTCTTTCTTTCTTTCTATCGATTTATTTATTTTTTTCCTTAATATTTTTTGGAAAGAAAGTAAAAAACTTAACTCTACTTAATTTAATTTACATTGAAAAATTATTTTACAATTTAAAAAAAAAAAAAAAAAAATTTTCTTTCAAAAATTTTCCACAAAAAATTCTTAATTACAATTAATATTATTATCATCTGTTCTAAGGATTTGTACAATATAGTACATAGGTACCATACAGTCATAAATATGGTACAATTTAAAAACATCAAATGATTCATCTTTTGACGAAAATCATGAATTCAAAAAATTTTTGATGAATTCATCAAAAATTCAAAAATTCAATAGTTTTGCAATTGATTGCAAATATATTCGAGCCAACAGAAAGTATTAAGTTTTAAAATCCATGCAATTTTGCATTTTTGACTTTTCAGTGACATGTAAATAAAATCTGCACATGATTCGTGTGATCGTCAAATTTTAGATGTTTTTGAATTATACCACTAGGTAGGTCCATAAAATTAAATAGATAAATATATTTTCTGTTTTTTTTTTTTGTTTTTTGTTTTGATTATGTCTATAAAAAAACAAATTTTTCCTCGAATTTTCGGTGTAAACAAAGTCGAATATGTTTTTTAAGATAACAAAATACCTTATTTCTGTTTTTTTTTTGTCTTTGGGGTCAAAAGATAGTACAAGTACAAATACATGCTACGTTTAGGTACCGTACAAAAATATTTGAAAAATGATTGAATAAAGTAATGTTAGTTTAATGTTAGAGTATCGATTAATACGTAAAATCTTTAAATTTATTAAATATAAAAAAAAAATTTTTCAGGAACGAACTTGAACAAGAACTTGAATTTATAAAAAAAATAAATAAATAAAATAAAAATACAATTAAAAAAAATAAATTAAAAAAAAAAAAAACAAAAATTAAAAAAAAAAAAACAAAAATTAAAAAAAATAGAAAAAAAAATCAATTATGGCAAACAATTGTTTTTTTTTTTTTTTAATATTTTCAAATATTACAGACATGTAATAATTTTTTTTACATTTAGTATAGATTTATATTTTTTATACAAGGATAATTTTTTGTATTTGTGTATTGTAATGTATAAATATGTCCATAAAAAAAACAATACAAATTCTTGTAACCTTGCTAAAATATTAAATTACCAAAATACTTTTGTATATATATAATCATCAATAAATCAATAAGTCAATCAAATTGATATTAAATATTATTTTGATAAAATTTTATAATGATAAATTGTCATAGAAACAATATACATACATATATGTACATATGTATGTACATCCATATATGCCTGTTATAATAAATCATTAATATACATGTACATACGTATACATAATTTGTTTATATAAACATATAATATCAAAACATATTACATTGAATTGATTATATACATGAACATATCTTTTTAAGGTTTTTCTATTATTATCCATGACTATATGTATTTGCCATTCAAAATAAATAAACAATTTTGATAATTTTTTTTTTTTATCAAAAACAATTTTCTTAGTAATAAAAATTTAATCATGTAAAAAGCCCCCTTTTAAAATTATCAAATTAAAAAAAATAAATAAATAAAAATAAAATTGAATATTTTGATGCATAATTTGAATGCATATTCAACAGAAAACCAACATTTATTGAATGAAAATGTAAATATTTTGTTTTTGCATGCAAACAATTTTTTTCTTTTTTCTTTTCGAAAATAAATCACAAGGACTTTTGTTTTTTTACGTATCAACAAAGGAAAATGAAATCATATCACGAATGTTATGTATGTACGTGGTATGTATATATATATAGATTTCTCTTATATACAGGGTGATTCTTATATTAACATGACACTACCACTGTATTCTTTGGACTAATTTGAAACAAAAATTGTATGGCGAGAATTCTAACTTAAAACTTATTTCGAAGCTAGAGAGGGCGTTGAAGATGATCTTGTGCTTCTTCTTATGAAATATTTCATAATTCACGAACCACTACATGAACGTCATTAGTGTCTTAAGAAGAATTATAGCAAATCCTTTGGCGTTTTTATGAAAGTATTGCTCAAGGATCTACGTCCACTAGTTCAAGAGTTATTCAATTTCAAAAACAAAAATTTGAGAAAATTTGACTAATTTTTCGAGCTTTTTGGTGATTTTTGTTGTAGACACCATAATAGAAAGTGCCGTAATAGAAATTTAATGAAAGAAAAAAAAATTACGCTTTTCAGAAATCACTATCACTAGTACAATTTTCTTATCATGAAAATAATTTGAAAAAAAAAATCAGATGAAAATTGCAGTCAAGATGCAATTTAAAAGCATAAATAATTAACAGTGTAATAAATATGTATACGCGTATGTGCATTTGAAACACGTGGAAGATTTTTGTTTTGTTTATGTCATGATTTTAATGTGCAACATTTTAGTGTACATAAAAACGTTGTTATTAAAATAGAATTAACTAATTGTTGTTGCTCTTTTGCTTATTCTATTAATTTTCATCTATTATTTTTACATTTAACATAGGTTACACATGCATAAAAAAAAATTTTTTTTTCTTTTATATTTTTTTTTTTTTGCATTGCAATTAAAAACGTATTACGTTCGTATATATATATATTGTGTTTACGTACATAAAAAAAAAAAAAAATTATTTCACGACTTCACGTAGGTCATTGTACTAAATATTTTCATAAGAGATAAGATTAAAACGTTGATGAAAATGAAATTTAAAAATCTCAATGAAATGTTTATTATTATTATTTTTTTTTTTTTTACAATATTACTTTAATTCAAAACTCAGTTGATTGAAATAGAAATTATCAATTAATTTTTTTTGTTTTAAACAAATTTTAATGCTTACTATGATAACCATGTAATTGCTTTTGATGATGATTATTTTCTGAGTATTAAAATCTTAGATATTAAGTATATATAAGAGATTGTGTATCTCGTATGTAATTGTATTTTGATCGATTGAAAAATTGAAAAAATTATTATCACACTTAAATATGTCATAATCATATGAGTACTTTGGTTAATAGCAAATTTAATTACTATTTGAATTCTAAATATGTATTATTAACATAGGTACAATTCAAAAACATCAATTGATCATCTTTTGACGAAAATCATGAATTTTTTTCACCCTTCTTTTATTGTATTGTAAATATTTATACAATATACGACCCCCTCTATCTCCCCCACCCACTCACACGAACTAAGCGACCGTGTGGCAGCACATCTAAATGTGCCCAATATTTATTACAAGAATACATAATAGTATATGTGATAATTTTTACATGTCCATTAAACATGAAAATGTAATTTTAATTGTATTTATAAATTAAATACAAAATTTATTAATTTATAATAATATTAAAGTTAATAAAAATTTATTGCATTTTTTGTAGACTTTTTTTTTTACAATAATAAAATGACTATATTTATAGATAAGATAATTTTATTGTGCTTATACATGTACGTAGAGGTATGTATTTATTAAAATAATCTTGTAAACGATAAAATAAAAATTTTTAATTTTTTTTTTTCTTTTTCTTCATAATTATTTTGTTATTAAAATATCATTTAAAAAAAAAAAAAAAAAATTAAAATATCATGAAATGAGCTAAAAAAATTTATATTTAAATATAAAGATAGAGAAAATATATTTTTCTATGATAGAGCAATAATTATTGTATTCCGTACTTTGATATCATAATATTTTGACATATGTATGTGTATAGATTAATGTAAGTCAAGGCATTAATTAGCAATTTTTATTAGTACAAAATATATGATCGTTTAAATTGTGATAATTTTTTCCATTTAAATTTCAATAAATTACGTTCAATAAAAATTTTATCAATAAAATGAACCTATGCTAATTTTTAAAATTAATTAAATTTTTTTATTTTACATAAAAAGCAATAAATTTCAAATAAAAAAAGGGAACGATTCATGTATCATAAAAAAAAAATTAAGAAAAAAAGCAATAATAATAAAAGGTTCACAGTATATAAGACGTAAATATTGGCACTGTATAAATTTGTTAAATTCTAGATCGAATGCTTCTATCTAATCCGGAACGTATTTACTTTTGTGTAAATACTGCTTTCATTAACTATTGAATAACAATATGTACATACTTATAGCCTTGTCTACTAACTCGATGCAGTTAAAGTCTTATGGAAATGACATAAATTAGTATCACTTTACGTCGCTGTATATTGATATTTTTAAAAAATTCATCTCGTATTTATATGATAACTTTAAAGATTGTGGTAACACTGCTCATGAGATGATCTTTTCAGAAATTATGAGAGAAGAAAAAAGACATGTATATTTCCATAAGACCTTAATTGCATCGAATTAGTAGACAGAATATAGGTAGATAGCTC
This sequence comes from Anthrax anthrax, assembly GCA_963971155.1. Lineage (NCBI taxonomy): Eukaryota > Metazoa > Arthropoda > Insecta > Diptera > Bombyliidae > Anthrax > Anthrax anthrax. The sequence goes on along the minus strand of OZ020121.1, from coordinate 26,674,880 downwards.
GTATTAAAATATTTAAGTACATTATATATGGAAGTAGGTATGGATAATAAAAAGAAATTTTTCAGTTATCAAGTAACCAGTGCTATCGTTTTCCTAAAACCTAAAACCAGTATAGCATATGTTTGAAAAATTTAAGCAAACAATTTGTTTTTGTGTTGTTACACAATACATAGAACGTGCATGTATATATGCATAATTTGATTTATTCGATAATCATGATATAGGATAGAGTAAAATAAATCATTTGTTTGTGGACATCATAACATCAATATTTATGTACATATTCAATTTACTGCGTTACTTGGATTTACATTTATAAATTCATAAAACTGTAATTCATGATGTTCGAAATATGTTTTTCAAATAAAATTATTTTTGAGCTAAAAAAAAAAAAGAAAAAAAAACAAAAGTTAACTTAATACAATTTAACTGTATTTGATTAATACAAAAATTGCAGCATTGAACCATTATTTTTAATAATTTCCATAATTTATCAATTTTGTACTGTGAGCACAATATTAAACTATTAAACTAATACAATAATTAAATTAAATAATTAAATTTCAATTGGTAAGATTTTTCTATCGCAAAATTTATTTAGAATTTAATCAAAAATAATATTTACTTATACTTTATACCTTTAACAGACTAACAACAAAAGGGAAAATAAAATACGAAGGAACAAAAACCAAAAACCAAAAAAAAAACAAAAAAAAAATGATGATAGAATTAAATGAAATTGAATTAATTTGGACGATTATAATATTTTTACTTATTGTGACTTTTACAGTTCATTTTTTATTTTATATCATTATGAAATTTTCATTATTGTACATTTATTTTTTACAAATCTATAATTATGATATTTAATAAGATTAATTAAAATTGTTCAATTCTATTTGAAGTGCCATAAGTTCTTTTTGAAATTTTTTTTTTTTTTTCAAATTTTATGTAACACCATCTCAAATTTGAAATAAAATTAAGTTGAAAGATCAAATTTACAAAAAACAAAAAAAAAATCACAATGAAAAGAAAATAACAGAATTAACAGACAATTAACTTTAAATCAATTTTTTTTCAATAGTCAGAAATTATTTAATAATATTATATATGAGAAATTTACAATGGAGCAAACATATTTTTAATTGAAAAAAAAAAAAAAAACTAGGTAGGTACCTACATAAAAAAAAACCTATCAATTTTCTAAAAATAAATTTTTATTATTATCAATTAAAATTGACAATATTTATTTAAATACATATTATGTTATATGCATGTAAATTATCAATTTATTTATAAACAAAATAATTACCATAATATTATACAATTAAATAAATGAATAAAATATTCTAGAAAATATCTGATATGTTTAAATTATAAATACAAAATAATAATGAATTCAATTCGATTTAATATTAATAATATTTGTGTGTCTTTTTTAAAAAAGAATTTATTTAAAAATTTTATTATTATTATTTTTGTTATATTATTTTGTCATACAAATTGTGTATGCGACATTAAATTTATTTATTTATTGAATAACTTGAAATGTATACAAAATATTTAAAATGTTTACATTTAATCAATTGTGATAAATAAAAAAAAATTAAAAAAAAAAAAAAAAAATATGTACATATGTACCTATACATACAGTATGTACTACGACATCATCATTCAGAACATGAAATAAATTAATATTTATTTTCCATTTAATTATTTTTAAAAAAAATAAAAAATACAGTCAATCCGGTTATAATGTGGTATTCTTACTACACGGTTGTCGAAATGGTTCGATCTTTAAAAATTCCTGATTTCGTATCTTAATGGGCCTTTCTGGCCTGTAAATGAGCTTGCTTGGAATTTGGCGAATGACCACCTCTACCACCCCTACACTACACGGTACGAATAATTAGATTATAATTAGATAGGTATCTGGATTTGTATTAATTCTGAATATTTTATAAGATTGTTCCATATATAATATGGTACAAATTATCACATGATTGGCTGTACATTAAATTAACAATAAAAATTGTAATAAAATTGAATGCACATGTAAGAATGCTTTTTTTTATTTTAAATTTATTTCAATTTTAATTTGATTGATTGATTGAAAATTTCTTTAATTTTTAGAAAACATTCAAATAATTTAGGTACGTAGGTACAGATACAAATATTGCGTAAAAGAATGTAGGTAGTTACCTATGTATTATAAAAATCAATAAATTAAGACACTTCTTTGGTAATCACAGATCTAATGTAATAACAAAACAAATTTTATTAATTTAGACATAAGAAGTTCTGAAATACTAAATATTTCAATAAAATGGTAAATGACCGTTATATGTGTATGCATGTGTATTTGATTGAATATTTTAATAAATTTCATAGGTAGGTAATTTTTTTACAATGTTTGTACCTTAGGTAACCTATTAGGTATTTAAATGAATCAAAATAATTCGTTCTTTATTTTATACTTTTACGATTTCAATTCATGATTCATCATTTACATTTTTAGATGTAGGTATTTTTTATTTTTTTGCAACTTTTAATCATGACTAAACGTGGAAAGAATTAAATAAATTTCCCTTTGAGAAAATCCAATGCATGTCTATATGTAGCTTTGTATGTAGGTACATACATATATCTATCTACATAAATTTTTTTAAGGAATTAAAAATGTTTCGTGACGTTACAACCTACTATTCCGCAGCATGTTTACTGATGTAGGTACCTTATGTAGGTATTTTAAATTATTTGAATTTAAAAAAAAAAACTAACAAAAATAATTCCTCTATCAAATCATTGAAATCTATCTAAAAGGCCATATTACAGACTTAATTATAAGAATTACAAGAACAAAATATTATTCATCATTTTTAATTGAAATCATTTACAATAGATATAATTTTGTAAATTAATTTAAAAATTGCAAATATTGTTAATACCTATTTATTTATTAATCAAAATTTTATTGGATTCTTTATCATGTAGGTACCTATGATTGTAGTTTTTTCTAAATACTTTAACGAAATATTAGATTTATATAATTCTAGTCACAAAGAAAATTAATAAAATAATAAAAATTATCAAATACTACGTAGGTAGGTAGGTACCTATAATATGTATAAATTATTATGTTAATTAAATCCACGTGAATTAACATTTGTTTTATTTTTGTTTTTTTTTTACTAGGAAAATAAAATAAATTGTCGTCAATTAGTAAGTAACACGAATACATCAAGTGTATTATTCAGAATTATATATTACATATGATATAGGTATATATACATAAATAGATACATATAAACAGTTTATTGCACAATAATATATGTGAGAATAATTGGCCATGTATCTTAATAAATAAACAATAGCAAAAAATGTGAAAATCCAAGAATTCTTATGGGGCTTCAAAAATTTTTTTAGCCGATAGAGCGGTTCGGGCGATGAAAGAGGGGACGGCATGAATGATGGAATGATTTAGTACATTTGTTGGTAGAAAAAGGGATGTCGTTTTTTCGTATAAGAATATTCAAAATAAACTCGAGAAATTTTAAGCCATGTACTTATTATATATATGTATGTATACATATGTAATAATATATTACATACGAGTGTTTGTAAATATTTTTATACGAATTTGGTATTTTAACTATAAATACCGTCATCCTAAACAAACATAACTTTCGTTCATAAGAACATTAGAACACAATTTTGTAATGGTTCTATCATATATATGAACGTGAATTAAAGATCAGAGACTAGGATAGTAGTAAAAAATGTGTAATTTCAGATTAACATACATACATACATATATCGTACAATATTTCATATACATACATTACTTTTTCTTTTTCACGTCGATTTTTGTTCATATTTCACACTTTTCTTTCACATTTTATATCAGACAAAAAAATATATACAACTACGATCTATAAACCCATAAATTTGTATACGGTCGAAAGATGTGTACGGAATATTGCACGTATGTATGTATATATTGTATTTATAATTAACAAAATCAAGTCATTAAGTTTATGGTACAATTTTGTATAGGGACATATATGACTCCACGTGGAGTGTATACTTAAATTACATACTTACGTATACGATATATAATGCATTCATACGATCATATTTTTATTTATCATTACCTAAAAAGTATGAATTTTGAATACCCAAAAATTCAAAATTTAACATTAAACCGATCGTATTCAAAATATATTGTATTTCCCATACAATACATTACAATTTGAATTTACATTTTGTATTTCTATCCTCGTTTCTGATGTAATGAAATTTATGACCCATATGATCGTACAATTATGAAAAAATTATATTTGTTTAGGACGATAATTTGTTTGTTTAGGACAGAAGTTTTACACACGCATATATACGATAAATACGTACATTACAAAATATTCTTATAAATATTGCGCATAATATGTACACTTAAATTACATACGCACGTATGTGATAAATATGCATACATATTCACATTCTATACTGATTCATGGGTATTTTAGTGGGTACTGAATGATTTCTTCTGAAATAATATGTACACTTAAATTACATACGCACGTATGTGATAAATATGCATACATATTCACGTTCTATACTGATTCATGGGTATTTTAGTGGGTACTAAATGATTTCTTCTGAAATAATATGTACACTTAAATTACATACGCACGTATGTGATAAATATGCATACATATTCACATTCTATGCTGATTCATGGGTATTTTAGTTTTTTTACATGGGTATTTTATTCTGAAAATTGCTTGCTTTTTTTATATATTTCAATACATTTTCTTATTTTACACTTTATTTTTTGAATAAAACGGTAGCACTGGGTACTGATATCAGTACCCAGGAAGAAAAATTTTTGAACGTCGAATTTGCACTGCTTGCAGTATCTCCTAGTTTTGGATTTCTGACAATAGGTATATTTTATTATAAATTATATAAATAAGCTAAACTAGTATAGTCACAAAGATAACACGTTAAATATATTTTTATAACTATGACAACTCTAGACTTGAATTTTTTTTTTTTTTTTGCTAATTTATTATACATACATATGTACATAGTTACTAAATTAGCTATAAATTTACGTATTTACATGTACATATAAAGACTTATATCTTATCAAGGCTTTATAAATTATAAATATGTATACGTATACCTATGATATGTTTAATTAAATGTACATACACGTACCTACCATACGTACATATGTATGTGTATAACTTATAATATATGCTTTTTATTATATTCATGCGTACTCCATATGCACATGTTTACACATGCGTTTTTTTTTTCCTTTTCATAAATATAGGTATAATTACAAAATATTTACAATACGGATGAATCTGTTTCTAGATTTTGTTTTTCTTTTATTTTTTTTTTTTATAATATTATACTCAAATTCCATCAATAAAAATTATAAATTCTTGAAATTAAAATTTCTCCATATAAATCCAGTTATAAATTGAAATTGAAGACTGTTATTGTGGGTGTGGGGTAAAATGTGAGTACCTACCTACATATTAAATTTAAATATGTAGATATCATTGTATATAATAAATATGTACTTAATACGTATTGTTTATATGATGTGGAAAAATGAAATTAAGGCAAATTCAATTCGATACAGTTAAAAAAAAAAAATGTATATTATTTACTCAAGTTTAGTACAAACAAACACACAATATATACATATGTAGATAATGAGTATACAAATACATTATCAATATATATCAATACATAATATTATATGGATGGAAAAAAAAAATTTTTTTTGTTAATTCCGTTTTTTTTTCTTTATTCTAGTAGGTACCATATACATGCCCTCCTTTTCTTTCTAATTATATACATACCAAGTTACATATATAATTGATTTTTTTTTATAATTTGAATTTGACGCATACACTTTAATTATGTATGGACATGTGTACATATATATATATAGTTATTGGGCTAGAGCTTAAATTTCACTTAGAAAAACGTGACTTTTCTTAATTTATCAAATATATATTTATATCATAAATTTTTTTTTCAATTTGTAAACATTTTTTTTTTTTTTTATTTATCATTTAATAAAAAATTTTTATTTTTCAAAAAGCATGAAAGAAAATATTTTCATTTAAAATACAATGACAAATGACAATTAAAATATTATATATGTAGATATGAATATCGATCAACGATAGCCATATAGGCATACATATACATATATTGAAATTTATGAAAATGGAACTATCTCGATTGACATCTACAGTAACATCTCGAAAATTATACATAAATATATGTATATGTATATATTTCGCGTACGTGACTTCATAAAAAAATTTTCATAAATTACGTACTAAAAATATATAGTATATAATTATGTACATATACATGTGTGTACGTATATCACGTTATAAAAGAAGACAAAAGACCAATAATGGACGAATATATGTATAAAGATTAAATGTAAGAAAAATATTTTTTTTTTCACACAAATTAATTCACTATTTTAAATATGAAAATTAATTTAAAAAAAATTTTTTTTTTTTATTTTATTTTATATATCTTACCGGTTATTCATAATTGATGGCATTATAGTTCTCAATGATTGCAGTTTATTTAAAACACTCGTATTGGAAAAAAAAGAAATTTTGGATTTTTTTTTTTTTTCTTTGTTTTTTGTTAAACACTTAGCACAATTGCTTTGGATAATGATAATTATTTTGATTTATTAAAGTTTATTTTTTGTAGATTTATTTAATGAATTGTACACAGAAAAAAAAAATATAAAAGAAAAAAATAAAATTTCCGAATTTCCAAATTTTTTTTTTTTTTTTTATGATGATGAAAAATCAAAAAGGAGAAAATCAAAAGAACAACTTTGAAAATTTCTTGCTTGCACAATCGCTCAGTTACACACACAGATTGAATGAACCTTTTTTCAAATTTTACAAGGTATTTAATACACTTATATACATATTATATAAAAAAAAAAATTTATATATCATCGTGTCGTGTCGTGCATTGTATAAAGATTTTCAACAAGTAGGATTAGTGTTAAGGAAAAAATACATTCCCGTTATAATCCTTGAAAAAATAACTGTACAATACATTTAAATATTTTGCACAATTTTGCACTAACACAAAAATGACCCTAAAAATAGATGGTATTATTAGTCACATTGAACAAAAAGGGATACAAAAATTTTAAATTTAAAAATTACACCATATTCACCACAAGTGCTAAAAAGGAAATGAGTGTCAGATGTGATTTTCAAATATATTTATAAAACATGGTTTGATCTGCATTGTTTTAATATATTTCAAAATTATTTTTTATTTAAAACACTTTATAATCATTTTATCTAAGATCAGATAATGAAATTTGTTAAAATAAAGTAGATTAATTTTTTGATAAGGTGAATTAGAATTGCTTCTTTTTTCGCTGTTTTGGGGAATTTGAAAGAGAATAGAAAGAAGAAGAAAACGAAAAGGAGAAACGTCAAAACGACGACGATTGAAAAGTATAAACAATGGCGCGTTTTTGTTAATTATTTAGTGAAATTTAATTATTTTCTAAATATATTTATGTGATTTATTTAAAATTTATTAAATTCGGTAAAAACAAATCTGTTTTTAAATTGTGAGAATATATTTTATGTGAATATTTATTTTATAAATGTGAAATAAATTGTAATTTGATTTACTAGCAATGGAGAAATTGTGTCGCATTTTAATTCGTAATTAAAAAGGAATTTGTTTCCTAAATATTAATTTTTTTAATTTTTTATATAAATTAAGTGTTCTACTTTGCATATGATTATACAAAATCATAATTAAATCGTGAAAATAATTAGAAATAATCTCATTAAAATAACATTGTTTGTGCATGAAAGCACGTGGTACCACACATACTAATGTACTCGTCAGTGAGCCATAAAACGTGTAAAAATTGTGTACGAATATTGTCAGTGAACTGGTGAACTAAGACACTTACTGTCGTCAGTGAACTGAAAAATTTTGCATGAAATTTAGGCATTTCGGGAGGTGGTGCGGCGAAGGGTCGTTAATTTGTCCATATATTTTGTTCTTCGCGCAAGTTAGAATTTTCATTTAAAATATAATTGTTACTTTTTTACCAATGTAAAAATTTTTTAATATTTTTTTTGATTTTTTTTAACCGTTATGTAACGGTAAAAGCAGTCTAGCTCTTTTCCTTTTTTATCTTCAATAAGAGTCTCAAAACTTTATTTTACTGAACCCTGGTGTCGTGTTTTAAAATTGTAAATACCGTAATAATTTGTTTCAATTTTCATTCCATTTCAGTGTTATCGTTTTATTACATTCACAATATATCAACTAGATTTTTTGTTACTCCACTAAATAATTTTATTACGTCATATTATGAATTTCAATTCAAAGGTGTACAATTTTTCATATGTGTTTCAAAGGTGTTAAAAAAAATAGTACATGTATACTCTAATGCTCGATTTATTTACCTTAAGATATCTAGAAATTTAACGTATCTTGAAGATAAATTTAACCCCGTTGATTAAGGTATGGGATATCTTTAAGATATCTCGACTAAAGCGCGCCACTTGATATTTGAGATAACTAATTTAAAAATTTTGACAGTTGAAGAAATTTGTTTTTGTAAATTACATATGTATGAAGTTGGCTGCATGTCAATTTTTTTAAGGGCTGAGTAAATAGTTAATCTTCAAGTTTAATGAAGAAAACCAATTTAGAAATTATTTCCCAAATAAATTTATCTTCAAGATAGCTAACTTGAGGTATGAAAAAATCAAACATAAAATACATGTATTTCATTTTTTAAATGGGGGATTTTAGACAAAGAGACACTTATGAAACATATATGAAAAATTGTCTTATGAGACACTGTAGGGTGAAGGAAGTGAGACGTATATGAGGTTTCACAGTACCAATAGGCTTCGTGCCTGATACACGCCTCATTTTCTTCATCCGATATACTAGAAAGTGTCTCATAATACAGTGTCTCTTCATCTAAAATTCCACTATATCACTATATCAAATGTAAATGTCATCCAATTTTTACTGTAACCGTGCCGTGTAATGGCATGGTAACCATCATATGGCAATGGCATGCGTTTAGGAAAAAAAAAATTTTATTTTAACTGAATAGGAACGTATAGTAAATTTAAACATAAACACAGGAAACTGAACTGATATATTTGATACTTTTTTATTTCTTGATACATATTTCATTTTCATTATATTATTATTTTTTTGTTTATTTACATTTTTTGAATGTTATATTTTTAGTGGAATTGTATCAATTAAATTATCATTTTCATGTGTTTAATTATATATAATCCCTTACCAATAAATTTTTAAAGAAATTTAAAACAGAAAAAAAAAAGAATAAATAAATTTGTAATTTTTTTTAATTTGTAAAGATTTTTTTTTTTTCGTTTTTATTTTTTTTTTTTTTTTGTTGGAAAAATATGTTTGGTTCAAATTCAAATGATTATAGTTTAAAAATTGAAATATCAAAATGTTGTAATAATATAGCTAGTGTTTATTTAGCTAGATATATTCCAAATGGTGAATATGTGGCTATTAAAAAATATCGTATGGATAAATCTAAAGATGAATGCCAATTAATATGTTCTGAAATTTTAACTATGAGGCAATTTAATCATCCAAACATTTTATCATTTTATACAGCATTTGTATGTAATTTTGAAGTTTATTTAGTTGCACCATTTATGAATTATGGAAGTTGCAGAGATGCAATGTCCAATTATTTTGTTACTGGTAAATAAAAAAATAATAAATAAAAATTGAATATTTATTTTTCAATAATCTTTTTTTAGGATTCCCAGAAATTTTGGTTTGTTTAATACTTCGTGATATACTTTTTGCTATTGAATATCTACATAGAAAAGGTTATATTCATAGATCAATTAGATCTAGTCATATATTAATAAATCAAACGAAAGCTGTATTAACTGGATTTCGTGAATCAACTACATTTGTATCACATGGTGAACGAGCTAAAACATTACACAGTTTAGCACCATTAAGTGTAAAAAGTTTAAATTGGTTAGCACCAGAAGTATTAGAACAAAATTTATCTGGTTATACAGAAAAATCTGATATTTATAGTATTGGTATAACAACATGTGAATTAGCTAATGGTATTGAGCCATTTGCCGATATGCAAACAACGCTTATGTTAACCGAAAAAATACGTGGTAATCAACCAACATTATTAGATAATTCAACATGCCCAACAGAAGAAATGATTGGTAATAAAATTATTGTTTGAATTTAATTTTAATGTTTTATTATTAATTTAAACATTTTTATTTTTTTCTTTTAGCACAGTCTGGTGAAACAGGAGGATTTACAGATGCATTTGCATCTCAAACACAACAAATATATAGTCATCGTAAATTTTCAGATCCATTTCATAAATTTGCTGAAATATGTATGGAACGTTATCCAGTTAATCGGCCAAGTGCTATACAATTGCTTAATCATACATTCTTCAAACAATGTAAATATACTAGCTTATATGAGCAATTAATCGCTTTCGGAGTTGAATCAATCGATTGTACTAAACTTAAAGGTTTGTTCACATTCAATTTATAATAAATATGTAGCACTTTTTTATCCATGTTAATATTCTTAAACAATCGTATAAATTTTGATATATATTTTTTTTTTTCATCTCATTACAGATGAAAGTATTGCATTATCAAATGAATTTGCTGAAATGAATTTGAATAATAGTAATAAATTTGATTGGGATTTTTAAAGAAAATTATTTTTACTTCTCTGTTTTTTATAATTGAAATATATTTTATCAATTGTTTTTTTTTTTTTTTTTTTGAATGTGAATATATAATGTATATTTTATTAGTGAAAATGGAGAGAAAGATTTCTTTATTATCGATATACATACGTGTGTACTATTCACATTAAACATGAATTGTAACTTGTTTTTTTTTTTTTTTTTTTCTTTATCATAATTAAAACACAAATTACGCTAGTCGCCTTTGATAGAAAATAAGCAAAAAGTAAATAAACCATTAAATGGTAAATTACAAAGCAATATAATATTTTTGATAAGATAGAGAAAACGTTAAGATCACAATTGGAATTGGAAAAAAAAACTACATATTTTCTTGGTTTTTTTCCCTTTTTTTTTCTTTTTTTAAATCTTCTGGTTAAAAATTTTTTTAGTTTTTTCTTATAAAATAAAATTCCAGTTAACTTTATATATATAATATTTATTGTAATTTTTGTTAGCAAAATTTGAAAAAAAGAAGGAAATTATACTTAAAAATAGAAGAACAAAAATGATGAAAATAATTGAAAAGTAAAAAATATTTATACATAATTGCATAACTGCCAAAATAGATAGAAAAGAAAAAAACAACAACAACAACAAAATTAAAGCAAAATTATTGTAAATAATTTACTTTAAAAGTAACAAGCAATATTATTACTAAGAATGCATGCATAAAATTCGAATATACAAATTGTATTAAATATGTATAGAAAATTGGAATAAAAAATATCATTAAAAATTTAAATTAAAAGCAATATAATATTAATTAAAAAAAAATATATATATATACACACCATGAACTTAATTAAATTTATAAAAATTATAAAAATATTGTAGATTATATGATTTATTATTAATTATAAATTATTTTTATTAATTTGTAAATTGAAGTCACAAAAGCAAAATTAAGTCACAAGTTTTAAAGTTATTAAAAAAATTAAAAAAAAAAAAAAAAATATATATATATATATATATATATATAATATGTATGCAAAAGAATAAAATAAAATTTTTAGATGTAAAATAGCTGTCTTCTTATAATTGTTTATATGAATATACGAGAAAAAAATTTGTGACTTCATGAATTAAAAATGAATTTTGTGATCAGGCTTCCAAAATCCTTTTTCACAATGATTAAAAGTGCTTTTCAAGATTATAATAAAGCGGAGAAGAGGAGAAGAAAAAAACAAAAAAAAAAAAAAACCGAAAACATCAATTTGAAAATTCTAAATTAATTTAAAAAAAAAAAAAAAAAATAAGATAATGTACTACAGCTAAGTTTATGTATAAATTAATATTATATATGTATATATTGAAATAAGTGTGAAATACATAATTATTAATATTGTTATTTAGTAAAAATTTAAAAATTTATTTGTTTTTTTGTTCTCAAAAAGATTTCCTTTTTATATTGATAAAATTGTAAAATTATTACTTCTATTAGCGTTAATAAATAATAATATACGTAATATATAAAAAATATATATATATATTTTATTTTTTATAAAAAAAAAAAAAAAAAAAACGAAAACAAGAAAAATTTTATTCAATCACTCTAATTAGTTGTATTTTGTTTAAACATATTTTTCTTCTAATTTTAATATGATATTTTTAATATTAAAAGGAGACACACAACTGTTATGTACCATAAAATAATAAAATCAATATAATATAGTACATACCATACGTATGTATGTAACAATATTCGTATTTATGTCTATCTTGAAAAAATTTTTATAATTAATTCACTATCCTTTTATTATGTAAATACATACATATGTACGTATTTAGTGATTAAATCATAAAAGTATTCAAATATAAATTTCTCAAATCATCTTATAATGTATTTACTGTAAATGATGTTTCTCATATGAATAAGATATGTATACTGGTAAATAACAAAAAAAAAAAAACATTTTTTTTTTCTTTTGTTTTTAAATTATATATTTATTTTTATAATATTTATATTAGATTAAATGAATAGAAAAAAAAAAGATATTAAGTAATAATTACAAACAAATACAAAATGCATGTAAAATGTATATTTTAATTTTAAATGTGTAATTGTTGCTACATTATACGAATGAATAAAAGGAATTTTGAAGATATCATAAAATATAATCGATTAAATTGTATTCCAAAAAAAAAAAAAAAAAAATCACTCAATTAAATTTAATTATATGTTAATTTAAAAAGAAAATAACTTTTTCTACTTAATAACCTCCCAAAGAATATTTAATACTACATGTTTATAAAAATACTTGAAAATTATGTGCTTTTTTAATTACAACGTTTATTATTTTTTTTCTTGTTCAGTTTTTGAACATACTATTATATGATATCTTTTTAAATATCTAATTTAAATGCAATTTATATTTTTAATAATTAATACATATTATATATTTGTCTTATTTTTGTTAAAGTAAAAAAAAAAAAAAAAAATCAGTAGAAAAAAAGCAAGAATAGAAGCTTTATTTATTGTATCGTTTTTATTATTTATAACAATTATTCATTTTTAACACTTTTTTCTTACTGTTTTTTTTTTTTTCTTTTTCTTTTTCTTTGTTACACATTTAACCGCTCATTATCATTCTAACAAATTCTTCATAATTAACATTCCCTTGTGAATCTTCTTGATTAACTAATAATTGTTCAACTTCATCATCTGTTAATTTTTCACCCAATGTTGTTAATAAATGTCGTAATTCAGCTGATGATATAAAGCCGCTTGCATCTTTATCAAAATGACGTAAACCTTCAATAAAATCATCTGCTGTATCAGCAGATCTAGCTTTAGATATTGCTTGATAAATTGGTAAAAATACTTCAAATGATATACGCTCATCTGGTTTTAATTGATGGGTACATTTTTTTACATCTGATTCAGTTGGATTCTGTCCTAATGCTCGTAAACATTCACCAACTTGATTTAATCTGATTTTACCATCACCACGATTATCAAAAAGATTAAATGCTTCTTGAAATTCTACACAAAAAATTAAAAAAAATAAAAATAAAAAATTTTTTAATTAAATAATTTTATAACATTTAAAAATTTTAATAATAATTCAATTAATTATTTTGTTTTTTTTTTTTTTTTTTTAAATCTCAAATAAAGAAAACAATCAAAAATATTTTGGAAATTTGAAAATTTATAAAAATTTTACAAAATAAAAAAAAAAAATACACCTTCAACTGAAGAAAACGTATTTTTGTTTGGTGGATCGTACATATACATTTTATAATTTTTACCACTTTTTTTTTTTAAATCAATTTAAATTTTTCTTACAATAAATTGTTGTGTTTACTATATTGATACTAATTTACTACTAACTAAAAACTATCATTAATTCTCCTTTATCGATTCAATATGCATCTTGTTACTTACAAGATTTTTTTTTTTTGCTTTTGATATAATGTAATTCAATGTTAAAAATGCAATTATTATTGTACGTTTTTTTCTTTTTTTTTTCTATTAGAAATTTATTTAGTAAATTACTAAGCTGATACGTATTTACAAAATAAAAAAAAATAAACAACGAATGTAAAAAAAAAAAAAAAAGAAATTTAAAACTAGGTTTTATGTGTCAAAAACGGTATCGAATGTACGTATTTACGTACATATAAGTACATGTAATACATAGTTATTAAATATTAGCGACGAGATGTAATTTTTTTTTTTTTTCTGTCTTTTTACCTTTAAAATTGTACAATTATATGTACTGATGTATACAAAAAAAAAAAAAAAAAAAAAAAAATTAATAAGTATAAAATACATATAAGGATGCTATATGTATAAAACATATATGTATGTACATAAATAACAGATAAAAAGTTAATAATAAATTTTTCTAGATTTACTCTAAATAGTAAAACGCTTAAAAACATTTTTATTACAATATATATACTTGGATTTTTATTTGTAAGTTGTTCAAATATTTTTATATATATATAAAAAACAAAACAAGACAAATCAAACACACACATACCCATTAAAAGTCAACGATGCAGTTAATAGCAGCATAGATTATAGCAAAGAATTATGAAAAAAAAAATACGTTACATACACAGTAGTTTTCTTCTTATTTTGATGTTAACATTACTGAAAATGGAAAATTCAAGTATGTTCATACAAGTTTCTTCTCTTTTATTTTTCGTGTAGTTTTTTTTTTTTTTTTTTTCTAATTTACTATTAATGTACTAAATTTTATTTTTCTTTTTTTGTTTAAAAAAAAAAAAAAAAAATTCTTATTACTGAATAAATAATTGCATTTTTAATACATAACATAAACCAAATGATAACTAATTGTTTAAAATTAACGATATTTTTTTTTTTATTTATTTTAATTACATACAAAATAAACAAACATCAAATCTTGTCTTACAGACACACATGAAGACATGATTTATTCAACATCATCCCTACGTACATGATGTTCACATGAACTCTTTTAGATACAAAAAAAAAAAATAATAAAAAATTAATAAATAAATAAATAAATAAGAAACGATTAATGCATAAATAAACAAAATCTTATCTCATGAATTTTAATTTAGAAAAAAAAAAAAAAATAAAATACAATGAAAATTGATATAAATGTTAAATTAATGTATGTGTGTATTTACATTTATTTTATTTCTTTTTTAAAAGTAAATTTAAAAATTCAAATAGAAAAAAAAAAAAACTCATAATAATGATATAAAGACATGAAAAATTGGATAATGGAAAAAAAAAACTATTATAAATCGTATTTATGTAGGTATGCGTGATTTTTCAACAAAAAGAAAAAAAAAAAACATATTTTTTATATATCCAAAAATGGGAATTACAGATAGAACTTGATTATCATAAAATACTTATGTACTGTTGCAAAATCAAGTCAATTTACCATTTAAGGATTATTTTTTCTTATGTATTGCATAATTTTTATTTATTTATTTTTATTTTTATTTTTTTCAATTGTATAATTTTATATACATGAAAATATAAAATTGCAAAAAAAAAACAAAATATATAGAAATAAAATTCACATATGTATGCCTTCATATATGTAATGTAATGTGGTATGTATGTTTGTACTATGTAAACATATACTGTATTCACATTTAATTATTTCTAGTATAAATACGATGTTTGATTATGATTTAAAATCAAATTGAACATATCATTAATTACGATAACTAGAAGAAAATTTTAAATTAATAAAATTATTTTTTTAAATAATATTTAAAAATCAAAATAAAGGTAAAAAAAAAATAAATATATAAATAAAAAAAAATTCTTTACTGAGCAATCATTTAATTGGTATTTGTAATAATAATAAAAAAATTTTATTAATTAAAATTTTGATGGGTAAGCAAAATCGGTGTATGCATATTTTGCAAATTTTTATCAAGTATGTACGCATACCATACCTAAAAAAAAAAAAAAAAAACAGAAAAAAATTAAATATGTACATGAGAATTGAGAATGACGATACGACAAGATGATGATTAAGATGTGATTGCAATGATGACTAATGTAAGTTTCACTATTCTTTTATATTGTCCATATATGTATGTATGTAAATACAATTGTGTATATTGTACTTCATATAAGATTGGACTTTTACATTATTATACAAATTGAAAATCATGTTTTCGATCATACATACATTATTTAATACTATTTAAAAAAAAAAATAAAAATTAAAAACTATTTTATTGGATAAATAGATGTTTTCTTTATATTTGCTATTAATTTTGTAACTAAAAATTTAATATTTTCGATTTTATATATTCAACAAAAAAACATTTTTGACTTACCAGCCAACTGGTCTTCTGTATAATTGCCCTATAAAAATGATCACGAAAAAAAATTTAAAATTAGAAATGTTTTTATCTCTTCTTCTGTGTATAAATTAACAAAATTAATTAAATTTTAATTTACCATTTTTTTTAATTTCTAGCTGTACAATAATAACTTCTATTTGTATATTCAATGATATGTGAAAAAATTAGAAAAAAAAAAAAATTATATTTTGCAAAAAAATTTTTTGACTTGGAAGTTTTAGCTCCCCGTTTTCACGAATTTTTTTTTTTGTTTTTTTTTTTTATATATTATGAAAAATTGTTGAAAATGAACAATAATGGAACAATATGTAATAAATGGAAATTAAACATTTTATAAATGGAATTTAAACATACATAAATGTATGATATTCATTTTCCGTGGCAAATAATTTCAAATTATTCCTAAATAAAATAAATTAAAAATTGAAAATGAAACATTTTAACAATATTTAAGGGTACATGTTCACTACTGTTTTTTACTACTTAAAATTTTAATTTTAATTTTTTTTTTAAATTATTTTCATCAATGAATATATGAAAAATCATTAAAATATCTATTTGAAACATTTTACATAAAATTATTTAAGTTCTTCTACAAAATATTGTAGAATTGAATTTTTAGAAATCATATATTAAAAAAAAATCGATTGGAAAATTAAAAATGTCAATGTAGTTTTTAAAAACCGAACCGTTATCATTTTAATGAACTGATTTCAATTTCAATTTACACTTACAACGTGTGAATTAACACAATACGTGGTGATACGGAAGGGATAGGGACGGGGGGGGGGGGGTAATTTAGACGATGAGACTTTTATGAGACACATATAAAATTGTGCTATGAGACACTGGGTGAAGGAAGTGAGGCGTGTATGAGGTTGGGAAACAAAACGAAAAAACACTTTCCAAGATACGTCTCACTGTTATAGACTAGATACAATGAAAGCGACGCGTTTTTCACCCGCTTCAGAATGAGTTTGAATTAATGGTTTTTGTATCTAAGTTAAGTAGATACAATGATAGCCACCCGAGTTTGTGACGTCACAAAGCTTGCCGAAATTTGAATTTTGTGGCGCGTTGTTTTTTTCTACGTTTGTTCCTTGTTTCATTTTTTTTTTTTAAGAACAAAGAGAATTATAAACAAGTTGACATGAATAATGTCAAAAAAGTTTATTTGTTTACATATTATAATTATATGAAATGTCAAAAAAAAAACGCGTGGCTCTCATTGTATCTTAAAAGCCATAAATCGTCGCCACAAGAAAAAATGCTCGCTTTCATTGTATCTGGCTTAATATTCGCTCGATATACTGAATGTATTGGAAAGTGTCTTTTCGTTTTTATCTAAAGTGTAAAACCTATCATCATTGACATTCTTACTTAGAGTTTGATATTGTTGTCTGTTGATAATATGCTTAATATTTTGGTTCTATTCTGTTTGCTTTAAATGTCAATTTAAAAACAACGCGCCATGTTTCAAATAATTTGATTTAAGAAGGAATAAATGAAACGAATCAAAGAATAGTGTTTTTGTTTTTGTTTTATATATTAGAATTTATTAAGAATTGTTTGTTAATTTGTTACATACATACTACTATTTTTTAATTTATAACAAAGAGGAATTTTAAAAAACGGATAATGAAGTACTTATAAAAAAAAAATTTAAACAAAAAAAAAAACTAAAATTAGAATCCTTTAATACAAGTTTTACATGACACTATTTATATTATCATTATTAAAAATTATTTATTATTTTATATTTAAAAGACTTAAGTGCTTCATACGATAAATTCATATCTGTAGTTTTTTTTTTTTATTTAATTTAGTTAATTTCTTTATTATCTGTTTTTTTTTTTTTTAATAATTTTTATTTTAATAATTTTTTGTTCTCATATATATATTCGTTTCGTATAGAAAATTCTGTGTGTGTGTGTGTGAGTGTGTGTACGTTACATGTGTATAAAAAATATGAAAAAAAAGAAATAATAATAAAAAAACGAAATATACATTTAAAAAAAAAAAGGGAAAAGAAAAAATCTTTGGCGAAAATTTAAATTATAAAATAAAATTTAATATTTATTTATTTTATTTAGTATTTTTTTTTTTATTATTACTAAATTTATGTTAATTTAAAATTAAAAGCATATTAACATAAAATTGTAATTTGGAAAATGATGAATAGTGCCAGAAATCGATTTGATGTAAGTTCTATATTTTTTTTTTCTAGTGATTTTTTTTTTCTGTTTTCAATAAACACAAAAGATAATGAAAAATTGAAAAATAAGAATATTTGTTTATGTGTACATAGTTCTATAGAGTATACATTTTTGAAAATAAAATAAAAATTGATTTATTGAAAGATATCTATCAATAAAAAAAGAAAAGATAGATGTGCACATGTACATTTATTTTTAGTCTTTTTTTTTTTTTGTAAATTAATTTAAATTTATTTGAAATTCACATCATCATCATCATCATCATACATATGTATCAAAAATATCAAATCAACTAATTGTACAATGTACCTGTAATCTGTATTATAAAGTGAATGGGTATACTGTATACACACTATATGTATTCATCAAACTATCAAAGTACCCCATATGTAAATTGTATACATACAAATATAATACAAAATGAAGTAATACACACAAATGTAAAAAAAAAAAAAAAAAAACAAACAAAAAATTCATCTAAACAAAAAACATATGATTAGAAAATGCATTACATTTAAATTGGAATACAAAACACAATCAATCAACCAAACCAAAAATAAATTGAAATTTGAATTACATACATACATATACATATGTAATAGACATCCATTCCCCCAATTCACTTATAAAAAAAAAAAAAAAGTAACCAATTTTATCAGGTTGTCACTTGTCATTTGAATCAAAAATAATTCAAAACAAAATAAATAAGTGGAGGCCAAAGAGGTTTATGTCAAATATATAAAAATCTACTTTGAATCTCAATTTTAAAACAGATTTTATACTTAAGTAGAAAAAAAAAAATTTATTCAGATTTGGGTCATGAAAGTCATGATGCCTCGATATGACAATTTTATTAAAACATTATTATTTGAAAAAACTTCAATTAAGAACGTTTAAATATAAAAAAAATTAATTCATATAATTACATAAACAATCTGTGTAATATTTCGTGTACATCAATTTATTGGACAATAAATTGAACTAACTGGCAATTTGATATCATAAATTGAAACAATTTTTTTTTTTTTTTGTTTTTCAATTAAACGAATTTTGATTGATACAAAACTGATTTATTTCTATAATTGATTCATTTTATAATATGAAATGAAACTTTATTACTTATCCTATAGGTATGATGTGTTATTTTGTGTTTGCCCATGTTTTTGATGATATCTTTTGCCCATTTCAAAAAATATTTGATGCTGAATTAAAATGGATTGCATGAATTTTACAAAATTGTAATACACTTAATGAACTTCAAACGGATGTGTAAAGAAAATTTAAAAATTTTTCAACTAATACCTACCTACATTGATTATGTTGTCATGTAATATGTTATCATATTGTTAATTTTTATTTGTAATTAATTTATTTAAATTTTTTTTAGCTTATTTACAAAAATTTTACATCTATCATTATTGAATTAGAAAATGACATAAAATACGAATTAAGGTCATTCTTATACTTAATTGACTCTTTAATAAGAATACGTTATTGTGTACATATTCATATTTTTGAACAAATATATAATGTACATGCATGCATATGTGTGTATGTACATATAATGTGCAATTAAAAATATATGTACGATATATATGAGTAACACTAACGTATAATCGTTTAGCTTTATCGAAATTTTGAATATATATGTATGTATTTAAATTTCAAAATGTACACAATATCTACATATTGATACATATGTATATATATATACATATATAAGGTGTCCCAGAGTAAAGGTTATAAAATGGATCTAGGTATGTATATCGTATAGATCAGACTCAGAGTGTATTGTATGTTGCCGAAAATGTGCAATTTCTTATAATCTCATAAGAATTGAATTTTAAGGATTTAAAATAATTTTTTTTTTTTTAGAAACACTTTGAACTTATATTTGACTCATTTTGTGACTTTTTACTCTAAATCACCCTGTATACATTATATATGTATAAAATTATAATAAAATATAATACCTGTATCTTTACAAAATGAAAAATACAAAAAAAAAAAAAATTATTAAGACCTACCCTATCTATGCAACAATTTCCTGTTTTGTTTACATTTTCTTTTTCAATCCTGAAACGTACATTATCACAAAAAAAAAATAAATAAATAAAATAATTTTTCTATATACGTATGTGCAAATTTTCTTGTTCCCCTTTTTGTCATCCTATTTAAAAAGTATATTAAAAAAAAAAAAAAAAAACAATGAATTTTTTTTTTTATATCATTTGATAATAAAATACGTGCATGTAACATACATGTATTATTTATTTACATATATTTTAGTGCGCATGTATTTTGCATGTAAAATTGTAAACAAAGAAAAATTCTTTGTTTTAGAATTTTCATTTTCCCAAAATTAAATATTCATTTAATAAAAAATTGATACATAAAAAACATATCATAATTATATGTACACATGTATGTATGCCATTATTGTAAGAAAAAAAAAAAAACAAACAAAAAAAAAAGGGAAAACAATTTCAAATAAAAAGGAATTAATGTCGCATTTTAATTATTTACATACATTTTGGAATATAAGTTACCTATGTATCTTTTTAATTATTTTAATTTTTGTTTTGCATAAATACAAACATTATTATATATAAATGATTCTATAGATATACAGAATATGTGTATATATACACATATGTACATGCATAATTATATAAATCAATTGTTAAAATATTTTATTATTTTATATTCTATTGTTAAATTGAAAAATTCAATAATATTTTTCATTTTTACCTTTAATATCTTAAGGCTAGAAAAAGAATTAGATAGGTAGGTATAACATTTGGACTGTTATACATATTATATGTTTTATGTGCAAATATGAGGTATATCAATTAATATGAAAATGTATGCATATTTAAACAATGTTTTTAGAGCAGAGCATTCAATTATGTGAATTAACACAACAAATATAATTACATACATATATGCAGTGGGATGCATGCATTTAAGATATAATAATGAACGTCATACATTGTACATATATGTATCAAATGTGAATGTAATTTTAAATATATGAGTTAATATGTATTTTATATATTATTTCTTATCCATATACATATTATGTATGTTTATGTAATTACTGATTGCTAATTGTTTTTAATTAATTAAAAAAAAAGAAAAAAAAAAATTGTTTAATAAATTCAAATTTAACTGACATTTACTACATTTACCTAGTAAATGCTCATAATGTTGTAATAGATGTAATAGAATAGTATTGCACAGTATATGAATACTATTAAATCGTTTATTTAATTTTTGTCATCAACATAGTGTGTATGTGCTAATTCATTTTGAGGTAATTATCTCTTTTTTTTTTTTTTTTTATATTAAAAAAATTTTTTTGAATTGAAAATTTCTTACATTTTAAAATTTCATAAATAACTGAAATATGCTTATTACTAGATTTCTTCCCCTATATTAATTATACATAGTATATTTTCATATATTATATACATACATTTGATACATTTATATTTTATGATAATATGTAGGTAACTAATTATATACACATATCCATATCTTTTATACAAATAAATTACTATAAAAGATAGGTATCTATACAATAAAATTGTAAAATGTATAGGTACATGTTCTTTTTTTTTTTTTTCTTGTTTTTTTGTATCTACTGCCATTAAAAATGTATTAAACAACAACAAGTAAGCTTTTTTGACATAAAGAGAAATCAGCTGATTTAGTTCCATCATTTTCGTATTTGTTATAAATATATTTATAATGTTATATTATCATATATACATTTTCAAAACAACATTCAAAACATTATAAATACACATAGTACCTAAAATTTTTTTTTTTTTAAAAGTTTAAAAAAACAAAGTCAAATCATACGGAAAATAAAAAAACAAAAAAACACTTCTTCATTTATTTCATTTTAATTTAATTTTTATTTTTTGGCGCATTTAATAAATAAATAAAATAAAAATATAAAATCATATTATTTATAAAAAAAAAAAAAGAAAAAAAAATTAAAAATAAAAAAAGTGTGATGTTTACAAAATAAAATCAAAAAAAAAAAAAAACAATGTACAATAAAAAAGTGACTTTTTTAAATACACTTGTACTCAGTCATTTTGTCATTTAATTAAACATTTAAAATAATAATAATAATAATAATAATACGAAAAAAATAAAAATTTAAATGTATAAAATTTAATTAAAAAAATAAAAAATTGTAATTGTGTTTTGTATTTGAGACAAAAAAAGGCCAAAAATTTCTTATAAAAATTTAAAGAAAAAAAAAAAAAAAGAAAAGAAAAATCATTTAAAATGTAAAAAGGAGAAAGTAACTAAATACAAAACAAAAAAAAAAACAAACTAAGATACATATTTATTTATTTTGTTCAATTTTAAAATTCTTATCTAAACAAAGAACGAACATTCTAGCCATATTATAATATTTATATATATATATTCCATTGGTTGATTGGTTGATGATTATAATTTTTGTCTTAATAGTGGTAGTTTCGTACATACATATATATATATACGTATATTTTGTAAATATATACCTATCTATCTTACATATGTACCTATTTATATAAATAATATATACATATTATACAAATTTACAAATTATATATTTAAATATGTGCAAATGTTGTAGGATGTATTTATGTATTTTATACACGAACATTTTAAAATAGATAATAAATATTATATATGCACGTACATATAATATATTTATCCATATGTACATACAGTATACATATAAAACACATGACATATTCATATATATGCTCATATATATACCTACTTATTAATACATACATACATATATATACCTATATAAAAACAGATGGCATTGAAAAAAATTATTACTAATAATAAAATAAATAAAAAATAATTAGAATAATAATAATAATAGACGTTATATATATATGTACATATATAATAATATGTACAAAATTATTAATAAATTTAAAAATTATCTACTCATATTATTTAATTTCTTTTTTAACGTGATGTGAATTTTTTTTTTCTAAATTTAATTGTACTACATTTCAAAATATAAAAAAAAAAAAAATTTTACAAAAAAATTTATTATATTGATAAATTTTAAATTATACACCTATAATATATTAAATATTTATGAACAAATATAACAATACATAATATTGTGTGGTAGTGATATTTAATTTATTTATATACGTACATATGTATATATATATATACATACCTAATGTAAAAAAAATAATAATAAAAATATGTATCTATATACAAATATAAAAAATAAAAAAATGAATAAATAAAAAAATAGGTACCTACATAAGTACATTACCTACTTACTTTTGTATAAAATAACGAAAAGAAAATTGTACACAATAATTATACTTGTTTAAAATAAAAATAAAGATTAATATCAAATACCCACCTTTTATTAAATAAAAAAAAAAAAAAAATTAAAAAATAAAAAAAAAAGAAATGAACAAAAATATATAAATAAAATTCACACGATAAATAACACAAAAAAAAAAAAGCAAAAAATTGTTTTTCAAGTGTTTTTTTGTAGAATACCTATATTCCGTTTTTATTTGAATATATATTTTTTTTTTTTTTTATATAAAATCGAGAAAAAAAAATAAACAAAAATAAACCAAAAATAAAAATAAACAAAATTAAAAGGAAAATTCTTTGTTTCCTCTTCCTAAATATTTATAAATATTATATATGTATATAGACCTATTATTTTCATTTTATCGTACAGTGACATTAATTCTACGCAAATACAAATTATTAAAAGAAAACAGTGTTTGTGTTTTTTGTTTGTTTTGTATCAAGAATTTAAAAATTAACGTATAAACATTTTTTTTTTTTCGCAGACAAAATATATCTACATAACGACATATTAAAATCTCATTTGAATTTATTTTGATTATTTCCTTTTTATATTTTAATTATAAAAGAAAAATTAGTAATAAAAATAAAAAACATTCTAATCATATTAAAACGTATAAAAAAAAAAAAATACAACCAGACACAGTACTTAGAATTTTAATTTTTTATTTATTGTAATTTTATTTTTTTCTTCTTATATTTTTTATTTTTATTTTATTCAATTAAAATCATTAATTATTCTTATTAAAAAGAAATTTTTATTGTGTCTATTATTAAATAAAAATAATAAAAAAAAAAAAAAAAAACGAAAAGAATATAAAATACAATTATAAACAACCAACGTATTCGATAAAAATAAAAAAAATAAAAAAAATTTCTCTATCAATTGTTATCACGATTATAAAATAATAATCAGCTTATAAGAATTCAAATAATAACAACAATGGAAGAATCAGTTTCACCTGTAAATTAAATTTACATTTTTTTTTTTATTTAAATAAAATTTAATTTTTATTTTTAATTAATATTTATTATTTAAAAAAAATATAAAAGTAATAATTCTGTTTTCATAATTACAATGATTTTGTTTTTTTTTTTAAATTTATTTTAGCAGACATTCCTGACTCCAGAACCGGACGATGAACCCATTAAAAAACTGCCAAAAGAAATATTGTTACGCATTTTTTCATATTTGGATGTTGTATCATTATGTAGATGTGCACAGGTAAATTCGCACAAAGTACCATAAATACATTACGTTATATTGTGTTGGTGTACAAAAATAATATATTTAAACGAAAAAAATTTTTTTGTTTGATATGTTACACAGTTTTACAAATACAATTATAATTATTTTAAATCTCTTTTTTTTTTTTTTTTTATTAATATTCATTTAATTTAGTTATTACATTTTTTTTTTGTAAAATTTATCATGAATAATAATTACATATCGCGTTTAAAAAACTTGTAATACATAAAAATATATTCATTTTTGAAACAATCATGATGTTCATAGTACATACATTTGTAAAAATTTTTATAACATGGTACAATGTCTATGAAACCTCATATACTCGTATATATATATGTACGTATGTACATACTAAAAAAAAAAAAAAAAATTTTTTTTAAAAATGTTTTACTATTTTTTTTTATTTAATTCTTTAAAATGTTTTTTTTTTTCATCTTAGGTATCAAAATATTGGAATATTTTAGCATTAGACGGTTCTAGTTGGCAAAAAATTGATTTATTTAATTTTCAAAGAGATATTGAGGTAAATTATACAATGATTCCTTTAGATAGAATTTTTATCTTGTATATATATATGTTCGTCTAATTAGAAATTATTTAAAAAATTTTCAAAATTTTTTATATTATCATTTTATAATTAATGGGGCACTTTTTGATATTTCTAATTTAATAATTCATTTAATATTTTATTTCAATTAAAGTAAAAAAATTTTTTTTTAATTTTTAATATAATATACAATGTATATGATGTACATATCATCAATAAAAAGAATGTTTTCATATTTTATTTCATATTTTTAAGGGTACTGTGATAGAGAATATTTCAAAGAGATGTGGTGGATTTTTAAAATTTTTATCATTACGTGGTTGTCAATCAGTTGGGGATTCTTCAATAAGGTTAATAATTATAAATATTATAAAATATAATTTATCTTAAATCGAAAAACAAAAATCCAATAAAAAAATATAATAGAAAATTTTCTAATTTGTACGATATTAAATTTAATTGATTTCTATTTTTTTTTTTTTTTTTTGTTAACGTATTTTTGACTACGTATTAATATTTAAAAATGAGAATTAATTAAAAAAATGAAATTAAAGAAAATAAATATTTTTTAAATGGGAAATTAAAATTTGTTTTTAGGACTTTAGCAAGCCACTGCCATAATATAGAACATTTAGATTTATCTGAATGTAAAAAGATAACGGATGCATCAACACAATCAATAAGCCGTTTTTGTTCTAAATTAGCATCAATTAATTTAGATTCATGTGCAAATATAACGGATATTAGTTTAAAAGCGCTATCAGATGGATGCTCAGTAATTATTATTTAAATTAAATTAAATAATAATAAGAATAACATAAATTATATTTTTTTGCATTAACAAAAATTAATATAAGTAATATACTAAAATAATATAACAGAAAATGAGAAAAGAAAACGATAATAATTGTAAAAAATTACTTTTGTATAAATTATATTAAATTTTTTATGTTCTTATTTTGTTTTTTTTTTTTTTCTTCTCTTTTGTTTTATTTTTGAAATTTTATTTCAAATTAAAAAAAAAAAAAAAAACGATGTTTAGAATCTGACTGAAATAAATATATCTTGGTGTCATTTAATCACTGAAAATGGTGTTGAAGCGCTCGCTCGTGGTTGTAAAAAATTAAAAAAATTTAGCAGTAAAGGTTGTAAGCAAGTTAATGATAATGCTGTTATTTGTTTAGCTAAATATTGTCCTGATATAATGGTGCTCAATTTGCATAGCTGTGAAGTAAGTAAAAGTAAAAAAAAAAAAAAAGAAGGAAAACAAATGCATATTTATAAAATATTGAATGAAAAATTCATCTTTTTTTTTTTTTTTTTTTTTTTTTTTAATAATCTAGCACATAAGTGATGCATCAATACAAAGGATTGCAGAGAATTGTATTAATTTACGTAAATTATGTGTCTCAAAATGCATTGAATTAACTGATCAATCATTAATTGCATTAGCCCAACATAATCCATATTTAAATACTCTTGAAGTAGCTGGATGTAATCAATTTACAGATTTAGGTTTTCAAGCACTTGGAAAAAATTGCAAATATTTAGAAAAAATGGATTTAGAAGAATGTAATCAAATAACTGATTTAACATTGGCACATTTAGCAACAGGTTGTCCAAGTTTAGAAAAATTGGTTAGTATTAATTATTGTATTTTATATGTAAAGTGTTTTTATATATATACATACGAGTATGTGTTTTTATATATATTTGCATTTTAATATGTTTAGACATTATCACATTGTGAATTAATAACTGATGATGGAATACGTCAGCTAGCAGCTGGTAGTTGTGCAGCTGAAAGTTTATCCGTCCTAGAATTGGATAATTGTCCGTTAATAACGGATCGAACATTAGAGCATTTAGTATCATGTCACAATTTACAAAGAATAGAATTATTTGACTGCCAAATGATAACGCGAGCAGCAATAAGGAGATTAAGAGTAAATTTATTATTTTGAAATTTTTATTAAAAATAAAAAAAAAATAAAAAAAAGACAACATATTATTATAATAAATTAAATTTTTCATTATTATTATTATTATCACATATAGAATCATTTACCAAATATAAAAGTTCATGCATATTTTGCACCAGTAACACCACCACCTGTAACAACTGGCCATCGACCACGATATTGTCGATGTTGTGAGATTCTTTGAGATCAGGCCATTGGCTTGGCCAGAAAAATATTGTGCAAAAGCCGTGATGACTGATATAGTAATAATTTTAATAATAATTAACATAATAATAAAAATAACGATGATAATAACAATAAAAAATTTTAATTAATGATTTATACATATTTTTTTAGTTTTAATGACTATGATATATGTGTATGTATTTAACTATTATTATTATTATAATTATTATTTTTTTTTTTTTTAAGAAAAATTTCTAGTTTATTTTAAATTATATATGATGATGTATGTAATAAATATATTTTTTCATTACATTTCAACTCAACTTTTTTTTTTTTTTTTAAAGAATAGTCAGTTTTATTTACTTAAAATTTATAATAAAATCAAAAATTAAAACTAATTTAATAAAAAAAAGAAAAAAAAAAAAGAAAAATGGAAAATAATATAAAATAAAATCAATAATAAAAATAAATAAAAAATACTATGTTAAAAAAATTATTTTTATGACTATATTTTATCAACTATATATATGTATATGTATAATTGTATTGTATGTAATAAATTTAAGGAATAAATTTAAAAAAAAATAATAATAATAATAAAAGGGATAAAAAATAATTGATTGTGTTAGCTAAAAGAAAAAAGCAATTTAAAAAAATATATATATGTATATTAATTAAAAGACGATAAAAAAAATATTTTCAAGAAGAAAAGAAAAAAGATATTTGTTCTTCATAAGTATATAAAGTAATTTCAAAATAAAAAGAATTTAAAAAAATTAAAAAAAAAAAAATATATATTAAATAAAAAGTAATTATGATTTTGTAGAGCAATTACTGATTTTAGATAATAGTAAAAACAATTAATTTAATTTGATATGATTTTTAAATGGTTTCCTAAAGCTTTTACTCGAATTTTCACACCTTTTCTGTGTACAAATATTCGATATAAAGGAGAAGAAAAATAAAAACTACCAAAATACACTTATATGTTGTATAAATAATTGATCTAAATTTATAAATACCATCTAAAGAACATTATAAATACATATGTATGTAGTTTAAAACAGATATATGTATGTACATAAAGTATATTACCTTTAAAGAAATGAAAAATAAAATTGGTTAAATTTAAAAAATAGGTACCCTAGATACAAAAAAATTAGAGAATTCAAATTTCCTTCAATTTTATGAAAATAAAATGAAAATGCTTTTCTTATTGTACAATATGTATCTGCGTGTGTGCATGGACATACCTTGTATACTATATCTATATAATGTATATAAATATATATGTATGTATCAATATATACCACACGTCCTTGTTTCCTAAAAAGTTCTTTGTTTACATTTTCAACTTTCTAATGTATACACACATAATTATATGTTCGTGGATATGTATATATATGCATATATATTTATATACACGTGTAGATACATATATATTATATGTATGTATATATGTATATTCCATTCGAAAAAAAAAAGAAAACAAAAGCCAGCTGATTAAGTTACGATTATATACAATAAGCTTATATATACATACATATGTATACATATTTTTATTATATGCTGTATATTTACTATAAAAATACAATGTACATACTATGTTTACTATATAAATATTGTATTTTCAATAAAAAAAAAATATATATATATAAAAACGTATATATAAATATATATGTATGTACGTATACATATATGAAATGTCGCGATAATAGAAATAGCGAGATAACTTGTGTCATGTGTGCTGTGTCATATTCAGCAGATAAAGTTTTTAAATTTCATAAAAAAAATTTTTTCTCAAATTCTCTCTCTAGTTATAGCCAGACAGAACAGAGGATGAGACACATATTATATGGACATAAGACATAATACATAGGTATGAATATTGTTAATTGTATAGTCATTTTACATTTCGTATTTTACATTTGCACTGCGTATATTTGAGATTATACATATATGTATCATTGTACATACATAGCTTTAATATATACCTACATATGTATGTTTTAATTAATATTTAATATAATATGCAAATATTACACTGTGGGTGATATAAATACATATATTGAAATCATGTTTCGCAGTAATAAATAGAAAAATGGAAATTATATGTAAATAAACCCATGATCATAAAATTAGAAAAAGTTTTATGAAAATTTCAATATTTTTCATTTCAATACAAAATATTTGTCTACAAATTTTCATAAATTTTTCAATATTAATAATATCTTTGGTATACCATTGATATTAAAATAAATACAAATCTATTAAAATAAATCTATCAAAAACAAATAGTAAAATATACTTTTAAAATACTTACTTTGATATAATACCAATAATAATTAATAATACGTAATTCTTGTTTTATGTCCTCTACTGTAGGCTATTGGAATGTTAAATTATATAAATAAAATTTTTATGTATTTCCATTCAGTAAAATAGAAATCTCTCAAATTTAGTATTATATGAAATAGCTGAATATGATAAAAATTCTCTCAATGTTTTTTTCTTTTTTTTTTTTTTAATTTGACAATTGACTTTTCTTTCCACAAGGCATAAAGCTAAAAGCATATAAACATAAACATATCTGTACAATTGTACGCATATAGTATAAGTACATATGTATGTATTTTAATTTCCATTTATAATATACAATAAACAAAAAAAAAAAAAATTAATAAACCCATTACAAAATTACACACGTATAACATTTAATAAAGATAAATTACAAAAAAAAAAAAAAAAAATTGGGTATAAAAGATATGTACATAGTACGTGTAAACATATTTTTATATATACATACACTATATATATGCTATACACTTACGCACACAATTTTAAATAAAATACGCGCTACAAATATATATATATATGTGATATATGTGCATGCATACATGTTTGATGTGGTTGCTGGTTGATGCTAGCAGCTCTGCTAGAACTAGTCGAGCCAGTTTAAAAATAAGTGAGGGTCGATAAGATATGTGTACATAATATGAAAATGAAAATTTAAAATCAGATGTATATTGGAAACGGTCGTGTTCGGTTATAGTTTGGAGAAGGGGAATCGTGTTTAAGTGGTGTATTGTGGATGTGTCAAAAAATAAATAAAAAATCAAACAAATATAATTTATTTGAAAACAGAAACAAAAAATATTAAATTAAAAAAAAAAAAAAAATATATATAAAATAATTGTGTTCTTATTTTTCACTAAATATTGGAAAAGCAAATAGTAAAAATCGATTTTATTTACACTTTTTTTATGTAAAAAAAAAAAAAACAAGAAAAATTATTTTTTAAATATTTTCATTTTAAAGTCTTTTGCTTTGATTACATTTTAGTTTTCTTCTACAAAAAAAAAAAAAAAAAAAATTTCTTTTAAAATGTGATATATTGCCAAAAATATTTTATACTTTTTATACAAATGAATTTAATTTTTAATTTTAATTTTAAAAGTATTTTATAAAAATATGAAATTGATTTTTTCATCTATTAGTTAGTGACAAAAAAAAAAAAAAACTATATAACTCTGTATAAGTTCCCCTTTATTTTTGTACATTTATATTTTCAATGGATGATACATAAAATGAAGCTTTTTCATGTAATACTTTTTGTACAGGGTGTGACTAAAACTATATAAATTTTTTTTCCAATTTACTTAATCATTTTCACTTTTTTTTTTTGTAATATAATTTTTTTTTTTTTCATTTATTATCAGATTTCTTCGTTACACTTTGATCTTTTCAAAATTTAATTTGGGATCTATATAATATTGATTATTGTTTTTATTATAAAAAAAAATAGTTTTTAAAAACAAAATTAAATAAACAAAAATTTTATTAATAGAATAATTATTTAAATTAATTTTTTTTTTTAAATATTTTTGTAACTATAAAATTCCAAGTATGTATATAATCTATTGAAAAAGAAAATCCAGTGTATATAGGTACATACAGGACATACATTAGTATGCATGTCATAATATTTTTTTTTATATCATATTTGATTTTATTTAAAGATATTAAATTGAATTTCGATTTAAACAAATAATAAATAGTTACATTAATATCTATTTTAGATTTATTAAATTTTTTCTTTGTTGAACAATATTTATGCACCTATTTAAAAATAATTGCTATAATCATTTTCACATATGAAAATCATCTAGTTTAAAATCTTTACAAAAAAAAAAATCCCTTATGCTTTATATTGCTTCAAAACGGTTAATATATTTTATTGAAATTTTGAAAATACAAAAAGTCCCATATGTCAACATTTATTTAAAACTTAATAATGAGTATAGAGAGTATATATATGTCTATATCTAATGGAAATTTCCATCTAAATATTATAGGCACCTATATCTACATATTATACGTACATTTAAAATAGCTATTTTGAAAAAAAAATTTTTTTTTCTATCACAATAAAACATAAATTGGAATAAAAATTATGAAATAAATAGGTACCCTGTAACCAAAATTTTTTTTTTTTTTAAATATATAAACATGTGTACAAAATACAATTATTTTATAATTTTTCTTGTAACATATTTATTTTTTGACACTTTTAAATAGATATCATATTTATAGGTAAAAAGAAAAGAATGTGATATAAACTGAAGAATATACATATGCAATAGAAACTGAAAAAATACAAAAAAAATAAAAAATAAAATAAAATAAACTGGTAATTAATTTGAACTAACTTTGTTTTTTTTTTTTTTGGGTGATAATTTGAATGTAACAAAGAAAAGTAGTGTGATGAAACAACATTGTATGATTTCTCATCTGTTCATACCTATACAATAATAATAATAATAATAATAAAAAAAAAAACTGTATATACAAAAGATCAATATGTGTGTGAGTTATTTCAATATACATACTTACATTTGGTATATAAAAAGCATTACATAGACGTGTTATTTAAAATTTTTAGTTGTTTGAATTTTTCAACATTATCAATTTTACTGTGCTTTGTTTGTGTTATTTTTTTTTTTTTGTTAATTTGTGAAAAAGACAAGAATTATCAACTACACATGTTGTAAATTTTTTTTTTTTTTTTAAAAACATTTATTTCATATGATTGCTGCCTGTGTATGTAAATCAATGAAAAAATTTGAATACATACGTACATACGTGTATATGTCTTATCATAAATTTTTAATTCGTTATTTAATAAAAAGGTGAAAATTCAAAAAAAGACAAAAAGTAATGAAAATAATCAAAATGATTAATTTAATTGTAATACCAGAAGAAATATTATGTTTATTAAAAAATATGTATCAAAGAATTTGATGATTTTTAACAACAAATAATATTATATCAATAATAATATTTATTTATTTATTTTGTTGTTTTTATTTTCTTCGTTTGAATATATATATATACACACACACATACAAATTTCAATGTAGTGGTTGTGCTGTTTTTTCTATACATCCATATAAAATAATGATATGAAAAATATATATTATGTACAATCTGCATTAAATCAGTAAGCAGAAATATAACATTAGACCATCTACAGGAAGAATACATATATAATAGAAAAGAAACAATAAGGAATATATAATAAATTGAATGGTGTAGAGCAGCAGTAGCAGCAGCAGCAAAGATTGAAGCTCTTACATATAGTGATACAACAACATCATTTTTAATAAACAACGTTATAGATTAGTTGTTTGTACTGTGTAAGAGCAGGTTAGTTAGTTAGAGCTGTTCTGTTATCCAGTCAGTCAGTCAGTCAGTAACTATATAAAAACAACAACAACAACAACAAAAACAATAATGCTAACATTTTAACAATAACAACAATAAACAGTAATCAAAGAAAATAAACATCAAACCAACCACCAGTATCTGACTGAATTTGAGGAATTTATCGTAAACCATAAGAAAATTGGCAACAGTGATAAAAATTTAATCAACAATACACATTCAAAGATTACATTATAATATAATAATAATAATAATAATTACATTATAACAATAAAATTATCAAATAAAACATAAATTGCAGTTATTTGATCAAAAGAAACATCAGAATCTTCTTGTTCATAAAACACCAAAAATAACAAACAAACAAAAAAATGAGTACATAGAATACACAATCAATTTGATTTTATTTTGCTTTAAATAACAACACTAATCCACAAAATATGTTGATAATTTGATTTTAATGTGAACATATATAGATGAGAAATTAAAATAAGAGAAAACAGCAATTAAAAAATTCGAAATACTATCAATTTATGACCTATAACACACAGCTTAATTAATTTTAAATTTGATCGTTTTAATAAATTTTGAATTTTTTTTTTTCATTCGAAAAGCAATATTTTGTAGCCTATTTACATATATAAGAATAAAATACTATTATTGTATTAATAAAATTTTGTATGGGAGGATTGATTATTATCACCCAATACGTATATATAATATATGTACATACAATCAGATTTATTTAATATAAAGCAAATATTAGATACAAAATCATAAGAATCCAAAAAGAAAAAGGAATAAACGATATAAAATTTATTGGCAGTTGACTTGATTCATTTTATCAGTGCACATTATTATAGAGAATGTGAAAAAAAAAGAAAATCTGAAAAACATCAGCAACAACAGCAGCTACACAATAATATCACAGTGACAATAACTTCACCAGAAAAGAACAGGATTTTGAAGAATAAAATATAAATTGCAAGACTTCGGTTCATGCTCAGAGTAAGACATATGAAAACATTTTTTTAAAAAAAAAAAAAAAAAATTGTTCTGATTCACAATAAAGAAAAATTGAAAAAAAAAAGTCAATAAATTTTGTTGCCTTGAACAATTGAATATTTCTCTTTTGTTTTTTTTTTGTTTTTTTTTTTTTTTTTTTTTTTTTTGGATGGAAGACGAATATCAATACATACATACAAAATATATATTTTTGTAAATGGATTGTTCTTAAATAGAAAACAATAAATAAAACAAGGCAAAATTAAATGAAAAACAAATATAAATTTCATTTTACATGAAAAATGATTTGCTACAATTATTACTGGAAAGAAAATAACACCAATAAAAGTAATTATAAAAGGAGAAACATTATTATTTGATATAAATTAATATACACATCAATATTAATAAATAATAATATTTAATATTAATTTAAAACGTTAATTAAAAATTAAATAAAAATAAATATTTGTATGAATTTTTGAGTTATATTGATTTTGAAAAAATAAGAAAGTAATCAAAATTAGAAAGAAACCACTGGATCCAAATAGAGAGATTTCATCAGGAGAAATACATTCTTGATTTTATCATACAAGTAATAACAACTCATTTTGGAACATCACATTTATTTTTATTTATTTTTTGTGCTAACAATAATAATAATAATAATAATAAAAACTTAATAATCATTTATTCATCAAATTTAAATATACAATTTCTTTTTGTAAATAAATTAAAATTTAAAACAATAAAAATAAATGCTCGTGTAAAAAATAAAAACATTTGAGGAAGTAAAAAGAACCTGTTTTTAAAATAAATTTTTAACTTTTTTTAATATTGTGGCAATTTTTTTTTTGTTTTTTTTTTTTTTGTGGACACTAAGAAAATTCATCTTATCAACATTATTTTTAATATTCAAGAGGATAATACAGCAAACAATATACAACAACAATAAATTTTTATTTTAAAAATTTAAAAAAGGTAAGTAAATTGCATTAAATTTATTTTTCTTTTTTTTTTTTTTAAATAATTTAAATTAAAATTTATTATATGATTTTTTTTTTATTTTGTACAATATAAAAACAATTGATTATAATTTGTATAAAAAAAAAAGAAAAGAACAGTTGAGTGAAATTCGCGCTAAAAACTAAACATAAATAAAAATAACTGTTTTGTCCTTTATTGTAAATATAACTAAGGTACTTAAATTCAATGATTTATAAATATTCTCATATAAAAAAAAAAAAAAAAGAAAAAAATTTTTTTTTCAAATATTCAAAAGTTAATTTAACATAAAATTTCTAAATATTCATATATGATGGACATAGTGGGTGTGTGTTGCACACTGCACAGCATATGATACCTCATACCTGACTGAGTATTGTATTGTAATTAAAATTTAAAAAAAATAATTTCTTCAACTACAATACATTTATAGGTACCTACATTATGTTTCTCACAAAATTTTTTGTCCTTTTTAAATTTTTTTTATAT
Organism: Anthrax anthrax; assembly: GCA_963971155.1. Taxonomy (NCBI): domain Eukaryota; kingdom Metazoa; phylum Arthropoda; class Insecta; order Diptera; family Bombyliidae; genus Anthrax; species Anthrax anthrax. The sequence continues at coordinate 26,638,435 of OZ020121.1, read as the reverse complement.
AACACATACTTAATTTAAAAAAAAAAAAAAAAATTAATTAATTGAAAATAATGTTATAAAATTATTTTCTGTAAAGAGAAATAATTATAAGATGAATAAGAAAATCATTTAAAAGAAAATGAAAACAGACACAGCTGATTTTGAAAATTTGTTGTAAATTGTAATCTTTAATCTCTATCTCTCTAATATTTCGCCTACATACATACATGTGTGTATTTATATAGGTATATGTAGTTCTATTTGTATGCTTAATTCTTTACAATATTTTATTAGATTACATATGTTCGTATACAATGTTTGTCATGTTATGCGACCTCTATTTATAATATTTAACTCAAATCGTATTTTAATTTTTTTGATTGAACGTATGTTAGACTAATACTAAAACGTATGTTAGACTTGTTGTACAAATGTATATTAATTGTATCTGAACACCATTGTAATCGTAATTATTATGACTATCAACTATAAAACTATAATAAAAACATTTTGGATGAATTTTTACGGGTGAACAAAAAGACAAAAAAAAAAAAAAAAAAAAAAAAAACAAAAAGAGAATACAACAAAAAGACTGTGTAGGTATATAGATAGACGTCCGTAAATAAAATTATATATACTTATGTAGGTATATATATTTTAATTTATTTATATTAAAAATACATATCGAATATGTAGGTACATACATACATATTTGCTAATGTATCATGACTATTTAAATATACGTAGGAGCTTTTTCTTATCTTCTATTAAATTTATTTTTCATTTTGATGAAATTTCATGTCATGTACATAGTAGCTACGTATTTACTTATTTATTTAAATTGTACATAAATAGAAAAGGGGGAAGAAGATTTAATATAAAAAAATATAAAAAATGGGATCAATTCTACAAAAAAAAAAAAATATGTCAATACGTGAAAAATAAACTTATATAAAATAATCGCGAACGGACATTGTATAGTAGATACATGTATTTATGTATGTATGTATATTTTTTTTAAATATTTTTTTTTTTCCTGTATAAGAATATTATGTTATTGTCATATGATAAAAAATCAGAATATGATAAAAAATCATATGATAGCATATACATAGGTACGCATTATTACATATACCTACCTACAATATATTGCGTTATAGTATATATACACACGTATGTATATGTGCATACCTACATATAGTACAAAAAGAAAAAGTATCACATTTTTATTTTTAAAAATTGCTGCATTCAAAATTATATTTAGGTACTTAATAATTTATGTACGTACGTACACACGTAATGCCTATAAAATTCACAATTGAAAAGTTTATAAACGTATAGGTAAAATCCACATACAAAACTCTCAGCTTTAATCATTTTTGTTATGTACAATAAAAAAAAAAAATAAAATTTTTGAAGAGATCCTATTTTAATTCAATTTATTTTAATTTTTAATCGTGTATATATACGTACATATATGCATACTATGAAAAACAATGCATTTAAAATATGTCCATACAAATAATTGCTTTCAATTTTACCTGTTTCGAAAACTGAACTACACGTACGTATACGTCCTTTATTTAATAATTCAGAAAATATTTATACCTCAGTATATATGTAAGTATAATACAGGTAAACAAGCAATTAATCTAGACAAAAATTCAATTTTCTAAATCCTAATCAATGCTATCAAATTCTTCAAAATATATAGTTCAGACGACTCAGACAGATTCACCTTTGTAACTTGAAAACACACATTTTAAATATATCTACATATGTAGGTATATGTTAAGGATAATACAAGTATACATAGGTATATATATAAGTATGTCTAATGGTTCGACTCAATTTACACAAGTTTAATTAGTACCTACCTAAAGTCAAATGTAATGTTAATGAAATATAAACGTTATTTTAAAAACGATTTTTTTTAACAGAAAGTAATTAATTGCGACGTTATGAAATCCAACTGTAAATATTAGTCAGTACGTCAGTACGTATTGTATGTATGTAAGAACATATCCGTTACCTAGTCATATGGTAGTTATAATATTGGTTATATATACCTAGGTAGGTATATAATAATATATTTCCAAGCAATTATGTAGGTATATATGTAAATTTTGTAAATGAAGCAAAAATTTTCATTTATTGATATATACATATGTATATAATATATGTACATATCCATATACTTACATATATTAAGTCATACACGTACAATAAACTTGTATATATTATATATATATATATGTACATACAATTACGTATCAAAATTATATCAAAATATGATTGGTGAATATATGTATATATAAACGCGTATAAAACTAGAATCATTATAAAAATTCTATAATTTTACACATATGTACATATTTTAAAACGCACATATGTACATATATGTATGTATGATGTATTATTTACGTTCATGTATACCTTTTATATATGATGTATTGTTATAAAAATATTTTCTTTCATATACATATGTACATGCAAACATGGTCATACATACATATGTATGTACATATGTATATCAATTTATTAAAACGCTTTTTTTTTTAAAATCAAAATAAAAACAAAAGCTATTTAACATGTGCCTGTAATTAATACTTTGTATTTCAATCATTATCCATCATCCTGAATAAAAATTTGAAAATACGCGTGAGTCAATCATTTCAAAATATAATTAATATACATATATGTACATACATATGTACATATACGTATATGTACATATACGTATATATCTGTATTTTTTTCTTTGTTCTAAAAAATGTCAATGTCCTTTCATTTATTAATTTTTATTTCATCTACAAAATCTCATTTATTTATGACCAGTTAGTTGACTTGACAGGGGGAGTAAGTTCGAAAATGCATCATTGCCTATTTTGATGCAATACAGTATATTCAGCTTAAAGGATCATAATACGTTGAATATCGCATATAATATACAAATGAAATGTGTAGTGTATTTTGTAAATATAAATTCATAACGTATCTACAGGCAAAAAATTTTGGTAAATTTGGAATTTTTCTTGGGAACTATGTAAAATAAAAAAATTGCTTTCTATGTAGATTCTTTCAACTAATTAAATTTTCCTGAAAATTGATATATTTTATTTTTTATTTTTATTAAAAGGAGGGGATGAACAATAAATTGCCAACATTATGACCAGCCAGGGCCTTTTGGCGAAAAAATTGATATAAAAAATGTTTAAATTTTCTTTTCATTATTGTACATATACATACATACTAATGTAAATATGGATGTGTGCATTTAATGAAATTTCAAGTCATTGATATTTCTTTGTTGTAAATATATTGGATGTTTTATTTTCTTTATTAAAAATGTAAAAAACATTTTCATGCAATAATTATATATATTTTTTTTTTTATATCAAAGTTCAAATTATTAGTCATAAAGAAATTTCTTATTTTATATATTAATATTGTATGTACATATATGCGTGATTTCATATATGTACATTATGTAAATGAATTGTTGTATACATTGTACTTGCATTGTACAAATGAATAATATATTTACAATTACTAATAAAATTGTAAAGTCATGTTTTAAAAATTTATTTGATTAAATATATATGTACATACGTATGTATTTATAAAGTTTAGCTGTAATTAAATGTAAATATAAAGAATGAATATGTACAAAATATAATGTAATGTGTAATTTACGCGTACAATAACACTCATATAGGGCGAATTCATAAATATCATCAAATGATTTTTTTGATCAACGGTGACCGTCAAAAGACAAGCAAATGACAAATCATGTGCATTGAAGTTAAAGTCGATGCGCGAATGCGTTCTCAAATTTTTGATTAATTGCAAAGTCTCAAAGTTTATGAATTTATGACAAATACGTTCATTCATGATTCTTGACACATTAAGTCAATCATTTGACATTTATGAATTCAGCCATATAGTATAATGTCCATACTTCATAGTATAATGTTTAATAATGTTATTGAATTTTATGGAACAAAAGATTAACAAACAATGTAAAAACTTTTACTAAATCAATAAAATTATTATTATTATTAAAGAAAGAACTATACTTTGTATTTTAAATATTTTCACTACAGGCCTTATGGAAATGACATAAAGTAGTACCATTTTACATCATTGTATATTGATATTTAAAAAGCTCATCTTATACTGTATGAGAATTTTAAGAATTGTGATAACTCTGCTCGTGAAATGCTCTTATGAGAAATTATGAGAGAAGAAAAAAGACACATAAGGCCTGTAGTGAAAATATTTAAAGTACAAAGTATATTAATTTATATATGTATGTATACTTTTAAAAAGAAAAACAAAAAATTAAAATTCAGATTGAAAAGTTTTTTACATTTTTATTCATTGTCAAATATTATCTGCATTGATTTTTTTTTTTTTTTTTAGCAATGTCAGTTTTTGTATATATAGTATGTAATATAAATATTACATTTTAAATTCATGAATACAAACGGCATTTCACAGATTGTACGATACATTCAAAGAAACAAATGTTCATCAATATTCACGAATAATATGATTTCATAAATTAAAAGCAATTTGTACTTAAATGGAAATTATTAAATTAAAATAATAATAGGGTGTTTCATTCATATGGTTACTAAATTTATTTTTCCTAAAGCTGTAACAACTGTTTTTAGTCAAAAAAAAAAAAAAAAAATCATTCTAGATATTAGACAACTGAAAATTTTCGTAATGATAATAGAACACACTTCTAAGACGTACATATGTACGAATTACATAATATCAAATTTAAAGTAAACAAAAAAAAAATATATACAGTAATTGAATATTTTTCAAATTACGTCAATTGACGATAAGTATTTATTTATTTAAAAAAAGACTTAAAAAAAAACAAAAAATCAATTGTACATATGTACATTTTTAAACCTTTAGAACATATGTATGTTTTCTGAGTTATATCCTATTTTATATATAAAACAAAATTTAGAAAATATGAAATAAGCTAATTTTGCATGAAATGGAGAATTACATTTGGATGGATAACAAATTATAAATAATATAAAATTTGAAATTGTATTTTAATTAATTATTTTATTTAAAATACATTAAACAATAATTGTATATATAGATACATTTATGATATCTGTATAATGATATAAGAAAATGAAATTATTAAATATATAACGGAAAATTAACCAAAATTGGATTCATTTTTTGTAACTGGTTTATGTTGAGATGACGAGGAAACATTTTTACAAGTAGGTATCACGTATGGGCATGAAGATGTGAATGAATTTAAAAAATATATATATATTATTATTCATTCACATCAATTTAATATACTTTTCACTATTTGTTAAATTTAAAATGAACAAATTACAATGATCAAACTACGTATGTACATATGCATATGCATTGGGTCATTCCAAAAGTAATGTCTGATTTTCAGATAATCATTTTGTGTTAAACTAATTTTTTTTTTATATTTCGAATTAGATTAGTGGTGGGTATGAATGGTGAATTGTTCGGTGTCTTCCAGATTGAGTACACAACCAATTTGTTCTAGCACTTGTTATCAATCATTTTTTTTTTTTTTTTTTTTTTTGTAATTTGACAAGTATAGTGTCAAAAATAAAAAACTTTTTAGTAATTAGAAATTAATACCTACCACTTAACCTAATTCAAATAAAAAAACAATATAGTTTAATAAAAATGATGATTTGAAAAATCTGACATTATTTATGGGATGACCCAATATAAGTATATATACGATTTGATAATTAAATTTTTACACTAAACGTAGTTCTAAGTTAAAATTAAAAGTTTATTGTTATTGTTCATTAAATTTACCTATACATAATGAAAATAATGTGAAACATATTATTACACACATATGTATGTATGTTGGTATTCAAGAACTATATATGTACATATACGCATATTTTATCATTTGTATTTTTTGAAAAAAATTTGTCCATATAATATTTATTATTAAAATTATTTATCGATTATTTTACGGAAATTTTGTTTATTTGTTTACATATATAGTAGGTACATATGTATGTGTACTTGTGTATGAATATGAATTCGATAATCGTGTATAATAATTGAAAAACAAAATAAGATACAAGTTATGTTTTATTTTTTTATTTTTTTTTTGTTCATATTGAAAATATTTTAAAACGATTAATACAAATTATATACACAAATATCGTAAATACAGGGTATTTCAGAATAAATTATACAAAGCATTTTTTTCGTAGAGCAAAATATTTTAAAATATTTTTTTTTTAAACAAGTTTTAACATAATAAAATATAAGTAAAAAAAAAAAAAAAAAAAAACTAGATTGAAACTATTAAGAATACTGAATATCCATAATTCATATTTATTGAATAATTTACATAAATTCAAAGAAATTCTCTTATCAAAATGGGTTAATTTTTTACCAAATTATTTATGCTTTAAGGTGTTAATAGGAGTCAGTTGTTTTTTTTTTTTGTGTCAGAAGAGAAAGAGATGTAAATCAAGGATTTGTTTGTTAAAAAAAAACCAATGAATAGGTTTTTTAGAAAAAAAAGAAATTATGATATATTTATGCTATATACAGAGACATCTTGCATATGTGTATATATATGTACAAAAGTATCTTATAGGTATTATATGGGATATCCATATCATATGTATAAATTTTATGCTGTATTTGGTTTTTGTAAGGCTGGTAAATATAATATCGGTTTAAAAGTACATCCTTTAGTATTCTTGTGTGTATTTTTATTTTTCAATCCAAGAAAGGTGAATGTAATGAAGAAGAAAAGAAAAACCAAAAATTGAAAGAATAAAAAAATAAAGAATTTTATATACTTAAACATTTATGTTTTTTCTTTTTTTTTTTTTTTTTGTACATAACGTTAAGTTGGTAGGGTAATGGACTTGAACTATAGACAGACTTGGATATATACTATATAACGAGAAACACACAATATAAAAATAATCAGCTGTGTTTTTTTTTGGGGTTATTTGTTTGTTTGCAAAATCCATCTTATAAAATTTTTTTTATAAAATTGTACAAATACACATTCATACATATATGTATGCACATATGTATGTGTGCATAAATGGTTATATTTATATATGTACAATATATTAAACAAGTTTTGTATGTTACTGTATTCCTCTTATTTCTTCCTTTTATAATCAAAACATGATCACTTTTACCATGATTATTTTCATCCTCTTGTCCGATTGAATGAAAAATGTTCCATTTATATTTTGATAACGAGTACTTACATACATATATACACTTTATACATATGTACATACTTTCTGTTCATATATGTAAGGGTATGTTTGTGTGTATTGTATATATATATATTGCACATAAATATTGGAATAAAGTATATAATTCATTCAGTAGACATTTAAAAAAAAAAAAACCGTTTTGTTATTTTATTTTATTCGATTTTTTTTTTGTTTTTTGTGTAAAATCTGAACTTTTCTTCTTTATTATAAATACAAAAAAAAAAAAGGATATATGTAGGTACACATTTGATTACATATTTTATATGTGTCTACATAAAGCATAAAATATAAAATAAAAAAAAAAATAAAAAAAAAAAACATTCACATATACATACATATGTACATATTATCATATACATATATGTAGGTATATACCTAGTTTACACCATAAATATCTATATAAGTATACAAAAACCAGAATATATCGCATATAAAATGGTTGAAAATAACCATGAGTTTATTGTTCCCAACATTGGATACATGTTGATTTAAAAAACATACCCATTACTTTATATTGCATGAAAAAGTATATGTAATAAAAGTGACACAATATGTGTATTGTGTGTATGTACACCAGCATATAGAGGTACTATATAATATATACATATATACAATGTAGTTATTATAACTTATTGTACAATCATATTTATATATTTAATGTAATCGAGTAAAAAAGTTAGTCGAACAAATATAAATAAACAACACAAATATGTACATACATATGTACATATGTTATAATTTATAACTGTATAACTTTATAATATGTGTAATGAAAATGTTCAATTTCGGTACAAAAAAAAAAAAAACAAAAAAACAAATAAAGTGAAACAATGAAAATAGCATATGAAAAATAAAAAAGCTGAGCATACCTAAATATATCTATAAAACAAAAATATATTCAATTTTAAAATATGTATATATATAATCCCCCTGATTCCAATAGTCGACATGGTCGACGATCGACTTTTCAGTCGAAGCGATAAAAAATTCGTACTCTGTAAATCAATCATCTCGACTTAAAAATGTTGCCATATTAAACACGGGTTCGTGTTGATCTAAACAGTCAAAATACAAAATTTTCAAAGAAATTTAATGAATTGTTTAATGTTTGTTGTTTAATTTTTTTTTTTTGTTCAAACTTGTAACATCAACTTGAAGAAGCGATTGTCAAAAGCTAATCGATTAATCTAAGTTGATATATCGACTCAAATCGAATATCATGATTGTAATAATTGCCATAGAGTCGATAGTCGATCGAATCGACTTTTTGAATCAGGGCCAGTATTTATCCTGTGTGTCATATATGCATTAAAAATGTATACATAAAATTCTTTTATTCCCTTTTTCCTTCTATCCAGTAACATTAACCGAAAAAGTCGTATAATAATTATGTATTCGATTACAATATACATACATACATAGATACACGCTAATGCACAGAAAAAAAAACAGATGTTTTTTCAATTTCTTAGGAATGAATTCCTTGATTTAAGTCAAAATGATAATTCTTATAAGAAAATTAAATTTAATTTGGTTTTTATAATATGGAAATTATTTTCAAAATATAGTCGTGAATGTATGAAACTATATAAACTAAGTACCTAATATAAATATGTATGTAAATAATATTTACAAATTCAAATAATGATTTTTTTAAATATACCGAAAATAGAATTATCTATCTATAAATTAAAGTTCAAAATTTAAAAAAAAACTTAAAAAAAAAGGAAATGAAAATTTTAAAATAGTACAAAATATAATTAAAAAAAAAAAAACGGTTTTCATAAATATTTAAATTTAAATTTCGATTATGTAAGGGCACAAAAATGTAATTCATTTCATTTTGGTCATATCATTCAAATAGAATAAAAAAAAATAAAAAAAAAAACTTGAAAAATTTATTTTTTAATTACATACTTTACACCTATGTGAAAATTTATAAATTTTAGATTTGTTTTAATGTATGCAAAATTTTTTTTTTTTTTTTTAAATGCTTATATGTGTAGTTAAAAGATCTAAATGTATGTACCTATAATTGAATAAACCAACGCAGTATATTTTTTTTGAAAATACAAGAAAACAGTAATGCAAAATTTTATACATATGTATGTACATATATGTACATATGTTCACGTTCATACATAAACCAATTTAATATGTATACATATTTGTATTATTAAACCAAATAGTACACATACATACATACAATTTTATAAATCTTTATATATGAATATATGTGTGCAACGGTTTATATGTAATTGTAAGTAAGTAAATATATGTTTTTAAATTTTCCTATACATAAGATTCTAATTTAAAAGGAAAACATGTATGCATGCATAATACACACATGTATGTACTTGTAATTTTATATCTTTCTCCCCTGGGGGTGTATTTTGTTTATAATATGAAGCAGAAAATTGTATAAAGAATGAATATTTATATGAATACGCTTTTATCTTTTACATATTATATTTATATATAGGTATTATGGATTGTATGTAAATACACATGTGTTAAAACTCTATAGTGAGTGATATATAGCTATATAGATACGTATAAATACTACATAAAAAAATGAAGTGTTTTTGCTGTATATGTACCTATACATGCATACATATACAAATCTATGTATATATATCATCAGTCTTGAAGAAAGAATTTGAAAAAAATATAAAAAAAAATCAAAATAAAATTTTCATTTCACGCAACTAAAATAAAAAACAAAATTTAAAAAAAAAAAAAAAAAAAATGTTTTCTTCAAATAAAACATCAGGTCCAAAAAAGTAGGAAAATTTATTTTAAACACAGGCCCTTTAATTCACAATATGGCCTAGTCTGTGGTAAAAATTATGCACGAGGGTCAGTGTACTTTATCGATAAGAAAAACGGTGTTGTTATAATACTCATGCGTTTTATGTTATCATATATCGAATATTCAAAATATATGTAATGTATGTACATACATATCATATATTTTATTTTTGTATCCCTATACATATGTACATACCTATATATTTTTTATATAACCGATATAGGTAAATATGTATAAATTTACAGAAATATATCTACACGTGAATGTATGTATATAGGCAACAGGCACAGACACATGTATTTAAAACTAAATATAAATACCTACATACATATATGTAAAATGTGCAAAGTATGTGTACATGTGTGTATATACATATATCATATATACATAGATGTGCATATGTATGTGCATGCGTATGAAAAATGAAAATTTTTTGTATATTATTTTTAATTCATATACATACATACATACATATATAGTGATTGAAATGCATGCATAGGTATAAAAATACAATGAATTACTACATATGTTATATCAAAGAATAGTTAATATTTTAACAAGAATTCTTATGGGGCTTCAAAAAATTTTTTAGCCGATAGAGCGGTTCGGGCGATGAAAGAGGGGACGGCATGAATGATGGAATGATTTAGTACATTTGTTGGTAGAAAAAGGGATGTCGTTTTTTCGTATAAGAATATTCAAAATAAACTCGAGAAATTTTAAGCCATGTACTTATTATATATATGTATGTATACATATGTAATAATATATTACATACGAGTGTTTGTAAATATTTTCATACGAATTTGGTATCTTAACTATAAATACCGTCATCCTAAACAAACATAATTTTCTTTCATAAGAACATTAGAGCACAATTTTGTAATGGTTCGATCATATATATGAACGTGAATTAAAGATCAGAGACTAGGATAGTAGTAAAAAATGTGTAATTTCAGATTAACATACATACATACATATATCGTACAATATTTCATATATGTACATTACTTTTTTTTTTGTCGATTTTTGTTCATATTTTACACTTTTCCTTTACTTTTTATATCAGACAAGAAAATATATACAAGTACGATCTATAAACCCATAAATTTGTATACGGTCGAAAGATGTGTACGGAATATTGCACGTATGTATGTATATATTGTATTTATAATTAACAAAATCAAGTCATTATTTTATGGTACAATATTTGTACGGGGACATATATGACTCCACGTGGAGTGTATACTTAAATTACATACTTACGTATACGATATATAATGCATTCATACGATCATATTTTTTTTTATCATTACCTAAAAAGTATGAATTTTGAATACCCAAAAAATCAAAATTTAACATTAAACCGATCGTATTCAAAATATATTGTATTTCCCATACAATACATTACAATTTGAATTTACATTTTGTATTTCTATCCTCGTTTCTGATGTAATGAAATTTATGACCCATATGATCGTACAATTATGAAAAAATTATATTTGTTTAGGACGATAATTTGTTTGTTTAGGACAGAAGTTTTACACACGCATATATACGATAAATACGTACATTACAAAATATTCTTATAAATATTGCGCATAATATGTACACTTAAATTACATACGCACGTATGTGATAAATATGCATACATATTCACATTCTATGCTGATACATGGGTATTTTAGTGGGTACTGAATGATTTCTTCTGAAATAATATGTACACTTAAATTACATACGCACGTATGTGATAAATATGCATACATATTGACATTCTATGCTGATTCATGGGTATTTTAGTGGGTACTGAATGATTTCTTTGTAATGGGACGTAGTGGTGCGAAGTGTGCGGATAGTACAGCCTGTCCAGGGTCAATAAATTTCCCACGACGTCTGTTGTAAATAATAACGCTGTATTTCGTTTATAAACTTAAAATTATGTTTATTACGTATAGATGTCCTATTCTTTGACAATAATTTCCCTATGCTACGTCTTACTCTAGTTTTACAATATTTCTTATAATATTCTTTTAAACCTTTTATCTCTTTTACTTTCAGTTCAAATATATTTTTATATATTTGCCTCTTTTATATATTCCAATATAATTCTTTCAATCAATAACCTTTATAACAAAATATCAGGGGACAAGGCAGTGGATCAATTATTCTATACAAATTGTAATAAGGCGAGTGAAAGAAAAGGATTCTGAAGTACCTATTTGTCTTTCGATGCCTATCGGTGAGCTCACCAGAAAAAGGTAAATTCGATTACAATGACCAAGACAACCTCTGTGTTTCAATTCAAGAAAACAACAAACCAAACGATGACCTTTGAGTGAGCTCCTATACTCACTCGTACTGTAATATACAAACAAATCCTTTGAATAACAAATCCCACCGTTGTAGTGAGTTCCAATACTCACTGTACAAACCAAACGTTGAACCTAAAACCTGAAAAACCTGTAAGTAAAATACAAGCGAATCGACAAAAGTTTCAATCACGATTGAAACGAATACCAACGTTGAAAGAACTCTTCTGTCTCCTACAGAATTATATTCACACCAGTGTGCCACCCTAAATACCCAACTAAACCTTCTTTCTGTCCGTCAAGTCGTTGACAGTGAATATACCGTAGATTACATACACATATATCCACTAGTCGTCGGGTCAGTGTATAAGCCGTAGATTACATACACACTTATGCACTAGTCGTTGGTTCAGTGTATAAGCCGTAGATTACATACACACTTATGCACTGCGGAGCGGAGGAGTATACCGTAGATAACATACACATATACTCCGAGTTGGAAGGAAATAGGTTGGTGATAAGTATACCGTAGATAGCATACACATATACTTATCAGAGGAGTTACGATCTTATAGACCGGGGAGGGTATGTCTCGGGTGTGCACCCACCGATAATACCGACAGGAGTGACGATTTGGGAACAGGTAATCGTTCCGTGGTCTCGTATGTCTTGGTCAGTGGATATACCGTAGATAACATACACATATATCCACAACCCTATGCCTTGGAAATGGCGGTATCTGAATAATCAGATGAACCCTACAGTCAGCCTTGTAATTGTTGAGTAATAACTTATGAAGTGTATAAGCTTATATATTACTCAATACAAGTCGATCTGACCCGCCTAAATTGGATTCGATGAAAATATACCAATGTTGAATTTTCAGTATGACCGTGAATTATATACGGGGATAAATTCTCTATGTAATATACGTAAGGTAATATTACTTTGATTTCATACACTTTCAACATATACAGGGAATGTACCTTCTTTTATCTAAACTATTATCGCAAGTTATTTCAACATGAGGCCTAGCTTGAAAGGTGGGTCTCGGTTCACTATGCAAGGGTGACTGGGCTCGAACCTCGGTGGAGGCAAATATATATTTTCCTTTTTAATTTATTTTTATTATTTTTATTATTTCCTAACCCCAAAATGTAACTTCGTTACATCCCCCCTTTTCTTCCTAAAAAAAAAGAATTTATTCTTTTTTTTCTCTAGGACCTAACCTAAAAGAGGCAAAGCTGTTATTTTATTTCGTATTTATTTCATTGTTTTCTTATACATTTTATTTTTTTCCAATTTTATTTAATTTAATATTTTTAGTTTTAATTCAACATATTTTATTATATTTTCCTTTTACTTCATTATCTTTCATTTACTTAACAATTTTTGTTTATTTTTTTTTTTTTAATTCTTATTTCTCCTCATTTATAATTTTTCAGATATTCGTATCCTAATTCATTATTTAGTTATTCATGATAATTGGTAATATTTCAATATCTATTTCTATATTATTCTAAATGTACATTTATTCGCTTAACCCCTAATATATATATATATATATATATATATCTATATATATGTATGTACGTATGTATACACATTTTGTTTTTTATTTCGTAATTCATTTTTATTTTTATACACGCGTGTATGTACATTCACATATATTTCTCTTAACGTTAATACCTAAATTTTAACCGACCATCCTGTCCCTTTGATAATTATCGTATTGGCCCGCTTTCTGGCTCGTACATTTTGTCCTTGTATGGTGAATAGTGCTGTCTTCTGGATCGTTGTGGCTTGTACCCTTTTCCAAGCCTCTTGTAGTATGTCTTCCTGGGTTGGCGTTAGTGGGGTTGATGTGGTGTATGATGGTAGACTTGGTGTCTGAGTACTAGTTGTTTGTACTCTTTTAGCTGGTGTTGGCTTTTTGATCTTCTGTATTGCTGGATTCTGGTCATCTTGTTTTCCTTTAGTAGTATTTGTGGCTGTCTTTGTCGAAGTTTTACTTGTTGGTTTTGTTGTTGGAGTTGATTTGTATGATGATCCTCGATACCAGCGAGGTCTTACTTCTCTCCAGTCTGTGACAATGATGTTGGCTTGTCGGCTGGTGGACGGGACTGGTAGAATGTCTAGTGGTTCTTCTTCTAGTATTCTTTGTAGTGTAGCTTTGAAGACCCCTGGTTTGATCGGTTTGGTTGGTTTTCGAACACACGGGTTTACCTTTTGCGGAGATATCAATTTACTTTTATGTTGTTCTGCCTTCTTTTTATTTTCCTTCATTATTCCCTTGATTCGCCTGGTTACCCTTTTTAACTGCTCCTCCGTTGAATTCATGTTGGCGACTGAAGATTTATTACTGACGATCGTGCTTTTATAGAAAATTTCTGGGGAGTGCATAACATTTATGCGTGTGTGATATTCCTTCATATCTTTAATGTGTGCGCGCTCCACCTTATTATTCTGCATGTTTCTGATTTCAGCTATTACTGGTGACATCATCCTTAGAACTTTATATGGACCACTGTATTTACTGTGCAGCTTGGCGTTAAAGTTCTTAACCTTTGATGATAGTGATCGTTCCTTCTTCATAACCATGTCCCCTTTCTTAGGTGACCAGTTTCTTCGCCTGAGGTTGTAGTGGTGACTTTGCGTTGTCAGCGCTTTGTTCAGGTTAATCCGGACTAATTCGAAAACTTCTTGAAGTCGCTGATGACTTCGTTCAGCATTATGTTCAGCTATAACTGGTGTGTTTTTGCAGTATAAGGTTGTTGGCAACGTAATTTCTCGACCGTAATTGATATATGCTGGTGTATAGCCTGTTGATGCATGTTGGCTAGTGTTTAAAGCTAGCATCAATTCTGGAAGATTCTCATCCCAATTTCGCTGATCTTGTTGAATGTACTGAGCTACCATCGTCTTTATCACTCGGTTCATTCTTTCCGTTGGATTAGCTTGTGGGGTATAAGGTGGTGTCAATTTATGTTGAATCCCATAGTCTTCAAGCATTTTCTTGAATTTGAGGCTAGTGTATTGTTGTCCATTATCTGATATAAACGTCTCAGGAATCCCATTTCTAGCTAAGATCCTATCTTTAAATTGTTTAATCAGTACCGGAGCCGTTGCTTCTCTTACTGCTACGAATTCAGTCCATTTCGAGAATTTGTCATGAAATACTAGTATCATAGTATTTCCTTTCTTCGATCTAGGTAATGGTCCTATGAAATCAGAGCTAACAATTTGCCATGGTCTAGTAGCGATTGTACTATACATCTTACCAGCTGGAGCTTTCTGGCTTGGCTTATGTTGTGCACACGAGTCGCATGATTTCACGTACTTGGCAATGTCTCTAAACATTCCTGGCCAATAATATAATTTAGCTATTCTAGCTATGGTCTTTCTAATACCTAGATGTCCTGATTTCACATCATCATGGTTTTCATACAAAACCTTCTGTATATTATTTATATCGACACATTGCTTCCATTCTGGTCCAGTATCATCTATGCTGGATGTATGGAAATGTCTATAAAGTACATTATTTTGAATCATATAATCCGGATGTTCTTTTGGTCGTTCTTGGACGGCTTTCATCATTCGGATATACCAAGTTTCTTTCTTATCTTCTTTGATATTACATATGTCTGCTTCTTCCATTATCGGTAATGGTTGGCGAGATAACGCATCGGCTACTACGTTGTATTTTCCCTTTCTGTATTTAATCTCAAAGTCGTATTGCTGTAACTCAAGTGCCCATCGTGCTAATCTACCTGATGGATTCTCCATCGTATTCAACCATTTCAATGACTGGTGATCAGTCACTACCATGAAATGATATCCTTCTAGATAAGGTCTCATTTTCCTTATCCCCCATACAACAGCGAGACATTCCTTCTCAGTCACACTGTATTTCTTCTCGGTATCGTTCAGCGTTCTGCTGGCATATGCGATAACCTTTTCTTTTCCTTCTTGTATTTGATATAGCACTACCCCAAGTCCATCTTGACTTGCATCCGTCTGTAGGATAAACATATTTGTAAAATCTGGGCATGCTAATACCGGTGCTTGAGTCAGCTGTCTTTTTATATCTTCGAAAGCATTCTGTTGTGCTTCTTCCCACTGCCAAGACTTATTCTTGCGCAGTAATTTATTCAACGGTGCTGCTAATACAGAAAATGAAGGGACAAATCTTCTGTACCATGATGCAATTCCCAGGAACCTTCTTAATTCCTTTATGTTCGTTGGAGCTTTCAGCTCTTCAATAGCTCGTACTTTGTCTGGATCGGTGCTAATACCTTCTCTAGTAACTATGTGTCCTAAATACTTGATTCTGGTTTGTTCTTTACATGCAGCTTGTAAATGACCTGGTTGTCCACATTTCCAGCTTTTCTTATGATTGATGGGATATATGTTTACTGGCTTTGGTTTTGCCTTTGCTTCTGCTTGATTTTTATTCTTCTGCTGTTGCACTTTGTTATCAGCTCGTACTCTTTCATACTCTTCTGCTAGTTTTACTAGCTCACTCAAATTTGTGAAGTCCCTTGGTTTTATATATAAACGATACTCTGGTAATAGGTTTTCATAGATTCTTTCTAACTTTTCAGATGGTGTACTTTTCGATTGCCATCGTTGCAATGCTTGAATCGCTGTCACAAAGTCTTTGACAGGTTCATTATATTTTTGTACCCTTTTTCGAATATCATCTTCCAACTTTACATGATATCTTGGTGGTAGAAAGAAGTCTTTGAAGTCGTTTACAAAATCATCCCACGTTGACCAGCTGTGTTTATTATTTCTATACCATATCAACGCTGTCTTGGTTAATAATTCAGGCAAGGCCTTCAATAATCTCGTTATGGGTATGGTATAACAATCTGCTAATTCTTCTACACGTTCCAGGAAGTTTAATGGATCTTGTCCTTGATCAAACTTCACATTCCATTTTCTCACTTTGTCCATGATCTCGGCATCGCTTATTTCATGTAGATTACTTTGTACTTTGTTTTCTGATGCGGTGTGTGACGTTGTCGTCATAGCAGGGGACGTATTTGTCGCTGGTATATTTGTATTCGGTGCTGGGTACGATGTTACTGGTGATGTCCAGAAAGATGCTATTGGTGGGTAGTAAAGATGATATGGTGGTGAAAACATTGAAGTGTAAGGGACGGAGTACGGTATGCTTATTGCTGACGTAGTACTAGGTAAACGTGTACTTGCTACTGTTGTATATACTGGTTGACTTACGGGTAGCGTGCTAGGAAGCGTATTGATGTTTGTAGCGTTTTGTAATTCTTGTGCAGTTGTGGACGCTGTGGTTTCACGGCTTATAGATGTATTGTCTGTATTGGCAATAGTTAGCGCTGTTATATTGGACACATTACTCGATCTTGACAGATATTCTTGTACAGCAGTTTGTTGCTGACGTAAATGCTCAATGAGTCTTTTCCGTAATTCCTCCACTGTACCAGTTGTTGGTAATCCCCTCTTACTGACTTCTTCAGTAAGTTCTTCTTTTCGAAGTACATAAATCCAACTTGTAGTGGTTGTTGTTGTACTTTCGGTAGCCATTTCCAAGTTTTCTAGTTTCTTTTTTACGGACTTATAGTCCCTGTTCGGGCGCCAAAATTTGTAATGGGACGTAGTGGTGCGAAGTGTGCGGATAGTACAGCCTGTCCAGGGTCAATAAATTTCCCACGACGTCTGTTGTAAATAATAACGCTGTATTTCGTTTATAAACTTAAAATTATGTTTATTACGTATAGATGTCCTATTCTTTGACAATAATTTCCCTATGCTACGTCTTACTCTAGTTTTACAATATTTCTTATAATATTCTTTTAAACCTTTTATCTCTTTTACTTTCAGTTCAAATATATTTTTATATATTTGCCTCTTTTATATATTCCAATATAATTCTTTCAATCAATAACCTTTATAACAAAATATCAGGGGACAAGGCAGTGGATCAATTATTCTATACAAATTGTAATAAGGCGAGTGAAAGAAAAGGATTCTGAAGTACCTATTTGTCTTTCGATGCCTATCGGTGAGCTCACCAGAAAAAGGTAAATTCGATTACAATGACCAAGACAACCTCTGTGTTTCAATTCAAGAAAACAACAAACCAAACGATGACCTTTGAGTGAGCTCCTATACTCACTCGTACTGTAATATACAAACAAATCCTTTGAATAACAAATCCCACCGTTGTAGTGAGTTCCAATACTCACTGTACAAACCAAACGTTGAACCTAAAACCTGAAAAACCTGTAAGTAAAATACAAGCGAATCGACAAAAGTTTCAATCACGATTGAAACGAATACCAACGTTGAAAGAACTCTTCTGTCTCCTACAGAATTATATTCACACCAGTGTGCCACCCTAAATACCCAACTAAACCTTCTTTCTGTCCGTCAAGTCGTTGACAGTGAATATACCGTAGATTACATACACATATATCCACTAGTCGTCGGGTCAGTGTATAAGCCGTAGATTACATACACACTTATGCACTAGTCGTTGGTTCAGTGTATAAGCCGTAGATTACATACACACTTATGCACTGCGGAGCGGAGGAGTATACCGTAGATAACATACACATATACTCCGAGTTGGAAGGAAATAGGTTGGTGATAAGTATACCGTAGATAGCATACACATATACTTATCAGAGGAGTTACGATCTTATAGACCGGGGAGGGTATGTCTCGGGTGTGCACCCACCGATAATACCGACAGGAGTGACGATTTGGGAACAGGTAATCGTTCCGTGGTCTCGTATGTCTTGGTCAGTGGATATACCGTAGATAACATACACATATATCCACAACCCTATGCCTTGGAAATGGCGGTATCTGAATAATCAGATGAACCCTACAGTCAGCCTTGTAATTGTTGAGTAATAACTTATGAAGTGTATAAGCTTATATATTACTCAATACAAGTCGATCTGACCCGCCTAAATTGGATTCGATGAAAATATACCAATGTTGAATTTTCAGTATGACCGTGAATTATATACGGGGATAAATTCTCTATGTAATATACGTAAGGTAATATTACTTTGATTTCATACACTTTCAACATATACAGGGAATGTACCTTCTTTTATCTAAACTATTATCGCAAGTTATTTCAACATGAGGCCTAGCTTGAAAGGTGGGTCTCGGTTCACTATGCAAGGGTGACTGGGCTCGAACCTCGGTGGAGGCAAATATATATTTTCCTTTTTAATTTATTTTTATTATTTTTATTATTTCCTAACCCCAAAATGTAACTTCGTTACATCTTCTGAAACAATATGTACACTTAAATTACATACGCACGTATGTGATAAATATGCATACATATTCACATTCTATGCTGATTCATGGGTATTTTAGTTTTTTTACATGGGTATTTTATTCTGAAAATTTGCTTGCTTTTTTATATATTTCAATACATTTTCATATTTTACACCTTATTTTTTGAATAAAACGGTAGCACTGGGTACTGATGTCAGTACCCAGGAAGAAAAATTTTTGAACGTCGAATTTGCACTGCTTGCAGTATCTCCTAGTTTTGGATTTCTGGTTATATTAACTTAAGTTGCTTTTGCTGCATTGCAAATTTCAAAGAGAACGAAAAGAATTCATTTATCCACATACATAGTATGTACATATATTACATATGCGATATAACATCACTGTAGTATATACACCTATGTATGTACATATGTGTAACAAGAATGACAAAATTGTTGGTGTTTTACGAAAATTTTTTTCTTTGATACAACATACATACAAATGTATTATAAGACGTACATTAAAATTTGTACCTATATAAATATACATACATATGTATATAAACCTCCCTAAGTATACATTGAATACCTTATAAGTATATACATATATACATAGCAGTATGGCATATAAAAGCATAAATTTAAAAAAAAATAATAATAATAAAATAAAATATAAAAGAAAATGCATAGGATTTTAATGTATTTATGTTGTAAACATATTTTATATGGGTAATGATATCTATCTAGATAAAAGATTTCTTTTTTTATCCTCTATCCTTGATTGTTGCTGGTATATATATACCTACGTATGTATATACACATGATTTTATATTACATGTTGTTTTTTATTTAGCTGTTGCTATTACATATATGTACATATATATACACTCATGCACACTTGTACAGTATATAAATATATGAACGCATTGCATTTATATATATATTCTATATGAATTTTTTGCTTTATATTTTTAACTGAAAACTTGATGACTGCATCAATACAAAAATAATTGTGAACAGGAAAAATGGTAAACGTAATTCACAAAGTGCAATGTGTTTATTATAAAAGGCAGAAAACACAAATTAACATAAGAAAAACAACATAAATCATGTATGTATGTATGTATGTATGTATGTATGTATCTATAAGTGCGATTAGGAAAAATATATAATTGTACATATTTATACAAAAATCTATACAAATAAAGTGAAAATAAAAGTATCTAGGTACCTATTTTAAAAGGAAATAGGTATTAAAATACAAATTACTGTATACATATTTATGTATGTATTAATAATATGAATTTAAGTTACTTTTAATTACAAAATTAGATAGCAAAAAAAATTTCAAATTTAATTTTAATAGACATTAGACACTGATTAGGTACCTACTTTAAAACAATTTTAATATAACAAAACAAAATTTAGCAAATTTTGTTAAATAATCATAAATAATTCGAAAGGCAAAAATCTATGTAACTATATATAAATGAAACTGCATTATTTTATATATGTAGGTAGCTCTGTAGAATAGCTGGAATATCAGCTTTTACATTAAAGATAAAAACTTATGAAATACTTTTCACTACTTCCAATGTAACGGGTGTAGGAAGTGAGGCGTATATCAGGTAGCCCATAGATACTGTGCAACCTCATACACGCCTCATTTTCTTCACCCGATGTCTCATAAGACAATTTTTCATAATATGTGTCTTATAAGTGTTTCATATCGTTTAAAATCCCCTAATCATATTTTATGTATATAGGTATTATAGGTTTATACGTATTTTAATTTATTATCTATTATCTAGGTACACATATGTACGTATATCAAAAGAATTCAAGATGATTTTATTTCTTTTGTGTATATATGAAAACAGTAATTTTTTTCACTGAATATTTTTTTTTTTTTTTTACAATCAAATATATACATTTAACATACATTTATCCATACATACGTACATCTGGACATATGTGTATATTTGCATATTTAAATAAATTTCTTTCCTTGTTCTTATAGTTTTTTGCCATTTTGTCTAATTTTTTTATTTTCCACATATCTACATATAATTTAATATCTTGTTTCTAAGTCAAATATAAATGAAAGCTAATCAAATCTATTCTACGATTATTGCCCATCATCATTTAAAAATCATCATCTAATGTGAATCCAAATAAATATCAAATCTTCAATTCTCATATTTATATTAATTCTTTCAAATATATTATCTAACATAATTTATACGGTCATGTGTTCATTCTCTATTTATTTATTTATTTATTTATTTATTTTTTCTTTTTTACATTAATCATAAAATAATCATTAATAATATATGTACATGTATATGTAATTATTTATACAGGGTGTCTAAGAATAAATTTCACTCAGCATAATTTTCTAGAGGATTGAACTGTTTCTAGCAAAAATTTATTCTAAAACGCCCCCCTGCATACTTGATTTCATTTTTTTTTAATAATTATATTAAAAAGCTTATTATTTTGTTTTTTCTTTATTTAAAGTCAAATATCGCGAATAGCTATATTATAAAAGATAAATTGAGAAAAAACAAGGCATTTTGAGGCTATTTTTAAAATAATTCAAATATGATTGTAAAATATAAAACAAAGAACGTACAGTACATGTGTACATACATATACCCATAAAGCGTACAATGTCACAAGTCATCATAAGTACAATAACATTGCGGTGAAAAAAAAAAAAACAAAAACAAAAAAAAATCATTAAATTTAAAAAATAAAAATAAAATTTTTTTTTATTTATGAAAATTTTCAAAATGACAATAATTTTTCCTTATCCTATTATTTAAATTATAATTTTTTCTTGGAATAAAGTAAAAATGCTTTTTCTATTTGACATTTATATGTATAAATTATTTTAAATTTTTCATGCCAACAAATCTATAAAAATTAATTATACGTAAGTTGTATATGTATGTAACATGTAACATTTAATTTTCAAAAAAAGAGAATTACAGATATGTATACTGTACTTGTATATGACCATTAATCATAAAATACCTGCGTTGCTATTTCATGCGTACAAAATTTTTGTACGCAATCTGGATGAATTTTGAGGTGTACGTAATCTGGATGTACGCAATCTGGACACAACCATGAAAAAAAAAAGACTCAATCAAATTACCTGCGTAATCTGTTTACATAAATATTGAATTTTTTTTTTTTTTTAATTTTTTTAATAATCGTATTTAGTAAATTTCAACTTTATTACACAAATTATTTTCTAGAAAAAAATCCTTAAAGTCTATTGAATGTTGAATATTTAATTTAATTAAATAATTAAAACAAAATTTAAACTATTTAGTATTTTCTGTATATGTATTCGCATATTGCATTTTAATTAAAATTAATATATAAACGAGTTAATTATTTTACCTATTGTGCAAATGCAAGGTAAACTATCAATGTCTTTAAAAAAAAAAAAAAAAAAAAAAAAAAAAAAAATTGTAATAATAAATTTTAGGAATTTGTTTTTTTTTTTTTAATTAAGTTAAATTTGTCGGAAATTAATTAATGTCAATGTAGATAAAATACATCAAATACTTATAACTATTTACGAGCATCAATGTTTGTATAGTTGAATGGAAAATTTTATACAAACAATAAAAATCAATTTTATCCACATACAGATACATATACATATATACATAAATGCATATAACATATGTATGAAGATGAATGTACACATTGTATTTATATTTACATGCGCTTGAAAATATTTCATTGTTCTTGGGAAATTTCATTTTTATACTCAAAAATACAATTATTTGGATTTTCCGTTTTTTATTTGTTTTGCGTAATGAAATAACGTATATATACATATATATTTAATTAAGATTTACATATGTTATTGCACTTTGAGCATACGTAAATAAATACATCATATGTATCTATAAGGTGTGCATGTAGATGTAAAAATGTATTTATGTAGGTGTAAAAAATATATAAAATTTATTATGGTAAATTCAACGAAATATAATTTAATACGATGTGTATTGTATGCGAATAGACAATATGTAGATAATATATTGCACACTTGATATATGTATGTATGCAATTTTATAACATATGTATATAAAATGATAGAATTCTAGCTTTAATTTAGGGCTTTTACATGATAGGACACAAATGAAAAGACACTGTCCACTAAAGGAAGTGAAGGAAATGAGGCGTGTATCAGGTAGCCCATAGGTACTGTGTAACCTCATAACCTTCTTCATCCGATGTCTCATAAGTGTCTCATCGTTTAAAAACCCCCCCATTGTCTGGAAGAAAACGAAACTAAGATATAATTCTCATATAAATGAATACGTTATATGTATGTATGTATGTACATAAAATAAAATCACTTTTATTGAAGGCTACATAAACAAAAATGTGGCTATTTTCAAAAACGCATTACTGTCTACTTGATGCGATACTCAGGATAGCTGTGTGATCTTAAGCTGAATATCGTATCAAATAGGCAGTGTTGCGTCTTTGAAGATAAGATATCTGCATATATATATATGTAAAAATTATAATAGAGTAATTTTCATATCAGTTTACAATTTTCATAATTTTCATATACATATGTACTAGGCAAACGTGCTCATCAGAAGAAAAGATGCAAATACATACACAAGATAAGAAAAACGAAACAATGAGACAATTTGTACGTACATGAAATTTTTTCTTATATATGTATAGGTACATAAATAAACAAATCATACGCGAAAAATTGTCAACTGATTTGAAAATTACTACCTAGGTATATATAATGTAAATTTAATAAGATGATGAATTATTTTTCAATTAAAGTATAGGCATAAAAATAAAAAAAAATAAATATGAAAATTTTAAAAATGATTTTTTTTTTTTTGTTGGTCAATGAATATTTTAAAAATAATATTAATTAATTATAAAATATATGTTTTAATTTTTCAATGATATTTGTATTACCTACCTAATATGAATAATAAAATTTTTAACCTTTAAACAATTTGTTTAACTGGTATTTAAACAAATATATGTGTTTAAAAATTACGTACATGCATGCGACATACTCACATTAAAAAAAAAAAAAAAAATTGCATTCTAATAAAAATTTGTATATCTTACATATAATAATTAATGCATATGTACATATATGTAAATTGTGTTCTTTTATAATGTTTTTATTTGTTTGTCTGTTTCAATGACAAATTATTTCAAAAGTGTTAAAACGTTACGTACATATAAATACATATTTATAATTAAAAGTGTTTATATAAAAGAATTAATGCATATTATTTAAACAAATGTAACAAAGGCAAACACATACATACATATATATAATTTTCTCTTACATCATCCATTATTATTATGTATACAAAGTACAAAGCATTATATATGTACACACATATTATAAATTATAAACAAATGTATGTATGTACATGCATATATTTTCAAGTGCACTTTATTATTTTTAATTATGTAATTCAATAAAGAAAAAAAAAACAAAAAAAAACAATGGACATTTTTTAAATCTAAAAGCTAAATGAAATTATGTACATATTAAATAGAAAAACAACAAAGAAAATTACATACGTATATTTTACATTTAATTATCATTATGTCGAAAGGGTAAAAATTTTTTGAAACAATAAAAATTGATTTTATTAAATACTGAATTCATTTCAATATTAATCAGTAAGCAAGCAAGTATATAAATGTACTCATATATTAACATCGAAAATTTTTAAACACATATTAATTAATTTTTAATACGAAAAAATGCCTTTAATTAAATGCTTTTCATTAAATTAAGTTAATCATTAAAAATTAATAATTTTATATAAGGAAATGCGTTTTTTTTTTTTTTTTTTTAAATATACTGGTCAAAAAACTAAATGTTATGTCTGTATACAGGTTGATTCAAAATAGAAAAATGTTTAGCCATTAAATGTTTAGCAAAATAGTCGAAGGAAAGAGGAATGTATTAACAATATTTATTTTAAGAAAAATAACAATTCAAAAACATCTAAAATTTGACGATCACACTATCATGTGCAGATTTTTTTGACATGTCACTGACAAATCAAAAATGCAAAGTTGCATTGACTTAAAAACTAAATGCTTTCTATTACTCGAATATTTGCAGTCAATTGCAAAACTATTGAGTTTTTTTTTTTTGAATTTTTGGAATTGTATCATATTTTGTGGCATTTATTCTGAAACAATCTGTGCATTTTATACAAGAAATTATAATAATCACATATCACCATTAGTAATTTTATGTGAACTTTGTATTTCATATTTAGAAAGAAAAAAAAAAAAAAAAAAACACGTCGTTTTAAAGTTAACAAATATTAACTATTATGAGCAAGAAAAAAAAATTATTCTAGAGGTACCTACATATGTACGTTGAAAAAATGTATTCCATGTTAGAAAAACAAAAAACTGAATATTCACATGTGAACATAAATTGATATGTACACATGTATTTATAAAATAAAGTAATTTTTACGTTATATTTTGACGTCATATTTAGCATTTTTTTTTTTTTTTTTTTAGCCTTGAAATAGTAAGCGTATAAATAAAAATAAATGTAACTATGTACATATGTATGTACATTATAAATTATATAGGTACCTACAAATACACATTTATATTTTTAAGTGTGAAATATTCTTTTTTTTTTTTTTTTTTAAATAATCATTTAAAGAGATTTTTTATTGTGTAAAGGAAAAAATTAAAATAAAGAACTTTTACAAATATGTAATGTAATTATTTAATGTATGATGTGTATATGTATATCGAACAAATAAACTTTTAATACAAATACAAGTACACACTGTACTTATATATGTACATACAGTTAGATATGTATATTTTAAAGTGTACTTGCTTATCAAAAAATGGTCATGTAATAATAATAATTGATAGAGTTGAAAATGGAAGTGTTCTACCATGCATGCAGAAGCCTTTTTTAAAAGGTCAGAAATTTATTCTATTTCGTTTCACATTTCTAGAACTTCTATTTACATCATTTATAGCTTTACATAGAATGTTTTTAAAATGATTCTATGTATTTTAAAAAATTTTCTTTAATCTTCCTATGGAAGACCTTCGAATATTTCTAACTGAGATAACACATATATGCATATATATGTACCTACCGTATTTATACGCTAATATTTTTATCTTTTGATATGTATATATATGTATGTACATATGATTAGGCATATATGTACAGATATAAACATGACTTTTTAATTTTTTACTATTAATATAATATGTATGTATAACTGATTGTATAATTGAAATTGCGTGGCACTAATATACATAATTATAATAATTTTATATGTATGTATATGGGTAATTTATACATACATACATACATGGTTTATGAAATATGAAATACTGAACGATTTCTAATTAAGAACTAAAAGCACGTGCCATTGAATATAATAATATGTATAATTAATAATAAATGATAAAAATCAACAATATAACAAAGAAAATACATAATAAATTACTAAGCACAAAAAATATACTTTTTAATAAAAAATTATTGTACATATATACATACAATATGTACACATATTCAATTTTATTTCACCTATACTAGAACTAGATATACCTATATCGGGGTGAGTTAGTATATGAATGAATATTTACATGAAAAACTGTTCAATTTATCATTTGTGTTTAAGATTTCTTATATTCTTAAAAATATAATAATATAAACAATTTATATAGATACTTATGAAGGAGGATAAAGGTTGCTTTGTAATGTAACATTTAAAAATTTTCCAAATTATATAGTCTGTTATTTGATTACAATAAGTATATATTGAAAATATCTTATACCAAAGAATAGATAAAATTTAGCAAGAATTCTTATGGGGCTTCAAAAATTTTTTTAGCCGATAGAGTGGTTCGGGCGATGAAAGAGGGGACGGCTTGAATGATGGAATGATTTAGTACATTTGTTGGTAGAAAAAGGGATGTCGTTTTTTCGTATAAGAATATTCAAAAAAAACTCGAGAAATTATAAGCCATATGTACTTATTATATATATGTATGTATACATATGTAATAATATATTACATACGAGTGTTTGTAAATATTTTCATACGAATTTGGTATCTTAACTATAAATACCGTCATCCTAAACAAACATAACTTTCGTTCATAAGAACATTAGAACATAATTTTGTAATGGTTCGATCATATATATGAACGTGAATTAAAGATCAGAGACTAGGATAGTAGTAAAAAATGTGTAATTTCAGATTAACATACATACATACATATATCGTACAATATTTCATATACATACATTACTTTTTCTTTTTCACGTCGATTTTTGTTCATATTTCACACTTTTCTTTTACTTTTTATATCAGACAAAAAAATATATACAAGTACGATCTATAAACACATAAATTTGTATACGGTCGAAAGATGTGTACGGAATATTGCACGTATGTATGTATATATTGTATTTATAATTAACAAAATCAAGTCATTAAGTTTATGGTACAATTTTATATAGGGACATATATGACTCCACGTGGAGTGTATACTTAAATTACATACTTACGTATACGATATATAATGCATTCATACGATCATATTATTATTTATCATTACCTAAAAAGTATGAATTTTGAATACCCAAAAATTCAAAATTTAACATTAAACCGATCGTATTCAAAATATATTGTATTTCCCATACAATACATTACAATTTGAATTTACATTTTGTATTTCTATCCTCGTTTCTGATGTAATGAAATTTATGACCCATATGATCGTACAATTATGAAAAAATTATATTTGTTTAAGACGATAATTTGTTTGTTTAGGACAGAAGTTTTACACACGCATATATACGATAAATACGTACATTACAAAATATTCTTATAAATATTGCGCATAATATGTACACTTAAATTACATACGCACGTATGTGATAAATATGCATACATATTCACATTCTATGCTGATACATGGGTATTTTAGTGGGTACTGAATGATTTCTTCTGAAATAATATGTACACTTAAATTACATACGCACGTATGTGATAAATATGCATACATATTCACATTCTATGCTGATACATGGGTATTTTAGTGGGTACTGAATGATTTCTTCTGAAATAATATGTACACTTGAATTACATACGCACGTATGTGATAAATATGCATACATATTCACATTCTATGCTGATTCATGGGTATTTTAGTTTTTTTACATGGGTATTTTATTCTGAAAATTTGCTTGCTTTTTTTATATATTTCAATACATTTTCATATTTTACACCTTATTTTTTGAATAAAACGGTAGCACAGGGTACTGATGTCAGTACCCAGGAAGAAAAATTTTTGAACGTCGAATTTGCACTGCTTGCAGTATCTCCTAGTTTTGGATTTCTGCTTATACTTATGTTACGTACATATGCAATATAAGGTCTGTTCAAAAAGTAATCATGACGATGTAATGTTGCAAAAATGCTGCTGGCTGCAGTGTTAATGTAACATTAGATATTTTGTGTTGCGATATTCTGACTTAAGTGTTTACATTTTACGTTGTTTTAACGTTTGTGTTGTTTTCTATGAAAAATTTCTATCATTTCAATGCAAATAGACCTATATTTTCCGTTCTTATGAGGGCTCACATTTACGACTCATACTATATATCGTTATGTGAAGCTATTACTGCTCTATGTAACATATTTTATTTATTTATTTATTTATTTTTTTAAACATTAAATTAGGATTTTTACATGAAAGGACACAAATGAAAAGACACTTTCCACTGCTTCCAGTGTAACGGGTGAAGAAAGTGAGGCGTGTATCAGGTAGCCCACTGGGTACCATGCAACCTCATACACACCTCACTTCCTTCACCCGATGTCTCATAAGACAATTTTTCATAATATGTGTCTTATAAGTGTTTAATATCGTTTAAAATCCCCAAATGCCAATTACATTGCTAATATTTTTTTTTTTTTTTTTTTTTTTAATTATTAAAAGTAATTATTAGAAAATCATTGAAAATCAAATTACTAAATAACAAATTTAACGATAAATAGATATTGTTGTGCAGTGAAAGCATTTTGTAGGTAATAAAGTGTATAATTGATTTTACTCCAAAAGGAGAATTCAAATATATATATTTAATAATATCTTCAGTTACAAAATACGTAATCAAATGATAAAAAACAATAAAAAAAAAAAAAAAAAATATTCTTTAAATTTATAATAGCATAGATGCGTATTTGATTGGAATATATAAAATAATGAAACATATACATATGTACGTATCTATATTATTCCATGAAATATACTTCAAAGAAAATTTAACTTGAATGTATGTGCATATGTACATGATGTAGTAAACGGATGAGGTTTAATAGTGATTAAAATAAATTGAAAAAAAAAAAGAGAAAAAAAAACAACATTAAAGTAAAAAATAAATAACTCTATTAACGTTATATATACATAATGTACATAGGTAGACGTATTTGAATTGCTTTTATTCGTTTTAAAAATAATTTTTTTTTTTTTTCATTTTCTTTCAAGTTAAACGCATTCATTTCAGTATGTAATAGCATAATTTATATCTTTTTGAAAAATTACAAAATTGATTTATGTTTAATGCAACATAAATTTAAAATTTAACTTTTAAACTTAAAACAACAACAATTTACATTTTTTATTAATTTTTTTTTTTTTTTTGAAAATTAATTTTTTTTTTTTTACGTAACGTTCAACTTGGTACGAAAACAAAAAACAAAAATTATTACACATATAGGCACATGCATATAAAATACATTTATATGTATGTACAATTGATCAATCGAAATAAAAATGAAAAACAGCAAAAACGAAAACAAAAAAAAAAAACGAAAAAAAAAATAAAATAAAAAAGAAATTATTTCTGTTTTTCTTTTTGATTACAGTGATAAATCGAAAAAAAAAAATTCAAAAATAGCAATGAAAATGAAAAATAAACATAATATGTACACTGATGGTAAAAAAAAAAAAAACAGATCAACATATCGACATCATCATTACTTACTTGTTTTATTATCATTTTAGTATTCTTAAATTTTCTCGTTACAATATCACTTGGTATTATTTCATGATGGCTAAAAAAATTTTTTTTTTAATTTTTTTTTTTTTTTCTTAAATTAAATATGTATATGTGTACATTGACTAAAGAAAAAAAAACGACTTTTTCTTCTGTACTGTTTTTCCTTATTTTTTAATTTAAAAGTAAAAAAAAAACAAAAAAAAAACGATAAACAAAAGTGAAACTTGTAAAATTACGTATGTATTATGTACGTGTATAATATAATATATATAAAACATGCACGGATAATTACACACACACGTTTGTAATTTTTTTTTTATATATACATATGTAAATGTTGAAAATTTTTTTACAAAAAAACGAAAAAATATTTACTACATTTTCTGTGTTTATGAATTTTAATTTTATTTTTTTTTTCCTTTCAATATGTTTACACGCATCGTAGGTACACACATATACTACGTATACAAAAAAAAAAAAGTTATTTTTTATGCATTCATTGTAAGTACATACATAATATAGTTGCACCTATAAATTGTTCATAATTTAAACGCGCATTTACTTTTACCATAAAAGACAAAAAGAAAACATAAAATGTATTTTTTTTTATTTATTTATTTTATTTTTTTTTTCATAATTTTTATATATACATATATTGACAATAAATGTAACTAGTTTGCTACTGGAATAACATTTTTCATAAATTTTTATCTTCTTTTTTGAAAGTAACCAAAAAAAATTAAAAAAAAAATAAATAAAAATAAAATTATAAATGAATTATCGTGAATGATTTTTTTTTTATTTTTTATTTATTTGGCTTTTCTTTAATTTAAATTATACTATATGTATTAATTTTTTATTTTTGTAATTGTACTTTAGTAAGACAATTAAAATAAAATGAAAAAATGCATTTTATTATTAATAAAACTGCTTTAATGCAAATGTATAGGAACAATGTGTTAGGTACGTGTGCAATATTTGAAAATTTTTATATGAACCAGTGTAGTTAGTATTGTTGATTTAATTGAAAACAAAAAAAAACAAAAAACAAAAATGAATTAAAAAAAAATAAAAAACGATAACGTGAAAAGTAAAAAATGAAGCAAAATTATAAATTTTGAAAAAAAAAAAACGAAAATCAAAATACGTGATAACATTAAAAAAAAGCAAAAATGTTTTGTTTTTTTTTTTTTTACTCTTGGAAAATGCAGTTGCTAAGTTACATTATATGAAGACTATTAGCGTCATCGAGATATTGATCACTCTACGAGCAGATTTCATCATCGAAAAGTAAATCTATCGCAGATTTGCATCATCAAGATGTCACTTGATTGCGCTCAGTGTTGTTAGATTTACATCATCGAGGAATTTGAAATTGCTCTGTGCTGTGAACAAAAAGAGCAAGTTTTTAGATCTGTGTTTGTTTATTCAACAGATTTCAGTTGCTCTTTAAGGTCATGTTATTTTTTATTATAAAAGAAAGAAAAAAATTGTTTTAAAATTTATTGATAGTTGACACTGCAATTGATGATCAAATCAAATTTCACATTTGACTCATCGCGAAGTGATTAGCTTTTTTGTAGAGCAATTCTAGAGTAATTTAAATTTGCTCACAGATCAAATTTACGATATCTCGCTCTATAGAGCAATAGCAATCTGCCTTCGAGTCAGATCTGATATCTCGATGATGCTATATATTTTACATATTCATTTTATTGAATTTACTTTTAAATTTTGATTCGATATTCACATTTGGAAAAAAATTTTTTCTTCTTTTTTATTTCAACAACTTATTTGCTTATTTTATAATTTTTCCATTTTTATTTCTTTACAAGTATATTTATATCAGATTTTTATATGCAATCAAATATTTTTAATACACATGCAATGTATAAATTTTCAATAAATAAAACAAAAACAAAAAATAAAAATAGTATTTACGAAAAAGAAAATTTTTCTTTTTTTTAATGTAATAGTGAATACAAGAAAATCGAAATTCAAATCTGTTAAAATGATTGTAAATGTATGTATGTAAATTAGGCATATTTTTAGAACATTTTGAATAAATTTTTATTGGTATTAATTTTCTAATCATATCAGTAAAATTTGCTAAAACAAATATGCATATAATGTACATACAAAAAAAAAAAAAAACAAATTAGAACAATGATAAGAAAAATTTTCTTGTTTCTATAAAAATTTTTATTTATCTGATGCAGTAATTTAAATATTTTCGCTTAATATGATTAAATTGTGTATAGATAAATGTCTTAGAGATATTATAAATTATAGGCCTATAATTTCAAACATATTGCGTTTATATAAAATTTTTTATAGGCCAGATACAATGAAAGCGAGCGTTTTTCCCTTGAAGCGCCGATTTATGGCGTTCAAGATACAATGAAAGCCCGCACGTTCATATATTAATATGTAAACAAACAAATTTTTTTGACATTCTTCATGTCAACTTGTTTATAATTCTCTTTGTTTCTAAAAAAAAAAAAAAAAAAAAAAAAATGAAACAGGGAATAAACGTAGAAAAAAACAACGTGTCACAAAATTCAAATTTCGGCAAACTTTATGACATCACAAAATCGTGTGGCTATCATTGTATCTACTTAACTTACAAAAAAAACATTAATTCAATATCATTCTGAAGCGCGTTAAAAACGCGTCGCTTTCATTGTATCTGATCTATTATGTGTTTGTTTTTCTTTCAAATTTTGAATATGTCTTCATGAATATAAATATAATTTTTAATTTTTTATCAGTATAATTGTAAAATATATTTTTCAAATAAATATGAACATGCGTAAAATGCATGTACAAATGCAATTTATTCACTTTGCTTTTTTTGTTTTTTTTTTACAATGATTTTCATGTGTGTAATTAGTACGTATGCAATATATACATACATATATTTTTATGAACATACATTTTTTGATTTGTTATATAGATAATCTGATGTTTTATTTTTTTTTGTTCTTCTACTTTCAAATAATTATAATATTAAAAATTAAAATAAAAAGCAATAAATTTTGATTAAAAAAGCAAATTCTTATTTGTTAAATTTTTTTGTTTTTTTTTTTTCTTCATAGTTCAAAATTAAAAATAAATTTATGTATTCGTTAGATCATAGATTTATAGCTGTATTCAATATATTTTAATTTTTTTTTTATGATCTCAAATATTTATTTAATTTAAAAAAAAAGAAAAACAAAAACAAGTAGAATTTATTACAAAAAAAAAAAAAAAAAAAAAAAAAAAAAACTGCATATAAGGATGTAAGGTGACTTAAAGTTTAATTTTATCTATTTAAAAAATGTACATTGAAAAAATGTAAATATAAAAATAAATTTCGAATGTAAATACAACTAGATAATATGAAAAACAAATCATAATTAAACAATGGGAAGAAAAATAAATAAATAAATTATTATCATTTTAAAATTCTGATATATATAGTATATACGTACGTATATGTATGTCGCATATTCATACATATGTATACAAACATATTTTAATTATATAAATACGTTTCAATTGTATATGAAAATTATATCATTTTAAAATATATGTTGATAAGAAATACAGAATTATAATTTAATTACATTATAGCTGTATATGTACACATACTTGCATATTATTGTTTATAAATTATATATAAATATATTAATATGTACATACATATATAATATGCATATATGTATATGTTTTTGTTTAATTTTTATAAATTAACTGATAACAATGTGTAGAAAAAACAATATACAAATATGTACATATATATACACTTTTACGCGTGTATATCTATTTCACATATGTGTATATATATATACATACATATGTACATATTTTCATTGATAAGAATAAAAATTATCAATATTTTACTTTCATATTTATTTGTTTTGCTGTTACTTCTCACTTTTAAAAAAAAAAAAATAAAAAATAAAAATAAGGTATAAAGATAAACAATGAAAATAAAAAACCATCTGACTGACTTATACATAGCTGTGTGGGTGTGTATGTATATGTTATGCATACATATATGTATGTGTGTATGTATGTAAATGTGAAAAAAAAAATATACATAAAATGATTTTGTAAAAAATGAAAATTAATATCATCAGGAAGACTAGTTATTATATATTTTTATTAAATGTACATATGTATTTGTATATGTACAAATGTACATATGTATATATATTGCAAATTATATGTAAATAAATATATACCTATAAATAATTTACTATCCATTGTAT
The DNA here is from genome assembly GCA_963971155.1 of Anthrax anthrax. Lineage (NCBI taxonomy): Eukaryota > Metazoa > Arthropoda > Insecta > Diptera > Bombyliidae > Anthrax > Anthrax anthrax. The sequence continues at coordinate 26,603,379 of OZ020121.1, read as the reverse complement.
GAAATGCATCATACTGATAAGAAGTCCATATATCTATTGTCTGTCTACTAATTCGATGCAGTTAAGGTGTAATGTCTTTTTTATTCTCTCATAATTTCTGAAAAGATCATCTCACGAGTAGTATTTCCACAATCTGTATAAAGTTATCATATAATACGAGATGGATTTTTTAAATATCAATAAACAATGATGTAAGGTGGTACTAATTTATGGTCATTTACATAAGACCTTAACTGCATCGAATGGGGTTTTAAACTATGAGACACATATGAAAAATGGTCTTATGAGACACCTGGCGAAGAAAGTGAGGCGTGTATAAGGTTGCACGGTATCTATGGGCTACCTGTTACACGCCTCATTCCCTTCACCCGTTACACTGGAAGTAGTTGAAAGTGTTTCATAAGTTTTTATCTTTATAATATAATAGCTGACAATTATAGTAGACAGACTGTACTCGTATATATATCTTTGTACATAAATAAAAATATATAAAAAAAATTATACAAAACAGCTGGTAGAAAACGTAATAAAATGTTACAATAACACCTGGTATGCTTATACGTATTATGATAATAATTAAATACATATTTCATATTTATTTATGTTTTGTTTCAAATAATTTAATTGAATTATTATTATTTGTATACTTATATATCAGAGTCATATATCAAGATAAACTATTTCAACTCCTCATTATTAGTAATAATAATAATAATAATAAATTTAAAGAAAAAGCAACTAAGTAACTTATCTTCATGAGTATTGCAATAATTCATTTCAAGAAAATACATTTAAATTTTTTTGTTATATTTTTTTCTCTTTTTTTTTAATATTTATTCGATCATTTTATTTTGGTTTGTTTTTTTTTTTTTTTTTGATTCAAATTAGGTATGATAAGTTAAAAATTAAATAAAGTAAAGACAAAAAAAAAAAAAAAACAAAAAAATTTAATTAATCTCATTTAAATTTTTTATAAAATTTTTTTTTATTTGAAAATTGCAAATATGCAACACAAAACTTGTTGATACCTATATTATCTAAAAATCATAATTATATCATTACATATTAATACCATACAATATAATGTATACTGTATATAAATTTCATAAGATACAATTTTAGTCATGTATAAATGACTAATCAGAATATATCGTTAATATATATCCATATAAAATCATTAAATATTTTTATTTAAATGTAATTTATATTATATTATTGTGAAATTAGTCATTCATGCATATGTACATATGTATGTGTATTACACGATATGAAATAATTGTAAAGTAGGTGAATAAATATTTCATGTGTAAAGTAATGAATTTATTGCTTATTTAAAAACAAAAAAAACAAAAAAAAAAAAAATGAAAACCTTTAACCCACAAAATATATGAGGTGGTGCATCAATTTTCGAAAAAACAAATGAAAAATGTATTTTTTTATGTTTGTTCATTAGTAAAAACAAAAAAAAACAAAAAAAAAAAACATTCGATATATGCCACGATATTCGTGTACATTAGAAATTGAAATTTAATCATTTATTAGGTCATTATTTTTTAATTATGTCATAAATATTAATAATACAAAAGGTTAAAATATATTGAAAAAAAAATGAAAGAAAAACAAATATACGTAATTTTTATATTATTGTAATATCGTTATGAATACAAATTTCTTCTTTGTCGATGGCATTACAGCCCATATTGAGCCATAGCCTCCTGAATCTTAGCTCTTCAGGCTACTCTATCTATGGCTTACCATCTTCAGTTGTTGATCTGCAGCAAATTGACAATGAATAGCGTACTCCCATTTTATATTACATGATCATATTTTGAGTCATCATAACATCAAAAACCGAAAAATAAAATAAAACGGAGAAGGCGATTAATTTGAGACAGCTCGTATACGATCAAAAACAATTTTGTGATTTTTACTCATGAGGAAAATTTTTCATACATGTTCGAAAGTATACAAGTACCCAATGCAATTTATGTATAAGAAAACGTTAAATAAATTTAAAAATCTTAACCATATTAGAATAACAATAAAGGCAACAATAAAATGTGTTATTTTTCTAAAAAAAAATTGAAAGGGAAATAAATTATTTAATTTTTGTTCAAAATGAAATTATTAAAAAAATATTTAAAAAATTAAATTATTTAAATAATTATTAATTACATGTTGTACATATATTTTTTTGTTTTTTTTATCTTTTTCAGATTTTTAAAAATTCCTGTATGCAGAGATTTATTTTATTGTAAAAAAAAAAACAACAACAACAGCATTACTCACTTGTAAGTTGATAAACATTTTTATTTTTTTTCTTTATACAATTATTAGATACCTATATTTTTAAATAAAAAAAAAAATATATATATATTGAATAAAATACAAAAAAATTAAATTCAAAATTATAAAAGATTAAACTGTAAAAATATGTAATATAAAAAAAAAAAAATTATTTCAAAAGATAAAAGTTATCAAAATTTCTTTAGATTTATATTATATCACTTTGATGATATTTTTAAAAAAATCATGAATTTTTATAAGCTAAATCGTATAACAACAAAAATAACAAAAGAAATAACAAAAAAAAATAACAAAAAATAAAAATGTTGAAATATTTACACATTTACACATGGTTACCGTCAGCTACCCTTAAAGCTTTGTAAAAAAAAAGAAAAAAAACCTTTTATAAAAGAAAATTTGGAAAATATAGGTATATGTATGTACATCTCGTTATAATCATATAATGGAAAAAATTTGATTGAGAAGAAAAGCAAATTTTCATGTGTTATAAATATATGTATGTATGTATATATACATTTTCTGTGTAGGTACCCCATTCTTTAGGAAAAATAATGTTATATAAATCTAACTCGTTTTTTTTTTTTTTAGTTATTTTCTCTTTATTTTATAAATTATGTATATAAAATCTATACGTAATACGCATGCATGTATTCAATCATGTATAAACGGTATTTATGTATATATATACCTACCTACGTATTTTTAATATAAAAGTGAAATTGTGATACACGTGATTCAAAAAAGTAAATATAATTTTTGAGCACACGTTTTTCTAGATATTTAATAAAATTCAACTATAAAATTTGTTCGCTTGCGCTCGATTTAATAATTTTTAGGGAATAGGTATATTATAAATAGTACATTATTGTCGTATATATATAAAATATATACCCGTATGTATGAATATGTTGATATATTAATAATTGTTGCTATTTTTATTCTATTTTAATATTAATTAAAAATCATTTTTTTTTTATTTTTTGTTAATAATTTACATAGTCAATATTCAATAGTCATTATATGTAGGTATATATATATTTACAGATTTACAGACTTACATTTGTATACATTTAAAAATGTTTGTTTAAAAAAAAAAAAAAAAAAATTTTTTTTTTTCTCAATAGAATCCAGAAATTTTAAAATTTTCTTTAATATTTGCTATTTTCAAGTAAAAGTTTGTTTTCTATATGAAATAAAATAGCAATGTTAGTGTATGTATAAAAGCATACATATATGTATGTATGTACCTATAGGTAGAGGTGGTTGCTCGCCAAATCCCCAGCAAGCACACTTAGACCAGAAAGAAAGTCCATTGTGATAAAGCATATAAAATATACCTATCCAAATATCTATATTTTTATGGACTTCCTTCTACATTTTTAAAAAAAAAAAAAAAAAACCAATGTATTCCTAATAGATGTACGTACATTATTTTAATTTTTTTTAAAGAAATAAATATAAAAAAAAAAAAAAATTATAAGAAAAATTAAATTTAAAAATAAATAAAAATTCGAATAAAAAGAATAAAACATAAAATTGATAATTTTTTATTACAACATCAAAAATTGATAATTTAATAAAATAATATTTGATGTTTTTGTACTTTATATATGTACATATTATTTAACTTTTATAAATACGCACTGGAAAAGAGCTTATGTACGATGTTTTATACAAATACATAATATAGAAAATCCTTGAAATATATAAAAAAAAAGTAGAATATATCTCAACTATACGTATATATCCAAAACTTTGCATTTGTATATATACGTTGTATATACATACACAAACATGTATGTATATTGTATATATATATATATATATATGTATGACATGTTTTTTTTTTTTTTTAATGTAAATATTATATAATAATATGTATATACACATTTTGTATAAGGATATCGTGTAATATTTAAGTTAAATTTGAATACAAAAATCGATTATCCTTCAAAATATAATGTACATACATACATACATATGTACTCATTTCATTCATTTTCTTTTATGTTAATTATCTCGTAACTTTTTTTTTTTGTAAAATTATTATAATTAAAAGTATGTGTGTATGTTTATTTATTATATTTGTTTTGTAATATTTATAAGTAAATAAATTTTTAATTTTAATAGAAAAAGCAATTTTAGATGGTCGTCAATGGTCATACTGTATGTATATATGTACATTGTATATATATACATATGTATATACTAATTCATTTTATTATATCTATTTAATTATATAGGACTTTTAGATGAAAGGACACAAATGATAAGACACTTTCCACTGCTTGCAGTGTAACGGATGAAGGAAGTGAGGCGTGTATCAGGTAGCCCACTGGGTATCATGCAACCTCATATACACCTCACTTCTTTCATCCGATGTCTCATAAGACAATTTTTCATAATATGTGTGTCTTATAAGTGTTTCATATCGTTTAAAATCCACCATATTTTAGTTTCTTTTTTCACATACATATCTAAAATTTTTCAAGACCCTTTTTACTTTGCAGTTACTAACAGCATGTTAGTCAATTAAATAAGCCTAGTTATTACAGTATCAAAAAAATTTTGATAAATTTGCAAATTCAGCTATCAACAATTTATTTAAAAAAAAAAAAATTGGCATGTAAATAAAAATAGAACAGACATACAGACATGTATATATAATATGTACATATATGAAATTATTATATATACATATGTATATATACAATACAAAACATACATGTATAAAATACAGTACGTACTGCGCAATAGTTTGCTAAAGTAAAAATGTATAAAATTATTTTGTGATTTTCGTACAAAAAGTATAAATATAAGTATACGTATCCTGAAATCATGTACATAGTCCTGTATAAAGGATATACATATTATACATATTTAAAAGCAATATTATAATTACGTTGTACATACATACATAAATGTAAATATATATCAAAATATGTATTATTGGGTTAAGCATTAACGTATTTGAATTTTTCTACTAATTTTTTTGTAAATTTTTTTGTTTTTTTTAACTACGTACATTATAAGCATACACTTGAGTTTTTTTTTTTTCTTATATTTTTGTTTATAAACAAAACGATAAAAATATTGAATTTAAAAAATTATTAACGTATATTTATCTTTTTTGTTTTTTTTTTTTTTCAGTTAAAAATAAAGCCTATAGTATCTATAATTTTGTCAATAATACCATATACATATAAATTAATATTGTAAAAACGTTATAAAAACCTCGTTTATTAAATAAAATATTTTTATTATAAAATTTGTATCATGAATACGTCATCTTGTTTATATACATATTCATACATATGCATACACACATATGTATTACATTAGAAGTCTTTAAATATTAGATTACAAATAACAATGTATAAAATAACATTGATATATGTACATATATATTTTAATTTTTTTTTTTTTTTTTTGCTATCTTATAGATATGTATGCAGATGTGAACATGTGTGTGTATGTTTTATTTTATATATAGAAAATACCAAAAATATAAAAAGACCTTGCATTATAAAATTCAAGGTCTTTCTACATACAAAAATGTTATTTTTACATTAATAGGATATTCTATGCATATAATATGTTGTATGAAAAATATTGTGATTATATACATATGTACATTCATTCATTTTCCATACAAACATTCAAAACAATACAAACAAAAAAATCTAAATTGAGAATTTTTTTGTTTTTTTTGTTTTTTCATAAATACATTTTTTAAATGTACTATGTAGGTACATTTTTACATATCTTCAGTTAAATTTTAATTATTTCTTTAAAAAAAAAAAAAAAAAAAAAAAAATCACGTTTTTCTATAATTTTTGTCAACAATTTAAACAATCACTATCTTTAAAAAATGCATCCACTGCCTATTTGATGCGATATTCAGCTTAAGATCATAGTACGCTGAGTATCACATATTAAATAGGCAGTGATGCGTTTTCGAAGATAACCTATTTTTGGATAATGGCTAAAGAAATGTTATAAATATATGTACACATACGTATACATGTACCCAATTTTTAATAAATGAAAAAAAAAAAAAAATTTTTTTTCATGTTAACAATTACAAAAAAAAACTGAAAATTAATTAAAGTAACCTACCAACGTATGTAATTTTATTTTATTATAATAATATTCTTTTAAATTTTTATAATACCTACCAATTTTTTCTAATTTTTATTTTTTTTTGTATCTAATTTTTCAATCATTTAATGTATTTATAAAAAAATTAGGGTTTGTAGATAAGAATTTATGTAATTTTAAATTCTACATCTCATTTCAGTAATGTAATTAAAAATTATAAAATATATTGAATGAATTTTTATATAACATGTGTAGAGTACATATTTTGTGTATTTTAATAAAATTATTACACAAAAAATATAATTACATATATACTATATATGTACATTGTACGTAAATACAATGTAGTGCCACACGTAATACGTATTTTAAATATGCTAAGTACACGTGAGCTTTTAGTGAAAGCACGAGCATTTTAAAAGTTTATAGTTCAAAATATATATATACATACATATATGTATGTTATGTTACGTATATTATAAATCAACTCAATAATTATAAAATCATAAATTGAATATATAACGATATATCTTTATTCGCATCATATAATATTAACATTCTACACGTGTATTTTATTTAATAACAGTAGGTATTCCTTGAAAATCATAATAAAGGAAAATAAAAAAAATTTTAATTTATATAACGCAAGGATATTACATATATATATGATGACGCAACGTGTTTGTTAACATTTTATTTTTAACAATTACAATGCAAATGACAGCGTATGATTGAAAGAACAAAGAATACATATACAATTTTTTTTTTTTTTTTTACATTATAAAATCTTCATAATCAAGAATTTACATCACATGTCTAAAAATTAAAATTATTATAGAAAAAAAAATTTTATATAATAAAAATTACAATTCAAATTGAACATGAGTCTCATATACATGTTATTTAAGTTCCGGGTAAAATAAACGTGCAGCAATTCTGGGTAAAAGTCTTTTAATTCTGTTAATTTTTAACTTTTAAAAATTTTTAATATTAATTTGGTATTCTATGTAACAGATATGTTGAGAATTTAAGTTTTAACAGGATAAGAGATAAGTATATCAAATAAATATTAAGAGATTAGCAAGTCATTGTCAAGGACCTGCTAAGTTAATAGACTTTTAAGGTTAGAAACGTCTCTTATCCTCTTATGTAGAATTCAAAAATCTATTAACTAAAGTCTCCAAAAAGTTAAGAGATCAGTTGATCAGTGAAATCTCTTAACCTACCCGGAATATCAAATTAATAGAATAAGAGGCTAAGAGTCTCTTAACTTTTACCCAGAATTGCTACCTAATTTTAATAATTTTCAAAAATTTACTACACAAATTGAACAGGATATTAAGAAATCAAATAGTTAAAATTTGTAAATCTTGTTTTTTTTTTTTTTTTTTTTTTGAGCCTTATAATGAATTTTTAGTGTTGATGAATATAATCAAAGCAGTTAGCAGAAAATCTGTTATTAACAGAGTTTTGTTGAATACTTCTTAGTTTTTTACAGATTTGATTGTATTTGGTGCCTCTTATATGTACTTGCGTTGCGTCACAAACACATAATTTTGTTCTTAATTGATTTTTTTTTTTTTGTATTACCTTTATACGAATAAGTTACATATAAGTATTGCGTTAGCTTTACTATATATAAACCATAAAGTGTGTGAAGGAACAATAAAAGTGTATGTACCTTTGTATATATATAATATACAATTAATCTAAAACGTGTCGAATGAAATATGCTTGTTTATATATACATACGAGTATTTTTACATGCATAAAATCTTACAAAAGTTTCATATACCTACTTTTCAAAAGAAAACAAAAATCCATTTAAATTGAATAAATTTAAAGGGTCATTTTTTTTTTATATATATATTCTGCATAAATTTGCATATTAATATATATTTAGCCTTTAAGTGTCATTCCTACATTTACATGTAAACATACATATAAAAATATTACATTTTATAATGCTTGATGCAAGTTTATGGTAGCATACATATATTAATAAATATTAATAATATATTATTTAATTACATTTAATAAACATTCATACATATGTATGTATAGTGCAGCACATAATGTAGTTAATGTTATAAATTTCAAGAGGAAGAGAAATGCTGCTTTATTTATTTACTAAACATGAAATGAAATGTTTAGTGAATGTTAGGATTTTAGGAAAATCATAAAATACTCATTTTATGTCATGTTCTCCTCTATTGATTTTCTAAGCAAAAAATAGAGGAATCATTCTGAAAGCATTTGATGAAAGTTCTTTTCTAATTCTAACTAAATGGAATCTAAAAAGGAATCATTTGATATTTATCTGAAATTTATGTTCTCCTATTACAATTTTGAATATAGATTAGAAAAATCGCTAGAATGTTCCTCAAATCGAAAACATTAAAAATATTCCTTTTATTTATTTATTTATTCTTTTAAAATATATTTAATGTATTTATTAAATAAAAAAAATTTATATATCGATCATTTTACGGATATGCATATCTAATATGGATATATATGTACATACATATGTAAGTATATTTCTATGTATGTTTTTATTTCCGCTTACCCAAATTTTAAGTTTGAATAATTTGGGACCCACTTTAGCATTCCATATTAGAAAATTAAGGTAATTTATTTGACTTTCCAAAAACGAGAACACGTTGTTTTACATTTTTTTTTTTTTTTTTTGTATTTGTTATTTTACCTTTACATATGTAATTATGTATGCATGTATATGGAGTATGGACGGAAAAAATTTTTTTTTTATTTTTGTAAAACATGAATATGTACATACACGGATATATGTAATAGATATTCTATGTATAAATAAATTTGTATGCTTGTACGTAAAGTAACATTGGGTTATATCATAATTGATGTATAAAGAAAAGGATGTAACAGTAATGTAAATAATGAAAAAAAAAAAAAAACAGGATTTAAGATATCAAAATAAAAATGGAATTTTTTCAAATGTGAAAAAACAAGAACAAGTCCTGATATCTTTTATGTAACTTAAATATGCTTATTAGGCCTTTAAAATACACTAAATGATGTGGTCTTGGCAAATATATGTATATATATATACATACATGAATTAAATTATATTTCACATGTATGTCAAAATATGTACGTATAAATATATCATGGATAATACAATTATGTATTTTGTATATATATGCACATGTTAGGATATTTTTATCTTAAGGCTATCTATATAGTGAATATACGAGCAAACAAAGAAAGAGGAAGTAAATTAAAAATGTCCTTCAACATGAATTTCCTATATATGTATGTATTTAGTTTGATTTTTATTATTTTTTTTTTTTGTTACATTTTCGTACCGTAACATGCATTAAATTGATTTTTCTATAGCATTAATAAGATCTCACGTTTTTTGTTCAATCAACATAATTATATACACACAACAACTATAACGTCCATGCAATGTATACGTATAATATGTACCTATACTATAATATGTTAATGTTTATAATATTTAACCTTCTATTTTCTTACATTTTTTTTTTTTTTTTTTTTTTTTTTTTAATATATTTCTCATGCTTTTAACGTGTATTACGTACACTTTGTAATTTTATAATTTTAACACATATTGACATAAAATGTATAAGAATTACGTAAGAAAAATATGTATATAAAATACAATAAAAGACGTTGGTTATAATTTTCATTTTATTTGTGTATGTGAATGATTTTTAGAGAAAAATTTACAATTTTTACGGGGAATGGATTCACAAGAGTGAGATTGAGGTTGGATTGCCTCGACACTGCTGCAGCTTAAGAAAGCTTATTGTATGTATCCCTAGGGAATGAGTGATTGATGACGATACAGTAAAATTTAGAAGATTTTAGATTTTTTATATAACATATAATCCAGTCAGTCATTGGATGATTCTTTTAAAAAGAACATTACGGGAATGTTCTTCTATTAGAAGATAAGACGAACAATTTCATTTGAATATACCTAATCACCCACGTTGGACAATATTATAAGACATACAAGATTTATCTCAATAGAGTAAAAATCCTTATGTACACATATATACACATTTTTTTGTAGAATATAAAATTTATAAACGCATATACAAACATACACATTAGTATATATAGTATATACTTGTCCGTATAATTTACGTTTAAGAAAAAGTATGTCAAGCAAACATACAACTTTGAAATTGTATTTTTTTTCACACAGATTTTCTTTTGACATATATATAGCTATACTTAGACTTCTCTAATACATTTGCATTTAACAAAAAAAAAAAAAGATAAAAATAAAATAAGTTTTCATGCAACTAAAATTTTTTGCATATGTATTGATTTTTTTTTTTTTTTATTTCATAAAATATTATTTGAAAAAAATTAAATTTTTGCTTGATTGTTCAATTTTCAACGAATCAAGTTTATTTGCTTTTAATAAAATTTCAGCCCAATCAGTTTAATAAATAGAGCTGGTCTGAATTAAGTTTGAATAAAAAATAAAAAATAAAAAATTATAGCTGAATATGAAATGAAATTTCATGTATTGGTGTAAAATCCAATTCGTAGTAAAAACAAAAAAAAAAAAAAAAAAAAACTATAGACTGAAGAGACTCTTAAACGCATGTATATTTGCGCACATATGATTATTAGTATATATATACCCATGTAAACAAAATAATATGTAATTTGATGATGATTTTATTTATTTATTTATTTATTTATTTCTTACAGCTGTTTGATATATTTTTTCTTGCTTATACACATACACATGTATATAAAATATAGCTTTGTTAACTCTTTTAAGCTTTTTCTGTGTGCTTTCATCATTATATATATATTATATATTATATGTATGGATTTATATAAAATATATAGAATTTAAAAAAAAATATATCACGCACCTATACAAAAAAAAAATAAATAAATAAATAAATTAACAATCATCTGTTTGGGCCTTGTATAATAATAAAAAAAAAGTAAAAATGAAAATGACGTTTTTTTTAAAACAGCTGATTATGTGTACATATGATAATATACATTTTATATAATACAAAATTAATATACATATGTATGTAGGTATATATAGCGAAATTTAACCATCAACGTGTATGTGTTCACAAATGCAATTATACATATTCATATATATATAGTAACATATACATTAATACATATGTACATATAAGTACATAGACTGTATATACAAATACATATACAGTACATAAGTATATACATATACTGATATATATATTTTCTTTTAACTTTTTGTAATTATAATTAATTTATATAACAAAAAAAAAATCATATGAAGATCTAACAAGCAATATTATTTATTTTGTTATATTACACACATATACATATGTATATGCATGTATGTTTGTATATCATATTTTTACAGTCATTATATTTGAAATTATAAAGAGCCAAAAATATATGTATGTATGGTATAATTAAATATCTTAAAAATATGTAACAGAAACGTCATACATAAAACGGATGTACCTATGTACAATCAATTTTCTTTTAAGTACCCTCATTTCACTTTTTTTATTTAATTTATTTTTTAATTTTTTTGTTTTTGTTTTTTAATTTTTTTTTTTTTTTCAAATTCTGATAACAAACATTTTATCTTCTATGTGTGGTGGTGCCCATATACATACTATATATATAATGTATAATTTTGTTTTTAATTTTTTTTTTTTCTGTATTAATTTTGCCATTAGGTAAAATTTTCTTTTTGTTAAAGAAAAAACGTTATTCACAGACTTTAATATCCATTAACTTAATTGCGCTACGTAATATACGAAATATATAATACACGTGTTGAAAAATAAATACGAATACAATATATAAAATTCTAAAATTTACACGTATATAAATATATAAACAAATATAATTGCAAATATGTATACATATACAGTGTCACAAAAAAGTTCCACATACAGTTCCACTAAGCATTTTTTATTATTATTGGTTAATTTTTTAAAAATTAAAATTAAAATCTCAATATGGTCATATGTATATGAAACAATTCTTATGGTTAAGATGTTTGATCTCATTCATAAACAATTTACAGAAAAAAATAATATTAATTAAATATTTTAAATATTGAGATTGAATTTGAAATTTTGAAAAGTTATAGCCAATATTAAAAATAAAAAAAGCTGAGTATACGGTGATTTGTTGGCGATACTGTGTATGTATATAAGGGATTTTTCAAAAATTTAATATCTATGTTATATTTTTATAATTTACATATATTATTACTACTGCTCAATTTTTTTTGGAATTCCATTAAATCAAAATTAAACAAATACAAAAATTTTAAATTGTATACCTATTTATTTTATTAACATTCACACATACTTATTAGGGCATATATGTACCAATGTATATATACATATGTATGTATATTTGATATTAAAAATTCTAGACAAACTGTCGTCTTTCAAGTTGTTATTTCCTTATTATTAATTTAATTATTGTTTTTTTATTTTCGTTTTAATTATTTTATTTTTTATTAATTGAAAGCGTAAATTAAATTTTTTTTTTTTTTTTTTTATTAAAAAAAATATCTTACAGAATATATTTCAAATGCGAACATTATAATAACATCCATACATACATATTGAATTTAAATACATATATAAAATTCTACATGAAATAAATTTAAAAAAAATAAAAAAATAAAAAAAAAAAACAATAAAATTATTACACAAGATTTTGCATTAGAAAAAAAAAAATAAAATAAAAATATCAAAAAATGAATTAATAAAGGAAAATAATAATAGGTATGTTGGTATACATACACAATATAAGGTGCGTTTCATATTTATAACGCCACCCGAAAATTTCTGATATCTCGACTACCTTCAGTTCTAGGTAAGTACAATGTTTTACAAAAATTATAAGGGTTACAAGTACTATTCAAAAAAATATACCTGCTCCCTTTCTACCCACAAATATTTTTTAGAGCAATAAAAATAAGATTTTTGCCTGTTTCATAATTATAACGCCAGTTTATAAAAACTAATAAGTGAAAGTGTTTAGTATTCAAAGTGTTTCGGTTTTGAACGGAAAAAGAGAAAAATTAATATTTATGAAATAATGCCGCGGGGTAAAAGTTTTTCAGATGTAGAAAAAGGAAAAATTCTAGCCTTTAAGGAAGAAAAAATAGGCATTAGAGAAATCGCCAGAAAAATTGGTCGAAGCCATAGGTTGGTCCGAAATTTTTTAAGGAATCCGGAGGGTTATGGCCAAATAAAACGTTCCGGAAGAAAAACAAAACTAGATAACCGGAGTGCTTCTAGAATAACACGTGCAGCCAGCAATTCAACCAAAAGTTTGAATGAAATAAGGAGTTTAACTGGAACATGTTTCACGATGGACGATATGGAGAGTGCTGAATCGCACCGAAAAAATTCAGCACGCAAGAATGAAAAGTGCTCCTCGCTTGATTGAGACTCATAAAAAGCAAAGGTTGGATTTTGCAAGGCAAAATAGGACACAAACTGGGAATCTGTAAGTACCTAATATAAATTCTATAACATGAGTTAAGTTCAAGACAGTTTAAAGCAAAAAAAAAAATTAGATAATATTTTCAGATGAAAAAAAAAATGGAATTTGGATGGACCAGATGGTTTTCGAGCATAATGGAGGGGTTTGAGAAGGAATCCCACTATACTTCTCAAAGAGGCATTTCGGTGGTGGAAGTGTTATGCTTTGGGGTGCGTTTTCTGCATCTGGTTGTTTGAAATTACAGTTCACATAATCAAGAATGAACAGTGAAAATTATACAAATATTCTTGAAATGAGCCTAATTCAGCAAAATCCAGCAAAATCCTGAAATTCAATGGACATTTCAGCAGGATAAGGCCCCATTCACGTAAGTCGTGAAACAAAAACATGGTTTCAATCGAATTCGATTGAACTTTTAGACTGGCCAGCGTGTTCATCTGATTTCAATTCCGCCGAAAATCTCTGGGGAATTATGGTACGTCGAATATACAGAAATAATATAAATAATACGACACCACAGAGGAGTTAAAAATGCTATAATCAGGGAGGAGTATGCTATTGATGCCGAAACTATCACAAACCTTATGAAAAGCATGAAAAAATGATTTCTAATGTGATTTTAAATAAGGAAGCAGTTTTAGATTAATAAAAATTACCTTTAGAAATCATAAGATTAGAATGTATTATAATTTGAATTAGATTTCTTATAAAAATAAAAATGGCGTTATAATTATGAAACAGGCAAAAATCTTATTTTTATTGCTCTAAAAAATATTTGTCGGTAGAAAGGGAGCAGGTATATTTTTTTGAATAGTACTTGTAACCCTTATTATTTTTGTAAAACATTGTACTTACCTAGAACTGAAGGTACTCGAGATATCGGAAATTTTCGGGTGGCGTTATAAATATGAAACGCACCTTATATATAAAAACAAAAAACAAATTCGTTGTTTGCTATACAAAATACATAATTTAAATTTAAATTTGAAAAACGAAAAATAAAAAGTCATATAATATTTTAGCAGTGTGTATGTATCTGTCTGTATATGATGTAGGTATATAATCAAACATTTTGATGCTATTGTTTTATTATATTTTCTTTATAATCTATAATACACCTTATATTTAAAGTTAATAAGGTAGTAACATGGTCGTACATAGTACAGTGGTATGAGCTGTTTATATGTATATGTATATAAAAAATCATTCATGCCATGTACTGTATATTATTTTTAAATGTAACAATTACATGTATAATATAACATTTAATATGTAATCATTACAAATTTTTGTATATTTTGGTATTTATGTATCTATGTATGTATGTATATACAATGTAAATTCATTTATGTTTGATGTTTGTTACCGTTGGCCAAGTCCTCAAGGTTTTGGCTTCCATATGTTGTGCAATTGAAGGTTGTTGTTTTTTTTTCTTTTTTTTTTTTTGTTAAACCAGCCAACTTTTTGCATTTACAAAAGCCTTGAGTCAAAAAACGACAATATATGTATATATAAACATTTAAAAGATATATTCATATATGTATATACAAAAATTAATATGTATGTATTTGTATGCATGTTTATATATTTATATGTACACGTATAACAAAATAAATTAAATTGAGGTCAACGTGTGTAAATTTATAATTTTCTTTTTATTTAGTTTTTTTTTTCTTTTATATCTTTAAAGCTTAAAAGTATGATTTTATTGTATATAATGGAACATATAGATTTTTTTTGTACTAAAAATTTTTGTGCATTTGATGTAACAAAACGTATTTATGAGCACAAATTGTAATTACAATTAATTTACTGCTTTTAAAAAATATATATGAATTTTTAATATTAATTTTGTTTTTTTATTTTATTTATTAATTTGAAGTAAATGTAGATACCTATACTTATGAGAGATAAAAACAATTAAATTAATATTAAAGTGAAAATAATCTATAAGAAAATTTTGTAACGAAAGTTATCTCGAATTTCATCATTATTATCATTTTATTTTATTTTATTTTCATTTGTATTTGAAAATACACATTATAAAATTAATATCAAATGTACCTAGATATAATTATTGTCATCATCATCATCATCATCAGCTCGACAGTCCGGGTTGGGCCTTGGCTTGTTCCAAGATCTGCTGCCACTGTCCTCTCTTTTTAGCAATAGTACTCCAATTTCTTATCCCAACTACTTTTAGATCACCTTCCACGTCATCCAGCCAACGGAGCCCTCTAGGTCTTCCATATTATTATTCTACATATGTACATACATATATAAAAATTTTAACAACTAAAAAAAATCAAACCAAAATTCAATCACATTCATATGTGGTTTAAATTTAACCATATATTTCAAAAAAAAAAAAAAAAAAAAAACCACAAGATAAAAATAAAAAATTTTATTTCGTATTTATCAATTTACGTACATAAAAATTACGATCAAAATTTATATGTTAGCATTTATACGTATACATATTTGTAAATAAGATAATAAGTGTATAAGTAATATACATATGTATGTGTGTATACAATTTTTTTTTTATTGACAAATGAATATAACAATTGATCAGATATGCTAAAAATTTTACAGAGTATGTACACGCGCATATATGATTCAAACACATCTATACATAAAATAAGAAAACATTTACATGTCAAATATATGAGAGAATTAAATCTAATTAAATTGTATTAAAGTTTTTTTCAAATTTTCAATTAATTTTATGTGTAACATACATACACATATATTTTATTTATCTTATATATACGGGGGGGCTAATAATTATTTATTTAAAATTTTATCAAAATACAATTTTTAGTCCACTTTTTGTATTTAGTTTTTATAGAACTCAAAAAAAAAAAAGAAAGAAAATTGCAAAATTTTGAAATTATAAAAATTAAATCAAATTTTCTATACTCTATTCACTAATATTATGAAATTAAAGTCTTATGGAGATTACTTGGAAAATGGTACCATTTTACATCACTATGTATTGATATTTAAAAAAAATTCAATTGATATTGTATAAAATCTTTGTGGATTATGGTAATACTGCTCGTGATACAGTATAATTAGAAATTATGACAGATAATCCCATAAGACCTTAAATGCATAATATTAGTAGACAAAGTATAATTTTTACTATTTCTGATTATAACGTATTTTATATATGGTTCTGTTATTATGATTTCTATGTCATTAAATGAAGGAAAAAAAAAATTATATATCTATATAGCTTTTTGGTTACTTAAATATGTTATGTATAAAACCAATAATTTAATAAGAAATAATTTTTTTTTTTTTTGTTTCTTTCATGATTTTAAATTTTTTTTGCATTTAATTTGTGTATGAAAAGCGAATAAAAGGAATTCATATATATTATACATGTACACGTTTTTATTTATCAAAGTATGAGTTAAAATTTTAACTCTTAATGGGTATTGTGGTTAATTTTTTTTAGATATCTATATGTATGTTACATAATTAAAAAAAGAAAAAAAAAATTTTTTTTTTTTTTTTTGATAACGTTGTTAAATTATTTTTAAGTACATATATTCAAAGTATTTTATTGTAAATAAATTCATTTATACAATATAAGAACACTATATATGATCCTTACATGTATTTATATGTACATATGTACATTACGTACATGAATCTCTCATTTATATATTCTGTTTTATAACAAATTTTAACCTTCAAATTGTCTTTGAAATGTCATTTTATAGCCAAAAATGGTACAAAAATAAATACTAAAAAAAAAACACAAAAAAAAAAAAATTTACAAATAATACGAATAGAGGAAAAACAAATTAAGCTGAAGCGTTTTTAAAAATGTATTTAAATTTTGAACAATATAATTCTTAATCATATAACAATTGTATTTAATGGACACATTGATGTTTGATTTTTTAAATACATTGTAACACAAATATAATAAAATTAAAAAAAAAAATAAATAAAAATTGAAAAAAAAAAATAAAAATTAAAAAAATAAATAAAAATTGAAAAAAAAAAAAAAAATAAAAAAAATTTAAAAAATAAATGAAAAAAAATAAAAAATTGAAAAAAAAAATTTTGAAAATCAGCTAAATATAATTATATGATGATATGTACTTTTAAAATATTAAACTTAAAATTCCTTTATCTACATATATATTCGTATAAAAATATATTCATATTAAATAAAATTAATAATTGAAAATTTTGAAGCAATATTAATGTATGTATGTATGTATACACATAACATGAATAACAAAAACAAAAAGAAAAACGCAAAAACAAAAAAAAATGTTGAAAATAAAACATCTTAAAAAAGACAAAGAAAGAAAATTGAAGTAAAATTTTATGCATTTCTATTATATATACATACATTTTATTTAAAATGAAAAGTACATATTTTATATATATATATATATATATATGTATCAATTGTACATAAAACATTTTTACATACATATACATATATTTGTTACACAAAATATATGTATATGTACACGATATATAAATAATAATGTATGTATATGTAATGACACAATAAAACGCATATATATTATATAGCGTTTAAGTAATCATTTTGTTGGCATGATTTTTCTATATGACATGCGGAAAAATTTTCCTTTCGAAATCGATTTTTAATTGAAACAAAAAAAAAAAAAAAAAAAAAAAAAACAAAAATAAATAAATAAATAAATAAAATTAAAATAAATACGTACATATATTGTAATGTACATATTAAAAGAAAATATAGAAGAAAAGAAAATCAAAATAACTAAAATTGTATTGTACAAGGAAAAACAAAAAAAAAAGAAAAACTTCACATTTTTGTATATATATATGTATATATATACACACATAAATTACATACGCGAATGACGTATTCGTACACATTTAAACACACATTCATTCATAATAATGATAATACGTTCATATGTACATGTACAAGAAAATATATAAATATACAATTGGAAAATATACATTTATGTATGTTTGTTTGTTTGTTTGTTTTTTTTTTTTTCACTTTTCTTTTTTAATATACGTTCATAGAAATATGAAAAAGAAATTTCACTCCTCTATCAATTTAAATATATATGTACATGCATATGTAAATTTATAATAAAACTATACTGCATTTTTCAATGCATATAATATATAGCATTGAACACATACATATATGCTCATATATTTATATATGGATTTATTGATTTCATTTAAAAAAAAAAAAAAAAATGAAAAATCTGCTTTTATTCAAGAATCATAAATTGTATTTGTTATATAGTCGCTCATTATTTATCATATCTTTGAAGGTAGTTATAATTATGATGTTTTTACATGTATTTAATGTGATATTCAATAGTACATGATTAATTTTTGTATATTTTCATAAACATACGTATGAAAAAAAAAAAAACATTAAAAAAAAAAACATTTCAAAAAATCCATCTAATGCTTATTAACCATATCTAGATTATTCAAATTTATCATACGTTATAAAAATAAAAATAAATATAAAATATAAAATATAGATATATAGTATGTACATGCCTTTTTTTTATTTTATTTATTTATTTATTTTTTTTTTTTTGTTTAATTTATTGCTAATATATTGGTGTGTACATTTCCTCTATTATCGTCATCATCATTACCATAAAAAACTCATCATGAAATTTTCTTTTTTTTATACATGCATATATATACTATATACATAAATATGAAAATTGTTTTAAAAAAAAAAAAAAATTTTTTTTATATTTTAAAATTTGTTATAAAAGGCTGTTACAAAATTACATGGTTGCGTCAATTCAAGTCAATCGTATCGTATATATATATTATGTTAGTAAACTATATAAAATTTTGTACTTTAAATATTTTCACTACAAGCCATTAATATGGGAGTATATGGGTCATTTTAAAAATTTGGTCGACTTCACTGTCCTCGACATGTAACTTAATTTTTCTTGGAAATTATTCGATGAATACAAATAAAAATGCAAAAATATCAATATTTAATTGATTTCTGTAATATATGATCATTTTAAATTTAATTATTGTAAATAAAAAGTTTGTTTTTTTCAACATAATGGTTATGATGTCAACGAATATGGCGTGTCCCCGAGAGTAAATTTCAAGTTCAATGCATTTTTTTTTCATTATATTTTATAAATTAAATATTAATGTGACTTCTATATTAAGCATTCATATCATAAGGAAACAAATATGTCGAAAAAAAGTGATTTTTTTACAAATAAAAAAAATTAAATAAAAAAGTATTTTGTCCCTGGATTTTGTCCACTGCGTTACTTCCACTATGTTACTATCATAAAAGCGTTAATTTTTGTAAAAATTTTCCATTACGTCATTGCAGACAAATATGCATTCATGTACATACTTGTCAGTTTGTGTTTAGTTGTAGACAAGTGCGTAAGTATAAAGAAATCAGTCCCGAAGTTTTTTAATAGCGCGCGTGCCTTAATTCATTGTCTCCTGAGTTATCTTCAAAAACAAGTGATTACAAATGCTTTTTATTTTAATTTTGAAATAATATGTTCTAGTTGTAAGGTACTTTAAGATGACATTTATATTTTGATAATATTTTTAACAAATTTTTGCAAATATATATTTTAACATTTTTTGTCCCCTGCGTAACAAGTCCCATGCGTTACCCTTGCGTTACTTTTGTATGAGAAACGAAAGGAAAATTGTAGTAACATAGGGGACTTTTAGTAACGTAGGTGACATATTTCAATAGAATTTGAATTTGTCCCATGCTTCTAGTGACTGAATTTTCAATTTTTGTTGGAAAATTCAAGTTTGTCAAGAAAATTTTTATGAATTATATTATCTCTATAAATGAGTTTATTAATTATGTATAAATGAAAAAAGCACATATTTTTTTTTTTTAGTTGTGATAAAAAAACTATTTCAAAAATTATAAGAGAGTAACAAAGTGGACATAAAAATAGATTTTTAAGAAAAAAAATTAAATTGTTATTACCATAAACCACGCATATTATTTCTTCTTATGTTCCCAATAAAATGAAATAAAACTTAATTTTTGTTATTAAATATAATTTGCATTTTGTTAATCTTTAAGTTTGGTAACATAGGGGAAGTTTTGATCTGACCTGGTAGACAAAACATGTAATTTTTTGGGTAAAAATTTTTTAAAGTTAACTGCTACTATCCAAAAGTCCTTGTTTTGATTGCATTCTAGCACTTCTAATACTTGAAATTAATTTTATTCAAACTTTTTTTTTAAAAAAATCAAATTTCAAAAGTCGACCAAATTTTTAAAATGACCCATATGTGTATTTTTTCTTCTTTCATAATTTCTCATAAGAGCATTTCATGAACAGAGTTACCAAAATTCTCAAATAGTTCTCATACAGTATGAAGAGAGCTTTTTAAATATCAATAAACAATGATGTAAAGTGGTACTACTTTTTGTAGTTTTCATAAGGCATGTAGTGAATATATTTAAAGTACAAAGTATAACTACAATAATAACTTTATTATATAGTTAACAAATAAACTAATAAAAATAAAATAGTCAAATTAAGTGTATATATATTTGAGTACATAACATATACATATTATTATACAATATACATACATATATGTATAATTGCATTGGTATATATGTATGTATGTGTAATTACATAAACGCATATAGGTATGTATCTATTCATTTGGCAATTTAAATAAGTACAAGATTTAACATATAATGTAGATTTATGTATTGAATTTTCAAATATTTACTATATGTATAATAATAATATAATATATATTTTGTATTTTGTAAAAATTTCTTGTACATAAATTAATCTGTATAAACACATATGTACGAATATTTTGTTTAATCAGTCAAATAGAGATTGAAATAAAAATATGTATATATCTACCACATATCGCTCTTCATATAAAAATGATTATAATCAAATGAATTTTGATATATGTGTCTCTGTGTGTATGTATATGTGAGCACACACATAATTTTTTTAACATTCACATACATATTTAAAACACATAAAAACGTTAAGAAAAAAAAAAAAAGCGAATAAATTCAATGGGTGGGCAAAAGGCCACAATATAATACAAAATGACGTATATTATATGTATGATTGGCCTATATAATGTTATTATATACTTACAAAATATATCTAATGTATATAATATATATATACTATACAACACACCTAAAACATATACATATAAGTATGCGTATATGATATTAATTATGAACATATGTACAAACATTATGTATAAGTGATATAACATATGTTTTATGTTAACATATAATACAGATCCAGCCATACATAATTGTGGCAAGAGAATATATTATGCGATACACAATAACATAAACATTTTTAATGTTTTTAAATTACTTTATTCAATTATACATATATGCATATGCAAACTTTATCATACACATACATAAGTATATAATTTTAAAATTTATATAGAAACATTCTATTTGATATTGTCGTTGTTTTATTTATTTATTTATTTGTTTTATTTTTATTTTATTTTTTTATTTTTTTTTTACATAAATTAACATTAATTTTATTATCATCATTATTTTATGCTATTTTAATCCAATGGAAATTTTGTGAAAATTTTAGAAAATGCAAGTTTTTTTTTTTTTTATACATATTCATACACAAATAAGTACATACATATGTATGTGCATATATACATATGTATGTACGTATACATAAAAGTGACATACATATATTTAAAAAAAAAAAAAAAATTGTTATAATAGATATACCTTAAAACATCATAGTTTGTAACAATATGCTTATTTAATCATATATTATACAGTGATATATGTATGTACATAACATAATGTATGATGTATTTATCTACGTATATACGTTCATACAAAAATATATCTACTTTGAATTAACATCATAATTCTATTAAATAAAATTTAATATTGTATTTAAAAACAAAAAAAAAAAAAAAAAAGCAAAATTCATATCTATATATATTGTGTATTTGAACATATAATATGTAATATATCATGTTCATGTAATACATGTATTGGATCTACATGCCAATTTATTATGCACAAATACATTGTATATATGTACATTGTATATATGTATGTATGTGTAGATAAAAAATTGAATGTTAAAAATTAAGCAATATATGTATGTATGTAATGTTTATATTCATTTAGAAAGTAGTTTAAATTAGTGCAGCATAGCATATATGTATATGTACGTATACATATATGTATGTATGTACGTATGTATGTTCATATGTACATTAATAAAAGTATATTCATGAAATTTATAAAAGTTTTGTATTTTATATGTTTAGAGCAAAAAATAAAATAAAATTTAATTTTTATTCGTATACATATATGTACACACACACACATACATACTATATTTATTGTAAATTTTAATTTAAATAAAAATAAACTTATGTATTTACAATATTTAAAAAATTACTACAAAAAAAATTTTTTTTTTTTTTTTTTTGTTTTCGACTTTTAAATATAAAAATAGTTCAAAATTTTAACTTTTAATCTAATAATAATAATAATTTATTTACAAGTAATTAACAATATTTAACAAAATTTAAAACAGATAAATTATACTTTGTGTTTTTATAACATAGGCACTTGTTGTTGTTAGTGGTGCTCTTCTTCTTATTCTTTTCCGTTTAATTTGTATAAATTCGTTTTTTTCTCCCATTACGCCAATTTTACCAGATTATCAATTTACTGCGTTTTATAAACGAAAACAAAACGAACCTCACACGGGAGCAAACATAAATTTTTATGTTGTATGATTTAACCCGTGCCTATGCTTTAAAAATAAATTATACATTTTTGTTAATTTTATTTTATTTTATTTTTATTTTTTTTTTTTCAAATGATAAGAATTTTATTCATTTTTTATTTTTAATATAAAAAAATTAATCAATTTACAAGAATTCTAGTAATTATGTAATTTTTTTTTTTTTCTCTTTGAATAAATATAAATCTCATCTTAAATTTGTTGTAAAGAAAACAAAGTATTAAATTTTTTAAGTAGGTATGCCATGAATAATTTTGAACAATGTAAATAAAAATAAATTAAATTAAATTTACAAAGAAATAGAAAAAAATAAATAAATAAATAACAAATTAAAAAAATAAATAAATAAATAAATTAATTAATTAATTAAATTAAAAAAAATAAATAAATAAATTTACAAAAAAAATAAAAAAAAAAATAAATAAATACAATAAATAAATAAATTAAATTTAAAAAAAAATATAAAATAAAAATTAGAATGAAATTGCTGTAATTTCCTTATGGATGAAATATTTTCTTTTTAAGTTCATTCTATTTTTACATTTATTTTATGTTACTATATAATTAAATAAAATATTTAAACAAAATTTTTATATTATAATGATCATTTTATATTTTATTCTATTGCACATTATATATTATAAATCGTCATACATACTAATCTAAGATGATGATGATGATGATGATGATGAAATTAGTGTAAATTTAAATTTGAATTAAATATGACGATACATAAAAACTCATGTCATACAACGTGCACATGCATGTATTTAAATAGATTGCACATACAATACAAACAAATATAAAAGATATACACATGTATTTATAGGTATATTTTTATTCTATTTAATTCAATTAAATATGTATAAAATATATATATTTATAATACATACTATCTATGTAAATACATGCATACATGGATTATATTCACTTATTTATGTATACAATTTTTTTTTTTTTGTTTTAATGTGTACTGTGCTGTGATATAAATAAAATTTGTAAGATACATACAGGTATATAATATTACACACATAGAATAAGTATTATAATAATGATGATGATGATAATAAAGATATCATATAATCCATATGTATGTATATATGTACATATATTTTATATAAATAAAATATTTAAAAAATAAATAAAATCTAATACATACATATATCTATATTGTATATTATAGAAGATAATCTAAGTAAGCAATTATTCACAGTATTATATAGAACATTATATATTTCGAGATATGCATGCATATACGAGTATATTATATCATATACACATACGTACATCATACATAGTTACATATTTAAATTTGAAAATTATTGGATGCTGCTTCCTTATTTGGTTCGTTTAAAATCTTTCTGCCGTGTCTCATTTGCAAAAGGTTTGAATTTTTGAATACATACATATGTAAACATTTATTTTTATAATACGTAGTATATGTATGTATGTACAAATAATATGTAATTAAATATGTTATATACTGAAATACATGTGTAAATACAAAGAATGCGAATTGAATATCATATTATCATTAATATACATAATATATTGATTCAAGTGCATAATTAATGTGATACATTCATGTCTATTAAATATATTTATACTAAAATTAACATATCTACATATACTGTATGTATGTACACATGTCTATTAATTTTATAATCTACACATTATTTTATCTTGTTTAAAATTTTAATTAAATTTGTTTTTATCTTGTACACAAAAATATTCAAATACAAATCTAAAATATGAAAATTGAACCATATATACATCCAAACATTCGATTTTATATGAAAATCAAAAACTTTTGAAGTTAATATACCTAAGGCAAATTTGTAAATAATTTAAATAATAATTCTATATAAATAATTTTCTATTATTTTTAATGTAAATGAGATATCTATACAATGAAAAATTTAATATTAAAAAAAAAATGTATAACGTATACATTAAATAAATGAAATTCAGAAATGGATCTTAAATAAAATGTACAAATTATTTTATTGTATAAATTGTAAATTAATTATAATGTATAAAATATTCAATATATAAAAATTGAATTTCTATTTGGCGTATATATACTAAAAACGTGTCTGTATTAAAAATTTGTTATTTGATAAAAATTTCAATAACATTTGATTAAATTCAAAAATGCATCATTACCTATTTGAATATGATATTCAGTTTAAGATCATAATACCCTGAATAATCGCATCAAATAAGCAATGATGCATTTTTGAATTTACCCATTTAACATAACATTACATACATTAATGTAAAAATATCTTAGAAAACATACATACATACATGTACATACGTATACATATGTATATAAAAATATTTATGCGCTTGACTTGTATATGTATACTTTTTGCAATAAAATATTTTCAAATTAAATACAATTATGACAATGTCGTCATAACGAGTAATAATGATCTTATAGTGATGTTAAAATGATTATGTTAATTTTATATACATATATTTTGTATACCTAAATACATACATACGTTCATACTATATACCTACATTGTGAATTCTAAAATAAACTTATTTTCAAAATATTTGAAAATAATAATAAATCACAATTACAAAATTTTGTAATTTTATAATTTAAAAAAAAAAAAAGGAAAAACCTGTTAATATAATTGAAATTACATTATAAGTAATTTGTAAAAATTTGTATATATATAAACAATAAGTGATCAAAAACTTTGAAAATTATTTTGATTTATTTTTTCGTAAATTAAATCATAATTATTTCGTTATTTAATATAATATAAGGTATAGCAGGGATACAATAAGCTTAACTTATAGCGTCATCGAGATATTGATCACTCTACGAGCAGATTTCATCATCGAAAAGTAAATCTATCGCAGATTTGCATCATCAAGATGTCACTTGATTGCGCTCAGTGTTGTTAGATTTACATCATCGAGGAATTTAAAATTGCTCTGTGCTGTAAACAAAAAGAGCAAGTTTTTAGATCTGTGTTTGTTTATTCAACAGATTTCAGTTGCTCTTTAAGGTCATGTTATTTTTCATTATAAAAGAAAGAAAAAAATTGTTTTGAAATTTATTGTCAGTTGACACTGCGATTGATGGATCAAATCAAATTTCATATTTGACTCATCGTAGAGCGATTAGGTTTTTTGTAGAGCAATTCTAGAGTAATTTAAATTTGCTCGCAGATCAGATTTACGAGATCTCGCTCCTCTAGAGCAATAGCAATCTGCCTTCGAGTCAGATCTGACATCTCGATGAGGCTATTAGAAAGCTGCTGCAATGTCGTGGCTATCAAACCTCATCTCATCCTCAGTGTTATATAACGTATAATTCTGATTCAAATGTATACTATAAAAATTGAACATCGAATTCATAAATAATGATCATAAAAATATAATAATAATCAATATAAATTAATTATTATTGAAATACAAATTTTTATTTTATTATTATTATTATTATTTTTATATAAAATGTTATATACTAACGTACATATGTACATATTCAATAACTTAAAAGAAAAAAAAATATATATTTATATGCTCATATATGTATATATTTATATGCTCATATGCATTCAGATACATAATTAATAAACGTCGTATAATATATTTGTTGTTATTTTGTTTAAATACAGCACGTACATATTTTATTATTTTGAATGATTATATTTAATTCCTGATTGCCAACTACAATATACGATGTTAGAGCTTTTGCTATTGTCATTCGTTATTTATTTTATTTTTTTGAATTATTTATTTATTTTTTCTTCTTTTGTATTTTCCTTTTAAATATATTCTTTGTACAAAATTTATTAAGATAATATGAAAATGAATAAATCTTCATTGTATCTATGTTACAAGATTTATAAATAATGAAAATTGTATATATATGTATGGATATGCAAATTCATATATATAGAAGAGAACATGTTTCACGAATTATATATGTAGATAGTAATTTTATATATATACTACACTACACTACTATGTGATATATAATTAAAATGTACATAAATACAGACATACATATTTGATTACATAAAAAGTCAAGAATAAAAAATTATATTATTCATTTTTCTTTTAATTAAAAATATATGAAAGAAAAAAAAAAGTTTTTTTTTTGTTTTGTTTTGTTTTTAAGTTTTATTTCTATTTATTAATTAAACGTACACGAGCTTTTATTTTATTTATTTTTTATTTATTTTTTTTAAATTTTTTTTTTTGATTTTGAGAATATTGCCGTCAGCAATGTACTCGCATAAATATCTACTACAAACTTATAATAACACATATACCTACATACCTATATAAATGTACATGAAAAACAAAATAATATGTACCCCTATATATACTGAAAATAATTATACAAATAGCTCAAAAGCTAATGTGAGACTATGAACAAAAAAAAAAAAAAAAACAAATTAATATTTTCATATTTTTTATAATAATAATTTTCAAAATTCATAGAATTAACCATTTGAAACAACAACAAAATTAATCGATGAAAATTAACAAAAATCAAACAATTTTCACATTGGCTCATTTGAGCCAATTACATTGATATGATGTAATAATAATTTTAAAAAAAAATGTAATAATTACTAATTAACTAGATATAATTATTAAATACTTACTAAAATCGTTATTAAGGATCAATCTCATATAAAAAAATCTATGACTAAGTCCTTATTGTTGTTTGAAATGGGGTAGAGAGCAAGGCCCTGAGTCTGAGCACTCAGACAAAACTGTCCACATCCATTGTACTCGAAATTTCCCCCGTCTCTAGGTAAACCACTTCGTTTGTCTTAGGGGGTAACGAAGAAGTTG
Organism: Anthrax anthrax; assembly: GCA_963971155.1. Taxonomy (NCBI): domain Eukaryota; kingdom Metazoa; phylum Arthropoda; class Insecta; order Diptera; family Bombyliidae; genus Anthrax; species Anthrax anthrax. The sequence continues at coordinate 26,574,799 of OZ020121.1, read as the reverse complement.
TTTTTTTCCTGACATTCGAGCTTTGATTGTTTGTTTTTAGCTCTATATAACATCATCAGTGCCAAAATGTACGCACTCGAACGTACGAAAATGCAGGATATTCACAGAGATAGTGATCTTTAGAGTCCTCATTCTCAATATCGTAGGCAGAGCAAAAACAAAAATCATTTGAAACAAAGAAAATTAAAAAAAATTCATGATAAAATAATCATAGACCATGATAGAATCTAATGTATGTACATGGAATGTTTCAGGAAAATATATTTCAATGACTTGAAACAAAATTTTTGATGAAAAAAAAAAAAAAAAAAAAAAATTTTTTTAATTGATTTTTTTTTCTAAGGTTTTTACATTTTTTTTTTTCACATACATATACTTTACGTATTATCTTTTAGGATTTAAATTTAAAAATAATATAACATTTGTACATTTGTGTAGATATTAGATTTAATTTTCTTAAATAAAATGGCATAAACAAATAACACATCCATACAATATAGGAAGGAACATTCCATATGTGTACGTATACGTACGTACATATATACGTTATCTTACAGATTTGTATAAAAGGCATTAAATCGAACGTGTTTTTTTTTTTTTTTTTTTTTTTTTTTTTTTTTTTTTTTTAAATCAATTATATTTGAACAAAAACTAAATATAAGTATAATACACAAAATAATTTTTATATATAAAATAAAAATGTATAATACATAAACATATAATATACATATATATAATTGGTATATAAATTGTAAATGTATACTATATACATATAAATTTTTATATACACTTTACACATCTGATTAATTGTCAGCTGATTTTATATATAATACTCAGCTGTGTCATTGGAAATCTATTGGAAATAAATGTAAATAAAAATTGTAAGAGAAAGAGAAGAGATAGAAAATTTTTTATTCAGCTATAACGTGTGTTTGTTTACTATACATGCTATACCAAATGTTTATGTATTGAAAATGAAAAAAAAAATTGTACGTATATATATATTTATATCAACGTATATAATATATGTTTATATATGTATATATAGGTAGCTTAAAAATTTTCCTCTCATGTCATACACATACATACACAGTTATTTTTAAAAAGCACGTGTAATATCAGATGTTTACGAAACATATGTTTTAATACACAAATATATGGATATGTAAACAAGTAAATAATGTATATATATATAAATATATATATTCATTCCAATTAACGTATCTATATGAACACAAGCGTTTTATATATACTATATAATATATATGTATGTATATAAAAGAGGTATGTACTATATATATACATATAAAAAATAGTTTATAATAATTATTTTCCCTTGTATATATATAGTATATATGTACATATGTATGTCATATCAGGTCATATGTATCTTTTTCGATTCGATAGCACTACAGCCCATATCGAGCCATGGTTTGCAACTTCACCCTTCATGTTGTTTATGGTTTTCAGCAGCTATACATATTACCAATATTAACATACCTTACCTACATTTAAATTACTTGTATTATTTATGTATTGCAAATTTAAATTAAAATTAATTATAACAGAAATTTATTTAAAAAAAAAAAAATTAACTGATAAATACTGAATATATGTACGTATACATAAATTTTTAATTTAATACAAATATACAAAATTGATAATGAAATGAAAATTACAAAAATTATTTTTACAAATTAAATTTTTTTTTCAAAAATTTTTTCATAGATTTTTAATTAATTTATTTTGGTATGTTATTTTATTTTTCAGGAATTTTATTTTTTCATACTACTGTATAATTTATTTTACAAAAAGAAATCAAAAAAATACAAAATGATTCCGACTGCAGTATCAAATTCAGCTAATAATCAAACATCATCATCAGCAATGATTGGTATTGCTTCATTAATTCTTGAAGGTCGTGCATTATCAGATGATAATTTCATAATTGATGATAATGATCTAGATGAAACAGAATGTAATGATATAGGTGAAAGGTATACAAATATAAATCAAATAACTGGATCAAAAAATTTGACAAATTTATCATCATTATCATCATCATCATCATCGACATCATCTTCGTCATCCTCATCATCTTTAATATGGTCAACAAATAATATCAATAATCCAATTATCAATAATTCATCGTCATCATTATCATCGGGTTATTATTCATCATCTTACAATAGAACAAGCAATACAGATAATAATACGGATGCGACATTACAACATTTTCAAAGAATACGACAAAAATTGGGGCAATTACGTCAATCATCACCAAGTACTAGCTGGGAATGTATACCACCTGAACAAGGAATATCGATTGGTTCAAGCCGTATTAGTAATACACAAAGTATAAGTGAAGGTGATATTGAAGATGATGATGGTGAATTAGATCCCTTCATACATCAAAGGAAAATAAAATCGAATTGTGGTCAAACTGGTGTTGCTAATGATGGTAATTTATTAAATACATTACAATCATTGGCATCAACATGCCTTAGACATTCAACACCACGATCATTTAGTAAAAATCGTGATTGGTTAGTATCGAGTTTAGTTTTTTCAACACCAATTAATAGCAATTGTAATAATAGTAGTAATAGCAGTAGCTGCAATCTAAATAACAGCAGTAGTTGCAGTAATAGTAATTCCAGTGGCCAACAGTCAATAATAAAAGCAGTGCAAAAATTGAATGGTAATAATCGTGAAGGTAAAATTTCATCTCCCAAACAGGGACCACACTGTGATCAGTTCCTCAAGAAAATGGGTTTACTAAAAAGTGAAATATCTGAAACTGAGGAACATATCTGTGATATGGCAAATTTAAATGAAATTGTAAGTATACATTTTTTTTTTTTTTTTTTTTAATAAACAAAACATGAAAATTTTATATTCAAAAAATGATTTTTTTTTTTTTTTTTACAGTGCTACCGTTGGCAAATTCACTGCCGTCAAATTGATGTGATCATGTCTAGATCAGATCCTATATGCATTGAAGTTTTTTTGGGGCCTGAAAATCATGAAATACTCCTTGAACAATGGATTATACAACAGATAGAAAGGTAAATTTAATATTTCTTTTTATCTAATAAAAAATAAAAAATAAATAAAAAAAAAATGTAAAATTCGTTTTTGAAAAAAAAACAAAGATTAAAATTAAATAGATATAAAAATAAATTTCTTCTAATACAAATAATTTTAAATATGTACATACTATATACTCGTATATAATTAATTTCTTTATCTAAAAAGGATTATATTGTATTTATTGTGAATGTGTTTATATGTGTGTCATAAGCCTATCCATAAAGTGATAAAAAAAAAAGGGAATATGTGCTGCGAATGTACATGAAAACTTAACCCCAATACGCACTCACTAATTAGGAATCTTAAAGGATACTCTAAAGAGAGTGAGTCTTATTACACACTACGATTTTCAATATAAACAAAAAAAAAAACGTACTTTTTAGAAAAGAAATTATATTTTAGTGTAGATGAAAGGCAAAATCATATTTTTTTTTTATATTTAAATTTAAATTTAAATGTTTGATAATTTAATAATATTTACAAAAAAAGAATTTAAAAATTTTAGAAAAAAGAAAACAACTGTTTGATTTAATTAAAATTAAATTTTTTTTTTTTTTTTTAGAAATTTTTAATTATTATTATTATTATAATAATTTCTAGTATTTCTAGGTCACCAACGCCAAATATGACATTACAGTCTTTATGCAATGCAATACGTAGTCAATTGTATTTTTCACAAATAACTGCATGGTCTGATTTAATAAGAAAATTAAAGCCATACGATCGTGAAATAATGAATAATGTACGCATAAAGACACCATGTAAATCGAATGGTATATTATTAAAGCCACGTTTAGATATATTTTATCGTATTAAAGCATACGATTCAACTGCCTGCTTCATTTCAAAGCCAAATGTTCATAATTTTCCAAATATAATTATATCAGATAATTGTACAATATCAGTTTGTTTAAAAAGTCTTCCACGTTTACAAGGTGGTATACCAAAAACTGATTATATATATACGCCACTTTGTACATCATCATCAACATCATCATGTTCATCAACAACAATAGTTGATAATAATGATACATCAGATTATCATCATTCCCAGCAACATAATAATTCTCATCATTTACATCAATTATCATCAAATTTGATTGCTGTACACCACAATACATCAGAAACAATTATGTTAGATGACCGATTAAATTTACCGTGCCAGGAGAAAGGGAAACATAAATGTGCATTCGATGAAGAAGATGGTAGTTCAGATACTGTAGCTGAAAGTGCCTGTTCTGAAGGTCTATCACATCGAGAGAAACAATTGATCAAATATAAAAAACGAATGATGAAACGTGATAAAAAGAATAAAAAATCAAATGAAATGAATTCAATATCAACAACAGTATGTTCATCACCAGCATCAACATTTTCACCATCGTTATTAGCATTATCATCATCATCATTATCATCATCATCATCATCATCTTCATCATCATCATCATCATCATCACCATCACCATCATCAATGTCGTCTGTAATTAAGCCAGATTGCTATAATCAACAAAGTGTGAAATTTGAAAAGAAACAATACGATAATGGTATTCAAGACAATCATCATGATCATCATATAAATTCTGAATTGCTAATAATGAACGGAAGCCAACAAAAATTAAATGAAATTCGTTCAATAAATTCTATCCGCCCACCGTTATATCAAGCTACATCGAGCGTTACCGAAGCGATACAAACGAACACAATTGAAATGATTTCAATTGGAACTCAAACATCATCTGATTATCAAATGTATCAACAACAACAACAACAAGAACAACAGCAACAACAACAATATCCTGTTTGTAAGAATTGTGGAAAAGATATGCAATATATATGCTGGAATTGTGAAGATCAAAAATTAGCAGCACATTCTTGCAGCGACAGTAATAATCTACAATCTAATGATGTACTACTACAAACACCAAAAAAAATAATTGGAAAGGGTGATTTATTACTACAAGCTATCCAACGTACTCCACAACGAAGTAAAAATCATGATTATCGAAATAATAATAATTCAGTAGATTTTCGAATTTCGACAACATCAAATTCAATTGATTGTCAATTATGTAAACGTCAAAAAATTCGACATAATTACAATGATCAACAGCAACAACAACAAAATGGTATCATTAATTACAATTCTAATAATAATAGTAATGAAAATTTAAGAACTATATCAAATGGACATATTCAAATAAATAAATGTTGTCAGAGATTATCTTTGTCAAATGAGAAATCACCCTCAAATAATAAAGGTGATAAATGTGATTGCATGCAACCGTTAACTGTATGCCTTGATGAAATAAGCAATAATGAAACTATTAATAATTCTATCACTGTCACATCATCTCCTACATTGTCGTCTAATAGTTATAAAGGTGATGTGTTGAAAAACGGTATGCAATCACCAGCATCAATAATTTCAACATTGCCAATATCAGTTACAAAATTATTTCACTGTGATGATATGACAGCTCAAATGAAAACACCAGAAATTCATCCAATTCCTAAAAATCAACTAAAACCTAGCCTTTTAGAGATAAACAATTATAATGCAACAACAGCAACAACAACAAAACCATCAAAATCTTTGCCAAAAGTCAATTTATCAAATATATTTTGTAGTCCATCATCACCGATACCAATCAATTCAATTGAATCATTCAGTTTTGGTGATGGTATTATATCCCCAGAAATTCCTGTACAAAAATCTAATTCGGCACCAACTTTACCAAATTCACCATCATTATCGCCACGATTTTTAAAACAAGCAGCAATTTATAAACGTAGATCTCGTCATTTATCAGATCGATCATCAGAGCGTTCATCATTCGGTTCTGATGAGCAATATTCTGATGAAGATTTGGATAGTGTTTATAGTCCAGCAACATCACCAATCAAAACTAAGGTATTTCTTCGATCAAGCACCTTCGGACGAAAGCCATTATTAGGCAGCCTAGAAGAATCTCTATTACAGAAACGTTTCATACCAAAAACACAAGTGGCTGGATTCAAAGTACTTTTAGGCGCTTCAGGTGGTTTCTGCCCAACACAACTAACTATTCCAGCGGCAACATATTGTTATGAATTTTCTGGACAAACTATAAGTACACCATATGTCGTAAGTAATTTTGTCGATTCCTTCTTTTTATTTCACAAAACAAAAAAACAAAAAAAAAATTATTTGAAAAAAAAAAAAATGTAATATGAAATTCTGGAAAATTTACTTAATGTCTGCCTTTTGTTTTTGTTTTTTTTTTTATTCATTTATTCGTAATAGTGTGAAATTCGTTTATCTAGAAAAGGTTATACTATACCCAGAGTTGGAACTTTACAAGCAACATTATTAAATCCATTAGGAACAGTAGTTCGTATGTTTGTGATACCTTATGATTTTCGTGATATGCCTCCAATGCATCAGACTTTTATTCGTCAAAGAATTTTAGCTGTTGATGACAATGATGGTGGTAAATCGACAACTACAACACCAATAGCTACTACAGCAACAACTGCAACGTTAGGAACAACAAAAACATCATCATTATTACATAATGAAACCTCATTAAATAGCAATAATAAAACAAATAATATGTTAGCTAGTGGTAGTCAATCAGAACTCAGAGAAATTTCATTTGGTGATCAAATGCGTTCATTGCGTTATTCAATTCATTTAAGGTGATTGAATTAATTAAGAAGTAAAATTATTAAAAAAAGCTAAAACTATAATTGTTCTCTTTTTCTTTCTTTTTTTTTTTTTGTTTTTCCTATTTTATCGAATTATAGATTTCAAACATCTAGATCTGGACGTTTAGCATTACATACTGATATTAGATTTTTAATATCACGACGTACTGATTGTGATACAGCAGCAGCACATGCTAAAGGTGCATTAGAATCACCAAATGAATTACGAACAATAACAATATCACCAAATAATCCAAAATATAGTGCCCGTCATGAAAGTCCAAATAAAATTTAGTAGTTACTAAATAGAATTAAGTCGCAATCACATAATTATTTATTTTATATTTATAATAATATTAAAATGCGATTTAATCAAATATTCAATAATTATTATTGATAATCGAAATTTTATTTAACATTTATACATATACAAATTATATGTAATGTATAAATAAAAAAATTTAAAAACAAAAAATTTAATTAGTGATCAACAAAAAAAAAAAAGAAAAGAAAAAACATAACATCAATAAAATTAATATTCTAAAAAATAAAAATTATAATAAGAAGAAAAATTAGAAAAAAAATAAAAACAAACAAATTTCTAAATTTTAAAATAAAAAAATCAAATAAAGTGAATATGAATAAATTTTGCAATTGTTGTCTATTTGACGCGATACCTAGCATATTATTATATCAAGCTTGAGTATCAAGTCAGTTAAACTGTAGTGCTTTTTTAAATTTACCCTATTTATATATATATATACATATTATTATTATTATTGTACAAACAATTAAATTGTATGATGTAGTTTATATCATTAAAATGTAATCTATTCTAATTGAAATTTAAAAAAAAAATTTAAAAAAAAATTTTAAAAATAAAAATTACTACAATTTAAATTTCAAGAGAATTCAAAATAAATTAGAAGAACATTCACATTAAACACCACTGACCACATTGAAAATAAAAATATACACATTCATATCACATACTACAACTGCTACTACACATATATATATATATACACACAGACAAATATTACATAGTAACAGTCATTAGATAATTAACACAAAAAGATAATAAATATTTAAAATTTTTAAAAATTCTATGTAAAAAAGAAAATTCAAAAAAAAAAAAATATATATATATATATAAAAAAAATATTTCATTTTTTGGTGAAATGTTAAATAAAATTATATTATTTAATAGTAAATGTAAAATAGAGAAAAAAACTAAATAAATAAACACAATTAAATTCAATGCATACAAATATATAGAAAATTATATAAAATCAACAAGTATGGATTAATTAACACATTAAAAAAAAAAACAAAACAAAAATATACAAATTACATTGAAACAAAAATATAAAATAAATAAAAAAATATATGTACATAAACTATATACAAATACACAAATAAAAAAAAATTAAAAAAAAAAACAACTATGATGCGCAATATTTTCCAATAAAATCTAATTAAATTAAAAAAAAAAAAAAACACATATTATAAATATTATAGGATTGATTCAAACTACTGTGAATAAATTCGTAAAAAGTGAACTTATTTGAAAAGAAAAAAAAAAAAAAAGAAAATTCTTTTTAACAATTCGACTTGTGACGAATAATTATAACATCAACTAATATAAGATTTAATTTGTTTAAAAAAAAAAAAAAAAAAAACAGAATCATTTACATAAAATGATAATAATAATCATAAGCAAAAAATTGACGAGAACAAAAATTATGTTGTATGGTCTATTAATTAATTTGTAATTTGTAAGAGAAAATTTTCAAAATCAATTTGTGATTTGTGTATATTGCTTCAAATAAATAAAAAAAAAAAAAAAAACAAAAAAATATTTTATATCTATATACTTAGAAAAAAAAAAAAAAAAACAAAATACAAAAAAAAAATGTAAAAAAACAAAAAAAAAATTGTGAAAAATTGCAAGATTTATATCGAAATTTAAAAGCAACATAAAAAATAAAATAGAATGTTTCTACTTTACCTTCTACCTTACAATTATTCTCATTGTATAATTAATACATACACAAGTTTTATTATGAAGGAAAATCTATGATGATAGCTTTATTTTTCTTCTCTCTCTCTCTCTCTCTCTCTTTCTGTGTGTTCGAATATAATATTATTTTATATTTTATTGTTAATAAAAGTAATTTCAAAAAAAAAAAAAAAAATCTTTTTAACAAAGCCATTAAAATATCGTAATTTAATTTTTATTTCATTTATTTTATTACCTTTGTAAAAATACATTTTATAAGTATATTTTAATTTTTTTAATTAATTTTTAATTGTTATCAAAATAAAGTGCAAAAAAATTTTACATATATATTTTTTTTCTATGTATTTTTTTTTTTTATTTTTTGTTTTTTTTCAATTTAAATAGAAGAGAGAGATATTCTATTGTTTATAATTTTAAGATTAAATAACGAAATAATAAAAACAAAAAAAAAGAAAAGTTAAACGAAAGAGAATATCAAAAAATTTATTAATTACATAAAAACACATAGAGAATAAATAACAACAAAAACAACAGCAACAAAAACAAAAAAAAAAAAAAAAAAAAAAAAACAAATATGTATATAACCATTAAAACATACATACATAGAAACAATAATTTTATAACTGCTTACTTATAATAATATTAATAATATTTTTTTTTTTTTGTTTTTATTTTAATTTGTATGTTAATGGCGCTCGTATCAATATGTGATTGTTTCTTGTGTTTTGTTTTTATATATGTATATATGCATACATACATACACATATGTACATGCATACAATATTATATTTATATATTGCATAGAAATCCTAGAAGTGTATGAAAAATTTTAAGTAATAATTTTTTTATCAATTCATAAATACAATGAATAAAAATAATAAGAATAATAATAATAATAATATTTAGTAGATATATAAAACGAAAATTTAATTAATTAAATAATAAAAATTAAAACAACAATAATTTGATTTTTTCTAAAATGATAAAATTCATAATGTTATAATTCATATTATAAAACTCCAATCTAATTAAAATTTATTCCCATTTCATTCTAAAAATATTTTTACATTTATGAAATTTTTCAAACCAAACATTATATGTATGGTATAGTTCTTAAAATTAATTATATAAAAAATTTAAAAAAAAAAACAAAAAAAAAAAAAAACGTTTATAGATTTCTGCTATAATTATTGTATATTGGATATTGAAATTTTTCTTGTTTCTCGTTTTTTCTTGTTGTGATTTTTTTTAAAAAAAAATGTAATTTAGTAATTAAAAATACACGATTTATAAACGATTTAACGACAATGCGATAAATAATAATATAATTTCTTAGATTCGTTGCTTTTTTTAAAAAAAAAAAAAAAGAAAATGAAAAATTTAAATAAAAAAAATAATTCAAATTTGAAACTAGAAAGAAAGTAAGATCAAACACCAGCTTTTTTTTATTGTTGTGTCTAAATTTCTAGTTTTTCTGTTTTTTTTTTTTTTTTTTTTTTTTTTGATGAGTGATTGATGAGAAGCATTTCTGTGATACGATATGAGCGCTTAAAGTGATGTTTTAAAAAATTTCAAAAAAAAACAAAAAAAACAAAAAACAAATTTATATTAATTATATGTAAATGTATGAAATAAAACAACAACAATAACAAAAAATAAAATTATATTCTTGATTTTGATTATTTACCATTATTCAAATAAAAATAAGAAGAAAAATAAAAACACAAAAATTAAAACTGCATAGTAATTCAAATATTACAAAAGAAAATCAAAAAAAAAAAAAAAATATTTAAATGAAATGAAACATAAATATTTGAATAAATAATATCAAATACAAAAAAAAAACAAAAACAAAAAAAAATTATTGTCATTACATTTTAATTTATTTGTGTGCCTATTTTGTTGCCTTTCAATTTTATTAATTTTATTTTTCTTTTTAAATTGTTTTTTTTTGGTAATTTTCCTGGAAAATAACTACAAAAAAAAAAAAAAACAAATTGTACTGGTTTTTCTTTAAAATTGTCAAATTACAATCAAAATGAAAACAAGAAAAACAAAATTAAAAATAAAACGATGTTTTTGTTGTTCTTTTAATAAACATTAAGTTGTGCATACGTATATGTAAATGTTTAATTTTAAATAAAAATTAAAAAAAAAATTTTTTTTTTTTTTGTTTGTTTTTCAAATTTAATGAATTTTTATCATTTTTTAAAATTAAAAACGAAATAAAAACAAAAACAAAAACCAATAAATATACAACACATACATATGTTATTTATACGTATACAATGAGTAATATGTCACAGATGATAAATTAGGTGTAGAATATGTAAAGACCTTGTTTTATTCTTTTTCTTTCTTAAGATTAAAAAAAAAAAATATATATATATTATTATATTTACTAGAAACAAAATATTGTAAGTGTATTGTGATCTAAAAACTAAAAAACAAAAATATATATATTTAAATTAAGTGAAAAATCTATATAAAATTTTATTATTGTCTTCTTTTTTTTTTTCTTTTAAATTTATTTAAAAAAAAAAAAAAAAAAATATTGTAAATTTTGAATACAAAAATAAGAAGAAAATAGAGAGTTAGTTTGAAATTAAATTCACTATTATCAAAAATTAGTATTTTAAATGTAGTAGAGAGTGTAAACAAATTGATACAATCATATTTTTTCATCATTATACCAAAAACAAAAAAAAAAACAAAAAAAAACCATTTAAATTTCAAAAACAAAAATGTTAACACAGTTTTTTATCCTGATTTATTTATTTATTTATATTTTTTACGACAAAGGGTGATTACACTTCAAGCACATTGCTAACGATATTTTTATTTTTTATAAAAATAGAAAAAAATTGTACACCCTCTTTTTTTTTTTCAAAATAAAATTGCAATTAATAAAATTTTCTTTTGATAAAAATAATTTTTCCTTATTTAATATATTTTTTTTTTTAATTTGAATAAAAGTAATTACTTTTAAAAACAAAACGAAAAATCCATTAAAAATATTCATGTGTTGTTTAATTATTTCATTATATCAACAAAAAAACAAAAAAAAATATTACACAGGAGTAGAAAAATATTTCAAAATTTATTTTTCCAAAAACCCAAGAAAAAAAAAAAAAAACAAAAATTTAGAAAATAAAATTTTTACATTCAATATATTTAAACTCTAGAAAATTTTAATTTAGAACGTGTTTTTAAATATACAATAATAATAATTGTATGTAATTCTTATAGTTGTGACTAATACATTTTGCTAATATTACTATGTATCTTTAAATACATAATGAAAAAAAAAAAAAAATAATAAAAAAATGTTTTCTTGTATTCAGTAGTGGTGTTTTAAAACAATCAAATAAAAATTACAGAAAAAATAATTGTAGAATTTCCTCTTAGTTGAAAAGAAAATTAAAAATGATAATAATAATAATTATTTAATTATTTAATTTCATTGTTATAAAATGTGAAATAGGAGTATTCCTTTAATTTTGTTATCCTTTTGTTTTAATTAAAATGAAATTTTTTTTTTTTTAAATTGAAAACATTTCCATTAAAAAATTAACACTTTAACAGATAGACAGAGAAGTCACACACATTTACGTGATTTTGCTAAGCCAACAGAGCCACTTGTTGGCATTTATTTTGTGAATGCAATTCAAAAAAAAAAAAAATGTTTGTGTAAAATTTATCATCAAATGTTAAAAATAACAAAATCAAAAGAAAATTTAAATAGTTAAAAAAAAAAAAACAATCAAAAAATAAAACTTATTTCTAAAAAGTAAATTGAATAAAATTTTGAAACAACAAAAAAAGTAAATCCTAAAAAAACAAAAAAAAAATGATTTTATGAAAATAAGCAAAGGAAAATATTTGTGTAATAACCAACACCTTTATTATATTGTATCTCTACATGTAGTAGATATTTAAAAGATTTACGAGAGAAAAACAAAAAAAAAAACAAAGCGACTATTCTAATTAAAAAATTTTAATAAAATTTATGTTCTTGTCTTTATAAAATTCAAAAATAAATATTTTTAAGAATTTAATAAATTTATTGATTTTTTTTTTTTTTTAATTATAGAAAAAAAAAATTTAAAAAAAATAAAATAATTGAAATTTTACTGCACTTTTTAGTAATATATTACATTATTTTGTACAAATTTAAAAAAGCCTTTGTATATATTATATTTAAAAAAAAAAAAAATATATATATATATAAATCAAATATCATGTCTAAATTGGAAGCAATATTTTATATAAATAAATTTTTTTTTATATATGATTAATTATCAATTTGCTAAGTAATTTCATTTAATCAAATGCAATTATCAAATATATTTGTAATAAAAATATGTAAATGAGAGCAAAATTAGCAGTAAGAAAACCAAAAGAAAAAAAAAAAAAAAAACATCAATAAGTAAAATAAAGAAAAAAAAAAAAACAATTACTGAAAATTCTAAAACATTGCTTAACATATTAAATCAATGAAATTACAAATTGATATAAACTTTAATTTAAAAAAAAAAAAAAAACAAAAAAAAACGAACCAATAAACAATTTGCAAATAAAATTCGACATAATACCAATTATTTATAAGAAAATAATAATAATATGTAGAAAATACAAGAAAATCAAATAAGTATTCAATGCAATATGATATTATATGTACTTCCATTCGTAAATGAAAACAAAAAAAAATTAAAAAAAAAAACATAAAACTTTTTAAAATCAAAATTAAATATTGCAATAATTTAATTACAAAAAAAAAAAAAAAAAAAAAAAATTATTACAATTTTTTTGTCACTGTTTTTAGTTTGCTGGTTTTTTTTTTTTTTAATATGTACAAAATAAAATTCAAAAATAAAGACCGTTTATTTTGAAAGCAGTGTAAGTCAATTTTCTTTTTTTTTTCAAAAAAGTTGATATATCGCATAATTTACTTATAATTTAGCGTTCCTTTAAATATCTCAAAAAAAAAAAAAAAATTGCACTTACACCACTTTCAAAATAAACGATTCACATATACATATATCAATGAAAATATAATGATAGAATAAATTAAACATTTTGTAATAATTTTTGCCCATACATAAAAAACAAAAAACAAAAAACAAAACAAAACAAAAAAAAAATGATATTAATAAAGTGCCTAATGCAAGGCAAATAACAAATAAAAAAAAATATTTTAAAAAATCTTAAATTCAAAAAAAATATTTTAATTCGTTTACAAAATGAATAACAAGCAAATAAATAATTTTCATGTTTTTATTTTTAATTTTTAAAATAATTTTATTTTAACTAATTAAATAGGTAATATAGTAAAATACACACGATTTAATTAATCCATAAGTGTTTTTACATATTAATTTTTGTTTGTTTACAATATTATAATTTTTTTTTGTTTTTTTTTTTTCGTTTTTTTAAATACAATTAAATATATTTTTATTATCTACATTATTAATTATTAATATTAATTTTTAAGTATATTGTGACCATAAAAAAAAATATAGAGATAAATAAAATAAAATTATGTTTTAAATAAAATTTTGTTTCTTTTTTCTTATGTTTTTGTTTTTATTTTTCATTTTTATTTTGTAATAATTTTATTTTCATTTTTATTTTATATTTTTTTAGTTTTGGGTTTTATATTTATTTATGCATATCTTTGTTAGTTATTTAATTTTGATTTCCTTTTATTTTTTTATGTATACCAAAAAAAAAAAAAAAAAAAAAAAATTTATTTGTAAGGACATTAAAGGATGGATATGATAAAATCCTTTATAGTGGTGATACAACAGAAATTTTGGTTACTGTAAATATATTTTTATGATATGTTCTTATATACAGTGATTTTTAATGTACATATTTCATTGTCATTTTGATCCTTTCAATGGCATATATCAATTATTACATATTTTTGAATAATAAAAATTAAATCATAATATACAAAAAAAAAAAAAAAAAATTTTTTTTTTAATTAAATTTTATTCACATTTGAAAATCTTCATATACATACAGTACAAAATATGTATGTACATGTACATATTTTGAAACTAGAAATGAAAACAAAAAATACATATATATGGTCATTAAAACTATTTTTCCTTGTTTCTATAAAGTAATGAAGAAAATAGAAAAAGGATTTTTTTTTTCTCTCTTTATTTTTTTTTTATTTTTGTCCATATATTGATAATTTTTCAAGGCAAAAAATTAAAAAAAAAAAAAGGAAATTTTTACCGTTTTATTAATTTATAAAAAATATTTTTAAGTGATAAAATATTGAAAGGTTTCAATATTATAAATAATACATTTAACTTACAGTACTTTTTTTGCCTATATAATATCTAAATATTTAAAAAAAAAAAAAAAAAAAAAAAAAAAAAAAAAAAAAAAAAAAAACATTAAAAACAATCTTTAAATAAAATTCTAAAAAACAAATTGAAAAAAAAATGAAATTAATATTATTGAAAAATTTCATTGAAAAAAACAAAAACAAATGATTATTAGGCCCAGGCTTACGTCGAGTTATTGTGCCATTGATCATGATGATGATGATGATGATGATGTATATTCAAAGAATTAAAATCAACCTTATACATATAAAAATAATATTATTAATTATTTAAAATAAATTTGTTGATTCAAATTTAGAATTTTTTTCAAATAATTTTGGTTGTTTTTTTTTTTTGTTGTCTTTTGTCGTTCTGTGTTTTAAATAATAAAACAAATTTAATACATACTATATGTATGCATACAAAAATAATTTTAAATATTCACAATCAAATATATTTCTTTGTTTTTCATGTACTGTGTGTAGCAATATTCATTTCTTATTGCAACATACTGTAATTCATATTGTAATTTTTAATTTAATTAAAATGCAAAAAATGTGAATTATAACTACCATTTCAATTTTGAAATTTTCAAAGATAATATCCTTCTTTTCAGAACGACACAATAAATTTCAATTGTAAAATAAATTAATTTTATTTTTTTACTGTATTGTAAAAATGTTTTTATGTATTTTTTATTAGTATTTGTTTAAAAAACAAAAAATAATGAAAAATTCCTACATATTTTTTTGCTGTTTTTTTTTTTACATTTTTTTTTTAAATTTTTTAAATTTTTAAATTTTTTAAATTTTTTAATTTTTTTTTTTAATTTAAAAACTATATATTATAGTAGAAATCAGTGTTACATGATTGAATAAATATTTACTCTTAATTGTACATATTTTAAAAAAAAAAAAAATTGTATCCATATATAATATTTTTATTTTTTCGTTTTTCGTTTTTTTTTTTGTAACGTATTTAAAATTTGAAAAATTATTGTGAAGATAAAAAAAAAACAGAACAGAATATTTTTCAAAAAACAAAAAAATAGATATAATATATATAGTTATAAAAATATTTAAAAATCTGAAAATAGTTAATTAAAAAAAAAAAAAAAAAACAATAAAACAGAAAACACAAAATTAAATTAAGAAAAGAAAAAAAAAACAGTACTAGGCTGTGTGCAATATATATATTCATAAATACATTTATATGTAAATACTGTTTATATATTTAATAAATAAATAAAAAAAAATAAATAAATAAAAATTGTAAAATAAAATGTAACAAATAAATAACAAGCAAAAATACATAATAATAGTAATAAAAATTAAATTGAAATAGAGTAGAGAAATTACAATAAAAACTTTATATATAGACATATATAGGTACATAGAACAAGAAATACATATAACAATAATGATACTTATTACATATATTCTAACAGAATTTTTTAAACAAAATACAATACATATAGAAAAATGACAAAAACAAAAAAATATATATATATATAAACTATATTAAAACAGAGTTAAAATAAAATATAACAAAAAAGCTAAAAACCAAAAAAACTGGAAAATATATATTATATATGTATGTATATGAATATATAAAAAAAAATAGTAAAAAAAAAAAAATATATAAATAATTTACAAAAAACAAAAAAAAACATTTTGAGAAAATAATAAAAAAAATAAAAAATAAAACATTTTTAACATAAAACAAAAATTAACAACAGAAAAAATAATTAAAAAAAAATTTGTTCAAGATGATTAATATTATTATTATTATTATTACTACTACTCCTATTATTATTATTATTATGTATTATTATTATTACTATTACTATTATTATTGTCGTAATGTACTAAAGAATATTTTTTGAGATGATATAAAATTACATAAAAATATACAAAATAAAAATATTTAAAAAAAAAAAAATTAAAAAAATTAAAAAAAAATTTGATTTGGTTTTAATGAAAAAAAAATTTAAAAAAAAAATCGTTACTTTTGGTGTATTTCATTTCTTTTGTTTTTTTTTTTTTTTTAATAGAAGAAAAATTCAAATTCAAAATTAATAACTGATTATAACTTATTAAACAATACAACTACGCCATCTAGTAACATTCATTAAATAAATTATTGCAAACAATTATAGAATATGACAACTAATGTATTTGTTTGTACATGTTGTTCTCATGATATTTTGATAAATTATTTGATCTAAAAACAGTGCTATCGTTTTGTAAAATTTTTAAGCAATTCAAAAATTACGATAATATTTTATACGAAATTATATTATATAAAATTAATATAACAGAAATTAGAAATATTCAAAATAATATTTTTTAATGTAAATTGTAAAACGATAGTCCTGTTCTGTACACTATACTTATCTTTATTCTAATTTCTCGACCTATTTGCTTTCGCATTTTTCATGTTTCATGTATACTGGACAATGGTCTGGTCTGATATGCATAGCAATAAAACGCTGTATGGCATGACAGTCTTAGTCAAGTTGTCTAGTCAGTACTCAAGGTCAACCAGTACTCAAAGTCAGCCAGTACTCAATAGCATAAATGAGGTTGAAAATCAGTATTAATTTAGTTGCTTATTGAACGTGAGAGAAGATGGTTGGTTTTTTATACTAGCTCTTCAATTTTTTTTTATATTTTCATTTATACTGGTCTGGTCTGGTCTGGTATGGTATGGTATGGTATGGTATGGTCTGATTTGGTTTGGTATGGTCTGGTTTGGTTATTGGTTTGGTATAGTCTGGTTTGGTTTGGTATGGTCTGGTTTGGTTTGGTATGGTCTGGTTTGGTTTGGTATGGTCTGGTTTGGTTATTGGTTTGGTATAGTCTGGTTTGGTTTGGTATGGTCTGGTTTGGTTTGGTTTGGTATACGTATATCTAGCAATAGCAAACAGCTTACAGTATCAGTCTATCAGACATCAAAATACAGTAAATATACTGCAATTATAGCAAAACGATAGCACTGTTTAAAAAGACCACACAAAAAAAATTGATTTTGACTTTGACAGTATACAACGTGCAACTGTACAACAAAACATATTCATATTTAACATTATTATTAAACAAATAAAATTTAAATAAATATTTTTATGAATTTATAAATTTTTGTAATAAAGGTGAATTTATTATTAATTGTTGTTTAATTTTTTTTTTGTTTAGTATTATTTATTTATTTTTTTTTTTTTTCAGATGCGTGATAATTCAGATGCAGATGATAGCGATTCAGATTATGTAGTTGAACATTATGTACATGCTGATAAAATATCTAGATTACCAAATAATAGTGCTGATGCAGATATATTGGGAAATTTTGATAATTCAAAAAGAAATGAAAAAGGTGAATTAATTCTTAAAATTGATTGTGATTATCTTGAAGAAAATGTGCAACAACATGAAAATGATAATTCATTAAATTTCGAAGAGGATTATATAATAAATTCATCAAATAATGAACAATCAGATAATGATGAAAAAAAATTTATTCATAGAAATTCATATAAAAATGATGATGTAGGTAAATTAACTGATGAACAAATAATAAATTTATTACGTGGTACATGTAAAAAAAATCGTTATGTATTATATGTAACAAATTTAAATATATTAACAACAAAAAATGATTTAGAAAATTATTTTAGTAATGCTGGACAAATAAAAGGTATACGAATACCAAAAAAATATAAACGTAAAAATGCATTTGCATTTATTGAAATGTGTACATTAGATGGTTTTAAAAATGCATTACAATTGCATAATACTATATTAAATGATAATTATATTAAAATTCAAATATCTGAGGGTGGTAAAAAGAAATCAGCTAATAAAAAAAATATTTTAAAACAAAAAAATCGTAAATTATCTAAAATGCGTATGGAAAATAAATGTTTTACAAAAAGTGGTAAAAATTATGATAAAAATATAAAAAAGGAATTAGCTAAAGAATATGAACGAAATCGAAAAAAATGGAGAAAAACCTCTATTAAGAAAACATCATAAATGAATTTATTATTGTAATAAAAAAAAAAAAACAAAAAAAAAAAAAATGTTATTGAATAAAAACATTAATGTACACATGCATGTTGTGATGATTAAATTTTTTTTATATTTAAGGTAAATTTTAAAAAGGCAAAAAAAAAAAAAAAAAAAAAAACAAATAATAAAGAAATTAAATAATTAACTGAAGAAATTGAGTTCATTGTAACGTTCATTGGGACTGGTTTTATTTTAAAAGTGGCGTAAGTTTAATTTTTTCTCTTTTAAAGATATTTAAAAATATTATTTTTTGCCATCTTACATAAAATGTCTGTTATATATGAATAAATTTTAAATTGATTAAAATAAATGAATAATTTAAAAATTTAACACATAAATTCATTTAAATAAAAAATTTACTGTACAAATGAATATGAATACCTTAAATTGTACTATATATAAATTTACATCATTTTCAAAATAAACGATCCCATGTATTAATTTTAAAAGCAATTAAATTAATTTTGATATTTATATTGAATAAAATGGTGTGTTAATTTGTATTTTATGAGACATTCTCTTATTAGATATTTTTTTCTATAATAAAATGTTAATTTTTTCATTTAAAATTTTTATATTTATATTTAAAAAAATTTTTTTAACACAATTAGAGCTTTATCAGAAAAGTCTAAAAAAAATTGATCATTAATTCAAAATAAAAATCTTATGTACTTGAATATTTTTAAATTTAGTTAAAATTCTGAATTATAAATGCTTAACATTTTTGATTAAAATTCATGTATTTCCTTTAATTAACAAAAATAAATAAACTGATCTAATTTGTACAGACAAAAATGCATTCGTATCAATTTCGTAGTATAATTTTGTATATTAAATTTTAAAAATTTAAAAAAAAAAAACAATCATTAAATGCTATCACCCTTAAGCCATAACAAAACTATTGAATTTATTAAAATCTGTAAAATCTTGTAAGTTTTGTTAAAATTGAAGTATGTACGTAATAAAATAAACAATCACGTTATTTCTTATAAATTAAAAAAATTTATTTATTTTTTTTTTTATTTTTTTTTTTAATTCAGATACCTTTCATAAGAGATGTAATTAATTTTATTTGTTGAAGAAATTATTTTAATTGAAAGAATTTTTATTTTTATTTTAAATTTAAATGATAAAATAAAAAAAAAATATTTTCTAAGTATTTAGAAACATAATGGTAAAATGTTTAAATAAAATATCGTCTTTATTGTATGTATAATGTGAATTTTTCAAAATAAATTCTTGTATTATATTTGATTCATTATATAGGTATTTGAACAAAAAGTATAATTATACATAATGATAAATGTTTCATTATATAACTAATTTTTTTTTTTTTTTTTTTTTTTTTTTTTTTTTTTTTTTGTGTATTGCGCATCCAATGTAATAAATGTACATAATATGAATATAGAAGGAAAAAACAATTCATACATCGTTTTTTTTATTATTATCATTTTTTATTTTTTTTTTAACTAATGAAAGTGTTTATTAAATACAAATGAAAATTACAATTGAAGAAACAAAAATGTAATCGAAATAACAAACAAAAAAAAAGAAAAAAGAAAATCCTTTTTAATTTCAATGTATTTTAACATAAATATATACGTCGTCCACCTTTGATTTATACACAGTCAAACATATTTTTTTTTTTTTTTTATTTTGTACAGTAAAAACTTTGTTAATTATTATAAAACAAAAAAAAATAAAGTTAAAAAGTAAATTTTAAATGAGTAGATAAAAAATTGTTTAAGTAAAATTGTACTTGCATTGGTAAATAGATTTTTATTATTATTATTATTTTTTTTTTCCTTTTGATGAATATTGAGTGTAGTTGTACATGTATAAAATAAACTAAATAAAAAATAAAAAGAGATGCTTTTTTTTTTTTTTAACGTATGTATTTATAAACGCGTTATATATACATCATCATCATCAAGAAAAATAGCAATATTTCGAAAGGGAAAAAACAAACAAACAACAACATAAAAACAGAAACATAAAAATAACGAAACAAGACAATATAAATAGAGGTGGTACCAATGTAATTTCAAATGCTCTTCTTATTTTTCTCTATATATAATATAACTATGTAATATAATGTATATTTATTTTGTATATTCTAGAGTATATAGGTATTATATGTTTTTTTTTTTTTTTTTGTTATCACATATATTCATGTATTCATGTAATGTTATATTTGAATGTCGGTGTATAATATAATGATGAGCGAATTGTAGATGGATGAAAATCATGATGACGATGATGATTATATATGATATACATACATATGTATATGAAAAAGTAGAAATGTTTAAATTGGTGGTTGGACATATTTATATACATATATTATGAAAGTTAATATTTTACAATAACATAAAAGCACATATGTACGTATTTAAATACATTACATTTTTCTGTGTATGTCATCATAGAGAAAATAGACATTTTTTCTTGTTTTTTAATATCTTTGTTTGTTGTTTTGAATTTTGTTTTTTTGTTTTTTGTTTTTTTTTTTTAATTTATTATTTTAGAGAACTTGAAAAAAATATATATTACAATAATGATTTGAAGCAAGTACAGGCGCTTTGTAAATTTATGATTTTCAATGTTTCTACTTATATATAGGTATACTATATATACATTATATCTACATAATATGTATATATATATTTTCGTAATATATTTCGTTTGTTCTGTTATTTTTATTTATTATTTTTTTTTTTCATTTTTTTTGTATTTTCTTCATTTTCATATGCATACGTGTATATACAATATTATTTTCATTATTTAGATTTTCTTTTAATCTCTTTGAACTGCATTATTTATGTATATATCCATACATACATTTTGTATGTACGCGAATACAATAACATCATGCATGTTAATTTTTTAATATATGTACACATAAGATACATAAAATATGTGTGTACAATATTTACTTACTGATGTTTCAGTTATAACTCCCAAAAAGAGAGATATGTAAGTTAAAAATTTTCTAGTTAAAATAGCATCATAACAATGTTTAAAAATTAATTATTTTATTTTTCAAAAAAAAAAAAATTTTTTTTTTTTTTTTCAAATTATGTGCATGATTTTTTTATTTTTTTTTTTTTTTTTTTTTTTGTATTATTCAAATACAACATAAATATTTAATTCAACATTTTATATTTTATTATGCTATCAAATTAAATAAAATTAATTTGCATATAAAAAAAAAAAAAAAAATTTTTTTCATATTTTTCGTTATTATTTTTCTTATATTGGAATTGAATTGTCTTTTGGAACAATTTGATAGTACTATGTAACAAATACATAGAATATTTTTGTAAATTATGAATAAGCCAAAAAAAAAAAACAAAAAATGATAAGAAAATGATCTTAATAAAAATTTCAGAAACAGCAACACACATCCTGAAGGAATGTGTGGCACTAAAAAGATGGAAGATGGAAGACCACTGAGGGCAGAAATCTCGAAGATCTTTCAAATCTAGACTACATAAAGTACATTATTCTCCTTGCTAAAAGGATAAATGCCTTTATGTAGACAAACAAAGGGTGAGGGATACAATAAGCTTTCTTAAGCTGCAGTGTCGGGGCAACCCAACCTCATCTCACCCTTGTGAATTAAACTTAAACTTAAACTTAAATAAAAATTTCAATAATGACTACAAATATTACAAAATATTTTGTAAATGTTAAATACGTATATACATACATATGTATGTCTCACATATAAAAAAAATAATTATAAAAATTAATAATAAAATAAAATAAATAATTTTTTAATTGAACAGCAATTCATTATTGAAACTACAAGCGAAAAAAAACAAAAAATAAATAAAAATCAATTTTTTTTTTTTTTTTTATAAACGATGACCATAATTGGTCTGTGATGAACTACTAATTAAAAGGCTTGTGTTTTTTTTTTTTGTTTTTTTTTTTTGTATCAATCTATAACATACTACATTACAATAATATTATATTAACGAATTATGTAGTTACAATTACATGATGAGAATTTAAACAGTAAATGGACATAGTTATGTAGGTGTAATATATATATATATATATATGTATGTATGTACATGTAATGTACACGTTATAACAAATATTTTGTAACAGCTACATACATATGTACACACATTACATTTTTTTTTTGTATTTTTTTTTTTTTTTGGTATGTATACGTACTTATAACACACAGTGCAAGTATATATATATACACATTCGAAATGCATTTTATTGGTTTATCTTTTAATTTTTCGTTTTTATTTTATATTTATAAATAATTGAATTTAATTGTATGTATTTAAATGTATTGAAAAAAATAAAAAAAAATAAAAATAAAAACGTTTGTATATTTTAATTGAAAAATAAAAAAAAAAATAAAAAAAAAGACAAATACGAGAAAAATATATAAGAAAAAGAAAAGATACAAAAAAAAAAGTAAACATAAAGAAAAAATAAATAAATAAAAGAAAATGAATCAAAAAAAAAAAAATAAATAAATAAATAAAAATAAAAGAAATTAAATAATGAAATGAGAAAATTTTGATTATGATTAAGAGAATATTTACATAAACAATGCGTACACACAGGGGGTAGATTTATACATGTATATACATATATTTAATAGATGATTTTATTATATAAATGGGCATTATACATATTTAAATGTAGATGAGAATATATAAATTATATGTTGAGATATATTGTATGCATAAATATCTTATTTGTAACACACATTTTATATATCATTTATGTAGTACATATGTACTGTATATATATACATAAAAAAAAAAAAAAGTAATAAACAGAAAGAGAAATATACTCCTGATCTGATACTGCTCAGTGTGTATTAAAAATTTAATTTATAAATAAGAAAAATGAAAACAATGAAAATATATAAAAGAAAACAACGAAATACATTGAAAGAAAAAAAAAAAAAACAAAAAAATGTATGTATAATAAATATAGTTATGTTTTAGGATAAATGGACGTACATATAATATTTAAGTGTTTTTAATGCAAAAAAAAAATAAAAAAAATTAAAAAAATCCTGGAGTATACGTATACGCGATATTTAAATGCATAACGTACATTTGATGTCATATATTATATACCATACAGAACTTAAGAAGAGAGTAACTTATTGGTATGTATGTTTCGTGAATAAAAAAATCAATATACAGTATGTACCTATTTTTCTTCTATTTTTTTTTTTTTTTGTTTTTTTTGTTTTTTTTTTAAATTATTTTTCCTTTTAACATCCCTAGTAACCAAGCTGTCCAACATAGGACAGTTTCCAGCTTACGTCTGACTTAAATATCGGACTTTGTCTTATTTTCTTCCAATATAGAGTTCATTTTATCTTTTTTTTTTTGACAACGTTACACTCTCCATAGGAAAATCCAACAAAATTCTGTGGAAATTCAAGACAAAATTCCTTGGACGCATGGACTAGGACACGATAAAGTCCCAGGATATTCTTAATAAATCTCACGGATTTGGTTACTAGGGATAGTACATATTCATATTCATATGTACGTGTAATGTATGTTTATCATAAAAATATAAAGAAATAAAAATTATAGCATTTTTGTATAATTTCATTTAATTTTTAAATACAACATACGTATGTACCTAATATACAACAAAATGCATTTATATATTTTAAAATTATTGTTTACGTACATACATACATACATATTATGTATATTTCGTTTATAAATTCTTCATACAATCTTATACATAATATTTTTTTTTTTTTTTAAAGCATTTATTATCTAAATTTTTAAAGTGCTCTATTAAGCTTTTATTTTATTTTATATATTTGCATACTCACGTATACTTATATTATTGTGCATACCCATATACATATATATACACATTTAAAATTTAATGAAAAAAAAAAAAAATCATTTTTCTAACAAATTTTTTAAATGATCAAAATAAATCAATTTCACTTTTTATTACACATCTCTTGAAATAATCAAAAAAAAAAAAAAAAAAAAAATTTATTTATTTATTTTTTTTTTTTTTAATTTTAGAATTTAATTTATAACAATAATATGAATATTCTTCAATTAAAAAAATATAAATTCAATTCAATTTAAAGAGACATATATCAGCTGTATTATTCATTTGATTTTTAAATTTAAACTTTAGTTATAAAGGTAACGAATTAAAAAAAAAAAAAAAAAAAAAAAAAATTAAAGGTAATTAATTAAAAGAAAAGTTAAAATTAAAATAAAAGTTAGAATTTAACACGCATTTGATAACATTAAAGTATTTTTTTTTTTTTGAATTTATAGCAAGTACTTATAATTATGGCAAGTAGCAAGTACTTATAATACATATGTACACATTTATTGAATAATTTTTAATAAAATAAAAATAAAAATAAAAATAAAAAAAAATTGTTATAAACAGTGAAGATAACATACCAACCAACATATTCTATTTTGAATGACTAGATTATGGCTATATAAAATAATGGCTTTTATTTTTGTATACAGATGAGCATAAATATGAAATTGCATTTTATGAATTTGCACTTGCATGAATGCGTTAATGTAAAGAAAAAAAAATATATGATTTTCGTTTATTTTATTTTTTTTTTTCACTTTATAATTTTTTTTTAAAAAAACCAAAAAAAAAAAAAAAATTGTGTTAATATTTAGATTATTTCAAATAAAAAAAATATTATTATTTTATCATTATGAAATGGAATAGATAACGTATTGCATATTATATATTACAGATAATAAGTGAATATATTCATTTCATGCATTTTACATACACATGTGTACATACATAAATATGTTATGTATGAATATTAAATTCATAAAAAGGGTACACCTTACAGTACATACATATGTACATATGTAATATCATGTATGTATATTATATGTTATTATATAGCAAAAAGATTATGATCATATAGATGCATACATACATATATACATATTTTATAATATTTTGTTTTGCTATTACTGGTTGCTTCGTTGTTTTCCAGTGTTGTGGATGGGTATATATAGCTGACGATGAAGGTCTATCTTTGATAATATTGCATGTCCATCGTCGTCTTGTCCATTCGCATAAAATATACTTTTTTTTTTGTTTTTTTTTTTTTTCTTTTTACACATGATGGTATTAAATATAAAATATCTTGTATGTACACATGTACATATGTATAGCATATACATATATCACTGTCATTTATAATAATATTTGTATATGCGCTCTATATAAATTGTACATATATGCTACAAAATATACAGTACATATGGATGTACATATGGATGTATATGGATGTATGTAACTCAACAAAAATAGCAAGTTACACAAATGTAAGCACAACCAAGAAAGCAAGCAGCCAAATGAGAACCAGTTCTGTTAAATTTTTATCAGAAAAGATAAATGGTCTTAAAGAATTGCTTTTTTCCTCTTTTCATTTGTTTTTTTTTTTTTTGTTTTTTCTGGTTAAGATATTTTTTTCCTTATGTTTTACTTTATTTTATTATTTTCATTTTTGACTTTTTTTTGTTTTTTTTTTGTTTTATATTCATTTAGTCGATCTTTTTAACAAAACAAAATAAAAAAATTATAATGTACCTTATGCATATATATACTTTTTTACTTATATATTTAGTTGCAATTGATGTTCAAACTGTTTTTGTTTTTTTTTTTTTTTATTATTCATCATTTTTGCATGTTGTATGCATATATATATAGTATGTACATATGTATTCAATATATGATAACAATTTTTATCAGATAAATCAAAAATTTATATGTATGTATCTGCATATATGATAGTTTAATACATTGTTGTTTATATTTATTTAAAACTTAAATTAATAATTTAAAACAAATCCATATGTATGTATACATATGAATAAAATTTCCTATTACCAATAAATATATTCGGTAAGTATAATTTTAATGAAAAAAAAAAAAAAAAACAATTTAAATTTAAATTAAAATAAAATTAAAAATTAAAAACTGTTTTATCATTACTATTATTTTATATTGGAAATATTTAAAAATTCATCTAGAAAATTATAACATTGAAAAATAAATAGAGATTGAAATAATTTAAGAAAAAAAAAAAAAATAAATAAAAAAAATATTAATGATAAATCTTTAAAAGAGACAAAAAACATCAAACAACAAAATAATGAATTTCAATAAAATGCCAATAATATCAGGTGGAACTGCTCTATACATTGTATTAACAAAGCAAACAAAAAAAAAAAAAAAAAAAAAAACAAAAACAAGAAAAAAAGAATTTAAAAAAAAAATGAAATAAGAAAAAAAAAACAATTTTCAAACAAACCATAAGTATATTATGAAGAAGAAAATAAGAAAGTAAAAATATAAATAGGTACAAGAAGAATAAAATATTTTCTTTTCTCTGTGTGTGTATATATACACAAAACACATTATTATTATATTTTTAAGGATATACATTTTAATAAAAGTATATGTACATACATATGTATATATATACAAAAATTATATACATAATAATATATAGGTACTCTAGCAAAATAAATTGTCATATATATATAAGTAAAATTTTTGTATCCTTAGGAAATTCTAAAGGAATACAAAAATTATCTTGCGCAGTATCCCACCCAATTCTTATATTATGTATGTACATACGTAAATATTTAAAAGTTTTCATATACAAAATGAATTGTATATTTTATTTGATGTACCTAAAATACTGTACATATACATACATTATGGATATATTTAAAAAAAAAAAAAAAAAAAAAAAAAAAAAAAAAAAAAAAAAAAAAAAAACACTATAAAAAATAAAATAAATATATGTACAAGTATTTATAAACAACAAAATGTACATATATGTAATTTTCATTTTATTTTTCGTCTTTTACCATCTAATAAAGAAGTTAGAAACGATGACTATGATGACTACGACGACTATTACAAGTGACTCTTCCAAAAATCAATACAGGTCGAAATAAAATGAAATTTTTCCGTTTTTAAGTGTGAAAGTTTCATTTTTTGTATATGAGTATATATATGTATGTAATACATATTTATGTATGTATGTATATATATGTAGGTACATATATAATTGTATGTTATCATGTATATTATTATATATGCATAAATGGTACAAACATTTTACTTGCCTTCATTTTATCACCCATCATCATCATCATCCATCTAACTATATACGAGTATGTAATATATGTTCTCGTGTACTCATTTAATCCAAATATCCATCCCAATTCGATCTATTCACATTTATCCGACCATTCACATTTAACATTCATTACACATGTACATACATTAAATGATGTATATGGTGTATTGTATGCATTCATTTATTCTCATTCATCACCCAATCACCCACCACCCACTTACATTTTATAACAAAAACAAAATTTTATTACATATATTGTACACTGTACATATGTATATTTATACATATGTATGTACACGAATATTATATGTATGGTTGTAATATAGTATGTATTCAACTTTTGTGAAAGAAACGAAAATAAAATATGTATGTATGTATGTATATATTATTTTCTGCATAAACATATGTACATATAATTATTTTATGTATACGTAATACGTGTACAAAATGATATATGTATGTTATTTAAGTAATATTACATACAATCCTAATGTACATACGAAAAAATTAAAATAAATAAAAAAACATATAAAAAATAAAATAAAATAATAATAAAAGGATGTTGTAATGTTATTCATTATTTCTCTTTTATACATGTACATATGTATGTATAATATATATATTTTTTTTTAATTCTTTAAAAGAAAAAAAATATGAATACGTTGTTAAAAAAGAAAATAATATTTGCAAATATTTATACGTCTGTAGATATTATGTATATGTATAAATATATTAATGTACATGTGATGAAGGACATTATATATATATATGTATGTATATATACTCACATGTATGATGTGTTTTGATTATTTTGTTTCCTTTCTGGCTTTCTTTTTTTTTTTATGTTCATATTAAAACTTATCCAAAGCATATATATATTTACAGGAGAACTATATACATATGTACATATATGTACTTAAAAACATACATACATATGTGCAAACGCAAAAATATGTTTTTTAACATATGTAACATATTATTTCGAATATAATGTAGGTATGTATATATGTACATAAAATTACAATTATTCCTAATTTATATTCATTTGTCACATATTTTTTTCTTTATATATAAACACATATGTATACATACGGTAGATCACAAAAATATATATTTATATATATATGTATGTATATCCAATGTATGTACCCAATAATTTGTATATGGATATGTTGAAAATATTGAAATTTATACGCGTACAAATGATTGATTTTAATTATATATTTTGTATATATACATATCTAAATGTATATGTGTACATTTACATATATAGTACATATAGATATTAATCTAGTATATAACAAAAAAAAAAAAATTATTAATTGATATAAATTGTATATTTACATAAATTCGGGAGTATTACTAAAAATATGTTACTATGTAGTAAAATGATTCTAATACATAATGTACATCTGTATATACTATATGTATATAATTTATAGTAAATATATAATTTTGAAAGTAAATATTATAAATCATACAAATAATTACAAAACTAAATAATAAATAATTGAATGAGTTTAATTATTGACACCGAATGCTCAGCAGATTTCATTTTAATCCTTGCTAAAATAACATTTTAATGAGTTCACTATTTATTCCTATAGATTTATTATTAATTTTTTTTTTTTTTTTTTTTTTTCATTATACAAATTCGACACCTGTTGAAAACTGAATCTGATTTTCACAAGAGCCTTGTTTTTAAATATACCACATCAGTCTGATATACATATATGTATATGTACATATATGTATATAATCAATTTAACCATGTTATATTAAAGTACATAGGTATATGATATACTTTTGTCTTGGAAAAATCATCAAGATTTAGGCTCTGGCTCAACACTGTGTTGTCGCGCCAATGATGTGATGATGATGATGATATTAAAATTACATACTAAAAAAGAATAATGATATATTGTGAACAAAATTTTATTTATCCCTCAAATAAATTATTTTTTTGCTATAAAGTTAAATTTTTAAAATATTTACTTTGAAATGTTTATTTACAATTTATTTAAATTGTAAAAAAAAAAAAAAAAAATTTTTTTTTTTTTCATAAAAATTTGAGAAGAAATATTCAAAAAATTCTGAATCGAAACTTTTAAATCGAAATTTACCTACATTTGTATCTTTTTCTTTCTTTCATATGATTTTATTTATTTATTTTATTTATTTATTTTTTTTTAAATTAAAAATAAAAATAAATACATAAAGTACATTCAAAAGGATATCTGAATTGGGATATAGGATATGAGAATAAAGAGAATTTTATATAGACAATTCATAAGATTATTAGGATACCTTTATCAATTACATAACGATAATACATACATAAGTATTACGATTTACGTGTTTTAAAATAGAAATACATATGTACATACATATGTAAATTTAAAATATAGACATTAAAAATGTATAATACGTGGTTTGTGTATAATTTCTGTTTAATTGTTTTTTTTTTTTTTATAAGGTAAAATTTTTGAGATATTTGTATGCATAAATACATATGTATGTATGTACATACATTATAAATAGGTATTTAAAGGTAGATGAGTACAAAAACTGGTCAAATGTTTTATAAGGATATATTATTAAAATAACAATCAATTTGAACAAATATAATAAAAATTCGTTAAAAATTGGAGCATTTGGTACTTGATTTTGATACTGAAAGATTTGCATTAAAATTCACTGAAATTTAACGGAAAATAAAAATTTAAAAAAAAAAAAAATAACAAAATTAATTTAAATAAATTCGAAATACGTTTTGGTTATATTTTAATCGATTTCTAAAATAATAATTAAATAAATTTGATCATAATTTCATATGTTACATACATAACATACTTACATAGATAAAAAAAAATTCTGTTATCTATAAGAACATTTTGTGATGCTGCTGTAATGAGACAAACACCAGAGCCAGAGCCAAAGATATAAAATTATTCGGTCTATTTAAAAATCTATTTATTTAGTAATTTTTAAATGGATAAAGGATATTGTTAAAGTAAGTGTATATAGAGATCGTTCATAAATTTCTTCTAGCTTGTGCTTTTACTAGGTATTTAATATATTCAAAAGTTATAGACAAGTGCCGATGCACATGAGTAAAATGAAATGTATACGAAAATGTAGGTAAAATGGATAAGTTCATATATTGATTTATTGATGAAATTAAAAAATTTCTTGAATATAATTAGAACAGATGTTATAAACTGAAAATAATT
The DNA here is from genome assembly GCA_963971155.1 of Anthrax anthrax. Taxonomy (NCBI): domain Eukaryota; kingdom Metazoa; phylum Arthropoda; class Insecta; order Diptera; family Bombyliidae; genus Anthrax; species Anthrax anthrax. The sequence goes on along the minus strand of OZ020121.1, from coordinate 26,543,174 downwards.
TGTATTAACAAAATTTTAATTGATGATCAAATTATACATACATACATATGTACATAATATAAAAAATTCAGATTTTTCATGTATTCAACTCAATGATGCCGCCGCTGAACTTACCGACCGAGTATTTCACTCAATTGCAATTTATTATTCACTCACTGCATATGGCTGCATCACCGCGATGTCGTTATAATAAGTGTCGCTCATGATGAGTCATGTCATGTGCATCGACAGCCGCACTAATAAAAGTAAAAATTATTAAACATACATACGTACATATGTACGTATTGTTTATACGTATATAATAATAAGTGCGCTTTGTAAGTGGCTACAATATTTAAAAATAATTATCTGGACCTAAATTGATTTTGTTTATTTTTATTTTTCACCATATTGGTAAAATATTTTTTAAATAATTAAATTATTATTATTTATTTATTTTTTTTTTTTTAATTATTTCACTATTTAATTCAGAACACCGTAAATTACATATTTACAGTTGATTAAAAAGGATAAAAGAAAAAAAAAAAAAAACAAAAAAGTCAGATTCAAGTTTCAATTGTTCAAATGCACTTTCATAATCAGTTACCCAATTTGATTTAAAAAAAAAAAACCAAAACTTTTCTATTCATTATGTCAAAAATCGAATTAAAATGAAAGTTAAACAAAAAAAAAAAAAAAACCAAACAAAAAATATTCAAAACTGGTAACACTTAATAAATGACAAACAATAAAAATTTACTCTACGAACTATGCACAAATTTTTTGGATTTATAGATTTATATATTTTATTTTTGTAAGTAGTATATCTTTACGTTTATTTGATGTTTTGTATAATATATATATGTAACATATTTGTGCAGTGTATTTTGTATAGTGGATCGTTCGTCGTGTAATAAATGTGTACATATTATATTATATAGTCGTATAACAAAAAGAAAATATATAAATGGTAAAGTTGACGCTAGATTTAACCGCGGCATAGCATAAATGACGACAACTGCGGCAGCCATTAGTTTTATTTTTTAACTTATTGTGATGTGATGTTTTTCTTCTCGTGTGTATTTTAAAAGAGTAAAATATAAGATGGTGGATATTTAAAGTTATACATATACATACATAATTATTCAATAATTTTTATCATTAAAAATATATTATTAATGATATTTATTAATTCCGCTGTATTAAATAGAAATTTTTAATAAATTTTATTGTTTAAATCATTTAAATTGATTAAATAGTTCATTATTTATGATATACAAAGGATTTGTATAATTTCTTAAATGCATAATACATATATATATATACATACAAGTACATTTAAAATAAAATTATATGCTTTAGTATATTATTATTATTATTATTATTTTTGTTGTTTTTTCTGAATTATGATAATTTAAAAATGGTTTTGTTTAAGAATATTAAAATTTAATAAAAATATTTCCAAAAAAAAAATAAAATAAAATAAAAAAAACAAAATAAGTGTGAATAAAATTGACAAAGAGTTTTAAAAAACAGCAACAACAACAACAAAAGACTAATATATACATATGTATGTATAGTTTCATTTTTGTGGATTACACCTGAGTCATCAAATTTTTAATTGTAAGTAATTAAAATGTATATTATATATCTATAAATTTATATACATATATATTTAAATATATAGTACATATACTATGTATGTAAATATTTAAATGGTACATTTTATTTTTGTTTTTCGTTTAATTTTTTGTCATTTTTATTATTCATAGATTTATAATTGAATATAACTCGTGCATAAAAACTCCTACACATATAATTTTATTTAATAAGAATAGGAAGAAAAAAATAAATAAATAATAGGTTGAGGAAAAAGAAATCCATTATTTTTTCGGTAGAGAGCTGTAGTAATAGATATCTCCGTAAAGTATCTATCAAACAATTTCAGACTTATACTCAATAGAAAAAAAACGTTTTGCACTAAAAAAAAAAAAAAAAAAAATCCTTTTTTCACTTTTTGTTTGGTCCATTCAGTTATAAGTTACAGGGTGTTAAAAATGGAAATCAACAAAGAGAAAATTCGTTACATTTTACAGTTTTTCTTTAATAAAGGCGAAAATGCAACCCAAACGGCTGAATATATGAATGGTGTTTACGGTGCCGGTACTGTAACAGCCAATAACGTGCAATTTTTAGTGTCGTCGATTCCGTTCGGGTATTTTTGATATTAAAGATGCACCTCGCACAGGTAGGCCCGTCGTCACCTGTGTGTGTGTGCAATGTGAAATGTGTGAAAATGTAGATAAAATCACGGAAATAATCGAAGTTGACCGGCATGCTACCAGTCGTAGCATCGCCCAGGAGCTAAAAATTAACCATAAAACAGTTTTAAACCATTTGCACAAAGCCGGATTCAAAAAGAAGCTCAATGTGTAGGTACCATACCAATTAACACACAAAAAAAAAACATGATGGATCGAATTTCCATCTGCGAAACCTTGGCCAAACGAAATGAAATTGAGCCATTTCTCAAACGGATGGTGACTGGGGATAAGAAATGGAACACATACGACAACATTGTTCGAAAAATATCGTGGTCAAAGCGTGATGAAGCAACTCAAACTCTTTCCAAACCAGGACTAACAGCCAGAAAGGTTCTCCTGTGCATTTGGTGGGATTGGAAAGGTATCATTTACTATGAGTTACTTCAATATGGCTAAACGCTAAATTCAGAACTCGACTGTCAACAACTGGACCGTTTGAAGCTAGCGACTGACCAGAAACGGCCAGAATTGGCCAACAGTAAAGGTGTTGTGTTCCATCAGGACAATGCCAGGCCATACATGTCTATAGCAACTCGCCAGAAACTCCGGGAACTTGATTGGGAAGTTTTGATGCATCCACCATATAGTCCAGACATGGCACCAAGATATTATCATCATTTTCTTGCATTGCAAAATTTCCTTAGTGATAAGAAATTTTTATCAAGAGAAGCTTGTGAAAATCAATTAATAGAGTTTTTCGCCAATAGAAGCCAAAGCTTCTATGAGAGAGAGACATAATGAAGCTTTCTTTAAAATGGTAACAAATTGTAGAACAAAACAGTGCATATTTGACCTAAATCCGACAAACATGGTTAATAAAGTCTTGAAGTTCAGGTAAAGATAATGGTTTTCTTTTTCCCCAATCAATATATTATAAAAAAATTATTAGTTTTTTTTGTTTTTGTTTTTAGGAAATTAGAAAAAACAAAAACAAATAATAATCAATTCATACACATTTAAAAATAAATAATAATAAAAAAAAAGAAAAAATATAATGAAAGAAAGAGATGAAAGCTATTTTAATTTTTATGGGGGCCCATCAATCGTATATCATTTATTGAATTTCTAAATAGATATTATGTACATACATATGTATGTATGTAAGTACCCATGTTTTGTATTATATATAAAATTCGTAATCAAAATCAACAAAAGACAAAATGGTTAAGAAATTACGAAAAAAAAAAAAAAAAAATTTTCGATAAAATACAATTGTAAAAATGCATTGATATGTGTAAATGTTTCATATACATATATATATAGGCGATATGTATATAATTTTATTTAGCATTTAGGAAAAATATATTTCTTCAAATTATAGAAAGAAGAATAATATGTAATTCGAGTTGAAAAGGAGTGGTACATACATACATATATGTAAAGTACATTTTAAATTTAAATACAAAAAATTAAAAGTGTAGTAGTAAAGCAATCAAATTATATCAAAGAGCGAAATATAAATAATATAGTCATGATAATCATAAAGACTATAAAGGCATACTATGAAAAATAAAGACAAAAATAAATAAAATGAAAACTTAAAAGAAAATCGATTTTCCAGTTTATTAGTATTTATGTGCGGATGTGTGTGAATATATGTACCTATGTACATTTTTTTTTATTTTTTATTTTTTTCAAATTAAATATATATTATACATATTATCTACATACCTACATACATATGTATTTATGATATTATATTTTTAAATATATTTATAAATTGTACATAAATACGTACATAAATATGTACATATTAGCAAAATATATCTTGTACGTATTTATAATGTCATAATAAATTTTCGCAAAAACATAATTATAGAAATATTGTCATTTTTACTAGTACACCAATCATACAATACAACGTGTATGATGTACCTATGTAGATACTATATACCTATATACACAAAAATAGAAAATTAATTTGTACATACATTGTATGTCATTTTACATATTACATTATAGATTCATTGATACATGATGATAATGTACAATATATCATCATATAAGCACATATATACATATATATGTTATATACATATAAGTTAGATACATATAAATAACATATAATATACCTAACTGTAGTTTGTTTTGATATTATTTTTTTAATCAACATAGTCACATAATAAAAAATAAATTTAAATAGGTAGGTACATATAATTTAATAAAAAAGAATGTAGGTAGACATGTACTTATATATGTATAAAATAATAATATAAACACACTCTAAATAATAATAAATGAACAGTACTTAATATGTATGTAAACGTATTTAAATAATTTTGTTTTTTTTTTTTTTTTTTACTATTTTAAATTTTTCTTAAAATTTACAAATTGTTCGATACAAATTCAAATTGCAGATACTTTTGTATTAGATACATTCGTGTATTCATATATCAAAAATCAAAAGATGATAATAATTTCTATAAAAGTAAAGAAAGGGGGAAAGAGTAATGGTAAATTAACAGAAATTATATTTTTATTATTGGTATATATTTTTATGTGAATGTACAACTAGAGAGTAGGTACCTATATAGGTAGGTATATGATGATGTCTAAAAGGATGATGTTTTGCTTTTCAATTATGTTTAAATGTTATATGAAATTAAAAATACATACATGTATATATATACATATGTGTACAATATGTATAGGTATATATATACCAACATTAAATAAATATGCAATACATATACTTGTATGTTACTTAATTACCAATGATATGTTATATTTACGAAAAATATCATATAGGTACATAGACGACCATTATGAGTAAATTGTTATTATAATGATAAGACTTCGAGTTGCCGGACTTTATATTTTGAAAATGTAGGTACCTATCTACATATTTGAAACAAATCAAATTTATATGAACATACATATGTACATTATTATGTACACATATGTATGTAAACATATCCACATGCAAAATAAAATTTATGATTTATGTTTATCTTATCAATCATTAATTTTTTCTTAATCATAATTTAAGTTAAAGAAAATAAAATTTTTTTTAGAAAGACCAAATTCGAATTACAATGACGACTACATCTAAAATATACAATCGATTATGAGTATTATTTTTTATATTAAATTTATGTATTCTATTATAATATAATATCTATAATATTTATTTATATTAAATTGAATGTATTCAGATGGATTACCTTATAAAATTTATTATTTTCTGTCTACATATGTACAATAAAAATTTAATAAATAATATACTCTATCTCTAAACAATGAATATATGTACATACCTATACATATATAATTTTTACTTGTTTATTTGAAAACAATCATTATAATATGAAGCATATTACGAAAATATAAATTATTTCATATATATATGCATTTACTTATATATGTATATATAGACACACATACATATGTAGGTACATTATTATATATTATATTTGAATGAGAAATTCGTTGTTATAACCACCATCACCCCAAATTAAATTTTATGAATTTATAACGACGCGATGTTGGTCTAATATTTGACATTATAATGATGGACTACTTGTGTATGCTTGGAAACACACATAATAAAAGTAAAAAAAAAAAAAAAAAAAAAACAAAAAATTATTTTATGAAAATATAAAAACGCCATATTGAAAAGTAATTATTACTTGGTAAATGATAATACCAACCACATGTAATATTCAAATCTGTAAATGTAAATTGTTATACGTGTTTATATCTTGAGATATACCTACATTAAATGTACAATTATGTGATTTGATAAAAATAAAAAAAATAAAAAGAATTAAAATAATCACAAGCAATCATAATTTCTTATATTAAGTGTACATATAATACATGTACATATGTGCATATATACACATACATCCAACTACTCATTTATTTAAAATATTGAACGTAAATCAATTAAATCATTATCATTTAATATTTTAATTTTAAAATTCATTTTGATGTCAAAGGTTACGTACGAGTGTGCATACATACGTAGATATGTAGCAACATAAACTTTATAGTTTATACAAAAAAAACACGTACCTACATTGGATATGTAAGTTAGTACCTACATTTTACATTTATTATGTACATTATAATTTTTTTTTTAAATTTTCATATACTACGAAAAAATATACTTATTTGTTTTTTTTTTTTTTTTTTTTTTTGTAATTAGAAGAAAATTTCATATTCAGTATGAATAGATTTGGTTTGATTGAGGTTTCGGTTTGATTAAATTCGGTAATTCGAAAAAAAAATTAAAGAGAAAATTGTTTGTGTGAGATTCGATTATTAAAGAGTAATAAAAAGTAACATGAATCTCTCTTTATTTATTAAATTTTGTTTGAGTTTGAGTTTGATTAAACTGTTAAGAAGACTATACAAACAAATTAAATCAAATATGTTGCTGGTGCAGCGTACCTCGTGCTAGCTGTTAAACAAATAAAACATGATTATACATTTACACATTATACATGAACATGATTATTCGAAATTGAATTAATTGTTAAAGAGGCGAAATACTCTTTAAAAATGAGCAAATGTGTTGAATTCTTAAAAATAATATCAGTTTATAATTGTATGATTTGATTGAATACAACACATACTACATTGAACATATACATATATATATATAATAACCATTAACCAGAGGTATCATCAACTGTGGATACTGTGGATATCTAATCAACTATTCAACATGTATTATTGGCAAAAAAAAAAAAAAATACAAATTTATCTTATACCACGCACAAATATTTTTATTATACCAAATTTACAATATGTTAACATACAGATATTATTTTCCCCTTTTACATAATATAATACATAATATATGTATTATTTAAAAATACACACTACATTAGGTAAAAAGGTATCATCAATTATACTTACATTATGCCAAAAGAATGAATTTACAAAATAATAAAAATTTAACTATGGCAACAACGTTAATAAAAATGAGCTAGAAGATAAAAAAAAAAAAAAAAAAGTCACCATCAAGCAAAAATGAAAATTTATAAATTTTCTGAGATAGGGGAAATTTTTGAATCAAAAATAAGAAAAAATTAAAAAATAAGTGAGAAACGAAAGAAATACATACATACGTCATACATATGTATATTTATGTATATATACGATAAATACGAAAAAAAAAAAAAAACAATTGCATTTCTTAAACATGGGAGTTAAAAAACAATTTTTAATTGGTATGATTGTGTATATGAAAATTATAACGTGTGTGGATACCTAAATTTATATTCGTATTTTTTGTATATGTGCATTGGCCGTATTTATTTTTTTTTTTAAATAATATTGAATAAATACGTTTATAGATTGTTTTTTTGCAAGTAATATCATAAAGAAAAGCTGAAAATGTGAGTAGATTTTTAACAATGTGTGTACTACAAAAAAAAAAAAAAAAAAAAAAAAAAACGCGTGTATTCCAATATGAGACGGCATACATAAAAAAGATATTGATGAAATGCGGTATAAAAAGTTTCAATCGCTAATGTATCTGTACGTATTAAATGTGTTTGTGTATCCAATAAAAATATATACATATAGTATAGTGTTCTGTGCGTTTTTTTTTTTCTTTTTTTTTTTACTTATTCACCTTTTGTTTTGTTTCTTTTTGTTTTGCTTTTTGTTTTTCATTTTTAGGTAGGCTTTCAGCTTTGTATCATTTTGCTATCTATCGTCGGATATCGAACATTAAAATATTTGTTTTTTTTTTTTTGTTTTTTCTTTTCAATTGTGTATGCAAGTGGTAACAAAAAAAAAAAAACAAAAAAAATTGTTTTTATAATTTAAAATAATTTATATTTCTCGTGTTGTAAGGTAACATGCATTTTATTGAAAATTTAAAAAAAAAAAAATTGTAATTGATATGAATTAAATTTTTTTTTTTTTTTTTTTTTGTGATTGTGATAAAATAATGCAATTTTTCTTAAAATCTTCTTTACACTTAGTTAAATAACTTCTTTTTTTTTTTTCGTTATTACATACATTTAGTTATGTTCATATGTTGTGTCAACTGTCAAACAGGCCAATTGAAAACATAACATAAAATATAAATTAAAAATAAAAAAATAATAAAAAAAAAAAAAATAAAATAAAAATAAAAAAGTTTATGTGAAATTAGCATATCAATAAATGTTATAAAATTAATTGAATTTTAAAATAAATAATAATAATAAAGTAAAGTATTATGTAAAGCCCGCTGAGACCGCCTAAAAAAAAAGGATTAATAATATTTAAAATATCCGATTTGTGCGAGTACAATACAATTTAATTATGTAGGTAATCTACATCATAATTTTTGTATTTTTTTTTTTGTTATATATTTTAATGTGAACAGTTTATAACTTCCTAAAGTGATAAAATTAGATACCTATGTGTACATGTTAATTTTGAATGCTCAAATTGGAATACTATTTAAAAAAAAAAATAAAAAATAAAAAACGAATAAAGAAAATAATTATTGATAAATAAATTAATCAAACAGAGTACGTAGGCAGGTAAATAAAAAAAAAAATTTTTTTTTTATAATATTTAATTTTTTCTTAAAATATAAGAAGCATTTAAATACACAAATATGTATGTAATTAGGTATATTCTGGCACTATAATGACGATATCTTCTATTACATTAGATATCTAATAGAAATTATTAACTTGTTAAACATTTTTAGCATTTTGAATCTAGATACCTTTTAAGTGTACAATCTACACACAAAATTAAGTTGCAAATTTTTAATTTGATTAATTTAAAAAAAAGAAAAATGTTTTTTGTTATTAGAAATAAAAGACGCTGTAGCTTTTATCTATAGGAAATTATGATTAAAGATTTTTTTTTTTTCTTTCTTTCTTTCAAAAAGTCAAAACAATTAGGTATCTACCTAATTTTTTTCTATTTTTTAAAAATGATTTTAGATAAATATGATTTCAAAAATGAGAACATTTTAGTATAATATGTATTATATGTACCTACATAAATTGAAATATCGTTAACGTACGTAGACATAACGTACGTACCCATGTACATTTAATAATAGGTAATGTAATAATTAGATATAAATAAATTTATTTATTGGATTGTGAGAAAAGTTCTGATCAAAGTTGGCTTTTAGATGATCACAACAAGCGTCATTTTTTAGATTATAATTTTTAGAATGGAAGAAAGATCAAATGCTTCTTTTTGGTCTTCTATTAATGTGTTTGTTTTCAAAGTATATTCAAATGTTCCAAATTAAAAAAAAAACAACAATAAATTCCTCTTTCCAAAAACAAGAAAAACATATTAACAATTAAATAATGTCAAATAATTTAATTATATGCTTAAATTATTTTCAGTACAAGCCGTATGGACACTACGTAAGGTGGTACCTACCATTTTATATTATTGTAGTACCTAATATTGATAAAATCAGGATATTTAAAAAAATCCATCTAATATTGAATGAAAACAAAACACATACCTACCTACCTATAATCTCATAAGGCCGAGACTAAAAATAATTAAAAAATATGCTGTAAAGTGTAGTCTCATTCCAAATGATAAATTTAATTTTTATACACAAAAATAAATAAATAAAAAAACCGCAATAGGTATATTCTTTATTGCACTACATATTTATGTATGTATGTATAAAAACCGTTTAATTTGAAAGTGGCATAATAAGTTCAAAATTATCAAAATTCAGTACCTATTTTATATAAAATCATTTTGCTGTAAACTTTAGGTAGGAGATGGCCGCCCGCTCATTCCCAAGCAAGCATACTTAAGCTAAAAAGGCCCATTGTGATATGCTGTAAACTTTAACTTTACCAAGAATTTAAAGTTAAAAAGATAAAAAATTACGAATTTCAAAGCGAAAGTTAATTTTATTTTATTTTTTTTTTATTGTAAGACTTAAAATGTCTCAATATATCGAAATTATTTTGAATAAACATGATTCAATTATTAGATATTTTTATATAATCTAATACATATAATACGTATGTACGTACGTATGTAATTTGTAATCACAATTTATTATTATTAAATTTTGTAATTTAAAATTTTTTAAATTTATTTATTAAATTTGTTACATTTGTAATAATAATCATCAAATATCATGACGGAATTGTTTTTTTGTTTTTTTGCTTTTATTTCAATTAAACCGATGAAATTGAAAATTCATTTAAAAAATTAAAATAAGAAATACATATACAAAAAAAAAAAAAAAAAAAAAAAAAAAAAAAAAAAAAAAACGTTGACCGATAACCAAACAAAAATGAACAATTTTATATAAACATAAATGTACATTATAATGTATATGAATAAAAAATACAAATTACAAAATATTTATGTAGGTATATAAGTATGTATAGAAACAGATACATATACATTCGTATATATATGTATGTAGAGTGTTCTGTTCTGGTATCGTCATTATGTGTGGTTTAAAACAAAAATTTATATGTACATATATGGAGACTGTTGTGTACATCATACATATACATATGTAGGATATATTTATTAAATGTTGACGAATGTTAGCCCCAATAATTTCAATTTAACAATATAGGTATGTAAATATGTATGTATCATATTTTAGTGAAATTAAAAAGGATCAAATATTGAGAATTGAGATACATGTGTTTATTGTACATGTACACTGTACGTACATTTAAAACAATATCAGTACCTAATAATAATGGACATAAAACCGGCAATTAATTTGAGAGACTACATACGAGTCTCCTTACCTATATATATTTCGAAATGATACTGTACATATGTATTGTATTCGTATGAAGCTTTGTAATCGTTTTGTTGTCACAAAGAATTTTGTCTGTAATATCATGGATTCAATCTCTCATATCCTTATTTGTTAATAGGTAGTTATTTTAAAAACATTGCATTTATTTATATGATTATTAAAAAATTTCTGAAAAAAAATATAAGTAGGTACATAAAGAAGAATTAAGAGCACTTTTTTTTTTTTTAATAAAATTTAAATTTAAACAAATAATTAACACATATATATATGTATATTGTCCAATCTATATAAGCATGTATTCTGATAAATACCTATGTAGGTATATACATATATAGATTTGAATTTTATGAACTTGATTCTTTTTGAAACCAAAAGAAAACCATCTTTTTCCGTTTTTTTTTTTTTTTTTCTTTGTTTATTATTTATTCTTTATTACCTGACAAGTTTGAATTTCTGGTTTATATATTTTTCTCATTTCACATAATACAAAATAAAATTTTGTTGCATAGTCTCAATCGTCAATTTAAATGATATGCTATGTATTTTATGTATTTGGATATTATAATATTATGTGTACAGTCTGTATATAACTGTACTGTATTCTATAGTAATGATAATGATGATCATGTACACAAAATATTATGAGCAGTATATATAATATGTACGTACCTATATACATATATTCTTATATTTTTCTACATTTTCAATGTATTAGGTATACATACGTTATATTTATATATATTCATATTGTATTGTATATTATATTCTGTCTGTATATATATGTAAAGATGCACACACTATAATATACCTACACTTTTAGTTCTTAAGGTGATCAATATAACTTAAAATTTAAATTATAAATTTATTATAACGCAATCAACGGAGAATGTTTTATTCACGTAATCATACATCTTAGTTTATATAATTTTTTTAAATATGTGTATTTGTAATAATAATAATAATAATGTTAATTATTATTATTATAATAGTAATAATACAAAATTTAGAACCGATTAAAATAATATGTCTACATACCACATATCTATACCTATATATATGTATGATTATATATACATATATTTGTATTCACATCTACATAAGTAGATTCAGCTCTACGTACGATAAAAAAAAAAGGACTAATTAGCGAGTTTCCTATTTTGTAATATAAATTATTTTATGGAATTACATACCTACATACATATATTATTTCACTTGGTAAGAAAAGAAATAAAAATCTATTGACAAATCAAAATTTAAGATTCATATGTCATACATATATGTAGGTACGTATACGTATCTGTATTCTGTATTCATAATAATATGTTCCTTCAAATTTTTTTCTTTTTCTACATACTTATATGTAGGTATATATAATTGGGTGTAGTCGATTTGAGAAACACATATGATGTAAAAGTTTTTATTTAGGTACATATTTTTTTTTTTTTCATTTATTTGCAAGGATATTTTGAATGAAAAACGTTAATAAATGGTGACAGTAAGCATTACGTTGGTATAGTAATGCCAAAAGCTTTTGTATCGATTTTCAACCATTTCTCTCAAGAAAAAATCCCATTTTTTTGTTTCAGAAATGTATGTACATAAATATAGGACATATAGGTACGTGTTTTATATTAACATTTGTGTGCATGTATTTTTTCGTATGTTTATTTATGTTGATTTTGTATCGTTTAACGTTTTATATTTGTCTAAAACAGCTAGTATAATATGTAACTACGATTTTTACTTACGTAAAACATACATAAGTATTTGCAAATGACAGACGTCATAAAGAAAATGTAAAAATAATTTTATTATTGTACATATGTATGTTTGTATGTATGTACGTTATGTGTATATAATTGTACATATATGTACCTACGTATTTTTTTTTTTAATAAAATATTTTTTTCTATATCTTTTGATTTGTCAATTTTATCATTATTTTTTTGTCATACGCATCATGTGTACATATACCTATATAGGGTAGGTATGTATGTAATAGGTATTACATATATTCCTCTACATTTGTTAGAGATAATTGCTTCATTTCATTTTATATTTATTATTATTATTATTTTTTCTACTTAAAATTATAGATATTTTGTTACGCTTGCTTACGCTTTGCTTATGCTTGTTTGCGTTTTTAAACGTAAATAGTGGAATTGATTTGATCCACTATTAAATCAAAACAGAAGACTGCATGCAGCGTAATTAAACAGAAAAAGGTTTTTATTTATTTATTTTTCTTCTTTTTTTTTTTCTTTAAGGAAAAAAAAAAATTCAAAGTTGTATAATAGAAAAAAAAAAAAAAATTTTGAAAAATAAAATGATTGAATTTGCTGAAATTTAAATTGTTAGATATTTACAAATAAATTTTTTCTTGTTAAATCAAAAAATTTCTAGTCAAATTAAATAATTTAAATAGATGATTTCTTATATTTTCTTGTCAATAATTATAAGTAATAATAATAAAATATGCATACACATATGTATATATATGAACATGATATACGGAAAAAACACATTTTAGTAAATGTGAATATTCAATATACTTATTTGCCATGAATAATGGATAAAAGTAAAAATGATAAAGAGATAGAAAGAATCGTCGCATTGTCGTTGATATACTTATATACATTTACAATATTAACATAGAATTTATATAAAATAAAATGTAAAACGCGCAGTCGAAATATAAACTGAAACGGGACATTGAATTTGATTGCTCCTTTCTGTGTAATAAAGTTATATACTCAGTAAAAACTTAAGAGGTACAAGAAAGATAATGGTAAAAATCTCTGGATTAGGGAAGGGAATCTGTTAGTAATTTCAACAATTCCAACCCTAATAAAGATGGAGTCAAAATAAGTTAGCATCTTTTTTTTGTTTTTTGTTTTTTTAAACCAAGAATTACTACTTTATTGCTTTTTATATTTTTATATAAAATACCTAGATGTAGGTATTCAGCATAATATTTTTGATTTCATTTTATAAATAGGTACATTTACGTGTTAAAAAAAGAAAAGATTGGCATGTAGGCAAATGTTACTTTTTGAATGCATCATTTTCTTAACATTTATTTCAAAATTTCAATTGTAATTTGTTTCGCCGGTTATTTGTCCTTTACATATGTACATACCTAAGTATTTATTCGGTATTCCTTATTTTATATTTAATAATGTTTCTCTAAAAAAAGGAATGTTGGTATTTTTTTTTCATTTAAATAATATGTGTTAGGATTTAAATTATAAGATATATACCTACATAGGTATAAAAAATAAAATTGTTCATTAGCAAAGGTATTTTATGTATGTAAAATCGATGAATGCTTTTTTTTACCTCTTGTTTAGTATATGATATTCAACCAATGATGGGTGTATTTGTGTGACTGTAAATGTGACCCCAAGCTATTAAACCGGACCTAACTAAATATAACTAAAGTTTGAATTGTTGAAGCAGTATAGTAACAAAATAATGCAATATACTAACTGAATCAGGTTGTTAAAATGAAACAACCTGAGCCATCATCATCATCATCATCATCATCATCCTTGTAAAATACATATTATAATGTATGTAGTAAACAAATATAAAAATAAGCGCGTGTGTATATCATTTTTGTATCTTTTGTTTCTTTTCCTCTGCATTTTTTTTTGTTTTTTTTTTTACTTTTGATTGTCGTTGTCGTTATTCAAGTTATATTTATACAATGAGAAAAAAAAATAAAATAAATTAAGAAAACAAAAAAAAAAAAACCAATAAATGAAGTAAAAGAAAACATATAATTCTCCTTACATACCCATCGTATATTCGTTTAAATATGTATTCGTATTGTATGGATCACACTATCGCTATATATACTAACAAAAATAATAATACCTATAAAGGCTATAACATATATTATAATACCCCAAGTTCCAAGTATATTCATACACAATCAGACCAGAAGCAGAGAACCAACAAACAAACCTTTTTTTGCCCATTTACTGTGACGTTGATTTGTTTGTATGATGATGTAACGTTATCATGATTCTGATGTATTACACCATATTTTGGGGTAAAATTTTATGAAAAATGCAGCGGCGATATCAAATTCTAAAAAACAATGAAAATTGAAACCATTTAAAAAAAATTGATAAAATATTCAATGTGTAATTTTTTTTTTTTTTTTTTTTTATTAAATTTTAAATTAAAAAGCAAAATATGAATGGAAAATTAATAAAATGCATAATAAATCCATTGAAATATTTATTTTTAGAAAAATGTTGATACTTTTGAATGAACTTATAATAATTACTGATACCTAAAAAATACATTCATAAAATACAGAAACTTTTTTATGCTGAGAACACATACAGCCACGGACATATAATTAGAAACACTTTTGGCTTTAGAATATAGCCGAAATTTTTTTACCCTTCTAATATACCTAGAGTCCTGAAATTTTGGTCATTTATTGCCTGATATGTGACGTTGGAAATCCCATTCATAAATTCCGAAAAATTTTTAATTTGCTCAAGAGGTGGCGTAAAATATCAAAAATTTGCTAATTTTAAGCGGACAGATAATTAGAAACAGTACTCCTTTGGGTTTTATAAGTGATCCAAAATTTTATTAGGGCAAATTATTAAAGTGGAATCTTTTATAATTTAATAAAATAAAGCAAGTACATCATTTTAGATTATATTTCAGAAGTATTTTCAAATTGGGACATAAGTAAACGAAAAAGTTGTACTCCATCATTCAGATTAGCCATTCTCCGTCTTTGGGAGGATGGAATGTCCTACAGAATCATAGCAGGAAAGTCGTAATGTTCAGCCAAAATGTTTTTTTTGAGCAGTGGAGCATTTTTAAACCTTCAAAACCTTTGAGAACGTGTCTAGAGTGAAAAAATCGCGTAAAACCTCAAAGATATTAGATGACCGAATAGTACTCTTGACTAAAATGGACCAAAAAAGAAGTACTGTGGACATCCATGGTGAGGTATTACGTGATTGCAGTACATCCGAGGCAGAAACTTTGTCAGTAAGAACAGTTAGGTGAAATTTAGATGAAGCAGGATTGCACGGAAGAGTGGCTAAATATGAAGCCTCTAGTAGGTGCACATTTGAGAAAAAAGCGTCTGGAGTGTGCGCACTCCCATCTAAGCTGGACGTTGAACCAATGGAAAATCATCTTGTGAAAAAACGAAACAAACATCAAAAGGATGTTTCCAAACAGTAAACGGTTTATAAGGCGTCCAAAGAACGAAGTCTTGGGTCCCATGATGTACCACTTCTGTTGTCAAACACAGAGATGCTTATATAAACGTATGGAGATGTTTTTCGCGGTATGACGTTGGTCCAATACGCAAAATAGAGGGTATATCAAATAAGGAAAAGTACGTTAATATACTAAAAAACGTGATGCTATCGATTATTTGGAAGTTCTAGCAGGATAGTGATCCAAAACATACAGCTAAATTGACGGAGCAGTATTTGAAAACAAATTCAATTGAAGTTTTAGATTGGCCTGCATTGAATCCCGATCTAAATTCAACTGAACATTTGTGGGGAGGTGTTAAAAAAACAGTGGCGACGATGAACGTGACAAATCTAAACGATTTTACTGAACATTTCGACTTTCCTGCTATGGTTCTGTAGGATATTTCATCCTCCCAAAGACGGAGAATGGCTAATCTGAATGATGGAGTACAACTTTTTCGTTTACTTATGTCCCAATTTGAAAATACTTCTGAAATATAATCTAAAATGATGTACTTGCTTTATTTTATTAAATTATAAAAGATTCCACTTTAATAATTTGCCCTAATAAAATTTTGGATCACTTATAAAACCCAAAGGAGTACTGTTTCTAATTATCTGTCCGCTTAAAATTAGCAAATTTTTGATATTTTACGCCACCTCTTGAGCAAATTAAAAATTTTTCGGAATTTATGAATGGGATTTCCAACGTCACATATCAGGCAATAAATGACCAAAATTTCAGGACTCTAGGTATATTAGAAGGGTAAAAAAATTTCGGCTATATTCTAAAGCCAAAAGTGTTTCTAATTGTATGTCCGCGGCTGTATATGTATGTATTATTCTTCTCAAGAGCAAGTTAATTTTTTTTTTTAAAAAAGTTTCATTTCTATGAATTCTATGATTTAAGATCCACATGATAAAAAGATACTATATAGGTATAAACAAATGATATTCTAATATTTAGGTATTTACATTACACTATATTCGTATTTTGCACATTGAATGTACGTATACATATAAGTGTATGTACGTAAATTGTATTTTTTAGTACAGAATCTTTAGCGAAAAAGTAGTTTTTCTTCGATTGCTTAAAACTTTTTATATTCATATGTATATAAGAAATAAATATTTTGACCGATGGAAAAAAAAAAAAACAAGCAAATCATATTTGTTTAAATTGTCTCTATACGTAAATATATGTATATGTAGGTACATATTGCGTACATAATCATATATTTAGGTATGTACACATCCATGTATTTTTATATATATTTATAAAATTTTTGTTGAAAATTACAAATTATCGTCTTATAATGAAAATACAGACTAGATGCAAAAGTTCATTGACATTTTGATTTTTATTGGAACGTAAAAAAAGTGCGTGAAGTTTTATTTATTTTTTTAAAAAAAAAAAATTGTTTGCTTCATATTTATGTATATTTTTGTAAGTACCTACATGAATAACATATTGTCTGTCTGTACTTATTTTTTATTATATGTACACGCATATAACTATTTATGTATTGTAAGAAATTATTATTTTTGTTATTTTGTTTTCGTTATATTTACTGATGTGTTGTTCGTTTATTTTTTTTTTGTTTTTAGTGTAATCTTTGAAATTATAAAAAATATACATTTTTATCGTTTTTAGTTAAATATGGTGTTTTGTAATAGGTATATAAGATGAAACGTGTAATAAAATGAGAAAAATAATTTTTTTTTTTTTTTTTTAAATAATAATGTTTAAAAGAAAAACATTTTTAAAGTTAATTTAAAATTGATTTAATGTAAAAATCAAATAATTGACTTAAATTAAAATATTAGATGTACATACATAGAGATATTTTTATCTATGGTGTTATAGGTCTATGAAATATGTACCTATAGGGTATTTAAATTTTTCTGCTAAATAATAAATTTGATAATTTGCCGTTTATCGGCTGAAACTGTAAATGCATGTATGATAGAATCGTCTCTAAAAATCATTGTAATGATAATAATACACCCTGGCTCCCATCGAGCTGTTGCGCCAAAGGAGAGAGATATATTGGCTACAATCTTGAAATAAATAAAAAAAAAAATAAATAAATAAATAATATTTTGAATATTGTCTTGTTTTTTTTAATGAAAAAAAAAATATATTAATTAATTAAAGTAAAAACTTATCCACTAAGATATATTTATACAGGTATTAGGTACCTACCTATGTTTTTTGAGATATTCTATACCATAATATGTAATCAATTCATAAAAATAAAAATAAAATTATAAATATCAATGATTCGAATATTAAAACAAAAAAATATAATTACAAAAAATTACAACTCAACATACATACCTGCCTACATAAATATGACATTCATTCATTACTTCATTATTATAGGTAACTGAATACTGATTCATTTCTGTGATATTTTGCCAAAAGGTTAAAACTAACGATAACTAAAAAATATTGAAATATGGACAATTTTTGTTAAATAAAATAATTAATTATGATTATTTCATTAATTTAAATAAATTATTATTTATAATTATTATTTATTATATATGAAAATAAATTTGTATATAAATAAACGTTATTTTTTAATAATGGTATTCAATATACATAATATGATTGTAATTTAAATGTATATAAATTGTACAAAAACATTTTTGTAGATAAAATTAAGAAATTTCGTTTGACAATATTTGAACATTGAAAAAAAAAAAAAAAACAGATGCAGATGGTTTTTATTTTCTCTTGAAGATGAACATGGATATGAAAAAAAAAGGTATATTTGGTACATATGAATGGATATATGTTGTTATATGTAATATATAATTTGTACATTTAAACATCAATAGAGTATTTAGTTCTGTGAGAGGCTACACTGTTAAAATATTATGTACCACAAATTTTAAATATAAAAAAAATAAATAAAATATAAAACAGTATTATAGACAGACGATGATGATATGACATAAGGATAATATATATCTCTACCAGAAATAAAATATATACAGATATGTATGTATGTATGTGAATAAATTTTTTTTTGTTGCTGTTGCTGTTGTTTTTGCTGCTTTGGGGATAACTATAGGATGACGATTGACGACAATACAACAAATACATATAATAACTAAAACCATGATGGATTATTCATATGCATATAATACTACAAATATTACACATTTTTTTACCTATATATATAGTATTATGTTTTATTTATAAGAATGTGTACACATATTTCATTATAAATATACGTTGATATGTTATGGATGTACCTATACGTACGTATATATAACATTAAATATCATCATTTAAAAAAGTATTCAAGTCCAATTCAACTTTATAGTGATATATGTACACATACGTATACAATGTGCTTGCTTAGTGTTTTAATCAATAATTCGTATTGAAAAGTTTGGAGCAAGAATTCATGAAATTCGTTACAAGAATAATAAAAATAAATGAAAAATGTTTAAAAAAAAAAATAAAACTAAAGAAAATGAAAGAGAAGAAGAGAAGGACAAAGAAAATTTATACATATATTTATGATAAAACACATACCAATACAATGCAGCATGCATGTCTCTTCTGTATATAGTATATACTAGTTTTTATTTGATGAATATTAAAATGAAATTTAAACGAAAATATAATGCATTATATGTAATTAAATTGTAATTAGTACATTGAACATATCTATATGTTATATATATTCATAAATATTGTATACGTATACGTACTTATGTACGTATTTACATTCTTATCGAAAATCAATGAAAAGTATGAATATTTCGTTATGATTCAAACAAAGAATATTTTGTTTTTTCGTTATTATAATTTTTTTTTTTTTTTTTTTTTTTTTTTTGTTTTGTGAAATAATTTCATTTAGTGAAATTTTTGATTTACACAAATAATATGCGAACTTTTATACAAATAACAATAATATATATTTATACCTATACATTAAGTAATTGTGTGTATGTGGAGGTTTTTTATTTGTATACAAATAATAAATACGACAATTTAATATTTATATATTACATATATGAGAATTGGGGAGTAATATTTGATGATGTAGTGTACACACCGATATATATAAGTACGTATAAAGAAAACATTTAAATAAATGTGTGTGTTTGCGCATGTATATTTATATGAATTTTGCAGTATAAATAATAAATATAATTAAAGTGAGGTGTAATTTCAGTTAAAATTATGATTAAAAGGAATTGAAGAAGAAATAAGAAATAAGAAAAAAAAATAAAAAAAAATTAAATTGAAAATCATTGGCACAAATAAAAGTAACAATGACAACAGCAACAAAAAAACATTTAATTGAAAAGAGAAGTTCGAATATGCTGCTGTGTGCTTTTTTTTTTTTTATTTCTAAAAAGCTAAAGGTGAAGAGAGAGGTGACATCGGAACGGAAAGATATATCATATAAAATACACTAAAAATGATCGATCATTGAATTGAATTGAGAAGAAATGTAAGAATCTTGTATATTTTATTTTATTTTTTTTATACATTAAATACATGCATACATACATATGTATGCAGTACAAATAATATATTTTATTATATGTAACTATGTATTATAAATTTTCAATTTGTGTGCACTTTTATGTATGCATCGTACAAAAATTGAAAAAAAATTGAAACAAAAAAAAAAAAAAACCAACTGTCGTATCGCGATGGTGAATGATGGAAGCTTTAAATTAAATTCTTTTCAGAATGTATCTATAGGTAACTTTTATACGTAGGTATCTTCTTAGTTTCCATACACCTATATTTGATCAGTTAATTATGATTTAAATATTAAACAGAGAAAATTTATAAAATTTCATTTATCTGTGTGGTCAATACGTTCGAAATAATATTAATATTTACATTCAATATTTTAAAAAAAAAAAAAAAAAAAAAAAAATACGTTCATATCTATTAGAAATAACAATCTATTTGTTATTCATACCATTGTTTCTTGAGCTGATAAACAAGCTTATTTTAATTTAGTTCTGTTAGTCATTGCATTGCATTACATTATATCTTATTTTCTTCTTCATTCTTTATTCAATTAATATATGTAGGTAACATACATATGTGTAAGTTACATATGTACTTACATATTACACATATGTATGTATGTACTTGCTTTTAACATGATGCATTCTATTTGAATTGGTTTGGTGGGTACCTAACCTACATACCAACATAGATATATTAATTTTAGAATTTTTATTATTTTCAAGATTTATTTTATTTTATAAATAAATAAACTACATATGCATATGTAACACACATACATATGTAATATAAAAGGTCACCGACATTAAAATTATTTATATGATTTATATAAATTTATTATTAATTTTTATTGTATTATCATGTAATTTTCATTTATTTTTTTTTATTTTTTATTTTAAATTTTAACTTTTATATTTTTAAATCATTTTCTCCATATTTCTAGTCAATATCACATTTACATTTTAATGTCTAGATATATTCAATGAAATCAATGAAATAATTTTTTGTTTTTTTTATTATTTTATTATTGTAAAAATAAATAAAAAAAAAAAATAAAATTGATATAAAATATAAATGAGCGTTAAATATAAAAATCTTTATACACATGTCATACATATAAATACAAACCTAATGTTACACATTAACGTTAATCAATATTTTGGTTTACAATATATATATTTACATAAATACATTTATACATATTTTCATATTACAATTCGAAAAATAAAATAATATTATGTGCATGTGTTTGTATAATATTTTATATATATTTATATATATATTAAAGTAATTATTTCAAATATGTACATACATATATGTATATTAAAAATACATTAGATTATATGTCTGGCAATTTTCTTTTTACATATGCACAATTGTATATCTACATTTATTTTAAATTTTGTTCAAAAAAAAAATTTTATAAAATTAATTACGTACTATGATAGATGACTAAACGCATTTATTAATCACTTTTTATAATTGGATAAAAAATAGAATAATTTTTTTGTTAGATTTTTTTAATTAAACAGTATTATAATTTATAATTACTTTTTTTTTCTTATTTTTATTTAATTTAGAGCATTTAAATATGTGTTAAGTTTTCTTTTTTCTTTTTTTTTCTTTTTTATGTTTATTTAATTTTTATTTTTAAATATTAAATTAAACTAAAATGAAAACACATAATATCTATACAGTAAAGAATTCTAAGATCTTAAAATATTTAGAGATACCTGTGTATATATCTTCATTTTGAAAATGTATAAAAGAAATGATAGCCCAATAATCTAACGGCATTTTATTTAATTTTGTAAATATTATAAAAATTATGATAATTTTTTTTTTTTTTTTTTTTGATTATTTTCTATTTGATATTATTTAAAATGATATATTCGTTATTTGGAGAATTTTTTTAAATTATTACTGATGAATTTTTTCAGTTAAATACTTACGAAAAAAAAAAAATGAAAATAAAAGAGGGATTATGCATTAGTTTTTCAACAATAGTATAAGGTAGTAATATTACATGTGTATGTGTACATATTATGTAATATTAAATAAGGCATCGATAATATTAAATGGTCTTTTTTCCGTTAGTTCTACATAATATTCAATATAGCATTTTCAAGCTAAATTCAATTGAAACACAAATAATTCAATTAAAAAATTTAATTGTAATTGAATTCTTATAGTTCTAAGTTCATTTCAGAACTTACAACCATGTACTACCTAATTTTTGTTTTTTCAAATTGTTATGTATGTTGGTACGTTTGCTGGAAAATAAAGAAGAAGAAAAAAAAAAACGGTTTAAATATAATTGTTCATAAAACATCAAAACACTTAATTTTTTTAAAAACAATTTTTGTAAACAAAAAGAAAAAAAAACTGTTTTTTTTTTTTTGTTTTTTGGTAGACAGTAAAAAAAAAAAGGACCAAATGCGTCTGATAATACGCTCTATATGGACAAACGCAAATGGTATTTTATTTTTATATTTATTTTTTTTTTATTTATTTATACACTTATTTATGAAAGTTAGTTTTAACTAGAATTTCAATATGTGAATTATGTGTTTTTTTTTTTTTTGCTGTTTTGTTTGTTTATGTAAGCATCGGTCCGATTGTTATTTTTATTTCTATTATCAATTTGATTTTTATTTTTTTTTAAATCCACGTGTAATTAAATTTGTTGTCATCATTATGGAAAAATATTTTGTATGTTTACATAATATGTACCTATATAGGTATATATATATGTATATACGTAGATACTATACTCCTACACTAATTCGATACAATTAAGATCTTATGGATAAGACATAAAGTAGTATCATTTTACGTCGCTGTAAATTGATAATAAAAAAAATTAATCTCATACTATATGATAACTTTACAGATTGTGGTAATACTATTCGTGAGATGCTCTTATGAGACACCCAAAAGACCTTAACTGCATCGAATTAGTGTATGGAGTATGGCCAGTATGGGTACCTACCTACTTACATTCTAAGTTAATTGATTTATTCAAAAATAAACACACGGATTTTAAGAAAATATTTTGTAGGTAGGTACCAAAGTTTTTTTTTTTAAATTTTAATTTTTTTTTTTTTTTAATTGTCGTACATATAATACAATTAAAACGTAGATTACAGTTAAAAATTTAAACCAAAAAAAGTATTAAAAATTTTTTGTTTCATAAAGAGTCGTTTTTTTTTGCAAAAAAAAAAAAAAAAGGATAGGAATGAACGCATAAATAAATGCAATAGAGTAATGGAAAAACATATTGTGTACCATGTATGTATGTATTGTATTCATTTTTCCCCTATATACAAATGAACTATTAAAAAGGATATTTCTTAAAATACCTACATCGTGACGACCGACGAGGACAACAATGCAATGATGATGATGATGATGATTGCGATTTGCAATGTGAATAACGATGAAAAATCTAAAACAAAAACAAGTAAACATAAATATAAGCACATATGTGTACCCATATTATATAGATATGTTTCTATATTTCTAAAACATATGTATATGTATCGGTATAATTTCTAATAATCTGATGTACCTACATATAATATAGATATGTAATGTACAAAAAACATGAGAGAGACGAGATGATAACATAAAATGAAATTTTCTAAAAAATTTTATATTACGTATGAAATAGGATATTAAACAAATAAAAAACGGAGAATATTTTATAAGATGTTTTTTTAAAACTAGTAAGCAGGACATTATAGGTACATATATACGTATTCAAAAAAAAAAAAAAATTTCTTTTTTTTTTTTGTATTGCATTTGACAATGGTGTTTGTATTGACGGAAAAAAAAAATCACAACGAAAATGAATATAAAGAAACGTTATAAAAGCGCATACATATTAGATACATACATATGATTTTTTTTTTATTTTTTTTTTCAAATTAATAAAAATACATTTTTCACTATTTTGTATATAGGTAATTCAGAAAAAAGCAAATTTAAGCCAAGTAAATGTTATGTAAAAAAAAAAAATTAAAGCAGATGTATAGATTACGTATTTAAATAAATTGATTTTGCATGAGATATAACAGGACGATCAGATATAACGTACATAAAAAGATTCTTATTTTTATAATTTTCAAATTTTCAAATGCTAATAATTATACACATATAGTATGTATATTACATAGCTACATTAAAAAAAAAAAAAATTGTAATAAAAAATAATTTTATCTATTTTTAATTTTCAATAAAATTTTTTTACTTTCATTTCGGGATTACCTACACATAATAAAGTTTTTCTGTTTCTTTTCGTTTTGAAGGAGAACATTTTAGGAATTTTCGAATTTTTTTTTTTTTTTTTTTCTTTAGTTTGTATTCCAACTATAGTAACAGATTTAAGTATATGGGTCATTTTAAAAATTTGGTCGACTTTTGAAATTTGATTTTTTTAAAAAAAAAAGTTTGAATAAAATTAATTTCAAGTATTAGAAGTGCTAGAATGCAATCAAAACAAGGACTTTTGGATAGTAGCAGTTAACTTTAAAAAATTTTTACCCAAAAATTTACATGTTTTGTCTACCAGGTCAGATCAAAACTTCCCCTATGTTACCAAACTTAAAAATTAACAAAATGCAAATTATATTTAATAACAAAAATTAAGTTTTATTTCATTTTATTGGGAACATAAGAAGAAATAATATGCGTGGTTTATGGTAATAACAATTTAATTGTTTTTCTTAAAAATCTATTTTTATGTCCACTTTGTTACTCTCTTATTATTTTTGAAATAGTTTTTTTATCACAACTAAAAAAAAAAAATATGTGCTTTTTTCATTTATACATAATTAATAAACTCATTTATAGAGATAATATAATTCATAAAAATTTTCTTGAAAAACTTGAATTTTCCAACAAAAATTGAAAATTCAGTCACTAGAAGCATGGGACAAATTCAAATTTTATTGAATTATGTCACCTAAGTTACTAAAAGTCCCCTGTGTTACTACAATTTTCTTTACGTTTCTCATACAAAGGTAACGCAAGGGTAACGCATGGGACTTGTTACGCAGGGGACAAAAAATGTTAAAATATATATTTGCAAAAATTTGTTAAAAATATTATCAAAATATAAATGTCATCTTAAAGTACTTTACAAGTAGAACACATTACTTCAAAATTAAAATAAAAAGCATTTGTAATCGCTTGTTTTTGAAGATAACTCAGGAGACAATGAATTAAGGCACGCGCGCTATTAAAAAACTTCGGGACTGATTTCTTTATACTTACGCACTTGTCTACAACTAAACACAAACCAACAAGTATGTACATGAATGTATGTTTGTCTGCAATGACGTAATGGAAAATTTTTACAAAAACTAACGCTTTTATGATAGTAACATAGTGGAAGTAACGCAGTGGACAAAATCCAGGGACAAAATGCTTTTCTATTTAATTTTTTTTATTTGTAAAAAAATCACTTTTTTTCGATATATCTGTTTTCTTATGATATGAATGCTTAATATAGTAGTCACATTAATACTTAATTTATAAAATATAATGAAATAAAAATGCATTGAACTTGAAATTTACTCTCGGGGACACGCCATATTCGTTGACATCATAACCATTATGTTGAAAAAAACAAACTTTTTATTTACAATAATGAAATTTAAAATGATCATATATTACAGAAATCAATTAAATATTGATATTTTTGCATTTTTATTTGTATTCATCGAATAATTTCGAAAAAAAATTAATTTACATGTCGAGGACAGTGAAGTCGACCAAATTTTTAAAATGACCCATATATACATATATGCATGTAACATTGCTTTTCTTTTTTAAACTCTCCTTTTAAACGCGTATACAAATTTTTACTGTGCATGTAAATGCATTCATATAAGTACATATATGTGCTACCTACCTTTATAGTATAGTGATTATATTTTTCAAAAATCGCTTTTTTTCTTTTTCTTTGTTCTAATAACTCTATTAAAACATACATAAATGTATAAATTCAAATACAGTACATATACATATGTACATATATAAACCTAATGTAAACCATAAATGTTTGAAAAATATTTAAATATCTAGGATATAATTAATTATTGAATAAAATAAATTGAAATTATCGCTTTTAAATACTCATATACATATAATTTTTATAAAATTATACCAAAACATCATGTCATATTTATTATAGCTTTCTTAGCATAAGAGTGTAATAAAAGAAAATCGATTTATATATGTTTTTCATTTATTTCAAGGAGTGTTCGTTCATACATATATGTACATATTTTCTTCCCAGTCAGGATACAGTACATTTTGCTCTCAGTTTTTCCTTATTTTATATATATTCGAATGTGCTCACATAATTTTCTTTTTTGTTTTTTTTTTTTGTGTTTTCTTTTTTGTCTTTCATTTTTCAAACCTACATATACTTAAATCCTTGAATACGCGATGTATTGCATGGTATTTGTATCTAACGTATGTATATATACATATGTCTTCGATATGCCTTCATATATATATGTATATAGTTTTTATATTATACGTATTCGTATGTACATACATAAAACATGGAATATTAAAAAGTTTTGAACGCGTGTTTATTGTGCAACATTACTTGTGTATCTGTTATAATTTATATATAATACACCAATATTTCAGTTAAAATATAATGCAGTAAAATAAAATTAAAATAAAATAAAAAAAAAATAAATTACACAAAAAAAAAAGAAAAGAAAGAAAAAAAGAAACTTTTAACTATAGTAGTTTGGTACATTAAAAAAAAAAAACAAGTAACGTACATATGTATATTAGAATAAATTTTAAAAATAACGTTTATACTGTTATTTCTGTTGTTGTTAGGTGTTAGTTAAAATTGAAAAAAGGGGAAATTTTGAAATAAGATCTATATAATACAAAAATTTACATTCATATGCACATACTTTAAATTATATGTACATAGGTAGATATATATATGTATATACAATAAATAAATAAAAAAAAAAAAAAAAAACAAAAACAAAAATACACGAAACTTGTACATCTGCTCCTTGTACACGTTCCAAAGAGGAAGACAAATACAGTGTACTAGCTATTATAAAAAGGACCAAAAAAAAAAAAAATAATAATGAAAAGATACATTTGACGAATAGATAAACGTTCTCGAATATTATATCAATATCCTTGTATTTATGCATACACGTACAAATATTTTAAATGTACACATACATATATGAATTTATATAAAAAAAAACTAAATAAAATAAAACATGTAGGTATGTACTATATATTATAGATATATTTAAGCATGTATACATACCTACATATTATTATGTAGCATTTAAAATATGTTTATAACATGCATATACATGTGTGTAAATATATATAAACAATTGTATGTACAATCAAAAAATTGATTTTTTAAATTTTATAAAATTTTTTGTGATGTTAAATTACATATATAGTAGGTAGTGTATGGATTATTATTATTATTATTTTGTTTTTTTTTTAAAGCAAAAATAAAATAAAACTAATCTGCACTAGGAAAAAAACAATTTTTTTTCTTCACAATTGAAACTGTTATGACGGGGTAAATTCGAATTTCAAATGTGTTATATTGAATAATAAAATGAAATAAGAATATAATTATAAGATAAATTTAAAAATTTAATAGCTAACTGAATAATTAATTTGAATTCAGTTTATTATTAGAAATCAACTTTTTGTAAATGAAACAGAGTTTTAGAAACTGTTTATTTGCGATATAATATTATAAAATTGTAGGTGGTGTGTATTGAATTTTTTGAATCGTTTATTTTAATTTTTTTTTTTTTTTAATGTCTTAAGAAATGAATTGTTCATCTTTTCGAAATCTTATGTAAAAGATTTACTTAAAAATTCAACTATCTGTGTATTTATCAGCTAACTAACTATGTACATATTTTAGCGCAAAAAAAAAGAGTTATGAATTTTAAAAATTAATTTTATTTATTATAATTAAATGATAGGTGAATCCTTATAAAATAAAACTAAACACATGCATGTGTATTAATGTACCTGTATGTGTATGTACGCAAGTTTGAATTGATTTCATAATGAAAATTAAATTTACACAGGTACATATTGTCCAATAAAAAACATGGATATGCTTTATTAATAATTTTTTACGATCTTAAATTAAACAGTTTACTTCATTTATATTTTGTCCACTAATATTATGCATTTAAGGTCTTATAGGAGTACTCAGTACATTCTGTCTTTTATCTTCTCTCATCATTTCTAATCAGACTGTTTCACGAGCAGTATTACCGCAATCCACAAAGCTTTTAGTATATAACAGATGAATTTTTTAAATATCAATACATAGTGATGTAAAATTGTACCACATTTTTCAAGTAATCTCCATAAGACCTTAAATGCATAATATTGGTTGACAGAGTATAATTTACTATTATTTAATTGAAAAGTAACAAACATTCAATAAATAGTAATAACTGTGAAAGGACTAAATAGGTACTTACATATATAAAAGGAAAATATTTTTTAAATTTCTACATGTACATTTGTATGTTTGTATGCTTTATTAATATAAAATATATATTTTGTCTAAAAATTTTACAAATTTTATTATGCATCTGTAAGCCATACATAGATATTCAAATAAAATATTTACATTTTGATAAAATACAATACAAAAAAAATCTATGTTTTGTACATATATAGGTACATACATGTACAAATTATTTTTAAAATATAGAAACAAATAGATATGTTTATGTATGAAACACATAGATATCTATATATGTACATACATATATTCTTCAATTGATATTTGATTAAATACCAAAAAGATAAACAAGATTAACAAAACAATTAAAAAGAAGTTAAATTTAAATAAAAATAAATGTGATGCTGCGTACAATAGTAGGCATGTTATTGTAAATAAAATTAATAAAAAAAATTTTTTTTAAATACAATATACATATGTACTTATCTATAATTGCACTTTTAAAACAACTACCTATGTAGGTATAATTTATTACATATTTCTTTGATATACAAAAATCAAATTTATTATTTTTTCATCTCACAAAAAAAAAAAAAAAAACAGAAAATTAAATTAATACACACATATGTAGGTATGCATATAAAAATTAATATATGTACATATAACATTATGTATATATACATATGAATATATGTATGTACGTATTGCAAGTAAACTAAATTAAAAAAAAAAAAAAAAACTCCAAGGTTCGATGTCTTATTGACCTTCCATCATTATTTGTATGATTATAAGTACTTACATATATTTATATGTGTATCCATACATACATACATACATACATATGTATATGCATAAATAACAATATACTTACGGACTTATATTTATGAACTGAACATTTTAATTACAATATGTATAATTTGTATGCATTTTTACGCATACAACAAATGTTCACACATACATACATATATATATGTACGTATATAAGCATAGGCATATGGATTTGAAAGCAATTAAAAACGTAACTTTTTCTGTTAAAAAAATTTTATTTACATTTAAAGCATATTGTACCATTTGTTAAATCATAAAATTTTTGTGTAACGAATTATGTTTATTTCTTTAGTTAATATGGAACAAATTTTATTATATACATATATAAGTACGATAAGAAATTAGATCAGTTATTTTAATATTTTTTTATTCTTATAACATACATACATACTTATATGTATATAAGATATTTGTCTGTTATATAAAATTTAGTTCAGTAATTAATATATCTATGCACATAGTACATTTTACCTTCAGCTAGGTAGGTAGGTACCTTACATTGTATTATCAAATTATCAGCAATGAATAAAAACACGATAGAATTTTATTAAATTATGAAAATGAAATTTCTGTATGATTAAAAAAAAATAAAAATAAAATTATTATTGTGTGTTAATATGACAATATGACACATGTATGTACTTCATCATCATCCACAGCTCAACCAGTATCGCTCAACAGACCATATTGGTCCTTGGCTTCTAGCATGTATGTATTTATGTTGATATATATAATTACAAAAGGTACCTACACATCTATACTCTAAAAACGCTATCTATACATAATAATATCGATAGATTCCGATATAAGATACTTTATGAAAAATATTTTTTTTTAAATTTTCATAAAAATAATAATAAATAAATGTGATAACTAAAAATATAATTATATATATTTCTATAGATATGTACCTATATGCATATAATGTAAATTAATTTTAATTCTGAATATCTGTAATGTATAGCATTAATAAGATACATAATACATAAAATGTACCTACTTATAGGTGTATCTATATTTCTTTATTTCTTTTAAAAGTAAATGTTTTGTTTGTACGATTGTGTCAGGATAATGTACATTTGTATGTATTGTATGAAGAAAATAAAATGTACCTACATGTAAACATGCATGAATAATACGAAGATGAAATAAAATAATAGGTAAAATATAAAATAAAATGGGTACAACATCGTCTTAAGAAAAATAAAGGAAAACATATAGATACGAATTTATTTGAATTTTTGTAGTCATCCATAGTTGATATTTTTAAAAATAGCTCACAATTACAATAGTTCATATTATAGAGGAGCAAAATTTTCACATTTTTACACATATACGATTATTTATTACTATTATTATTATTATTATTATTGTTGCATACCTATTATTTTTCCCATTGAATTTTCTGGTGCTACCGTCGGCGCTGGTATTTCGCTAGTTTTCAATCCAATCCAATTCAAACCAAAGAAGGGTCATGTTACCTACTTAAGAAAATATGAATCTACGTACACGTACAATTCAGTTGTCCAAAAAGTTGCCGTTTTCAATTTTCCATAAACGGTCGTATATGCATGTATATTGGATGATGTTATACATGTATGAAAATGTGTATGTATATTTTTTACTTTTTTATATATACGTAGGTTACATATATGTACATATTGTAAATGATTAAAATTTTAGCTGAGATATAAAAACATGTACCTAAATATACATAACTGCTGTTATGTTTATATCAGTTGAAGTTGAAGGTTTTTGTTGTTTCATAGCTGATTTTTGAATAAATATCACCTTTGGTTATTCACATCATTATTCTTAAAACGTCAATTCAATCTATATAGGTATGTATATCAAATCTACCACCTATACACATTAAGGCTAAATACCTATGTGTTATATTTTACTATATAGGTATCTGTTTTACTATAGTCAGTTTTTATTTTATTCCATGACTACTTTGATTTGAGCCCATTATAGCCCAAATTGAATACCCATTCCCAGTCCAGAATCCAAAGAATATTTTGTCGATTTTCAATCTATCTATAATATCAACCATCCCTCATCAATCGTTCAATCGTCGTATGTATGTCTGTTTTTTTTTGTTTTTGTTCTTGTATAATACATTATCGAAATATACATAATAATGATGATATTTCTTCAAACAGCGCGGTAAAGTATTAAAGTGATTACTATATGATGCCAAAACACTGTACTCGAGTATTAAAAACAGCACCACCTAAGTGACTGTGTTCCATCCAATACTCAATTCATATAATTGTGTTGTTTTTGTTGTATATATTTTGTTTGTATGTATGATAATATGACAATTTTGTTTTTAAGCAAGGGCCACCACACCATACATTTTTGCTCTACGTACATATATATATATATACATAATAAATATAACAAAACAATATATAAATATGTATATATAACATATTCATTTCTGCTGTTGGCTGCTGACTGACTGGCTGATTGCTAGTATTTAATAAAAACAACAACAATAAAATATAATAACAAACTGTGTTGGTCTCATTGTTGATCTACAACTGTGGTTATATATATTCATACATACATACACATATAAAAATATTTGTATATATATGAATGTATGTACCCAATATATATATATGTATGTATATCTCGAGCAATTCGTGGTCTCTGTACCGTAGTGGATTTCTGCTTCAGTTCGCTTTATTTGGTCGGCGGTGGAGTATTATATTTAGTTTGTTGACGGGTACAATCGAAGTTCGAAGTCAAATAAAAACTCTTAAATAAAATAAAAAAAAAATTTTTTTTTTTGTGCGAAACACTTCATTTACCTCATCCGCCATCTTGGAAGACGATGAGGTACTTTTATACTATTATTATTATAAAAGAAAAAAAAAAAAAAAACAAAAACCATTTCTTTTTCAATTAATTTTATATGTTTATAAATTATAATATTTTTAAATTAAATTTTAATGAAAATCAAATATGATTGTGAATAGTTTTAACAATTATTTCAAATATTTATTTGTATATTTAAAAAAAAAAAGAAAACAAATATAAAATGAACAAAAATTTAAAAAAGTGTGTGTGTAATATGTGAATATTATTTTTTAAAAAAAAACATACATAAAAGAAAATAATCATTTAGAAAGGAATATACAAGATAATAATGGATTTTATGTTAAATCATATTTATAAATTAATTTTTATAATAAAGAAATTTATTAAAATTAACATGAAAAATGCGTGAAAATATTCAATTTTGGGAATATTCAATTCATAGTTTTTATTTGATTAGAATTTTTAATACATATGTATGTGTGTGTGTGTGTTTTTTTTTTTTTTTTTTTTTCAAATTTTAATTTATACAAATTGTATCGAATATTAATGAAAAAAAAAACAAAAAAAAAGAAGGGAAAAAGTAAAATTCATTTTCAAGCTCTTTTTTTTTTGTTGTTTTTTGAGAGGCTAGCAAAAGCAAAAAAGAGGAAAGAAAATTTGTTTTTTTGTTTTTTTTTTTTAAATTACTGACAGTGTGTTGTGTATGTGTGTATTGTATGTATACAAATATATAATAAATGAAAAGAGAACAAAAATAATTTATACAAAAGAAAATATATAAGATACAATTTAATACATATACAATGGAGGATATAAAGACAGTCGTTTTGTAGATTTTTATAGCCTTATAGGTCTGATGTATTTTTTGTGTGGCATGAAATCGAAATTTTTTTTTTTTTTATATATACATATACACATACCAATAGCGCGCGATAATATGTATGTATGTATAAATTTAATAGCTGAATTGAAATGTGAATTAAATATCTATAAATGCATGAAGACTGAACATATGCTGTAGACATCATGCGATTCTTATAATAAATGTGGATTATTATTTTTTGTTTGATATCATTTTGTACTTGTTCAAACAAGTATATATGTGTGTATTTATGTATATACAAGCATGTAAAAATATAATTTTCTCTTAAAAATTTAATTTGTCAATTTATATGGTAGTAATAAATTCGAAATTTTTTTAGAGTTAATTAAAAAGTTTGATCACAGTTTAATTTTTGTGTTATATATACAAATAATAAAATATAAATAAAATATATAAAAAATGAATATTTATATGAAATTATAGAATATTTGAAATGTTTATGTCAAAGTTAGAAAAAAAAAAAATCAACAAACAATAAAAATTGACAAAATGTCAAAATGATTGTAGTAAACAAATAATACTATACATGACGTTAATTATTAAATATATATATTCATACATACATTAATTCATACATATGTATGAACGAGTATAATCACCTTTAAAAGCTCTAGTATTATATAGCATAAATTATAAATTATAATTAAATTCAAAGATCGAGGGGTTGTTGTCGTGTGTTGTATCATGTGTAACTTGGGTAATTTTTACAATAAAATGTACGATTGATTTGTGAATGGTGAATTTGAAATTGAAATTGTGTAATGTACGTGTGATGTGTGTATAATAATATTCTGTATGATATATATCCGTTGAATTAAAAAAGGGGAATACAAGTATATGGGCATAATGTACACACACATAAGATATATGTACACGACGATATGCATCCATATGCGATATATATGTATATATACATATAATATGTTTTAACTGTGCTATACACATACGAGCACGTGTTTTTTTTTTTTATGACTCATTTTATATGAATAAGAGATAATATTAATTAAGGAACAATAAATATATAATATTCGAAAATTTATTTTAAAAAAAAAATTTATATTTTTCTCTATTATAATTATTGTATGCCCCAGCATGGACCATGGTCATTGATTTAATCATGATGGTCCATTCGTTGTATGATATATTTTTAAGAAATTTTAACTTCAAAACTGTAATAAATTCAAGAGTTTTTTTGTTTATTCTTTCAATTTATATATATTTAATTATATTTTACATGCTCCTATCTCTTTTATTTCATATATTTAAAAAAAATATTACACAATATATATCGTAAATATATCGAAAATATATATATAAAATATTAACACTTATATACTACACACATATATTATATTTTGGAATTGAATAGAGGAAAAATTGCAAAATTGAAATTATATTTATTATTACAGTGAAATGTCGTCTCCCAATGATACATACATATATGTACATACATCAATATAATGATGAATGATTATTGTATTAAGAAATATAATAAAAATTTAAATATTAAATATTTATTTTATATGTTAAAATGTATGATAAATACAAAGAAGAAATAAATTAGAAAAAATTTATGCCATGTATAAAAAATATACAAGTGGAACATGGTATTTATATAAAAAAGTAATAGAATTAAATTTACTAAAACTGCATTTAATTGAACCTATATACCTATATTAATTATAATTATTATAAAATTTTATTCAAAAAACTTGTACACATACTTTAGAATTGAAATTGATATATATACATGTGTGTATGAACTATCCCGTTTGTATAGGATATACGTATACATATATTTTGCATATATATGTATATAAAATGAATTTTTATTATGTACATATACAAATAAAAAATAGAAAATACATATGTGTACGTGATATGAGCTCTATATGCACACAAACGATATTAAATTCGAATTTTTATACATATGTATGTATGTGTATTCACAAATATTGATAATTATTAAGAGTACGTTTTATTCATGCTGAGAGCATGAGAAAATCAAATTGAAAGAGAAGAAATTTTTCAGTGGCTTTTAAACTGTTAATATTTTTTCGAAATTAATTTAAGAGAGAGCCTATTTTCTTATTATAAGAGAAATTCTTTCAAAAAAAAAATGAATTTAAATCTTATCTATTTTATTTATTCTCTCACAATTTAATTCAATGGACATTGAACGTATGTATATATAGATTTGTATACACAACATTACAATTATTATTGATAACATGAATTCATTGCGAAATATTACAACAGTTTTACTTTTTTACTACATCACTGAATTTCAAAAGTACATGTATGTATATAAACGTATGTATGCATGCATAATCGCGTATACATATATATTATGTATGACTGTTCGTATACATATAACTCTATATATATAAAAATATATAGATAATATATTAGATATTTTAACCGGCAAAATCTGTAAAAGCATTTTAATTTTTTAAATTTCAAATAATACGTTATTTCTGAGTACTTTTTCAAATTTCAATCAATTTCTTTTTTCTTTTTTTTTTGTCTTGAAATAAGTTATTGAAATAAAAAAAAACAAAACAAAAAATTTTAAATGTATTTTGTATATATATACACACATATGTATTAGAATTTCATTACTCATTAGTTATAAAAAGATAAATAGGAAAAAAAAAACATGATAATTACCCTGGCTTGGAATAAATTTTAGGGTTAGATTTTATTCATTTTTAATGTTTCTTATACGTATTTATTATTGTTTCACATAAAATGACAACTTTTGACTTGTCATTTCATTTAGCTTTCCTCGTATCATAGTTAAAAATTAAAATGTAAATAGGAAAAAAAAAATGTTTCTGTCACAATCTAGTAAAATTAATCAAACAATAATTAAGAAATTATTATATTAAAATCTGAATTTGAAAAAAATAAATAAAATAAAATAAAATAAATAAATAAATAAATTTTCAATAAAAGCACCTACATAGGTATACAGTATGCCAAATTCGTATTCGTACAACTGTGTTTTTTTGTAGGAAAATGCACTTATTAAGGGAAAAATATTAAAAGGTAAGTAAATAAAAATGTGTAATATTGAATAAAATAACAAATTCATTTATTTTGATTTAAAAACAAATTGTACACTTAAAAATTACACAAAAAATTTATTAATTATGGATTTGTTTTTGAACCAAAATAAATGAATTTTTTTTTTTATTTTATTTAATATTACGCATTTTTATTTACTTACCCTTTAATTTTTCATCTGATAAGTGCATTTTCATACTGTACATTTAAGAAAGAGATACCTATTATTTAAAAGATATAATTAAAAATTCGTTATAACAATCTGGTGAACAGAGTATCTATATCATATTGGTTAAATGTTTATAAAATAACAGATTGTTAA
Organism: Anthrax anthrax; assembly: GCA_963971155.1. NCBI lineage: Eukaryota > Metazoa > Arthropoda > Insecta > Diptera > Bombyliidae > Anthrax > Anthrax anthrax. The sequence continues at coordinate 26,505,929 of OZ020121.1, read as the reverse complement.
TAAATGAATTCAAAATTATTTAATTAAAAAAAAAAACTACATTTTTATACTATTGTTATATTTATTATTAGTTTTCCACACAACTAAAGATTTATAATATTAATATGAACTTAAAATATTATTTTATAAAATAATTATATGAAAACTATTTAAAATATTTTTATACGAAAATTTTTGATATTTCATAATTTATTTTGCAAATATTTATTTTATTTTATTTGAACAGGTTATGAAGAACTTAATTAAATTCAAGAAATGGATGAATATAAATTTGATGAAATTAAATATTAACAGAAGAAAAAATTAAATAACTTAGTCATGTAGAAAAAAAAAACAAGAAGAAAAATAAAGAAGAAATATGAGTTTAATTCAAACTGCATAAATCTTTGAACAAAAACAAAAACAAAAAAAATAAAATAAAAAAATAAAAATCGAAAAAGGAAATATTATCAAACTATCAGAATAAAACAAAGAAGTAGTATTGTGCAATATAAATATTTTCAAGATATGGATAAAAATGGCGATACTAGTGGAGGTGATAGTAAAACAAGTGGAGGTAATAAATCTGGATCAGGTGGAAACTCTGGTGCACATGATCCATCATCTCTTCTAGATGCTGCATCGTTGTTTGGTAATTATTTAAATCATGTACATATATAAAAAAGAAAATCCAAAAAAAAAAGTACATTATTACTATTATTATTATTATTATTATTTGTGAATTATAGCATATTGGGGACGTGATTCAGCGGCCGCTGCTGCAGCTGCTGCTACGAATCCATTATTTAGTTCACAATTTGGAGCAGCAGCTGCAGCAGGATTAGGTCTTTTACCAAATCCAGGTTCAAGTAATGATCGATATTCAATGGCAGCAGCAGCTGCTGCTGCTGCTGGGCATCATCATCAAAATACTATGGCTGTAGCAGCATCTCAAGCAGCTAGTCTTGCAGGTCTGCATCCTGCAGCAAGTAAGCTACAAAAATAAAAAGTAGAAAAAAAATTCCCAACTATATTTTCTAAGAAAATCTTGCTTATTTATTTATTTATTTATTTTTTTTTAATTAACAATTTTCGTATTTTTTATTATTAGATACTTTCATTTTTACTTTCCATTTTTATTTTTATTTATTTATTTGTATACACGTTTATTCTTTTCTAATGAAATAAAATAAAATTTAAATAAATAAAAGAATTATTACGTATCGTAGGTATGTATTGAAATACATCGGCCTTTGCAGGTCGCGGAAATTAGTTCAATAACTCAAGGTCAACACACATGTAAATTAATATAAATATATACCTACTTGTATATGCATATTAGAGTACATCTAATGTATGTACACATATGAATATATATTTTACACAGAATATAATCCATGTTTTGTTATAAAGATGTACATATACACATTTATGTATATACCTATATATTCTCAACATTAATTGTTATTTTACCGTTACTTATTTTTATATAAATATGTCTATAATATACATATGTACGTATACATATGTTTATAAAATGTTTGTATGTAGATATATTTATTTTTCAATAATTACAACATTCATAGAAAATGATGTAAATATGTGCTAATATTAATATGTACGTAAGCTTAACATATATTATACTAATGTTAAAATACATACATATATTTAGTTCATTTAATAGTAATACATATATATAAACGTATATAAATATAATAACTTATGTACATACATGTATGCACATTAAAACCAAAATATAAATATATTTATGTCTCATATAACTTATAGTTAAGATATTTACATATGCACATAAGTATGTATTCATATGCTTACAGTCAGTTAATATATGTACATAATATATATTATAACTGCATGTAGCTATATTTTCGTATATATATATGTTACATAACATAAATATGTATGTATAGATATAGTTAAATCACAGTCATATGTTTACATGCTTAATTTTTATATAGGTAACTATACATATTGTGTAGATATGTTATATCTTATATATGCCATATCTAAATTATATATGTAGATTCGCTTATCAGCAACAGAAATTTTCAAACAAGCGCATGCGATTTAAATCTCGTGAATCTGTTGAAACACAGCTTTACTATATTGTGTTAAACACGTGCCTCACTATAATATATATTAATACACACACGTACTGCATAATACAATATGTATGTCCGCCTCTTCCTTTTTTTTTTTAAATTTTTTTTTCTCTCATAAATGATAACCAGTGAAAAATTGTGAGGAAGGTTAGGTATTTGACGGTTTTTTTTTTTTTTATATTTAATTTAATTTAATTTTTTCTTTCTTTATTTTAATTTGAGTTTATGATTATTATTATTATTTAATTTTTCAAGTCTAAATTTATATTACATATACTCGTACATATAACTATTATAACAAAAAAATTTATTTCAATTTCATTTTAATTTTTTTTAAATAAAATTGTAAACGTATAAATGTATAAATATATATTTACGTATATAATTTTTAGGTTGGTGGTCGATGGCACAATTGGCAGCTCAAGATTATTTTAGCCGTCTTCAGGCATCTGGATTATCACCATTTCCACATCCTGATTTAGCAGCAGCATTTCCATCTGCACTTGGAATGGGTAGTGTTGGTGGTAGTAATTCTAATTCAACAGGTGGTGGCAATAGTTCATCTCGAGGAAATTCACGAAGTAACAGTTCTAATCATTCAAGTGGTTCATCATCTGGGAATAAATCGAATTCAAATAAAAATCGAAAAGAAAGAAAACAAAATATGTCAAGCAGCTTAAATAGTACTAATACAATGGCCGGAATGGCTGGTCTTGGAAGTGGAACAACAATAACTCCAACCTCAATACCATCATCATCATCATCATCTTATAAGGTAATTATTAAAGAATATAATTATTAAAAAATTATATTGGATAATTTATTAACTTAATTAAATTATGAACATTTTAAACATAAAATGTGTTTATAAAATAAATTAGACAATAAATAAATATTAAATTTCTTCGAAATATTTTTTGTGCAAAAATTCATAACAGCATTATCAATGAATAAAGTATGTTATATGGAATATTATCGATTTATTCTAATATATTTTTGAATGATTAAATAAGATAATGGCAAAAGTCAACTGTAGTTAACTGCGTATTTGCAACGTAAAAACTCATAGAGAAGGCTAATTAAAAAATTTCAACCAATGTTTTCTATTTCTTTTTTTTTTTTTGTTTCAAATAAAAATCTTAAAAATTAAAAGTGGAATACATATTTGAAAGTTCTATTCGTGAAATAATTCTAATTATAATATAAATAAATTATTTTGTCTGTCTTTCGCATGTGTATTAAATTACCACAAAATAATGAATTATTAACTGCTGACTGATGATACATTGTTGGCATACTTCTCTATTGGCCTATTTATATTATATAATATTATATACAGACGAACTCATCATCTTATAATAAGTCATCGTCCTTACAATCGGCAATGCCAACAACGCCTGTTTCGATATCAGCTTATAATCCAGCTACAATTCATAAAGAATTATTAGCAATGCAGGCGGCTGCTGTATCAGCAGCTGCCGCTTCTTCAGTGGGCGTTTCGTCCAAAAAATCTCATCATCAACAATCAACAGCACATCAGGGTATGTCGTCTATGAGTGGCGGAGGGACAAAATCTTCTGTATCAATGTCTCACCATCATTCAACGGCAACAAGCAATCATGGTGGTAATACTATGTTATCACCAAACTCTGGAATGAATACTAATAGCTCAAAAGATCGTGAGAAGACTAATCCATCAGCAGCATCTTTAAATGCTTTGAACTCTTTGTCACAGCTAGGGAATTTGGGTCTTAATTCTTCACAGAGTGTACAAGCTGCTATGAATGCTTTAGCAGCAAATACTGGAAAAGTAAAAGATTATATGCCGTCCGGGATACTTAGGTGAGGATATTTTTTATTATAAATTTTCTATTTATAAGCTTATTGACCATCTTTCCTTTTTTCATTGCTACTTAAAAGTGCTGCTTTGGAAGGAAAGTAAGCTTACTTATTCAATTACGTGCATGTTTAATCTTGTGGTTATTCCTCATTCCTTTTTATTTAAATAACTTTCAAAAATGTCTAATAAATTTATTCGTTTAATTTCTAGTGATCCATCATCTCTGTTGGGAGTCCGTTTGCCGCCAGATACTGAAATCATAAAGTACACATCATCTATAGTTGGTCCAAAAATTCCGGGTACAACAAATCGCGGTCGCAAAAAGACAATCTCTCTCGATCCAAATCCTCTGCTTGCATTTCCAGGCTTGAGTCCAGCTAAGAGAGCTCGGCTTGAAATGGAATATGCAGCTGCCATGGGCCAAGTAGCTGCTGCAGCGGCAGCTGTATCATCCGCACCATCAGCGTCATCCACTGGGGGTTCATCATCATCATCATCATCCGTGTCAACCACTGATCGTGTCGAAGTCATTAAGCTACCACCAACAATAACATCTAACGGGGCCTACAATCTATCCAACAAGAATTTCAAGGAGTCATCTATGGAGACGACTGGAGTAAACTTAAGCATTAAAAACACAACACCAGCAATGCCAATTGAGGACAGTGATGCACCACTTAATTTATCGATGAAGCCTGATAATAAAAGCAGTATTGACTATTCAAGCTCAACAGGTGCAAACAGCCTTCAAAGTTTAAGTTCTATCACAGCTGCACTAGGATCTGGAGGTGGAACAGGTTGTAGTTCAGGTGGCGGTGACAGATCTTCTAGTTATAAAGAAGGTAGACCTAGAAATTTGGGTAGAGGTGTATCAAAGCCTAAGAAGAACACGGTTGCTTCACTTTTAGCTCAAAGTAGAGCTGTTGGAATAAAACCTATGTTAGCTACTCAACAGTTACTTAGTCAAGGAGCTGATATTGTAATATATTAACAATTTCTATTGTCATTTATAGATTTAAAAGTTTTATTATTTGCAGGAGAAAATACGCCAAGCCTTATCCGAAGCAAGTGGACAAATTGAAGTTTCCACCGATTCAGAAAGTGTAGCAGCAGAAAGTGGCATGTCTGAATCAGAAGGAGAAGATGCCCAAATTATTAATATAACAGATCTTAGGGCACCTCTTGAGCTAGGATGGAAACGGGAAACTGTGATTCGTGGCTTAACTAAGACAGGACAAATAAAAGGCGATGTCTATTACTTTGCACCAGGTGGTACTACAAAATTAAAGAACATCAGTCAAATTTTATCGGTACTGTTTTTACTAAAATTGTATGTAATTATACATATCACATTGTAAATACTTTATTTCGTTCTATAGTATTTAGATAAAAATCCTTCAAAATTAAGTAGAGAGAATTTTAGTTTCTCATCTCGTGCAATTGTTGGATCATTCCTGCAACCAGCTCCACCTCCATATGCAAATGATGGTGAATTTATACGAATGACTGATATTGATGTAGCTAAACGTCTAGAAGATTTAAAAATGTTCACAAGACATACTTTAAATGTTGAACAAAGAATTGAAATTGCAAGACAACAGCAAGCAATTAGAGATGCAAAAAAATTAGCAAAAGAAGAAATGGCTAGAAATAAAGAAAAAGCAAAACAAGAACGAAATGAAAAAATTGAATCACAACGAAAAGAAAGAGAGCTTAAAAATCAACAAGCAATGGAGGTATGTAACATTTAAATATATAAATATTTCATAGTAAAAATTTTTGAAAAAAAAATATAAATATTTTCTTTATTGCCTTCAGGCTCGTAAAAAACGTCAAGAGGAATTAGAAAGAATAAAACAAGAAGAAATATTGAAAAAACAGCAGGTATTATATTTTTGTTTTCTTTTTGTTTATAATAAATATTACTTTATTTTAATTTTTTATTATATGCATTTCATTTTATTTGATCGATAATAAGTTAACAATATAATTTAGAAAAAAAAAAAAAAAAAAAAAAAGAATAAAAAATAAAAATTATCTTTGAAATTTAAGATTTAAAAAATATACTTGAAAATGTTGTATAAAAAAAAAAAAAAACAAAATCCTCTAATTAGTTATTATACCATACCTTGTTTGCAGGAAAAAGAAAAGAAAAGGCAGGATGCAATCCTAGCTAAAGAGCAGGTACATACATCGTTCAATGTCTTAAAAAACTTTCTTTTTTTTTTGTGTATCAAAATATGTACTACAAAAATGTATATATAAGTATTTTAAATATGATTCTTAAATGTTTAACGTAAAATAAAAAAAAAAATAAATAAAAAACAAGGAAATTTATCACATTTCCTGCAGTCAATAATTATATTTTTATTATTTATTCAAGCAGAAAATAAATAATAATTAGATAAAATTTGATTGGTAATATTCTTTTTGTGATAATAATAGCTGTTTGTTGTTGTATTACGTTTATTTTTACCATATTATCATTATTGTTTTTTTTTTTTTCTTAGTAATTTTTTAATTGTATTTTTGATTTTATTTTTCATTGATGTTTTTTACTTGAATTTAATTCATATATATAGTGGATATATTTTTGCAATTTTACAAGATTACCACTAATTGCAATGATAATTATAATTAAGCAAAGAAAAACAAAATGAAAATTAAAAACTATATCGTTCTCTTATTATTATCAATTTTATTACATATTACCTAAATATTATCTATGATCAGTACATACATCAAATTGATCAGTAATGCATATAAAAATAATTAAAACTAGTAATAAATAAAAATTAATATTATTTGAATTTTAATGGTCAATTTTTATGAATATGAAATTATTTTATTTTGTTCAATATAGAATAAAAACATTTTTTTTTTTTTTATTTAAATAAGAAAAATAATAAAATAATTTTAAACGATTACATTTTTTAAATATTAGAATCATATTTATATCTTCAATATAACGAAAAATAAACCAAAGAAAATGTTACGTTACGTTACGTTGTGCAATTTTATTCATTTATTTATTCCATTCATCACAAAATATAAATAGTGGTAATTTTAGTAAGAATTAGTAGAAGAAGAATTTCAAGAATTCGAGAAACTATCATACATATATATATATACGTATATGTATGTACGTGAAAAATAAAGTGCTTTTTGATTATTATTTTTGTTTACCCCATTTTTTTTTTTTTTTTTTTTTTTTTTTTAAATTCACACGAAAAATTTATTTAATATACTCAAATTATTATTTGTTTAAAAAATGTTCTTATCGTATTTTATTCGTTTTTATTTTTATTATTATTTTTCAAATTTAATTTAAAAAAAAACAAACAAACTATCTTGCTTGATTTTATAATTTTTAATTGACACACAGATTTATCTGCAGGAACTCAACAAACAAAAGGAGTTGCTGTACACGGTTGAACTGGTATGTATTTGTAATTTATTTTAATAATAATAATAATAATAAAGCAATACATATAATATGTATGTTAATTTTTAAATAAAATGAAAATATATAAATTCATGTTATATAATTTATTCTATAATACTTTAAAGTTTGAAAAAAAAAAAAATATCTTTTTTATATATTTTAAAAGTGAAATGAAGAATTAACATAATGTAAAAGCTATTTTTACATAATATATCGTTTCTTTTGTTTTTATTTATATGTAAAAAATTTTTAGTTTACATTTAATTAATTTCTACTAATTAAAATGAATGTGTTCTGTATGTTAAACTAATTTTAAATTCTTTTCATACTTAGTAAATTTCATTTTTATTAATCTTGTTTTTTGTTATTCAACTAAAATTTTGTGTTTAAAATTTTGTTAATGATTGTTTTAAAAATTTGATAAATATGAATAGAAGAATATATTATAAAATTATTGCTTGCATAATTTTTAAAAAAAAATTTTTTCTTAATTAAAAAAAAAAAAAAAATTCAAAATTGTTTTTTCAAACATTTGTGTTAATTTCTGTTTTTTTAATTTGGCAAATATTTGAAAAAATATGAAAAATTATTAATTCAGTTGACTGAATTTATTTTATATTCAAGTTTTTTATAGAATTTTTTAACATAATTACTATTGTCTTTTTATTATATAATAAATTATTGAAAATTTCATAATTTAATATGAATTTTGTGCGTTGTATATAATTAAATAAAATTAGGAAAGAGAAAGACGTCGTCAACATATGGTATTGATTCGACAACTTGAAAATCGTCGTAAATATGAAGAACGTGAAAAGAAAAAACATCAATTAGTTCTTGATAGGCTTATACTTAGAGAAAAACGTGTGGCAGCTAAAAAACGTGATTCTGAAATACTTGCTCAAATAAGGTTTGTTGTTTTATAAACGAAAATTGATTACACGAATAAAATCATGAACGATAATGATTATAATATCGATGATGTAATGGTAAAAAATGATTTTTTTTTTTTTTTTTTTTTTTTTTTTTAAATTTAAAATAGGAAACCACAAGAAGATTCAGAAATATCAAACCAAAAAGAAATGCCATTACTTAAAAGACTTTCAGGTTGTCGTTTAGCTGGTCAAGCAATGGCTGACTTACTTATGGTGTTTGAATTTTTACACAATTTTGGTGAAACTTTAGGGTTTGGTAAGCATAAATTTAAAAGTATATTAAAAAAAAAAAAAAAAAAATTAAATATTTTATTATTTATAGACATGGAATCTTTACCATCACTTCAAAATTTACACGATGCTTTAATTAGCGATAGTGCTGTAGAAGCTGAAGAAGAACTTTTATCAGTTATGACACATTTATTAGTTTGTGCTATTGAAGATCCCGGAATACCAAATCCTGGTCGTCATACAACATTATTAGGGCAATCATTACGAAATGCTGATATTACGAATTCAAATGTTTCAGAAGTATTACGAATTTATTTGTATGCAGTAGCAACTGGTGAAATACGTCAATTAACTGGCGTTACATTAGATAGAGAAAAGGAGAAAAGAATAGCAGATCATCATCAAATTGATATTGAATGTCTTAATAGTTCGGGTAAAAATCAACAATATTATGAATTATTACATGAAAATGAAACATGGAAATTGTCATTATGCTTAAAAGATAAACCATTTGTTGCATTAAATCCAACCAAAAAAGCTCAAATACTCGCACATTTATGTAATGATTTACTTATGAATAAAGCAGTTCTTAAACAAATCGAAGGTAGCCTAGAATCATGCGCACAGATAAAACGAGATAAATATTTAAACGATATGAAAGTACGAAAATATAAATCTCTTCATTTGAGAAAAATGAGAATGGAAGCATTCGAAAAAGCTCAACAAATGGAACGAGAAGCTGCTCAGACGCAATTAGAATTAATGAAAAAAGAAGCTGCTGCAGAAGAAATGGCAGCTGCAGCCGCAGCTCAAGCGGCGGCGGCTGCGTTAGCTGCGACAGCAACAACGACAACTGAAAATAATAATCAAGAGCAGTGTGAAAAAATGGAAGTAGACGAAGTCTCAAATCATAAAGAAGAAAATGAGGAGGCCGCAGCTAATAGTAGCAATGAAAAAGTTGAAGAGAATACAGTTAAAAGTGCCACAATAACAACAACAACAACAACATCTGTGGTAATAACAACGACTACAGCAACAACAACTACATCAACAATAGCAACAGCGATTACAACAAATACTGAAACTTTTGCTCCGGTTAAGAGCATAAAGCCACCAGAAGAGTGTGTTACTTATCAGAATGGTTCTACTGTACCCAATGATCTTAATCATTTGATGAATAAAAAGATTAAATCAAGAGATGATGCATCTACTGATGTTGGTCTTGACGATGATTTAAGTGATGTTGAAAGTGAAATAACTACAGTTGAAGAAGATGAAGATAATAGAATGACAGCTGAAGAAGTATACAAGAAACTTGAAGCATTAGTTAATTCATCGTCTCAAAGTAAGCAATTATTAGATCAAGCTAGTAATCAATTAAGAGCTACATGTTATGGTCAAGATAGATATTGGAGAAGATATTGGAAACTGCCAAAAGCAGGTGGAATATTTGTTGAAGCTATAGAATCAGCTCAGCCAGAAATTTTTGAATATCATAGAGTTCTTGAAGAAGAAATTAAAAATAAAATTGAAGATTTAACAGAAGATGATAATGAAGAAATGAAACCACCAGGCCCACCAGAAGAAGTGCCACCGGTACCCATGGCAGCCACTACTAATCTTTCTCAGATAAATTCATCAGAGCAAAATTTTAAAGATTTAGATGACGAAATTCCGCATTCAGTGGTACAACTGCCAATAGCAGCTAACAATAATAATAATAATAACCAAAATGTGGAACAACGTAAAGAAGAAACTAATAAAGATAAAAGTATAAAGATCGAGAAAAATGATTCGGGCATTGGGGAAAGCAGCAAAATGGAAGAAGAAGTCTGTGATAATTTAAAAGTTGAAATTAAAGTAGAAGAACCAATAGTTATTAATGCCCCTGAAATTACGAAACCGTCCTTAGCTATGGATAAATGGTTTTCAATCATAAATCGTGAAATGCCTCTTACATCAGCAGAAAATATGGCCACACCAGAATTTCAAACTGCATACGCAAACATTACTTGCGATTCGATCATTCAAATACAAGGTAATCGATGGGATATCGCTAATAATGCACAATATTTTACAGTGCCAATTGAAAATGGTAAAGTCGATTTACAATTTCGTAATGAGTCAATTCTATCACTTTCTGGACTTGATGAACAAATGGTTGAAAGTGTTGTAACCGGTGAAGAGTTTGAGCTAAAAGAAGAAGAGGAGGTACGAGATGATTTAATTGATATTAAAGCAGGACGTGTAGAAGTGAGATTAGATGAAGCAACTGGAATTCCATTGCAAACATTAGCCAATATGTCTATTAGTAATATAAATGCGTATATTACATGCGATATACCGACGCCATTATCGATGACACCAGAAGAACATAGAATGATGGAAAAGATTAAAGATGTCGGCTTTCCGAAACGTGTGGAAAAAAACTATGTCTCAGCTAACTTACGACATGGTTGGTGGAGAATCGATACTCTAGATTTATTAAACGAAGTGATTCAATCATTACATCAACGAGGTGTAAGAGAAAGAGATTTAAGACAAAATCTTTTGAGAGCCTTAAATGAATCGTTAGATTTCTCGACTCCTTGTCCCTTGTCATCATCCTCACCTGAAGATGATTTCCAAGCAACATATGTAGCACCTGATAATCCTAAAGATTGGAATCCAAAAGTAGCAAAACGCGTTGAATTGCAATTGCTTGAACAACTTGAGGCCTTAGAGGATAAAATTGCTAGTGCCTCAATGCAAGTTAAAAATTGGGTATTGCCATCACGAATTGAAAGTGAAATTTCAATTGAACAAGAGGATATTACTGAAGAAGATTTCGTTAGCATAATTCCAATGATAAGGGAAAGGATTGCCAGTCTAGAAGCAGCCATCGAAAGGAGATATCTTAAGCCACCATTAGGTGTGGTTTCGGCTGATGCAAGTTTAGCTATAATAGCTCAAAATCAATTGAATCAAAGCGGCCATGCTCAACAGCAACAGAATCAAAGTCAACAACAAAGCAGCAGTAATGATTCTAGTCAGCAAGGTAATAATACGGCGACAAGTTCGGCAGCAGGGTCACCGGCTAGTGCTTGTAGCAGCGAGAAAGATGCTCCAATTCAAGAGAATATGCCAAAAGGTCTCGTGTCTTGGCGTGAAGCAGTATCAAGATCACATACTACATCACAATTAGCTATGGCATTGTACGTTTTAGAATCATGTGTTGCCTGGGACAAAAGTATCATGAAAGCGGTAAGTTAATCATTTCTTCTCATGAATTTTTTTTTTTTTTTTTTTTTTGTAGATTTTTATCTTTTTGAAACCATATTTAACTACTAGTGACCATTGATGATGACTAGATTATTCCCCTTTAGTTTTAATTTACATTATTATTATCATTATTATTTGCATCTATCTAATTAGTGTAATAGTTGCCCATTTTGTCTTTTTGGGATTATTTTATATTCCCAAAAGTTGTTCTGTTCTCAAGTAAATCTATTGATGAAAAATAAAATTGAGTGTAGAAAGTCTGCGCGTTCTGCGTTCGATAATAAAAACAATACTGTTTTCTATTTTTTTTTTTTTTTCTGTAATTTATTTTATTATTACTTTTTTATTTTTCTAAATATCACTATCATATAGTATGACACACTATTGTAATTTATTTTCTATTCTGTGATGTATTTTGTACACACTTGCACTTTGATCTCATTTATGTTCATCTTTGATTTTATTTCGGTTTGTTTTTCCTTATTGTTCTGTCTTCTGTTTTTTTCTTTGTTTTGTTTTTTGTTTTTTTTGCTTTTTTGTTTTGTTTTTTGTTTTGCTTGTTACTCGTGTCTATCTTATCATGTCTCTTACTGGCCAAAATCACTGAACTGTCCATGAATAGCTCATAAAAAGGCGAAAGAATGGCAATAGGAAACAAAAAATGAAACAGAATGATATCCAACAAAAGAAATTGACCATTTGTAATACTACTACTACTTCACAACAATGGCATAAAAAATCAAAATCTAATAAAGGACAAATCTCTTCTGATGCTCTGAAAATTTCAACTGAAAAATGTTCTACTACTACTACTACAACAGAATTTAACAAACGTTACTTACAGAATTGCCAGTTTTGTACATCTGGCGAAAACGAGGACAAATTGCTGTTGTGTGATGGTTGCGACAAAGGCTACCATACGTATTGCTTTAAACCGAAAATGGAAAATATTCCAGATGGTGATTGGTACGTAAATTATTTAGTCATTTACAAAATACATATAAGAAAATGATAATGTTATGGAATTTATTTCGTTCTATATTAACATATAGGTATTGCTATGAATGTGTTAATAAGGCTACTAATGAACGAAAATGTATTGTTTGTGGTGGTCACAGACCTCCGCCCGTTGGAAAAATGATATATTGTGAATTATGTACTCGAGCATATCATCATGATTGTTATATTCCTCCTTTGTTAAAAGTTCCACGAGGAAAATGGTATTGTCAAGGTTGTATATCAAAAGCTCCCCCACCGAAAAAGCGCAGTGCAAAAAAGTCTTCAAATAAAGAAGTAAAAGCGTCACATAATTCATCAACGGCTTCATTAAATTCATCTCATGAAGAAATGGTACCTTTAAGGTACAGTTTTAGATTTTCATTTTTTTGTTTTTTTAATTTTTGCATTTATTCTATTTATTTGTAAAAACATTTTTACAGTCCAGCTCACTCAGTTGCCTCAACATCATTTGATGATCACCAAAACAATTCCGTAGATGCTACAAGATTTCAACAAACTACCATTATTAATCCACAACAAATAACTGCTACCGTAACTCGTCCTCCTACACCAATTAATAATGACATAACAGATGTAAGCATGGATGGTAATAGTAGTGTAAGTGGTTCCACTCCTGCTAACAATAATACCCAACAAATGCCTCAACAAACTCATGTTACACAAACACCAATACCGCCACCAATTATTAATCAACAATTAGTTCAATCTGTTCATATCAATCAGCAACAACAAGTATTAAATCAGAGTACACAACAACCACAATTGCAGCAGCAACAGCAACAACAACAGCAACAACAACAGCAGCAACAACAGCAGCCACAACAACAGCAACAACAGCAGCAACAGCAACCACAACAACCACAGCAGCAACAATCAACACCAAGTATGACAATAATAAATGATGCAAAAGAAAAATTAAAACAAGAAAAAAAGGAAAAACATGCCACCAAAAAATTAATGAAAGAATTGGCTGTTTGCAAGACGTTACTTGGAGAAATGGAAGTGAGTGATATAAATAAACTGACATAGAGGAGCATAATATGTTCATTTTAAATTTTTCTTTTTTTTTTTTTTCATATAAATACAGCTTCATGAGGATTCGTGGCCATTCTTACTACCGGTAAATACAAAACAATTTCCAACGTACAAAAAAATTATAAAAAATCCAATGGATTTATCAACAATAAAAAAAAGACTGCAAGATATGACGTAAGTGTTCGTGTTTCGTATTTATTAATTTTCTTGAATGTGACTATTTATAATAACGAAAAAAAAAAAAAAATTTTTTTTTGTTTTTTCTTTTATATTCACATATATATATATAAAAACCCAGATATAAATCCAGAGATGATTTTGTCACTGATGTACGACAAATATTTGATAATTGTGAAATGTTTAATGAAGATGATTCACCAGTTGGTAAAGCTGGTCACGGTATGAGAAAATTTTTCGAAGTTCGATGGGCTGAGCTAACGGATAAACATTCATGATATCAAGTTCATCATTTAAAATATACATCAGAATAGCAGCAAAAAAAACATAAAATTTGTAAAATAAAAACATAAATAATTTTAATTACAAAAAAAAAAAAAAAAAAAAAAAAAAAACAAAAAAAAAAAAACAAACAAAAAAAAAAGTTTTTTTTTTTTTTTTTTTTAATAGTAAATGAGAAAAATTATTTTGATTTTATTTGATTTCTATGGATTATAAGAGTTTATCAAATTCGTAAATAATTATTAAATCATTTTGTAGATAGAATTTTGTGAAAAATTGAATATGAGAAAATAAAAATTTAAAATAATGACCGATGGTTGATGAATACAATTTATATAATAATAATAATAATAATAATAATTATAAAATAATAATGTTTAAAATAAGTGAATTATAGAAAAATGATTAAATTCATAAATAAATATACATAAATAAACGTATAATATTATTTACATATACAATACAATACAATGATAAATGAACATGAAATTAGTATAATAATATATACAATAAACAATATATATTTTTTTTCTTTTTGTACAAAAATTGTAGAAAGAACAATGCAGACAGTATTTAAAAATTATACATAAATAATTATATTATAATTTAAAAATAATAATATTAGTAATAATAATAATAATAATAATAATACTAAACAGTATAAATACAAAATTCGAAATCAATAAGATATTTTCAATATAGAAATTTGAAAAGAAACGAGGAGGAGAGAACAAAAAAAAAAACATACAAAAAAGAATACAACAAAAATTAAGATAAAATAAAAACTACCTATAATACATATGTATACATATATGTGCGTTTAATTATTACAACACTCATTATTCAACAACAACAAAATATATAATATCTAATTGTGTAATAATTAATCATAATATAAAATTAAAATATGATATTTTTTTATTTAAAATTTTATTTTCCTACATAAAATTATTATTTAATAACATTTTTTTTTTATTTTTTCTTTTTATTTATTTTCTAAAATAAAATTGGTAATTAATTAAACAACGAAATATAATTGATTCTTTTTAATTATTCGGTAACTATTAAATTATTTTAAAAAAAAAATATATATATATAGTAAAAATGGAAACCAAATTAAAATTCGTTTGGAAAATTTAAGAAAAATTATAGGTAATTTTAATTAAATTTTTATTTGTTCTTTGTATAACATAATAAGGGCTACTACATACATTAAAAAAAAAAAAATAAAACAATTTAAAAAAAAAAAATCATTACAAACATATATATTTGATACTGTTATAATTATAACAGTTTTTTTAAATTAATTTTTTTTTTTTATTATATGATAATTTTATGTCATATCATTTTTATTTTATTTTAATTTTTAGAGTGTACTTACATATTTAAAAATAAATAAATACAAATAAATACAATAATTAATTATATACATATACATATATATGTATATGTATGTATATATAAACACACTTACGCATTGCATACATAATAATAACGATAAAATGTAAATGTAAGCAAATAATAGATAGTAATTCTGTAGAATGTAGAGAAAACAATAACGAAAAGATTAGTAGAACGCTTCAATTTAATAAGTATTTTATTAAAGTATTTTTTTTTTTGTAATTTGTATTTTTTTTTTTTTTTAAATTAAATTTCTTATATCACTATTATTATATACATGCATACAAATAATTTTTTCCTTTTTCAAATCATTTAACTTATTTTTTATATTATATATAAAATAAACGAAAAAAAAAAATTATTATAGAGAATTTCTAATTAATTATATTTTTTTTTTTTAACTGGAAAATGGAGATTGTATAAAATACATAAATAATATGATATACGCAACAAACATTGATATTTATATATACTTGTTTCCTTAAAAATAATAAATAAAAATTTACAAAAAAAAAAAAAAAATAAAATAAAATAAAATGAATACTATTACTTTTTTTATATAGGAAAGTATGTTTTTTTTTTTTTTTTTTCTAAAAATTGAAATTGAATTTTTGTCTCGTAGACAAGTAATAAAAAATTAATTAAAAAAATTGAAAAAATTTTTATTATTTGTTTTCCTGAATGTATTGAAGCGCTCATTGATTGTGAATAAAATATTTAATGACGTATGTTTATCATATAAATTACATCACATATGAAGCATATACAATATATTAAAAAAGAAATTGAAAAAAAAAAAAAAAAAATTTATACGTGTATATGAATTTCTTTAAAAGCATAGAACATTTTGCTTATTACTATTTTGACAAATTTTCATTTATTTAGTTGCTTTATCTTGCTGCAAGTTGAGATTTTTATGTGCATTCTACTCATTCACTTGTTTGTGGTAATGTTGTTGTTTTAAAAATAAACGATTTTTTGATTTTATTTTTACAAATTTTGATCTTTCTTCTTTTCACTATTTTATTTTATTTTATTTTATTTTTATTTGTTCAACTTTACATTTGAACCAGTTTATAAATATGGACTTATACAATTTATTTTTCTTGATTGTTTAAATTTTTCAATTCTCAATTAATTCATTTCCTATTTAGTCAATTATAGTACGATTAGTAAAAAAACAAAAAAAAAAAAAAAACTTTTCCATTTCATTATCATTCCACACTTCTCTAAGAATTTATATAATCATACAATGATAAATTTTATAAAAGAAAAGAGAAAAAATTAATAAATTCCTTCATTTCTGTGATTAATACTTTAAAAATATAAAAAATAAATTATAATTCAAATCCAAAAAAGTATTATATGTTTTTTTTTTTTTTTAAAATCAATTCTAATAACATAACTATGAAATTATAAATTAATAAGTAACAAATGGAAAAATGATAATTACTAGATTTTATTATTGAACAAATGAAACATTGATTGGTTGATACACCACAGTCATACATAATATAATATAATTGGTACATTTATTATCATTTAATCACAAATTAAAATATAAATCTCCATTTTCCTATTTAACACAAATGGCAATCTCAAAATTATTTAAAACCGTATTCTTATTTTTTTTTGTTGAAAATATTAGTTTTTTTTTTTTTTTTTTGATTTTATTTTCATGAATGTTACTAAGTATATGTTTAAACGAATGAAAAACAAAAACATTTAAAAATCATTTACTCAATTATATACGAAAAAAAAGAAAAAAAAAAACTTAAATGTATGACAAAATTGAAAAAAAAAAGGTATGTAATTAGAGAGAAAAAAATATTTAGAATAAAAATCGCTTATTAATGATATATATAATAAAATGTAATTTAAAAACACAAAATGACAAAAAAATACACATAAAATTTTTGTAGAAGATATTTAGAACAAAAAAAAAAAAAAAAATTTTTTCATAAATAAAAAAAATTTAATTTTTATGAAAACAAATAGACTGCTTTATTTATTATTTTATTAATTTTTAATTTATCTAATACTTATAAAAAGAAATGTAAACAGAATATAATATGCGTATATATATATTACTGTAACAAATAATTTAAAAATTGAAAAAATTTTTTTTTTTTGTTTTTTTAAGGATATAAATTTTCATATTCATTTACTTAAATACGTTACAATATTTTTATGAATTTTATAAAAATTTCAGTTTGGTGATAAATTAAATTATTACAGTAGTTATTTATACTTTTAAATTGCATATTTTATAAATAAAGATGATTTTAAAAGAAAAAAAAAAAATAAATAATAATACAAATTTACATGCATGTACACAAAATACACATTAGCAACATATGTATGTATTTGTTCGTTAGAAGTATAGAAAAAAAATTTTTTTTTCAAAAAATAAAATTATTACAAAAACAGTAGAAAAACATTAATACATGTACAGAATAAAAATAAAAAAAAAAATAAAAATAAAAAACTTTAAAAAAAAAAGAAGAAGAAAAATAGTAATTTCAAATCAATTTATAGGAAGACAATATATTAATGTATCTACTGGAATATATATATCTATAATATTTAAAAAAAAAAAAAAAACAAGTGAAATACATATGTATACATAAAAAACAAAAAGTAAAGAAAACAAAACAAAAAAACAAAAAAAAAAAAAAATATGAATAAAATATATTGATAAAAGAAGAATACATATAATATTATTTAATTAAATACATCATAAAATTGTACATAAATAAAATTACAAATAATATTCGGAAATCAAATATATATATATATATATACATTAGAGGAAAAATTTACACAAAACAAAAAAAAAAAAGAAGGTAAATATTAACAAAATAAAAAATCTTGTAGCTATAAAAATGATTTAAACTTAGAAAATAATAAATAAATACACATAAAACTATATTAACAAAAAGAAAAGAAAGAAAAGAAAAAAAAAACAAAGCAAATTTGAAAACACATATTATAAAGTAAATTTACATACATATATATACAATATGAGAATACAAGAAAAACAATTTAAATAGCAGAAATAACAATAAATGATAATTTGAAAGAAAAACAAAAAAAAATAAAATAAAATAAAAAATAAAGAAAAGAATTTTAAATTTATATAAACATATAAAATATATACATATAATGAATTAAAAATGAATAGATATAAAAAAAGAAAAAGAAAAAACATAAAAAAACCGCTCCAGTAAAATATATAAAATATATTTTTTTCATTATGTTGCATCTGTAATAATATAATAAGTCATAAGTAAATGAAATTATTTAAAATAAATGAATACATATATGCATATATATACGTATATAATTGAAAAATATAAATAAATATTGAATGTAAAATTACATATGACGGCTCTCAATTAATAATAAAATCATATAAAAAAAAAACAAAAAATGAATAAAAAAAAAAATTTTTTTTTTTTTTTTAATCATATATGTATTAATGGTTTTAATTAATTTCTTTTTATTTTACATTTTTGTAAATACATTTAATTGAAAAGAAATAATAAAATTATTTATATATGTGAAAATTGACAAAAAAAAAAAAACAAAACAAAACAAAAATGTACTAATAATTTTAACGATTTTTTTTTTAAAAGTATAATAATTGTCAAAAGAAAATACACATATTGTACATAAATTATGTGTATACTTTCCTTAATATGAACATTTATAATGGGTTTTGAAATTTTTTAAAAAAGGAAAATGAGAAATTAAATAACAGAAAAATCAAACATATGAAAAAAAAATTTTTTTTTTTTTTTTTCAAAATATTGTCTAGAATAAAAATAACGAATTATTCAATTCAAAAATTAAAAACCTAAAAAACAAAATTTTATTTAATTAATTAGTTTATAAATAATTTCAATTAATATTTTTGCTGCTAAATTAAAATAAAAAAAAAAAAATAAAATAAATAAAAATAAAAAATGAAATCAATTGTATTACTTTATATTTTTGTTCTTTTTTTTTTTCTTTTTTTTTTATTAATTTTCATTTGAGATTAAAAAATTTGATTAAAATTTGTGTTTTAACATGTAATATGGATAAGAATTTATTTAAATTACAAGAAAAAGTGAGAAAATATAAATAAACAAAAAAAAAAAAAAATTGACATAAAATCGTTTACATTATTTTTTTCTTTAAATTAATTAAATTAATTATAAATATAAATTATATTATTATAAAAAATAAATAAATAAATAAATAAAAAATAAAAAAATGTATATTAGATTGTAATTTATTATTAATCAATTAATCATACTTAAAAAAAAAAAAAAAAGTAAAAAATCATACACACGAATAATTACAATCATCATGTATACTCAGTCAATTTTATAAATTTTTTTTTTGTAATTCTCTTAAAACTTTTTTTTTTTTAAATACTTTTTATTACAAGTCTATATATATGTATACTTACTTTTGTTTTAATTTCAAAACAAATAACAAGTAAAATAAAAAAAAATTAGTTTTATTTTTTGTTTTAGTTTTTATTTTATGACTTCAGTTTTTCATTTTTTTTTTCATTTTTTTTTTTTTTGAATAATATTTTTTTATTTTTGTAAAAACGAAACAAGAGAAAAATGTAATTTATATTCTGTCTCAATCGTACACACAATGCAAGAATTATAGATGAGAAAAAAAAAACAAAAACAAAAAGAAATAATATTTATATAAATATTTAATTAGTAAAACAAATAAGTAAAAAAAAAAATAAAAAAAAAAAATTATTAAAAATGAAAAATTTAAAATTTAAGTAATCACATTCACATTTACACTTATATATACATACATAGTACATGTATTTTAGGCTTTTAATAAAAAAAAAATAAAAAAAATAAATTTAAAAACAAAATATATATATTATATATATTTAAAAAAAAAAAAAACAACAAGTGAAAAATTTAAAATATTAGTGTAATAAATTAATTAATTTACTATAAAAGCATGTATGTATTCATTTTAATAGTTATAATAGATAAACATTTTGAATACATCAAATCAAATACATATAAAAATTTTCTCATTGAATTCATTTTACATTACCATAAGATTTTCTTTAAAAAAATTTCTTTGTTTAGAATGTATTCAAATTTTGGAACTTTGATAAAACTTGGTAAAGGGTGGTTATATTGTCTGTGCAAAAAAAAAAAAAAAAAAAATTTTTTTTAAATTCAGATTAAAAAAAAAGTATTTCAACTTTGGTCACATTTTAAACTTTGGCTTTTTTTTTCTTGTCTTTCTTCACTTTCTGATATTATTGGATAAACATCCAAATAGATGTTATCAATAGATTTTCAGTCTTTATTATTTATTATTATTATTATTATAATTTTTTTTTTAATACGTTAATTTGTGTATGGTCCAAGTTAAGTCATACCTGAGATTAGAGACATATGTACATATGTAGAAGAAATAAGGCAATTTTGATATCAGGAAATTATTCACTACCATCATGTTTAGATTCTATTTTTGTAAAAAAAAAAATAAAAAAAAAATAAAAAAAAATAAAAAAATTTGTAAAATAATGAAAAATTTTAAAATAAACAATAAAAAAAAAAAAAGGAAAAATAAAAATAATAAGTAAGTATTATAGTTAAGTAAATTTTTCTACATTTTATTACATTTATTTCAATTCAATTTTTAAATTAAACGGTTATAAGTTGCATTGAAATATATATCATATATCACAACCTACTGAATTTTTATATTTTGCATATTTTTGTATGTTATTAAAAAATAATTTAGAAATGGTTTATGACTAGAATAAATTTATTGATTGAAAATAAAAATATGTATTAAATATTTTAAAAATTTAAATTAACGATTTAATATATTTAGAAAGGAAGAAAATATTAGAAAAGCCAAAATTCAGAATTTGAATATATTCTGTTTTTTTTTTTTTAAATTCTACTATCGAATATCAATAATATCCTATGCAAGTAATACAGTGGAGACCATATAATAAGGTCAGTACTTGTAAGTGATTAAAAATTAAATTTTCGTTGTACTATTTTAATTTAAAAGAAAAAAATTCGTTTTTTTTTTTTTTGTTCATTAAGTTAAATAATAATAATAATAATAATGTTGATTCAGTTGGATATTATTTTTACAAAACATTAAAATTAGGTAAATATGAGTAGTTTAAATTTATAATTTATCTATACACAATAACCTATTGTTTTAATACAATAATATGCAGAAAAGCTTTGTTTATATATATGTATGTATATATATTTTTTTAAACAAAATATTTACTAAAAAAAAACAGTAAATTTATTTATATGCATACATATGTATATTAAAAAAAAATGAATAATGTAAAATAACAAAGAAATACATACATTAATACTATATGTTAACATTTATGGCATCAATTATAAGAGTCTATTTCTAATCGATTTTATGTGTTGTAATCGACTTTTTGATGTTATGAAAGTCAATTCGAGGAAAAATTTTTCTATTTTTTTATATATAGACTGGAAAAGTGATTGTTGATATTTTTGTGATAGAATTTTCAAAATTTATTCAAATTTATATTAGAAAATGACAATTTTAATCAAAACGAGTTAATTATCGAGATGAAGAAAATTTTTTCTACAAAGCTGAGGATCAGAATTGAAATTGAATTATTTTGAAATATTGAAAAAGTGTAATTATATATACATATACTATGTTTCAACCATTTCGATTGAATTTAATGTTCTTCTTCTATGTATGTAGTTAAGACATCATTTTAATGGATTTCATCAATTTCTTCATTCAATAAAAATAAATAAAAAAATGTATCGATTTTTGTACACTTTAATTTTTTTTATAAATTTTAACAACACACATTTTACGTTACCTAATTTAGTACTATAATTTTTTAGTACTATGCATGAAAGTCGATTGATTTACATAAAAAATACCACCGGTGATTTGTTTTGATCGACTTTTAAAAATCGATTCTATTTTTTTCGAATAGACTCTCATGATTGACACCTTACGTTGTTGTGTATTTGAGATATTACATATACATATATGTATGCATACTCATATCACATGATCATTATATTTAAATTCCATTGTTTTTATTTTAAATTTACATTCAAATTTTAACAATCTAAAAAATACTAAAAATCTACATTTAAATGTACATAATTACATTTGTGTTTATTTAATGGATTTATTGATTTTTAAAAGAATATATAAATCGTAAAAAAATTTGAAAAATTGATATCAGTTATAAAATTAATTTTGCAAAATTAATAAAAAGTTGCATTAAAATGAAATTAATTATTTTTTTAGCGTTTTTCGCGTTGTTTATCGCTGTAATGAATATAGAAATCATAGGTAAAAAAAATTATAAATTTTATTTTTTTCATATTCAATTTTCTAAAAATTCTTAAATTTTTTTTAATTTTTTTTTTTATTGAAATATAAAAAATAGCTGTTTGTTATTTTGGAAATTGGGCAAATTATAATTGGTCTCACAGAATACACACGATTGATGAACATAAATTAAGCATACCTGATCATTGCATAATCGTTATTTACTCAGTACTCTTTTTTACGAGTAAAATCAGAAACGTATTTTACGATCCATCGTTAAATATTAATTTGAAAACCTTAAAAAAATTATCAGAATTGAAAAAAACGAGACCAAATTTGAAAGTTTTAATCTCTTTTGGTGGATGGAATGAAGATCTTCCACAAAATACGTCAATTTTTAATGTACGAGACGATTTTATCAAAAATTACATGATAGATTTCTTATCAAAATACTCTTTTGATAGAATTGATTCAAATTGGGATTATACTGTACCTTCACATCCAAACGATAAACAAAATTACATTAAATTGTTTCGTGAAATTCACGAAAAATTTAAGCCAAATGTTTGGCTTTTGACTGCTGAAATTAAATAATTTAAATATTTTTTATACTGATTAACAAATTTAATTACGTATAATTAATGTATTTTGTATTTCATGTTAATAAAAAATATTTTGAAACAATAAATTCATGTGTGTCGATGTGTGTCGTGTATTTTTTTATTTACTTTCAAGTGTTTTATTAATTTTATTTATTTTTAGAATTTTTGATGGTTTTGTTTTTTTTTTTTAAGATCAAGAAAATTTTTTTTAAAATTAATTTTTTCCCTTTTACCTATTTTTTTTTAGACCAAAAAGAAATCATATTAATTTTTTTATATTTTTTATTCAACAGTTTCTATTCGTTTTGATATTGTTCATCTCAAAAAAAACAAATACAAATACATATGGTATAGAAATTATGAATTTTTATTCCATTTATTTTTATTCAATACGTTTATATTGAAATTTAAAAATTAATTTTATTTTCAAGTAAAAGTTTATAAAATTTTTTTTTTCTGCATAAAAAATAAATGTTTCTATAGTAGTGATCATCATGATATTGGGCTAATGACAATTATGATGATGATGATGATAAATCTACTACAATCAACATAAAGGTAAGTATTTTTTTTTTCCTTTGGCGCAACAGCTCGATGTAAGCCAGGACCTCGTAATCATCATGATTTTTCGAGACGATTCTATCATACTTGTACCTATACAGTTTAACATGAGTTGCGAACCACTGAGTTTTGTTTGAAGTAGAGATTTAAACTCAATTTTATATGATATAGGGCTTACATCAATCATTTGTTTGAGTTACACTTGTTGTCAGCATGTAGGAGTCTCAATCGATATTATTAAGCACTTGAACTCATAAGCGTATAGCTTGTGGTACTCATTTAAAGCTGAGTGAACTTTTTGGGGTAAGGTAATTTCAATGCCGACAGTGTAGATAAATGATGAAAAACATTTTTTATATTTTTCTTCATTTGTCTGCAAATGTCTGGAATCAAACATGGACCCTTGTGCTTCAGAAGCCTATATACTCTCTATATACCTATTGAACTACCCACAAACTCATTATTATTTATAATAAAAATGTTGAGTAAAATAATCTATAAAAAAAAAAAAAAACTTTATAATTAAGTTTTTATGTAAAAAAATATTTTAATTACAGAGTTATAGTACATACAGACATATGTATGTAAAATAGTTAGAATGATGAATAAAAAGTGTACATTATGGAAATTTTGTAGGTGGGTGCATATACACCTTAATTAATAAAATTTAAATATGTTTATAATGCTATGCATTTTTTTTAATGTGTTTATAATGTATGTATGTGTGAATAAAATGAAATGATAGCTTTTATAGTTCTCTTAGGATTTTTATTTATTTTTTTTTTAATTCTTTAATAAAACACATTGCATTTTGTAAAATATATAAAAAAGCTTCTCACATAAAATAATAAAGATTTCAATCAAGATAAAGAAATAATATGATATGCAACAGAGTACATTGAAATTTTATATCAAAAATTTAAAAAAAAAGGAAGGGAAAAAAATGGAAATAATAAAATCGAAAAAATGAAAAAAATAAAACTCTTTAATTTTTTTTTTTTAAGTTAATGTACACAAATGTATATAATTTTCTATTTTTTTTATTCATATACAAATTTGGTGTACCACATTTATTAATTTATATTGTTCAAAAAAAAACCAAAAAATGTACAGATTGTATACCATATTGTATAGATATACGTATAACATACAGTTTCGCCAAAAAAGTCATCCTCAGCTTTTTTTTTTTTTATGATTATTGGCTAATTTTTCAAAAAAATTAAAATCTCAATATGTTTATATATATGAAACAATTCTTATGGTTAAGATGTTTGATCTCATTTATAAACAATTTACAGAAAAAAAAATATTATTTAAATTTTTTTAAATATTGAGATTGAATTTGAAATTTTGAAAAGTTAGCCAAATAGAAAAAAGCTGAGAAGTACGGGGATTTGTTGGCAGTACTGTATGTATGGTGTGTACATACACACAATAATACAATTAAATCAAAAAATATAAACGTATAAATGTTTGCTCATATAATTTTTTATTTTATATTTAATATTATAATTTTTATTTGTGTTTTGTTTTTTTTTTTGCTCCTTTTGTTGTTTTGACGTAGTGTTTTTGATTTTTTTTTTTTTTTGTTTTTTATTATTAATGAAGTTTTGCTAACACAATTTTTTTGATAGGATATAATATAGTGCCCATATAGTGCGGTATCAAAAGATTTTAATCATTGGGTCATAAAAAATTGTATTTTAGTAATTTTCTGACATTTGAATTATTATTTTAGATGTTTATATTTTCCTTTTAGAATTTTTGGTTTTTTTTTTTTTTTTTATTTTTTTCATTTTATTAATTTTATTATTTTTTTTTTTTTTTTGATTTTTGATTTTTCCTTTATTTTAAATACACATTTCCTTTTTTTTTCGATTTTTTTTATTATATTAATAAAATATTTTAAAAATAATAAAAATATAAACTGTAATACTTTTACATATAGTGAACATTTTAATATTTTTGCATTAATATAATTTTTTGTTATTATTGTTAAAAAGCATTTATAAGATTAAATTTTCGAGTTTATCAAATTTTCATTATTACACTCGTAATAGGTATTTTTGGCCTAAGAAGTGTACTTGCTTGAGAGTGAGCAGGTGGCCACCTCTACCTATTCGCCGTATAGGTAATATCTATGTATATGTGTATATTCATTGGAATTTTCATATTCTTAATTAATTTTTGCTAAATGCTCATTAATTTTTTCAAAATAATACAAAAAATACAATAAATTATAATAAAACTGTTTATATAAAGGTAATTACCACTTCAAAACAATTCTAATTAAATAAAAAGATAAATATTTATATTTATTAGAGTATACTGTATATGTACATACTATACCAATGCTACAATACAAGTGCGTACAAAAATCTTCAGACACCATGTATGCATAGAAAAAAAAAAAAAAAACGATATTTTCTAACTAAAAATATTATCTCGAAATCCATTGAAACTTCACTATATCGTCTGTCTACTAATTCGATGCAATTAGGATCTTATTGAAATGACCATAGATTAAAATGAGCTGGTCACGTAATCAGAAGGGGCGATGATGATCCTATAAAAAAGATATTCAATGTAAAACCCGCAGGCAGTAGAAGACCTGGTAGACCGAAATTACGCTGGATTGATTGTGTAGAACAGGACACCCAGCACCTAGAAATATAGTGAATTGGAAGACGACAGCTACAGACAGGAACCGATGGCAGAGGATACTTCAAGAGGTTCGGACCCGCCTTGGGTTGGAAGGCCACTGATGATGATGATAATGATGATGATGAAAGTAACACTATTCGTGAGATGATCTTATTAGACATTATGAGAGAAGAAAAAAGGCATGTATATTTCCATAAGGCCTTAATTGAATCGAATTAGTAGACAGACTATAGAAGGATTATGAAGGATTAATAGAAGGATTAATGATTCAGATAAAATCAAGTATATTAATTTTTAATTTTTTAAAATATTTTATACATCGTTTTTATATTTTTGTTTCATGGATATTAATGTCCTAATATTTATGTGCGACACTGCAAAACATACACATACATATGTGAT
Source organism: Anthrax anthrax (assembly GCA_963971155.1). NCBI lineage: Eukaryota > Metazoa > Arthropoda > Insecta > Diptera > Bombyliidae > Anthrax > Anthrax anthrax. The sequence goes on along the minus strand of OZ020121.1, from coordinate 26,478,621 downwards.
ACACAGCTTTCCAATATGTTTTGGTATAAACAGTATAAAGATTTTGTTACAAAAAAAAAAGAATTTCTTATCTATTCAATTTTCTTTTTATTCCTTACTGAAAATCATTTGAATTTGAATTTGTATTTAGGTTTTTTTTTTTTTGTTCATTACATTTTGTCTTTATTTAATTTAATTGTTATTCATTTATTCATTAAAATAATCATTTATGCATTGTCACTCAAGAAATTTTGTTTTGTTTTTTTTTTTTTTGTTTTATACAGTTAAATTAATTAATGAATTATTTTATATAGGTATATAAAAGTTTTATGCTTGAATTCAATTTTCAATTCAATTTAGAATTTTTTTTTTTTTGTTTTGTTTTATATCATACAATGTAATTAAATATTTATTTATACAATTTCAAATGTACATATGTACACGTATACATGTATATAATATCTATATAGTTTGTCTGATTTTAAAAATATATGTATATAGGAACATAATGTCTATGTAATTATAGTTATATACATTTTAAAAAAAAGTTTTACAAATGATCCATACATACATATGTACATACGTATACCTGTATGATACATACATATGTGTAATTTGTACATATACGTATGTGTTTATATATGCATTCATAATTAATGATGAATAATTTGTTTATTAACATAAAAACGCATGAATAGATAACTAAAAATAAATGAAATAAAATAAAAATAATTATTATGCTATAGGTATATAGGCACAATATTCACGATTTTCTTAGAATACCTACTTGGTCTATGGTATAGGCGGGTAAAGGTGGTCGCTCGCCAAATCCCAAGCAAGCTTACTATTATAGGCCAGAAAGGCCCATTGCTATTTCACACCAGGAATTTTTAAATATCGAATCGATTTAGAAAGCCCAAAAGCCTATATTAATCGAAATCTCTCCTAAGCAAGAGAGATCTTGAAGAAAGATTTTCTTTTTCTTGGCAGCTCCAAGAAAAAAAAAAAAATTATTATGCTAAATATGAAACAAAAATTTTTTTTTTGTTATTGATTATTTTATTTTATATCTTAATTAATTTTGGTGTATGACATGAATTTTATAACTAAGTTGTTTTTTTTTTTTTGTGTAAATGAAGGATCATTAATCCTAGAACTACGCATAAATATTTTTATTTATTTAAAATTTGAAATTGTCTTAAGGACAATTTATATGTGAAGTTAATATTATAACAATTTCATAAATGCATATATATTGACATTATAATACCTGTTTATATATGGATGGACCTATACATATATGTAATTATGATTGTAATAATCAAATGAACAATATAACGTACCAGTACAATGTACTATAATGTTTTGATTATTATTATTGTTATGGTTTTTTTTTTTTTGTTTTGTTACTTACTAACAACAAATAATATTCATTGTATATCGTGTGTAATTTTCAATTAAAAAGTTAAAATATCGTGAAAATACTTCGTTCACGTTTCCAAAACAAAACAAAAAAAAAACACAAAAGCAAAAAAAATTTTTTTTTTTTTTTGCCCTCAACAAGCTTAACAAAATGTAATTTCAGCCCAACCAAACTGATAATTTTGATTTATAGCACGTCAGTTATTATTTATAACTTACTTATGGATTCACACATATGTACATGTATACCACCATATACATAAATTATTATAAACAATTTATAAAATGTATAATAAAATAATACAGATACATATAAGTACATGTGTAAAACAACAATTTAAAATATATGTACATATATAAACAGCGAGTATACATGTACATATGCGCACGTATATGTATGCGTGTGTGTGTGTATGTTTGTATTGAAGATGCATCAGATTTGTTTCAAAATATATAATCTAAAAACCATATAATATGTATGAAATTGTTGTAAATACAAAATTTATTTGTTTACATTATATGTATATGTGTATGGAGATTATATATATTGATTATATTATTATATGGTTCATGTTTATGTATATATATATATACCATCAACCACCCACTAACCCTCTTTTTCATTTACCTTCTCTTCTAAATGGTTTTTTTTTAATTAAATTTTTACATTATTATTACACATAATACTATTATGTATGTATGTTTGTTTTTACAACACTTTGCATACGTATGTACGTACTATATATAGGATAATAAGTGTACTAATTTTCTATTTTATAACGGATTTATTGTAGTATGCATGTATTTACGTTTATTCATTTATTTATTTTTTTATAACGATGATGAAGTTTATTATTTTGTTTATTTTATGTATTTATTATATATCATTCAATATATCATGCATATTGGATACTTAATACAAAACGCATATACGTATGTATGTATATGTATGTATAGCATATAAAAAATATTATATGTAAAATATATTTTTATTTCGCGAGGCTATATTATTTATCATTTTGCCGTTGAGATCTTATAACATATTTAAAAACATATTCTTATTATGATGGCATTTACTTTATACATTATGATTGCGGTCAGCCCTCTTATAAGTACTTTAAAACATGAATATATTAATACGTATGTGTACATATAAATTATATGTATATGCATGCTTGTAATATTAATTTTTGTTTTTTCATACCTTTATATATATTTATAACACAATATATACTTATATATAGTTATAAAAATATATGTACGTACTATATAATGTACATTGTATATAATACAGTATCGCGAAAAAATCACCGTACTCTCAGATTTTTTTATTATTATTATTATTGGCTATAACTTTTGAAAATTTAAAATTCAATTTCAATTTATTTAAAAAAAATTTAAATAATATTATTAGTTTTTTTTTTTTTGTAAATTGTTTATGAATGAGATCAAATATCTTAACCATAAGAATTGTTTCATATAAATAAACATATTGAGATTTTAATTTTTTTGAAAAATTAGCCAATAATCATTAAAAAAAAGCTGAGGGTGTGTGGTGACTTTTTTGTTAAACTGTACATTTTATATTTTCATAAAAATAATAATAATAAGAATTTTGTATTGCATGATCCATTTTTGTTCAAAAAAAAAAAAAAATAACAAATAAAAAAATAAAAATAAAATAAAATAAATAATAAAATAAAAAAGGAAATAAAAGGAAAAGGAAAAGAAAATAAAATTTTTTTCTTCACGTTTACATCATATTTTATACGTAAAATTACACATTATTATATAGCATGTATAACGTACACATACACATGCGTAAATATGTATATATATAATGCCTCTCTTAATTGTATATAAGAGTATAATTCGTATATACATGTATATATGTATATATGTAATTTTAAATCGATCAAGACATTTGACTTTTGGCTTTTCATTACCATACCATTAACGATACAAAATATTATATGCACTTAAAGTATAGGTAGGTACATTATATTTAATATTGTGTATAAAAACAAAATAAATAGGTATAATGGTGTATACATAGCATGATATGTATACATATGTGTATTAAATTTGAAAATCTATCATGAAATATTTTGTTATAAAAATGAATTTGTTTTGTTTTTTTTTTTTTTTTGCTTATTAAGATTCAAAATTTTCGAATAACATGTACCTATAATTTTATTTTATTTAAATATACATATGTATATACATAACTACAAGATGATATGTACACAATACCATTTTTTTTTTTTTTTTTTTTTTTTTGTTATTCATTTCTGTTGTAATATATTATATGGTATTTACCTTATAATTAAGCAATTTCTTATGTTACTTACCTTCAACATAAGTTAAGCCATTCAAAATATCGATATAACACAGTTATAACATTTTATACGTACATTTATACAGAGGTTTTATTATATTATTAATATTATTATGTTATTTTCATTTTTTTTTTTATTTATTTTTTTTTTGTTTTTTTCTCTTCTTATTGAAATATATACATGTGTATATGTGTGTGTATAACAAAACGTATATGTAGGCGTATCTACTTGGGGTATATAGATACATACATATGTATATGCACGTATATACGAGTACATATAAACAATAATTCGGAATTGAAAACAAAAATGAAAAAAAAAAAAAAAAAAATTAATAATAATGATATCGTGATATTTTTGTGAAACATGATTTAATTTTTCATTTATTATAAAACATACATACACATTGTATATAATGTTTAGATACATACATATATCTTTACATATACATCAGATACTTATATATTGTATAAAATTTTAATACAGATAAATGTAAATGTACATTCATATATAATACGTATATACATATGTACATGATATCTGTTTATACATAAATCACAATGTAAATAAATTTATTTACCCATATATGTATGATTATATGTATATGTACATACATATGTATTCTTTAATATATACGAGTATGAACGTACAGTAAAATTTAGTATTTATGTTTCAAATTGAAAGAGAGTTTTAAGTTCAATTTATAAAATTGATATTAACAATATACATACATATACTGTATGTGTGTGTATAAACAAACGAATTTGTATATGAATTGCATGTAATTATTAAGTGTCCCAAACTAACTGCCATAAAATATACATATTTGAATTTTCACATTGATTGAGTTCATTTTTTTTTTTTTTTTGACAAAAATAATTCATTTAAGGATTCACCTTTTTTTTTTGTTTTGTCAAAATAATAATTCTTATTTTAAGGAGGTAAGGATTTGTAAAACGACGAATTTTTTCTATGAAAAAAAAAAAAAAAAAAAAAATGAATTATTTTTGTAAAATAACGAACTTAATGCAAAAAAAAAATCTATAAATGCATATTACAACCTGTGTCTTTTACTATATCTGAGAATTAATAAACCTTGCAGAATGAATGAACGTAATTAGTATAAGAATATTTTTATTATATATAAACAGTTTAGATTCTTTTAATATATATATAAACAGTTTAGCTGGTGGTTCGATCTTTAAAAATTCCTGGTGTGGTATCGTAATGGGCCTTTTTGGCCTAAGTGAGCTTGCTTGGCGAGCGACCACCTCTACCTATGTATACCTACCTTGGACTACAAAAAAAAAAAAAAAAAAAAAAAAAAAAAAAAAAAAAAAAAAAATTCAAACTTAATAACATTCAGTTTAGAACACCCTGTTGTATGTATAGTATTGTATTCTTGAAATCAATAAGGAAATCGAAGTGTTAAATATATTTTTTTGCTATTTAACAATTGGAAAACGTTCAATTAATCTTCTTGATGTATAGTTTAGTTTTATATGTTTTGGTTTTATAGTTTATCAGTATTAAAATATGTGTATATGTGCATACCACGTATATATATACATACATATTCATATGTACATACATATATTTTGTACAATGTGCCGATTTCTTTTAATATACAATTATTGATGAATTATACACGTTAACATGCACATAGACTTGTAACACAAAGGATTATTAAGTAAAATAGATTAAACATTGAGTTAAAATTTTTTTTATATAGGTATATACAATATACATAAAATATTACAAAATATAAAGTGTTAACAAATACATATTATTGAATGCAACATACATATATATAAATATGTCATTGAATTCTATAAAAAATTTTCTCTACATATAATTCATTTTTCTGTACCAACAAAAAAAAAAAAAAAAAAATTAAAGAAAAAAAAAATTTTTAAAGTTAACTCAAGACAATTGAGTTTATGCACATGGATTACTTTTTTTCTTAAATCAAAAGAAAAATAGATAATAATATTAAGAGAAATAAACAAACATTTATTTATTTATATTCACAGAGCCACAAAAGCAAAAACACATGAGAATATGTTCATGTATGTAAGATACATTTGTAATATGGTATGTAGATGAAAATCAAAACAATGTAAAATGATATAAAAATTATATAGAATTAAAAATGGTGATATTTCTTTAAAATTTTCAAAAGTACCTACTATATAGATATATGAATTGATTTAAAAGATGAGATAAAATCAATTTAACAATTATTTGAGGTACAATATCTATAAATGATCTTTTTAAATGAATATCAATATAGATTACGTGTAGTAGCATATAGTCATAAAAATATAACAATTACATATATGTATATGTATGTGTATAATAATATGTATAGACGTGCAATTATATACATACTAAAGTAAACAAAAAACGAATACAGTACATATACATACAAACATATATACACATATGATCCATACAGTTGCGCTAAAAAGTCACCGCACACCATTAGCATTTTTTATGATTATTGGTTAATTTTTCAACAAAATTAAAATTAAAAATCTCAATATGTTTATATATATGAAACAATTCTTATGGTTAAGATGTTTGATCTCATTCATAAACAATTTACAGAAAAATAATGTTAATTAAATTTTTTTTAAATATTGAAATTGAATTTGAATTTTTAAAAAGTTATATAGCCAATAATAATAATAATAAAAAAAAGCTGAAAGTACGGGAATTTGTTGGCGTTACTGTATATGTATATTTTGTCATGACGTACATAATATATGTATGCACAATTTGCAAAAAATAATGAAATATTTAAATGGTTAATGAACAAATGTGATTTCTATTTAATTTACATATGTGCACACAAAACAAAAAAACAAAAAAAAAAATCATGTTTATATGTTGCAATAAAAAAGGATTAAATTGCGATCATTTGCCTTATTTCCATCAGAAGATTTGTTAATCATATACATACATATATGAAATGTATCACTATAAATTCATCCTTTTTTCATTTCTAAGATTCAATTATATTTCTGTATAAATATTTTGAAAATTTTATTCAATAACCGACGGTTTGTATTTTTGTTTTTTTTGTTTTAGCATAGTTACCATATTACACATCGTTACCATGTAGTATAGACGGTATAAAGTAGACGTAATTTAATAATCACTTTTAAATCATTTTCATTTAATTTTGATTTTTTTTTTTAAAGTGATTTTTGATTTTTTTATTATATTCTAACAAATGAATATACCCAAAAACTTCACCCAATAAAATAAAAAATTAAGATCAAAAAAATTAAATTTCATATTTCATCTGCATAAAATGTAACATATGTATAATACACATATTAAATGGTCTAGAATGATTGATTTATGATCAAAAATTTGTTAACACCGCCAAATATGTATTTTTTTTTTTCGAAAAATTCCTGTCATTTGATAAATATAATTTTTTTTTTTTTTTTATGTTGTTTGGTTTATATTAATTTTGATTTTGATGTGTTTTTTTTTTTTTTTTTTTTTTTATTATTCAGTTTTCAATTATCTATAAAAGTTATTGTGAAATTTAAATTTGATTTTTGTTTTTTTTTTTTTTTATATAGCTTTCAAAAAAAAAAAAAAAAAAATTATTGAAGGTTAAAAAATACATTTTATGAACATGTATATTTTATTACACTATTGAAAATGTATAACAAATCATTAAAGAAATGATGATTTATGATCAATTAAAAAATATTAATGCATAGATATTAATTATAATATTTTATATATATGTATATCTGCACAATATACAGATATACATATCTACATAATGTGTACATACATACATATATTCTATGCACATATATGTATTGTGTGTAAAGACCGGTATATATACGACACATATATTCTATACACAATCGTATATATGTATATGGTGTACATGAACATGTAATTAATATTTTTAAAGGAAAATATGTCATATAAATTAATAATAAAATTTATTTCTATTACATATATACGCGCATGTAAAAAAAAAAAAAAAAACAAACATTTGTATTTAATATCTAAAAAAAAAAATTAATTAAGTCATAAAAATAACAATTTATTATTTTAAATTATTTCGTTCATAGTCATGCATGTATATATGTACATATATCAATTACTTCATAATATATTAATAATTTTTGGTTATAGCATATACATCATATGTACATAAGGTGGTTTGTATTTATTAATTTTTTTTTTGTTTTTTTTTTTTTTTTTTTTTAAATTAGGTACATAGAGAAAAATGAAAAATTAACGTCTTTATATTTTTGTTTTGTTTTTCCAAATCACGAGGAGTGAGATGAGGTTTGGCGGCCTCGGCACTGCAGCTTAATTAATATAGCTTATTGTATGCCTCACCCCCGGTATTTCTACATAAAGGTGCATATCCTTTTGGCAAGGAGTATGACATACTTTATGTACCTAGTCAGTGTTGGAAAGATCCTCCAGATTCCTACCCTTTAAAGTAATCCTTCTTCATCTTTCTAAAGGAACACACTCCCCTCTAGGACATGTGTTGATGTTTCTTTTTCTTCTTTAAATGTTAAGAATTTCATTGAATTTTTTTTTTTTTTGTTAATTTAAAAATTTGAAGATATCATGACAAATTATCCAAAAACTTTATCAATAAACATTTAAAAAATTTATACCTACGTTTTATAATTTTGTGTATCAATTAAATTTAATACATCTAAAAATTTTTAAAAAATTCAAATATGTATGTACAATAAATATTTTTAAAAAAATTATACAAAAAAAATATTGATATAAAAAATTTCTCGAAGATTTTTATTTTTAAATTTTAATATAATAACTATAATTTTCGAGTATATATATTATTTTATCAAAAAAGCATTCGTTACACACAATATAGTACGTGTGTGTGTAAGCCTGAATTATAAGGAACATTTACTAATTTTTTATTTTTTTTTTTTCATTTTGTTATATTGAAATTTTAATTTTATCTATAAAAAAATTACAGAAAATACCAATAAATTTATTTTTATATACCTATGTGTATGTATTCATGTATGTATATATCGTAATATACTTATTGTATATGCATGTTAAGTATAGGTATATCCACACATAGGTACCTAGATATGGATATGTATATAATTTTACTTGAATAAAAATATATACTTAATCCTTATATTTTTACATAAGTATTATCTCGTGCATATATACAGACTCATATATCTATATATGTAGGTAAATTTCTATTAAAATATAATCTTTTCATATGGTAAGAAATTACCCATGATCGAATATTTTTGATTTAAAAAAAAAAAAAAAAAAAAAAAAATTGTTTAAATAATTAAAGAATACATAAGTTATATACATGTGTATGTAAACAGTATATGGTTGATACCAAAAAAAATATACATACTATCTTCAATATATTGTATAAAAAAAAAAAAAAAATTATAAATAAATATATAAAATAAGAGATGAGAAATAAAATGTTAAAGACATTAAATTTATAAGAACAAAATATACAAACATTTATATACCTATATATATATAAAAAAAAAAGAAAAACAAAACAAAAATAATATATAATGATATTAAAAGAATTAAAACAAAACAAAATAAAAAAAAAAGGAAAAAAGAAAAAATGAAAATTTTTTTTAAAAGATACATTAAATTATGTCCATTCCAAACTGATTCATCATCATTAAAGAATTGTTAATTACCTCGTCTGATCACAACTCAACTTCATTAGAGTTAACAAAAAAATTCTCTATATATAATATTATTATCATTCAATGTTTTCAAGTTAATTTTAAAATTCTGTTTACTTAATTCCAAGAAGCATTATAAGAAGACAATTTGGTAAAAAACAAAATAAAAAACAAAAAAAAAAAAAACTTATATTATGTCTGTGTATGTGCATGTATGAAAAACATCAATAAAAACAAAGTTGAAGTATATCTAACAAACTTAAAGAAAAAAAAAAAAAGGAAAAATGAAATAAAAAGAAGATAATACGTAAAACAAAAATCTGTCGACAAAACAACTTTATGAGAATCTCTCTACATATATAGATAGGTACCTACTATTATAATAAATTCAATAAATATGTATACATAAATGTATTTATTTTCAATTTATAAACACATAGATAGATACATAATACACAAAACATATAAACAGAAATATATTCGTTAAATTGCATAACGCATTATTTGGTCATATATAATTTTAAAGTGAAAACCTCTATATATCTACATCCATATTACATAAGAAATATCAGATTGAATTATAATGGTTTCCCCTCCAAAAAAACAAAAAAAAAAAAAAAACCATATAAGATCAAAGAGTTTATTCTATCTTCGTTTTCATATTTATATACTATACATACGGTATACGTCAGTTTTCTACACCCTACGGTTTTTCATATTTTAGTATTGACGATGATGATCAATTTTTATACACACACACACACACACACACAATACACAGTATGCTTACATATATGTACATATGTACAAATACAATATACCTATATGTACACCCATATCATATATTACTATATATACATAATATCCAGAATTGTTATCCAGCAACAAATCAGAATTCATTTTTCTTTAAGCATATTATATACGTCAAGCATATAAATACCTATGTATGTGTACATATACATATATGTATGTATGTAGAGGTTTTGTTAAAATTTTGATATGTTCCCAAATAATACGAGGTATAAATTGATCAAAAATCGATGAATCAATTTCGATTTGTATTTAATTCAAGTATATAAATATTCAGGATAAGGTACATATGTATGTATGTATATATAGCATAGAATAATATGACAACAGAAATGCATTAGCATTAAATAATAAATTATTTATTTATTTATTTTTTTTTTGTTGTTTAATTTGTAAAGTTTTATTCTTGTATTTTTTTTCCCCCTTTTTCTTTAATTCAATTTTATATTTGATATATTAGTAGATACATATATGTATAAGAGTCATATAGTATCTATATGCTATACATACATATATATATACTGGCATTATAGTACATGTATGTATGTATTTAATTCTTAAAATTCTTTTTATATACATTAAGAAGATTTTCCTTAATAGAATTATATAAATTGTGATGGCTACAGTCTTAATATATGTATTTAAAATCAAAATTCTACATATAAAATATTTGAAATTGTTTTTTTTTTTTTTAATCTTTTCTATTTATTCTTGTTTTTTTTTTTTTTTTTTTTTAAATTCTTTTTTCTTAATTCTTTTTATAAAATCTTAAAATGGTTTCCAAATTTAAGCCTATCGTACACATATTACATTTGCTATATACATTTCAATGTGTTATCAAGGAATTATAATTTATTGAAGAAAAAAAAAAAAATTGTATGTATGTATGTATGTGAATGCGTGTACATTACCATGAAGCAATTTCATGAAAATTTTAATTCATTATATTGTATATTTAGAACTATCATATTTTTCAGTTTTTATTCAAGTATTATAAACTGATCAAATAAACTAAAAATATGGTACATACTATATGTAACGTACTTAAATATAATGTGTATATGCATATGCAACAAATTTTGTTTTTTTTTTTTTTTGATTTTTGAAAATCAACTTAAATATATCTACTACATTCAAGTTGATTTTCTTAATCTTATTTAAGATTAAATGAAGCACACATTAAAAGGAATAAAATTAAGAAGAACAGAATATAATGAAATGCATTTACGTTTGAAAAAAGGAAAATCAAAATTAGGTACATATGTACGTGTACATTATGTGTATGGTATATATAAATATATATTATATGAGAAAAAGAAATAGAAAATCCAATTTAATTTACGTATATAGGTATATACATATGTACGTACATAATAGAACGACCCTTTCATTTTCCATTATAGCTTCTTCTTTTTTTTTTTTTGATGGACATAAATTAGTTTATTAAATGATAAATACACACACACATACATATTTATGTGTATATGTATACGTTTTTCATAAATTTAAAAAAAAAAGTCTTAATATGTTATGCTTAATTCGGTTCAAAAAATCTAACAAAAAGAATTTTGAAAATATAAAAAAATACAAAAAATAACAAAAAAAATATTTTTTTTATCTTGAAACAAAAAAAAAAAAACAAAACAAAATAAATAAAACAACATCAAAATCAAAAACTAAAACAAAAAATGAAAAACAAAAAATCTATCTAAAATACGTATATACACAAAGAAAAAAAAAAAAGGGAAAATAAAAATGAAATAAAGTAAATTTTTAATTTTAACGATCATGGCAGTAGTACATATACATAGTTTATAGTTAAGTAAGTTAATTTCTTTCCTCAAAAATAAAAGTTAAAAAACAAAAAAAAAAACTATATAAATTAAAAATGAAAAATAAAACAAAAAAAAAACAAATTACTTTCAGCCATGTTGGAATTTAACCAATTTTAGTCGAGATTGAGAATTTGATTCTGGGACTTGTTTTCATTTTTCGTTTTCCTGAAGATTTTGTATATTTATGTGTGTATAATGGCTCTTTATTTTTATTTTTTATTTTTTTTTTTTTTTTCACTTTTTCGGTTGGTTTTAAAAGATATTCTATAATTTTATTGAAGTATCATCGTTATATGTTCCATTACTTCGTTTATAAAAAAAAAAAAATTTACACACAAACGATATAACCATATGAATGAAGGTATATACATACATATGTATACAAACTGTATATATTTTTTTAATATATTAAATGAAGACGGTTGGTATCCTCTATACATACAATTAACTACATAATAATATCTTTCTGTTGTATCTAATTTCAACAAAAGAAAAAAAAAAATTGATTTCATTTTTTGTTTTCTTTTAAATCTTGATTTTTATTTTGTGTTAATTAACTTTATGAAGTTATAAGAATTCAACTCAGTTGGAATCGACATTTTCATCATGAAAAATTTCATACATCTATAAATGAACATTATATACATAATTATTTCATGGAATTATGTATAGATAAATTTATTCGATAAAAAAAAAAAAAAAAAAACCATAAAAAAAAATTACCTATATATTTATGAAATTATGTATATACATATATGTAAAATATGTTGTACATATGTATACATAAGAAGAAATAAAGATATATTTATGTACATTTACATTAACGAATGATAACCGAAAATGATTTTCAGTTATTTTTATTTTTTTAATTCTATATAGGTACATACATACATACTATATATGTAGTCATGGACTGTTTGTTCATTTTGCTGTTGTTGTTGTTTTTTTTATTATTATTGTGTTTGTCTTTTGTTTTTTTTTTGTCTAAAATTTTAATGTTTTATTTAAGCTTTTTAATAGATTTATTCATTTATAATTAAGTTTCTTTCTTTTGCTTGTCATGTAAATTTATATATTATATACATATGTCTGTATATACAAAAAAAAAAAAAAAAAAAAAAAAAATAATAATAATTTTGTATAAGCATATAGTCATAAAAAAAAAAGAAATAATGAAGTAAATAAATAAGTTATTTAATACCTCATTTTTTTTTCCAATAATAAAATTATTAACATTGTTTGGTTTTTTATTATTTTTATTTTTTTTTTTTTAATCTTAAAAGAACATGTATGTAAACATATGTGTGTGTATGTTTGTATAATGTGATGTTCATAAAAGAAAGAATTTTAAAATATACATAGGAATTTTTGGACAATTTTTTTTTTTGATAATATCATCATTTTGTATATTTAAAAAAAAAAAGAAAAGTAACGGCCAATAAAATATAAATAAAATATAAATTTTTTATTTTATTAACTTTAAATAACCCAAATATATGTATTTTCATAAATACATATTTTCAAAATTTTTGTACACAATCTGGACGAATTTTAAGGTGTACATGAATCTGGATGTACGCAATCTGGACACAATCATTTTTGTATATATACATAAATTTTTGAATAAAAATTATTTAAAAAAATTTTTTTAACAATTTCAAATATGTTAGTATACATACTGGTCAAATTCTTCTATTATTTTATAACATTGTAATGTAATGTACTTTATGAAATTATTGATTATATACCAGTAGATTATACTCACGGTACAAAGACTATACCATGACTTTGTACCATAATGGATTATATGTACTTACCTGTTCTTCGTAATATATAGAAATTTTAATTATAATTTTTTTTTTGGTTTTGTTTTGTTTTAAATAACAATGAAAAAAAAAAAAACTCTAATCGTTTATTTACGATTGTACATATATGTATTGTTCGTACATTTACGCATGATTAAAAAATTATATTAAATGTATGTATGCGTATATGTATATAAATAAGAACAAAAAGGAAATGTGTAATATTTTATACTAATTACCTACCATACATTTATTTGATAATTAATGTACAATGAATCTATATACCATGATTAAAAATGCAATATAGTACATATGTATTAAATTTTTAATACCTTTAATGTTTTTTTTTTTTTTTTTTTATTATTATTATATACTAAATATGTGTATTATTTGTAATTTATTTATTTTGTGTTTCTTTTACATATATTATACGCAATTTATATATATAGTACATAATTTTTCATTTATACACGTCTTGTTTATATTATTTACATGTACATATGTACATATGTATATGTGTAAATGCATAAATAACTATCCTGACCGCATTTAAAAAAAAAACTTTGATTGCCCATATAACAAACGAGTTTCAATTAATTTAAATACTTGATAGCACCAGGTGATTTCTTCTCATCCACAAATGGTCACTTTTAACAATTTTATTTTCAACCAATCATCATATTTATCTGATGAACTTTTTTTTTTTTCATACACATAAATGAATATATGTAAAATTTGTGTTGCATATTGAATTGAATATTATATGTAGGTATGTACCGTAGTACATACTTAATAATGTATACACATAAGCTTACACTTAAAAGTGCTGGAAATCTCGTCCTGTCTGTGCAGCACAAATGCATTTTTAATGAATTCTGTTGATTATTATTCTTTAAGTATAAAAATATATTATATATGTATGTATGTAGATATTATGTATATTAAATTATATAAAAAATGATGATGATGTATGCTTTACTTTAGGTTTAACCATGGTATTCATTTGTTGTAAAAATTAGAAGAAAATAAGAAATATGTGTATGATGCCTATATACATATAATGAAAAAAAAAACAAAATACGTAAAAATGAAAACTTAAGAATAAAGATAAAAATTTAAAAAGAAGAAAAAAAAATAAAAAAGATAAAAAAAAAATGAACATAAGCGCATATAAAAATCAAGTAACTTAACATTAACATTTACAAGGGTATCCAATCTCTATAACTAAAAGCATATAAATGTGTGTACAACAGAATATGTAAACTTACAGAATCATTTTATTTTACTTAAAAATATTAGACTATAAAAGATATAATGTTCCCTACAACTTGTTCCGTAGGGGACAGATTACTGATAGCTTTAACCATCTTTAACGTAATATAAAATACACGTACAGCGTATAAAAAAACAGTCTAGTATATACATATATGTATGTATGTACTTAAATATATAATCATTTGTATACATAAATTATGATGTACATACCTATATATGTATGTATATTGAAGTTTATATAAGTAATTCATGAAAAAGAAGGTGCGTTTTTTTTTTAAGTTAGTTAGTTAAGGTCGATGAATGAATGCTTAAGTATACCTTTACATTTACTTATTTATTTATTATCATTATTATTATTATTATTTATTTTTATTTTTATTTTTTTTTTTGCTAATTGTGAATTGTAATGTGTATAACTGCAAAATGTATGATGATGTGTAGTTAACATATAACATAGTGATCTTTAGTTAAGTTGTTCGCTTTAACATTTTGACCACTCAAGTATTTCAGCATATTGGCAGACAAGTGAATGCACGGCTCCTTGTCAAGCCTATATATATATTACATATTTATTATATATATACTATATAGATGCATTCGTATATGTTAGTGAACATAAATTTATCTGTAATATGTTGCATTTATATGTGCATTATGTCGCGATTGATATGGCCGTTCACCACATACGGCTTAGATTTTTATAAATATGTTTTCTGTCTTATAACAAAAACAGATTCATCTGTAATATCCTCGTGAGAATACGGTTCCATTAGGTTACACTAAATTTTTAAACTTCTTAAGTTTATAGTTAAAATGAGAACTCAAATGATGACACTTGGATTGGATTACTTAAGTAAATATGTATGTATGTATGTATATGTGTATTTAAGCATGCATGTATTGTATTGTATATCGGACGTATAATGGATATCATGTATATTATACATATCTACAAATGTATATTATAACATCATTTTGTAACATTATGGATGAATAAATCTGGCTTTAGAATGATAGAATCAAATTAAAGTTTTTGGTCTAAAGATGAAAATATGAAGTAGACATATAATACAGATGTACGTGAGTATATGCATACATATATGTACCTATAGATACATACATATACATATGTACACATATGAAGTGGATTGGATTATTATACTTTATCATATATTATCGTTTGTGAAACTAACTTTTGAATGCATACATATGTGCATCAGAATGATATTATGGTGGCCATCTCACTTAAATTTCAGTATTTATGGTTTATTTTATATATAGGTATGGTATGTATATAATATGTACTTTTATACATATACATACATATGTATGTATGTACACCTGCATAAAGATTAAGACTGAATATGTCTTTAATTATTACATGTTGCTTATAAAGATTCCATTAAGCTTGATTGGCCAAGACAGAAGTAATTGCGACACTATCGAATGCAAGAAAAATGATCATATTAAGTACTCTAGAGAGTGATTAAATTAAGTGCTTGCAGCGAAACTTGCTTATTATATGAAGTTATAGACAAGTTTTTTACCTACATAGTTATACTTGTTCGTTTTTTTTTTTTTTTTTTTTTTTTTTTTTTATCTGACATGCTAGCTAATAATCAACACATCTGTAAGTTGAATTTATTTATTTTTTCTTTCGAATTCATGCCTACATACATACATATGTATTTACATGAATTTATGCATGCATATATGTAATATTTAAAAAAAAAAAATTTTTTTATATTAAAAATTGTATATTATATGTATCTGACGTATATAATAAGTATGTGGTTGGTTACGTTTAATTGCGTTAATACGTAATAATTAATGTATATAATAAATTATTGTACCTTAATGGGAATTTAAAGTTTTATAAAGCATTTAAAAATTAATTTTTTTTTTTTGAAAATATAGTGTAATAATTAAATGAATAAAATTTTATTTCAAATAGGATAAAGTAAATACATTTATGTATTAAAATTATAGAAATTGAATACTTTCATTTGAATTTATTTACATTTTTATCTTTAATTTATAAAAAAATCAATTTATATTTTTTTATTTTTCTATTAAGTTTTTTTTTTGCTAAAATGAAAATTCAATAGAAAATTTTCGACTGTATAGGCAATACAACCTAATATCCATATAGGTAAAAAAAAAAAAAGAAAAAAAGAAATTAATACAAAAATTAAACAAGAGACAAATAATCAATTTCTTGTCAAAATCTAACAAAATTGTAAATAAATATCCTTGTATACGAGTATTATATTGAAAAAAGAAAAAAAAAATGAAAATGTACAATAGAAAATAGCGAATATAAAGTAAGTGCATGCTTTACTAAAATCTATACATCTATACTTTGTACTTTAAATATTTGTCTGAAATTTCTTTTAGGACTCACCATCGATTTTTATGAAAATTGGTACATACACTATACTCGATGAGTCTAGAGTTGAATGGTACTGGTCTCGTGGCGCGAATCAGGCTTATTTCGCTACTAGCGGGCGTTAAAAAATTGTGAGCAAAAATTATATATTCAAATAGATGTTTCAAGTAATAAAACTGTCAAAATTCAGAACACATAAATGCACATACATACATATATACAATGAGAATAGAAAGATATTTCGAAGACATTTCGAAGACATTTTTTGCAAACATACAAACAATTGGAAATAAATCTATTTGAATATATAATTTTTGTTGTGGATTTATTTCATAAAATACGATGGGTGGTGGTGGGTCCTAAAAGGAGCTGTATCAGGTCTTATAAAAACTACAAAAAGTAGTATCACCTTACATAATTGAATATCATTGTATATTGGATATTTAAAAATTTCATACTGTTGTATGAGAAATATGAGAATTATGATAAAACTTTAGAGTGAAAATATTCAAAGTACAAAGTATCTATATTTTTATAAATGCATCAAATTAGGTGATATTTTTCTAATGTTCATTACATTTTGAGTCAAATATTTAATTTTACTTATTATTTAAGTACATAAAAATACATAAATACATGAAAGATTTGATTTAAATTTACTGAAATTCATGAAACTGTAAATTGATGCGTTTATTACATTTAAGTCAATTCATGATTTTCAAATGAAAAATAAAAGAAATTTTTCTATTATAATCATTAAAGTTATTATTATTATTACAATATATACTGTATGTACTCGTACATACATATATCTACGTATATAGATGAATGTAATTGGCAAAAAAAAAAAAAATAAATGTTCGTGTAAAAAATATGAAATGAAAATAAATTTATCACTTTAACTATATTTATTAGCCTTTTCATATACACATAAATTTGTATTCGTAATACACACACATATGTATATATACAATTAATTGTAATTTTTCATAAATTTATGATATTTGAAAATTTTCTTTTTTATTAATTTAACAGAATAAATATATGTAGTTAGTGGCATGAAATTTTATTACAATCTTAATTATCATTTTAAACATCTACATATATGTATGTATCTATAAATAATTCAGAAAATTTAATGTATTTATTTAATATATATATGTACGAGTATATATATACGTTTATTCAATATACGCAAGTATTCTTTATTGAATGAATAAAATTTTCATTAAAAAAAAAAAAAAAAATTATGAAAAAAGAAAAAAAAAATGATAAAGAAAAAAAAAACAATAAAAAGAAATATAATTTTTATAGACCCTAATTTAAAAGAAAATCTAATTATTACGTTAATAAATTTTTCATTAATACAAATTGGTTTTTTTTTTTTTTTTAAAACAAGAGAAATAGGATAAACGCATATAATATGTATGTAGGTATTACTCGTAATTAATATGTATACATACATCTAGTATACATATATATACATATGCATTTGATATAATTTTGGTATGTGTTTGTGTTCCTGTAAAACTATAAAATTTTAAATTCAAAATGGTTGAAAACTGATATTTTTATGTTTTTTTTTTTTTTTAAATATAAATGAAGTTAAAAATGATATTTTGATGTATATACATATGTATGCATATGCATTGAATACGTACATATATAATACTCGTATATGACAAAGCAACATATTAATTCTGCGTATGCCTTATACATGCGTTATATTTGTATTTTGTTGTAGCTATTAAACATTTTCAATAATAAAATACAAAAAAAAAAAAAAATGAATTACAATGTCTTTTCTCAATTACAAATAACTACTATTAAACTTTCCATTCATATATAATTTTTTTTTTATTTTTGATTAAAAGGAAAGAAAAGAAATCCAATTAAAAAAAGTAATACAAAACCGACATATTTTCAAATACACACTATTGTCATGCATAATTACGATAACTAAATAATTGGAAATGTTCAACGGTATTTAATATTTGTTTTTATCCTTTTTATTATGATTTATTTTTTTTTTTTTTTTATTTATTTGTATTATATCGGCTTTCAATATTATATTCTTCCTTTTATTTGTATACATATACCGTGGATGAATTATAGAATATAGAATACTTTATCGATGCATATACATACGTAAATATGTAATACACGCAATGTATATTAGTTGTTAATTGCGGAAATAGGAATTAATGATTTTTATAGAAATTTTTTCATTTTAATAATTTGTTTTATAATTCTATATATTATATGTAAATTATTGTATTTAGTACATATATTGTCAAATAGGGTTATAACATGAATATATTGTGTATATATAATAGTGAATGTTGACACATTCATACAAAATATGTACATACATATATGTATGTATGTATCTTACAGATCACATATATGCACACATATGTAGTAAATTAAGTCTAAAAATTTTTGTATAGGTAAATAATAAAAATAAATATTGTAATGTCGTGTAAATTAATAGACATGATATATTGCATGTAAATGTATTAATTATAAAAGTTAATGTTTATTCAGTCAAACGTTTAATATACAAAATACACACATGAAAATGTATATAAAAAAAATGTATGCATGTACATATATACATTGTACTTATGGAAATTTTTTGGTATGGAAAATGTAAAGTATATACTTAAAAAATTAATTTTTAATTAATGTATTAAAAAAAAAAAAAAAAAAAAAAACAAAGAAAAATTATGAATTAATTACTAAATTGTGCCTGATTTCATTCCAATGGGAAATTATATTTATATACACACATGTAATGGGGATGATGAAAATAATGAAAAGAAAAACCATAAATTAATAATTGAGATTGATATATATTTTTTTAATAATGAATAAATCAATTTTTCGTATACTGTATGTGTATTATATACGATTATTTATGTATGTATATGTATGCGGACATGCACAATTTATACATAAAATGTACATATATACGCATACATATACGTATATAGGTAGATAGAAAATTAAATTTTCAGAACTTCAATTAGGGTAATTACTTGCAATTAATATTTTTATTTCATTAACAATTATATTTAACAGTTGACCCATAGCTTAAATATATAATATAGGTACATATACATACGTTTAACATTTATTCGATTTAAAAAATGAAATCAAAAATATCTATTAGTTGATTGTTATCACACATGAAAATACAACAATTATACCATTCAACAGTGATATGTATCCAAAATTCAGGTATGTATTTTCTTTTTATTTTTATTTTTTTTTTTACTTTAAGAACTTTGTTTTTTCTTTATCATATTGATGATATCCTTGAAGTGGCGGTAACTTCTATTAATGTGTTTTGTTTTTTTTTTTCAACAGACATAAATTGTTATATTTTGACAGATAGTTGACCGCATTTAAGACAGTAATCGATTATACATCTAAAATACAAAGTGATCTTGTTGATGTTTTGACCACCCACATGTAAAACACCATCATATATATAAAATATTATAGGTTGCATTGATATTGTTCGTTTTTTATTTTTTTTTATATACATACTTTTTCCTTTAAGTAGGTATATACAAAAAACAAGTAAAACAACAATAATAAATGTGCATGAATAAAAAAAAAAGCGACAATAACGTACACATATCAACAACAAATAACAAAAAGGATACAAATAAATAATATGAGAAAATTAATGTGTTTTATTCATACCTTGACATCTCTAATCTAAACAACTTCTTACAGTTAATTGATTTGGCGGATCTTTTTGACCATTTTATATTATTTGACAGTTTTTGTATATGTAGGTATATACGATATAGGTGTCTAAATGCTGACGATATTTTGATTATTTCTATATATGAACAATTCATGCGTATTCACAATGTATAATGCATATATAGCCATTAATAAATATTAGTAAATAAAAATAATAACAATAAATAGGTATTTCTATATTGTTATGCAGATATGTACTTTTTTTTTTTTTTTTGCAAAACGCGAGAAGTGAGATGAGATTTGACGGCATCGATACTGCAGCTAATTATAGTCATTTTAGTGTATCCTTCATCACCCCCGGTATTTCTACATAAACGCGCATACATATTTTTTTAGCAAGGAGTATGATATACTTTACGTAGTCAGTGTTGGAGAGATCCTCCGCACATGTTTTCGCGAAATATTTTTTTAAACATAAAATATATAATATTATCCAGATATATGTACATATGTAGGTATGTATGTAATGTTTTCTGTGGCAATTCAGGATTATGTGATATTCGATAAAATTTTTAAAAATATATTTCATGTATATTCTTCTTCCATCAGCTCTACAGCCTCTTGTGAGCTTTGGCTTTCTCGACATAATTGACCTCCACTCGTCTCTGTTTTTGGCTTTTGCTTTCCAGTTGTTATATTATTACAATTTCATCAGTATTAGTATACGTCAAATTCTCATTCAAAATAATATTTAAATTTTGTATAGATAGAGAATTCGTTGTAATATCTGATATTATTGAAATTTCATAAGAATAATTTTTTTTTTTTTTTTTTTTTTTTTTTTTAGATAATGTATAATTTGATATAATTAAAAAATTTGTGCAAAGTATTCACATGTAATGAGAACATAAAAAAAAAATTATTCAATTAATAAATACATACTCGTATATGTTATATAATAAAAATTAATTAGAAAATTTTTCACATTCAAATGATTGAAATGAGACTGAGAATAAGAAATTGATATGCTTCAATTTAACATTTTAATTTTTTGTCTTTTTTTTTCAATTGATTTTTAAATATTTTTAACATACTGTACATACGTACATAAGTTCAATAAAAGAGTCAATTGACATACTAGGCCTCTTGTATGTATATTGTATAACATGAAAAGTTTGTATTTTTTTTTTTTGAAATTTATTTTTAATTTGATATGCAATAAAATGAAAAATAAAATCAATTAATGAAAAAAACAAAAAAAGTCTATTTTAATTGATTTATGGTTGTTTCGTTGTATGTACACATAATACATTATTATTACTATAATTTAAGAACTTAACCCAGCATTTAATTGTATATTTTTTGAGTATATTAAACATTATATAAGCATATGTAATATGAACCCGCATTTAAAAATATATAAAGATAATGAAAATTAAAAACTGGTTTATTTATCATCTTCTTAATATCTAAATATTTGATAATCATATTTTGTAATCATACATATATACGTTATGTAATGAAGAAAATAAAAATAAAAAAAAATAAAAATTCTTCAAGTTTAAACAAAAATTTAACCGCATATAATTATATCAATTTTAAGAAAGAAAAAAAACAAAAAAAAAATTAAATCGTTAAAAGTGATTTTTAACATTATTAAAATTTCTAACCCTGTTGTAAGAGATTATAACACAACAGGGTTTTTATTTTATTTTTATTTATTTATTTTTTTCAAAATTTTTTTTTTTTTCTAAAAAATTCTTCCATCTTTTCTATGTTACACATAATACATACATATATGTATGTATATACACATTAAAATCCATGTTCTTTCGAAGGAGGAGTCTTTAGATGTTCTTGCCTCTTAAAAAAAATTTTTGGGTCTTTTCTTTCAAATGATAATTAGGTATATTATAGTCTTCGATGTATAACATGTATAGGTAAATAATATATGTTTTAAAAAAAAAGAAATTGTGTTTCTATTATCGTTTCAAATAATTAATTAAAAATGAAATAATTGCTATATTATTGATAATTATTTTGTAAGATTACAATTTTTCTACTTTTTTTTTTTTTTTGTGTTTCCTTAAAGGATATATGTAGGTACATATGTTAGGTATTCCTGCTGTATTATTTGTGCATTTGATTTGAGATCATGTTGAATAATGGAAAACATTTTTGAAAAATGATTTTGAACACAGGTTCAAAAATAAATAAAATTTTGTTTAGACTAATAAAATACATAAATATACGTACACATATTGTTATCTATGTATATAACTAACACTGGTATATGTGTGGGTACGTATACACGTTTCAAAAACTACCTAATTAAAAAAAAATTTTATAAAAAATTTCTTTAGCAAAATAAGACGAATAATTTCTTGTTTAATTTCAAATTCATATTCAAAATCAAAAATGTTCGTTATTTTATTCTTATAATTACGACCAAAAAAAAAAAAAAAAAAAATTCAAACGTAGAAAAAAAATTCCATATGTCAACAAAAATGAAAAACACATATTTTATTTAATGAATTTAGTTGATATAATGAAAATAGTTTTTTTCAATAAATTCTAAGAAAAAAATGATTATTATAGAAAAGAAGTATAAGAAGTATAGTATATACAGATACACATTCATATATGTATAAAAAATGTATTAAATGTATCTAAAATATTCTATTATGTTTCTTATAAACCTTCATATATGTATGTATGTTTATAAAAACTTTTTGTTTTTTTTTTTGTAACAGATGTTTTCGAGTGTTAATAATCAAAGTTTTATACTGAAAAATAAAAGTAATAAATGTATATACGTTTATACAATAACAAATTACAATATACACATATGTATGTACAATGTATGTTGTGTGTACATAAATTTTGCTATAAAAAGAAAAAAAAAAAACAAAAATGTATATATACACACATATATTTACATATGTGCTTACATGTACGTAAAATATAAATAATACATATGTGAAGTTAAGGATATGATAACAGCAATGCAAAAGAAAGAAAAACAAAAATAAAATTAAAAAAAAAATCAAATCTTTTTTTATTACTCGAAAAATGCTTGTTAGTATAAATAACAAGGGGATGATATCCTTGTGAAAACTTCCTGATGAATAAAATAAATTGTATACAACAATATATACGTACATATATATATTATTATGGCTGCCATCGGGTGTGTATTTTGTGGTTTTTATATATGACTATTTTTATTTGTATCTAAATTGAAAGGAAAAACAAAAAAAAAAAAAACCAGCGTATAGAGATAATATGTACAACAAAACCCCTAAAAATCCATTAAGCCGCATCACATATGTTGTATAACATTTATATTGGAATCCTTCAAATCATTGGACAATAATCTACTGGCATTGTTGTGTGTTTTCAATTCGAATAAAAGAAATATATATTCAGGCAAGAACCTCCTTTTTATCTTTTATACAATATATGTACATATGTATATTCTAGAAAAATACGAAAATATATATTATATTATGGTTTGTATAAAAATTTGTATTAAGAAAAGCATCATTATTATTTGTGCTCGTTTTTATCATTATCATCATCATCATGAACATTTTTATTCTATATATATATACATAACGTATATATGTACATATATGTATATTTTACGTAATACTTTATATATATTATTATTATTATGTATATATGCATATATGTATGTATATTTTAGAAAAAGGACGAGGACAAATTTTTATGAAAAAATATTTTTAAGAAGATCAAGAGATACATATGTATGTAATGCATTAACATATGATGTATATTATTATATATAATATTCCAAATCCATGACATATGTATGGATACATACACACACATATATATTATGCATGTTAAAAGCACAACATATGTAATATGTATACAATTTATGATTTAATATATTTAATATACCATTATAATGCATACGAATATAATCATATTACATACATGTACATATGTATAATGTACGTATGCGTATTACATAATTTTTTTTATTAAATGGTAAAACGTGGAAATGAAATGTTTTTCAATGAACATTTGGTGATAATCACCAAAAAAAAATTTTTTTTCGTATAAATTTTTTTCACTTTGCAACTTAGAAATTATTAAAAAAAAAAAAAACTAAAGAAAAAAATTTATATGAAATGAAAATAAAATTACAGGTTTTTTTTTTTTTTTATTTTTTCAAATAAATAGAAATGATTGATGAATTCAATAAGTTGTTAAGTGGTGAAAAAATGCTGACGCGTGCTAAGAATATAAAATTAAAAAAAAAAGTCTTTTCATATCATATGTTTCAATGTATTATATGATGTTGTGTTAAATGAATCGCACATATATATTAGAAAAAAAAACAAAAAAAAAATTCATTTTATTATAAAAAAAAAAAAAAAATAAATTTTCTCAAGTATTTTATCATATTTCGAATAAGTAAAACGATTGACTAAATTTGAATTATGTGCACGTAATATAATTTTAAATTCTATATCATATGGTTATATGGTTGGTTATATCAACGTTTATATATGCGGTTATAAATTAAAAAGTAAAACAGGTGAGATAAATGCTTCACATATTCATTTTGTTTCATCACCTTCTTTAGCTTTTATTATAATTCATGAACAAAATTTGTAATAAACAGTAAAAGTATTTTTTAACCAATGATTTTTAAGAATTAGCCTGTTTAAAAAAAAAAAAAATTTTTTTTTCATTTATTCCAATGGATATTATCTAATATCTATAATAATAGTATTATCAATTAGTTTAATTTTTTGTTTTTTTTTTACTAAAAAAAAAACATGAAGTTATGTATACATAAAATATCCTTTTAATTTCAATTTTTAATTTTAATTGATTTTAATGTGCTGATAGGTTGGTATGCATGATCTTGTAAAGTACTGAAGACATAATTATGGTACAATTCAAAAACATCTAAAATTTGATGATCACACGATCATGCGCAGATTTTTGAAATGTCACTGATAAGTCGAAAATGCATAATTGCATTGACTTAAAACTGAATGCTTTCTGTTGCTCGAATATTTGCAATCAATTGTAAAACTATTGAATTTTTGATGTATTCATTTGATGTTTTTGAATTCATGATTTTCGTCAAAAGATGATTAATTGATGTTTTTGAATTGTACCTACATATATGCTATTTATATGTGCAGTGTATTATATGTCTATAAAAATAGTAAATTCAGTATTCAATAAAATCAATTAAATGATTTAAAAATGATATTTCTATCGAATATGTATAATTTTAAAAGCTTCTCGCATCTTTTGATATGAGATTAATTTTTATATTTCTTTATATATATATAGACCTATATAGATTGTAAAAGGACATCATATTTCAATTTAGTTGAATGTTAATAAAATTTTTATTATTATTATTATTATTATTATTATATGCTATATCTATTAAAAAAAATATTTTGACTTTTTATATCATTGATCGATATGTATTAAACCTTCATATTATATGCAAGAATTTATTACCAAATGATTTATATAGTTTCTCTTTTAATACTATTATATTTATTATGATTTAAGTATTTTGTTTTTTTTTTTTTTTTTTTTCTAAAATTTTTATCTATATATATGAAATAAAAATAAAATTGAAAAATTTTTTTTTTCAAAAATTGAAAAAATCAATTGGTCGATCGGTCGGTATCTTTTTTGGATAATATTTTGACAATAAAAAATTTGAAAAAAAAAAAAAAAAAAATGTTAAAATCATTGAAATTAAGAAAAATTGTTCATATATACTATATGTACAATATGTTTACGGATATAGGTTTTTTTTTGTTTTTTTTTTTTTTTTGCTTATTGAACCACAAAATGGTTAAAATAGGTAAATCCCTTTTTATCAAGTGATTTGTATCTCTGTACGACAGGTCGGTTAATAATATGCACTTTGAATTTACCGCGACCACCAACATTAAAATATTGTTGTCGTAAGACCCAACAGGCGGTATTAGTATTACCTTAAATGTCAACTCAATCACAAAAATACTATAAGTACATATAATATCTGCGCAATTGTATAATACATATATACATATGTACATATTTTACCAATATTTACAACAATCATACGCACAAAAAAAAAGCAAAAAAAAAAAAACCAAAAAAAGTCATCCTTCTTAGCTGGATATGTAACAACGATGAATTTGCTTTTTTTTGTTTTGTTTTTTTTTTTGGAGATTTTTCCTTAGATTTTTTTTTTGTTTTTTTTTTCGTTCGTACAATTATCTTTTATTTTATTTATACTTTTTTATATTTATTTAATTCAAAACATTGAAATTTAAAAAAAAAATATATATACATGTAGATATGTATGTATTGAAAAGTAAAATGACCATTGACAAAAAATTGTATTTTATTATTTTATAGATATTTCACATTTCTATCTATCTATCATCGACATAAAAAAAAAACAAAAAAAAACAAAACGTATATTTTTGTACCTGTTCTGTTGCTGCTGTAAACTGCTGCTGATGTCACTTTTTATATCGTTTTATTGTCACAATAACAAAATGCGGCAAAATGTCTTTTGAACTTAAATAATGGTTTTGGTACAAGAATGGTCCTTTCATAAAGGTTATAAGAAGATATTATAAAAATCAAAACAAAAATAAAAAAAAAAATAATACTATATGGGCACATAAAAAAAAAAAGTCAGACAAAATGTTATAGTATATGCGATAAAATGTGTTTTTTTGTTGCTTTCAGTATTGCCCCAAAATTATATATATGACATTACATGCTGATGATATTACCTATATCAATTGATTTCTTTAGCCTATGGTCAAGTGACAACAAATAAAAATTATCGTACATATACACATGTACATATATAATTCCTGTAGATACGTAAACGTATGTGAATTTTTTAATTTTAAGAATTTTAAGGTGTTTTACAGGGAAAATACCATTAATTTCTTAGAACATTTAAAAATCTATGTAACCAATATGTATACAAAAAGTCAATAAAAGAAAAATCTATCATATATATTTTTAACCGATTACTGAAAGAGATATGCATTAATACCCATTATATATACCTACACATAAAATAGTTTAAAATGGGCTATTTTTATCATAATTACATGAAAATATCATAGATAAACGATATGAACAGGTACATATACATTATATTTTATTGTATATATATTATTGAAAAGACGTGATGATGAATAAAAAATAACAGAGAAAAAAAAAAAAAAAACAAGAATAAAAGGTTGAGAGATAAAAAAAAAAAAAAATTTTGTTTTCCCGGGTTTTATATTTATCATTCATTATTAATAATTTAGTATCAATTGAATGAATTTAAAGTATCTAAATAGTGGCGTTAAAATGTTAATCAGATGTCATAACAACCTGTTAAGGATTTTAAAATACAAAGAACACCCACGTTGTATATATAAATTTCTATACAATTATATATACGCATATATTATACATTGCATGTATGTTTATACACATCACAAAATGCATTTTATAGACATACTTATTACACATATGTACATTGAAATTGTATAATATACATTTTAAAATATTGATTGTCATATCTATTGTTGTATTATTTTATTTAATATTATCGATACAGGTGTATATTAGGTATATTTTATATCGTATTCATTGTACATATGTAAATATATATTATGATCATAATAACGATCATTTTAAATTTAAACAGAATTATTTAAGAATAATAAAAGGGAATATTAAAATTAAAGTACATTATATATACGATATAGTAATAAGTGTATTTTTCAAATATAGGTATATAATTTAAAAATGATATTTAATCGTTTATCTTTTAAATATAAAAAAAAATATATTATTCAAATATATAAATAAACGTTATTTAATGTATAGAACCAAGTAAAACTGTTTTATGTATAATCGTTGGTAAAATATATTATATATTATGTATATACAATCTAATAAATATAATGGTAATATATATAAGCTTAACTATATATTTATGTATATACAAATATTTTGTAGAATAAAAGATTATTTGTTAGGGATATTTAAACGTATTTTAATTTTTACACATAAAATGAAAAAAAAAAAAAAAACAAAAAAATCATTTTGTGTAGGAAGTTGAATATAGTTCAAAGATAAATTTCTATTGTAATAGAAATACATTTTATTGTAAATGTTTTTTTTTTTTTTTTTTTTTTTTTTTTTTTTGTAAAATTACTATTGTAAAATTTTCTATAATAAATATCTTGTGGTTTATTTTCAAATTAGAAAATTTAAATTGATGATTGAAATGATAAATTATTTCCAAAAAAAAAAAAAAAAAAAAAATTAAATTCAGAAAAATTCTTATTTATAATTGATCATATATAGAATTTTCAAAATTATTATATATTATTTTAATTTTTCATTTTTATAAAATGATCAACAAATGAAAACAAATTAATTTAGAAAATTTTTACGCTTATTATATAATATAAAGAATTTTTAAATGCATTTTATCTTATATAGTATATATACATATATATACAAATAATAATTTTCATTACAAAAATAAATATGTATATGTATGTACATACATACATGTTTATATGATAATGAATTTGTTAATTTAAACAAATGAATAAAATTATATATAATTTGTATATGCGTGGTATTTTAAAAGATAAACATTTAATTTATGCGGTATATCCATTAGAATATAATCAATTAAATTGAGTACGTATACATATATGTACATTGTTGTTATCATACGATAGCACAGCATCCCTTTTTTTTTTTGTTTCTCAAAATAAATACACACCATCATAATTTACATATACTGTTTCAACATACATAATGTATACATATGTATTTATATTTACATGTTTATTCACATATATGTAGGTATATATGAAAATTTTCAATATTATACAGCTGTTACATTCGCAACAGTACATACATATGTATGTACATATATTCGCCTATTTGTGTATCATATATATAAACATTGTAAAAAGAAAATAAAATGAATATGATAATAAATTCAATTTTGAAAATTACATATCACAAAATTGGGGGAGAAAATCTAAAATGTATTGTACGTGTTGTATCATTTTATATAACACAAAAAAAAAAAAAAAAAAAAAAAACTTTTTGAAATCTAGAAATCCTTCATTATACGTATACCAACAGTGTGTTATTTGTATTTAATGCATCATAATCAAAAATCATTTTTCTCATCGGAATACAGCCATTTTATGAACTAACCATGATGAACATACCGCATATAAAATATACAAATTGTATATATACATACGTATCATATGTAGAATTTTTATAATCTTAACAAAACCGTTATCATACTGTTGTAGAAATTTATATTCAACATCATATTTCCACCTCATATATAAAATACTAAAAACATTTTTCCATAAAATTCCCATCCTTTTTCCTTTAT
Source organism: Anthrax anthrax (assembly GCA_963971155.1). Taxonomy (NCBI): domain Eukaryota; kingdom Metazoa; phylum Arthropoda; class Insecta; order Diptera; family Bombyliidae; genus Anthrax; species Anthrax anthrax. The sequence goes on along the minus strand of OZ020121.1, from coordinate 26,447,885 downwards.
TAAGCCCTTTTTTGTGGATGTGTAAGCAAATAATATATGTATAGTTAATTTTCTCGGCCCAAAAATACATTTACGATATATGCTATTGTATAATATATGAATGTATACATATGTACATATACGTATTTCATACAATTTTATAGGATTTAAGCAGATTTTTATTTTACACGCATTCTATTATTATATACTCGTATTCGCAATTCACACATAGAATTCACAAAATTGGATAATGTATGTTTATGTTATATAATAGATATATATATTGTATTAACATGTGTTTGTATGCGTGTACTGTGTGTATATGAAGATTAAGAAAATATATTTATGTAGTATATGAAAATTTTCTTGTATATTTACTCAAACTAAATTTATATATCCTACGGGTTTTATTTGAAAGTTAAGTAACTGTGACCGTTTATAAAACGCTGTTTATTAAATAGAAACCACCCCTTATTTTATTTATCTTATAGTATTTGTTAGTATTATTCAATGGAAATTTTTTATAATATATTAATTTAAGAAGTAAAATTTAAAATCTTTAATAAAATAAAATTTTATAAAAATAAATTTAATCTTGTCAATATTCAATAATATAACGAAAAAATCTGTTATTTCACAAATACATATTTTACGTAATTTTTTAAAATATTTATAATAATTTTCAAAGTAGAAAAATTTTATTTTTTTTTTTTTTCATTATTAAATTTAATAATGATATGTATGTACAATCTAAAACGATAGTCCCATTTATTTCATGTTATAATTAATTTAAATGAACTCAAGAAAATTTTAGATATAGTCAATTTTAATTTTATTTGGGTTTATTTCCTTTTTTGACTACGTATATATTTTATAAACAAATTAATTTGTATGTATTAAGTATGTACAACACATTATGTTATTGGGAGTGGCCTTGTACAGTCATACGCCATATATATACGTAAACCTAATTTTCATTATTACATAAATGTAGATTAAAGAATAATATATCGCTATATACTATATAATGTATGTAAACATATACATATGTGCACACACCCTAAATAAAATAATTTCCTTTTATTGTCAATGGTTGCGTTCTACCGTCATCATCATCATCATCATCAACATCGTCGTCATCGTCATTATCATTTACTTATGTATATATACGACCACGTACAGATGTATGGTTTACATTGGTTTATATGAGTATATGTATATATAGTTATGCGATTATACAGCATGTTTTATAATACGTAAAAATGTATTTGTATACAGACTATTAAGAAGATTTTTCCTGTACCTACATAAGAAATCAAAAAGGAGCGCACCCTAAAAAAATAAATGATAGTATCCGAGGATAATAGATTTATTATCATGTAAACATGATTCAGCTAAATAAACTGTTTTATATATTATATTCAATTAATGGCTTTCCTTTACCCCATTTCTAATAGTGTTATATGTATACACACGTATATACATATGTGTGTACATTTTTTTATAATAATAATAATAATTGAACTGAAGAAAGCTCAAACAAAATATACACTTTGTTACAGTAACAACAAAAAGAAAAGCAGAAAACTGGTTAAAAATGAGAAATTAAAACATGAAAATAGAATAGCAATGGTGAAATTGAAAAGTATGAAAGTAAATAAAATTAGATGAATGAAAAGTAAAAAGAAAAAGAAAAAAAAAAAACAAAGAAACCAAAAATTCTTTTTGTTATTGCTTTACTATATACCATTAAGTTAAACCAATGGTAAAACCCTTATTTTCACAATGATGATGGTGATTATATGATGGTAATGGTTGATATTGCGGTGGTCATATAGTTAAATATGAATTTTTTTTTTTTTTGTTAGCGTATCAACCCTTAACAACCACCCAGCACAGGCAATTGATGTGTTTTCATATAACTTTTGGAAATTGAAAATGAAAATTTTCCCTTTTTTTTATGATGTCGGATTTAAATATTTTTAACCATAAAGAATTACATGTTGAGGAAAAAATTTTAAGCGAGACAATGAGTATATTATATTTGACATCAAATTGAATTGTTCTTGAAATGCGGAGAATTAGTTAGAGAGCAACGCAACCAATATACATAATTATATGTATGTATGTATAAGGTCTTTAGTAAAATATGATAACATTAAAATGAAGAAAATTAAATAAAATAACAGAAATATATAGGTACCTATATGATTCAAATATCATAATTTTAATTAATTTTATTTTTTGGTTCTGTTACAAGTAGGTATTTACCTTTATAAAATTAAATCATATTCAATTCATATTTATATGATTTCAAATTAAATATATAATTTTAAATATTAAAAAAGTATCCGTATATCATGTGTAGATATCAATGTACCTACATGTTTATCCTTAATCTCATTATAATTCGAATTTTAGATACTCCCAATTTAATACTCGTATAAACGGACATAATTTGAATTTTGGCTTAAACCGAAATTATTTGAACTTAATACCAATTTTTTGAGAATGTATGTATGTTTGGCAAATTTTCAATATGACGAAAAATGAAAAATATCAGTTATGTATCAAAATATATATGTACATATGTATATATGTGTAAGTAAAATCTAAAATCTCAATTTTGGTCTATATATACTATAATCCCAATTATTGGGAGCAAATTGACAGTATGTCATTTTATTTCGAATTATTTTTTGTCGTATATACTTATACAATAAGTTATAGGTATATACATAAACATTTTCTTACCATTTTCCATTTTCTAAATTTTTAACTTTATAACTTAAAATATTTAATTTAAAATTTTATTTATGTATATATAAAATGGTATATAAAATTTTAAACGAAGATCAAAAATGAAATTTCTTATAATGAAATATGTACCTGTTTTTCCAGTAATTCTCGTGATATACATATACAAAATATTAACGTATAATCATATTAATACATTATTCAGCGTATTTTGTAATCAAATTTTCATTATAATTCCTATAATCATTTTTTGTTTTCTCTTGTTGGTTTCGTGTTTTATAACTACATAATTAAATAATTCTTAATCCATTAGTTGCTTAAAAAGTAAATCATTTTTTTTTTCTTTTTTCTTTTTTTTTTTTTAAATAAAATTTAATAATAAATTATGAGTACAATCGTGTGAAGATAATGACTTTGTTTTTTTTTTGTAATTTTTTTCTTACACATATTTTCTTTTTAAACAAAATAAAAATATTTTTAGATCGAATACATGTATGTACGTGATGTACAAATGTACATATGTATGTGCGTTGATCTTTGAAATGAAAATAAAAAATTTGTTTTTTTTTTTTTTTTCTTCATTTTTTAAAAATTAAAGAGGCTTTTCCCCATTTTTTTTTTGTTTCACTTATTTTCTATGTCATATAATGATTTTTAAAAATATACTATATAATAAATAATATACTCAATAAAAGCATAAAGTTTAAAAAGTCATTAGCATCGAATTTTACTTTTTACATTAATGTATAAAGTTTTTTTTTTTTTTTTTAATGCATTTAGGCAAGACTTCATTTACCCATATCTTTAAAATTATAATTCAATACATTCATTAAATTATAAATATAATTTAATTTTTCTTATTTTTCCGAAATTTTGATTTTATATGTGGTTCAAAGTGAAAAGAAAAATAAAAAATCTATTATTATATATGTATGTATTACATATGTATATATAGTATCTATAGTTCATTTTCTAAAATAATACATGTACATATAATTCATCATATTTTCACATTTGGTTAAAACAATATTAATAAAAAAATTTTGACAAGTTAACGGTGATTTTATTTTATACATATTATGTATATGATGAAAATACGCAAATACGTTTAATAAATTTAAAATAATTATTATTAATAACCATTTTTCTTATATTTTTATATATTTTATATATTCCAAAAAAAACAAAAAAAAAAAAAATGGTTGCTTAATAAATTGTTACCATAACATTCACACACATACGCCTATATGAGACATATGTATGTATATATATAATTAATTAAATAATCTTTAAATTTTTTATTTTTATATAATAATAAATTATCAAGGTAAAAAGAAAAGGTATAAAATGAAGGTATATAATAAAGGGAAAAGTATTAGATTAAAATTATAAACAAAAACAATGGTAAAAGCAAAGAAATGAAAAGCATACCTTATTCTTATACATATGTACATTTTTTTTTTTTTCGTAGAAAGTTTATGTGCCTAGATCTATTTGAATGAATATTTATGTATATATACACATATGTAATTGGTACTGTTTTTAGTATATAATTCATGTGCAACTGCATACGTGTGTACATACATTAATTTACTATAGTTTTTATATAATATGGTGCGTAAAATATATATAATAAAATATGTATGTAGGTACCACTAATTTGACAAATGAAACCTTAATTTCCTGTAATAAAATAACACTGTCATTAAATAATAATTTACCTTTTCAAAATATAACAGCAGAAAAATAATTTTGGTTTTTTTATTTTATTTTATTTTATTTTTTTTGAATTTTATTTAGCTTATTTGGTAGTAGATGAATCTAATACACATGTGTGTATGTATATATTTACTAAAATAACGTATTTTATACATACATATGTATATATATGCATTTTATTTATGTATATATAAGAAATTAATACGTACTTAGGTATGTATTTAAAACAGCTAAAGAAGATCAAAAAATTTGATGAGAATGAAAATTAACAAAAAAAAAAAAATAAAATAAAATAAAATAAAATAAAAAGTTAAAGAAAAACATGCACATAATAAAATGGCCATTTTGTGCAACTTTTTTTTCAAGTATAGTAAAATTAGAAAATCAAAATAAAAAATAAATGCCTATACATACATATAAGGATGTATACACACACATATACTCGTATGTATGAAAACATAAAAATATATTCTGTGCTATAAAAATTATATACACAATAAATATAAATTATGAAAAAGAAAATTTTTTTTTTTTTTTTTTTTTTACAATTAAAACAGAAGACACATGTTAATAATAACAAAAAAAAAAATTTATTTTTTTTATACTAAAAATTTTCTTCATTGCACCATATATAAAGCATAATTTGGAATTTCATAATTATATACATATTAGTTTGAAAAAAAACAAAAAAATAATAAAAAAATAAAATAAAAATTAAAATCATACTAAAAACATGGGAAGGTGAATATTAAAGAAAATAAAAATTATATGAAAGGTGAAATTTGTAGATTTAGCTGAAAAATAGATTAAGTATTAGGTACATACATACATATATTCTATTATTATTTTCATATGTAATTAGATAGATGTTAAAAGAAATTTTCTTTTTGTGCACATAAAAATATCTAAATATACGATATATGCGGCTTTCATATGTAATGTATCTAAATAGTAATTATATTTTTATTATTCATATTTTGATATTTTCAAAAAAAAAAAAAAATATTACATTTACATATGTATACGTATGTTTATGAATTATGATGATGAGATCATAAATAAAATAGAAATCATTTTTCTGTGTTGATGAAGGACTGACTTTAAACTATAAACTACATACATATATAAGTAATTTAATGTCTGATGTAGAAGATATATGAGGCGGTAGAAATGAAAGTATAATGATATAATATTACGTTATTATTAGTATACCATATACAAAGTATGTTGCATATACATTTCAAAACTAAAAAAGTTTAAAATTCAAACGCATTAAAAAATACATATACAATTATAATTGTTACAAGTAAACTCATATACATTATGTATATATGTAATTATATACAAATGTACATAAATAAATAAATAAATATAAGTTTATGTATAAAATAAATTAATTTTTTCAAAATAATGAAAATTTTAATTTAAAAAAAAAAAAAAAAAAAAAAAAAAACATGTGTAAATTTTATTATTATTATTATGATTAAATTGAAAGCAAAAAAAAAAAGGATAATTAAAATGTTTATTTTTATTTCATTTCATTTTTATTATTGTAGTTTTCATTTTTTAGATGAAAAAAAAAAAAAAAACACGAATTTATTTTGTAATTTTAAATAATTTTTTTTTCATTCAAATTGAAAGTAAAGAATATATATGTATATGTAAGTAGAGGTGATCGCTCGCCAAAACCCCATCAAGCACACAAGAGTATACTTATAACAAAAATTTGTATATGTTATATGCAAATAAGTATCTACATACATATGAATACACAATTTTAATACATTTACGTAAATGAAAATTTTAAACAATTTTTAATACAAAAGAAAAAAAAAAAATGAGTAAAATCAAAATTTATCTCATGAAAAAATAAAATATATGTATACTATATAGTACATAATAAGATAAAGTGAAAAATAAATGAAAAGCGAACAATCTATTACCATTTTGAATTGTAATGTAATTTTGTTGTTCTCGTTCTTTTACTATTTATTTTTTTTTTCTGTGTTCTTTATGTATACGAGTATGTACATACGTATGAATGTAATGTATTTGTACGTACGTACATATATATCATTCACTTTATATAATACGATCATGAATCTTTTGATCCTTACCCGCAATTGTTAAAATAACAAAAGCCAATGTATATTTTACAGTGTCATAACTTAAAGGTACAATTGTGTTTGGGTAATTTTTTATTCTTATTTTACATCTTTTTTTTTCTTTTTTTTTTGCTTATTAGATTACATCCCTGAGATTTTTATTTTTTTTATTTTTTTTATTTTTTTTTTGATTTTTGTTACTTTTATTTTTCGTAATTTTGTTTTTATTCTTTCATATTTTGACTTGTATTGTTGGTAAAAAGTCAAAACATTTTGACTTGCAATTGTCGGTAAATTGACAAACAAATTGTTGAAGGACATGAATATACAGGATTACCTGAGATTTTAAAATGATTAGTGGTACTCTACATTATGGGTGGTCGTTTAAATATGTTTGTGCGTACGTTATCTATGTACTTATTTTTTTATTTCAATATATCATACGCATTTTGTACGCAAAAAAAAAAAAACGATTATACATATATGTATGTACAAATAATGTATATGACACATGTGAAATTTCGCCGACTTTGACTTAAAAAAAAAAAAAAAACAAAAACACAAAAAGAATAGGTGTATGCAATCTCAATAATAAAAATTAGAAAATTTTTTCATTGTTTTGATTGAAAAAATAAAAATGTACATAAATATATGAAAAATTGAAAATTAAAAATTCAATTTACAATTTTACATCGAAGGCTTTGTCTATATTTTGAAGAACATTGATAAAGTGTATTTGAAGGATAAATATCATTCAAATTTATTAGAAATAATCGAACTCTGTATAAGCATTATCTAAATTTATAAAATGATGCTGCTGATACAAGTTGATAAAATATAAATTAAATGCAAACTACCGATGGTAGATATCCGAAGAATCTTTCGAATCTTGACTACATGAAGTATGTTATTCTACTAGCTAAAAGGATAAGTAACTTCATGTAGATTTACAAAGGATGAGGGATACAAAAAGCTAATGTTAAGCTGAAGTGTCGAGGCTTCCAAACCTCATCTCACTGTTTTGGAGAACAAATAAAAAAATGCAAACGTATGTATTAATGTACATACATATAAAGCAGTGGTCATGTTCTCTGCATTTTACACTCATAATATAAAACTGTAATAAATACATTTACATACATACACATATGTATATAAATTGTTTTGCATCTAAGTAAATATAATCACATTATTTAATTTACCCCTGTACATATTATTATTATGTCATTAAAATTCTTATATGATCATCTAACCTCTTACAAATAATACATACCTACATTCATAATAAATGTAACCTAGATAATAAACAGATTCATAGTTTTAAACTTTTATGGACATTTTTAAAAAGAACAAAAACCAAAATCCTTGATTTCCCTTTATTTACTATTATATTATTTATTATTATCATATTTTTCCGTTACATTGAATATTTTAATTATGTCATTGTATCATATTATATATGTACATATATAGGAAATATTTATATGTAACCACATCATGACATTGTGTGACATTGGTATAATAGTTTGTATATACAATCAATTCTTATGTATATTGCATTTTTTTTTTCTCCTATGAAATATTAAAATATTATATACATATGTACAATACATAATATATGATATATATATTTCACATATGTATATGCATGTATACAGAAATATATGTAAGTGCCTATATGTATGTATATAGAAAATACAACACAAAAAAACAGAGAATTATGCGTTGCACATCTGGTTTCATTATATTCATATACATAATATGTATGTATGAAGATTTCATATATTATATATATGATTGCATGCAATCCCTTATTAGCGTGCACATATCAATTTTAAAAGGATTTATATTTCGATTGATTTATATACACACACATCAACAAACAGAAGAATATATTATATAAAAACAAGAATAAAAATGTAAATGGAAAATAAAAAAAGACATTAAATGTGCACAATAATAATAATATAAATATCCCAAGTGTATTGTATATATTTTTGTGCATGATACAAAAATATTGTATATATATTTACATCACTATATGTATCGTATACATATTTTTAATGATGAGCTCAGTTTTACATCATATACGTACATATGTACATACATATATGAAATAATAAACCTATAAGGATGTGATAGATCATGTTGTCAACCCTAACTATAAATTTTATTAAAATGTATATATACAATCATATAAATAGATACATATGTACATACAATGTACTGTATACTTATTGGGTTTTCATATGATTGTTTTTTTTTTTTTTTAAATATTTTTTCTCAATTTTTTAATGACTTTTTCAATTTGTATACAATTCTGTTGTCTCACATACACATTACATGCATATACATACATTTATATATAAGGTGATGAATACATATAGATGCCTTTATTTTTTTCATTATTTACTTTAAACATGTATCCATTACGGTTATATTATTTTTTCCATAATAAAAATACATAAATAAATTTAAAAAAAAAAAAAAAAAACAATAATATGATAAAAAGGGAAAATGATAACTGTATACGTATACGCATAAAATTAATATGCCCTTTAGCCCTTTAGCAATTCTATATACAAATTCATACATCCAAAGAAATATTTTATTAATAATATAAAAGACAACAGATAGTAGTCTGCATATATGCAATTTGTTTGTTACCGCATATACATACGCATAAACGTACATACGCGCATTACATTTTATATGTATATGTTCATATATCCTTTTTTTTTTTTTTTTGTTTATTTGTTAACCCATTCGTACATGTTACTTTTAGCAGAGTTACAAACAAACCAATGTTCTCTATACTTCTTTATGATTGTTTAGCTCTTAATCTTCTATTGTGTACATCATTGTACATTTTATTTTGATTTGTGGCATAACAAATCCTTTTGTATTATTGTTATTATAAATTCGCCATACATACCATTTGACAGTTATAGTAATTTATTTTTAAATAAAGATATGTGACTATATGTATATATGTATGTGTAAAATTCATATTTAAATGCATCATCGTTATTATTATAACAATAATAATACTAGGATATTGTATAAATATACATTGATAAATTTTTTTTTTTTTTTTGAAATAAGATAATCAGAATTATAATAACAAATTATATATGCGTATGTATATATACATAAATAAATATACAAAATTTATCTATTTTACCTACCATACTTCTATATATATTTTTACATGTGAAAATTTTTAACCCTCTAAATAAATGTTCAATCACGCCTGATTTTATTTACTTTTAAATCAACACAATATTTTTTTAATAAATATAATTTAGATATTCAATGGTTCGAAGAACTTGTTTTTATTATATTACAAAAAAAAAAAAAAAAAATGTGTTGATTTTTTTTTTTTTTTTATTCTTTTATTTTGATTAAGATTTTTATAAAATTTGATTTTAAAGAGTTTTTTTTATCATACGTTTCAAAAAAATATTTTTTTAGATTTGGAATTTAAAAAAAAAAAATTTATATACAGTCACGTTCAAAACATTTGCAACTAAATTAAAAATTTTAAATGTCACATGTTCTATATTGATCAGGTGATTGCAATTAATGGAATAATTTTTTCAGTAGCATACCAATCGTGAGTTAATAGGTCCAATATTAGAACGATGCAGCACAATAATTAAAAATAAAGATTTTTTAAGAAAATTTCAAGAAAATCCTTAAATTTTTATCATTTTTCCATATAAAATTTTGTACTGGTTGTACAAATGTTTTGAACCCTAAAAAATTGACTTAGTAATTGAATTTTTTTTTTTGTTTTTTAAAATAATGTAGTATTAAGGAACCAATATAGGTGTTTTTAAAATGACAAAATATTAGTAAATAAAATAAAAAAAAATTATCGTAAATCCAACTTTTATTAGTAGAAAAAGAAAAAATAGAGTTTTTCAAAATTTTTAATTTAATTGCAAATGTTTTGAACGCGACTGTAAATAATAATTTTTTTATTATTTTATTTAAAAACAAAAAAAAAAAATCAATTTTCCAATTAAAATGTTATAAGTTTATTCATAGATTTCTTGAAATATATTTTTCATTAAAAATACATAAAATCAAAAATTATATACAATAAAAAACAACAGACAAACATGAAATTTAAAAAAAAAAAAAAATATTTTTTTTGTATCTAATATGTAAAATCAATTTTTAAAGTAAAACAAAAATTCATTTTAAAGTCAACTAAAAAAAAGATATATTAAAAGATAAAAAAAAAAAAATACATTGAAAATATAATGCATGCATGCGCATATATTAATTCATTTTTTTTTTTTTTTGGTGATTTTATTGATGTAAACAAATGCGTGTGTTTGTTGTGTAAAATGCAAACATAAACAGATGATTTTCGAGTTTCTTAATTTATTTTATTTTGTTTTTCAGTTTTTTTTTTTCTCTTCCTTTTTGTTTGATCATACAATCCTGTTAATATTGTTTTGCCTGCACCTTAAATTTTCTTTTCAAGTATATACATACATGCATTATATTTTTCATTTTTCATTTTTCATTTTTTTTTTTTTATAATTTCTTAAGCATCCTTTAAGATTAAGAACTTAAAACACGATTCTTCTTTTTATTTTTAACGAGCAGTTATAATATGCATGCATTCATATGAAACAAAAATCTTTTGCATTTAATGTATATATAGGTAAATATATCTGTATATAGATAGGTTGTTGTATATATATATACGGTATTCAAGTATCTTCACTAAAAATCATTTTCTGTTTAATGATGTTATTTGTGGTATAACGAAAAAACAAAACAATGAAAACTGCGGGGTAGCTTGCATGCTGATGGCGAGAATCAAAATATTCTGTTAAAGCAATCAACATTTTAATCCGTCTCTTAACCCACCTCCCATATATTATATTCTTTTTCATTTTCATTTTATTTTTTACACTTTAGAATTTAGTCTTTATAAAAATTGTACACCTATGTATATACCTATATACTATATATACACAATTATAGGTACATATATGTAGAATCAGATATTGGATATATTGATTTTTTTTTAACTCGCTGTAGTGAACGTATATGCACATATGCACACGCATGCATACGAGCATATATATATAAGTACATAAATGTTTAATATATGTAGGTATATATAAATAAATTTTATTTTAATGTATAGTTCTGAACCTAAAATGCATTTTTAAATTGCGTTTTAGGCTTTGATTTGGGACGCGAGTATCAAACAAAAAAAAAAAATTTGGATTCCATTTGTTTTCTTTATTAGAATTTATGTGTGTTGTATGACTATATGTACATATGTAGATTTTTATGTATATATAGAGTAGAGCCAATCGGACAGGTATGAAACGAATTCTTGGTCAGATTTTACAGACATATCTTTTAGTCTTTTAGTTAATTCATTTATGTTATTTTCTATGTTTATATACGTACATATAATTTTTTGTTTTTTTTTTTGGATTTTTAATTTTTTTAGGATATTGAGTCGATATCTTGGGTCGATTTAAAAAAAAAAAAAAAAAAAAAAATTCTATATTTAATTTTTTTTTTTGTTTTTCATTTTTATTTTTATATCATTATTTTTGTATATATATCTTTCAATGGAGCGAAACTAATCAGCGTTTTAAAGCGTAAACCGCATTTTTAATGATGGCTGCTCTCCACAGGTTTCGTTTTTATGTATATTTATACAAACATATATGTACATATGCATGCACATATATGTATATTCATATATAAATATATAATATATTTATATATAAATATAAGTAAGTTACCTTTAAGCGTCATCAAAAAAACAAGTCTACCTGATTGTTCTTCCAGTAAATAAATGTTTTCTGTCGTCGTATAATATTAAGGCACCAAAATATTTATACCTTGGGGTGCATAGAACAACTCATATATGTATATATGATGAGTAAGTATATACACATAATTTGATCTTTGTATTCTCATTCACATCTTTAATACCATCTTATATATATGAAATTTTTTTTTATATATTTTTTTATATTTTTTTATTTTTATTTATCCGACATCCATGTCAACTGATTACATTTCTTTATACACTCTCATGAACACATAATTATTTGTATATACATATATTTATTTATATTAATATATAAGGTGTTTTTTTTATATATTTGAACCTATATATATACATACATATATATGTCAATGTGTATGTACAGTAGGGTAGGCTAGGTACTCTTTGGCAAGAGTATAGTAAAGATATTGGAATTCATCTTTAGACCAAACATATAAAATTATTGCCTTATATCTTATAAGCTTATATGATTCTACGAAAAAGTAAAAATTTCGTGGTATCTACGTTTGCTGCATCCTTATTTGGGATGAATTTCATTGAATCTTGAAAATATTTTGAAGATATTTTATGTTTAACCCATTATACATACATACATTCAAGTTTTCAACATTATGTATTTATTCTTTTACCTATATACACACAGACATATGTACATACATAAAAAGTATAATTGTTTTTTTTTAATCTTAGGGTTTATAAATATATTACATATATATAAAAAAACACTGTTCATTTTAGTTCTACATATATAAAAGACACACATATACACAAACATGCATATATGTATGTGTGTACACGAATGACGATGATCAAGACAATGATGATGATGATGATAACGAAATAATAATAAAAAACAAAAAGATATAGTACATTAAGAAATATCAAATAATCCAAGTAGGTACATATTGCATTGGTGCAAGTGTATTTATACATACATACATACATACATACACGCATAAAATATCACATATTCTATCATGTTTTCTTAATGGCTTCCTAAGTTAAAATGTTATTGTAGGTATGAAAAAAGATATCTTCAAAGAAAAAAAAAAACAAAGTCCTAAATTTACAAAATACTTCATGACATATAGATATGTTCTATTGGATGACTATATATAGGTATATGATATTGTAAAGCGGTATTGTAATTATATACTTTTATTTTCAATGAAGTTTTTAAATCGATATATAAACAAAAAAAAAATATATATATGTATATATAATGTTTAAAATATTAATATAAGAAGATCAAAATTAACAGAACAAAATAAAAATATAAATAAATAAAATAAAAATTTAAAAAACTGCAAGAAAAAAAAAAAAAACACAAAAAAGAAGAAAAACAACAACTAACGATAACTAAAGAAGACAACTTTTTCAAACTTAATTTTTTTCATCTACGATGATTATAATATTATATAAAAATTTATATATTCCAGTACATTCATGCGTATAGATATTTACTTTGTTTTTTAATCGTATAAATTTTAAAATAAAAACAATAAAAAAAAAATGAAAAAATGAATGTATACAGAATACAGATCCAAATATTATGAACAACACCTATATGCTAGATATATATAGATATACATTCACATACATGATCATTGTGATTATGTATATATAGTGATGTATATACATATGTATATGATATGTACATCATATATGCATGTATATTGGAGGATAATTTGCCCTTGATCTCTCATCCCAAAGTCAATGAAGTTGTTAAGCTCATAAGAAATTTTTATTTTTGCATAGTTTTATATTTTATTATATACTCTACATGATACATCTATATTATATGCAATAAAGACATTAATTGGATTAAGTTTTTGAAATATTTTCATATATATTAGTAGTATATAAAAATAAGTTGTAATTAATTTGACAAACAACTTAGTTATATACAAAATATGTATTTTAATATATGCAATTATAATTTTATATGAAAAATAAAATTTTTTTTTGATACATTTAAGTGCATTTGGTTTATTTATTCAAATTTATAAAGCACTTGTTAAAAATTTATATAACTAGGTATATATATTTTCTCGAGGCCCATGGCTGCAGACGCGTCTCCAATAGCTTCTCTGTAGCAAAAGCCAACTTTCAACTTTCAAGTGGTGGGTCCTGTTACCACAGACGGAAGCTCTGGCGACCGAGTACACGGCGGTATATCTGTGTCCCTAACATCAAGCTAAAGAAAGAAATATCTCTAGCTACATACTTACAGCTAAGCAGATTTAGAGGCTTAATGTAAGTTATACAATTCTAAAAATGGGGAGGCAAAACTATGGGAGGCAAAAGGTTGATATCCTATGACTTTCTTAACCTTTCATTCGTGTAGTTTCAACAAGAAAAGAAAATATAAGATGGACTTTTTGATAACGAAAACTTGCAAACGGAAAAGGACTAGAATAGGACAATGGAATTAAGAAGAATTGTAACAGATGGAACATTGTACCTAATTAAGAAGAATTGCAAAAGACAGAGCAGCATAAAAAGAGTTTGTTAAAACCCTAAGATCCTAGTGGAGTATGGTGCTAATAATGATTTACCTATTGGTCCTCATTTTAATCTTATCCTTATACAGGCATGTCATGATTCTTCCTATAAGACTTACTTTAATTTTTTATGAATTGTTTGTCAATTGTTCGAATGTAAAAATGAATAAAAATAAAAATAAATCTATTTGTGGCATTTTGTAGCATTTTGCACTATGAGTACATACATAGTATATTTTTTTGTATATTCATATGTACATTTATATACTTTTAAGATACATAATTCCTTTGTCATTACAATATATATATACATATGTATGTACATATAAGCATATGTGTATATAAATAAAGTATCAAACATATGTTATATTGCATTTTAAAAAGACAAAAAAATATATATTTGCACATAAAAACATGTTATCATACATATGTATATGGTATATACACATATAGTGTTAAAAGATTAAAAAAAAAAAATAAAAGAAAATTACATTTGTTCAGTTCAAAGTTCAAACCACATAATATTATAAATTAAAAAATTAAAAATTAAATAACCTTGTTTTTGTTCAATTTCTTTTTAATTGAATGAAAGATATATATTGGACGAACAATATAAGATATCAGAGGCATGACACTTTTAAAAAATGCTGTACACACATACTACTCAATTAACGAGTAATGTGTGCATATGTACCTATATTTATAAATAGATTGTCTCCAGATTGCATACACCTGAAATGTTGCATGAAATAGCAACACATTGAAAAACCAAAGTGTCCAGATTGAGTATAAATTTTATTTTACCCTTTTTCGTTTCTTTTGAACGAAACATTTAAATATTTTGTTTATTTATTGATATATAAAAATAAAAATTTCGTAAAAATGTTATCATTAAATGAATTTTATTACAAAATTTATTAAGTATTTAATTTTTTGATTAATCACAAAATAGTCAATAATTTTAACTGTTCTAAAATTTGAACAATTCATTGATTTTTTAAAAGTAAACAAATTATTAAGCAGTTGTTTAATATACGATTATTCTTACAAGTATTACATCAAGTATGATATATGTAGGTACATACCTATATGTATACTATAATATATGGTATTGTGACAAAATTAAATTCTTATATTTATTTTTTATTTTTTATTTTTGTATAATATATGAGAAAAGAGATTTATTTTCTTTTTTCTATAAATTTATTTCAGATAAAAAATTATACATACATACAAACGTACGTATGTACTCGTATTTCTGTATATAGAAAAGAACCGTCGCGTGACTATAAATATTCTATCATCTTGTCAAGGTGATTGTTGTAATATGTAGAATTCATTTTTCTAATTATATATATACATACATATGTATGCACACATATGGACATATATGTATATACATACATACATGTATATTTTCTTATATGTTTTTTTTTCATGCTTCCTTATATTTATTAATACATTTTTTTTATTTTGTCTAAAAAATAATTTTAGACATCTAAGTAATTGTATATTATATTAGATGTTGTAAAGGGCACATTATCATATGTATGTACCTATTTCATGAATAATGTATCTATATACATCAACATACATTGGTGTAAAAGTATGAAATGCTCATATGTATATAGACATTGCCCAATAATTCGGACATTTTCAAATGTAAATCGAGGTTGGTCTGTACCAACAGTATATATTTTTTTTTTGCCTTTGGCGCAACAGCTCGATGTGAGCCAGGGCCTAATCATCATTACGATAATTTTTCGAACACGATTCTATCATACGTGCACCAACAATTTAAAGTGGGTTGTGAACCACTGTGTTTGTTATCTTGTTATCTATACCAACAGCATAAATAATACATAGAATAAATTATGATATGAAAAATCAAGCAAAGTAAATTTAAAAAGAAGAACAATTTGAAAATGATTACATAATTAAAGGAGAAAATAAAAAATAAAATATAAATAAACAAGATAACAAAACTTAAGTTATATAGAATGAAATAAGACTGATATATAAATGAATTTTGTGTGTATAACAATAATCTGCGTTAATCGTTTAATAACAGAATTAATCGAAATTTGAATATAATAATAATTTAAATTAATAAAAGTAAATTAAATTACATAAAATGTAATTATATAAGACTATGTAATTTTTTATTTAAATATTAAATATAAAAAATATGCTATGTACATATATGTAAGCATATTATTCCATATTGTATACCTACATACATATATTTACTTTTCCTTTTTCTTTTTAAACTATACAAAAAAAAAAAAAACTTAATTTTGTGGTAACATATCCTGTAAATTGTAAATTATATACATAAAAAAAAAAAAAATTTCAAGGAATCTTTTCATAACTACCGACTTTTGCACATTGTTTGCCTTTCTTTTTTTTTATTTAATTAAATGTGCATTTAGACGTACATATGTACATATATTACTATACATAATGACAATACCTTACAATTCCTTACAATTGATTTTATTTTTTTATTTTTTCTGATTTTATATTTTATTTTCTTTTTAATTTTTTTTTTTTTTTTCAATACAATTGTTGAAAATATTGTACCTATATATAAATAATTTAATGTATACAAACATAACTATTGAGCTGCCGAAATTAATTGTGGTAACAAGATATAACCTTTTTTGTATACAAATAATCATAAAAAAAAAAAATAAAAAAGAAAAGTCACCACATAAATTGTATAAAAAAATTTTATAATGTACATTTAATGCTCACAGTTTAAATGTATGTATGTATGTACATGTATACATATATTTTTTTATAATCCAGACAAATCAGATGTCTAATCGAGCATACTTCATATTTCTTAATTTTCAATGAATATAATACAGTATACATGTGTGTATGCACATAATACGTGTATATCAAACATTTATAGATTATGTCACAATACAAATGACAAAAAAAAATAAATAATGGAAAGGATCACTTTAAAAAGTTGTTTTTTTTTTTTTTTTTAAATGTATCAAGTACATGTATGCGTGTATGACTTAAACAGATTTTTGGTTTTATGTTTATTTGATGTTTAGCTTGCGGTGACAAGAAGCAAATAGAAGAAATTGTTCTATTGTATACACGTATTCTTTTCTATATGAAAATTAACAATAAAAAAAAATCAATAGAACACAAAAAAGTATATAGACAATACACAATATATGTGTACATATATATAAATAATATATTTGGATAGATGCATTCAGAAGTCATTCGGGGATTAAAAACAAAACTATGTATAAATAAAAAGAAACAAACATTTTCATGTGTGATAATAAAAGGTCATATCATATAATACAGGCAGTGATATTTCTTTTATTTTTTTTTATTTATTTATTTTATTTTCTTCTTATTATTAATCAAGACAATACAATGCAAATATACATATGTATATGAAAGCATTTATTTTTTGTTGTATATATTAATACAATGTGAATCCTATTTTTCTGTAATTTTTATTCATTACAAGTTCTTTAAAATAACTAATGACATTTTTTTTTTTTTTTTGTTGTTGAATAAAAAAGATTTATTCTAACATCTGCCATCAGAGTATCATTATTATACTAACCTTAATATTATTATATATAAGAATATAAATATTATAGGTGCACAAATTCATAAAAAGCATTCTTAAATTTTAGTTTTGTAAAATGAGATGAAATAAAACAGAATACAACTGAAAAAGATATAACATTACACACACATAGGTATATTTATTTTATATTGATATTATGTAATGAAATTTGTAAAATCTTTTAAAATTATATATCTTATGTGCAGATGTTACAAATTATTACAATTACATACCCATATTTTGTAACATATGATTGTAATATTATTTTGTTACTATCATTATTACCTGTATGTATATCAGTATATTTTGTATATGTATTGTAATTTCGATTATATATACCTTAAATCTTTAATTTCTTATTACCTGTACATAAAAATAAATTAAATTTTTTTATTTATTTATTTTTTTTTTATCATAGTTATGTCGAAAAAAAAAATTATTTTCATTCTACATAATTAAAATGGTAAATTATATAAATAAATTATTTTTTTTAATTAAAAGATACTCATACAAAATATCTTCAATAATAAAATATACCTAATAATATTTTATTCGATATATCAAAATATAAATTTGAAATAACTTTATTTACTTAAGTGAGAGTATTACGAATCAAATACTTATAATCTAGCTATGCTTAAGTATAAGTATGTATATGTGAATGTAATACAAAATTAAAAATTATACAATTATTACCATAATATACCTACTTATGGAATAATCAAAAAATAACAAAATTTCAATATTGTGTACAATAAGGTCGAGTTTATATTTGCAGTTCTAAGTTAGTTCTGCCAACGCATTGCGTTCATGCTCGTTTCTGCCCGAAAGCAATAAGTTCATGTTGTCAGTAAAATTATGTCTGAAAATTTAAGACTATATAGAGAAAGACATACAGTAAAGTAAGTGATCTGGTTATCACCGGAGAATGATAGCAAAGAATATGTATTTCTTTTTGTAGTAGACGCAGTTCATAAAAGCAACTGCACAAAATTAGTATTCTGCTAGGTTAGTACTAGAGCTTAATATGATAAATTAAGTATACTGCAATCAATTTTCTGCAAAAATGAACTCGATCTAATTTTTAATTACATTAATTATGTAATTAAAGATGTGTAATATTTACATATATAAACAAAATATATACGTTTTACTTGTACAAAAATTTAATTCAATAATAATAATTAAATTCAATAAAATGAATTTTTATTGATTAAAATTGTTATTGCTTTCATTGATCACATTTTTAAAAAAAAAAAAAAAAACTATTTAATACATTCATGTACATACAATATGTATATACATTTTATATGTACAATAAATATATATGTGTGTGTGTGTGTGAAATCAAATGCATGTATGCATATTTCACATAACTACGTAAGATGATAAGAAATTTTTATAAAAAATATATGTATGGATGCACAAAGTAACGTGCCAAATTATATATTCACAAATTGAACTTTCCAAAAATTTCATAAAGTAAAAATCGTATAAAATATGTTTTTGCATCCAATTTATATAGTGATTTTTCTCATAAAATATCATTACAGCTCGTAAATACTCGTAAATAAATATTTACATTTTATTTTTATTATTTTTGTTCTTAAAAAAACAAAAAAAAAAAAAAAAATGTAAAATATTGTTAATATCTCTACTTTAAATAAATAAAAAAAAATTGCGTATTGCATATATGTATATAACAACTTAACTTAATCCATTATTAGCTTATCATCAACATCAAAACATGCGAAACATTTTTATATATATAAGTTATCATCATCACTCGTATCATCTTCATTTTTAAGATAATCTTATATGTATGTAGTTTTATCATCAGCAAAGTATCATCATCATCATCATTATCATCATCATCATCGTTGTCGTCGTCACATCATTAAAGCAAACATATTATAAACAAGATCTTGATTCGTTCACTTCAATTTTACAATGTTTTGATTCTCAAACCAATCAAATGATTTCAAATTCAAAGATTAAAAAAAAAAAAAACAAAAAAAAATGAGTCAAAGATAGTAAAAACAAAAATTGTGTAAAAGAAAAATACAAAAAAAAAAAAAAAAAAAGCCACCAACTTCATTTTAAATGAAGGTATCTAATAAAAACATATTAAATTTTAAAATCGTGTAGATTATGTACAAATAAATACACAAAAGTGTAATGTACTCAAGTAAAAAAATAGGAATTTAATAGACAGATGAGTATATACACATGCATACACATATGTACATATATAGTATGCACATATACGACATACGTATATATATGTATTTATATGCGGGTTGTTTGATTCGATATCGGTTTTATTCAGTAACCATATTTAACTTCTTTATATGGATATAACGATCAATAGGTACTATATCATCAATTGTATCTTTATACATATGATTGAATCCATGTTTTTTAAGTGCATATATTTTATACAGTAGTACATACATACATTGTGTATTTGATTGTATGTATGTCATGTTTTGTGTTTTGTGCATATAATAACATGATACGTGTGTTATACGGTTATGTGAAGACTAAGACGACGATGATGGTGGTGCTGGTGATGATGATGATGATGAGAACGATGAAATAAACAATGATGACGATGAAGATGAAGATGACGATGTAAAAGACATGTTGTACATTAAATAGTAACTAAAAGTATTAAATATTAAATTGCAATCTTGAGCTTTGATACGCGCATGTAATTACGTTCAATTAAAACGCCATGGTTTCATATTAATATTTTTATTATAATACTTGAATGGTTACAAATTTTTAATCGAAGTCTTTATAATATAGGTACGTTATATCAAAGAGAGATGACTTTTGTGCCGACAGAAGCTTTTGATCGAGTATAATGTTATTATTATGTATACCATGCATGTCTATATGGTGGAATGATGACACAAAAACATAATAAATATATACGGGGTGACTTTTGAAATGTTTTGACAAAAATTTCCTATTGGGTATACCTTTATCTCTCAAGGACTTGCTTTAGGAACTTTATGGTTTTTAATTGAAAGTATGTCATCATGTGTATGTTCCTTATAAGACTGTTGAAAAATTTATCAAGTGTTGAAAATCTTCAAATACACATATGTACATATGTAGAATGTAGGTATATTACCCAATTACGTAAAAACACATACTTATAAAGTTAACTAAGTATGCGCTGACATTTATGTATAGATATATAATAGCTGATTTATAAAATATAGAAAGAAATAATTGTTGAAGAAGAAAAAAAACTAGGTAGGTACTTATATATGTACATACATACTTAAATACACTTTGAAACGAAGCACCCTGTGGTTATAAAATGTATGTAAAATTGTAAACATATTATCATATTTATGATGACTATATATTATGTATATACATACATACACTTAAACATGTGTATGATAGATAAGGGATGTATGGATGCGTATACATATTTATGTATACACATATGTCAAGATGTCGGTAAGTTTTAAAGGTACAAACTATTCACCAAAGTTCAATTTGTTTATAAAAATTACATTTTTCAGCTCAACTATAAATTTTTACAATAAGAAATCTCTATGTAAAATTGTGTATATACATACCTATAGTATATAATATGTGTAGTTATTTTCTATTAATACGTACATACATATATGTATGTATGTAAGAAAAGTTTTCCGTTTTTTGATTAAATTAAACAGTTTTTAAATTATTTTATTTTACTTTTGCATCCGATATACATACATATGTATATGAATGTACCTATGTATATATCATTAAATTATAAAAAACAATAGGTACATAGACATATAATGTATACTGTTTGCAGAAAATGCAAATATACGTATGTATATGTATGTATGTATACATATGTATGTCTGATAAATATTCATGCATGGTTATTGGTTAATTATAATTATTTTGTATATGATGTTGAATATAATTGATGGACTGTTAAATGTCTGTGTGTATATGTATTTATGTGTAATTAAATGCATAACATATGTATGTATATCGGTACATAAGATTTGATGAAACATAAAACTGGGTAAAATGTATATGTACTATGCCTATAATACACTTTCTTAATTGTATCAAATGTCACCATATTCAACATTTTTCTCATTAATTTATTATATTTTTATATGAACATATATAGCCAACATTTTATTCATTAACGTTTTACCTATGTATATATGTATACATATGTACAAAATATGTAGATTGTAGATACAAAAGTTTAAATATATTTTATGAATATTTCGCACAGATATACATACATATATGTGTCTATTTATGTTTAGTACAATATGTACATATGTACATATATATCTTGAATGTAGAGTATATATACTTATGAACATACATATATATAGATATTTGTTCTATATAATAAATAAATTATATATTTTATTTGTACACATGTATAGTATTGTGCAGATACCATTAAATATATATGTACATAACATCACATATATGTATAAAATTTATACATATATGTATATAGATATATGCTATGATATCACTTCATGACCGTGCAATCATTTAATATTTTACCATCACCATATTTTATTCGAATAACGTGCTGCTGATTATAATGTTACCTTATAACACAATTATCAATTTTTTATTTTCCGTGTTTTTTTTTATTTTTTATTTTTTATTTATTATTTTTTATATACACTTCTTGTGTATTTAATATGTCTTTTTCTTTTATAGTTTATTTTATTTATATTATAAATTTATTTATTTTATTTTATTTTTTTTTTCTTTAAAATCGTTTTTAAGGTGTTCAACAACACACTAATTGGATGCAATAAACTTTGGAATTTTGTTATTTCGATCAATTATTTTTTATATGTATATTCAGAGAAAGGTGCAATATACATATGTATGTATTTAGTAGGATAAATAAAAAATATAAAATATGAAATAAAATAAGTTAAAGAAAAAAGAAAAGCATATAAAAACAAAATAAAATGAAAAATACCTATAAATAAATGGAGAGTAGCGAAAAATGAAAATAAAAGAAAAATATACAATTTTTAAAAAAAATTTTATTACTCTTTTTTTTTTTTCTTTATTTCAAATGAATTGTAATAAAAAAAAATAAATAATGTTTATAATTTGTTATACATATACACATGTATTTGATTTTTCCTTATTTCCCTTTTTTTTTTGTACTATATACGAGCTCACATACATACTATATTTCAATTAATTTTTTATAAGATTGTATCACACAGTTTACAGAGTTACAGTTTGTTTTTAATTTAAATCAATCAAGAAATAAGGGAAAATTTAAGTATATACGCATATGTGTATATAAAATGAAGATAAAAATACAAAAGAATATTTTATAGTGTCATGATCATCAAATATCATTTTTATATACTCTTACTGTTATGTATTTTGTTTTCAGATTTGTATTGTATATTGATAAATTATATAAAAAAATGTTTTAAAAACAAATAACAAATGTATACTTTACGTATGAATTATGTATATGCAAGGTATCTTAATTTTTGTCTTACATATAAGACAAAAAAAAAAAAAAATGTCTAATTTCATAAAAAAAATGTTAAACTTTTTAAATTACACTGTAAAAAAATTGAGTAAAATTACTCAAATTTTTTACTATATCTAAGTTTTAAATTTAAAAACTTCAAAGAAAAATACACATTTTAAAGGAAAAAACGAGTAATATTGCTAAACAAAGTATTTTCACCCTTTGCTTGTAAAATTGCATGTTGCTCAACATAATAATCGTAGTAAAATTATATTCACCGCGCAATTTTACTTAATCAGAGGTTAAAGATTGTATTGTTATATAGTAGATGTTACTAAGCCAAAGTAAAAATATTTGATATGTGCAAATTTACAGTTTTTGTTTTTTATGTACCACGATCGTGTGGAATATTACTATGAGAGCAGATGAATATTGATTATAATAAAAAGCAAGCAAGCTATGTTCTTCATTGTGACTTTACATTTGTAGTGTAGTATAAAAGCAACGATGGAGAAAGTTACTTTACATTGCAAGTGTGTACAAGTAAGTACATTGTACAGTTTATCACTTTTTCCATTCAATCATTTTTATGCGTATACATGTTATTAGTGGAATATATTCATACAGCTGTAGTAAATCATATTGATAAGATTTGTTTTTTGTGCGAGTTATTAAATAAATGGTTAAACGACTTTAAAAAAAATATAAAATATTTTGAAATAATATAAATATTGTAAAGGTGTGTGTTTTTCCAAATTTTCCAAATTTCCTATTATGTATTGTTTAATGTGCTCCGTGAAATTTTTTAATGATAATTCTTATGAAAATCATTTGAAAATACATACAACAGAAAAAACAGGTGAGTTCAAATGTTACAAATGTGATTTAATTTTTTTAACCTATTCGACATACATATCTCACAAATATAGAAAACATAGAACATTAACTGACACTAAAAAAACATCAGAAATTAAATTTAAATGTACTGTTGATAAATGTAAATTTGAGTCTTTCTCAAAATTAGTTTTTGTTCAACATTTAAATAAACATGCGAAAAAAGGGCTATTAGTACAATGTACTGATTGTGAAAAATCTTTTAAAAATATGTGGACTTTTCGTTCACATATATATAGAAAACATAATATAAAGTTGCGTGATTGCGTTTCAGAAGAAAATGTAGAACATAAACATAAACTACCTTCTCACTCTTTTGTTAGAACTGAAAATTTTGTTGAATTTGATTCTTCATACATTCAATCTCAAAATGAAGATTTGAGCTTTGACGGCTTTTTGTTTGAAAATTTGTGTATGCAATTAAAATCGGTTCATAACATACCTGAAATTGTTATAAATTTAATTTTAAATGAATTTAAAAACGAGTTAGAGATTTGTACAAAGTTTATGCTTAGAGAAATGAAAGAAATATATGAGCGTTTTAGCATTTGTGAAAATGTTTCAAAGAAAGTAGATGAAAGTATAAAGCGATCATTAAAACTGAAAAATTCGGGCATGCTACTTTCAAATTACAAACGAAATAATTTTTTGTCGTCTAATGAATATTTTTCTAAACCGCTAGAAATTGAGTTCGGATTCAATAAAAAACATGAGAATTGTACTTATCACTACATTTCAATATTAGATACTTTAAAAAAGTTATTAAAAGACAGATCAATATTTGATCAAATTATTGAAGAAAAAAAACCTTCGATATCTGGCTATAATGACTATAATGATGGTTTAGTTTACAGGAATAATGATTTTTTTAAAAACACTAGGTTAGAGATAATATTATATGTTGATGCATTTGAGGTTTGTAATCCACTTGGTTCTGCCAAAACAAAACATAAAATATTAGCCGTCTACTTCATAATAGGGAATATTTTTCCGCATAATAGATCGAGAGTGGAGAATATTCAACTTATAAGCCTTTGCAAAGAAAATTACGTAAAAGAATTTGGATATAAAAATTTTTTTGAAAAATTGATAAACGATATTAAAATACTAGAAACTGATGGTATACAATTAGGTGATTTTAACATGCTTGGCTCATTAGTGGCGATTTGTGGTGACAATTTAGGGGCACATCAGGTTGGAGGGTATGTTCAAAATTTTAGTAAATCACAATTTTTTTGTAGGTATTGCTATGTTACGATGAACGATTTCAAACAAAATCCAAATTTCAAAGGTAATGAAAGGAATATTTCTTCTTATATTGCAGATATTAATCAAATACAGTTTAATAATTCAGATTTTGTGCAAGGTCTTATGTGTGATTCTCCGTTTAATCAACTCAATCATTATCATGTCTGCAATCCTGGCTTACCTCCTTGTATTGCACATGATTTATATGAAGGCGTCATACCTAAGGATATATGCTTGTACATAAATTATTTTATTAAAGAAAATTGGTTTTCATATACCTCTCTTAATCGACATGTTCGATACGTCAGCTCTAAACTAAAACTTAATATTTCTTTTCCTGAAATATCAAAAAAATTAAAGCGTTTAACTGGAAATGCCCATCAAAACTTTACTTTCATTCAAATAGTTCCACTTGTAATAATATCTATAAACAAAATATTTGATTTTGAGAATGTAGTATGGAAGCTCGTACTAGATTTAATAAAAATAACTCTTATTTCTTCATCTCATTTCATTTCGTTTTCTCAGGTTAATCAATTAGAAATAATAATCAATAGATATCTAAAAAATAGAGCAAAATATTTTCCAAACTCTAAGCTAATACCTAAACACCACTTTGTTAAACATTATCCAGAGCTTATTAGAAAATTTGGACCTCTAATAAAGTTTTCAACTTTAAGATTTGAATCAAAACATCAATTCTTCAAACGTGTAATTCTAAAAGCTAAAAATTTCAAAAACCTTACAAAACTTCTGTCAGAACGCCATCAGCTGTTCCAGAGTTCAATTAAAATTCCTAGATTTTCAGAGAGAGTTGTTGCAGAAACCATAATGCCTTGTGATAAGAGAAAGACTTTAAATTATCATTTTCAATCGAAACGAGTAACATTTAGAAATATTACATTTGAATCAGGTGAACTCCTACCAATATTTGTTGATGAACTTAATGGAATAATATCAATTCAAATTGACCAAATATACATTAATAATTCGTTTACTGATATTTGGTTTTGTGGAAGTATAAAAAGAATTGAATTTGAAGCGAGTTTAGGCGTTTTTGTAATTGAAAAATTTCTTGACGAGTTACATACAATACATTTTTCGAATTTAATTTCTCCTTTTCCTCTAAAATCCTTTCATATTCACAATAAAACGTATACTCTTTTTCAAAATTATTTTCCATTTTAGACTACATTTTATTTATTTTCACAAGGTAAGTTATTGTATTAATATGATTTTTTATCAATTATAGTTATAGAATTGATGTGTTATGTACATATTTTTAGATGTCACGAAGGGCTTTTAAAGTATGGAGCGCAGACAGGATTGTAAAGAAAAGTTTTTGCTGTAATGTTGACCTTCACCAAGTTATTGAAAAAGGTTCACAGAAAATTTTTCTAAAAATCAGAATATGAATTTTTTTAAGTTTAATATTCTACTTTTATTTGTAACATTGTTTTTTTTTTTTTAAATAATTTATTATACGAAAAAAATAACTTATATCTTATGTATCTTTTAAAATATTTTATTGTATTTTGTAGCAAATTCATTAGGATTACAAGGCTCTAAATTGGTGCTTGAAGAAGATGGAACCACCATTGAAGACACAGAGACGTTAGAGTACTTCAGCGATAAAACTTTAATGGTCTTAGAAGAAGATTCACAATGGTGTTCTGCAAAATTTTCTGTTCCAGATATGTAAGAAACTTTTATATACTTAATTTAAAAAAATAAGATATTTTATTTATTTAGGTAATTTTCGATCTTGTGAATTTTATTTTCAACAGGTCTTCAAACAGTTTGTCTGACAGTAATTTAGTTTATTTTCTTAACGATTTGGACAAACATTCAACGACAACAAGTATCCAATCTCATCAGGAAATCAATTATGCGGGACCATCAAAATCCTACGCTTTTGAAAAAAGAACCTCAACACCTACAAGTGAAAAGTCTTTAAGTAATACCGAAAGTCTCTCCGACACTTTATCAATGTCTAGTGGAGTATTGTCAAACAGTGATAATGAATTTAATATTGGAATATCACAAAGCAAAATACTCTTCCAAAATTTTAAAATTGATTGGAATAAAGTACCAAAGCAAATAATAGATTTACTTGAAGGTGGAAAACCATTAGAAAACTTGATGACTGATTTTGTTCATTTTATTATCAATGAAATGCGCTCCTTTTCATACTATATTCCAGTACCTATTATGCGACAAGTTGCAATTCAAGTCATTTCAAAATACCCAAGAAGTTTCGAAAACTATTGTCACAGTGATTCTGAAAGCCTTACTTCAAAACTTGTATACCATAATAACTATTTAAACAGAAAAACAAAAAAGAAGGAAATAGAAAATGCATTAAAACCAAGCGTTATAAAAAAACTAAAATCACTGAAAGAAGGATGTCCTAATTTCGTCGTAGAAAGAAATGAAGACAAAGAAAGCCTTGAAGATAAAAGAATTTATTTGAAGGAAAAATTTTTTATTAAAAATTTAACTCAAGGAGAAATTGAAAAGATCAACGCTTACTTTATGGACACCTATGCTGAACAGCGAAATTTTTTAAATCAAATTGAAAATCCACCAACAATAAAACAGATTCAAGAAAACTGGCCGCATTTACTTGTTGCGTCTTTTGCAAAAAGTCATTTTATGAAATTAGTTGGCTTACCAGACGTCAACTTAGGCTTAAAACTGAATCATTATGGAAAAAACATAATTTCATTCGCAAAAGCTAAAAAAGCTTTATCAAAATACGTCAACACACAAGATGATTTTCAAGAATACAAGGTGCTGTGCATTCTTGCAACATATTTTGGAGAAAATATTGAACATTTAGTTCAACGATTCAGTGTAAGTTTAAAACATTAATAAATTATAAACATTTAATACAAACTTGTTTTTTTTTTCAGGCTGATACCAACATTGATGATATACAACCATTGGAAAATTCTCCATGAATTGCTGCAATTGGTAAGATTGATTTTTTGAAGATCTCATTTCATAAAATATTTACTCTAAATTTTTTTACAGATATCGACCCAGAAAACAGAATATTTTATATCTATGTAGAAAAAACAAAATGTTCGATTCTTAACTCGCTGTATGGAGCAGTTGAACTGGTTCTAATGTATTTCTTCAATTTCAATATGTGTTACCCGAAAGATATTAGTCTTACAATGGATTCTCTTCAGCACATAATGGGTCTACCCTTAACCTTTGGACGATCTGGAAAAAAAACACTTGGTAATAAATCAAAAGTCCAAAATTTGTTAAAAATTATAAAATCTGAAATGTAAGTTGATTTATTTTTTAGTATTTTTAAGAAAGAACAATTTTGTAATTACTACAATAAATATTGAATTGAAATTCGCTATTCGCTATTCTGGCGAAAATTTAAACAGATAATACTTGATAATACTTAATTTTTCATTGTATTTTAAAAAGTACAAAATAACTATTAATTATTTGAACTATTTTTTTGAAAAATGTATGGAAATTTGAATTTATGTGTAAATATTTATGTTTTTGAATTAAGAAAGAGAATTTTTAACGTTTATTTTATGTACACTAACAGATGAGAAAATTATAATGTTTATTTTTATTAAATAAAAATAGTGTCTTGTGTAATCTTAATGACATTGCTGTTTTATTTATTCTTTTCCTTGTATATATTCATTCCTTAGTCTTTTTATTTTACAGTGTATAAATTTTACGGCAAAAAAAATTGTCAAAGTAAAATTTTAAATTCGTAATATAATTTTAAAAATCGATTTATGCATATTTGAATTTATTAAAATATCTTTTTAAATATAACAAAACATGCAAAACTGTACTTTTATTAAGTGCAATTTTTACCAACTAGTGTATTAAAAATACCCTCGTTATTTGCAAAAACTGTGTGTTAATACACTTCTAAGTAGTAAAGTTATTTTTGCTCAGTGTACTTATACACTTCTGACTAGTAAATTTATTACTACCTAGAAGTGTATAATTACCGAGTAATTACAAAAATTGGTGGTATTATTACTACACAAGCTTGTAAAAATAAATTCAATGAAAGTATGATTTTACATTCTTTAGAGTAAAATTGTACATGAATGTAAATATACTACCATAAACGTTGGCAAATATTGTGCCAACGTTTATTATTGTAAATTTCCCTGTTTTTTTTTTACAGTGTAGTTTTTCGTAAACATTAAATATTTCAAGACAATTTTCTTTGTTTTTCATGAAATTTTTAGAATTTAAAGATATTGTTAAAGGCTAGTTTTATATAGTGTACACCAAGCATAATTTTTGTATAAATTTTTTCATATTAAAAATTGTACAGAGTGATTCAAAAACAAAAATCTGTTACGACATTTTTTAAAATTTGAACGTTAATAACTTTGGATGTTTTGATTCGATTTTAATGTATTGCATTTCTTAGAAAGATTTATATTTCGGTTTGAAATTTCAGTAAACATATGTATTTTAAATACATTTAAACGAATTTCTTTCAAATAATCATGTCTGTATACTGCTTATTATTAAATAACATTTAAACAATACTTTTAAGAAAAAATATTTTTATCACATTTTTAATGATTTTTTTTTTTTTTTCATATACTAACGTAACAAAAATATGTACATGTCTATAGTAGATTTTATCGTTCAAGTGACTTCATTCAATATGTTATAATATTTATGTTGGTAACGCATATAAGTATAGACATACCGTATACCACTATATTCATCATCATTATCACAGCATTTTTTTTTTTTTTTGGAATTAGTTTTTGTTTCGATCAAAACCAATCAATATATCAACAGGCTGTGGATTGATTTATCACCGATTTCTATTATTCGACGAGTCATGTACATGACCCAAACAAATTTTTCAATTAGCTCTGCATTCAAGTCTGATAATATTGGTCCATCCATTAACAGCTTTTTAGAATGTCTATAGTATAACGTTTACATGTGTTTAACGTACATATGTACGTGTATGAATATAAGAGAAAAAATTTTTTAAATTTTAATTTTAAATACAAGTAGGTAGGTATGTACATATAGTATTAAAGTGATAATACAATTGGGCATTATATAATATGCGTGATACAATAATGCAGACGTTACAATATACATACATATATACAAGATCAATTTGTATATAGTTGAGTTACATTCACACAAAATTATGTAATTCCTTTATAAAGTTTATATAATACAGATATTTTTACTTACATGCGTATACATATAGTTTATAAGTACATTTTTATATTTGATGAATCAAACAATAAAACCGCGTCGCCATTATCTAAGATTACGGTGGCAAAGGATAAGTACCAATTTTCTTTTTATTTTTATCTATTTGAAAGAATGCATTTATCTATTTATTTTAAATGATACAGAATCTATGTGGGGAAATCTACATTAAAGTGTATATTTAATGAATGCGTATACATATTGCATTATAAACATATACTCTATACTTCCAAATGGAATCACTATATTGAATTTTATAAAATGTATATCAAGTGATGACCAAAATAACTCTAAATTTTATAGTATGTTATAACTGCACCGAATTAGTAGACAGACTATATAGTTCTAAATCATCACAAAACCTATCTATCTAATTTTCAAAACAAATAAAATTTTAATTATCACAATCATAGACGACAATTAGAATTGACGTAATTGATGAGCAATTTACCTATGTATATATAAAAAAATTTTTCATCAATTTGTTGCTAAAAAATTAATATTTTTTAAAATTTTTTATTTATTTTAATAATCGTTATTATTAATTCTAGCCTTCAAATTGAATCAACATATTATTAATAAAAAAAATTATTAAATTATTTAAGTATGTATGAATTTAAAAAATTGAAACTGCAAATTTCAATTATATATGATTGTTATCATAATTTTAATACATCAATTTAAATTCATCAGAAATGCATATACAATATATATAATTAGAATTAAATAAAACATGTCGTGACATAATTAATGTAAATCAATCAAATTGATCTGTGTAATGACATCATATAAGAATTACAGTATTTAGTATATGAAATCATTTTCAACTGGTTTTAATAATTTTGTCATAAGTCAATGCAAATATACGTACATATACATATATGTATGTATAATATAAAGTCAGTATATATAATATAAATGCATATATATACATAAATACATTTATACAATATCTATACAATTGTTATACGATAATATTATGTCATTTAAATTTGTAAAAACATAACACACCTATTGTGCTTATATATAGGCATATATAATTATATTGTTAGTCGAAATTCATATACATACTTATGTGGGTATGTCATTACTTTGATATACACATATGTATGTATTATAACATTTGCATAATGATTAGATTATTTATTTTTGATATGTGAAATAATCGAAATTATTCAATAAAAACTTAATACGTATACGAAATGCATATAAAAATTGATTTAAAACAATTTGAAATGAAAAATTATGTTTTGTTTTTCTACTGTTTAATTTACTATACATACATTTATGTGTATCCATAGTTTGATAATTTCGATTTATTTAGTTTAATTTTCGCATTTTGTTTAATTTTTTTTTTTTTTTTTTTTTTTGTAATAGGTACATACATCATGGTACATACATATATTGCATTTTACCACTTTACTTTCATTTATTTATCATATGTACATATTTGTATAACACATGTTAATTTATTAGTACCTTTTTTTTACTTATTTTTATTTTTTTGAGAAGAAATTTAATACAATACCACTATCGATTGAAATAATGTGAAATATCTAAATACCTACACCTAGTTAGTAAGCACATATATACATATCTACATGTGTTCATGTGTATACATTTATACACGTAATGTATGATAACATTACGTTAGTAAACATGTACCTTTATACATACTATATATAATATCTATATATGTTTAATTTTATACATATGGATTGTAATGACTATATATACATATATACGTACGTACCTACTGTCCACATAACATTTTATACGTAAACTTAAGGCCATAAATTGTCTTGATCAATCGCTATTATCTACATTGCAGCAGCCGAGCAGATATACATAGATATACATATGTATGTATGTATGTATAATAGCATCAGAATATATTTACTATTCAGTTATTAGTGGTAAACAATATAGCTATGTGATTATAAGATTATACGTACGCATGGATACGTATATATATACTTAATTCTTATGTCTATATTTTTATGCACTTACGCGCATATTTATTTTGGAGCAAATACATAGGTATAATAATGTAGGTATCTACTTCTATCATACCTACATGTACAAATAAATTATAGATATATACCTACCTATTTACAGTTTTTTTTTTTTGACGTATCGTTTGCACGGGCGCATTCCTATAAAAACTCATTATGTCGCATAAACGCAAATAATAAATTTATTTTGCCCACAATATAAATAAAATTCATGTAGAACAACTCAACAAGCCGTACAGAGATCAAGGCCGTATGTATTA
Organism: Anthrax anthrax; assembly: GCA_963971155.1. NCBI lineage: Eukaryota > Metazoa > Arthropoda > Insecta > Diptera > Bombyliidae > Anthrax > Anthrax anthrax. Next base: position 26,414,193 of record OZ020121.1, on the reverse strand, counting down.
TTAAGTATATACGTGCATATAAATAAGTATGTATATATGTATAATAGTTTACGATTAATAGTTATATATATGTATAATATACCTACATAATTTTATAATAACAAACACACATAATGTAAGTATACATGCACATATGTAAAGTATACCAAATGAAGCAGAAACATCTTAAGTACAAATAACTGAACAGTAGAAGCAACTGATGAGAAACACCAGAAACGAGAAACTTAATCAGGTATCTGATATAATATTTTCAAGAAGTAGAAAGATTTTGTATGTTGTATTGTCCTCTATATATACGTTTGCATTATACATACATATGTACATGCATATATGCACTTTTACAATATAATATTAAATGTTCTATTTTATTTTATACAATATGATTGCAAATATAAAATGCGTTTCCTGCAACGGTTTAAGATATATGTACATATGTATGTATTCTAGACTTTAATATGAGAATCAAACTGATCAGATAAACATATTATACACATAGGCGCGTAATCCATGAGGATCCATGAGTTCTGCACGTATAGCATTATCTAATATCATATCATATGCAAAATTTACATTATACTTGATTATATACATATTTATGTATGAACGATTATTAATTTTGCACTTTAAAAAGCATTAAAAAATTGTTGTTCATGTTATTATTTGTAATAGTTTAATCTGACATATAAATAATTTAACTTAATATTTAATATTTAATTTTAATATATATCTATACCAACATATACATATGTATATCGTTGACCAAATATACACATATGTATGTATATGTATGTACCTACCTACCTACATATAGTATATATTATTACTATAGTACATACATGTTTGTAATTTATGCATAATAATTATATAATGGTATTAACAATTGATTAGATATAATTTTGTATGCATATTTATACATACATATGTACATATATAGTATGTATGTAAAAAAAATCTATAAATTTAGAATTTTAATTCGTGAATAGCAATTATGTACAAAAATATATGTGTACGTATGTAAATATGTATACCTATATAGACTAAAGTTATTTTACGTACATATACTTTCATACGTATACTATTTACTTATTATGACATTATACAAATAAATGCATTCAAGTTTATGAATTAGAAATATGTACATACATATAATAGTATATTCATGTTGCGTATGCATCTACATATAATGTTACATTTATAGTAAGAAAAAACAAAGAGTTTATACATATGAATTACTGATAGTATGCGTATGTATATATATTTAAATATTAGCCTTATACAAGATGCAACATATATATATATATTTACATCAAACACACACACTAATCATGAATGTATTGTACACAGTGCGTACATATATATAAATGTTATACCGATTTGTGTTACACATATATACATAAATATGTACATGTTTTATAAGCAATCAGTGGATAACAATTGAAGAAACAAAAATCGATCCTGCTGATAATGCAATTGTTTTATTTTTATTTATTTCTTATTAGTTTTTTTGTTTTTTTTTTTAGTTTTACGTATACATTACATAGGAATATATGTAGGTACATACTCTCAAAGGTATTAACATTTTATAATGGCAAATTAAAACATAAATCGTACGCCATGTTAGGAGATGTTAGGTATATGTTTTTCAAATTTAGAAATAATATACCTATGTACTTACATGTAGGTATGTATAGGTATTTATTTATCTTTTGAAAACCATTCATTTGTATAGGTACACACATAGATAAATTATGTATAGATAAAATAGCAATTATAAACAAATAAAGCGAATTTTTTTTATATTACAGACATAATGAACATATTATGAACAAATGTAGATACCTATACTTATAACATAGTAATTTTCTTATACACATTTATTATCATTATTATTATAAATATAAAATTATGTCATTTATAGATAAATATAGATATAGATACATACACACATATCCTGGCACTATCATTGTATCTTATACAAATTGTGAATGAAAATTTTTATAAAACAAAAAAGGCATAATAATCTATTATAAAGATGAGAATAATTGATTTGTTTGTAATAATTTTCTAAAGTTTATTATATAGGTATAGATAAATTTTCAAATGATTACCAGGTATAGTTATGTTTATTGAGACTTTAGATAAATTGATTAAAAAATAGAGTTTTGAGTATAAAAAATAAAGTAATTTTTAATAGCTATAAAAAATTAATATTATTAGAAGTAAATAAAATATTTGTATAGGTAGGTACCTATATAATGAAGCAAAAAAAATAATTGTTAGACATTTTTTGTAAGTTATCTTTTGAATGATTTGGAAAAAAAAAGAAAAAATTGCAAATTACGTTATATCTATAAAATAAAGTAGATACCTAAATAGCTATACTTGCATAAAATATGACCGAATATTTTTTTTTTGTGTAATTGAACTACATACATATAGGTACCGATATACATCTGTACTTATTTAGGAGACGTATTTTTTTAATACATAGGTATATGTACCTGTATAAATGTTCATAAGTAACTATACATTTAAAACTTTAAAGAGTTTAAACGATGGTTTAAATATAGACCAAAATCTGTTAGTAGTTGCTTAGGTATACATTTTACTTTATATTCCTATTTTAATTAGATGTATAAGTATTATTAAACAAATCAACAAATATGCCATTGTCATATTTATTCTAATTAAAACAAATTGGTATGTTTTTATTTTGCTAATGAAATGAGAAATTTCAGTTTTCAGAAATAAAACTAAGTACCTACCAAATTATTCTAAAATATGAAAATATATTTATCAGAGATTTCAGAGTTAGAGCCATTATTTACGTTTTTTTTTTTATTCGAAAGCATCATTTTAATTTATTATGTTATCCATATAAAAATCTTTAAATACAAGAATGCAATATTACCTTCGGCGATAATAAGAAGAAAGCACAAAAAGAGCAACAATCATGTTTAACGCTAATCAAACATTTAAAAGGTAAAATAAAAAATGAAATTATAATACTCAACAAGCTCCGCCCTATTATTTTGTTTACGAAAAGAAGGAGGAACATACTACATACATGTGTGCTCACTGCTCCGTAGTCTGTACACATTTAGAATCTCACAACATTTTTTTATTTTTTAATAGATTACATACAGATAAAGCACATACCTATACTAGAAAATTTTATGTAGTATATTTTACGTACATACATATGTGGAATACCATTATCATTATGTAATATATGTACATATGGTATGCACATGTTCATATATTTAGAATAAACTAATCTAAGAAAAACCTTAATTGATATGTATCCAGCGAGAGAATAGGACATTTTTATTTCCCATACATTAGATACAAAACTGTATTTTGTGTATAAACATTATTTGTATATGAATATTTTAAAACTTCAATCACACCTTCAACTTTGAAGTTTGGAGACATTTTGTCCTGTCGGCAAAAATAAATTTTGTATCTTAGCAACAAATTAAAATTTAGGCATTATTGGGTATTGTGATTTAATAAATTATTAATGCTCGTTTAACAAAAATGTATCTCAACTAATTTGGAACATACCTGTTCATATCTACATATGTAAATGTATAGAAACAAAATTATATTCAGCTAAAATGAATTCTCCTAAACAAGTATGATGGAATTTTTAGTTTATATGTTTATGGATTGTTTGTTAAGAAATTTCAGTTTTTGGATTAGATCCAATCATTTCCAATTTTGATTTTTGTTAAATCAAAGGTAAATACATGAAAATTGAAAATTTTTGTTAAATTATTTCTAAGTCCCCCTCTAAAATGTCTTCAAAATTTAAATGTTGCATCATGAAAGAGGAAGGGATCATGCAAGTATCTAAATCTAAAACACATAGGTATAGATATATGTTTTTAGCATTTTTAGTTCAGGTGTATAAAAATATAATTTTGTTGTACTTACAAAATAATTGCGCGAATTTAAGGTAAATAAGAAAATTAAGTGAACAAAAGAGAAAAAAACATACAACGGGAAATTTCTGCATTTATTTTTGATTTTATTTTGTTATTTTCGTTTTGATTTGTTGTAAAATGTATCATGTACACGTTCACAGGTAATGAAGGAGAAAAGCTGTTAAGCGTTAAGGTGCAAGTAAAGACATAATTGAATATGCATATATATAGCTGTAGACCTACATATACATACATATATACATAATGTGATTTGTGTAGAAAATCTGCAATGTGTATAGGGGTGAAAGGGTGTTAAGTAGATAAAGATGGAAATGAAGCAAAGGAAATTGTTTAATTATTTTATTAACATTGTTGTTGCATGGTTTGTATTTATTTATGTATTATCGTCGTGTTGAGGCTAATAAGGTTTCGAGTTTTTTTTTTTTTTTTTTTTTTTTTAACTTATTTTGGTTTTTATGATTCGACACGCTCTGGGCTGATTAACGAGCTAATAACGTATAGTCTTGAAATGAAAAATTATTTAATAACTATACAACAATTTGATGAGCTTGTATCTAACTATGTATTTTATATTTACATACCTACATATGTATGCAGGTATGTATATTTCATATTTTATATATAGGTATGTATGTACTATTCATGTTGTAAGTATATATGTATATGGGCAACATTGCTATATGTAACATATTAATGTAAAAAAAAAAATTAATGGAGTTGTGATTCTCAATACGCGGCTGGTATTACTATATAGACCATGTTGGACCATGTTGGATCCAGGAAGGAAACCAAAAAAAAAAAAAATGATGAAGGAATTTCATTTTGAATTAGGTACATATGTCGGTGTTTTTCTCATCTTAAATAACTAATGCAGATTTACATTTCATTTAGGTACAACATCGTGTAAGAAATGTGTCAGCGTGAACTTTACTTGATTAATATTATAATACATAGGTAGATAATATAATGTATTATTATACGCATACATAAATTCATTGTAATACAAAATAACGACTGTGTAATAACCTAACTCTGACCCAATGCAAAGGTGATGATTAAGTTTTCTCAAATGATTCTGCTAGCTGTAAATATGATTAAGTTAAGTATATTCAAATACATATAGGTAGGTACCTATATATGTATACCTACTTATTATTGTATAAGTATTCTCTTGTATACCAGCTTAATTACAAGCTTGCACATTAATATATCTACATGCTCATGTATATATGTATGTATACGTCAAAAAATTTTAATTAATGTTTATATACCTACCATGCAAATTATACATACATTATATACACAACATTGAGCATGTATGTTCACATAAGAGATACATGTGTGTATAATGAGTATAGGTGCACATACATAAGTACATATGTATGTATGTATATATAATTTTGGTAAAATGTAGGTATATAATTCTCATTTGAAAATATCATCGACCTGTCACATTCACTTGTATATTTGGCTTGGCCGATGACTTCTTAATAACTGATCTTTTGAATTATGTGCCTTAAAGGCTTTAATAACATTGTTTTCAACTACACATTGTGTTCTTTTTTTTTTTTTTTAATAACTCTTAATTTTTAATTTTCAACTTTTTTTTTTGTCTTTTTAAATTTCATTTTTAGTTTAATGTTTTTTTTTTTTTTTTACTATGTGTTGCCGTTTTGTTTGTATGCCAACAATTTAATTTATACCTGCGCGAACGTATTATGGACATTCATATGAATATGCTTAACATATGCGATAACCTATGTACATCAATAATACATAGGTTATTATGTTTGTACATATCCATAAATTTATATTATAATGATATTACACGATAAATGAATAATGTGAAAATATGCGCTTTTTAAATATGATTTACAAGTTTTTTTTTTTTTTCAAAATGTTTTATGGTTGAATTAAAAATTAAAAATAATGACGACAATAAAAACAACCTGGATGAAATCTGGAACGTAAAAGGTATTTAAAGATATTACTTACCATGAAATTTAGTTGAACAATTTACCAAAGGTAGTACCTATATGTGTAGACGTACATATATAAGAAAACGAAATTATCATGATTACTGCACATTGGATTGCTTACATTGAAAAAAACAAAAAAACAAAAAAAAAAAAATTTGTAATGTATAAAAAATGTAGTCTTTTACCACTGCTTTTAACATGTACACGTATACAAATCATACGCACGCCATTCTCAATTTTATAATATAAAAACTATATAAAATGCAGCATTTGATGCTGAAAAGAAGGTATACAGATAAGTACGAATTTCTTGTAATAAAATGTAAAATGATAAAGACCCAATTTATGTAAATTTCTGAGATCTTTTTAACACCTTTCACACGTCTGGGAGGACAGTAATTCTTTGTTTTTTTTTTTTTTTTTTTGTTTTTTTATTATTAAATGTAAAATACGTGTGGTAATGAGTTTTCAATTGGCTAGATTGAGTAACTTAAACTTTTTCTTTTTATTCATTTCGTAATTTCAAAATAACTACATACATATATCATACATAGGTGCTAAGTAAGTAAGCAAGTCAATAAGTAGGTAAGTGTACATAAGTAAGTATATACAACGGTGATTATTTATAAGTCAGCAAAAGAGGAAATTATTTGAGTAATTGAAATTAATGAGGTTTTTTTGTTTAATTTTTTTCAAGTTTTTTTTTTTCATCTTTAAGTTTGTGTAAGTAAGTAGGTATTTTCCAACTTTTTGCAGTTGAAATTAAATTTTTTTTTATATATATTTTTGTTTTTTTTTTTTTTGGTTCATTATTTACAGTAAAATGATTTCCTGCTGCCTAGTTTTTTATATATCGTTATCGATTTAAATGTGAGAAAATTTCAATTATCGTGAGAACCAAAATGTTTTAGTAGATTTTCTGATTTAATATTATTTTTTTGTTTATATTTTTTTTTGTTTTGATCTGAATGTTCTTCGTTCAAGCGATGAATTTAATATATTTTAACTAGGTACCTATATGTAGAACAAAAATTGATATTAATTAATTTATAGGTATATATTATTATAAAAAACATTTTATGATACAAAATAGACAAGAAATACATATTTCTATAATCAAAGAATTCATTTCATAAAATTAAATTCATAAAAATACATTCAAAATATGTACGGAAATGTTCATTTTATAAAATCATAACTATATAACACCGACGGAAAAAAAATAATTTATTCGATACATGCCTATTTACTATACGTAATGTTCGTATATCCTTATAAGTTGAAGAACATAGAATGTATAATACAATATTGAACTGTAAATATCATATTTGCTAATAAGGTATACAAATTAATCACACTTGTATTAATTTTGATAATTAATAATAATAAAGCAGCTTTGATATAACTCGATAGAGGTTTCCATATAACGCGATACAAATTAATTACATATGTTCTAGAATGTGATAATTGTATAATACATGTATGTATGTATATTTTTAGTCTATAATTTTCTATACACATGGAAAAATATACATATATGTGTAACTATGTGAATATATTTAATAAATAACGATGTTAATTAAAAATTAAATGTAAATTTAATTGATTATGTGTTTTTTGCAACTACATCTGTACATACATACATATATGTACCTATATGTATAAGTAAACACATGTAATAATATATTTTTTCATATGATTATATAAGATATTAATAAATAAATTATCTAAACAAAATATGTAAATATGTATACACAAAATTAATTTAGGCGCAAGTATAAATACTTGTGTAATACATTCAAATAATATGTATAGGCATTCATTTTTGAATGATAAATGTATACATACATACATCATTTTGTATTAAGTACAGAAAGTCTTCGTATACCAATTGGAAATTACAATACATAAAAATTCCATATCAAAAACATTTATGTAATTCACAGGATTCACAGGTATATTAAATATACATTCATATGTATGTACATATGTATGTACATATATGAAAAATATAATTTAACTCTTAATGTGGTCCGTTCAAAAAGTGTTAATTTTTTCATATATTAGACTTTGAATACAAGTATGTACTGGAGAAGTGATAATAAAGGGTGACCGCTTAAAAAGTACATACCTGAATTTTTATATGTGCATTATTATTAAAATTCATAGAATTCATATTATAATTTCTTCGATATTATTTCTTTATTTTTTAAATATTTTTTCTGAATATATGTACCTATGTACATACAATATGTAAGCAATATATGTATGTAGATGTACACATACTTATATAAAGTGAAATAATCAATCTATAAAACCTGTTAAGTCATCAACAATAGTAACAATAATAAGAACAAATATCACACATATGTCTGCATATTTATAACAACCCATTACAAACATATCTACTATTACATATATACACATACATACATATATGTAATATGTAAATAATTCAATAAATTTATTAAATTAAAGGCGTTAACAATTACTCATTATTTTATTTTTTCTGTTATTTTCTATTATAAATTTATGTTTTTATAAGTGTGCCTATATTCTGGTCCACTATTATTATACACTTAAAGTCTTATATAGGAGCTTACATATATATGCCCATTTTCTTCTTTCATAATTTCTATAATTATTATAATTAAAATATAATATTATAATTTTAATTTTTGTATGCTTTATGTATATTATAAAATCGTGTTTTTAATAAGACTGTATACAATTTGAAAAAAACGAGCTTAATTTAAAATAAAATTTATGTGCTTTATAGATACAAAACATAAAATTTAATTAAAATTTAACAAATTAAAATAGAATTTAAATTTAAAATAAATTTCAATTATATTCTCTTTTTACAAGAGAAGTTCGATATTGGGTTGGGTGTATAATGTTCTAATAAATATTAAAATATTTTGATATTTTATAAAAAAAACAAAAATTATGTAAAGGTGAGTATTGAAATTTAAGATTTAAAAATAATATTAAAATAAAAAAGAACAATTTCTTTGAAAAAATATTTTTTTTTTTAATTTATGTATTTTTAACTCACATTCTTACACTAATATGCAATACTAAAATTTTTAAAAATATACATAGGTAATATAAAATTATATATAAAAAAAAAGGAAGAGAACAAAAAAAAACAAAATAAAATATTTGATAATTCCTTGCCTGATATGTATATACACATTATTATGTATGTAGGTATACATGCAGAACTACAACATAAATATTCAATATTATCTACATTATATGATTGTGTTATAAAAACATTTTATTTTAAAATTGGGGTACCTATAATACGCTATTTGGTATTCAGAAAATTTTGTGTTAAATTGAGAAAATTGATAAGGCACGCTTTCAGGAAAAATTTTTTTACTACATGTGTATATTATATGTACATATAATTTTATGCATATACAAATAAAAATTTTTAAATATACATTATATATATAGAGATACACATATTTCGCTTATATTTACATATCAAATATAAAATTTAAATATTGCTAAAAATTATTGTACTAACGGTAATTCAAGTCTCCCTCATTTAGTACAATATCCTGCAATGTAGGTATACAATATAGTACATGGTAGGTATATGTTAAAATATTTTTCAAACAATATGCACATTAATACACACTTAAAATGTACATATATGTAGATATATAGTATGCATACATAAAGCTTAATAAAATGTATATAATGTAGTGTTAAAATAATTTTGTTATTTTTTTCTTCAATATAATAAGACTTTCGTTTTTTGAAGTTTTTTTTTTTTTTTTTTTTTAACAATTTTACACATTTCATGTACATATGTATGTATATAAATTTAAAAATTTCCGGTAAAACCTTCATCAAGACTTTTGAGATATATTTATATTCAGAAGTCAACGAATTGTTATCTTTTTCAATAATTCTATATATAGAATATTATGTATATACACGTACATTTGATAATAGTTTTAAAATATTTAATGTAATAGGTACTTTATATTGTAATTTTGTATATTTGTATTATTACGTATTAATGATATGTACAGAGTGAATATATTTTATTTATAAGAAAAAGTACCTATATACATATATGTATCTAATGCAATCAAAATAATGGTATACTATATATACAGTATTAAAATTTATATAGGAAAAAATTTACAAAGTAATGCAATGTAATGTAAATTCTATGTGTAAAATATAAAAAAAATACATATGCATACATATTATATTTAGTTGCGATTGTATGTGAAAAAGAAAATGAAAAAAAAATAAAAATAAATAAAAATAAAATAAATTAAGTAACGAAACGCGAAAATATTGTAAAATTCATTTATAAGGTATGTATATAATGTAATATACATATCTGAAAACAAAATATACAGTACATTGTAGATATTTATGTATATAGATTGCACGTATATAAACGTATTTTATGGAACCCTACTAGGTTATCCACAGGAATTGAAGCTTCTGTCTTAGATATAAATACACACATTGATTATATACATAAAAAATATGTATGAATATACTAATACAATAACAGCAAGAAGTATTGAGGCAATTTGGCGCTATGTTATTTTGTCGGTTATATATATAGTTAAAAGTGTTGAAACCAATTCAAAAGATTTCGATAGGATATTTTCATTTTATGGAAATAAATTTTGTATGTAATTGTATAAGCTATCAAAGAATACACAAGAACATATACATATATTATAAAAGTGCAATATATAGTTGGTAAATATATTTTATATGATAACAACCTTATGTGCATTATGATTATAGAACGTTAAATTGTATATAGGTACATATATGAATTTGATCCTCACCTTAACAATCATGAAATGATTTTTCATTTTTTTATTAACTTCCGAGAACTTTGTAAATAAATATACTTGTATAGTAAAAATGTTAGATTATACTTCTATTTAATTTCTTTTAATGTGCATATAATATATTACTTATATATATGAACATCTATATTTATATACATATGTATAGCGTGTTTTTTGTGTAAGTGTATATGCATTAATTTAATATGCAATTTTTCAGAAACAATAAATGTCTTTAATATTTATCAGTCACAGGATTAAATTTTATATACAAATGTACATGTATAATAGTGAGTGTATATACACATACAGTATATATTATGTACAAATAACATAAATATATGTAAATATGCATATTATATATACTAGACATGCAGAGATATAAGAAAGTTATTTAATAAAATATTATTAATCACAATATTTTTAATTTGCATGAAATGAGAAGTTATATAATCTAAACAATATTTACTTTGATTTGAATGTTCATCAATATAAATATACGTGTTGAGAAATGGATCTAATATCATTGTATTACATTTGCTACTCTACTATATACTACACCACTTATGTACTATACTACTCTACTACATTGTACTACATATATGGATTTAGTATTATTTAGTATTATATTGTATTATAGCTATTGTATTATATTTACATTTACTCTCTCATATTTATTTGATTGTATTCTCTCTAGTTCTCATATTGCCTGTTAATCATAATTGATAAAGTGTAAATTTCTACCTAACTAAAATTGTATATTGCTTGATTTGTAACATAACTTATGTACATTGCATAGCTTAAAATATTGAACATTGTACTGTAATCTCATACGATTTGTTTGAATACCATTTACACATACACATACACGCACTCTTTGATAATTTGGTGTAATGGTATATCTCATTGTAATTCTCATCTAACAGCATTTTGAATAATTGATACTTGCACTATTAATTTTAATTTTTGAATCGTTCTTCTCGTTTTGACGGTCATCGGATGAGGTTGCATCAATTCAAAAAAAATTGTAAAATAAACACATTGTAATTTGTACATCATAACAATTAAAAACTTGTAAATTAAATCACATTTTTTTGTTTATTGAAATTATTACAACATTTTTTGGTCCTTCGAGCCGGATCCTACAGGATATTATTTTAGATAAGTATTTTTCTTTAATATTTTTGATTTTTTTTGAATTTAATTTCTAAAGTGTGAAATAAAATTGTAAGCCGGTAAGAAACACGTGTCATTGTGCTGTGATTGGTCTTGAACATTTTTTTAATTTTTTGATTTAAATTTCTATTGATATAAAAAAAAGGGAGGAAAGTGAATTTATTTTTTAAATATTGGTTAAAATAATTGTTTGAAATTATAAAAAAAAAAAAAAACAGTGATTGTGATTATCATAGGGTGTGCCTCACATATTGATGCCGGTGACTATTTTTTCATATTGTAATACATACGCATACGTTCAACTGCATTGTATTTGCATTGTACTTTATTTGAAATTGTGTTCCATAAATTGCAATCTTGTAACCTTTTGAATCAACTTTACTTTTGTCATTACCCCGATTTTTGTACCATTGTTGATTGTAATTATAAAAAAAAATGGACGCATTGAAAAAGAAACGTGGCACTATTAAAGCTACAGTCACACGTCTCGGTACATTTTGTGAAACGATAGGGCCGAATACCACTCTCGAAGCGTTACAGGCTCGTTTACAAAAGCTCAATGAATGTTGGATTGAATTCCTTTCTATACAATGTGATATATGTGAATTATTGTCTGATTCTGAATTTAGTGAACATAACATAGAAAGTGAACAATTTGAAGACAAATATTTTAAAGTACATGAGTTGTTATCCATAGCTATAAAGTCACGTGTTACATCAAATTCAGATAACGATGTTACTGTTATTGATAAACTTGTTTCACAACAAGCCAGCTTCTTAGAGAAATTTTCAAGTACCTGCATAAACAATACTCCTGAAGCTAGTTCAAAATTACCGAAAATTCACATACCTCCATTTTCTGGAAATTTTAAAGAATGGATTTCTTTCCGTGATATGTTCAACGGAACAATACATGCAAATACAAGATTGACAAAAACTCAGAAATTTCACTACTTGAAAGGGTTATTAACTGGAAATGCAGAGTCCTTGCTGCGCCACATTCCCATTTCAGAAGATAATTATGAGGAAGCGTGGTCAAGGTTGAACAGCCGGTATAACCGAAAGGCTCCAATAGTATCATCATTCATCAAGGCGTTGCTGAATCTTCCTTCGATTGCGGTCACATCATCAGTGGGTTTACGACGCATTTCAGATGGCTGCGATGAGGTTATACGTGGATTGAGAGCTCTTGGAGAGGAGGCTGAGCAACGTGATCCATGGATCATCTATCTTATACTCAATAAGGTCGATCCAGTTACCAAACATGAATGGGCAGAAGCGAACATCAATAAGGACTTTCCAACGGTAAATGAACTATTGACTTTCCTCGACAATCGATGTGTTGCATTGGAAGCATCTCAACCATCACATAAATCACATGTACAAACCAAACAAATAAGGGCTAACACATCAGTTACTCAATCATATCAGCCGAATGTTACTACTTGCCCCAACTGTAAGGGACAACATAATCTATTTGCGTGTGAAAACTTTAAATCCTTAAACATTGAAGCTAAACGAAAATTTGTAAAAGATAACAAATTATGTTATAATTGCTTACGAAATGGTCATGTTTCTAAGTCTTGTCAATCCAAACATTCTTGTCATCATTGTAATCGTAAGCATCACACTCTTGTTCATATCGATGATGACCAAAATCAAAACCATGACGCGCAACTCAATTCAATTGCAAAACCAATGATTAACACTCATTCTATTCGTAGCGGGTCACCTAAGATCACGTCGTTATTGCCAACTGCACTTGTTCATGTTTCAGATGTTCATGGAACCATACATCCTTGTAGAGTTCTCCTTGATTCGGGCTCTCAAGCCTCATTTATTACTAAATCGTTTGCGAAAAAACTTGGTCTTCGGCGTCGACATGCTAGACTGTCTGTCAGTGGGTTGTCAGCAACTCATACAGGAGTTACAAGGGGAGTTGTCACAGTTACCCTAAAATCAATTTATTCAGCTGATTCAATTGTCATCAACGCGTTTATTCTAAACAAATTAACATCACCACTACCTAGCGAAGAATTAGACATAAATACCAACATCATCAGTACGCTTCAATTAGCTGATCCTAAGTTTAATCAACCAAGGGAAATTGATATCTTGTTAGGTGCAGACGGAGTATTCCAATGTTTTCGAGATGGCCATATTAATACTCACCCAGTTGCACAGTTTACAATTTTTGGTTGGGTTCTTGCTGGGGAAATACCTACTAGTGAGAACATTGATGCGCATTCAACACTAATAATGTCTCATTTTACAGAGTTTGATATTGATAAAACATTGCAACGCTTTTGGGAAATTGAACACATTTGTGACCAGCCTTCACTGTCATCAGATGAGCAACAGGCTGAAGCATCATACACACACACGACCGTTCGAACAACTGATGGTAAATATGTTGTCAATTTACCTCTCAAGGAGTCTGTATTTTTAGGTGATACCTTCCATGCTGCATTACGTAGATTATATTCACTAGAACGATCACTTAATCGCAACAGAGACCTAAGGAACGCTTATATTCATTTCTTAAAGGAATATCTAGATCTAGGTCATATGGAACGCGTACCTGCCACTGAAATCAACGCCAGAAATGTTTACTATTTACCACATCATGCTGTATTTAAACCTGACAGCTCCACGACAAGGGTACGTGTAGTTTTTGATGGAAGCTCCAAATCTACAAATGGTACTTCTTTGAATGACGCATTACTTCTTGGACCTAACATTCAGCCTGATTTATTCACAATTTGTTTACGCTTTCGTTGTCATCGGTACGTTTTTTCTGCTGATATTGAGAAAATGTATAGGCAAATTTGGATCAGCAAATGTCATCGCGATCTGCAACGCATATTGTGGCGTGAATCACCTGATAAACCGGTTGAACATTATCGTTTATGCACAGTAACTTATGGCACTGCTAGCGCACCCTTTTTAGCAACACGCACCTTGAAGCAATTGGCTTTGGATTACAAGACTCGTTTTCCTAAAGCATCACAAGTCCTTTTGAACGAGTTTTACGTTGACGATGTCTTAACTGGCGCTGACTCAATTGATGATCTTTTAACACTCAAGGACGATTTGACCACTCTACTCAACCTTGGTGGATTCAAGCTGCACCAATGGAGTTCTAATTGTTGTAGGTTGTTAAAGGATATTCCAAATACCTCTTGTGAATTATCTGCTAAGGATCTTGATGACAAATCAAAATCCATAAAAACTCTTGGTCTTCAATGGTCGCCATCAGCTGATACATTTTCATTCAAGGTTAACTTGCCACAAGCAGCTAAAACCACCAAAAGACAAATTTTATCAGACGCCTCCAAGACATTTGACCCACTTGGCTTCCTAACTCCTGTAACTGTATCAATAAAAATTTTGTTTCAACAACTCTGGTTGCTCAATTTAAACTGGGATGATTCTGTACCCAAGAAGGTAGAAGAAAATTGGTTACATATTCGAAATACATTGCATCATTTGAATGATATTAAGGTTCCGCGTCTAATGATACCAGACTCACATATTGAATACCACGGTTTTGCTGATGCATCAGAATCAGCATATGCTGCTGTTTTGTACTGTCGAAGCATTGATCAAAATGGTCATATTACTGTTCGTCTCGTCGCTGCAAAAAGTAAGGTTGCACCGTTGAAGCAAATAAACGTTCCTCGTCTCGAACTATGTGCGTCAGTGTTGCTTACACGCCTCATACGAAAGGTTAACAATTCAATCAAGATCAGACAAAATCATCAGACAAAACATCCTATCATTCTACCCAAGGGACACATTGTAACTACTTTGATCATCACGCATACACACACAACACATTTACATGCTGGAATATCTGAAATGTTCTTCATTCTACGTCAAGAATACTGGATTTTAGGATGCAGAAATATGATCAAAAAGATTGTTCATACATGCATACCATGCTTTAGACAAAGAGCTGTTCATAATCATCAACGGATGGCTGATCTACCAAAACATCGTGTTACATACGCGCGCCCGTTCGTAAACGTCGGATGTGACTACGCCGGTCCAATAACACTTCGGTTATCACGCGGTCGAAATCCTAAATACGTCAAGGGATACATCGTACTCTTTGTGTGCTGTTCTATAAAAGCGATACATTTAGAGCTCGCTAGTGACTTATCAACAGATTGTTTCATTTTAGCATTAAAAAGATTCATCTCCCGTAGGGGAAAATGTTTACATATTTTTTCAGATAATGGCACGAATTTTAAAGGCGCCAGTAGAACACTCTCTACTATGTATCAGTTGTTGCAGTCAAGGGAACATAACAACAAGGTTGAAAATTACTTATGCAATGAAGGTATATCTTGGTCCTTCATACCTCCAGCAGCGCCACATTTTGGTGGACTTTGGGAAGCCGGAGTGAAATCAGTCAAACAGCACCTCAGGCGAGTGATTGGAAACAACATACTTACGTACGAGGAGATGTATTCTGTCTTAACCCAAATTGAAGCATTGTTGAACTCACGGCCAATGTGCGCCATGTCTGATAATGACATCGACGCTCTAACACCTGCTCATTTCTTGGTTGGACATCCTCATACAACCTTACCAGACGCAAATTACAACATTTCAACGTCTCATTTAAAAAATTGGGAATTATTGCAAAGCATGGTCCGTGGATTTTGGAAAAGATGGCATCGTGACTACCTCACGTCTCTACAGCACCGAACGAAATGGCAGACTCAACAACCTAACTTAAGGAAGGATGATCTTGTAGTTATAAGAGACACTAATCAACCATCAGCATCATGGGTTCTAGGACGGGTGATTGAGTTGCATCCGGGTGACGATGGCTTAATTCGTGTGGCCACAGTTCGTACCAAATCTGGTCTATTAAAACGTCCAACGGTAAAACTTGTACCTTTACCTATATCTTAGCTGGATTCTCCAGCGAGGGGGCGGGATGTTGAGAAATGGATCTAATATCATTGTATTACATTTGCTACTCTACTATATACTACACCACTTATGTACTATACTACTCTACTACATTGTACTACATATATGGATTTAGTATTATTTAGTATTATATTGTATTATAGCTATTGTATTATATTTACATTTACTCTCTCATATTTATTTGATTGTATTCTCTCTAGTTCTCATATTGCCTGTTAATCATAATTGATAAAGTGTAAATTTCTACCTAACTAAAATTGTATATTGCTTGATTTGTAACATAACTTATGTACATTGCATAGCTTAAAATATTGAACATTGTACTGTAATCTCATACGATTTGTTTGAATACCATTTACACATACACATACACGCACTCTTTGATAATTTGGTGTAATGGTATATCTCATTGTAATTCTCATCTAACAGCATTTTGAATAATTGATACTTGCACTATTAATTTTAATTTTTGAATCGTTCTTCTCGTTTTGACGGTCATCGGATGAGGTTGCATCAATTCAAAAAAAATTGTAAAATAAACACATTGTAATTTGTACATCATAACAATTAAAAACTTGTAAATTAAATCACATTTTTTTGTTTATTGAAATTATTACAACAATACGTATACGTATATGTATAAAAATTTAAAAAAAATTTTATTGAAACTTTTACTATATCTAATTCATAAAACTTTGTGGTTACATATATACAAATTATAAATAATTGAATGAGCATTCTACATAATTATCTAAGTATATATATATGTACAATATATATTTCAATTTTATTATCATAAATTTATTTTATTACTTTCACGTAAATTATGCATTTAACGTAATTATTGTCTAACATATAATTCAATTCAATTAAAAAAAAAAATAAAAAAAAATAAAAAATAAAATGAAATCTTAGAAAATAAATTAGTCATAATAAATTTATGTGAATGTACATATATGTAATGTATACAAAAAATATTGAAAATGTATTACATTACTTGGTAAAAGATATACATTTGTTTTTTTATATATGTATACTCAACGACGTACCCAGGATCTAAACTAGAAAGGGGCAACTTATCTAGGGGGTGGCAAAAAAATTACATTTTTTATACCAAGAAAAAGGATATTATCAAAATTACTAGAAGAGTTTATACATCGTACTTAAAATGATTAAAACATATAACATAAATTCAAACTCACGTACGCATATACAAATTTAAAGGGCATACATGTAAGATACGAATTTAAATTGTGAAGAACAATGATTTTAATTTTTTATTTCTTTTAGAGTGGGGGGCAACTGCTCTCCCCTGCCCCTAGCTGGGTACGTCCATGTGTATACTTCTATTTCATAAAACTATCATTCTGGAAACTAAAAAGTTTGATTTACTTTTTTTGAATTATTTATATTATATACTATTTAGAAAAAAAAGTTTCAAATTATTATACAAACAATCAAGGATAATATTATGTTTTTCAATATTTTGATTTTAATTATAGTTACTTGTTTTGTATATAAATTTTTCACTGATGTATATTACATTAATCATTTTATTATATTGTTTTCGTTTATTTTCATTTTTCTTGTAAATTTTTTTATGTTTTTATTGAAAGTTTTTGTTTTCGTTGTTTTTTTTTTTTTTTTATTTTGTATACATAATATTGTTTATTTAATTTTTTTTTTAAATACTGACTTATGACATTAGAAAACAATATAATTATTGGTATGTATTAAAATATTTAATGAAATTATATACATTTATGCATATGTACATACATATGTATGTAGATACACAATTATATATGCAAGATTCATATATATATGTATGTATAACCATGACATTATCAATTTAACATAACGAAATCAATAAATAAACAAAATGAATTTTCCATTTATATATACAATTATGCATAGTTTATGTATGTATGTACATACATTTATATTCAAATATATGCATCATATGTTTTATATATTATATATTGTATCTATGTTTATATTATTTTGTATTGTACACAAAAATTTATCAATTTACATGCATAATGCATATGACATACATAATACGTACATATGTATGTATGTACATATTCTCGTATGTATAATTATTTGTTTATTCAAAAAGATCATAAACATTTTTTTTTTATTATATAAAATTAAATTAAATTTTAGATTACAATTATATGTATTGTACAAATGAAGTAATTGTATGTTATATTATAATTAGTACTGATATACTTAAAGAAAAATGGTAATTTTTTTTTTTTTTTGTTTTTAATTTTTATCTTAAGATAGACATGTACCTTAAAGAAAATAAGAATTTTTTATTATTATAAAAGAATGTATACGTACAAATTAGGATTTTATATGCATATATGTACATATGTATATTTATAATTATTCTTTCTTCTTCTCCGGCTAAACAGTACTAAAAAGGTCCTTTGCCTCTAGAAGAATTTGCCTTCACCGAACTCGGTCTTTCAATAACTCTCTGCCCAAAGCTTTTTAATGTCATCTAGCACTTCACGCATCCACCCATCCTAGGTCTTACGCTATCTAGGTCGTTGTTGAACAGTAGACATCTACAAAGGTTCGAGATATCCGTCCTGTTAACATTTATAATTGTTTTGTTTTATCTATTTATGACTGCATTTTAAATTTCTTATCTTATTTAGTTTACTATACATTTAATAATTTTTTTTTTTTTTTTTTGAATTACGAGAATTTAAAATTTGATTTTATTGAATATTAATTCGATAGAAAAAAGGATTAAATTTTGATTTAGAATTTTAAAATTTAAAATTCATTTATTTATACATTTAATATCATGAAATGCAATATGAGCATCTTAGTCATATAAATTGTCGTGTTTCACAATTAAGATTTTTAATTTTGTTTAAAAAAAAAAAAAAAAAAAAAAAATATTTTTCTCACCTTTTTTATCCTTTTCTTCGTTTTGACTTTAATTGAATTTTCATCATGTATATAAAATATTTACACATATAATTTTGTTATCTCGTTAAAAAACACAGTAGGTATTTTTGAAATGGTATATTATGCATATATGATGTATATTTAAAAAGACTCTGCATGAATACATATTGATCCATATATATACTCGTATATGTATGTTAAAGTTCGTACATATGTTTGTACATATGTGTATATATGCATAAATGAATGACTTAAAATCCGTAAAAATATAATTGAAACTAGAAACATTAAAAATAGTATAAAAACTAAGAAAAAAAAAAAACAAAAAGAAGAATTAGAAAAACACCTCATGTTGTGACTATACATATAAAAGAAAATAACATTTTCATTTTTGCGGTTAAAAATAACAATGTAAGCGAAGAAAATCTTAAATTTATGATCCTTTTTGTATATGTACAATAATAATAAAAAAATTAAAGTGTATACATTTTCATGTTTAAATATATATATGTACATATGTGTATGTATGAAATGTTTATATTGTATGTGGTATATATGCGAACGTCTGTAAACATTCCGAATGAATGATAATATAATGCAAAGTCGTCCAGAATTTTTGTCCTTCAAAAATGTCTAACATTCATATATGTATGTACCTGGGTCAAAACAATGCTTGTTTAATAGATAGATTTTTTTTTTTTTTTTGTTGATATCTTACAAAAATTACAAATCTATTTTATGTTTTCTTTATTATTATTACTTTTTTTTTTCATGTTAAGAAATTGTTAATTGTAAGTTTTTCTATAATAAAAAAATAGTTCGCGTGGCTCATTTTATTATTATACTTTATACATATGTATGTACATATGTATACATATATCATATATAACCTATTATTGCATATATATACCTTCCTTTTTTATATACATATGTATAGTATGTTTATTTTTTATTTTATTTTATTTAAAAAGAAAAAAAAAGTGTCCAGTAAACTGACACTCTTCTGCCCCCCACCACGACTCGTCAGGGCCTTTTGGCGATATGTATAGTATGTACCTATGTAACTTATTAACAATTTATTATAACTATGTACAAAAATATATACTTTCAATTGTTTTTGTTTATTATCACAATTAATTCAAAATATTAGAGAATAATACATATACACATGTATATACAGTATCGCCAACAAATCACCGCACTCTCAGCTTTTTTTATTATTATTTGATTATAACTTTTCAAAATTTAAAATTCGATCTCAATATTTAAAAAAATTTAAATAATATTATTTTTTTGTAAATTATTTATGAATGAGATCAAACATCTTAACCATAAGAATTGTTTCATATATATAAACATATTGAGATTTTAATTTTAATTTTTGAAAAATTGGCGAATAATCATAAAAAATGCTAAGGGTGTGCGATGACTTTTTGGCGAAACTGTATATATATTTGAAAGCACTTTTTCAATGTATCTTATACATTTTTATCCAAAATTAAAATATACATATTTACCTACAATTGTACATACATACATGCAGATATAAAATTATACATGAAATTATACATGTTATATAAATGGTACATTTTTTTTTTTTTTTGTATCTTATATTTTGCAAAAATATTTACACCTTTTATTTACAGTCTTTAACTGCGGGAGATTTTAAATTGTGTCATGCGCATTTCCTTAAATATCCGTCTAGAAAACTGATTTCTTTTTGTATAGTATAAAAAAAAAAAAAAAAAAATTCAATTTTTTGAAATATGAAAAACAAAAATGTAAAGTAAAAATACAAATTAAAAGAAAAAAATGTTTAAAAACAAAATAATGTATACAAACATAAATTTTTTTTTTTTTTTTTTTTTTTTTTGTAATTTTCATTGACGATGTTGACGACGATTAAGGCGTGAATGCCATTATTTTGACAGGTGAGCAAAAAACAAATAAGATAAATAAATCCCATAAAAGAATACAAGCTAAGAACGAAATTTTCAAAGGATTTTTGTTTTTTGTTACTGATTCTTTTGGTATTTTTTTTTTTTTTCTTTTCTTGCAACGTAAAATTCTTATATCTTATTAAATATTAAAAGTACCTATATAAGATTTCTATTACAAAGTAAAATATGCACGATTTTTTTTTCTTTTTTGTATATTTTAATGATTTTACCTAATTTTTTTTTTCCAATTCTATATTTTATACAAAAAAAAAAAAAGAAAAAAATTTGTAAAAAAAATAAACTGTTCATTTTTATTTTGATGCTCACATTTACATTTTATTTAAACGAAGAGAATAAATTGATTTTGTGTCGGTTGTCAGTTTGATCTTTTCATATTTTTACAAAATTTTACGGATTTTATTTGAATAAATTCGTTACAGAAATATATATACGAAAAGGGCAACAATATATATAATAGCTCTAATATGTATGTATTTATGTATGTATGCAAGAGTATAAAAAAAATATTTATTATCTTTTGTCAATTTAAGTTTTTATTTTTATTTTTATTTTTTTTTTTGGAATTTTTATTAAAAGGAAAAAAAAAAAAAAAACAAAATTAATTAAATTGTCTTCAACATTATAGAACTTATTTATATTTAATCTTATTATTTTCTTAGCGATTTTAGTGTACATATACATATATATAATATGATTTCTTAATAATCGTATAACAAAAATTAAAAATTAAAAATTTTTTATCATTCGAGCAATATAAGGAATATGTTTTTTTCTTATAAAGGCAAAAAACAAAAAAAAAAAAATATATATATATATAAAAAAATTAACTCAAGAAGGTTAATTTCAAAAAGTTATATGCACATTATTTGTATGTATACTATGAAAATCAATTTTATTTAATATCAGAATTTATATGATCCGCTAGCAAAAATAAATAAATTTGTTAAATATTTATTAAAACTTAATAATTGATATATCAATTTTAGAATTTTTAGTACAAAAAATAAATAAAAACCAACAAAAAATATTTTTACAAAATTTGATTATTGTTTGATAAATATTAATTTTAAGAAAACTTAAATTCATACTATCATCATCAGTATATACTATATTATTATATATTAACATTAGAGATTCCATAAACTTATTCGAAATATTTCTATTTTAAGTAAACATCTAACATACATATGTATATACATACATATATGTACTAATATATAAAGTCGGACGTATAAAATTTAAAATACTTCCATATGTTTGTATGTATATATATCTATTCAATAAAATGTACATACATATATTCATATTTATACATATGTACATACATATGTATATAATGTGTATATATACTTTGGTAGGTATATAATGAAAATTTTATAAGATTCTTTAACGTATTAGCACGTACATATATAATCATGTACATAAAATGTGATATAATCTTTTGTGTATCGAAATAAAGATGAGGTGACTAAAATAAACGGTAAGATAAAGAAAATGGATAGAAGAACCCATATATGAGGAGATCAATGCATGAAGAACATGTTTAGCAGCTAAAAAGTATAATTCGTGGTTGATATCTGTTAATTATATCGTTATATTATGTTAGCTAAACATGATGTTGATGATGCTGCTTCTGCTGATGATGATGATGATGATGCTGATGATGATGGCGATATATTTCTTTTAATGATGATGGAACATTGGAATTTGCGTTTAAAGCCAGTCAAAACATCATTCGCAGGTATTGTATTTATAAGGCAATTTAAATGATCAAGTTAAATGATTATACGTATACATATGTATGTATATGCATATATTGTATATATATAAAGTTAAACGAGCTTATATACACACTTATGTATATATTTATATGCGCGCATATACATAAAAATTTAAATATATTTGAAGGGCCGAACATCAAGGACCACACACGTTGATCTTTTAGCATCTCGTTTCATCATTTGGTAATTTTATTTCAGTTTTTATTTTCAGATCCTTTTTTAACTTATATATTTGACAACGATAATGATAACAATGATGATGATGATGATGATAATAATAATAATACATATACCAATTTTTTGATTTAATAGCATTAGAGCATAAAGGTGAGGTTTTTTGTTTTTTTTTTTATACATATATTTTACTACAGAAATTATATGTACATATGTATACGTATGTATGTATATTTCAAAAATATATACATATGCATACGAAGTGTATACAAGAACGAACAACGTATTAGTTTTTATTTATTTTTTTAATACCATCAGAAGATAGAAGTAGATAATTTTTGAACGTAAGCGTATAGTATACAGACATACATTATCTTATTAATTTTGTATAATAAATTATGTAACAATAATGCATATAATTGAAATCCAAAACAATATTCGTTTATTTTATTTGTTTGTAAGTAATTATACATACTTATTATATGTCTACATAATAATATACAAATACATACATAAATTTTATTTTATTATATATTTTATTATATATATTATACATACAAGTGTTAAATAAAACTTAAACCATATTGTTCAGGTATACAAAATACATATATGTATGTATATCTTATTTTGACTATACACACATTTGTGTGTATATGTACATCGGTAGATTTATTTGAATAATAAATTTTTATAAATTCAAAATTTTTAAATATACCATGTTAACATATTTTTCCAATGAAAGCCCAATTATGTTATGTATATATACATACGATATATATAAAACGATTTTAATATAGATTATATTTTTATATGAGCTTTTATAGCAGCCTGATACTAATAAAGTATGTTTTATTATAGAATAATGAACAGACTTGAAAAATATAAGTATATAATATCTTTTAAGATATTTTACAATAAAAATAATTTTTTAAGTATGATTAAGACAATTTTAATAAAATTTGAAATTTTTTTTTTTTCGTAGAACTTTTAAAAAATGGATTTTTTCTATATAAAAGAAAATTCATAATTATATACATAAATTAGACTAAAGAAAATATGATATTTTTTTTTTAAAGGAATACTAAAAACAATACACAATTTGTTTAACAAATATATTATCTTGGTAATACATATTTTGAACGAATTGAAAATTAACATTTGTTACGATTTAGCAGGTCAGTTTGATAAAAAACTTAATTAATTATTTATAAGAATTTCAATACATGCAAAATGTTGGTTATATAAAATTAAAAATCTAAAAAAAATAAAAAAAATAAAAAAAAAAATTTTGTACTTTTTTTTTACTAATTGAATTCATAAAATTAATTTGCGAATATTAGAAAACTTTGATTTTTATTGATCTAATAAATATTCATTAAAAAAATGTTATCATCTACATATGTACATACAATGGACATTTATTCACATTTTTCTCAATCAATCTTTAATTTTCAATATCTAAATATGTACATATATGTATGCTAATATACATATATAAGAAACAAATAGAAGTTAAAATTGAATTTCTTACATTTTTCATACATACAGTATTGCCAACAAATCACCGTACTTCTCAGCTTTTTTTTTATTATTATTTGACTATAAATTTTCAAAATTTAAAATTCAATCTCAATATTTAAAAAAAATTTAAATAATATTATTTTTTTGTAAATTATTTATGAATGAGATCAAACATCTTAACCATAAGAATTGTTTCATATATATAAACATATTGAGATTTTAATTTTTGAAAAATTGGCGAATAATCATAAAAAATGCTAAGGGTGTGCGATGACTTTTTGTCGAAACTGTACGTACTAGTTTATACAAATGCAAGCAGTTATTGCTACAAAAAATCCTTCTATATTTAAATGTACATACATTTAAACTTATATACTTGTCATTTTATTGTTACAGGCAATTTAAAGTTTTATTATAAAATTTTCAATTTGAATATGTAGTATATAATGACATCAGAAATTGCTTTCAATTGTAAACAATTATTTAAAGCCTTGTTGTTTAAATGCAAATCATAAAATATAGATTGTATCAATTGTATAGATAAAATGCAAATAAATTTATTTATATATATTTACTTTTATGTACCTACATATAATATAACATACATGATCATTAGTATAAATTCAGACAACATATTTTATATATATAACCATACGTATATACATAGTATAAATATTTAATAATACTGTTATTACAGATATTTGTATTTTTTTGTCAATATAGTAGATATACTAAGTATACCTTTATGTATGTATCTACATAAATGCCTGTATATTAATACATATAATTCTATGAAAAAAACAATAACAAGAAAAAATCATGTAAATCGTTTGTTTATTCATTAAATTGTTTTCACATGCAAATGAATTTTTCAATTGTGAATTTCTCTTTATATATGTATATAGGTATTATGTATGTATACATTGCTTTTTTTAAAAAAAAAAAATATTTTATTGCATATATATGTACATAAAAAAAATATACAAAAAATACATATATGTATGTATTGTTATGTTATAACAATAATATATAAATGTTTAACATGTCTACGCGTTTATTGTGTTATTCATATGTTAATATTCCACCTTTTCATTATTAATTTTTATTTAACATAATTGCACTTGTATAAGTGAATGTAATTGAAGTTATATACCATGTACATATATTCGTATTTAGGCTCATTTATATTTAATATAGGAATTTGTGATTTGTTATACAAATTAAATTAAATTGAAAATATAATCATAAGATAAATAAAATCTATTTGTTTATGATAATAGTATAACAATAATATAATTAGTCTGAAATTATATTTATATTGTCATTTATGTATGTGTAATATGTTGTGTCGTTTATATACTATGTACTTTCCCTCATTGGTATATACAGATAATTCCTTTCTTAATGATCATCACATAATTGAATATGATGAATTAAAATGATAATAAAAAAAAATAAAAAATAAAATAAAAAATTCAAAAAATAACTTTTTTTGGCAATTTCATATAATATTTACTATATATTAATGAATAAAAGAATTCTGCATGTATTAACATGGTGTAACACATTTTCTGTACTTATTAGGTACATACGAGCATATACGAGTATGTGTACTGATGCGTTTAACGTATCACATTTGTTTTACATTTATAAAAGAACAAATAATAAAATTAAAGTAATTTAAAAAAAAAAACAAAAAAAAACAAATACTTTTAAATAACAATTCTAAAGTATGCAATTAAACATGTTTTTTCCACTAATGGTAAGTAACCAATGCTGTTCAAATATAATTCTTTGTTTTAACTTCATCTACTTGTACCTTTAACACAAAGTAAATTAACCATTTAGGATATAGAATAAATGTGCTTGTACATACACAATTATATGTTTAAATACTTCGATATAAACTCAAATTGAGAAAATGCAATTTTTCAATTAAAATACGAATAATGTTTGTAAATTAAAAACAAAAAATTGTTTTTTTTTTTTTTTTACTGAGTAAATGTACCAATGTATATTACAGGGCAAATAAAAATTAAACTATAGCATTTTTTTTTTTTTTTTAACTCTTTTATAAAACGTCTGCATATAAGGTACATGTTTATATAGTAAACTCATGTTTTTATTCAGATTTTCCCAATGAAATTTTATTAACGTCGAAATTTTATGCAATTTGTATATTATTTGATGAGAACCATGAGATATAAACATTGAACTACCTAATTACAAAATCCATATGCATACATGTACATATGTATAACATGCACCATATATATTCGAAGACATTAAGGAATTTAAAATAGGTAGGTAGGTATATATAGTCTCATAAAATTTAATTTGCTACAAGTAAAGCAATAGATTTATTTCAGGAATAAGTTACAAACGCACAAATTATATACATGCACGTAAAATTTATACCTATGTACATACCTAATTTCCTTTAATTATTTCAAATGTTGAAACTCAAAAGTATATTATATGTGTGTATGTTTACATTATTGTATACCTATATCCTTGACGTATCTAAAGAAGTAACAAAATAATATATCGTTAAGATTATTAAATGTATATATGTACATGTATGCATATAATTATAATTAAAATATAAAATATATACATTTTGTATTCATTAATGCATTTACATATATACAATTTATGTATATAGAAATAGATAATTACAGTTAAACTCGTATATATACAAATGTACATATATATGTGAATACGTGGTTGTTAATATGTATACATACATATACGTATATCTGATTTTCTTGATGAATTTAATAATTAAGAAAAAAAAAAAAAAAACGAAACAGAAAAATAAACAACAATTTTTTATTTTTTTTTATTTTCTCCTTTAATATTTCTAAGTTATAATTTTGAATTTGTTCGTAAATTAAATTTACATTTTATATAAATGCACATATAAAATGAAATTATTCTAAAAAAAAAAAAAAAAAAAAAAATGTTAAATAAACATAAATAGCCTGTGTACAAGTTGATGTGTACGTAAATATAAGCAATATGTGTAGATATATGTACATATACTGTGTGTGTATGTACCAATCAATGATATATACATGTATACCTATATAGTATATCTAATCATTTTAATTACGATAAAGATGAAAGTTATTTTGCAAAAAAAAAAAAAATGAACATTCATAGAAATGTGTGTGATTTATGAATAAAGCGCACATTTAATACGTACATATGTAATTATGTATATACATTGACATATATGTTATAATTATTTATGTATAAAAATTTAGAAAAAAAAAAAAAAAAACAAAACAAAACAAAACGTGTTACAATCCCAAATAAAACATGCACAAAAGGAACCTTAACTAGTTTATAAATACTTATTACTCTATTTATTCATTTTATTACATATGCAATTTTCATAATATGTATATGTATGTATGCACAATATATTTTTCATTTATTTATTTATGTATTTTTGTTTTTAATGTTAATGTATATAATATTAAACATTGACTCTTAATTACATTGATGCCAAAACGAAAATTAAAATAAAATAAACTAAAAATTCATACAAATATAAAATTTTATTTATCTCATTTTGTATACATACATATAATCGCATCTTTAATGCTTTAATACCTTTGTATAACATATACATACATAAGTACATGTATACACGTAAATTGAACAAAAACAAAAAAAAAAAAATATTTGTTTTTGTTACCTTCACAGTAATATTCATACACATATACAAATAAAGTTAATGGTCGATATATGTAAACTTTAAAAACTTTTATAAAATACACGATTATTTTCAATGGAATTTAAGGGACAAGATAAAACAAAAACAAAAAAAAAAAAAATCAAAATTATGTTAATAAAAATGAATTTGATGCATACATTCATGCATATGTAAAACTAACATATATAGAATTGTATTTAAAAAAGTACCAATAAAGTTGACTTTTAACAAGTCATCATCATCAATGATTTTTATATACAATTATTTGTATATTTTGTATAATTTATATATGTATGTATATGTATGTAATATTCTCCTTAAAAATAACAAATACATATGTATATAGGTATAATTGTATATGAAAAAATATTTAAAAATACAAATTCAAATGAAATAAACAAAAAGAAAAAACGCGAAAATTAATATAAATAAGAAAATATACTGAAAACAAAATGAGAAAAAATGAAAAAAAAAAAAAAAAAATTATTTTATAAAATGTAAATATAATACAACAAATTTAATGTGTACTAAATTATATCTATACATAAATATAAACATGTAAATACATATACACACATTTATAGTAGAATATTGTGTACATATACATGTTTACTTAACATATACAATTGTACATGCATATATGCGTATATAAAGATATGTATGTATACCATATATGTATGTAATTTCTAAGTGTTATGTGATGTTGAACAAAAAACTAAAATGTATAAGAAATAAATATAAGAAAATAATCAAATCAAAGAATAAAAATAAGAAAAAAAACAAAAACAAAATTACCTACTATAATAATAAAAATAAAATAAAAACATAATCACACAAAATGGAGTCTTGTCACTTACCAATCCTTAAGGGCATGTTTTCATACCTAATGAGATGATACGTGTCTTCGTTCGCGCTCCAACGTTCTTGGTCAGTGTTGCATTTGACAGTGTTTTCATGTTCTGGTAATTAAGTGAAGACATTCAAATAAAATCGAAAACTGAAGAATTACAAAAAAAAAACAAAACAAAAAAAAAAAAAACAAAACAAAAAATACAATAAAGTGGATACCACTTCAAGAACAAACTTTAAAAAAAAGGGCAAGAAACGAGAGTAACAATGAAAATAAAAAAAAAACTAAAATACAAAAAAAAAAAACAAAAAACAAAATTAACAAAAAAACGTAACCAATAAACTAAAGTTATAAGGTAATTGAAGTTAAATATAATCAAAGAATAGTTAATATTTTAACAAGAATTCTTATGGGGCTTCAAAAAATTTTTTAGCCGATAGAGCGGTTCGGGCGATGAAAGAGGGGACGGCATGAATGATGGAATGATTTAGTACATTTGTTGGTAGAAAAAGGGATGTCGTTTTTTCGTATAAGAATATTCAAAATAAACTCGATAAATTTTAAGCCATCATGTACTTATTATATATATGTATGTATACATATGTAATAATATATTACATACGAGTGTTTGTAAATATTTTCATACGAATTTGGTATCTTAACTATAAATACCGTCATCCTAAACAAACATAATTTTCTTTCATAAGAACATTAGAGCACAATTTTGTAATGGTTCGATCATATATATGAACGTGAATTAAAGATCAGAGACTAGGATAGTAGTAAAAAATGTGTAATTTCAGATTAACATACATACATACATATATCGTACAATATTTCATATACGTACATTACTTTTTTTTTTTTTGTTGATTTTTGTTCATATTTTACACTTTTCCTTTACTTTTTATATCAGACAAGAAAATATATACAAGTACGATCTATAAACCCATAAATTTGTATACGGTCGAAAGATGTGTACGGAATATTGCACGTATGTATGTATATATTGTATTTATAATTAACAAAATCAAGTCATTAAGTTTATGGTACAATTTTGTATAGGGACATATATGACTCCACGTGGAGTGTATACTTAAATTACATACTTACGTATACGATATATAATGCATTCATACGATCATATTTTTATTTATCATTACCTAAAAAGTATGAATTTTGAATACCCAAAAAATCAAAATTTAACATTAAACCGATCGTATTCAAAATATATTGTATTTCCCATACAATACATTACAATTTGAATTTACATTTTGTATTTCTATCCTCGTTTCTGATGTAATGAAATTTATGACCCATATGATCGTACAATTATGAAAAAATTATATTTGTTTAGGACGATAATTTGTTTGTTTAGGACAGAAGTTTTACACACGCATATATACGATAAATACGTACATTACAAAATATTCTTATAAATATTGCGCATAATATGTACACTTAAATTACATACGCACGTATGTGATAAATATGCATACATATTCACATTCTATACTGATTCATGGGTATTTTAGTGGGTACTGAATGATTTCTTCTGAAATAATATGTACACTTAAATTACATACGCACGTATGTGATAAATATGCATACATATTCACATTCTATGCTGATTCATGGGTATTTTAGTTTTTTTACATGGGTATTTTATTCTGAAAATTGCTTGCTTTTTTTTTACATTTCAATACATTTTCTTATTTTACACCTTATTTTTTGAATAAAACGGTAGCACTGGGTACTGATGTCAGTACCCAGGAAGAAAAATTTTTGAACGTCGAATTTGCACTGCTTGCAGTATCTCCTAGTTTTGGATTTCTGATATAATGTACATATATGCAAGTATGTATGTACATATGCAAGCAACAATTTTATATGTCCACATACATACATTCATATTTATATATGCATATCATATGTATATGTATGTAATACAACTGAGAGATAATTATGTATGTAAACGGATTACTTTAAGTACATACTTTTTATATTGATATAAATTCAATTTTGTACTTATAATCTTCTTCGTATGTATATACAAAATCCTTTATATATAGAATATAATCGAAATGTGATTTTGATATACGTACACACATATATTCTAAATGAAATTGTTTGTATTTTTTAGTAGTATCTTATATACACAATTGTTACTTTGTTTTATAGTTTTTATTATTTTTGTTTTTTCTCTCCCCATTTTTGTTGTACATTTTATTATCGTCTTATATGCAAATGCGATTTGTGAAATGTCACGTACAAACTAAGAATGAATACAGAGATACCTTATACAGAGATTCAAAATAATATGCATGTAATGCGCGCATACCTTTTATTATTACTTCAGATTATTTTATATATACTGTATATAAAGACAAGAAAAATTTTTTGATTATAATAAAAGTTCAATTCACACGGTCAGCTATATACATAAGTATGTATACAAATGAAATAAAATTTGTAAAAAAAATATACGTATATGTACATATGTATGTATGAAAACAAATCAAAAAAGACAAGTGAAGAAAACAAAAAAGACATGAAAATGATATAAAATCAGGTGAAAATAACAACATTTTTCTCAGTATACTGGAATGTGAATATATTACATGACATTGATACCTTAGGTTTGAATGTATATTCCATGATGAAAATGTTTCTCATTTTTATTTTTTATTTATTTTTTTTTTTGTTTATTATTGATAATGCATTTAAAAGAAGTATTTTAAAGCTTCTTTTCTGCTTCATTAATTATCAAGTTTTTTTTTTGTTGCTACTACTATTTTATTATGTTTTTCTTATTTATTAATGATTTTAATTAAATATATTTTAAATTGCGTGTTATAATAATTTATTTAGAATTTTTACTTAAATTTTAATTATAGCGAAAATCAATTAAAAATATTAATTTTGCCATAATTATATTGACTAAAGGCATCAATAAAGTATTCTATATACTTTATACTTTATCGATGCTAAAGGTAACATTAGACTACATGTTTTTTCATATATGCTTTAGTCATAGGGTCTTTTTTTTTATATTTTTATTTTTTTCATATGTTTCCAAAAGTCATTCTTAAAAAAGTATTCTTCGAGTTTTGGTTCACAATTGTATTACATTTCTGTGTAATAAATCTTCTTTGATTTCTGTGTGATTTGAATATATGTTTTAAAAAGGCAAAATAAAACAAAATTAACAATGAAATTTGTTATATAAATTAAAATTTTAAATGAATAAATATTTTATACTTTTATTATATAATTTCGTTTTTTTTTTAATAAAAAGTAAAAAAAAAAAAATGAAAATAAAATAACATATGTATGTGATCACATATGTAATTTCATTTTTTTTTTTGAAAAAATTTACCAAATGATTGTATCTGTATGATATACTTATATCTGTGTATATAGTATATATAGAAGAATATTTACAAAATTAATGAACGTTAGTTAAATTCATTACAATATATGCGTCAAAAATTACAAACTAATTTCAGTAAAAATATATCTTATTGTGTTTGATCTGATGTAAATACAGAAAGATATATTTATTTATTATTATTATTATATAAATTTTTTTTTTATATATGATAATTTATTTTATTATGTATTTTTCATTTGTTTACATTTATTATATTTTATATGTACATATGTAAAGTTCTTTTTCACTTTTTTTTATTTTTATTTATTTATTTATTGTATATATGTATATACGTTTTGTTTTAAGTAATTTTTCCCCCTTTTTTTAACATATTTACATATACATACAATACATACATGTGTGTATTGTATATTTTTTTAATTTATAAAGCGATGAACACTTTTGGTCATCTGATGCGATTGCAACATGAAATATGCTAAGCAATGAAGAAATTTCTGCTTCTGCACTTTTTCCATCTTATCGTGGCGTCATCTTAATTTTATGTCGTCCTAATGTGAATTTATGTTCATTCAAAAAGAAATTAATTCAAACCTGTCGCAAAAATAAAAACCTCATGAGAATGATCGTACTTATAATGTTAACTTAACATACATACATAATATATATAGCTACATAAGTATATGCATATTCAAATATAATCGTTTGCGTTTTATATACATATATACCTATTTTGTACGTATATGCATGCATGTATTTATGTATACGATTAAAATTTAACATACCAATTGTATTAATAGTAGTAGATAGATGCATAAAAATTTTTGTCATGTATAATTTAGCATTCGTGTATATGTATATGTATGCATAATATTTTGATATATGTATGCATGTATATGTATATAGTTAAAAATGTGATTTTAAATATGCATATAAAAAAATATAAATGTTTTTTCTTTTTGTATTATATATACATACATATGTACATATATATACATATGTATTTTTTTTTTAAGTTAAGATAAAACAAAACGTAAAATATTTTACCTTGTATTGTGTAAGCATGCAAGTGTAAGTCACTATAATGTACTGTAACATATAAAAGAGTATTAAAGTTGATTAAAGTAATTTTTTTTTTTTAATAATAATTTTAACAAAATATTGAGAAAAATCTTAGGTCCAGGGATAAGCGAGAATCAGAGATTCTATAACCTATTACATTAGGATGAATCATGAGCTGGAAAACCTCATTAAAAAAGAAAACATCGTCAGAGTTGTTAAATCGCTAAAAATAAGATGGTTAGGCTGTATGTGAGCCGTATGCAGGGATACAGACTACTTAAGGTCGTGACCGAAAAGCAGCTGGCTGGATACAATAAGAGGTAGAGGTCGCCCGAAAAAAAGATGGCTGGATGAGGTGGTAAAAGATCTCTAAACGATGAGAATTAACAACTGGAGGATAACGGTGAATGACAGGACATTATGGAGGGAAATTGTTAAGGAGGCTAAAGTTCACTCTGTGGACTATAAAACACCAGGCATTATTATTAATTTCAACAAAATATTACATAAATAAAAGATGCATACTTCAAATATGTTGTAATAATTGAATTAAATTATGATTAATAAATTCATTGCTTAATTTTTCTACTTATCTAGATGTTTTTTAATTTTTTAAATTTGATATTTTTATGATATATATTATCATTGAATAATTATAAAATGTAGAATAAATATAAAACATTCATAAATCATATAAAATCATGACTATTTCAATTGGTACAGAAACATAATATGTATATATACATATTTATAATGATTGTGTTAATTAATTATAAATTTTTCTAGCACATCTAATATTTGTTTTTTATGTACAAATAAAAATATAATGAATATACTTAAATAAAATCAAGTTAATTTATAAATTAATTAACAAAAAAAAATTATATATAGTAATTGAAAACAAAAAAAAAACAAAAAAAAAAATGAAAAATCAAAGATTTTATCTTGAAATGACGTAGGACTTATGTCGACATGTTTAAAGAAGAAAAAAAAAACAAAAAAAACAAACATGTTAAATTTTCATGAAAAGTATCTATCTCGTATTTTATTTATATAAATGTATAAATTATGTTTTAAAATTGTAGATCATATATGGATGTGCACAAGCATATACACCCATAATGCATTGCATGTATTTATACATACATACACGTGTATGTCATTTATATGTATGTATAAATGTTTATGTATATTGAAAAGTGTATATGCACGCAATCCAAACAAATATTTTCATTATTATACATATAAGTACTTGTTGTAATTTAAAATAAATAATATATGTATATTTGTATATGTGTCCAACAAACAATTATTAACAAGCTGTAATATGCTGTTACAATATATGATATGTACCTATATATGTATCTCTTTATGTTACAACAATGTATATATTATAAACAAAGCTAAATGTTTACCTAACATTTTGATCATATACCTATATATAATATGCAGTGTAGTTTTGCGACTGTTATAAATAATTAATGTGTATATGATTTAATGTTGGATATTTTAATTTTAAGTATATTATTAATTAAAGTAACCAATTAAAAAGGCGTGAATAACTTGACACGAAATACAACTAAAACCATTATAAAGTTGAAATCAAATTAAATGACTATTGCAATTATTCTAAATTGTTTATTAAACACATATTTATATAATCAATGGAAATTTATATAAAAAAAAAAAAAAAAACAAAAATTTTTTTTTTTTTTAAATTGCTAATTTGTTAGCAAAATTTTTAAGTGTTTTACATATAATGATATCTTTTTTATTATGAAATTTGATATTTTGTTATTTTGTTTAATTTCAAATAAAGTAGAAATTATTCAGTTGATAAAATTGTTTATTTATTAGATACATATAATGTGTATGTACATATATGTATGTTAAAAAATTATGTTGAATAGTGAATTAGTGTTGACAATAAAACACTGGATTTATAAATATGCCAGATTGCCAGATAATAATAATTTTGGTTTAAATGAAATGATCGTTAAAAGAGCAAAAAACTGTTGTATTGTGATAAATACTTTTATACCAGTGATCGTTTTTAAGGAAATGTATAATAAAATTTGTATGTATATAGGGTATTTATTAAAGTTAAAAATATAGATAGATAATTTTAAATATAAACTTGAAAATTTGTCAACAATGTAAACAAATAGCCTGAAAAGGTTGAAAGTAGCGAATTGAAAGAGGGTCAGTGAAAATCAGTGCAAATGGTAGGAGGTGGTTGAGGCGGCGATCTCTCTGAGGATCTCTACGAAGGACGTAAAGTTATCAAAGAAGAAGAAGAAAATGTAAACAATAGCAGAAATTTATCAAAATATTTTATCTTAAAAATTAAACACCCTATACAATATATTATGTACATACATGCTTTATTACTCTATTCATCTGATGATAATATAACTCTATATGATATTTAATGCATACAAAACACTATATGGTGTGTTAAATCCTTTATTATAATGTACATACATATTTACTTGTACTAGTCTAATAAAAAAGCTAATAAACATACATATACATGTATAAAATGTTTTATAAAATATGCGTGTGCAAGTGAAACCTTCAACATAAATGACACAACTATTTTAATTAAAACATAAATTAAAATATAATTTAAGATCTATAAGTTATAACAACCATTATAATATGAATAAGTATGTATATGTACATAAGGCGGTAGCAGTTATAATAACAGCTAGATGCCTACAGCAGCTGGCAGGCATGACATAAAGTAACACACAGTTCATCAGTAATTAACAATTATGTTAACACAATTTACAAACAATTTCAGCATAATTAGACGGCAACGCTTAGCGATTGAATATAAAGAAGAAAAGATGCCGACATCGTTGGTCTTTTTTTGAAGCGCAATTTTATGCATTTTATTTTCAATTAAAGTATCTTTATATATACAAATGTATGTATGTATGTATGTATATTTATTGTACATGTAAACTCTTCATTATATATACTTGCATGTATTTATGTACATATTAAATATGCGTAACGTAAATAGGTACTATATACAGATATAGATATATGTTTTTATATTAACATT
This sequence comes from Anthrax anthrax, assembly GCA_963971155.1. Classification (NCBI taxonomy): domain Eukaryota; kingdom Metazoa; phylum Arthropoda; class Insecta; order Diptera; family Bombyliidae; genus Anthrax; species Anthrax anthrax. Next base: position 26,376,832 of record OZ020121.1, on the reverse strand, counting down.
TTTTCCCGGTAGCCATAATATTTTGCTTATTAAAAACTAAATTGTTGTGAACGAATTATGATAAAATGATTTGTATATATGTACATATATTACATAAACATTTAATTTTATATGCATATATGTATGCACATGTATTTATTGTATATATATATAATATATAATACATAAAAATGTTCACATACTTACATAAATGCATATATTACACGTATTAACAATGAAAATATTTCTATATAAATGCAATTTTCCACGGTGTTAAAGGGAAATTCACATCAATATGATGATTTTCTGGTTTTTCTTAACTTTACCTAATTATCTGGTAATTAATGATTTTAATAGTTGAAATCAACTTTTATGATGTGTTGCTGCATGTACATAACATATAATAATAAATAATTTATTAACAATATACATACACATGCTTATATGTATATAAAATGTATAGGTATAATTATACTTTTTAATTCAGCAAAAAAAAAAAAAAAAAAAAAAAAAAATTTGTATATTTGAAAATGAAGTAATAATCATTGTAAATACTTAACCTTTTTTATTATACATATTTGTATGTACATATGTACATCGGAAAAACGAATATACAATACGTTATATATACTTATACCACTTATATGCAATGAGCATATCATGAATATATGTACAAACGTATGTACATGCCTATACATACATACATACGTACTCATACATTGATAATATTATTTTCAATTATTTATATTTAATTGTACGTTTAATCAAGTTCAATGTTTATTATACGTGAAAACGTCTTAATGATCAAAAAATAAATGTGATAAATTGATTAAAAACATGGTTTATTTGATAATTAATTTAATTAAATAATTTTTCAAATATTTATTATAACTTTTCAATTTAATAATTTTTATTTTTATTTATTTATTTATTTTTTTTTTATTTTTTTATTTTTTTATTTTTTTTTTTGTTTATAAAAATGCAAAATTCATAAAATGTATTTATGTTAACATTTACAAATTTTGGAATAAAACTTTATACATATCATACAATTTATGCACATACCATGAGTTCAGGAACGTCAAAAAAAACTGTATTGATGCGCGTATCAATACTTTTTTGATACAATTATTATACAGCTTATTGGCAGATTGTATCCAATGCGTATACATTTTTTTTTTGGACGTTTAAAAACGATATATCACTGCAACAAATTTCAAAATCGTATTCAAAACAAAAATTGACAAAATCTAATTGTTAAGTTAACTCATACATATAGTCAATGTAAATTAACATAGTTAACACGTTCATGCATTTACAAAATTTCAGATGCATTTTTTGCTTAAACCGATGCATAAAATTTACGTAAAACCGATGCGTTTCGAAACTTTTGACAATGCATCTGTTTTAGTCTTAGACATTTTATAGAATTTGTTGCATTGTATGAATACGGTATTAATGCGTTTCTGAACTCACGGATAATTATCTTTATCGTACCTAATTGACTAAAATTATTTAATTTTTAAATAATATTTTCACTAATATGTATACGTTTCAATTAATAAATTTCTTTTAAAAATTAAATTACTTATATGAATGATAATAAATCAATAAATACATTTATGTACATTATGTACATATATGTGAATAATTAATTCAAACAGAAAAAAAAAAAAATACACATAAAAAATGAATATTTGAGAAAAATTATTATAGAAAAAAGACGTAATGAAAAATAATAAAATATATTTCAATGTTTGCTAAATTCAAAATTTTTCAGCAATGTGTTTTTTTTTTTTTTTTGCAAATGCCGACTTTTGTATTAATTTGCATTACGATCAGCATCAGGTTTCTGGTATCTTTTTTTTTTTTTTGCAATAGTTTTATATCATTTTCATATTTACAAAACAAGCAGGGTGTCTTAGTAATTATATATAAAATTCAAATAGTAACACATAATCATCATCATCAGATCGACAGCAGCCCAGGGTGGGCATTGGTTTATTTCAAGATCTGCTGCCACTGTCCTCTCTTTTTAGCATTAGCACTCCAATTTCTTATCCCAACAACTTTTAGATTATCTTCCACGTCATCCAGTCAACAGTAACACATAATAGATCTCGATAAATTACAAAAAAAAAAAAAATAAAAAAAAATAAATAAATCTATAACCTCAATAAAGGTCATTTGTTGGACTTTATATTAAAACCTTCAATGAGTTCTTTTAACTGTCCATTATATGGAAATCACTAAAACAATGTTGAACTAATTAAGAAAAAATTTTAAAGGACATATTAAAATGTAAACAAACTTTCATTCATTATATTTAATACCTAATCACCTTGTATATGTATATTTGAATACATTAAATTTAAATAGATAAATATAAGGAATTAAGCATTGAAATCTTTAAATAGCTTAAGGCATTTATGATTTGTGTATTTATTTATATATATATATTTTTTTTTTTTTTTAAGAAATAAAGAAATAAAAAAGAAGACGAACAAAAAAAAAATCAGTAACATCAATACAAAATGTAAAATATACAACAATTCAAATTCAGATACTCATATACACAAACACCCAATCATTCATGCAAAACAATTCTTACATATACGAGATATCTATAATACTATTATTATTATTATTATTATCATTATTATTATTCAACGTAAACATAATAAACAACAAATCTCAGCAAAAATTCACGATAGTGAGATTCCGACAAAAGGCAAATAATAGTGCACGCTTAGTTAACAAAGATGATTGATTTAATAAATTTATTGCACGAGCAGCTTTATTACTCAAAATCTGCATCTTACACTTTTGGAATCTATTTAAACTTTTAGCGAGTTTATATCATTTTATATATTGCAATGATGTGTATTAAATGTTAAAATACATAAATACTTACTTATTTTAAAGAGATGACGATGATGATGATGATGATAATGCACAACATGCCTATGTATGTATATCTATAAGAATTTTTTTAAGTTACCTATATGTACGTGTTCACATATTTATTTATATACATATGTATGTATCTTGTTCATACAGGTATAATAATTATGTTTGCATAAAATATGCTATGCAGTCTATGGTTTAAAAAGATTTCAAACTAAATATAGCTGGTACATGCATATGCAGACACGTACAGTTAGTTACAAAATTATCCAGGTGAAGATAGATCACCTCTAAAAAATTAGAAAATGTATATATTGAATCTATATTGTAAGAATACAGGGCATGTGTATATCTTCGTCCTGTCATATAACGCGATGTCATCAATCATTTTTTTTTTTTTTTTAAATTTTAAATTTCTACCAAGTTTATGTATGTACGTACATATTGTATTTATCTTTCTCATTCAAAATAATTACGAATTAGACTCGTTATTTGATTGTAATTATATTTTGTTATTCACCGTTTCTTTGTTTGATGAAATAATATTGTTTGCGATCAAATATGGAAAAACGTAAAGAATTTTGAAAATTTAAATTTTGTCTACAAAACACCTACATAAAATGACTGTGTCATGCAAATATTTTAATTTAGAAGTTCTTAATTACATTTTTTTTATTATTTTTATATTGACAGATTATTTTGAAATTAGAATTTTATTTTTTTTTTTCGTTTCTATTAATTTAATTTAAATATTTTGTTTTTACTTAAAATAAAGTATAATAAAAATAATTTGAAAAGAAAAAAATAAAAAATCTGTAGCCAAATTCAAATATTTCGAAAATTAAATTTTTAACATATATTTTGGCTATATACATTTCATTGTCTGAATATTTTTGTGATAAACTGTACATATATACATTTAACATATACTTACAGATGTACATATTATATATGTATGTCAACATAATATATGTACACAGATAGCAAAATGTTGCCTTCTTGTCTGAGGAAAATATGATCTTCGTTGATCGTTAAGGCAGGCTAATGGGTAGCAAAGAATATCGTAGTCACAGTGGAATCATTTCTTGAAATAAAAAACGAAACTGTTGTGGAGCAGTCAAGTCAGTTTGTTTGTATATATTATATCACACGATATATAGAATAGAGATACATATGTATGTGAGTTTGTATATATTTTGCATACATAATAATATTGGGGATGAAAGGATATTAATGGGTGCGCGGGAAACGAAACGATGGTTATCATTATTGTTATGAATATAAGTATGTACATATGTATATGTATGCAAATACTTTGTAATATATTGATAAATGCATGTATACCTTAAAAATAAAAAGTGCAAAATATGTACACATATATATACATAATATGAAAGTATGTATACGTATTCAAGGAAAAATAAAACTTGAGAACCTTTTTGGTGAAGCTGTTATACTCTTGGTTATAGCAATTGAAGAATTTCAAAAATAAAAACGAAGGGTGCTAAATGTATTGTGGGGCCCGCAAATATACATACAATGCATCATACATATACACATATTCCTATATATATATTTTGTATAAATGCAAAAAAAAAAACACATGTATGTAATGCTGATGGATCAAACATATTTGGAGTTTAGCGAAAAAAATTTTTTTCTTTTGCTATTTTCATCTTCATCGTATTTTTCTTGTTGTTGTTGTTATTTTTCACATTTTTATTCTTCCTTTTAACTGACATTATATATAGAGACCTTTTGGTTGTTACATCCTTTGGTAAATCTTCGTGTTCTTTTGGAGTATGCCGAACGTGCTGGACCACCCAAGTTGTGCTGTGAACGAGATATGTATAATAAATGTGAATAAAGTCACAATTAGGAGGTGGAAGCTGTACGTCGATTAACCGTTCACAATTGAAACTGATCTTCTCGTTTAGGTATATACATACATACATATGTATATAGTCTAAATTTAAAGTTTAAATTATTATTGCTGCTGTTATTTTTATTGTTGTTGTTAACTTTGTTTTATTCGTATATTTAAAAGTAAATTTAGTACTTGATTTTATAAATACATAATATAGGTACAATATATGCACATATGTATGGATATATATATGCATCGTAAATTAGATCAGAACGAAATACACATATCAAATTGAATATATGTACATATATGTATGTAGCTGTAGATATATATACATACTTAAAGATATACCAATGTACATATGTAGTTAGTTTGCGAATGAATCAAAATGTTTTCGATTACATTAATTCTTTGAATATTATCATTATCTTAAAGTATAGAATATCTTCGCAATGTTTATGATTATATATGTATATTACACATATATACATATGTATAACTAATATGTGAATATATGCATTTATACCAATCTGTTTATAAATCTTTAAATAGGTAACACGTAAATTTAAAATCTACAGATTGTACAACAGAAAATTGAACATTGGTAGGTAGGCAATCAAATATAATATATAGAAACCTGTACATGTATTTATATTAGGTATATTTTATATAATAAAAATCTAAATGAATGTTTTATAGGTATAGAATTCGTTGATATGTATATATATATATACAGATGCATAATCGATCAAGAAATTCTACAAAGATTTGTTTTCTTGATATTTTATTTTGTTGCTTTTCGTAAGTTTTCATGTAGTTAAAAATGAAATGATGGGTATATAGTATAATGGCATGTATTATAAATATTCTTTTATTACGTATATTTTAGATCAAAGTACATCTACAATACCTTCATATTTTGTGCTTTTTTTTTATTTTATTTTTATTTTTTATTTATTTTGTTTATTTTCATTTTTAACCTACATGCATGTCTATGTATATGTATGTATATTCAACGTAAATATGTATAAATATATTTTTAGTGATTACCATTACCTTTATAACAATTTAACTTAATTAACAATAACAAATACCTAATTATTAAAACATAATCTCATATAAATATATAGCGTACTTACGTACGTATATGATATGTTTGTTAATATTAATTAGAATTTTTTAATAACTTATTGATCGATTTTATATCTTTAACAATGATATTTATTTATTTTTATTTTTAATATATACATATGTACAAAATTGTTGCAAAAATATATCTATACATTTATTTTTGTAAATTAAAAAATATAGAATAAATATACAATTAAATGCGTAGGTATACATAATATGAATGTATTAACAAATTTGTATATAGATATATGTATATAATAAGATATAATATAAGAAACATATATTAAACAATGCACAAAAATATGCTAAATATTTTTGCCTTGTATATAGGTACACAGTATAAATATACATAGTTAGGTAATTATTGGAAAAAATTTTCCATACATAATATACTGATGCAGTTTAAATAGTCATGATTTCAGATTGACCAGATATGGTGTATGTACCTATTTAATTATTTTATATACGATAGAAGTATATGTATATATGTTGCATGTAGTCATATAAGTATTATACGTAATATTAGATACAATATGGTATATTTAATTATATGTATATATGAAAAAAGTACATATACAAATAAATAGCTTTTTAAAAAATGTTATATTCAATAAAGAAGCAAACTATAAAATATTTGCTTTTTTTTTTTTTATAATTTATAAAAAGAAAAATAAATAAAATAAAATAATATCTTACCATATCTTAAATTAAATTGCATATAAGTATATTAAATGTGTTTAATTTAAATTTTTAAATCCAGTTTTCCTTATAATTCTGTAAATACAATAAACGATGTTCTTATTTCTTACTAAAAGCATCGACAAAGAATAAGACTAATTGTATTGTATATATAAGGACGATAATAATAACAATTAATGTGTGTTTGTATTTTTTATTTTTTATTTTTTTAAATATATGTGTTGTACAAGCAATATGCATATATGTATATATGTATGTATATAATACAAAATTGATTGATACTCTTTAAGAAATAATTGTAAGCAAATATAAATGTGTAAAGATGTATAGAGCACTATCGAGAGCAATTAAATACATTACACATTTTAAGAAATTAAAAGCTATTTACAATTACATAATATACATAATATGTATACTTACATTTATCCAATCAATATATAAATCGAAATACTTGTATACATAAATACAATATTCTGCATATATGTACATATGTATATACACATAAAAAAATACACGTTAAATATATAAACATATACATATGTATGTATGTATATATGTGTATGTGTGCACATAATATCCTTGAAAAAAAAAAAAAAGTTTGATAATTATAATAAAGAAAAATTCATTCTGTACAGGATTATTACATACATTCTCACGATCTTTTTGGGTGTATTTTGTGTTGCATATTGTATATTATAGTATATATGTATGTAACGTATAAACCGATGGTGACAAAAATTCAATTAAAACTTATACAATATGTGTATGGTATGTAAATTTGAACATTAATATGTACTCATTATGAACAAAAAATTAGATTGTGATACGATAAGAATTCTCACGACAGATAACTTATGTATGTATATAGACAAATGCAAATATATACCAATATTTACAATATATTACTACATACATATATTTTTATTGTATCCATTTCACACTTGACTTCTTTTTTTTTTTCATTTATTTTACGTTATTTAATTAAATTTATCAGAAAATGGATCACAATTTATATTTATATTTAAAAATAAAAAAAAAAACAAGAAAACACTCGAATCTTATAGTTTTTAAAAAAATTGCCAATTAATAATATCTGTACATAAATCCAACGATGTATATTATATAGATACAATATATACTTATAATATAAAATTGTATGTATATATGTATGTACTGTGTGTAAAATTTTAAATGTAACATAACATATTACATATACCTACGTAGTGTTATATTGTTACATATGTACATACATATAGTTACATATAATTTTTTTTTTTTTTTTTAATTCGTCGATTCTTTGAATTTTAATTTATTACTTTTATGCATACATGTATACGTGGTTGGGCGCTTATATTTAAAACATAATTTACACTTAAATAATTCAAATCATTAAAAATTAATAAAATCACCTTGAAATATACCAACATAAAGAGTATACCCAATAGACATATACGAGTATGTATCTATAATGTACCTAATACACTTTATTTTTAATTTAATTTAAATTTTCCGGTATTACGGTAAACCTTTTTTTGTATAGGTACCTACATTAAATTTGGTTGAACACACATGTATGTATATTTACACATACATATGTACATATATGGATATGCACATTTGTATACGAATATCTACAATATATATTAAACCATATTAAACGTATGTAGATATATAATTTCTTAAAATATATTATTTATACAAGTTGTATATGCCAATTGATTATCCAATACAGATCGTGCATTGTCATTTCTTGTGTTCTGTATACATGCGTATACATTGTACGTATAGGCATATCGTATATCATATGCCTAATAAATTTATGTTTTCTGTAATACATATGTATGTATATAATAGATATATTATTAATATAATGCTCATTATTACTTGAAACTATCTAATACAAATATCTCATTAAATATAGTTACTTTACTATAAAACACAATTCGTTTTATAAATAGATACACAGCATGTATATGTATGAATTTATCTACATAGTTTCTTCAATTTAATAACAATCTAATAATAAATGTTTATGTAATACCTAAATATATTGTATATTTTATATCTATTTATGCTATTTTTATAATAATATAATATATAGGTACACAGATAAATTTGTTAATTTTACTTTATTGCATATGAATTATTTATAATATTTAGAGGTGTAAGTATAGATTATAAATTTAATAAACATTAAAATTTCATCTATAATTCATGATATACATATCATACTATATATACCTACATATATAATATAAAAAATCATTTACTATTTGTTTATTTACATAAAATAATATTTTTTTTTTTTATATATAACAAGAATTCGTTAGACACTCCCTAAAAATCACAATTATTTACATAGATTTTTATATGTGAGCGTTATATGTATATATTTATGAATATATATAAACAGACAGATATATAGATATGCGTTAAATACATGTAGCATATATATTTGAATTTTCATTTTGAATTAATTATATTAATGTAATACGATATTATATACAAATACATTATGGAAATATTGTATAAATACGCACCATTCTAACCCTGTCATTAAGAATATCATCATCATCATAATCATTATCGTCACCATCACCAGAAGAATATATTGAATATTTTATTACAATGTAATACAAAAGCCGTTCACATAATATGGTGATGTGCGATATTAGTAATATATTGTATATAGGTATATGCATACGCATCCCACACAATTTAACTAAAAATGCATAATGAATGGGACCTAAAAATATTTTTCTAAATTGTCTTTTGTTTGTGTATCTGTAAACATTTTTAAATAATGCATATATTTTATGTTTACAAAGGTATGCATATATACATATACATGTACATATACAATGTATACAGAACTCATGTAGTACATGTAAATAATATATAAAATTTTATTTATTCCAGATTGTACCTATATACATAATATATGTGTGATTATATACATATAATCATTTTCATGATTCTAAAATATCACCGATTTCATCAATATATGTAGGTATATATATTATTACTACATGAGTACATGCTATTTATATACTTCTAATTTAAATACAAAATATACAAAATTGAAAAATTCTAAATTCAAAGATATTCTATAGTCTTTCATTTAATAATCGTATTTTTAAATGACTGTATAGTTTATACATGTTTGTGTATACAAACACCCGTATATATGTATATACAAATTTATATCGTTGCAGTATATAAATCCCATTCGCATAAAAGTCCATAACATTATGTAATCTGCAAAGTGTAAGAATAATAATCATCAAATCAAATAGACCTTCTTCTAATGCAATTAACTAACACTATATAAATAAAACTGTTTTAATCCGCCGCGTACGTATACGATAACACATTTTAAATTACATCGTTCAGTATGACCATTGTACCACATAAAATACCTATGGTACACAAGTTTTATATAGTATTTAATTTTTTATACACTCTTGTACATACTTTTAAATTTATATCTTATCACTTTTTTGTTAAATTTTGTTATTTGGCTTGATCGATATTTGTACTATACATACCTACATATATTGTGTTTTATAATTTTAACTTTGTACACGAATATCAGTTAAAGTCTTTAATATACATATGTGCATATATGTATATTAAATTAAAAGACTCTATAAGTAATATATGTACGTTTTACTATTCCATTGATGGTTTTTCATTTATTTTATGTCATTTTGATAATTGCACTGTTTGTTACTGCTCTGTGAATGTCATCCATATCCATATTCTTGAATTGTATAAACGCTATAAGGAACTATAAAAGAATACGAAACAAAATAATTCACGTGAAAAACAGCATTCCATTCGTATACACATGCGCATATACATTTAAATGTATAATGTGTAATTTTATAATCGTATATTATGTGTTAATGAAGGTTGATATTTTATCTATATATATTGTATGTAATTTGTAATTTCAAGGAAATACATATATAAGTTAAATATATGTACATATACATATATCAAATATGTATACATGAATTTTATTCTTGAAAATAGTTTCCATTGTATACTATATAGTCGCATATAGGAAAAAGTGTCTTGAAACTCCCTTTTTTCAAGGATCAGATTCTTTATACCAAAAAAATCTTCTGGATCATGACCCTTAAATTTCAAGATTTTTGAATCGTTAGTTCAAAAATCGGGAAATTGCAAAGTGAGACAATTTTACACTACCACAAATTCAATATGTATACATACATATATGATTATAACATATAGTTCAACGTGAAAATATCCTTTTTTTATTTTACACACATTTTTTTTGTAGGATATACAAAGATCATTGAACTAGATCAACAGTAACAAAATAATGGTTTTGGCGGTATTTTGGAGTAACATCTTTCAGTCAATCATCGCATTGGTTTTAACGATTATTTCAGTTTCAGATGAGCATCAGACATTGAATATACTCTGATCAAGATGCACATAATATAAAATTTTATCTTCTTTTCATTTTTCATCATCAATTGCGTATACATGATGTACATACATATATCAATTACATATATGAATGTGTATTCATCCATATATTGTATAAATAAATAATGCATATAGATACATTGTGATTTGTGATGATATTGTCTCTGATTGAAAATAAAATGAGCACGGTAAGTGCATATATATGTATACAAACAATACATATTCCTTACATGTAACACAAAAGTGAGGCAATTGAATCGTATTGCACGTTATTCTAAAGCATATGCCATGTTAGGATGTTGATATGTCATGTACATATTGAGTTCGCAGCAGCTTCATTTTTGTATGAAATAAATATATATAAACATTGTGAATTGTATATTTCTTTTTAAATTTAAAAATTTATTTTTATTATAAGATCCAGAACATTTTATATAGTATAAATTTTAGATTATCAACAAAAATTCAATGCTTTATATATTTTACTAAAATATGTAGTCATAAGATTGCAAATATTGTTATTGAACAAAAAAGTATACTCATTGTATATACGGAAAAAAATCCACACAGGTATGTAGGTATATATATATGATCATATATACATACATATAGCAATGTATTGTATAGCTAAATCTGAATTAGGATGATCCTTCAATGGCCATTTTCAAACAGACGTTGACAATTTCATCGTTTTCCAAGTTTTTGTATAAGTTAAAGATGGTAATATACAAAATACATATATAGGTATTATACATTATCTGTTATATATATGTACATATATGTATACGTACAATTTAGTACCTATATATATTATTATGATATCCCCTTGATGCTTCTCATTACATTAAACTCCTGTTGCGATTGTTGTTGATTATTAATGTATGTATATGTATATATAATGTATATGTATATATACTATCTGAATTAACTGGCATTCGTCGATAATAATAATGAATGTACGTATTTATGAACATACATATGTATATATTTGTAAAAATATAAATGTATATATATATGCTTAAATAAATGTACATTTTTAGAGTATATTAGCTATAAATTTGCAATTTTAAAATAGACGATATTATTTTAACATTATATCGTTATTATGTATATCTATAAGATTCTGTTCTTATAATGTTGATTGACTTCTATACTTTTTTTTACGTCAGTTCTTAGATTGAAAACTTATGTTTGCCCTATGCACAGCATTAAATGAACATGTTTATACATAAAAATGGTTAAATAATCGAAGAAAGCTATACATATATTTGAAAGATTGTGTTCAAGTACAGAAGAGGACGTCATTGCTTATAAAATTACATTGCAATAATAGTAATAATTGAGTATGATAATATTCAAAAGAAACAGTACAAAAATATATCTGTGTAGAAGAAATATAAATGATTATATAGAATGTGTGCTTGTTTACAAAGATTGCAAATTCGTTGATTGAAATTAGTATATATACAATGTTAGCATATTACTATTTACTTGTATACATGTACATACATACGTATGTGTATGATTTCGGTGTACTCTATAAAGTTTGTTTTGATTAAAGTAAGTCGATAGCATTTTCAACTCGAAAAAAAAAAAAAAATCTTAAACATAAACATAATGTATAGGTGTATATACATATATGTATGATATGTGTCTGTCTGTATGTATACCTATACCTGTGTATATAATTGTAGTCGGCACAGTTTTTTTTTTTTTTACTTCAGTATAATATGGCTTTTAAAGTTGATAATTGAGTTGTTGTTTGTTGTAAAAGATGGTAATAGATCGATATTATCGCATCAGAAGCAGTTTATTTACAAAAATGTTGAAATGAAAAGAATCATCACGTAAATGCTATTTATAATAAAATACACATTTCATGATATTACTGTTTTTTTTTTTTTTTTTTTTTTATTATTATTTAAGAAATCGAAAAGAACTTAAATTATAATGAAAATAAAGAAAAAAAAAACGTGTTATAAAATTTCAATTAAAGTTAATAACGTGTATGTATCAACTTATGTAAATATGTGTAAGAGGAAATCAAACACATTTGATTCGTAAATATCAGTGGTTTGTATTTTGCTTACCTTATAATACATACTTGTACTTGCTTGTACAGTAAATCATGTACATGTGTAAGTATAGATATGGCATATATTTTATGATATATATTCATACTTAAATAGAATTTTCAGAAAATTAGGAGTACGTACCTACATATTATGTAAGTCTATAGTATAGGACCATATAATAAACAAATCAAACAAATATTATGAAACAAATTTTTTGTATATCGGTATATATCCACATATGTATGTAAGTATTGTATAACTATTTTCATACATAAATATTATATAGGTATTATAAATTATGTACATCAAGGTAGTCATTATTTTTCTTCTAATTTTATAATCATTGTGTGTAATTTATTGATAAACATACAATTTTATTAAATGAAAATTTTTAATTTAAGCATATTACCTATATTTTTCATACGTACCTATATACACGTATATTATACGTGTGTGAATATTTATAGGTATGTATAAATAATTATGATATTGATGTTGTCTTTCAATAAATGTCAAAAACAATAATCAAAACATAAAAAAGAAATACCTAAAATTTCAATAATTCAGAAATAATTATTAATATATACCTATATATACCAGATATACATATACATATGTATGTATATATGTAGATACTGTTTATATATACCCATCATATTAATTAATGCAAATATTATTTTTATATGTACAATATACCTACATACATATATACATATATATATAAGCAAATACAGTTATAGCTTTTATAATAACAATTTAAAAATTATATATAGGCATGTACCTACATATATTTATATCTAATATTTATAAAAAAAATTTGTATAGGTAATTAACATATTAATCCGTTTTATTAACTTTGTATTTCATACATATGATAATATTTATTTTTATATATACACATATTTTGCATATATATGTATACATATGTAAATATATATTTAAATGTAAATTCCTATGCTATTCGATTAAATATGACCACCCACATATATGTGTACATATACTTACATATTGAAAACAAATATATGTATTTATATAGGTATATTCTATATATATACCTAGTACTATAAGTAAAACCGTTTGTAATTATTAATATGTATACATAAATGTACCTATATATATATATGTTCTATACACATGTGTACGTTATTCAATGTAGGTATCTGTAGCTATATTTACAAAAATGTATTTCCATTATTATTAATAAATATGTAAGTACGTTATATAAATTCATTAAATGAACATCTTTTTATGCAAATATCTAAATAGATATATTTAGATTTTACAAATTTGTTTTTGCACTTATAGGTAGATACATATATAATACACTATATATGTACATAATAGTACCTAATATGTTAAACATATGTATATGAATGTAAATATACATATGTACTTACATATAGGTGCGTGATATAGAATATTAATGCATAAAGCATGATCATATGAATTCAAGTAAAATGAGAAGTACAAAAGTTAGCTATAGTTGGCTATATAGTATGAATGAATATAGGTACTTATAATATCACCTAATATCTATAGAAATTTACTGCACATTAAAAAATTGGAGTAAAAGCTTTAATTTTTAACTTAATTTCTTTTATTTTAGACATTTGGTTCATTAGAAAAATGTATTAATTAATAAGAGTAATAGGTACCTATACAAATTTAGGTATTGCTTAATTGTTATACAATTGGTAAAAGAATAACATGCTAACAGTAAATACAATAAGCATTTTACTTATAAAAATTCTATTTGTACATCAATGTAGATATGTAGGTATGTATGTACGTATTATATACACACCTTCGTAGATTTTACGTGTAATTCGAGTATAAATAGAATATGAAGTTATCTGAAATTACTTTTAAAAATTATGATTAAATAAAAAATTTTAAAAAATATTTACGATTTTATCGCTATACAAAATTCGGGTTTATTTTGTTTCTCTCCAGAATAATTTCTAGGTAGGTATATTAAAAATTTGTATTAATAATACCGTCGCATATATTAGGAACTGGCTGGTTGCAACGCGAGAGACCGAGTGAGATGAAGGAGCATTCTTCAAGAGGCAAAGCACCTTGCTAGGCCTGAATTGCCGTAGAAGAAGTGAAGAAGAATACCGTCGCAAAATGAAAATATTCATCTATACGTACTTATAGGTAATTACCTATTTATAGTTATTTAATTTTACTATAATTTTCACTTTATGTTTGTTTCGTAAGTTAATTGGTTATTAAAAGCAAGTCCTTGTGGTCCTTTATGAACGGATAAGAACGTTATTACTTTAAATAACAATTTATTATATCTTTATATAATATACATATGTATATGAACCTATGTACATATGTATAGGTAGTATCTACATACAATAAAGGTACCTACTAAACCAAAATAAATTCGCAATTGCCTATATATTTTTTTATGTACCTATACCTATATAACTATACATAAATACCTACATATGTACCTACATAAATATGTTCATTACATGTCAATAATCATTTTATATATTTTCAAAAAAAAAAAAAAAAACTTGTATGTATGTGTAATAAAAACAAACACGTGCTTATATTACCTATCTGTTCTCATTATTAATTTGATTATTATTTTCGAGAATAATGTCATAATAAACAAAACAAAAGAAAAAAAAAAAAACGAATAATAAAAATAGAATTAAAAAAGTAAATAATTATTATTATTTATAAAGCTGTTATAATAAATTATTTGACATTTCATTTCGTTCAATTTTTTTTTTATTGTTTATTTGTCTAATTTATAATTTTTTATTTTAAAAAATATGTAAATAATCAAATGATAGAGATATATAGATAATAATGGGCGTGTGTAAGTCAGCCATTATTCAATATAAGTGGGGCGTAACAAAAATTGTGGAAAAATTTTTTAAAATGAAACAACAAAACGATGAAATTGTGTGTGTAAATATATAAATAAATGATGTGTGAAATGGAGAAGGGCATGCGTATAATATTATTATAATATGGATGAATGGTTGATACACATACCTCAACATCTCCTTTTTATTCCATATATTGTTATGTGTATAATATCATACGATATTTGTATATGTAAACATGTACATATATATATGTGTATATAAGATTAATATGGTTTTATATAAATTGTATATGTATAACATATACGAAACATACACATTTATATATACGACATGATAATGTACAAGAGAAGTGTAAAGAAATATTAAACATGTTTAATGGCGGCTAATTTAAAATGAAAGTTAGAGATATATTTTTATGTACAAATATATGTACATTGTTGTTGTCAATACATTAAAATAAAAGTGGAGAATTAAATTGTTCTTTATAAGATTTGAATTTGAAATGTTTATAAATATGTAGTATATGCATGTAAAAAAGATATTTACAATGAAATGAGAGAGTGCAAAAGAATTTTTTTTGTAAACGACAAATAGGTATATAGCTCATATATGTATGTCCATTTGTATATGTATGTGTATATCTAAACGTTTAACGTATGTTTGCACTTTTTACATACAAAATAAATATGTGAAAACTAAATTATGTTGATGAAACAACTGCTGAGTGCTGAATGAAATTGAACAGCGGAGACTGACAGAACAACGAGTTCCACGAGTGTTTTTTTTTTTTTTACTTTAAAGAGAATCCAAATTAGATAGGTATAGATAGTTACATTTGTTTTTATTAATTTTTTCCGATGATGTTGTATCTATGTAATCATTTGAAACACTATTTTCATTTAGATATATAGGTACTTAGTTTGTTTATTATTATTGTTTTTTTTTTTTTTTTTTTTTTTTTTTTTTTTTAATTTATTGATATGCAAATACGATATACACAGCTACCTGTGGTTTGTTATTGACAGTTATATCTCTGTATTGATTAACATTATTCGAATATGTTGACAATTGAAAGATAAATGAAATTATCAGATTTAAATAATACCAAAAAGGTACAGAATTAATCAAATACTTACCTTATCTAAAATCTTCTTGTTCTATGTTAATGTTATGATAGTTGTATAATTGAATGAATTAATGTAGGTAATTTTCATTTTACCTATAACTTCCAAATTTTTATCAAATTTGAAACATTTGACGGATACTGTTTACTATACTAGGATATTTGTATTATTCTTAATAAGTTCAATTAGTACATTTGACATTAATATATAGATATAAATACCTTTATGCTATTTAATGTAGATATTTTCATCTGATACCTATGATTTTATATACCTAAATTATCTTATATAAAACAAATACAATAATATAAATATGTATATATATGTATGTACATGTACCATTGACGAAGTATTCATTAAATGCATGTACCAATATAGTTTAGAGCAATTATACAAATAAACATGTAATACTATATGCATACATGTACTTATCGATATCTATTTTTTTATATTCAAAATACAATAGCTATATTAATATTAGTATACCTATATGGTATATATATACCTAATATGTATGTACCTATATGTATATCTTTATATGCTCAGAATTACATGAGCATGTAAATAGCAATCATTTTCTCGAATTTAGCATAATTTAAACTAAAGACCATGTCATGTATGTAAAACAATAAGCAAATAAAATATTATATACATTAGTCGATACGTGCGTCTACTTTAAATAAAAATTGTATCTCTATATATAGTTGTAAATACACATCAGAGTTAAATTGTTTAATGTTACAATAGTATAACAAACTGACGTCTTAAGGAATAATATTGTAAATAATTAGAGTATGCTATATAGATACAAATGTATATACGCATGAATGCAATCATTGGAAAAGATATGATTTACAGTCAAGATACATCTACTATATATGTATATACTTATACATATACATATGTACTTTTATATATTATAGATACTTTTTATTTTTATACACATATTTGCAGATAATTTGTACAAATAAATAAAGTTGTCCACAAGAAAATTTTTTGATTTGCCTAACGATCTTCACGTTTGTCAAACAAGATACACAGCATATTTTATCACATATCATGTAATATAGGTATGTACCAATGTATGTCGTGTATAACCTATAGATATATATATGTATACGTTAAAATATATCGTTATCTCGTTTTTACAGATATTCTAGGTACATTAAATATCTAATTGTAAATATGTATATACATATTGTATCTATTTTTCTTTGTAATAAGAAAACATGGAGAAGCCATTAGGTATAATCAAAAGTCAGTATACTAGACATTAGGTATATAGGTACCTATATAACTTACAAAAAACACGCATAACAAATCTGTTTGATACGAATACATGTATCTATACTTGATATCATATAAAAAAGTGATGATACCATCGACACAAAAATAAAAAAATTGAAAAAAATTCTATCAACTTTCAGATATAGACGATTACTTAATATAAGAAAAGAATCGAACAAAATTTCAAACTGCTCAATATAGGTACATATCTATTTGTGTAACATACATATATACCTACATATGTAGAATATACAGATATAAGGTTAAGTCCAAGTGTGTTTCAGCTTATTGAAATATCTATTTGTATGTACGATGTACGTGGTTATAAGTCTACGTATGTACATACAATCATATACAATATATACATACTATAGACCTGTATTCTTACCAGTTTATTTTATACCGTTCAGATCAGACTGAATTCAGACTATACTATCAGCAGGAGAACTAAACTAAAGTTAACTTACAACTCTATGACATACATTAAGATCAAAAAAATTGAAAATTTTAAATGTCCTTTACGCTATTGCTTGCTTAGTAAAAACTTAAAACTCAAATTCAATTACGTTATCTTTTCAAATGAGATGGCTCTATCTTAACGTGTTTTCACCTAAGTAAGAAAGAAATGTAATAATAAACAAAGATGAAGGCATACTAAACAAACAACCTTTGACTACAACAGCAAAGTAATGTAATAATTGAGTTGTGTGGCATGCTTATGGGTTGTTGATTCTTTTACTTTGGTATTACATCGATATCTTATTCATTTCAGTTCACTTTCACTTACAACAAATTTTCATGTAGGTATTTCTTGTTTTACACTGCTTGCGTTGTACCCCTCATAAGATGAATCGTTTTTTTTTTGTTTTTTGTTTAAAAGGTTCAATTCCACTCCAAATCTTATATTAACTAAATAGGCGGAAACTCTAACAAATCCCGCCCAAATTTTTTATACAATAAATAAATAAATACATATAGATATACCTGTTAATGTACATATGTATTTAGATGACATTCAGTCCTAGGGTAAAATGAGATGCGGATGCAATTATAACTTTATTGAAACTCAAAAAATGGAAATATGTAATCCAAATTCTGAAAGGTGGTGCCTGGTGCTTAGATATTTAACGCATATTAGGGTTCAAATATCAAAATCTGTGCTTTAATCTATTCAACTACTCTTAATAGAGATATATTGACATCGCCGACGGCAATTTACTTAAAATAAGATTACGATAAAGGCACCAACATTTATTGTACATATTGGCAACCAGTAATAGTAAATTACAATCACGCAAGAATCTTCGTGTCGTATCGAATAAACGTATACTGATATACATACATACATACAAAACATATAGTATAATGGTGTATGGGTTGGTGTTACTTTAGTTCCCGAAATCTAGTGATTCTTGTCGCCATCACCATCCACTACCACTCACTTAGTTAAGTTCTCACTCAACTTCTGTCAGATTGCAGGTGACATTTGACTATGTCACATAACTTGAGGGTCGCGTCAATCTTGTCGTGTTGCCTTAAGACAGTATCAGAAACGTGCAATATTATCAGTTTGAAGTGATTACTTGACCTTAAAAGAGTGTTAAATGAGTTGTAATATTTTTTGGGACAATAAAAATTATGCGTTTAAACGAAATTACTTATTCGGGATATTAAATTACTAAATTTTATGTTATTTCAATTTTACTTAAATCGTGTTAAAATCAATTAAAAAAATTTTTAAACAGTGAAATATTACTGTAATTTACAGTGTTGCTGTTTTTTTGGATAATTTGAAAATTATTTTTAATTTTTAATATAGACAAATTATTAAATAATAGAGAAATGCATATTGTGAAATACATTCAACTTTTATATGTTCGGTATATTAAAAAATTATTTTTGAAATAATATTGCGAATGTTTTGATATCAAAAAAAAAAAAAGAAGACATTCATCATTAATATTTAAAATAGAATTTATTAACGTATAGAGTGTTTTTAAGAATTAAAAAAAAAAAAAGAAAAAAAATTAATGAATAGAAATGGCCCTTGAGGATCGTTGCAGTCCACAAAGTGCTCCAAGTCCACCAGGAATTCCACATTCACCTCAAAGTACGTCCTCACCTTTAGTGCTTGATATGAGTTTACACGGCCAAAATAGCCCAAATTCGAATTATTCAAGTTCTTGTAATAAATTGCATACCAATATCGGAGTTACTGAAATATTAACAACTTTTGATTCAAAATCAGTCTCAAATTATGATCGAATATCTGCCCAATATTCCGATGAACCTGCTAATATTAAAGAGGAAGAGGATTCAATTATTAGTGATCATGATCAAGAAAATGATCATGAATCAACATCAGATGATCAATTACCGCAACAACCTCCACCATTACCTGTTATTAGCTTTTCAATAACAAATATATTAAGTGATAGATTTGGAAAAAAGCATTCGTCATCAGAAAAAAAATCAAATGCGATTTTTCGTCCTTTTGAAATATCAAAGCCATCAAGTAATAATACAACAACAATTAATGATAGAACATCTGCTTTTACACGACTGACCTCAGAGGCTATCGACTATAGTCGAAATACAATTAATAATTCACATCCTGCTCATGCAGCTATGATAGTTGAAAGTGCTAATTTTCTTAACTATTTTAATCCTGCTGCATATCCTCGAATTCATGAAGAAATCCTAAATAGTACAAGAAAATTTAAACAACATCATTTACATCCACAACAACAATTAAATGAAGTGAAAATTCCACCTTTGGGTAGTTTATGTAAAACTGTGTCACAAATTGGTCAGCCATCTGGTACATTATCAGCAGGTTCAATTTCAACAACAGGAGTTTGTTTGTCAAGTCCACCGCCGGCAACACCATCTGTATCATCAAGCGTTTCACCGTCATCCTCATCTGTAACATCACCCTCATCACAATGTAGATTGATGCCAAACAGCCCTCAACCGATTCCACCACAACAATCCATTAGTCGAGATTCTGGAATGGAATCATCAGATGATACACGATCAGAAACAGGAAGTACAAAAGATGATAATGGGCAACAACTTTGGCCAGCTTGGGTTTATTGTACAAGATATAGCGATCGACCAAGTTCAGGTTAGCACTTATATACTGCCTTATTTTGATTTGAATTTTTTTATCAGCTATACATGAATTACTTGTTTATGATTTTGACAAGATGAAAATTAGATATATCGTCAGATTGTCATTGAAATTATTTAAATGTATTTTTTTTTTTTTTTTTTTAATGTTCTACATGTCATTTCTCTTTTGACTTTTCTAATATAAGTTACATAAGTAATTTATCTTTATCTGTGTACGCATACATAGTTTTCATAAATGGCTCTATGTTGAATATTATAATTAGATACATCGATAGTAAATGCATGATGGCATTCAATGTTTTTGTTTTATTATAGCTTGAAGGTATGTTCATATACATGTACATATGTATCTTTCATCACCAATTACTTTCACTTAATTTAAAAGCAATTTATTTATTCATTCTTTTTTCGTTTTCAATATATGTATGTATGCTATATATAATTGAATCTTGATTGAAAAAGATGATTTTTTTTTTTTTTTTCGAAGAACATTAATTTATCAGGAGTTATAGATTTTAGATCTTTTAATTTCTAAAAATATTGTGTATTTGTTACCTCTTAAAAAAAAAAAAAAAAAAAAAATTAAAAACAAAGCGTATATGTTACCTATACATATAATTGTACAAGTTGGGTATGCGTTGTGTTAAATTAAAATGAATACGTATATACATATATAAACGTTGATGTTGCAACAAAATGTGTTTTAAATTAGTTCGCATTATTGGGGCAATACTTTTTGGAAATTTTATTTTTATTGAATAAAGTCTTTTTTTTTTTTTTTTTTTTTAAATATTACAAATCATTTATTTATGTGTTTTTAATTTGGAGTAACTAATGAAAAAAAAAAAAATTATAATAGAAATTTTAATTATTAGGCATGAAATACTGTTTAATTGCAAAATATAAAACTACAAAATTATGTGGTAAAAATATTAAAATTTTGATATGCAATTGCAAACATAAGATTTGTTTTTTATACTTAAAATCTATACATAAATATCTTACATTTAATGTATGTAGGTACCTATATAAAAATTAATGAAAAATAAGTAATTTAATTTTCGATTGAGAAATTTACTTTTAAATTGAATTTCAATCTATATAATCAATAAGACATTATGGTACAATG
This sequence comes from Anthrax anthrax, assembly GCA_963971155.1. NCBI lineage: Eukaryota > Metazoa > Arthropoda > Insecta > Diptera > Bombyliidae > Anthrax > Anthrax anthrax. Next base: position 26,354,180 of record OZ020121.1, on the reverse strand, counting down.
CATGATTCATTCTGTGTTTATATAATATTAATTTTCTATATAATTATATATAGGTAGGTATATTGACATAAAATCATTTATTGCTGTGTAAAGATATACATATCAAATTATGTATCTAAGTATTGTTCAAGTTACATACATACATACCTATATTAAAAAAATTGAAAATTATGTGTATATACATTTGTATTAACCATCATTACTACACCTATATATTGAGTTCCTGAACAAATAAATGATATAATTTATTTATTATAACAAACTATAAATATCACATATATGATGTATAAACTTTCAATAAATAAATAGACAGGTATAACACGAATATCACATGTTGTGATAAATAGGTACCTATATACATATATGTAATATTTTTTAAAGGCATTGGTATAGGTTGTAACAAATATGCTACCATCAATTATTTTTAAATAAATTATTTTGAACCAGTTAAAAAATACACATGTACATATGTACATATATAATGGAGTGCATTGTACTAAAAGAGTTCTTTTATTTTTACTTTTTTTTAAAGAAGAAAAATTAAATAATCGAAAAATCTATACATCTATATCCAAATGTAATAAGTCTAACATACATAAATATATGTAAGTACTTATACATTATATGTACATATATTGTGTATTTCATTGTCATCTTTACATTTCTCGAAAAAATAAATCTCTAATATTTTATAATAGTCATCAGCGCTTATTTAGATACGTATATATATACATATAGGTACGTATTTATGTATATATACATATGTACATCTCGTGGTTTGTGCATTGTATACTATATACCTATAAAATACCTACCTACATACATATGTATTTATATAAGGACATGTTCTAATTCTATCTCAACACCCTACTATATATAATACCTATATTATACCTACTTCTAATGAAATAATTATCTCGAGTATTTTTATTTTAAATTAATACTAATTATAAAGAATTTTAAAAGCATACCTACATACAATAAAATAATTGCATTTTAAAATCCTTTATTGTCCTAACAATGAATTAATTCTAAAGTATAGGTATAATTTTCAAAGAAAAATTCCTTGTAAAATAATTTATTAAGATGCAGTATATATAATTGCAAATTTTTTTAAAAAAAACCATAATAATTATATTGTATTATTAAAAGTTTAAAGAACGTTATACAACACTTACACTGATTTATAATTTAAACTGATATAAAGTTATGAATCCACTTCTAAAAAGAAATGAACATGTTATGTATTCATATACAAAAAATTATTCATTTGCAATTTTTTGTATAATATAATAATAACCTAATTTGTACATCACCTATTATGTATATAGGTAAATTTTTCAATTTTAAATGATTTTTTTTATTATTATTTTTTTTTTTTGGGAAGGTTTCTAATTAACGTATTTAAAAAATAAAATAAAATAAAATTACAATAAAAACTGATTTGTATTTTAAATGTGCACATATAAGGATGTATATGTATATGTATACGTATACATATAAGCACCTATGTATATATGTACCTACTTATTGAAAATTTCTGTATTCTCTTTGTATATAAAACTATTAAAATGACCTTGTTTTTATTTGCTTTGATGTTAAACAATTTCAATTGTTAGAGTAGGTAAATAATAATTTGATATTTTTGTTTTTATATTTTAATTATTTATATATGTATACTGTTTAAAACTCTAATTATTGTTTGTATACGTACGTAAAAAAAAATAATAATAATTAAGAAAATAATAAAATAAAATCAAATAACTTGTTAATTTTTTCTCTCCTTTTATTTATCTATTTAATTAGTCTTATATTTAATATGAAATTAGTTAACTCAATTTTTTATGGTTTAGAGTTTAGATATTATGATGATAAAGTATACCTATACATTTCTTAACTTTGTTAGGTATATTTTAATTTTATTGAAATAAAAATAAAAATAAAAAATTACATAAGTATTTGTTAATGAATTCAACATATGCCTAACGTATATGTTGTATACGTACACGTGTACATTTAAACCGTCAGTATAAGTATTACAATTAGGTATTTTTTTTTTAAATAAATTTTTCAAATAAATCTGTCAGAAATCTCTCATGGTACATCAACTTTATTTGACAAGGCTAAATAATACGACAATTACCTTTATGTATAGTTGAATTTTTCACTAACATACAATTTTATTTACCTAGGTATATTATAAATAATATCTGTCGCTACTTTAAATTGCGATGACAGCTAGTCTATCTAATAAGTGTATGTATGTATTGGGTTATATAAAATTTATATAAAATTACAATAAAATAATGTAGCACAACATGTATACTTATATATGTAGGTACATATGCATATGTATGGATGCTAAAATAATATAATTTGTACACATAATTAAAGCAAAGATAACATATAATGTCAGTAAAAAAATTAAATTACATCATTTTCACACATTTATAAAGTTCATATAAAATCATAAATATAAACACATTAAATTTTTCAATCACTTTTCTATAATTGTAATGAATGAACAATTAATTGTATACCTTATGCAGGTGTATACCAATTTACGCTAGTATCATGTGCACAAATATAGTGATGGCAACGTCGTTTATAAATCTATATGTTAGTAAAATGTCTAAAATAGATACTTATATGTATATATAAATGTACATATACATATGTATATACCTATATGCACATAATTCTTGACAATTCTGATATGTTGTCGCATTATCTTTATCTCAAAGATATTCAATTGAATATTATTATCATCTTAAATTATATTTTAATAATTATAATTGTATGTTAATTTTTTTCATTTGATACATAACTATATAAATGTGCACATAAATGAATGTTAAATTGTGTATACATATTAATTATTCCGAATATATTGTATGTACATATAGGTATATGCACGCATGTTTGCCAAGCCTACAAGGACATATTTCATTTTAAGAATATTTCAACGTATTTGTCAATAGTTAAATGTTTAAAATATGTACCTACATACATATGTATAATTGATTTTGTATATATAATATAAACCTTAAGCAATTAATATCGAGGTGCCAACTTCTAATATACAAAACAAAAAAATTGTATTTATTTTTTTTGCAATATTCTGTCATTAAATTTTTCAATAAACTTTTCATAGATATTCGTAAAAGCTTGAATGTAATACATGCATGTATGTATGTATGTAACATATAAATATTAATGTGTTAAAAATTACTATTATTATTAATATTATTAGGCAGGTATTATATCCCTTTTTTTTTTTTTTTTTGTTTTTTATTCTCATTATAATTATGATCGTACAACAATTTAATTTTAATTTGTGAATTAATTAACGTCAACCAATTAAGAAACTTAACTTGATATTTTATTTGAAAAAAAAAAAAAAAAAAAAAATGAAAAAAAAGGAAAATGTAATGATATAGTCATGATGAAGATCATATAATGATGTTGATGATGATGGTGATGATGATCATCACTATATGATGTGGTTGAAAAGCAAACAGGGAAATATATCATCAACATCAGGTAAACATATCAGACATCATTAAATACGATCTATTATGTGCATAATATAATTTACTTACTTTTCTATACATATTTTAATGTAGATATGTATATGAATTAATTGTGTTTGTACGCGTATAATGATGCATATATATGGCATGTTCATTTTATAATAGATGTGTGTATGTGATAGTTATTTCATGTATGTACATATATAGATGCGTCTTTATATATATATAGGTATATATTACTGGATTTGTGCATTGTATATATACATATGTACATGAAAATATATATGTAGGTATATAAACAAAAAATATGTATATATACATGGAAATGTGTGTAATATATGCATAATATAATGATATTTTTATTTAAGATCATATCTATGGTTGAACAAAAACAAAAAAAAAAAAAAGAAAATTTTCCTTTGAAACAGGTGAACACCTTGCATACTGATATCATTTGTCATCTTTTTATATTATCATATATATGTACATATATGTATACATATGTTCGTATGAGTATTTGTATACAAGAATGTAGGTATACACATAAATAATAATAAAACGTGCGATCATTTTATTCACATCTTTGAGCACACACCTTTTAAATGATGCTTGGTGTTAATTAATTTGATTCATTTAAAAACAAAAAAAAAAAAAAAAACAAAAAACTTTGTCTAACGATCAAAAAAAAGAAGAAGGTCTTTATTCTCCGTTATAACTTATTTTCATATTTTTGACTTTTTTTCTACTTTTCGTATTGTTGATTTCGATTATAATATAGTGACTAAAAATATTCGAAATTTTTATTATTTATATGTATGTACACACAAACACACACAAAATTTATACATTCGTTACGAAATAATAATGAATTTAGAATAATATGTAAAAAAAATATTCATTATATTATAAAAGAAACATTTTCATTTTTACTGACATATGAAACCATTCGTTAATTGTATACGCATTAAAAATAATTTGAATTCTTTCACAAAAAAAAAAACCAAAAATCTAGAATTCAAAATGAAAATAATTATAATTATTTTTTTGTTTTTTTTGTTTTTTTTGTACTTATTAAAAATTTATAATAATAATTGGATGTACATACATATATGTATAGTCATCTATTATTTTCCCTTATTTCCATTTCTAGACGTTTATTTATTGTTATCTTACAATGTGTGTATATACTGTAAAAATCCAAATACATGTACAACACATACATATGTACATATTTTACAAAAACAAAAACAAAAAAAAATAAAATAAATAAAATAAACAAAAAAAAAATAATAAAAATAAAATTTCATATTTTCATTTTTCTTCATATGTTTTTACATTAATAAAAAAATATATATATATGTATACATAAGAATATAAACATATAATGAAGGTATATGGATATCAATAATAAAAGTATATACATATGTATGTATGTATACGTACCTATATATATTATAATTTAATTAATTGTGTTCTTGTCTAATTCAAGAAAATAAAATAAAAACAATAACGATCATTCTTGTATGTATATAAAATAAAATACAAAAAAAAAAACAAAAAAAACAAAAAAAATTCGTATATTGCAAATAAAGAAAAAATACTTAAGAAAAAATAATAACTTCAATTGTAACCATAAACATTATGCATACTTAATATATTTATACATACCATATAATGCATGTACATAAATCGTTTAAATATTTGTTAATTTATACCAAACGAAAGAATATATGTACATATATACTCATTAGTAAAATTTTTTGTGTGTATTTAATTAACTTATGTACGAGTAGGTATATATGTACATATATTTAATTGGAAGAGGTGATAGTTTTATGTTTAACAATATTGTATTTATGTATTTATATTTTACCATAATATAATCTTATCCAATTGATTTATTAAACTTGTCTAGCTGACAATTTAATAGAACATCAAATCATTATAATACTATATAGTAAGGCGACAACATAAAAAAAAAAAACCTGAACAAAAAAAAAAAAAAATAAAAATTAAATTAAAATTAAAAGGCAAAAAAAAAAAAAAATCTTAATGAAGTAGTATATATTTATAATGAAATAAAGAATTTTAGAAGACAGGCATCAGGCATTCAAATTATGTAATGTATTTTATATATAATTTAAAATTTTGATAAAGTTGATGAGCCATTAATGTCGACAGAATATTTCACTTTAAACATAAGCATTTATTTGTAAATGAAAAAAAAAATAAAATAAATAAAATAAAAAAATCTAATCATAATGCATATATAGAGAAGATATTCATGCTTATGTATCATACATTTAACAATATACAAAAAAAAAAGAAAAAAAAAAAAAGAAAAAAAAAATGGTTTAAAAATTACCAACAGATTATTAGCATTTATCCAAAAATATTTAAAATATTATAATATGTATTATAAATATATACTACTTGACATGCGTGCACAGATATGTACATATATGTATGTATTTGTATGCAAGATTTTATAGAAGTAATCAAATTATTATGTTGTATACGAGATATGTTGCAACAACTTGGGTGGTCGCTATTTAATTTTGTATTACAATCTTGACAATTTAAAAATGTCTAAATAAATGCGTTCATGTATGAAAATATGTAAATGTATTATTAATATTTTAAATTAAAAAAAAAAAGAAAAAAAAAAGAAATTAATTTAATCTGAAATACCATAATAAAAGACAAAACAAAGAATGACTGAACAAAAAAAAAAAAAAAAACAAAAAAAATTGAGAAAAAAAATTCAAAAGAACACAGGTTATAAGAACGCTAAACAAAAAAAAAAATGACAAATTTTAGTAATCATATGTATGTATTGTATGTGGGATTTATGTTGATTGGCAACTGATATGGTGTTGAATAATGAATTAAAAATGGTTTTGATATGAAAATGACATTATTGCTTATTCGTGAAATTTATTTTTAAATATAGGTACATACATGTATGTATAAGTTATATTAGATACATATATATAAAGTGCCATTCTTAAATTAAAAATATGAATATCTATTACTGAAATACCTACATTTAAAATTTTCAACAGATATTCTTTCAAATTGCCTAATTTTTTTTTTTTTTTTTTGTTTATTTAACAAAATTTGAATAAATAATATAAAGATGTTCATATGCGTATATAATGTTATTATATATACTCTAATAAAATGTTTTTTTTTTTTTTTGTAAATTATAAACTAATTATAAAATTATATTAATTAAAAAACAAAAAAAAAAAAATTTTAAATTTTTTTTAATTTTTTTTTTCAGGACCACGCTATCGTCGTCCAAAAAAACCAAAAGATAAAACCCAAGTTGAAGAGAAACGACCACGTACTGCTTTTTCAAATGAACAATTAGCTCGATTAAAGGTAAATTTATATGTGCAAAATAATTTTTTGATTTTCATTTTATATTTCTTAAATTTTTAATTTGGACTTCTTATCATTATGGATTTTATAACAACATACCTATATAATTGAAAAAGTAACAAAAAAAAAAAAAAAAAAAAATCATTTTAGTTTGCAATTTTAAATTAATTGATTTTTTCTCCTTAAAAGATTCAATATTTTCGTATAATCTTGAAACTTATCGCACCATTTTTTTTTATTCTATTTTCTCATTACAATTGTAAATTAGACTCTTCCTGTTTTATTCTCATTAAAAGTTTTAATGCTTCTTTGTATGTGTGTGCGTTTATTGTCGCATTATTATTATTATAATTATTTTTTTTTTTTTATTCTGAAGATACTAAAAGTATAATGAATTTGTATATGTAATTCGAGAAATGTATTATAAATAAAGTATAATTCCAAATTTACGACATACAATGCCTATGTATATGTAATTTAAATCAAAAATAAAGAATATTTTATTAAAAGGTGCGTGTAAATGCAATTTAACAAAATAATTATTTAAAAATTATTAACATTATCCAAATGTACAGATACGTAATGTGATGGTCATACCAATATACATGTTAATATAAAATATATTTTTCAATTTGTTCTTGAAATAATATCCTACGAAATTTTTTTTTTTTTATTTAATATTCTTTTCATTTTGCGTTCGGTTTTTTATTTTTTTTCTTTACACATTTTATACAGAAATATAAAAATTTTAATTTTGATATTTTTGTCATTTTTGAAATTTAATTTAATTTTTTTTTTTGTTTGTTTGTTTTTTATTTATTGTTATTTATATATAGCGTGAATTTAATGAAAATCGTTATTTGACTGAAAGACGAAGACAACAATTAAGTGCTGAATTAGGTTTAAATGAAGCACAAATAAAAATTTGGTTTCAAAATAAACGTGCTAAAATTAAAAAATCAAGTGGTACAAAAAATCCTTTAGCATTACAATTAATGGCACAAGGTTTATATAATCATTCTACAGTGCCACTTACTAAGGAAGAAGAAGAACTTGAAATGAGAATGAATGGTCAACTTTAACATTGTTAATAAATAGCTTATATATAACAGTAAGTATATATTTATATGAATAAATAAAAAAAAAAAAAACAAATATATATATTAAAAAAAAGAAAAAAAAAAAAAAGATACACACAATATATAAATAAATTATGAATAAATATAACCACCTACATATACAAGAAAATTATATTCAATATGTACATATACATATATGAATAATAAATTTAAAAATTAATAACTGTAAAATATCTATAAAAAAAAAATAAGGAAATTTCAAAATATTTGATTACAATTATGATATTGTAATATGATATCGCGATCAATATATTGTACGCGTTGTATCGCGTTATTGTCTATATTGCAAAAATGTTTAAAAAAAAAAAAATACAAAATACAAAATTATTTACAAAATAATTATATGATAATTTCAATAATGTCTCATATAATATTAATTAATATTTATAACATTAGGATACCATATTTATGTACAATATACTCGTATATATGTAGATTCAATATTATACACGAATATGTATACAAACATACAATACGTGTTATTGATGGGAAGTAAAACATATTGGTAATGATTTTTTTTTTCTTTATAACCCTGTTTTTATTCACATTTTCACACATATTTATTTTAAATTCATGTAATTTTTTTTCGTTTTGGTTAATTTTTTTTTTGTATGTATATTTGAATATATATACACAATAAGAAACAGAAGCAAAATAAAATTATTGTAAAAAAACAACAAAAAATATAGCATTTAAAATGAAAAAAAATATATTAAAATAAAAAATACAAATAAATAAATAAAATAAAATAAAAAAATTTTTTTTTTTTATTACGCGTCAGTAATGTACCTATCATCATGTTGTAAATATTTATACACTCATTAACTCACTCACTTAATATATTTACATACATATATGGCATACATATATGTAGTACATACCTTAATATTTTATTTCTTATTAATATGTAGGTGTATGTATGTATGTACGTTTATTAATTAATTTCATTTCAATGATATTATCATAAATAAATATGATAAAATCTTTTAAATATGAAAATTTAAAAAAAAAAAAAAAAAAAAACAACAAAAAATCAAGAAAAATAAAATAAACAAAAAAATTATTACTGAAATTAAGAATGAATGTAGTATGTACATAAATACTATAGTAAATTAAAAAAAAAAATTAATTCATTTTATTTATACAATTATATTCTCATGTACAACATTTCATGTATAGGCATTCAAAATATTACATTACATACTTATTATCTCATGTAAGATTTCTACATTATATATAATACATACATATGTATATGTAAACATAAAAATATGTATTAATACGCGTTTATATATGTAGCTAATTATAGGTAATTTATTGTACAAAATAAATTTTTAAGTAAAACACTCGAAAAAAAAAACAAACAGCAGCAATATTTTAAGTGAAATATTATGATATAAAAAAAAAAACAAAAAAAAAATTATTAAAATAAAATAATATGTATAAAGAGCAAAATTATATATGCACGAATGCAATCTAAAATGTATAAAAAAAAAAAAAAAAAAATTTATATACAATTTAATAGTAAACGTGTTAAAGCACAAAATAATAATTTATATATATACAAAAATCATATACATATGAAAAAATATATAAATAATAAATAAAAATGATGAAATATAAAAAATACATAAAAATATTTGCTTATAATACAATAATGAAAGGATCTAAAAATCTAGGACAAAATCATATTAAATTATACAGATGCATAAATATTTTCTTGTTTTATTGTTATACAATTTTTAACAATATACAATAAAATTTTTTTTTTTTTTACATACAAATTTTGATATCTATAAAAATAAATTTAAAATTTTTTTTGTTTTTATACTGTTGAAGATTATTATTTTGAACGTATTTTTAAATTGTTAAATACTCGTATAAACAAAAAAGCAGGAGGAATAATATTAATTGGTGGTTTTAAATTTGTTCAAAATTAAATAAAAATAAATTAATCAGATAAAATTGAAAATAATTTAAATTTTCATGGTGTATATATATATATACCAAATTATTTAAAAAAAAAAAAAAAAACAAAAAAAAGAACATATAAGAAATATCCACAGAAAATCTCGTAATAAAACACATTTTGTTTTTTTTTTTTTTTTAAATTCTTCCATTTTCATGTGAATTAAACAAATCTAATGAAAGAGTTGAAGAAAATTAGTTTTCACGCATTCATGTATATATATATACTGTTAAATTGATTACAATATGTAACACATACATACATACATGTTCATATACATAAATACAAGTGAAAATTTTCGCGCATGTGTGTCCATGTATAAATAGTATAGTCCACAACCTATCCATTTAACGCTCATACATTGTATATTCATTTTTTTTTTTTTTGTAATTAAATTATTCTATTTTGCACATTTTTATCTTTTCTACAATACATATATTGAATTTTACAATGTATAGATTATCTTAAATATACAACTCAATAATTTGTTGTTTATTTCATATTTAACAAGGCTATATTAGGTAGGTACAACAATTATGTTATGATAATGATAATAATAATGATGATGATGATGATGATGATAATGATGATAGTGTGATTATCAATTGGCACTATACACACTTTTAATGATTATTTTAAATATGAACACACGATAATGATGATAGCGAATTAATTACTTTTACACCTATGTATGTGTGTGTATGTATATTTTATGGTTTAATATTTTTTTTTATTTTATAATTTTATAAATTATACATATTTAATTAAATTACACACGTAATATATATCTACATACATACATTGTTTTTCATATTCCCTTATATACAGATATATTGGAATCAACCATTCACATAAGTGTTATATAAACAATACAAATTTACATATGAATATCTGTATGTATGTAATTAATATGAAAAAACAACAATGTAAACATATACAAAATGAAGTGAAAATTAATTGTCCTGCTTATGTGTACATATACATATATACATACATATGTAAAGTATATGTACGTTGTATATGTAAGTACATTTGTGAATATATTTAAAATTTTTTCATATATTCATACTATATTACTATATAGACAGTTTTTTATTTCATGTACATATAGATGTGAAATTGAATACAACAAAGTTCGTAAAAAAAAAATTTTAAAGTTTTGTCAGGCCTATGAGATTAGATCTGCAATCAGGATCTGTGTTTTGCCAATCCTGTGGGGCACCTGGGGCAAGATATTCAATTCACATTTTTATTATTGTTTCTCTTAAATAAAATGAAAATGAAAAAAAAACAAATATCCTTAGACAGCTTTTGCTAATTTCATATAGCCATTTTCAATTTGCCCATATGGCAGCGTCGGCAATATGAGGCGCTGTTGTCATGTCATAAATTAAATAAAAAAAATTTTCAGGTTGTAGATTTTTGATCGTTTTTATTCTACACAATTTTCACATCTACATATTTTAAAAAAATATATATATAGTTATCTTGGGTTTTATTTATGTACACATGGATATGTACATATGTACGAATTTTATGTACATGTAATAAAAAAAAAACATGACTTGTATATAATGCTTTATGTATTTACAATGTTGCATTCGAGCGTATAATATGAGTACATTAAAATGCTCATTTATTGAAAATAAGGAGAAAAAAAAAAACATTAAAAAAAACATACGAGCAATAATTAAAGATGAAATTAAAAAAAAAAGTAAATAATTTTGGTTATTAAAAATTTTTTTTTTTGTTTTTTGTTTTTTGAAATTTAATTTAATTACTATCTGTGTGTTATTATTTGCGTATTAATTACATTTAAATACACACACACACAATACACATATTACTTTTAATATTAATTTAAAATCAACAAGAAAGAAAATATAAGGAAAAAAATTGCAATAAGCGTTTATAATGTGTCTCTATAATGAGATATTTTGTCACATTGTAGTTTTTTTAATTTGCCTTTTTTTTTTTTTTTTTTCATTTTATTTCCGTATAAATATATAAATTTCTTTTTATGATGATCTCATAAGAGTGAGCAGTTATCATTTAATTCACAATATTTAAGTATTTACCTTTTTTTCCAATTCAATTTAACGAAATTATATATACTATACACACACCTGAAATCACACCTGAAATTTATGCTGTACATGCTGTACATATATGTATACATAATATACGTTATAAAAAACAATAAATAACAATGTATCAAAAATGAAGACATTATATTTCTATATCTTTCCATTCTTTTTTTCTTAATTAATGATTTAATGAAATTGGTGAAATTTAATTATGAAATTAATTATGTGTAATTTAAATTATTTTCCTTTTAATATATTTATTCCAATTAAATCAATTTAAATCTATATTCAGAAATTAAATTATGTACATGATTATGAGGCTTTTTAGAATCTGATTTTATTGAATACATATTTTCAATTATTATGTTATGATAAAATTTCGATTTAATTACAGTAATAATATTGCAATTTATAATCAAATTTAATTTTATACCTACACACTAAATAAAATATCAACAAGCACAGGCGTATTCAGCCAGGGACAGGAGAGAGCAGTTGCCCTCCCTCGAAAACCATGTTCTTCGCAATTTAAATTCGTATCTTACATGTTGCCCTTTTAATTTTTATATGTGTACGTCAGTTTGAATTTGTGTTATATGTTTTAATCATTTTGAGAATGGTGTGTAAACTCTCCTGTTGATTTTGATAATATCCTTTTTCTTGGTATAAAAAATGTAATAATTTTTCCACCCCCTAGATGAATTGCACCTCTCTAGTTCAGATCCTGGGTACACCCTTGTCTACAAGCTATATTTAATTTTAATTCAAAAATTTATTATCTTTTTATCATTGTACTATTAAAACACAATATATTAAAATGTTTAATTAAAAATGTATTTTAAACAATTTAAATATGTTTTATTTACCTACAACAACAATATAAAAAGAAGCATATGTATATATATGTGCATGTATGTATATAATATTATTAAAAACAATTAAAATTAAATGAAATAAAAAAAAAAATAAAATAAAAAAAATAAAATAAAAAAAATTCTACAAATATGAAATAAAAATATTTTCATTTGAAAATTTTAAGTATATTTTAATTATTAAATTAAGAAATTTGTGATATATGTATACATATGTAAATTACAATATTAATCATTAATTTTATAATAATTAACGAATATATATATGTACTACAATTAACATATAAAAATAAAAGTATTTTTAATTATTAATTATTTACTATATATTTAAATAAAAAAATAAAGTAAATAAAACGAAAATAAAGAATTAAAAATTAAAAAAACAAAAAAAAAATAAATAAATAAATAAATAAGAAATATATATTATATATATATACGAGTACATACTATATATATACAAATATAATTATTACTACATTTATAAGTTGAATTACTATAATAAAAAATTAAGCAATTTAAGTATATGCGGTTCATTTACATACATATGTACATGCAGGAGAACAAACGAAAAAGGATTTAAAAAAAAAAAAAATTACAAAAAAAAAACAAAAATTCTTAATAAAACAAAACATTAAAAAAAAACAGTCATAAACAGAAATGATAAATTTATTTATATATAATAGTATAGAATTTAAAATAATGTAAATGCATGTATGTATTATTATTTGATCCTATATATGTATGTAGTTGTGAATAATTATTATAATAATTATTATAATTATTAAAATTATATTATAAAAATACAGTATATGCATATACATACATAAATACAAATATATAATGAATAAAAAAATGTAATTAAATAAAAATTGTAGATTGTAAAAACAAAAAAAAATTAAAATTTATTGTAAAAAACAAAAAACGAAAAAAAAAAATAAAAAAAATTATGTATTAAAATAAAACCATAATAAAAAACATGTAAATCATTATATAATGAAAATATATGAAAAGAATACAAATGAAATTGAATAAATGAAAATGTTTAAAAACTATTTATGATATTTTATTTTTGCATTACAAAATATATTTTCTTTTTATTTTTTTCTCAATTTTTTATTTATTTTATTTTTTTTTTTGTTCTTGAATATATTTTTGTTTGAAGTGGGGGAGAGAGCAAAGTTTTCTGAGTACTAAGACAAAACTGTCCATTGTACTCGAAATTCCCTTCGTTAGTCTCGAATATATTACTACTGTTGAATTAAAATATAAGGATATATAATAGAGGCTAAATTAATGGAATTTGTGGTTATACATCCTTTTTTTTATTTTAAATAATTTTACCATGTTGGTATAATATTTAATCGATCAATTCCTAAAGAATACGTAATATAATTAAAAAAATAAAAAATAAAAAAATAAAACCTCAACACTATAGGATCAGCTTTTATATAAGGGGTCAATTTAAATACCATATTTTTGATAATTTTAATTGAAATTATAAAAAAAATTTTGTTACGAAGATGTTCATTTCAATGCTAAATACAACATTTTTTTGCATTTTGAACATGTTCTAGAATAATATGTTCTAAAAAATATGTTGAAATGTTAGTCTAAAAGGATATAATCATATGGATTAAAAAAAAAAGAAAAAATGCGTTCAAGTTTTAATATTCACAAAATTTTTGTAATTTTTAAGTTGTTCCCAATAATTCTGTTCATATTTCAAAATAGTGTATAATATATTGCTCGTTTAATTCTAAAATGAAAATTTATCTTTTCATAAAGATCTGAACTACATATCTCTCTCTCTCTCTCTACTTTGACGCAACAGCTCAATGTGAGCCAGGACCTAATCATCATTACGATGATTTTTTGAGACGATTCTATCATACTTGCATCTACAGTTTAACGTGGGTTGTGAACCACTGAGTTTATTTGAAGTAGAGATTTGAAAATCAATTTTCTGAACTACATACATATATCCTGAAAAATTTTGTATTTTTTCATTTTTATGAAAATTCCAAAAATCTTGTTTGATTAATAATTGTTAATAAAATTAATAAATACCTAGTCCTAGACTTTATTATTATTATTAAATTCAGAGGATGAGATGAGGTTTGGTAGCCTCGACACTGCAGCTATCAAAGTTTAGTTTTAGTCCTACACTTGGTATAATTTTAATATAATAACAATTTTTACTATTTAAAAAAAAAAAAATTATTCCTATTTTAAAATCTTTTTTTTTCTTACGTACCCATTTGTCTCCATGCATTTTACATACGAATATAATTTTCACTCATACAAATGAATTTATTATATCTTGTACATTGTACTAAAGAAGTTGATATAACTTCTTTGATTGTACCTAAACTTTTTTTTTAGATTTTTTTTATTTGTCTCAATTTTATATGTTTATATGTATGTTTTTCTCGAATTTCATGAAAAGAAACATATCTCTGTTTAAAATAAATAAGAATTGTAAAAGAATTTTTTTTTTGTTTTATTTTTTAAATTTATGTATGCAATAATAATTTTTGTGAAATTTTATATTCAAAAAACATCATCATTAAATTTTTACCATTTAATATTTCTATTTAAGAAAAAAAAAACAAAAAAAAAAACAAAAAAAAGAAAAGAAGAAAAATAAAGTAAAATTGAATAAAAATAAGAAAATACAATAAAATGATTTAAAAAAACAAAAAAAAAAAAAGTGTGCATGCATTAAATGTGTTTGTATGTATACATTTGAAATTGCAAGCAGGAGCAACATTGTATAATAATTCAAAAATGAATATAAATGTATGGTTTAATACACTTGTTTGTTATACATACCAATGTATATGTACTAATATGAGAAGTTCACGTGGTTGCATTTATACATATAAGTATGTACCTATGTACATACATGTATGCATACAAATTATATATACACCGCATTTATAAATATACGAATATTGTTGATATTCAAATTTACATTCAAATATATGTACATATATGTAAGTTCATGCGATAAATATAATTTTTGAAAATAAAATTTCAAATAAAATTATGGTTGACATTAACTCAGCAAAAGCCGTTTTAGCCGTCATTTGTGTAATTTTCACTAGAAATCCCATAAACTGTCAAACAAGGCAATTTTGTGTGTGCCTACACAATTTTTTATATTTCACTTTTTTTTTTCTTTTTTTTTTTTGTTTAGTTTTTATTATTATTATTTTGTATTTTGTTTGGTTTTTATTTTTTAGCTGGTGGTTCCAATAAACGGACAGACGGATGAATAAATTGGATAGCTGGACTGATTGAATGAATGAACTTAAAAATGGACATCATTCTACATAATTATTCATATTACATATGTTTTTAAAAACTTATACTACACATGAAATTATTTAGTTTGCGGTTTGAGGTTGCAAAAATTTACAATACATATCCATATTTATATGAATGTACATATGTTCATATATCCTTAATTAGAAGAAAAACAAAAAAAAAAAAAAAAAAACCTTACATCTTATGTGTAATGGCAATAGATATACATACATACATATGTACGTATAATGTATGAAATATGGCCCTTTGCCTTTGATGAATGTTACATTTAAAAATATTGTGTAACCACATATGTGTATTTTGGTTAATTTTAATGTCAATATTAATTCAAAATCATATTTAAAAAAAAAAAAATAAAAATATATAAAATAAATAAATTCAAAAGATTATATTATTAAACCATCAAATTTTAAGATTGTCATTAAAGAAAATTGAAATCTGAGTAAGTCATTAAAAGTATACGATGAAATTGATTATTTTCTGTATTTTTTTTTTTAATATCTTTAAGAAAATAATTTTTTTTTTTTTTTTTTTAAATTGGTAAAATAATATCTTTATGAAGAAAAAAAAATTTTTTTTTTTTTTTTGTAGTTTCAAATAAAAATAAATTCACATTATTATGTACACATTCATATATAAACTATAAATATACGATTCATATGTGTACATATTTGAATATTTATAGCAATATAATATTAAAAGGATCGTTTTCTTTTTTTTTTTTTTTTTGATGTGACAAAAAACAATTTTTTTTTTTTAAATGTGTTCTACAATGTATAGTACGTAATATGTATGTATGTATATACATATAAAATTTATATGCATATAAATATATATACTTGTACTTGTATATGTATGTATGTACATTTAAATATATTTATATGAAATATAAAATTGTGTGTTACATACATGATATACATATATGTACCTACATATATATTCATAAATACATATTATATCGTCTATAAAACATTGAATAACACCTTAACACGATTAAGTAATAAAGTTGTCTCTTGAATTTTTACATCTTCTTGGATACGGGTAGCCGCAGCAGTTAAGTGTCGTTTTGTTGTTGAGTGGCTGACAAGTGCTTTAGCTTGTGGCTTCATATACATATATATACATATGTACATTCATATGTACATATTTAAAAATATATATACATATATAAATATGTATATACACATATAAAGGTTTGTTATCAAATATATAAGTCAATATACGTATATACAAACATGTTTTATAGTAAATAACATTTTAAATAAAACATATGATATAGGTACCTACCTATTGCACTTGTGTATCCATAAACTTGTATTCACATATTTTAATCGCGGATATTCTATATATGTACATATGTACAATGTAATGTACATACATATGTCATTTTTTTATTTATTAACATCAGAATTATTATTATTAAAGTTGAAATGGTCAGAAAGGATATTGTTGAACAACAAATACAATTAATGTCTTCTTAAGCTTCGCAACATTATGACTGGGTAAGTATTTACATACAACATGTACATATGTATGTATGTACATACATACATAGTTTGTCAATTTTAAATTATATATCTACCACACACGATGGTGACAACAAATATAAAATGAACACAATAATAAATATAATAAAAATTATAATAAAAATAAAATATTTGTTTTTTTTTTTTCTATTTTTTTGAATTACATACATATGTGTACAATGAACATGAATACATACGTACATATTTGTATGTGATGGATACATTGATTATTATTTTATTTAATAGCAAAATAGAAGTACAATTTAAAGATATATACTATAAATTTCATGAAAAATCATAAAAATATCAATGTAATCAATAAAAAAAAAAAAAAATTGATACATCGATTATACGCGTATGTTACATGTAAATACGTAAAACAAATACATACACTATAGAATTTCCATATTCAATTATCAAAGTACATTACTTTAGCGTATATAGGTAGGTTTATTTAAATACAAAGTAAAATACGCAAAATTGCTGTTTGATTGGATTTCATCACAATTTACTAAAGAGACATAAGAAATGAAAAAAAAAAACAAAAAAAAAAATTCTTTTTTATTGTTTGAATCTAAAAATGTAAAAATCATGTAAAATAAATTAAGAAAATGCATTTTTATATGTATTTCAATGCTCTAATTAATTAATTAAATTTTTTTATATTATTTAATTGTAATTTTATTACATTATTACATGCTAGTTTGTTAATAACTATATAACACCATTCTCATACATATATACTAGGACAGATTTTAATTCTATTGAAGATTTTACTATATACAGTAATGTGAAAAAGTTTTGGAACACATTTTATGTACTTCATTGAAATATTATATACACTATAAGTATATATTTTTTTCAAAAAACTGTACATATATATTTAGTCAAAATATTCTGTTGATTGTCTAATTTAAAAATAAAAATAAAAAAGGAACAAAAATATGGCTTATAACACCCACAAAAGGATAATAATGAAGATAACTTCAAAAAGAAAAAAAAAAAAAAAAAATCTGTGTTCCAAAACTTTTTTGCATGACTATATGTACCTACTTTTTTTTTCATCAAGTATTAAAACAATTATACAATTAGAAATTGTAATCTAAGAAATTATTGTCTGCATAAACTTAAACAATCGAGTGTATTATTTTTTTTTTTCAATATTAAATCTGTATTTGTTTCATATTTACAAAGTAATGAAAGAATTAAATAAGTTTAAATAAAAATTCAATAGGAAAATGAAAAATAAATATTCTCAGAGGATGAGCAAAAATTTAAATAAGAAAATATAAACTCATACTCTACAATAGAGTTATATAATACACTGTATGTATTCTATAATAGAGATATAACCGTTCTCTATATATATTCCAATGTATGTACATATGTATGGGCTGATATAATAATGTGCATAATAGAATGTATAACAATAATGAAAAATTAAAATCGTTTTTATAAACTTTAAAAAAATCATCAAATTAAAAACTAAATTGTGACTATACCTAGATTGTTATCAACTGCATTTGCTATAAACAAATGTGTGTATATAAGCACATATAGTATATGCACATGTATTTTTTGTTTGTATTTACTAGTTTTTGTTTTTATATGCATATGTATATATTGATCAAAGAAACAGAAGCTACATATGTATATCTCAGTAGCTTCATTCTAGGTGGTCCAATTAGACGTAATCTTGTTAATTAGAATGTTTTCATTTTTATTCTTTTTTTTTGTTTGTTTATTTAAAAAAAAAAATTTTTTTTTTTTTTCTTATACATATATGTATGTATTTTTTATTGTTCTTTTATTTTTGGTTTTGATCTTAAATGACACCCACCCTAATCGATATCAATGATTTTTATATATAGTAACGTATTTTTTTTTTTTTTAATTTTTTTTTTTTTTTTTTAATTTTATTCAATTTTGTGTATTTATTTTTTCACGTACATTATCATAATACAATAAATTGAATTTCTAATATATATATTTTTTTTTTTTTATTTACTTGTTAAAAAAATTTTGTATACATGTTAAATGAAATTTTCACACGAAATTCATATAACTAGACTTGTTAAGACCTAAATAAATGTACAACATGCATTTAAAAATTATAATAGTGTGTAATACACACACGTACACGTATATATATACATATTTCATACTTCAAATTTTAAATTTATCATAAATATAAAAAACAATTTTTTTTTATTCGCGATTTTAAAAAAATTTTTTTTTTTGAAATATTTATCCTTTTATTCGTTACCTATACACATATATTTCACTTAATGTTTTTTTTTTTTTTTCAAAGAATATTTCGTATATATATTGTCTCCACCATAAATCACCGCCCACACCTTTAAAAACAAAAAGGAAAAAAACAACAAAAAATCTTTAGAGGATCAAAGCTTTTAATCTTATGAAAATTCACCGAAAACATTAAAATTAATAAAAATAAAATAAAAAAAAAAAAATTAAATAAAATACATTATCAAGAATATATAAAGATAAAAAACAGCGAGAACGAAAAAATTAAATGAAAAAAAAAAAAAATGTTTGATAAAAATAAATAAATTTCTGTATAAACAAAAAACAAACAATTTTTTTTTTTGCATTGGTTTGGTAGTGTAGTAGCTGACAAGTATGACCGTTCAAAAGTGATCGATGATAATCCCGATTCCCGATGGATCAAGTTATGTATCTCTATAGCAGTACGTGTTGTATGCATGTAAATTTTATATACATATATGTATGCAGATTTTTATATGTTGAATTTCTAAAATATCTTTAAGTTTTTATTATTATTATTATTATTATGTTTTGTTTTCATTTTACTTTTGTAGCTATTATATCCTTAATTTTTCTTTTGTTTTTTGTTTTAATATTATGATAAATACAAGTGAATATAACCATTAAAATGAAGAAAATTTATTGGTTCATATGTAAACAATAATTCAAAAATGAAATGATATGCGCTATTATAATAAAATTAATGATATACTGTATATAGATGAGGGTGTTTCAGAATTCATTTTATGCGTTTTTAAAAATGTTACAATTTCACATCGAAATTTTCGAAATTACAAAAAATATGGATTGTTGATCATCACATCACATTATATTATATGAACAGAAAAAGCAAGTTATCGAAACATTTATTTATTCAAAAAATCTATCCAATATATGTATGTACATGAATTTGTAATATATATGGGGTAAAATTTGAAAAGTTTCATATGTACATAAAAATTCATATATTTATGTATGTATTCATCTCATATTGTTTGAAAATTTCAAAGTTTATAATAATACTACTCGTAGTCGTAAAATATTCTAATTATAGTCTGTCAATTAATTCGACGCAATTAAGGTCTTATTGAAATGGCCATAAATTAATATCACTTTACGTTGCTGTATATTGATAATAAAAAAATTCATCTCATATTATATGATAACTTTACAGATTATGATAACACTACTTGTGAGATGATCTTTGTTGAAAATTATGAGAGAATAAAAAAGACATAAATATGTATATATTTCCAATTGCATCGAATTTGTAGATAGACTATAGAAATTATTAGAGAAGAAAAATTACGTTTATTTTCCCATAAGGCCTTTAAGGCTTTATTTAGCCATATAATTAGTGGATAAAGTGAATACAAAATAATTTTTAAACTGATATGTATATGTATAAAATTCTATATCTCATCTCAAAAACTAAAATGAATTTTAGATTGGTTACGTATTGGTTTTTTAATTATTATATTGTATGCATGTATACAACTCTGTATAAAATCCAATGTTCGATATGGCTTTATTCTGTGGGTATTCCTCTATTTCTAAACGTCCTACTGCAGTCTACATACAACTAGTATGTATTTATGTATGTATGTATGTACATATCAAAAAAGTACAAAAATATAAAGGAATTTTCAATGTACATTTATATATATTTTGTGATTATATATGAACTAAAGACATATAAATGGCTAAATATGTACATATACATGCAAAAGTTATTGTTTTTCAACAGATAACTGAAAGAAAATCAAAAAAACAAACAATATAAGTAGTAATAGTAACACCATGAACAACAACAATAACAACAACAATTATAAATTTAGCACATATACATATGTATGTATGTATCTGCAACATTATATGTATGTAGTTGCCTCTGTTATTCTACACAAAATTCTGTTGAGAAAAGATTATTTATTTTTGTTTTGATATATTCGAATACGGGTACGGGTGATTTTTTGATTTATTAACATTAAAAAAATATTTTATATGTATGTATCTATGTATTGTATATATATACATTTATATGTAATAAAAAATTCTAGATTCATTGTCAAATAATAGGTAGAATCATTTATTATAATGAATTTAAAATTGTTTATATATTTTTTATTTTAAGACTTAAATTTGTTATTATACATACATATGTATACATACTCGTATGTATGTATGTATATACATAAGAAGGTATTCCATATATTATTGTATGAATAATGCAATATTTTACAATGATAGAAATCTGTTTATGGTTTTAATCATGAATATGTACATATACATATATGTTTGTGTATATTATTTGATAATGTTTAAATGATTCTTTTAATATATAATGTAATATTATTATTAATAATATAATAATAATGATGATTATGAGGATGAGGATGATGATGATGATGATGATGATGATGGTGAATTAGTATAGCAATGAAGATGATGACAATGATTGCAAAAATATTTTTATTGAAAAGTTATGTTATATTCAAATTGAATAAAATATTTTTATCGTTAAAAATGAAAATATACAATAGATTGGTTTTTAAAACTGATATATATTTGTGTAAATATATAAATGGTAAAACATGAATTTCAAATATTCATATTAGTATGATTTAAAAATAATCAAATAACTTTGTAAAATTATTTGTAGACGATATATAGTTTCTTTTTCCCCTTTTTCGTTTTTTTTGTTTTTATAATTTTCTGATACAAGTTATATAAATTTTAAATTCTATATGATATCTTTTTAGTGGGAACATTAATTTTTATTTTATACGTATAGAGAGATTATACTTTCGGTTAACACTATCGTTTCGCTTAACACTAACAATACAAATATATTTGTATTAACTGTTAAATATTTTCAAAACAATTTTAAGATAAAAGTGTAAAATGAATGTTATTGGAAAGATTTTTTATTTTTTTTATTTTTTGTTCCCTCATATTATTTGAATTTTTAATAGAATTATGTGGAATTAGAATTTTGTCATTTTTATATGAATGAAAAAGAGAGTATGTGACGACATTTCTCGTACACAAGTAAAAGTAAAATGCACTTAGGCAGGATCAATTAAAAAAAAAAAAAAGAATTCTGAATGAAATGTACGACCATATACGACAGAACAATTTTTATAATACGTACAGAAACAATTAACATACATACGCATACTATATGCAGATGATAATATGTATGTATGTATAAATGAATAAATTATATATGTAACATACATGCATAACGTATGATGAACACAGTAGAATAAAAATACAATATTCGACAATGTCAATTTATATGAATAAGCAATAAAATCTAGTATAAAAATATATAAATTTATTTTAATATGTATGTTCATATGTAATATGTACAGATTGTTTCATGATAACTATAGATATTAGATATTGATGTCTCATTAAATAATAATGCATTTTTCATGCATTTTCTTTCTATTTTTGGGCATGACATTAAGCTATCATCTATTAGTAAAACACCCTGTACGTATTTATATATATTTATTATACATGCATATGTACATAGGTATATTATAATTGCAAATGTATATAATATGCATGCATTCTTGAATTCAGAATCAATTTAAAAACTAATGTAATTATGTGATGAAATTTGTCAACAGTTATCTATTTATTTATGTATATAATTTGATATAATTTAATTTCAAATATAATTTAAATACAAAATTATGCGTTTATATTTTATCGTACATTTTATACAAAATGAAATACTTGCATATATGTAAATATATAGTGTATAAGGTACATTAATATATATATGTATGTATGTATGTACTCGTATGTATGAATATCTGTGTATAATTCACATAAGTATATAAATATCGGTTTTACACAGAACAAGTTCACTTTTCATAATATATTTATTGCAAATATCCATATACATACAAACATACATATGTGTATATATACAAGAATTCTTACATATATGTACATACATATATGCAAACGTCCATTCGTGTATGCATAAATGTTAAATGCATCTATGAGATACTATGTCAGAATATAATTAAACAGAAAATCGCGTACGATTATAAATTAATTGTTGCCTTAAATTAAATGTATATGTTTATAGTATAAATGGAGAAATTGAATGTAATTATGCGCAGTTATGCAAATTAATTGCTGACACTTTCATCGCTTTAAGCATTTATAGAAGTTTTGCCGCCATAATGACTAGCTTGGTTAACTAATGATATATACCTATGTGCATATATACGTAAATACATACATTTATACACATATCTATACGAGTATTCACACATTTATATTTATATTCATATATATATTGTGTGTGCATAAAATATACTATTTGTATATGTTTATATATACTTATATAAGTATATGCAGGCAGATAAACAATTATGTTTGTATACTTACATTACGTATTACATTATACAAAGTATTTATTTTAGTTCTTGTGGTTATGCATACATTCCTAAATAAAAAGTCAGATAGGATATAGCAATGTACATACTTTGATTTATATTTAATTGCATAATATTATCAACATATCATGATAAATAGAATTAGAATTATGTAACAGCACGTTTACTTTACTTTACATACATACATGTGTATAATAAATGTTTTATCAATGTCTTGCATCATATTGCATCCCTTTTGTTTTGTGAATAACAGACAGTAAACATACAACAGAGAAATTGCATCGTTGCATCTACAAATATTACAATTTATTTTATACATATATACATAATGTACATATATGAAGAAACACATAGTGTATGTACATATGTATATGCCCGTGCTTATATACATATGTATATGTGTGCAGTAATGTGTAAAGTAATCTAGTGAAATAGTCGTTAGATATTGGACTTTTCATAATATCACATCACAGTTAACATTTTGCTGGGCAAATCACACATATTATATACATATGTATGTACCTATATATGTGTGTATGTATTTTTGTACTGTATATATATGTACATACATATATTCAATTTATTGTGATTAGAAATTAGCTTGATTTTTGATTGTGATAATACATTATAAAAGATACCTAAACTAAATACATATGTATGTACATATGTATTATTTATACTTGTACATACATATATATATTTATACATTACATATTTTAGCACTATACTAATGTATTCATAATAATACAATCATATTGTACATATACCTATGTAAATTTCTGTAATAATTATCCATTATATGGATTCCATTATATGGAATGGATATACTAATAATATTAATAATATGTACATACATATAAATATACTAGATATGTGTAATATTCAAGTAAATTCATTTTTAAATGTTTATTTATTTTTTTCTTCGTGTTTTTCATTCACTTATTTACACTTTTTGTTTTTTTTTTTTTCTCTGTAAAAATTAATTATCGAAGAAAAAGTATAGAATATGAAAACAAAAAAAAAAAAAAAAAAAAAAAAATCTGAGAGAAATGGAGAGATTTATGTGGCGCTTTCGATTACGCTAAGTGCACAAATGTTGTACGCATAAGTGGAATATGTCGGCGGTCTTTGCACGTAAATCACTCAGCGTCTGTCTTATGGGCTAAATAGTCTAATTAGCCACGCCATTTCACATTTGAGCACTTTTCATTTTAACCCCGCTTACATATGTATATACATACGCAACTATACATAGATTATGGTATACATCCCATATACATCCTATGTATGTATGAATTTGTGCATAATATATGTAACAAAATATCGAAAGTTTCTTAAATTATTTTCATTAAGATTTTCATTATACCTATATATCTCGTATTTTTTAAATTGATCTTATTTTAACTTTTTCCTATACGAGTATTAGAACATATTAGTAATTTTCTATTTTTTTTTTTTTTTTTTTTTAATTTCCGGAAAATTCTGTCAGGATGATAATTAGATGAACTTTTCATCTATTATACACATTATTACATATGATATGATATTATATTATTTAATATATAATTTGTGCATTTATATAAAATGCAAAAAAAAATGATAAATTGAAAAATATACCAAATATACATGCATACAAACATATGTATACAAATATATGTATATTATGTGTCTGTCTGTATATGTGTATTTTACAAAATTTAAATAAATAATTGCATATATGTACATATGTATGTATTTATAACACATAAATTAAATTTAAAAGTGTCGCATTATTAATTTTTGTCTCGTTTTCAACTAATTAGAAGAATCTGTTGGTCGGTAAATCGTTTAATGTATCACATAATAAGTTGATGAAATTTTCACATAAAGACAAATTCTTGTTTGATATTTAACATTTTGTTTTTTGTTTTTTTTTTTTTTGAGTAATTTAAAATAAATTATTTGATGATGATAAAAGGGAGGCAATTTAGCATAATGTCATTCCAATGAAATTGGGGTTTGATTTTTTTTTTGTTTTTTGAGATACGAGGATAAAAATTTATGCATGTATGTAAACGCTAACAAACATGTATGCATATGGCTTATACTATAGACTCTAGAGTATATATGTACTTGTATATAAAGAAAAATTTCACTCATGTGTGTTATACGTGGTTTTTCAATTACATATGACATACACACGTATGTATGTACGTGTAATTTAATTTTGATTTATGCTTTATCAAATGATGTGAAACGTCATGTAATCAAGTATTTCGTTAATTTTGTTCGTTATTATAGCGATATTAAAGGGATATACCTATGCCTTTAATTTTTAGAAAAATTAATTAATTCATAGTTTGTTTTATCAATGATATATGGAAATAAGTACATGTATAAACATCTTTTTGTATTTTTCATTTCATTTATATATGTATGAAAAAATAATCAATTTAATTATTAAATTATTTCAATTATTTCAATTATTGAAATTAAAATAAGGAAATATGGTTGGATAGGTGCATATACCCTATAAGAAAAGGATATTAAAGAGTTCTGCCATGAAATTTTATAGTGGAATCCCCAAGGGACAAGAAGGAAATTAATAAGGCCGAAAACAACCTGGAGACGAATGGTACAGAATGAGTGTGATAAATCGTTTAACGAGTTACGGAAAATTGCACAGAAGATCGAGATAGATGAAGATCCTTCACTGATAGCCTATATGTTCTTAAAAGAATATGGCAATTATTATTATTATTATTATTATATGAATTTAATTATATACATCAATAAAGATCATATAATAGCAATTTTATTTTAAATATGATTCTTCATTTTCAAAGTTTTATATTTTAATTAAAATTAATTAAAATTTGATGATATTTAATATCATCTTTTGGTAACAATTTTTTTAATTTTATTCTAATTGTATATACATTGGACCCGCCTTGGGTTGAAAGGCCACTGATGATGATGATGATGATGATGATGTATATACTATATACCATACATTTATAAATAGCTACATATGTATATAAGAACTCGTCTATGTGATACATTGTATAATATAGAAGTTATACAATTACCTATAAAAGAAAATTGAATATTTTATGTTTTTTTTTTCTTTTTTCGCTTTCTTTATTTTTTATTTTTATACTTACCTACTTTTGTTTTTTTTTTTTTGCAATTTCAATTGTAATAAAATTAAAATTAAAAAAAATGTAATCAAGAAAGCGTACAAAATGTATATACACATACATACCAATGTACATGTATAGATATAGGATTATGTACATGTTAAAATAGCTTTAATTGATATAAAAATAGTGTAAAATTTGAAACTGTGTATCAAATTAAGAATTTCAATCAATACATGTATTTATTTATATATACATATGTATATGTATGTATATTTAACATGAACAACATAAAAAAATTTTATAAGGAAGAAAGACAAAAAACAAAAAAAAAAAAAATAAAAAATAAAAAATAAAAAAAAAAAAAACATTGAATGAACCCTAATCTCTTTGACACATTTTTTGTTCATATATTGTACAACTATGTATCTGTATCAGAAATATCCATATACATACATACAGAGAAAATTTTCATATGCACATACATATATTACATATACAAAGTATATATGTTTATATTTAAACATGAATCAAATGCATTTGTATTGTATAAAATATTTGAAATACATACATTTGTGTGTGTTTTCGAAAAAAAATCTTATCCTACATACATATATGTGTATATGTGTACCTATACGAGTATTTGTATAGTATACAAAAATTGTTTAGATATTCTACTAGTATTTCTCTTGTATTTTTGTTTTTGTTCATTTTTTTGTTTTTTTTTTTCAATGATACAAATAAAATTTTTATATTTCAAACGTGTAAACTGATAATAAAAAAGCAAAAATAGAAAAAAAAAATTATAAAAAAAGGTGAAAATAAAAAAAAAAATGAGAAAAGGCAAGGATAAAAGTGTAAAATGCTTGCCCAAATGAAAAATTTCAAGTGTATACATATATATGCGTATAATATGGATTTATATATCAAATATACAATATATAAATTCTATAATCATAAAATATAGCAGGACTCAGGATTATATAGTATATAATCATAAAATGAACATGAAATAGAAACAATATAATAAAAAAGAGTTTTTAAAAAAAAAAAAAAAAAAAAAAAAAACAAATCAGCAACATCACAACAAACAAAAAGGGTTAATTTTTAAATTTACAAAATAAAATACCTCTTTTTGAAAAAAAAAAAAAATACGTACATATTAAAAGTTAAAAAAAAAAAACAAAAATAACCGAAACGAAATAGAATAAACAACCGTGTCTCTAAAAATTTTAAATTAAAAACGTGCCCAACTAAGATAATATTTGGATAAAATGTTAAATGAGTACCCACCTTATATACAGATAATATTCATTTTATATATACATAGTTACACATATTTATATACATATACATACATAAATTCATATACATATACGTATATAGCTATATCCATGTGTATATGTAGGATATCACATTTATTCGCCACTTATCATACATATATGTACAAATAAAATTTAGTTTTATTGTTTTGTAACGGACAAACAAAAAAGGCAGGGGTTTTCTGTTGCTTTATTATTTTTTTTATTTTTTTATTAAGGACAAAAAACAAAGAAAAAAAAAAATACATTAAAATTAAAATGAAATGAAGGAAAATAAAATTTATTTATGTTTGTAAATCTACACTAAAAACAAAAAAAAAAAAATCCTATAGGACATTTCATTTTTTTTTTGTAGTCATTGTAGGTGATTGTTGTCTGAATTTAATGTAATTTTTTTTTTTTTTTTGCTTAAATATGGTTCTACAATATTTTTTCGTGATGTTCTGAGATATCAAAAGTAATAAAATGTGAATTGTTCTTGTTTTTTTTTCTCCTTTTTTAATCACTTTTATTTATGCAATATTTTTTAAATTCCTCTGTTATTTCATATTCGTATGTAAAATTTTATTATCCTTGTTATATGTAAAATAATACAAAAAAGTGTTTTGGTATTTTTTTTTTTTTTCAAATTCACAAGAAAAATAAAATCTAAAAAAAATTATACGTACCTACAATTTAATTAAAGTAAAAAATTAATAATTATTATTTATTTATTTATTTATTTATTTTTTTAAAATTATTTTACAGAGACTGAGATCTATTTAAAATTTAGTAAAATTTTAACTAAATAAAAAATTGTAAAATAACGTACAGCTAAATAGGTATGGGATATTTAAATTTAATCGGTAGGTCTTATAGCGTCATAGAGATACCGATCTTTTCTGCTTCCAGATCTCTCTACGAGCAGATTTCATCATCGAAAAGTAAATCTATCTCAGATTTGCATCATCGAGATGTCATTTGATTGCGTTTGATGTTAGATTTACATCATCGAGGAATTTGAAATTGCTCTGTGTGCTGTGATCAAAAAGAGCAAATTTTTAGATCTGTGTTTATTCGACAGATTTGAGTTGCTATTTAAGGTTATGTTATTTTTCATTACAAAAAGAAAGAAAAAAATTGTTTTGAATTTTATTGACAGTTGACACTGCGATCGATGATCAAATCAAATTTCACATTTGACTCATGCGGTGGAGCGATTAGGTTTTTTGTAGAGCAATTTAAATTTGCTCGCAGATCAGATTTATGATATCTCGTTCTAGAGCAATAGCAATCTACCTCTGAGTCAGACAATTCGATGACGCTATTAGAAAAATTATTACTTTAAATTTGGTTTATCAGTAGCTATAATTTTGTTATTCATACATAAATAAAATCCATTCTAATAGATTTAATCAATTTTCAAATTATAAATTTTCTCGGTTAATACCATTTTCGATATATGTATGTACATACGTGTGTTACCTTTTTTTTTTTTTGTAGTCTATATATGTACATATATTTTGGTCAATGATTGACATATTAAATAATGATTTCAATTTAATTTTTGTCGAACATTTATTGTCTTTTTGCAACTGTTAATAATATAAATGACCTTTTCAAACAGATATATACATTCAGGAAATATACATTAAATAAATTCTCATATAATATACCTACCTATGCATTGTTTTTTTTCTTTTTTCTTTTTCGTCTTCTTTTTAACATTTTTATCTCATGTATTTATTTGTGATTAATTGATAGCAATTAGAACCGAAAAAAAAAACAAAACTGGCTATTTCAAATTTAACGTTTGTATTTGATTTGATTTTTTTATTTTTTTAAAATGACAATAATAAATATATAAATTCCTTCAGATTAAGAATATACGAAAAATGAATCAAATAAAAACTAATTATACTACAAATAAAGCTACTTATATACATATACAGATATTTTACTTTATATAAATCAATTTAAAAATCCACAGTAGAGCAATTATCTCTATTTAAAAAAAAAAAAAAAAAAAAAAAAAAAAAAATTGTTAATATATTTCTATAATGCATGTAACATGTATATAAATCGATTTAAATTCTTAAAAAATACAAAAATTAATGCTTAAGAAATCAAATTAATGTCAATTAAATTGAATTCTTTGGATATATGTATATACCTATATATAGAGAGATAACAGAAAACAACGATCACAATGAAATAATGATTATCATCATAATGATGATGAAAATAAATAATTATCTTTGTCAAACATTTATTTAACACTTTGTTTTTTTTTTATTTTTTTATTATTATTTATTTTCATGTACGTTTTATGCATTATAATTCAATGTTAACGTATATGTATGTGATAATAATCAAAAAATTCAAAATGAATCACATTCATGTTTTGATTGTTTACCTATATATAATGCTACTTATTACTAATATGCTCACATTAAAATTATCTTTAAAAAAAAAAAAATTTTATATATAAAACCCCTAATAAATAATCAATCCTTATTTTTATGTATGTAGGTATATAAATAAAAAAAAAATAAAAATCTTAAAATTAATTTTGTATTCATCGCATTGATTGTGTAATCGAAATAAAATAGTAATAAATATACGTAATTTTTTCTTTTAAATAAAAATGATCAATATTTTATGTTCTAATCAAGAAAAGGATCATTATATAGAATGCATTTAAATTTGATAACGACGGGAATTTTAGATTAGAAACTATAAAAGGTTAATAGACATAAAGATGTGTTCTTTCATGTAGATATAAATTTAAAAAAAAAAAAATAAATAAATACATATTTAGAGCGCACGTGTTTTAAATATTTAAAACAATAAAGAATTTATACATAAATAATAAGTAGCTTTATTATAGATAGAATTTGATTTATAAGATAATTATCAATATTCAACACTTCAGAATCCATTTTTATGTGTTTTGTACATGTACATACACAATTTAAATATATTAAAAAAAAAAAAAAAAAATTTGAAATCATAAAAATAAAGCGTATCATATCTGTTTATGTGAATTTATTTAAAATTTGTTTAATAATTCTCTTGATTAATCAATTAAAAAATATTTAAAAAATAAAATACAACTATAGAAGGCAATATATTATCCTTTCAGTGTAAATGCATGTACATACATACATACAATAGAATCCTAACAATAATAATTTTAATTATTTAATTTGTAATCATATTCGTATTATTTATTATACTCTGTCTAATAATTCGGTGGAGTTTTAAGACCCACCATGGAAATGACATAAATTAGTACCATTTTACGTTGCTGTATATTAATAATAGAAAAATTCATCTGGGTATTATACATATGATAACTTTACAGATTGTGGTAACATTACTCGTGAGATTATCTTATTAGAAATTATGAGACATATGCGTATTTCTATAAACACCTTAACTGAATACCGAATTATTAGACAGAGTATAGAATTATTAATAATTTTTTATTTTCATGAAAAAAAAAAAATAAATGAAAAAATCATTATTTCTTCTTCCTATGAATTTTTTTTTAATTTTTTAATAAAATAAGTAAAGATTAAAAAACAGCAATAATATCTATCTTTAATTATATGTTAAAAATATAATTTCAAAAAAAAATTCATTACAAAATTTTATCGACACAAGTATGTATTATTAAATTAAAAATGGTAAATTTTTGTTTTTTAAATGCACCATTTAAAAATTACCGAAAACGAATTTATTTTTTGGAAAGTAGGAAAAGCAATTTTTTTTTTTTTTTTTAATAATAAAAAACAGAACAATTAAAAAAATACATATAAAATTGTATTATTTTTATGTATCTTATTTATTATTAATTTATTTTGATTAAATTTAATAAATAATAAATATATAGATAAAATATTAAAAATAAATTTCGGTATTTTTTCTTTAATTTAAATGAAATTTTTTAATATGTAATTTAAATCAATTGATATAATAACTTTTAAATAAAAATTTAAAATAAAACACAAAAAAAAAAAAAAAAAACCATCAAAAAAATAACGCTTTTATACGTATAATATAATGGATTATATTTTTCGTTAAACTTATTAAAAAAAAAAATTTAAATAAAATTAAGGCATACAATAACAACAATAAATAATTTTAAAAAATTTGTTTAAATATTCACATATATAGACATTTATATATAAATTTACATAAAATTGTATTTGTGATATATATATGTAATAAATTAAATTAATTATCACACTTAATTGATAATAATAATATAATATGCATGCATATTTTAATTTGATTTTAATGTATTTTTTTTTTGTTTTTTTTCAATTTCCAATTTTGATTGGGTTTTTTGTTTTTTTTTCAATGAATATATAAATAATACATATGTATGTGCATGTCCATTAATTGATGTTAAATAAATTATATTCAGAAAAAAAAACAAAAAAAATGCACGCATATTTACATATCCATTTGAAATATTATATTTTAAATGTTAACACTTACATATGTGTGTATACTGCATGTATACGTTTATAATTTCTAATTTTTTTTTTTTTTTTATATACATACTATATAGCATTTTAACCAGTTAGACAATACTTGTATTTTATTGGACATTATTTTCATAAATCTATAACGATTATAACACGTAAACACTTTTAACACAAAATTTAATTCAAACTAAATTAGATATACTTTGGAATATATAAAACAAAAAAAAAACAAAAAAATTTGAATGTATGTATATGGTAATATAGGCTCATATATACATATGTTAAAATTCTTCTATGCGTTCATATTACACATATACGCATATACAAATGTGTAAACTTTAATATATGTTCAACATATATTTTATATTTTATTGTACATGTATAAATTTTGTACATTGAAAAATTTATACACATAGAAAAAAAAAACGGTTAAAATTAGATTTTTAAATTTGAAAAGCATCCGAAACTAACAAAATAAATTTAAAATTTTTTTTAAATTGATATTGATAAATATAATTTGATTCTTGAAAAATTTTCCTATTTGAGTAAAGTATTAGAAAAGCCTACATATATACACACATGTATATAATAGATATGTATATGTATCATATTTAGCATCAATAATAAAAAAATGTACATACTGCAGTATGTGAATAAACAATTGTATGTACATATATGTATGTTCATATATATCTATTTATATGGTGATTAGATACATACATACATACATAGATATGTATTTATATGTATATCATATGAGATATTATATATTCTTTATAAATGAATATATGATTATATGCATTAGGAATGTAATACACATACCATATACATATGTACATATGTATATTAGTTACAAAACAAGCATATACATAGATATGTAGTATACCTTATGTTCATATATGATATTCAACCGTTCCATTGCATCGGGCATATATTATTATAATATAGTTAAATAACAACGACAAGAAATCAACTTGCCATAACAACCTTTTGTATTTGATGTATAGGAGAAAAGCCGATTAACGGAATGAATCGATTCGACTCAATAAAATAAATAAACATCATGTCCAATTAACAACTAACATGGCAATTCAGTTCTCACCTCAGCACATAATTATGTGTCGATCTATTCGAATGATATGGATCTATGATGTTATGCCAGTTGCTATTTTATAGTTGCTATTATTATTATTATTATTGTTTTTGTTGTTTTTGTTATTATTATTATTATTATTATTAGGTATACTGTTGTTATTCTCATTATTTTTATTATTGTATACTGTATGCTGTTTAGCTGCTATTTATTTGAAAAATATATATGCGCGATGGAATGCTGTATACTATAGCGAAAACACACTGTTGACTATACATATGTATTGTACTTATGTATATATAAAAAAAAAAAAAAATCCAAAAATGAAAACTTTATAGGTATATGGTAAATTGTCTCAATTCTCAAACTTACTGCATTAATTCAATATAAACGTATATGCATGCATATATACATATAAGTACATATGTACGTATATGCAAAAATAAATGTATTTCTTTGAAAACAAACATAAACAAATAGATTTTATAAATAAACTATATAGATAGATACATGCATATAAATATTTATTTATGTACACATACAATTGCGCCTG
This sequence comes from Anthrax anthrax, assembly GCA_963971155.1. NCBI lineage: Eukaryota > Metazoa > Arthropoda > Insecta > Diptera > Bombyliidae > Anthrax > Anthrax anthrax. The sequence goes on along the minus strand of OZ020121.1, from coordinate 26,319,059 downwards.
TTGCAATTTAATATTTATAACCTTTCGAGCTTTGACTTTTTAGATAATATTGAATTAGATATATCTAAAAGATACTTGACCTGGTAACAATAATAATTTTTTGTTAGCAGATAATGGATACAGGATTGGTTAGCATCAGCAAGAATATACAATCAATAAAATATATATTTATGTGATTATGTGATTATTATGTATAATGTATCTTTTTTCACGGTTTTTAAATGCATCATTTTCACTTACTTATAAATGTGTATGTATGTGTTTATATATCTTATACTTTGTGCAAATATGTGTGTGTTTCATACAAAAATGAATTTGATTTACAGTTTTTTTTTTTTTGTCTTTAAATGGAGGAAAGTATATGCAACAACAACAAAAAAAAATAGAATTATTGAATCTTATTTATTGCCAATGTTCGATTAAAAAAAGGATAAAATCAATTTATAACGATTATTTCTGTTTATCCGCATTATTTAAATGAAAATATTTCTAATAATTTTGCAAAAAAAAAAAAAATACTATTTAATTTTTATTTTGATTTTTTATTTTATAATTTGTTTATTTATTTTTATTTTTTTTTTGCTTTTATTTTCATAATTTATAAAATATTTCATTTACTATTGATATATCAGTAAAATTTTCAGGATCAAATAAAAGCATCAATAATGCATATATGTATGTATACGATTAAAAATACAATTTCAATGCTATCCATCAGATTCTTCCAGGTGGTCCAATTAATCCTCAAGTTCGTCTTTAAAACACACAAGATGAAAACAAATTCATTTGTGTTACATACAGTATACCTTGTTCACCATAGATCTACACTATATATAGTGATATATTGTACAATACATGCATACATATTTGTATATGCATATATGTTTGATACTTGTGTGTCTTTATAGTACATATTTGGAACATTTATGAATTAGTGTATTTTTATTCAATTTAAATCAAAGCAAAAAAAATAAAAAAAAATTTTTTTTATTCTTCATATTATAATTAATCAAAAAATGACGGAATATTTTAATATACACATTACATTCATTTGCACAAACATCTTACCTATGGTTGAATAAAATTTATAAAATGCAAAGCAATGAAAAAAAAAATTTTTTTTTTTGACTTTTTGTTTGAAACAATAAACTTTAAATGAATTTATATAAATAAATACAGTCGCGTTCAAAACATTTGCAATCAAAATAAAAATTTTAAATGTCACATGTTCTATATTGGTCTCAGATCAGGTGACTGCAGTTAATGGAATAATTTTTCCAGTAGCACCAATCGTGAGTTAATAGGTCCAATATTAGAACCATGCAGCCCACTAATTAAAAATAAAGATTTTCCAAGAAAATTTCAAGAAAATCCTTAAATTTTTATCATTTTTCCATATAAAATTTTGTACTGGTTGTACAAATGTTTTGAACCCTAAAAAATTGACTTAGTAATTGAATTTTTTTTTTTTTGTTTTTTAAAATAATGTAGTATTAAGGAACCAATATAGGTGTTTTTAAAATGACAAAATATTATTAAATAAAATAAAAAAAATATTATCGTAAATCCAATTTTTATTAGTAGAAAAAGAAAAAATAGAGAGTTTTTCAAAATTTTTAATTTAATTGCAAATGTTTTGAACGCGACTGTATGTATTTAGTTAAGCTTTATTGTGACATTATTAGATCATCATCACGACATGAATTCCTTAAAAAAATTATGTATTATTTTATATATACCATAATTTCATGTGCAGGTAAAATATATTAATCATCTGCATTCATATATATTTGTAAATTGTTATTAGTATATCATTTTGAGAATTTATGTATTGTATATATCTACGCATGTAATCAAAACAAGAAAGGATATACAAATACAGAAGCATATTATGTAGCTGAGAAGATAAAAATATAATATACAAGGATTATAAAAATGAGCCCCCACAACAACACAAAAAAAAAAAAAATGAATGTAAAATACATTTAAGAAGATTGCAATAAAAATTTATTAAATTCAATATACAAACACACATAAATAATATTTTAAAACAGAGAAATTTGAAACTGAATAGAATTACAATAGTATCAAAAAATAGGGATAACGAAGTTATCAGTCAGTATATAGTGATTAAAATTCAAAGTCACGATGTTTGTGACTTCCTGGGAATCAAAAGAAACAACAAAAAAAAGGAATGAAAACCAAAATACATCAACCAAAAATCATTTTTGCTTTCAACCGAAAAAAAAAAAACATATGAATGGGAAAAAAAAAAATCAAATGAATTTATGAGTATGCAAACGTGCATAAAGTTATAGAAATATTAAAATATCTCCGTATTGTTGTATGTATAAATATTTTTATTCACACTATTGATAATTTTTCATTTGTATATTGTTGTATATTTGACTTATGTGTATCTCAATACCCTTTTGTTGTTCCTGTTATCGTTTATTTTTATTATTTTTTTTTTTTGTATTTACATATTTATTTATTTATTTTTCTTTATTTTTTTTTCTTTTGATGTTATGCCTTATCCATTCCAATGAAAACAAGATATTTTTGAAATGACCCACAACATAGTATATAGATGTCACAAAAAATATTTTTTGACATCTTCATTTTAAAAAAAAAAAAAAATTCCAAATAAAAAATAAGAAATCAAAAATTGTAATATAATTTCAATAAAAAAAACTAAACCATTATATTATATTGCTATGTGGGTGTTCTTAACCATCATCATCATCATCAGCCAGCAGTTTAGTTTGTGTAAAGACTTTAAAATCCATTCATTTTATTTTACCAATTCATTCATGATTTAAAGTAGTTTTCAAGTGACCCACTCAAAAATCTTAAAAGAAGAAAAAGCAAACAAAAAAAAAAAATAAAATAAATAAAAAAGAAAACAAAATGTAAGTACATGTGTACATGAATACAAAAAAAAAAAAAATTATATAAATAAAAATATTTAAAAATTCATGTAATATATGTATATGCGCATAGATAACAATAAAAGAAAAATTTTGTATGAACATGTACATATGTATGTATGAACTGATCACACCCAAGAGATTCACATTAGATTTTGTATGATTATGGATGATTCAGTAGCTCTTCAAAATGTATAAATTTCTAAAGTTATGAAAATAACGAGAATAATAAAAAAAAAAAATATTAATAAATTAATACATATGCATATATGTATGTGAATGATGAGATAAAAAATATCGATTGTATTTATGTCATCTTGTGCCATACAAAAAATTAATCCATTGACACTAAATATAACAAAATATTTAAAAAAAAAAAATGAATAAAGTAATAAACTTAACTATACTAACTATTCTATTATTGTTACAATAACTGTGAATGTAGTATCCTTTTTTTACAAATTTATGAGGACTATACATCATACATATGTTAACGATCAATTATATGATACACATACATAATGCATATTGTAAATAGAGAGAAAATGAATAAAAGAAAGGCAAAAAAAAAAATAAAAATAAAAAATAAATAAAAAAAAAAAAATAAATAAAAAAAATTTTTTTTAACGTGTGATTCACATATCAAATAGGTATATTATGCACATATGTATGTGTGTATGTATATAGTCTGTCTATATATGTATTCGCATGTATACATATATATTTAAAAAAATTAGTAAAATTCTAAAAGTTAAAAATCTATAAAATTCATTTTATATTCTAAGAAATACACTTTTATTAACGAAATTTTGACAAAATTATTAAGGATCATTTTATTAAATTTATGACAAATTTTTGATTTATGTTTCATAAAAAGATTTCAAAAAAAAAAGGAAGCAAATTTTTAATTTTTGATGACTTGCAAAATTGAACGATGCAATTGTTCATGTACAATGTTTGTATACCTTTTAAAATACGCATGTGTAGAAAAATATTTTATAAATAAATTTAAATTTTTTTTTAAAATACTCGAAAATAACCGAAATTTTTGTTTTTTTTTTTTTTTTGTGTAAATATTCCAATATTTAAATTTTGTTTTTTCAGGATTTAGGTTCTATCATGTTCTATTGACTTTTTTTCTCCTTAGCAAATACAGAGATACAATACAATTAAAAAAAAAAAAAAAAATTAGTATACAATATCCTTCCTGGTGATATATTATAGTCACTATGATTTTAATATATGTCCTTATGATTTTTCATATCAAATACAAAAATTAAATATGTATATTTATTTTTGTTTTTGTCTTGTTTTATTTTTGTTTTAATGAATAATTTAAAAATTAGATAAATGTGGGCATATATATACTAACATACATATTAATGTATGTGATAAAGTCATTAAAGGTGTGTTAAATAGCAATTTAAAATCTATCGAATTCATTTATCTGTCGAAAACGACATACATAACGTATATGTAGTTTTGATTTGCAAAATTTAAAAAAAAATGAAAATAAAATCAAAAAAACGAAAACAACAAAAAATGCAATTGAATCTGCAAAAATTAAATAACAAGCAAATGAACAAAAAAAAAAAAAAAAACAAAAACGAAGAGGATAAATAAAAACAAAAAGAAATTGACAAGAGCTCGAGGAGTCACCTGGTGGAATGCTTGAATGATGCCTGTATAAGCGCATGATCTTTTATTTCATTTTCAATTCAACGTGTGTGGTCTTTATTTCTGTTGTTGCTGCTGCTGCTGTTGTCGTTGTTACTGCTGCTGCTGCTGCTTATATGTATTGTTGTTGTGTTGTTATACACTCTTTAGCTTTAACATGAAATATAGATACTATATAGAGTGCTTTACATTTCCTGATGTGGGCCTTAAGTATTTTATATGCGATTTTTCTTCTAAGGTGAAATTATATTCTAAATAACATACATATACATATGTATATCGCTTATATATAGGATTTATTGTTGTTATTTTGTTCTTGTATTCTCAAGATTTTGATTTTTTGATGAACACAACTATGATGGGAACTTGAAAATTTATTGATTAAGCTTTCAGGTTGGCTTGTTATTTGTTCGCATTTTTTATTATTTATTTTTTATTTTGTATTTTGTATTTTATTTTTTTTTATTTTTATAAATTTTTTTATTATTTTTAACTTTAGCTTAAAGGCACGACCTCGAAATAAAATTTTTTGTCGTATTTTTATTTTACTAGAATATCAACATGTGCACATTTATACGTATATGTACATAGAACATTTTTGTAAAACACATCTATAAATTTTAGAATGTACATAAATACATATATAGGTTATATGTTTACATGATACACACATAAATATACAATAGCTTTATATAAAACATAAAATATACATATATACACATATTCAATACATATATGTAAGGTACATAGCTACCGTATATATTGGAAATAAAATAAAATAAAAATAAAAATAAAAAACGTATCAGATAATGATAAATTTGATTTCTTTTTCAATAATTGATTTTCATTTCATTTCTATTTTTTTATTTTTTTTAAATTTTTTTATTTATTTTATTTATTTATTTTTGTTTTTTAAATTTTGCTTTTTAGTTTACTTTTGTTAATCGTATTTATATAATTTTTATTTGAGCTTCTTGTCATTTTCTTGAATGACTTCCGAGAAAGGTTTTTGAACTTATAATATACAACAACTAAATAAATTGTTAATGGTATTAAATGTGATAAGATGAACTCAAAATAAAAAATTAAATATTACACAAAAACAAATAAATTTATACATACATATTTAAATGAAAAAAAAAAAAAAAAAAAAAAAAAAACAAACAAATGTATATAAACATAGAAGAGGAAGAGACAAAAATAAATAAAAAAAAAAAATAAAAAAAATGAAACTAAAATAAAAATATAAAATAAATGCAAAAATATCAATAATAATTTAAATTTTGACCAATATGGATTTTTATCGGTAATTTTTGATAATAATATGCAACAAAATATGTATCTGAAAAAATGCATTAAAATAATCACAATTTTTGTTATTTTTTAGTATACATACATCTGATATGTGTACAGTTTTAATAAGGTTAAAATTTCAGTATTATGATAATAATTGAGTGGGATTTTAAAGAATATTAATAATTCTTATTTTATATGAGTCCACACATTATAGATATGTACATACGTACGTATATGCACATATGTTTATTATTTGAAATAAATGATTATTACATATGTAGAGATTGTATAGATTTTACAACAAATATATATTTAAAAGAATCTCATTTTCTTAGTATGTAATATAAAACTTTTAAGTATATAATTTCATTGTATACTGAATTTTAAAATACAAATACATATTTTTTTTTTTTTTTTTTTTTTTTTTCAAATAAAATTTAATTGAAAAATTTGAGCAAAACAAAAATGATTAAATTAAAAAAAAAAAAAAAAACATTTAATAATAATCAAAATTTATTTATCCATTTTATAAACACATATATTACATAGGAAATTATTTTAATCTTAATTTCATATCAAATATCATTTTCATATTATCCCTTTTAGAAATGTAGGTATACATAATGTATCTATATATTATTTTAAATTCAATTAAAATAAAAATTTTAATTTATATAATATTTATACTGTGTTTTTAAAGTATAGGCACGTGTTAAATCATACAACATAAAAATTTATGTTTATGATTTATATTTGCTCCCGTGTGGTTGTTGTGTTGTTTTTATTTATAAAACACATTAAATTAGCAAGCTGGTAAAACTGGCCTAAAGAGAGAAAATGACGAATTTAAATACAAATTAAACGGAAAAAAAATAAGAAAAAAAGCACCACTAACAACAACAACAACAAGGGCCTATGTTATAAAAACGAAGTATATATAGGTGTATTGTAGTTTATTATATGTACATTGTATCAAATTGTAAATAAGTATGTACTCATATATAAAAATTCAAAGTATAGCAACAGAACGTATTTACATATGTACATATGTATAATAAAAAAAATATCAAGAGACACTATTACAATGTAGGTAATTATATTATGACATAATATTCATTTAAACATAAAGGTATGTAGGTATACATTTAAAGAATTTTAATGTTAGAAAATTGACTTAATTCGGAAGTAGTTAACATTCTCATTAACCTAATATAATCATTCTTATTATATATTCATGACTCTATTAAGTTTATATACAGTTAGTTCATCAAAATTTCAACATGTTATATATACAATAAATTAGAATAGAACATAGTGGTTCTTAATTATTATTCTAGATATTATGCAATAATATATAGTACATTTTTATAAGCATTAGATATACATTTACATATTGTATAAACAAATAGGTTAAACATATATTACGACTTTCAAACATGTAACTTAATATTTTATTAACTTTTATTATAATAATATTATTTTTGTATACCTTACGGAACATCTAATTAAAATTCTTTTTGTGTCGTGTGATTTTTATCAAATTATCAAAAAAAATAAAAACAAAGAAAAACAAAAAAAAAAACAAAAAACAAAGAAAAATACAAATACAATCCAAAAAAACTAAAAAAAAAAAAAAAAAAAAAAAAAAAAAACCTAAAAATAAAAATAATCCTTATTATATTGCCACATTTATAGTCAGTCGTTTTTATTTTCTAAATCATCTTAATGCATAATTAGTTAATGAATTTTAATCGAATAAATGGTACGTTTGTATAATGTTATAAAAAGGTAAGTGTAGATAAATTTTTATATATACATACATATGTATGTACGTATATATGAAATTTTGTCAATTAATCCACATAAACAATCATAATTTGGGCAATTATTACATAATTAACCCTTGAAAATGAAATGAAATTTGGTGACCCTTTTTGTCATTTTGATACAATTTATTTAACCTATAGTTATTATATAAAATTATAACAAATATTTATATGTATGTATGTAATGTATATATAGGTACTATGCGTATTTTTATATTTAAAAACACATACATATATATAACACCAAATATAATCTCTATATACATGTGTATATAAACATGTATATGAAAATATTTTTCATTCAAGAAGGCTGGTTTCAAGGAGGATATATTGAATTACATCAGACAGATGAAGTATGTACCTACATATTTGTAAATATATATTACATATGTGTATGTATATTTGTGTATGAAATAGACGTGTGTATTTTTATCGCATATATACTCATATATGAAAGAAATATGAACTAAAAATTGGAAATCATAAAATGAAAAATTTTTTTTTTATAATATCTATATGAAGGTTCATATACACATGTACATATATGTACACATGTACTTATATATGTATTGTATATATGTATGTACCATATATATGTATGTATATGTGGTTAAAAAAAAAAAAAAAAAAATCTGTTTTTGATGTAATTAAATTCAAAATAACTGTTCGTTAACATCGGAATTATGTCCTTTTGTCACGAAATGTGATACTATGTCGTTATATTTTCATCTGTTAGAATGTATGTAAGGATTATAATAATGGCGTCAACAATACAGCAGGTATTGTATGCATTTAACTTTATTATTATTATTATTATTTAGATGAAAGTACATAAATATATACCTATTTATACATACATACAAATACATACAGATATACGTATTTGTGCAATATGAGTATATTTATCATTTCAACATTCCACAAACAAAAATTCTATAAGGACTTTATTTCATTTAGGGTAAAAATATAGTGTTCTAATTAAATGTCGTTTCATAAAAGAAAATTATTTTTCTGTTTTTTTTTTTTTTTTTTCTAGGGAGGCTTTTTATAATGTGCGTTGTTGTCTGCTTTCTATGTAATGTTATTGTTATGACAATAAATAAACGATATTATTTTTTTTTGTACGTATAGGTACATAAATAAATGCTATATGTTATTAGCTAGAATTTTTTTTGTGAATTTTTTTTTTTTTTTGTTTTTTTGTTTTTATTTTTATTATTTTTAGAGAACATTAATTTTACCTTTTTTTTATTTTTTTTTGAAGAATTTTTTATTTTTTATATTTTGTTGATCATTTTCGATATATTTGTTTTCATTTTTATTTGATTTTATGAAAGGGGTGTGATTTCAATTTCCTAATCAATTTCACAATATTATACCAAAAAAAGTATATTATTGTTAATACGTGTCTCATTTTCTATTGTTTTTTTTTATTTTTTTTCTTTAAATTTATTTGTATCTATATTTTTTCCAATATTTTTATATTTAAGTATATGTGAGTGTATAAAACAAGAAAGATTCTTTACTTTTTTAATTAAATTTTTTTCTCTGAAATGATTGCGTTTCAATAAATTACTGTATCCTTCTCAAAAAATGTACAATTTTGTCACAGTCTATATATGTATGCGTGTATATTTATATGCGTGCATGGGTTCGTGTATATACAGCTTATATAGTACGTAATATATGTATATACTATATGCAATACATTATGTATATGTGTATATACATATAGTACAAAAATAGCATTTTTCAATTTCTCATTATTTTCAATTTATTTTATTTTATTTTTGTTTTTTTTTTTTTTTTTTTTTTTTTTCGTCCTTTGTATCTATATCAGTATAAATATTTGTATACGTAGAATTAATGTAGAGTTGTAACTTATGTAACTTTCATACATTTGTATATACATATGTTGTCAAAGAAATTATAAGGATAATCTGGAAAATTAAAATCGTGTTCCATGAGTGACAATTAAATTTTTCAAATTGAATTTTACATCATCACAATCATTCACCTCATCGTCATCATCTATAACAGCACCCAATATCTATTATATACATACATAATATCAAGGCTATATATTATGCCATTATCAGAAAATATCAGTTTGAATAACTGTATTTACCACCCTAAATTTTATTTTTGTGTACACTTACTTGTCTTATATACAATTTAGTTTGTTAAATTTTTATATCAAAAAAAAAGAAATGAATAAAAATGTAAAAAAAAAAAGTGTGAAGGGGGTGAATAAATGGTGTTATGTGATGACACTTCAAAATGCGAAACGAATTGTGATCAAGTTTTATTGCCAGGAAAACTTTATATGACATATAAATGAATTAAGGTACAATCTATCCGTTTTTGGTATTTTTTTTTTTTTTTATTAAATTTGATTTCTTGCTTCCTTTTTTTTTTTTTTTTTTTGTTTTCGATTCATTTTTCTTTATAGTAATTATTTTAAATGATTACATTGAAATTGTACAATATTAATTTATTTGGAAATTTTTATTATCATTTTAAAACAGTCCAAATATAAATATTTAAAAATAATAAAAAAAATAAAAAAATCAATTATACATACCTATTTTATTCATGTGTATAAATTGAGGTACCTATTTAATAACAATCATTTAAAGAAATTTAAAAATCTACTAAGACAGTATAAGACAGTACATATTTTATTAAACATTTATACCAGTATTCATCAACCAAGATTATCTGATGGATAATTCATCGTATTCATCTAACGTGGATCAAAATTATTTTTAAATTTTATTTTCGAAATGTCAAATAAATATAAGGTGATTGCTATATTTTTGAAGAAATAATATGAGATTACTTTGATAAGTTAATCAACTTTTACTTTTGCGTGTATATTAATGAAATTCGAATAGTAAAGTTATGTTTAGGCTTTTTCGAAAATTCAGTTCTATATTAGATCTTACTTCAAATGCGTTCGAAAACTATTAACTGCAAAAGCAGGCTGCATTTTCGAAAAAAAAACCTTTTCTATGATATTTTTATACGACTATACTCTATATATGGTTGTCTAAAAAAATATCTTATCCAAGCTGGTGAATATAATTTATATCGATCATCTAGAGATAATCTTTGTTGATGAATATGGGCCTTAGTAAATAAGTACAAATTTACATTTTCTTTTTTTTTCCAACTTTTATATGTATATAGGTAATGTTATGTCATAAATGAAATGTATCAATTATAAAATCTTAAATAATCATTAAAAAGAAGCTAACATATGTATATGTAATATTTTTTTAACCCATATTTATAATTATACACAATGAATTTTGTATATAGGTATGTATATAAAATATGTACATATAATATTTTCTTTAAACGTTTCCTGTTTATTACCTACACACATTCTCCTATATCCACGTATAATTACACAACAAATACACATGTATACATATATTAATTACTTATGTAATTTTGTGTATATGTACATATATGAGTATTTCATAAATGAAAATTTGTGTGGCCTTATTTGACAACAATTTGACAATTTCTTTATTCTTTTAATATTGGAAGAAAATGATGATCGAACAATCGGAATGTACAGTGTAATTAATAAAAATTATTTAACAATGAATGAGAGTGACCAATTACAATTTTTTTTTTGGAAACATTTAAAAACAACATTTAATATTAATGAACATTTTTCAATTTAATTTTTGATAAACGAAGAAAAGAAACAAATAAATTAGAGAAATATAAAAAAAAATTTATATTATGTACGTATGTATTATAACGGTTTTTTTTTTAAAAAAAATACTATGAATTTACACTTCAAATATAATTCAGTTTTTTTTGTTTTTTTTTTTTTTTTTTGACAAAATATATAATTTACTTTATAGTTTTGATACATTGGTAGCACATTTGTAATATTTATCTTTATTTTATTTCTTGTTTATCTCTGGTAAAATAAAATAAAATTAAAAAAAAAAAAAAAAATTTTTTTTTTTCTTCTTGAAGGGGTTCAAACTTCAAATAACTAAACTTGAAATTTAAAGAAATTCTTTAGACATGAGTCTTCATTCTTCTACAGTTCAACAATTATAGGGTTATAGCTCCATTTACTGGTCGAGAATTGATTATTTTAATACTGTATTATTGTCTTTATACTCGCCAGCTAGCAATTTACTAGTAGTGGAGCAACAGTATGTATGTATGTATATGGTATTTTGATTTTCCAAAAAATATACATACATATAAACCATTCGCATACTTCATAATCCAATCATGTGATATACATTTTTACATATTATATAGTTGCAAATACAATAATGTAATGTTGTGTTGATGATGATGACGATGATGTAGATGTAGATGATGATGATGATGATGATGATGATGATGAAGAGTAAAATACCAAGACACTAAAAGTCTTGGTCTAAAGTCTAAACATACTATGGGCAAGATCATTTTTTGATTTTTGCATTATTATATATAGCTCTATAATATAGTGGTGTAAACGTGCAAAAGGGATAGAGGTCGAATAAAGAGTGAATTATTTTGTGCTCATATATAGACATTAAAATTAACCGTGTAGTTAGAGGCGGATGGCGAGTGATCTTGTAAGTAAGTACCGCGAGATTTTTTGTAATAAAGTGATGCCGTAGACCACCCAAGTTGATGTTAAAGAAGAATTTATTTTATTTTATTTTATTTTTATTTTTTTTATTTTTATTTTAAACACGCTGGTGATGACGATTGCATTGAGATCAGGCTTAAGGTACTTACATAGTTTATGTTACTTCTTTACAACTAAACCATATGCATAACAATTTATGCATGTGCAATGTTCATATCTGGTATATATGTATGTATATATGTACGATTAATACTTTTTGCTAAATGTCTATAAAGTTTATAGTTTATGAATATAATGCGATTTATACATACATGTATAGTATAGAATAAAATTTGCAAGGAAAAAGGATGTTGTTATATACATATATATGCGTATATATACATAAGTAAATGAATTTAGTATATAAAAAAATTTCTTGTATATGTACATACATACATACATGTGTATGAATGTATGAATGTATATACTCCTATATAAAATAAATTATATACATATATGTATACATGTATTTGTATACAGGTGAACAAATGAACATTAAACATCTAAACATTACCTGACAGTATATAATTTTTTTTTCTCCCAGTTAAAATGATAAGTAACAAAAAAAAATAAAAAAAAATAAAAAAATTAAAGAATTTTAATCATTGTATAAAATAGAATGATCATATTATTATTCTAATAGATATGATTGCTAATAAATTGTATTCTAAACCCGCAATTATAAAACCAAAACATTCTTCTTATATTGACTAAAATTTTAATTTGTTTATTAATAAAAAGTATTTTTTTTTTTTTTTTATTTGTATATCCATATACATACACACATATCCAGGTATATATACGGGCACATCAATATAATTAGCAAGATTAATGTTTCATTTTTTAATTGATTTAAAAATGATGTTTAAAATAGTTTATCAAAGAAATCATTTATTTATTGTAAATGGTATAGAGGAATTTTATTTTGCAAACTTTTATATATTATATATGATCAATTAATATGTACATATGTATGTCCATATGTGTATATATATGTATGTACTATTTTTTATTTAATTTATAAATCTGCTATAGAGGATGTATGCATGTATATTTTAATTAATTTTGAAAAATATTATGTTTGCGCATATTTTCTATATACAAATATAAGCAATATTTATAGAGTAAGAATAGGATATATTATTAGTTTTATGTAACAAAATAATTGAAAAAAAAAAAAACACAAAAAAACCTGATAAGATATATTCATAGAAAATTTCAAATTTAACACGTACAGCTTAAGTATGTAGTTATAATTTATTATAATAATAAAAACATTTTAAAAATTAGTCAAATATATACATATAATACAAATTATATAGGTTACCGTGCAGTCATTTGAAAAAAAAAAAAAAAAAAAAAAAAAAACAAATTTGTAGGTAATAAAATTTAATAGTTTTATAAAAAAAAAAAAAAATAAAAAAAAAATAAAAATAAAATCTAAAACAAAAAATTAACTTTGTAAAAAAAAAAAAGGCAGAAAATACTGGAAATCAAGATAAAGAACAAATAAAAAATATATAAGAGTATGATACAATTCAAAAACATCAATTGATCATCATTTGACGAAAATCAATTGCATGAATGCATCAAAAATTCAAAAACTCAATAAGTTTTTCAATTGACTGCAAATATTCGAGCAAACAGAAACCATTCAGTTTTAAAGTTAATGATGCAATTATGCATTTTTGAATTTTCAATGACATGTCAAAAATCTGCACATCTGATCGTGTGATGGTCAAATTTTAGACGTTTTTGAATTGTATCTATTTTTTTACAATAATTTTATAAAAACAGACACATATAAGTATAATCAAAAAGCGACCATCAACAATTAACGCTTAATTACCAAAAAGTAATTAATAAACAATTGATAAAAAAAAAAAAAATTGCAATGTACATAATGTATATATGTACATATAAAAATGAGTGTAATCTGATAATGAGTGTTGTCTGTTCATCATTTCTGATATTATTTGTATGTTAAAATTTCTCATAACAGAATAGATAATAATAAATTGATTAAAAATATAAAATATAAATTCTTTGTACACATACATATGTATGTATGTATTTGTGAATAAATATGTACTCATAAATGGGTTATATATTATTATGATGATTTAATTGCATATTGCATTCATGTTTAGATTTAGATATATCAAATCTGATCCACAAAAACGTACGGTAACGTTACCGCCACCATCTCAATGAATGGTCACAGTGGTCACATATTCTCATACATACATCCGTTATTCAGTATATGTAGATATCGTTCATATTATTATTATTATTATTATTATTATTGTTATTGTTATTACATATTTGTTTTTCTCCTTATAATCTATAAATGGATTTGTGATATATACACACATGTGTGTATATACATACATATGATAAAATTTTTTCGTGCCAATTTTTCTGTTTCGCTTTTCAAATTTTATTTCTTATTTCTTTGTTAATTCTTTTGCTTTTGTTATAGTTTTTTTTTTTGTTGTTTTTTTTTTTGTTTTTCATCCACTAAAGAGAACCGCAAGCAAACAATTAAGAAGCCTATTTCACATTGTTTTCAATTAAGTCTTCTGTTAATGAGCCATAAAACGATGAATTTTCATTTTATGATTTGGACTCCCCACGTTGACTTTAGTGTTCTTAATTTTATTTACTTTATTTATTTTTATTTTTTATTTATTTTTTTATGATTTTTTATATTACAATATATTATTTTGCAGTTCTCATCTGAATACTCATTCACATATATAATTACATGCATGCATGCGTATGTTAACATGCATATGTATAACACTTATATATGTATGTGAACAATATTATATACGTTACATTTGAATCATATATTCACATAAATTCTTAATAATTTTGTACAACAAAAAAAAAAAAAAAACAGAAAGATTACAAATTAATCTGTTTGTGGATACAGTAGTGTACATTACTAACGTACATATGCATGTATGGATGTAAATATATGAATTAGATTTTTATATATGTATGCATTATATATAGCTTGTATCAATTTAGTATATCCAAAGTGTTTCATGAATTGCATACATGTAAGATATTTCGTATATTATAATGTTCCATATGAAAAATGTACACATTTTCGAGGTAAAAATAAATGTTTAAATTTAAAAAAAAAAAAAAAAAAAAAAAAAAAAAAAAAAACAAACAACGATAAAGGATAAAAATTGAAAATATGTAAATAACAAAATTTTAATGTTCACGTAAATTTCATTTATTATTATAGGATAAAAAAAAAAAATTTTTTTAAATTATTATATTCGAAATTTTTGTACATATTGTATCGAATTATTTAATTTATTTTAACTCACATTCAGAAAAAAACATCATTTTAACTCACATTCATAAATTAAAATAAAATGAAATGGAAAATTAAATTTTACTTTGTTTGTTTGTTTTTTTTTAATTTTGAAAATCATTTTTTGAAATTTCAAAGAAAATGAAAAAAAAAAAATTTTTTTAACGAATATAATATGAATTTTCACATTATAGCATTAAACATATTATAAAGACAAGCAATAGTATAATATCGCGTATGTATGTACAGATGCAGTTTTCTCGTTTTTAAAACTCATGAGCAATTACTTTTATTCACATATCATATTACTAGTGCTGATTGCTACTTGATCATATCTATCTAACAGATCAACAACTTCTTATAAGATGAAAACATCAAAATGACTAAAAGGAACGTGTGATCAGGTGAAGTTAAAAACTTTTATTAGAATTAATATTAAATTGCATTGCAGCGTTGTTATTATTGTGTTGTTCTTCGAGGTTATTCATTTGATTGGTAATTTGATCAATACACATATGTAGTTGAAATTGAATCTAAATCGAGACTTTATATAGATATGTACTATTATAATTTTTTTTTTGTACCTATATATTTATATTCATACATACAAACATGAACATACGTTGTAAAATAAATGTTAAATGTATATATTGTAAATATTTAATACAAAATATGTACTATGTATGTATATGAATGTATATAACTAAATTGTAGATAGATATTTTTATTGTAAAAAAAAAAAAGTTTTCATTAGTTTTTAATTGGCCGATCAAAAACAAGTTGAATGCATAATTTACTTACTAAGAATTTATTGCAATGCAATGTTCAATGACCATCATCAGATATTACTGAAAAACGATTTTGTTACTTGTACATATGTATATAAAAATTGACTTCATGTGGTGATGATAATTTTGTTATAATAAAATAAGTAACATAACAGATACTTATATAAATTCATATGTGTATTGCATATATGTACATACATATACTATACATATATACTTAAATTTATATACATTGAAAATCATTTAAATTTTCAGTATTACATACATATGTGTATTACATAAATTTGTTACATGCATGTATGTTACAAGTTCATGTACATACATATGTTATATACTTATTTTATATACATACTTATGTTATATATATCTATATGTATATATGTATACCCAATACACGTACTGAAATACGTATATAATCCTAGTATGTAATTGTAATAAGTTCAATTATGTGAAAATTCTTTTCTTCCCTTATACATACATACATATGTACAATCGTACAATGTATATAAATGCCTTCTTTTTGAATTTTGAATTTTGTTTTTGTTTTTGTTGTTTTTTTTTTGTCTTTTCAAATTCAAACAGATTAACCTTTCGAGTGGAAATTTATATATTTTTGTTTTTAAAAGACAATAAAATAAAAATAAAAAAAAAACCAAATATACATGCACGTTATTTTACAATACACACATATACATATATACGTGGTGCCGTGCACTCACGACATTCAAAAATAAATAAAAATATATACATACCTAATATAATATATAGAATAAAAACAAATAAAATTCTTTAGAAAGAAAACAAAAAAAAAACAAAAAAAAAGATACAAAATGCATTAAGAAAGTTTATGAAGCGTTTACAATTTTATTAGACTCTTTTTCAAGCCTCTTCGGCTAATTGATTAAATAAAATTCAAAATTGAATTTAAAAATTTTTAACATATAAAATTTTATTAACAGAAGAAAAAGAAAACAAATAATGAAGAGTTTTCTTTTTTTTTTTTTTGGTGAATAAGGAAAATTTCAATATTGGTGTTAAATTGCAAGGTATATAAAATTTAACATGAAATTTCGATTATACTTACACTACGTTATGCATATGATTATTATACGCTATATAAATACATACATACATACCTTGAACATGTACATTTTACATAGATACATCTACGAACATATGCATATTATTTTATGGATAATAGTATCTTATATATTTAATGCGATTCTATGCTCTGATGAAGTTAATGATAATTTGTTTGGTAACAAATTTTAATTATAATTTCAATTCAATTTTGATAATCTATACTATGTATTTTAAAATGTAAAATAATTTTGAAAATATGAATAAATTTTTATTTTATTTTGATCCATTTAACTTTTTAAAATATTTTTCTATATATTATACCTAATTGTTTTACTAATCATACAATACAATTATGTACAACATCATATGAACATACAGTATCGCCAACAAAACACCGTACTTCTCAGCTTTTTTTTATTATTATTTTGGCTATAAACCAATAATCATAAAAAATGCTAAGAGTGTGCGATGACTTTTTGGCGAAACTGTAGGTAGTATAAATGTGCAAGTACATTTATAAAATTGTATACATTTACGCAAATATTTTAGTTTCGATTTAATATAATTATTAAGGTAATCCATTGATTTCCAATATACATATAAGATGAGTACATATGTCTTTTTTTTTCTCTTATATAATTTCTAATTAGAGTGTCTCACTAGCAGTATTACCACAATCCACAAAGATTTTAATATATATCAAATGAATTTTTTTTAAATATCAATACATAGTGATGTAAAATGGTACTACTTTTCAAGTAATCTCCATAAGATCTTAATTGCATATAATTAATGAACAGAGTATAATTTACTATTTCATTATTTTTTAAAATCATATTTAAAAAAAAAATAATATTAAAAATTTTGTTTTGATCTAAAATACAGGAAATGATTTAATACAATAAATAAATTATTTTAATAAATTTTTTGATTTCAGATTTATGAAAAAAAAAAAAAAGACGTTTTCTTTTTAAAACAGAAATTTTACTACTGCGCTCACACATTTGTACATTGAAAAAAAAAAAAAGGAAAAGTAAAAACAAAAAAATCATTCTTAATTTGTTAATTTATGTACAATTTTAAAATCTTTTGCACATTTTATTCTTTATTTCACGGATATGTACATATTTATTTGCTTATACGAGTATTATTGTATATAGAAAATTAAGTTGTTTCAATGTCTCACACCTCATATAAATTATTTTTTATTTATTTTTATTTTTAATGCTCTTTGTACATTTCAATTCATATGTGAAATTATATACATAAAAAATGTAAGCATACAAACAAAAACACATACATATGTGTATGTATTTATCTACATACATACAATATAAATAAACGAATAATATTTTTTTTTTTAATTTTTAACCATAAATTCAATTTTTTATTCTTTATTTTTATGACCATAAAATATTTTGTGTAGCTTTTTTCTCGTTGATTCTTTTATTAAAGAAAAAGACAAAAAAAAACAAAAAACCAAAAATACAAATCTAAGAATTTTGACAAACCACTCACCCACGCTAATAAATAAAAAAAATATTTAAATAAATAATTTTCTTCTCAAATGTAATAAAGGAATTAAAATAAAGTTAATAAATAATATTGATCGAATTTTTATTTACTTAGTAGAATAAAATTTAAAAAAAAAAAATAAAAAATAAAAAAAAAATTTAAAAAAAAATCAAATAATGACAATAAATAGCAGAAAAACGGAAATTTATATAAAACAAATAAATAAAGTAATATAATATTCGAATAATATGCAAGTTTATATGATGAAATGTGGAATATCTCTCTCCTGCTGAAATTTCCTTTTTATTTGAATACCATCATAATATGGTTTTTTTTTATTATATGCCTTTTTTTTTTTGTAAAATGTTTTTTACATATGTACATATACCATAACGTGTTTTATATTTATATATATATAAAGGAAAAAAATAAAAAAATAAAAACTTTAAATACTTTAAGAGATATTTATATTATTTGATCATAAATTTGATCAATAAGATTAAAGTAGTATAGCTAAAATTTTAAACAGTAAACTACAATGTACGTATATGTACCATACATACTTTTACAAGGTGTATCGAAAATGGGAAAATTTTTATTTTATTGAAGAATCGCATTTTAAGATTCATTTTTAATACACATAAAATAATCCAAAATACCCATACAGGATGGTTAAAAAATAAATAAATAAATAAATAAATAAAAATTGCCCATTACATAACGTTATGTTCCTTAATTGCTTGAAACATTTTAATTCATGATATCATAGAAAAAATAAAAATTTTAAATTGTATTTGTTTATATTTGATCATTTTCATTTTTGTTATAAAAACTTGGGCACAATTGAAAAACATCAATTGATCATCTTTTGACGAAAAAAATCATGAATTCAAAAAGTTTTTGACGAAAGCGTCAAAAATTCAAAAAAAACTCAATAGTTGCGCAATTGACTGCAAATATTCGAGCAAACAGAAAGCATTCAGTTTTAAAGTTTATGTAATTATGCATTTTTAACTTGTCAGTGACATGTCAAAAATCTGCACATGATTGTGTGATGGTCAAATTTTAGGTGTTTTTGAATTGTACCCTTGTTATGACATTGTGTCTTTAATTTTGAAATATCCTGTATCTATACAATATGTCAATGACTATGGATATTTGTGGAATTTAAATCAACAAAGAAAATCATACTATACATAAACAATAAATATAATGTAAAACAAAACCAAAAAAAAAAAAAAAAAAAAAAATGTACTCGAAATTTACAGCCTTCATCATAAATTTAAAATTTTGCAACTTAATCCGAAATTTACGTTTGACAAAGGTCTTATTTAAAAAAAAATGTTTATACATTTACTACATACACAAGAACACACCTACGCTTTTGTATATACATACATACATACATAATGTAGAAATACACGTGTGTTGAGTATGTGTATTTTTTTCTTTTTTAATATTATGCATAAAACCAGAAATATACAACACATGTCGGATATGTCATACAGTGAATTTTCCATTTTGCTTTATATAGTAATAATAATTTTATTTGTATAATTTTTTTATTTTAATATGACTAATTTTCACTATAAGAAAAAACATAATTGTATGCGTATATATATTACGTTAATTTAAATTAACACACGTGCAATTATTATTATTTTTTTTTTTTTACCACATTTACAACAGAATAATTTCAAAAATACTATGTTGAATAAAAACAAAAAAAAAAAAAAAAACCAAAAAAAATTCTGTTTGATTCATTTCCTCCCAACCCCCATCCCCCTAAAAAACCAGAAATTTTATGAATGTTAGAAAGACAAAAAAACAAAAAAACAAAAAAAAAAACAAAAAAAAAAATTCTGTTTGATTCATTTCCTCCCAACCTCCATCCCCCTAAAAAACTAGAAATTTTATGAATGTTAAAAAGACAAAAAAAACAAAAAAAAACTTATTGAAAGAAAAAAAAGAAATTATTCATATATTTTTCATGTATTAAATATATTTATTTAAATTTCTCATAAGAACTATTTATGTATATATATATTTTATTTTTCTACATTGTATTTTAATTTTTTTTTTTTTTATGTATACAATTTTTGTTTTTTTTTTTTATTTTTTAAATTTTATTTTAAATCTACACTTTTTTTTTTTTAATAGTAATAATAATTTTTTTTTTTTTTTTTATATTACAAATTACAAAATAAACGATGTTTTCTTTGTATTTAAATACATTAACATGAGAAAAGTTATAATGAATGAAATGTGAAAATTATATAATAATTAATTTAAAAAAAAAAAAAAAAAATATTTATTTATATATGAAAATAATGCACACGTTATGTATGTATTTAAAAAAAAAAACAAAAAATCTATTTTCATTTTATTTTATTGATTTTTTCTATATTTTAATAATTGGAGGGTGTATAATAAAAATAATAATAATAATTAACACATTATTTTTAATTAAAAATTAATTAATAATTAATAGTTAAAAAATAATTAAAAATATACATTTTATTCTATAATTTATTTTTTTATTTTATTTTTTTATTTTTTTGTTTTTTCTATTTGAAAAAAAAAAATTAAATTTTCATTTAACTATTTATAATATAATTTTTTAGTTTAAATTTAATTTTGTAATATTAAATAAGTTGTTATATATATACATTGAATTATCTTCATTTGATTTTTTTTTTTGTTTTTTGTATATATATGTACAAGAGGAAAAAAACAAAAATGTAATAATAATAAAAATTAAGAAAATATTTTTATTATTAATTTTATTCATTTTTTTATTTTTTATTTTTTTTTTTTTAAATAACTATTTATATATTTATTTATTTATTAATTAATATATAATACAAGTTTCTGGAGACTAGAAATAAAACAAGCCTTAAATTTGACAAAACTATATAAAGAATTAATAATAGATAGTTTTTATTGTTTAATTTATTGATTTTACTGAACAAAAAAAGGGGTGTGTGTGTTAGAAGAATTATTTATATATAGAAATATAGAATAAAAATATTTAGAATTTTAGGATTTTATTTTATGATTGATAGATTTTGGCCATATATAAAATGAGATTCCAAATATATTTATAGTGAGTCAAATTTTTTTTCCAAAATAATAAAAGCAGGAAATTTATTGAAAAGTTATCATAACTAAAAGTTTAATTAATATAATTGAAATTATTATTTTTATACAAATCAATTTATTTATTTTTTTTTTTTGTTTTTTGTTATTAAACAAATTAAAAATTCATGTAAAATTTATTAAACACATTAAAATTTTTTGTTTGTAAAATTATTTACATTATATTTATAGCTTAATAAAAAAATTTTAAACAATTTTTTTTTTAACGGTAAATTTAAAAAAATTTTTTTTGTTTTCAAATTTTCATTGTTTAATTGATTTTTTTAATAATATTTAGCCGAATTTTGTTGTTTTTTTTTTGTTTTTTTTTTAATACTTTCTAATCCTTTTTAAAATATACAGGAAAATTATTTAAATACTGACCATCTCATATGATGTGAATTTTTTGTTGTTTTTTGTATTTTTACAAAAAAAAAAAAATAATAATATCTACATTTTTTTTTACTTTTTATTTTCATAGTATTATTTACAATGATTTTATTTAAACTCATTAAAACATTATACGATATTAATAACTTGATTTCTGCCTAAATTTTCAATTTATGTAAATTTTTGTTCAATTTTTTTTTTTTTTTCAATTTTCTTTTTTATTTTTTTTTTTCATTTTTGAATAATTTTTTTCACATCTTCTTATTTATATGTATTTATTTATTTAAATATTAATTTTATTAATAGTTTCACTAATCAATTTCTTATAATCTCTTTGTTTTATTTTTTTATTATTATTTTGTTTTTTTTTTTTTTAATTTTATACATAATAAATAACTGCCAAAGTTATTTAAATCTAATGATAATTACTTGTTTTTTTTATGATATTCATACACACATACATACATATATGTATGTATTATATCCCGTATTTTATACATATACTCGTATATGTATGTATATGAATGAATTATAGTTTGAATTTGTGAACACACTAAATACAAGTAATCCAATGAATAAATAATTTATAAATTTTTTTTTTTTTAATTATACATATCATTTGCATTTGTGTTTAGATTATAATTTCATATTTATTTTTGAAAAAAAATTTTTTTTTTTTTTTTTTTTTTTGTAAAAGTTTAATTAAGGAATTTATTTTTATTATTATTTTTTTTTTTTTTTAACACATATTAAAATGTAATTTTATACACTTTATTATGTGTCTCTTGTTAAATGATCATTAAAATGTATATATATGTATTTTTAATATACAATTTTTGTCACTTAATAAACAAAAATAAAAAATTATATTTTAAAAATAATAAAAATACTGTGCTAGAGATATATACATATATCTACGCAACGTATGCAAATTTACAAAATGTGTATGTATAAGCCAATTATGTGTAAATGATTAAAATTAAAAATGAAAAATAAATAATTTTGTTACATTTTAATTAAAATTTAGATTTTTCAAAAAATAAAACACATTTTTTAACTGTTTCTACTTTTTTTTTTTAATTTTATTTTTTTTTTTTTTAATTTTTTAATTTTTTTATTATTTTGAATTTAAATTATAAATAGATCGTTTATTTTGAAAGTGGTGTAAGTCCAGTTTTTTTGTTTTATTTTTTCGAAATATATTTATAAAGGAACATTAAATAATAAGGAAATTATGCGATTTATCAAATTTAAAAAAAAAAAAAATTGACTTATACCACAATTTCAAAATAAACGGTCAAAATTATTTTGAATTTTTTTTTTTTTTTGAAAAATTTTCATAATAATTCATTTTCTTTTGAGCGCCAAAATAGTTAAATTATAAATTATTTCATATTTTTAAAATGAATGAACTAAATTATTGGTTGATAATTCACAATAATGAATTATATTACAAAAATATTTTAAACAGAATGTACATAAATGTAGTTTAGCTCCCAATACATACTTATACGGATATGAAATATTTACTTGGTTATAATTATAAAAATTAAATTTTGTTTACTTTTACCTTTGTAATTTGGCACTCGAAGGATGATAAAAAAGAAATTTTCAATTGAATTATTTCTCTCAATATCAGTGTTATCATACACACAATACATACATACATACATATTGTGATTCTGATCCTGAAGCGTTCGATCGAGGTGGTTCGATCTTTAAAAATTCGAACAATGGGCCTCACGTATCGCAATGGGCCTTTCTGGCCTAAGTGAGCTTGCTTGGAATTCAGCGAGTGACCACCTCTACCTACCTACCTATACAATATTTATGTTCATATTTTTTATCCATTTTTTTATTTTCTATTTTTTTATTTTTTTTATTTTTATTTTATTTTTTTTTTTTTGTTTTTTAATAAATTGTACAATTTTCTATAATATATGTACACAATATTTGAAGGCAACTTTATTTGCTATCAAAAAAAAAATTTTTTTTTTATATTACATTATTGCATTAAAAATTAATTAAATTATTTTTAATTTTTTTTATCATTTTTGTTTTTTTTTTCTCTCTCTCTCTCTCTATATTATGTAATTTGTATTCTTTCATTTTCTAATTATTATTGTTTTCATTTTATATAGTGCTCAAATCAAATATCTTTCATTTAAATATGTATATTGTATTTTGTAATGGCACTCTATATATATATGTATATATATTAGAAATAATTCTAAATACATAATAATATTTAAGTATATTGTATTTATTATATGTAATGTATATGAAATATACTGTAAATTAATGCACATGTACTATATTATATTTTACCTATCATACATACATATATGTATATACATATATCTTTGAATTAATATAATATATATAATTATTATTATTCATATAATTATCATATACATGTACATAATGTATATGTATAGGTATATCATACAATTTTGGTAGACTTTTATGCGGCACTTTTTGCTTGTAATTCTTGTAATTCTTCTTCTTCACGTGTTAACGGTACCGTCGAATGATTATATAAACCTTGTGCCATTAATTGTAATGCTAATGGATTTTTTGTACCACTTGCTTTTTTAATTTTAGCACGTTTATTTTGAAACCAAATTTTTATTTGTGCTTCATTTAAACCTAATTCAGCACTTAATTGTTGTCTTCGTCTTTCAGTCAAATAACGATTTTCACTAAATTCATGCTGTAATTTAAAAATAATATTGTAAAAAATAAATTAAAAAAGAAAATGAAAAAGAAAAAAAAAATGAATAGTTTTAGTATATTTCATTTAGAATGGAAATTTTTAACAACAGTTTTTTTGTTTTTTTTTTTTTTTTTTAAGAAATTTTGGTATAAATAATGTAATTATGTTAAAGATAAATATTTTTAAAAATTAAATAAAATAAATAAATAATTTTAATTTTATTGGAAAACAAAAAAAAAAATAAAATAAAAAAAAATAAGTACTTACCCTTAATCGAGCTAATTGAGGACCACTAAAAGCAGTTCTTGGCCGTTTTTCATCAGCTGAAGATGATCCCTTTTCGCCAGGTGATTTCTTTGGTTTTCTTGTACGTGGACCTGAAGAATACCGAGGACCTAAATTTTAACTGTGTATCATGAAAGAAATTTTCTAAGCACATTCATACACATTGCATACATTATTTCAAAAAAAAAAAAAATAATAATAATAATAATAAAATAAATAATAAATAAAAACAAAAGAAAGAAAAAAAAAACAAAACGAAAAAGCATAACAAATCATACAATAAATAAAGCAGATATAGACGATAATTTGAGAAACATATAAATAAAATAAAAATTTTAATTAAAATTTTTAATTCAGATTCAAAAGTTATGTACCTAATTTCTCAGCATCTTATACAAATATCATAAAATTTTGTTTTTTTTTTTTTTTTTCTCTTAAAGTTCATTTTTTGACCTTGAAGTTCATGTTATTAATTATAATTTCACAATAATTAACAATAACATATCTTCCAAAATATATAAATATTTTCATTAGAAATTATTGTATATAGTATGTACGTTAATTATCGCTATTTATCAAATTAATATTATTCAGCTAAATTCATTAAATTATTAATTGAGTGAAAAATTTAATAAATTTAATTCGTATTACATTTTTGTATATTTTATAAAATTAGCTTTTTTTTGAATTTTTAATTACTTTAAAAACATTATTATTAGAACAAAATTGTAACCACATTTTATAAAGTATAATGAATTCGTTGTTATATTGTATATTCTTTTGTGTGTTGCCAATTAAACATTAAAATGAATTTTATTTTATTTTAGAATGTATTTAAAAAAACAAAAAGAAGAAAAAAAAAAAACGTTAAAATTCGAATTGCTCTTAAAGAAATTTTTCGTTTTGTTTTCATTATGAAATAGCCTTACATACATATACATATGTACATATATACATTCCGTATATTATATGAAAAGAAATAATAATGAGGCAAGAAAATTACATACAAGAAAATTGAAATTCATGAAATGAATGAAAATAAAAGCTGCAATTAAGAAACAAAGATTTTTAAAATATCATCCTTTAATTTTTTTTTTGTTTTTTTGTTTTTGTTTTTTTCCTATTTAGTTAACATCATTTAAAATTTAATCTTTCATTGTTGTTTTGTTGTTATCTGTGTTCTTTATTTTATTTTAACATTATTTTTTGTAGTTTGGTATTTTTGTTATTGTTGTTAAGGCAACTTCTTAAAAACAATTAAACGACCCCAAAATAGCATATCATTCTCATTTCATCATGACTAAGTGTGGCTAATTCAAATTTACGCATAACTTTAAAAGTCACACAAAAATAACAAAAAGTAATTCAATCCCTTATTTTTATGGTAACTGCATATACATATGTATATACATACGAGTATATATATCGCATATATACACAATATATACTATGATAATTTTACTTTTATATACATGCATATGTATCTATGTATATACATTTATATAATAATTTTATATTTACGTATTTACAATATAACGTATATTGTGTATATTCAATTTGCCCATCTCCTCCCATTTGAAAATATAACAAGAAATACATTTTAAGTAATTAACAGGAATTTAAAATCGACTCCTTGAAAATCACTTTAGTCTGACATTCTTCTTATTTTTTTATTTTTTATTTTTAACATCATCATGATATGCATATATACAATCCGTATTTATATATAATATGTATGTAATAATGAATATATATACACAATTAATTATATGTAATGTATGTGTATCAATTATACATATTTGTATATATGTTGTGGAAAAACCATCATACAAATGAGTGGGTTGATTTTCCTTTTGTTTTATCCATATTGACTGTACATATAAATTCTTATTTATTTGTTTTTCAATGTTTCATATATAGCTACATATTGTATATAGAAATATTTTTCATACAAGAATTCTAATCCTTAAAAATTATATCTTCAAGAAAAATACATCCAAATATGTATCTATACATATATTATGTAAAATATTTTACAAAATGTGATAATACCATATATAAACTGGATGATGATGATTATTATTATTTTTATAAGATGATTGTTTTTCTGTTGATCACATTTTCACATTTCAAAAAGTAGGTATATAAAAAAAGTAAAATTTAACTGATGACAAACACACATATATAATACATACATACATATGTATGTATGTATATACAATGATATGAGGTAACCATCATAAAAGGGTGACTAGCATTTTGAATATATGCGTATATTGGAGGCTACTATATTAAATTGCTATTTTAATTATTTGTCTTTTAAAATGTTTCTTAAGAGTCATCGTGGTCGTTATATTGCTCTATTTTTGGTATTTGTGGGGTTTTAAACAAAATGTTAAATATACTTGAATTTTTTGTAATATTGCTTTTGTATATATGTACAAAGTACATTTACTTAAAAATTTTGATTCTTATATATATATACGACTATTATTGCATGTATCTCTGTACATATGTACATATGTATGTATGTATATTTTAAAATTAAGTAGTTATATTGGTTGATATAATGAGAATTTCACGGTTTTGTAATAATGAAGTAAATATGTATATATAATTTCAATTTGAGATATTTTGTTATTATATATATACTGTAATATTACATATTTACATATGTATGAAATGAAAGTCATTTATATTTTCTATGAAACAAAATGAAATATAATAAAATGAAAATATTTTAAAATGAACCACAAAATATCTACATATGTACATATCTAAATATCATGTTGCTACAGATACAGTAAATATTCTACTTAGAAATTCGTTATAATAATTTAAAAAAAATATATATTAACAGCACGTTTACATACAAGCTTTGGTGTTAAGAAAAATTGAAAAGAAAATCACTCGTATTTGAAATCTATACTTATTTAGGATAATTAAAGAAAACACAAAAATTTTTTAGCGTCATCGAGATACCGATCTTTTCTGATCGAGCAGAGATTTCATCATCGAAAAGTAAATCTATCGCAGATTTGCATCATCGAGATGTCATTTGATTGCGCTCAATGTTAGATTTACATCATCGAGGAATTTGAAATTGCTCTGTGTGATGTGATCAAAAAGAGCAAATTTTTAGATCTGTGTTTATTCGACAGATTTGAGTTGCTATTTAAGGTTATTTTATTTTTCATTACAAAAAGAAAGAAAAAAATTGTTTTGAATTTTATTGACAGTTGACACTGCGATCGATGATCAAATCAAATTTCACATTTGACTCATGCGATGGAACGATTAGGTTTTTTTGTAGAGCAATTCTAGAGCAATTTAAATTTGCTCGCAGATCAGATATACGATATTTCGTTCTAGAGCAATAGCAATCTGCCTCCGAGTCAGATCTAACATCTCGATGACGCTATTAATTTTGTTTTTTTTTTAATAGTAAATAATAATCAATAAAATGTGAAAGTCCTAATAAAATAGAAATATTTTTTTATAATGGACACATTATATATACAGAAAGCTGAGTAATTAATGAAATATTTTTCCTATGTATTTTTATTACACTTAACAAAATTGATTTTTTTTCTTTTCTATCATTCATCACAAATACATAACTTGATAATACTTAATCTTTAGAGTACTTACATTCATTTACCATCACACGCAAACTCTTTGTTTTTTTTTGTGTTTTTTCAAATAAAATTAAATTTACTTACTTCTTCCTAAAAAGAAAAAGAAAAAATAAAATAAAAATAAATAAATTAGTAACAATCAATTAAAAATCTTGAATTGATTAAAAATTTAATATTCATTATATTATGTATATAGTAAAATGCAATACACAGACGTATTCATTATTTACTACAACTCTTTTAAATATATATTTGTATATTTTCACTAATACTTTTGCAAACATATATGTACATACATATGTATATATATTGTTTTAAAATAGACAATTCAAAAGGTCTTGCAATTAAGATACATAACATATCCATATTCTTCATATGTCCAGAAATGTAGGAGATTACAGAGAAACCATTTGAATAGCGTATAATACCATGTAC
This sequence comes from Anthrax anthrax, assembly GCA_963971155.1. Classification (NCBI taxonomy): domain Eukaryota; kingdom Metazoa; phylum Arthropoda; class Insecta; order Diptera; family Bombyliidae; genus Anthrax; species Anthrax anthrax. Next base: position 26,289,348 of record OZ020121.1, on the reverse strand, counting down.
AATCGAATTTTTTTTTAAATTTAAATGTAAATTCCTTGTATACATGTTTACTTACCTAAAGTGTATGTTTATAAGTCTGAAATTACATTTTTAAACTTTTTCTTTTTTTTTTTTTTTAAATGGTTTGTACAAAATGCGCGTAATAAAGGTATATATGTATAGGTAACGAAAAGGAAAATTTAATATAAAACGATTTCAAACAATTTAACTGGCAAGGAACATGAAAATCATGGTTATATCCTGTGTATATATGGTGGGTGAGGGTTTTAGTGTATTTTTCTTTTTATTATTATTTTTTTTTTTTTATTATTTTACATTTTTGGTTTTTTTTTTTTTTTTGTTTTTTGCATTTTTAACGCTTAAAAATAAAACACGAACAGAAAATATGTGAAATGGATAAATTGAGATCAAATATTTTATACTTCTGTTCAAGTATCATGTTAATGTAATATATATGTACATTCATGTGTAATATATTTAAAAGTGTGTAAAGAATAAATGGAACAAATCAATTGCCAGATAAAATTGTTCTCTTTTGTAAGAATACAATATATATATTTTTTTTTTCGTAATCTTTAAAAAACACGTGTTCACATGAACATCGTCGGTACATAGTATATAATAATATATTTTAATCAAACCACCGAACTGAACAATCATCAGACATTTTCACACTATCAGGCTATTATCAGTGTATGAATTAAATTATATATACATACATACATATGTACATAAATATTTTATTTGTACATATACATATGTATGTATGTATTTATACAACATTTTTATAGACGACGACAAATTATATAACATAAATATTATTTTGTTATATTAAAATACGTACGTAAATTGTACTCATACATATACACCCTCATACACCCTCAATTACATGTAGTACATATACTGTTTATAAAATGAGGGTGCGATTGCAAAAATATAGAAAAAAAAAGAAAGAAGAAAATCGGTATACGAAAATGAAGAACAAAAAAAAACATTAAATTTTTATAAACTTTTTTAAAAAAAAAATTGTCGATGTGTATTGTAGTGTAAATTGGCAATAAGAATAATTGCAAGTGGCTGGAAAAATGAATACATATACGTACACATGTATGAAATACATGCGTGTATCATGTTAGTATATGTAAGCTGGTATATATAAATATATGTACAAAACATATTATATTATATTTTATGTATAGCTTTTATGGTTGTCAAATGTTTATCTTTTTCGTACTAGTAACAAAAAAAATAAAAAATAAAAAAAAAATAAAAAAAAAAATTCCAAACACTATAGCAGAAGGGTTGTTATATTATTTCTTTACTGAATTTTATTATTAGAAAAATTTTAGATTGGCGTGTAATACGAAGATATAATTTAGTCATTTAAAATATTTTTATCAACCCTAACATAATTTTCTTTTATTATTATTTTATTATACGTAAAAGAAAAATTTTCATTTTTTTTTTTTTTTTATTATTTTTTATTTTTTCATTTGATTATAATTTATTAATTTCCAATATAAATTAAAGTCATTTTTTATATTAAAGAAGGTTTAAAAGAAAATTTCAAATTAGATGTTATTTATAAAGATAAAAAAAATTTTTTTTTTGTATTTTTTTTTTTTGAAAATTTGAATTTATGTTTTTTCAATATAATTATAAAATTTTACAAACGATAAGAATAACAAAAACAAAAATAGAGAGAGAAAATGAAAAATTAAAATATACCTATGTACATGTACACATACGAGTACATATGTATGTGTATTTCCAATGATATAGAATGCAAACAAAGTAATCATAATAAAAATTATTATTGTGACGAAATGTTTACACACACATTTGATTTGCGGTTACTCAAGTATAACAACTGTCGATAAAAAAAAAAATACATACATACATAAATATATTATGGTATGCTTTTTATGTTTTATTATTTTACTCTTTGTTTTCTTTATTTTCATTTTGGTTTTTAAATTTTTTTTATTTTTTATTTTTTTTTTTTTTTTATTTTAATTTTAATTTTTATCGTTGCTCGCATATATCATCTATTTTCGTTTTCTTTGAAATTGCATTATTTTTATGATGCGGAAAGTTGTAAATGTATGTATTTGTATGAAACTATTGTTATTATTATTAATATTATTATTATTATTCAAATTCTTTGTTTTTTGTTTTTTTTTTTTCATTTTCTCTATAAAATACCATTTTTAATTTTTCGCATGTATGAATATCGTGATTTATGTATGTATGTTAAGGTAGCACTATATATATAGGTACATAGATATTATTAGTAAAAATAACAAATCTATTGGTAATTTTTTTGTTTGAAAAAATTTTTTAAAAAAATGTACATACACATGCACTTATTATAATATATAAATATATAAATAAATAATTATATTTTTTTTTGTTCTGTGTTAAAAATTAAATAAAAAAAAATTTTCCCCGATTAACATATGCATATGTGAATGTGCATATGGATGTGTATGTAAATATATATAACTTGATATAACTATATGTATAACTACATATATAAGTATGTATGCATACATAAAATATTCATTTAATATTTTCTTATTTATATTTTAAAGATAAATCATTTAAATATGTTGCTTACAACTTGTGTGTTCGCATTTTATTAAAAAAATTTTTTTTTCTAATTGATCATTTGTTTTGTTGTTGTTATTATTATTGTTTTTTTTTTTTTTTTCTTTTTATGTAGTATTTGATTTAATGTGCATAAAATTTGATTGTTCACACCAGATCATCAAAAATTGATATCGCCTCTGAATGTTTTAATCGAAAATTTTGAAATTATAATAATTTTTTACCATGATTTTTAAATACCTACATATATTGTTGTTGTATATATGTACATAACTTCATATGTATGTACAAGAAAAACCAAAATTTATACATATGTATGTAAGATCGTACGTTTTCATTGTACTTGTGTTCATATATTTGGCTGTGTATGTGAACAGATACAATGACGTTGTTGTATATACAGTTCTCTGTATAGATCGATTCATAGCTTGAAGCCATAAGTCTACATGGAGCAATTTTTTTCCTTTTTTTTTTTTTGTATTTGTTTAAAAAAAAAAAAAAGCAATATGTGATTAAAATGAATATTATTTTACTAACCTATATTTTAAATAAATATGTATGTATAAATCGAAGAAGAAAACACACAACTAAATAAAAGAATAAAAAAAAACTATACAATATATCTTAATCGATGAAATTGTATTTGATTATATGCAGCACCTATCTATTGTACCTACATTAAATGCATTGAATTTTATATGTACACATATATTTGATGTTTATACACATACATACATATGTTATGTTAGTATATGTGATAAAAAAAATTTTTTTTTTGATTGATCGAAATTTATTCTGAAATTAAAGCTTCAGAAATTCTGATTAAAATTTCATGAATGATTGAATATCTTCCATTGAATATTGAACAACTTCCTATTTATTATTTAATCTTTGAGTATTTTGGTATGTACATATACATATAAATATCTTGAAATGACAACAATCAAAATATGCATACATTTTTAAAAGGATCAATGATCTTTATCGTTTATCTTTTAATGTATAAAAAAAAAAATAATAATAATAAAAAAAAATACCAAAAATAAATCGATTTAACATATGTAACAGAGACATTTAATCATTAAGCTTTAATTTTAGTTCATTTTTTTTTTTTTTTTTTTTGTATAAATTAATCCTTTTTAAATTCATACAAAAATATGCTAAATTACTTAAAATTTCTCTAAGCTATATATGTAGGTATATTGTAGACCAAAAATTGTTTGTCATACATAATTTATATTGTTCTCAAAAAAGATTGAATTATACACGATATTCAAAATACAAAATACAAAAAAAAAAAAAAAAAGAAATGTATACATATATATACGTGTACATATTGAACATATATATAATGTATGTATGTATATGAAAAAAAGACAGATCAGACCTCACACATTCAAATACGATACGGGGGGCCCAATTAAGCATGTTCACGGCATTCATTTCGCTCGGGTATTAAAACATCGACTAATAACATAAAACAAACACATCTGCATGCAACACGACACGATGGAGCAAACAACAGCTCCAAAAAGCGATAGTGGTGAATTAGGTTAGTCGTTGGATGTTTGAATGCTGGATTATTGAGCTTAAGCTGTATTGTTTCAAAGAAAAATAAAAAAGATTTTTTTTTATATATTATTGTAAGAAGTGATCTGCACATTTTTTTTTTTTCTAATAGTAATATATCAAGAGTAAAAAAAAAAAAAATTAAAATATGTGAAATAAAAGTGCATAAAAGTAATATGCAAATCAATGAAGTTTTATGAAGATAACATTTAAAAGATTATAACGAATTAATAAAATGTGTAAATAATCGAACATTATAGATAGTAAATGTAATAAGGAAATTAGGTAGGTACATCAAATTATTAAAAATTTTTACTTTTATTTTCAATTTGATCAATTTAGATGTTTAGAAGAAAATTAAACCTAAATATTTGATTGACTCGATTTACAACATTTAGCATACATACATTTACGTACATACCTGTACCTATACCTACATATGTAAATGGACTTCATAAGGGAAAATTTAATTCTAAAATTTTATGCATATATATTTAATTTTATGATATTTACATACATATGTATACCTATATGGACGATCATTGTACGCATATTAAGAATTTATCTCATATGTAACTACTTTAAAACACCTGAAGAAATTTTTTAGATAGCCTCTAGTATTTTAGATGACTCTACATACGTGTTATATATTTTTGTAAGTTAGATGACAATAAAATAAATAATACAAAACAGCTATGAAATAACAAATTTTGTTCAGATTCACTGCGATAACAGAGATAAATAAAGTAAAATATGAAGAAAAGTAAAAAAAAAAATAAAAAATAAAAATAAAAAATGAATATAAACAAGATGATAAAGCTAACCATCAAAAAATAAAATAAATCTTAGTAAAATTAACAATTTTCTAAATTATTTAATTTTTATTTATTATTTACATATACACATGTACAGTATATATGTATAATGTACTGTACATATACTGTATATGTATATTCATTAGACGTGGAAATAATTCAATTGATTAAGTAATTAGTGACCGTATCAATAAGTATATAAATCATCAGAATGTCTTATAATATATAGCACAAAATGAATTAAGAAATCTCTGATTTAATGTTATGCGTTAAATTAATTATTATTGAAAAACATATAAAAATTTATTAAGATTTATTGAGATTCATATAAAATGCTTATCATATGTGTATATATATATGAATCATATATGATTATGATTGATTAATCGTATTATGTATGTATGTATGTCATAATTACATATTGCAATTGGTAATTTTAAAAAAAAAAACTATAAAAACTACTAAACAGGTATTATTCAAATCCTCAAGTTTATTTATATATGCATGTTGTAACGTAAGTATAATTATACTAAGTAAATTGCAAGTACCGGTTTTACGTTAGAAATATGTATGCATGTATTGTATATCATATCACCATCATACAAATATTTCTTGCATACAAAATTCAAATGCACGTATTTTTGTACGTATGTGAATATTATTATATAATTAATCTATAAAAAAAAAAAAAAATTGTAATATTATTTATAAAATAAATGATTAAACGCAAAAACGAAAATAAATTCAAAAAATAACAATTTAGAGAATTCCCAAAATTGTTAAACTAAAAAAAAAAAAAAAAAAAATAAAATAACAATAACAATTTCATTTAAAATTTTTCCCCCAATAATAAATATAAATTTATCCCCATGAGATATTATCGACCATACGTTTTACGTCATATATTTATTGTAACCATATTTTTTTTATTTTTTTTTTTCGTTCAGCCTTAAAAACATGTACACTTATCTTAAACACAATTTGTGATTATGTAATGTGTATCCCACATACATGCGATCAAATAAAATGGTTTTTAACAATTCCCTTTTCTATCATAAAATAAAATGATGATAATGATGATGATGAAAATCCAATAAAACCCATAAAAGGGCTTATCTTGGTTAAACACAACCAGTCCTTTTTATGACAGTTTTTTTTTTTTTTTTATTTATATACAATGTATATTATTGGGACAAATTTGGAGCAAATATTGCTTCAAAAAAGAAAAAGAAAAAAAAAATAAAAGATGAATTGAATTAAATTATTCATGTAACTAATAAATGGTATAAATAACTAAAAATAGAAGAATTATATGAACTGTGAATAAAAAAGGATATTTGCGGAAAACCACTGTTATAACACACATCATGTATATGAATGTATGTATGTAGTTATGTACATATATATTAATGTTTCATATAATACGTAACTATACATTGTATATACAATTAATACATTTTGTATTATGTTATCCTTTGCATACTTGTTTTATCAAATGTACTTGATAACTACATATAACCATAACATTGTGAGTGGGTGGGTAAATGGAATTTTTTTTTTTTTAGTTTTTTTTTTTTGTATAGTATGTACATAATTTTCTTTTGATTGTGTATATACATATAAGCCTGTTGATATTTTTATTGTCATTATTCTTGTATATAATAAAATGATTAGGAATTTTGTTGAGGGTTGACTAAATTTATGAACTGCAAATTTTGTATAATAAATATTTTAAATAACGGAAATAAAAGGGATTACATATAATATTAAGTGAATTTATATTCTTTTATAAGTTCATTTATTACTTGATATATGAAGTGTGATTATGGTTTTGTTTTTATTAATTTAAAAATTACATAATAATTAAATTTCAATTGATTATTTTTTTTTTTTTTGAAAATTGATAAATTTGTATTTTTATATAAAATTTTATTTAAATTAATTTCAATTACTTGAATAGTATAATTTTTATTTTATCGTATTATTAGGTTTTTATTTTTATTTTATTAAAAGGACGGGATGGACAATAAATTGCCAGCTCTCCTCGCCCACCACGATCCGCCAGGACCTTTTAGCGACATATTAGGTTTTCAATAAAAAAAATGTAAAAATTTTGCAAATTAAATTAAGATTTCAAATACGAAAAGTTGATTTTCAATAAAATCAGTTAAAAAATATTTTTAATTGTTTTCTCGTATCAATAAAGGAAAAATTACAAAAAAAAAAAAAAAAAATTCTTGAACTATACAAATTAAAAATAACTTAGAAAAACTAAAAAACAAAAAAAATTCGAATTTATTCTTTAATATTATTGTACATATAATGTATTCGAAACTTTAAAAAGAAAAATCAATACCTATGAATTTAGAACAAAACGATGTATTTATTTTAAGTTTGTATGATTCATACAAAGAATTTATATTATATCAAAGAAAAAGACGAAAAGTGTACAATGAGAAGAAAAAAAAACAAAAAATCACAGTCACATACTTACACAAATAATATCATTGTTATGACAAGAATCACGACAACTACAAAAATAATCCCAAAAAGCTAAAAAACAAAAAGACAATATGAAGAAAAGCGCTCATAAAGAATGAAAAAATTCCGACAACGATTTTCATTCACAATATATATGTATGTACATAATATGCGGGATGTCTCATAATAAAATCCATAAAATTCGTTTTCTTGAAACCTTAGATTATTTCTAACAAAAAATCATTTTAGACTTTTTTAATAAAATCAAAGTTATTAATGTCTGAATTTCAATAATTCTATTTAAAAAATAAAAAAAAATTTTCATTATCCTGTATAATTTTGTGTATGTATATTAAATGCAAAAAAAAAACAATCTAAATTGTAAGAAAAATATATAATTTGTGACTTTTATTCTGGGACATCCTATAAGTACATATGTATGTATATGTATGTAGAACAGGGATGAAGAGCATTAAATAAATAAATATGCATACATAGAAAATTTTAACACTAAGAGAAAGTAAATAAAAAAATATCTCCAAATAGACTGTTATAAGGATTTTCCGAATAAAAACAAGCAAAAATGAAGACCATTTCTGTTATACCATACGATATTAAAACAATTTAGTTAAACATGTATAGATGTATACATGTAGTTTTAGTTGTAAATATGTTTAATATATCTTATATATCCTTACTTCAAATATCCTTTTATATACAGTCTACTTATACTATACAATATGATATAACTCTACGTACAACTGCACATACATATTTATAAACAACATACATACTTGAATGATAAAAAGGATGTTGAATGAAGAATTTGTTAAAAATATAAATCTTTCATCCAGGAAACTAGCATTCAACACCAGTTTACTTACGACAATGGGTAAAATAAAATATCCAATGAATATCAGAGTGGTGTTTATTCAATTTACAAATTGTTATTGCTTTTCATATCCTCTAGATAAAAGTAGCTTAATATTTACCCTTATTCGAACATCCCCTTTTTTTAAAATGATATTCGGTTAGTTTTGCTTTTAAACAATTTGTCTGTATAAATAAGCAACAATATTAAGAGGATTTACCACCCACAGGATATTTTATATTTATTTATATACATACTATTTATGTATGTATAGTACGTATACATATACCATGTAGGACATATGTATGTACTATGTTAAATTGCCATCTATGAGAATACAATTTTATGTATAAGAGAGTATACATACGTATGGATGTATATATTATATATATTAGATTGTAAAACACATACTGAAAACTTATGTGCAAACACGTGCATATGTATATGGTTTAGTGCATCCACATGCATATAATGCATGAAAAATTAACATATTATGTATACGTATATTTTTATGCACAAATATACAAATATATATACACACATGTATGCGCTTACTTATACATATCATATGTATGTACATAAATATATGTATGGTGTTTATATAATTCTACATATACATGTATATATACGTATGTCAAGCTATATTACGATTACTGGACTTTTCTATAATAATTATACGAAAATAAAAATAAAAAAATGAAATAATATTCTAGAAAGGGAAATCGAAACATGAATATAAATATAAATAAGGATAGTATACCCTTTATATTTGTGAAATAAATAGTTTTGCAGGACATGCTTGAACATTTACAAAAACAAAAGAACATATAGAATGCGCACGTAAAAATTTAGTTGGAAACTAAATGTATGTATTGTACGTGTATTTACCTAAGTATGTATAGGTATTTTTTATGAATATAAAAATGCTGTGTATTATATATATATGTAAATATACATACATATATGTATATGTATACACATGTGTAAGTGTTAATGTAAAAAGACTAACTGTATGTATAAAATTGTTGAATACTCAAGCGAATTCTTGTTCATGCTCTCTGTTATATTTTCAATTTAACAAATGTAGGTATATAAATATACTTCAATAATAAAAAGGTCCTGATATTCAGAAGGATATAAAATATATCCCATCAGATTACAATACAACAACAAAAAAAGTGTTGCACTGAGATTACATAATGATTGCTGCAATGCACTATGCAACCAATAAGATGAAGCTGGGGTATGCTTATATATGATATATGTATGTATGCATATATGAATGTATTTATTATTTTATAGAGTTCATATAACGTACATACATAACGTATGTACTTCAAAGATATATAATTCAATTTTGATGATTACAATGATTACAGTATTATTTGGTATTATATTGTAAAAAATTATACAAATAAAAAAGTACTGTGAAAATAAGTGGGTGGAACTTATACACGTATGTACGTATGATTGTCATATTATCATTGAAAAATAAGAAATTATTTTGTTTACAATTTAAATCCATAGTTTAAAAATAACATATTGAAAAGGTTTTTAAAAATTGTGCATGTATGTTTAGATATGTGAATTGGTATTTTGTTAACAAAAGTTTTTAAGGACTTATCAATATACATACATATGTGTCTATATATATACATTCATATATGCACAGATCTCATTTTTCGTACAATAAATAAATTTCAATCAATTAAAGATACGTAAATACATACACATTATTATATAACAATTTGTTGTTTTAATTTTTAAAATTATCTGATGAGAACTTGGTTGCATTACATTTATACAAGATCATTTCATAACCGCAAAAAATATGTACATATGTGCATATTTTGGTAAACATGCACAATACTCATAAAAATTTTATTCACCGCATCGAATTATAGGTATAGATGATACGAGTATATACATATATGTACCTATATGATGTATAATAATTACTTTTTATTTACTGATCTGACATACTGACTAACTGACTGACTGATATAATACAAAAATATGCTATGTATTAATACGTCATATACTGGATCTTATACCTACGTGGCTACATAAATTATATTAACAATAATAATACTGATTTTTATAGCATACACTTATATGTATCTATAATATGCATATCTTTAAGATAATATTATGAGCATATATACATACATACATAAGATATTTATAACGGATAAAATGTATAAGATCAACATCTGGTCACATTTTTAAAACTGCCCCAAAGAAACAAACTAAACAATATCAAAATAAAAAAATAAAAAATAAAAAAGTAACGACAAAATAACAAAAAAGAAAAAGAGGAATGAATTGAATAAAAAAAAAAACAAAAAAAAAAAAAAAAAGATAAAGATAAACCGGAGAAAAAAAAAATGTAAATAAATCCAAAATATAGGCGCCATCAAGCCTTAATTAAGTCATCAACCAGAAGGCAGACTAATTGGAGATTCTGTATATATCATACTTATTTGTAGATATTCATGTATTTTTGTATATCTATACATCATATTCGTGTCCACATACATATATATATATAAGTATATATTGTATACACATATGTGCATATATAATATGGTATTTATGCGAATTACTTAAGACTGGACATATATACATACATATATACTAAAAACAACTATATATTTTATTGGTCTACATATGTATGTACATACATATATGTATATATACATGAAGCAAAGGCATACATACATTACATATTTGTGTATATACATACATATATCTACATTTATATGTATTCGTGTGTATCATCTCAATTTAACGTAGGTACATATGTACGTTCGTTTATACGTAGATATTTAAATATGTGTGTATTCATTAATTAAAAGGATTCTTTTACTGGATTTAAAACAAAGAAAAAAAAAACAAAAATTATTTGAAAAATTGCATGTAGTTTTCTTGAAAACTCATGAGTATGTAAATGTACATATATGTAGATACATACATACATACATATATATATAATCACATAATCCGAAAAGAACATTGTAGATCCAACTAAATTGATCTAATATAAACAGCAAATGAATGAATGAATGAATGATGAAGAAAATTTATTGATAATATTTCTGATGGTGTACAAGTATAATAAAATAAAATGTTACTTATATTTTACTTCACATAATATACTGAAATAAAATTTTTTTATTGAAATTAAATTCGATTTTGTTTTTTTTTTATGTTCCACTTTTCAAGTACTAGCAGTGCTCACATTTCAAGTCATCGATACACATTCATATACATACATATGTATGTACATATGTGTGTCTACGGTATAGCTACCGTGTTTGCTGCAGATAGAAGTGCATTCATATATGCATGCAAAATGTGTGTATGTACTATGCAATATGCACCTCAAGTACTCAATATGTGAAAGTTGATATACATATATGTATACATATGTATGTATTTCTGTATGTATATAAACATTAATTTTGAGAATATGTAATATGTATGCATACACAGTAATCAAACAAGAAATATTATGCATACTTATATTGTTGCATATGAAATATGATATGATAGCTAAGTTGACACAAATATTGATGACAGATCTGCAAATCATTCAAATAAGTTACATTTAATGTAATAATAAATATATACCTACTCTTCTACACATGTACATATGTATGTATGTGAATAAGTATAAATTCATATATCAAACATAATAATGTATGTTGTGTATTTTTATGATGACGACGATGACGATGATGATGACGACGACGACAACCAAACTTTTCAACGCGGATTATAGCTTACTTTCATCCACTTTTTTATGTGTATATGTATGTATGTATATTCTAGAATAATATTAAAAGTATTGTATAAGAAATAATATATAGAGGTACCACATATCATTCCATTTGGGTGGTCCCCACTTGTCAGATGTGTGGTCTTTATTAATAATCCCGCGCTTACAGGTTCAGAATATGTTTCAATCCAATATCAAACATCACAACAAAACACACAATTCAATAAGTAGTGTACAATACTCTCTATAACAGAGAGTGCCAGTCATAATGTGCATAATGTGCATATAATAATAATAATAATATTTTTTACATAATAATAAAAAATAATCAATTAAAAACGGCAAAGAACAACAACATTAAAAAACATATGGATAAATTATATGAAAACATTTACATATGCAATGTATGCATATTTACTTGCAAGAACCTCAAGAGCCTTAAAGTTTCTACAATTTCAGTTTGCATCGACCAATCTGGATGACTTTTTGACTTTATTTTATTTATTTTTTTTTTTTTTAATTTGCGACATGACCATTTCATTTTGTCACTATACGATTATAATTAATAGCCTACTAATAATTGTCAGTTAGTTAGGAGTATTAAGTACCATGTAAATAAAGTCCAATAATATAATGTTGATTTGTATACTTCATTTTTGTCGTTTATGATAATAATCCACAAGATCAGAATATCAGATTTTATATGACTTGACTTTATAGATTATTGCTCAATATTAAATTCAAAGAGTCACTTTGCCACTTATCTAATGTCAAAACAAAAAATTTAATATCTGAATGTGATATGCCCGTACAAGTGAACATATAAAATGTATATTTACAAAATATGTAAATACACGAGTATAATTGTATATTAATAAACAAATTAATTTGTCACTGTATGTAAGCAAATGTTTTGACAGATATTGGTCAATTTTAAATGTTGTATACTTTGGTATTTTTTTTTTTTTTTTTTACTGATAACGTCATATGTACAAATAAAATAAAAATAAAAAAAAAATGAATGAAAACAATTTCATTGTTTATACATACATAAATATTTATATTGTACTTTTCGTATAGTAAATAAATCATGACATTTAGGTACATAGAATAATCACATTACATATTATTTTATTGTACATAAAATTACATGCATGATTTTTTTAATGTCCTAAATATTAATTTATTTAAAATTGTTTATGACTTACATGGGCATTTATCATGTACATGTGTTTGCTTACCTACAAAGAAGATATTTATGTATGTAATAAATACTGTACACCTTTAAAATAGTATATTAACCACAGTTAGTCATACATGTGCATGCAATGAAAAATTTAATATTCAAGTAATAAATAATGCATAAAAACACAAAATACAATTAACAAAAAACTGTCAGCAAAATAATTTTGGCAATGATCCTATTTTCCTGTTTTCTCCTTTTATTTTTATTTTATTTTATTTTTATTTTTTTGACTTTTCTTTTTTGATTTTCAAGGGCGAAAATTATCTTAAACTTTATACTGTTGGCATCAACACAGAACAATTTGACAGATGGCTCAATTAGGTGCACATGTGCGCAACCAATAAAGTAATTTTAACATACATACACCAACAAACTGAGAAACAAACTGGGAGGTTTGGGGTTCTTGTTTTTGGATCTGCTGAGGTTAAAATTAACAAAAGCACATTGACTTTATATATTGCATTTATATTATATATTATTGTTAATAATGACGATAATGATGATGATAATGACGATTATGATGATGTTACTACATATGTACATATGTTTATATATACATACATTGCTATAAATTAGTTATATGTATATCATGTACTCATGTATAAAATAACAAACGATTTGCTTTTATTTGAAAATTTTTCACGATAATATTTTGCATACCACAGTACCTAATAACAATTATTTTTTCTTAAAAAAAAATTTTTTTTTTTTTAGATATTTTACATGAAATCATTTTTTTTTATATATGTAATTTTTGTTTTCATAAATTTTTTTTTTCAGCGCTTACGTAAGGACATGTGCGTATATATTTTAAATAAAACATACATATGTATATATACATACATTATATGCGAATGTATTACACACGTACAAACATATGTACATGCATAACATACATATTATAACGAGTACTTAATAACTTCCCATAATATATAACATTAAAAACTCATGCAAAATTTCTGGAATTTGAGCCGCTGACGAATTCTCAGGAATTGCTTACAATTTCATGATTTATGACTTGTGGAAGTGCATAAGTGCATGCGTGCATTCTGTTGATCCATTGTCAATGTGGGTGGCATTATAGATGAAGAAAGAGTTAAGATTTATGTCTTAAGCATTGCAATAAAAAAAAAAAAAGGCAAAAAAGTAAAATAAAACAAAAAAAAAAAAAGAAAAATGAAAAATAAAATAAAATAAAATAAACGTAGGTACATGTGTAATAAAAAACATGCATTGTACATACGTATAATAAAATGTGTATATATATACTTAATTGCGAATAACATATGTATGTATTCCTTTTTTTTTAGATTTTTAAATTAAAAATCTATTCAATTGAATAAAGTTCTTATGTAAAATTATTTTATTATGTTCTTATCATCATTTTATTTGTTATGCAATACATATACGAATGTAACGTATATATACAAACAAATAATAAGACAAAATTTCAAAATAATTTTAAATATGATTATAAGTGCATATACAAATATACCTACACCTACATGAAATTGTAAAATTATTTATTAAAATGTAGACGAAAAAAAAAAAAAAAAGTTTCCATCAATTGCAACAATGTTTTTCTTTCTATAAATTAAATTGTATTGTATTTATAGATAAAATATATGCTCTTAAAGTCTAATTCTCACGCAATATGCTTATAAAATTTCAAATTATTCAATTAGGTATACATCTATAGGTATACACCTATATTAGAATAATAAAATATTTTTTATTATAAAATTACTTAATTAATTTCTAGGTAGGTAATTAATATGTACATACATACATATATAATACGTGTTATTATGTTACACATTGAATATGTTGAAATATTATTATTCTTTTTTTTTTTTTTTTTTTTTAGGTAACTTACTCGTAGATTAGATATAAAACAAAACTAGTAAGTAGCCAACTATTTTTAAATATTACACAATTTTTTAAGTAGTTCAAATAAAATGAATTAAATATACTTAAAATTATATATTAAAGATGACTGTTAATTATTTATAAATACATGCATACCTGATGGTTTACATAAATTAACTTCATAATAACTTTGTATGATAGCAAATTATAGAATGCATGCCTAAGAGTAATAAATATATGTACACACATACATACCTGTTTAATGTAGGTACTATATGCATTCATACATTTATACGATATTATGCATGAACATATATGTACCTATATGTAGGTATGTTTTATACTTATTAATTAGAAAGTGTATTACGTTATATCAGTTATAAGTAGGTAATTTGTTTTGAGAAAATCAAAGTAATGTTCACTTTAATTTTAACATATTGCACTTACATATGTGTGCATTTAAATGCCTGTAAGTTATATATTAAGTATCACATTATTGTGTTGCATAATTATTATACTTTGTTTTTTTTTTTAAATCTAGGCACGTGTTGTTGTTAGTGGTGCTTTTTCTTATTCTTTTGCATTTAATTTATATAAATTCGTCTTTTTCTCTCTCTTTACGCCAGTTTTACTAGATTGCCAATTTACAGTGTTTTATAAACGAAAACAACACAACAACCACACGGGAGCAAACATAAATCATACAAACAAACACTAATGATATTTTTTTCTTATCTCCTATGATTTAACACGTGCCTATCATAAAAAAACATAGTATAATTGTGATACATTTAAAAAAAGAATTAATTCTTGGAATTACATGATTTTCAAGTTTCATAATTTTACACAAAAAAAAAAAAAAAAAAAAAGAAAATTGAATAATAATTTGTTGCATTATAATAATAAATTATTAAATTTATAACATTTTCCCGCAAATTAAGTAAAATATGAATGAATTAAAATTTACTTTTTATTTTGTAATAAGTTCATACATATGTAACATATGTATGTAGATTTGTCATACTTTACATGATTGAATGTGTTACATATAATCAAATATAGGTATACCAAGTATGTGAATTTATATCTAAAATAACTCGAATCGATAGTTATATTTGCTATAAAATATTCTATTCAATGTTCTTTATATATTCTATTAATAATAACTAAAAAATGCTTTCATTTTATATTCATATATATTAAGTGTAAAATAATTATAAATAAATAAAAAAAATGTAATTATTGAAAAAAAAAAAAAATGAAGTATTGATTTGAAATTAAAACAAAATAAACATTATTTTGATTGACAGATATATTAATTGTTGTATGTAGGTATGTTATGTGATATGAATAAAATATATAAAGCTTTTCACATTTATTGCACTGTCTTCAAATTTATGTAATACAATTTATAAAAACCTGACGACAACAACAATTAACATGATCATATTATAATTGACCTTGTTAACATGTTGTATCATGCATTAGAAAAAAAAAAAAAAAAAAAAAGATATTCATTATACAATAGATTGATGATTATTATCTTAAATAAAAAAATGTTACTTAATTTTTTTTTTTTTTTTTTTTTTTTTTTGATTAAAATTCGGGTTTTAACCTTAATTCGTTGCTGGTTAAGGTTTTCTTAATATTAAGTTCAACAAGGATTAAATTTGAAATTGTTTTAAAAAAGTATGCAATTTTACTGTATGGCACTATATTAACAAAGCATCTGCAAAGTGATCTGTTCTATTTCTGAAACAGGACATTCTACATTGGAAAAGCTTTACGAATAAAATATAAACTTAAACATCTATGTCTTACCTAAATATAATCAAAAAATTTTTTGAACTTACAAATGTGTAGTATACCTGCAGCACAGCTAACGATTTCCTAATACTTCGTCATGCCAGCAGTTAACAGTGTAAATAATTGTCTTTTTTATTAAAATTCAAAGTACTTATTTGTAGAAAAAAATCATTTAATTTTTCTTACATTAAAATCCAATCTTTCTGAGATAAATTTAAAAAAATTTTCGGACATATAAAATGTATGGACATACTTTTCAAAATATGTACATAGGTACTTCTAGACAAAAATATTTATTTAATATCATTCATTCTGAGACATGCTATATAAATCAAATACAAATAATTTTTAATCAATAAAAATATTTACTATACAATTAAGAAATTATTTATAAAATTTAGATACATACATATCTATTAAAATTGATATTAAATTTATTTATTTGTAATAAAAAATTTATTTGTTCCTTTTTTTTTTTTTGTATATATGAACATATTTTGTATCTCATATAATAGATGATCAGAAAAAGATACAAATCAAAAGAATTAAAATAATGAATTGTTATATAATGAAATTTATTACAATCATATAATATAACAAAGATTTATTACCTCCATATGATTATTTAGATGCATATGTGTATGCATATATTAAAAAATATATAAAATATTTTATCAGTTAAATATTTAAAATATAATTGTGTAATTGATTGGCTACATATTAATCCATATACATATGTACATACATATTGTAAATATAACAAGATAATTTTTGTTTTTTTTTTTTAAATAAAATTTTTTAAACTAAAAATATCTAATTATAAACAGTCTAAAAGTAATATCAATATTTTATCATCTTCTGATAAAAAAAAAATGCATAATATGTATGCCAATATAATCTACGAATTGTTACATTTTTTATTTAGGTTTATGCTTCATATTTTTTTTTTTTATATTTTTGCATATCCTTAATTACAAATTAGTAAATATTCATAGATACAATAGTATACATGGAGTATTATGTACACACATACACATACAGTAAGTAATATACTTATGTACAAATGCACAATAATAACTAAAATATGTAGGTATGTACGAAAGCAACATAATGTACGTCCTGCTGAGTTAAAAAGAGGGTCATAAATTGATTTTTATTTATAAAAATAATTTTGATTTATTACATTTGCATAAATTAATAGAATATGTGTACCAACAAATAAAAAAAATAAATGAAAAAAAAAAATAAAAAAAATAAAAAAAACAGAAATCAAAATAAAATAAACAATTATATGTATATGTACCCGTATTATAAAATTGAAAATTAATAATTTCAAATATTAAAAAAAAAAAAAAATAACTGCAAACAATTCAAATATTTATTTATTTTACACTAGACTAGGCTAATCTCAAAAAAAAAAAAAAAAAAAAAATTTTTTAAATTGAAATGTAGAAGAAAATTTTTCAGTTGAATATCATATTTTGCCATTCCATTTTTCATAATATTTGAAAATAATCTAAAATATTTTTTGCAAATAATTTATTTATTTAAAATTTTTTATACAATCAATAACATCATATTAAATAGTTTATAGGTATGTTTAATTCTCACGGTTAAAATTTGAATTACTCATTTTAATCAAAAACTTTTATAAATATATTCACTATATTTAATTATCTATTACCACAGTACTAACAATTTCCTTACTGAATACTTGGTCAATGCTATTACCAAGAAGAGTACATAAAAACCTGACTATTTAATATGTTATATAGGTAAGATATAAGTAGTTAAAGTAATAAAATATGAAAAATGTTTAATTAATACTCATTTAGGTATATTTAATCATCTTATGATACATATTGAAAATGAACAAAATAAAAAATGTAATAAAATAATAATTATAATAGTAACAAAATAAAGATTTAAAAAAACAAAAAAAAAAAAAAAAAAAAAAAAAAAACTAAAAGTAATACGAAATGAAAATACCTATATATTACGATAAAAAAAAAAAAAAAGAATGTATGAATATTTGCGAATAAACGTTAATATATACATTCATACGTATCTATATCATTAAAAAAAAAAAATCAAAAAATAAACAAAAAAACAAAACATTATTTATGAGATCATGAGAAATCTGTGAAAACTGGTAAAAGAAATCGTTAAGGATATACATATAAAATAAAACCGCGAAAAACTTGTCAAAACGGTTTCAATCTCTTCATAAGGCATTGGTGTGTATTATATACCTATACATCGTATATATACACACACCTTTTTGAACAAGATGATGATGATGATGATGACGACGATAATGAAGATAAAAAAACTGAAGTAAAAACGCGACACTTTTTAAGATAAATAAAAATGAGAGCAATCCTATCTATACAAATACCGCATTATATGTATGTATGTACAGAATCAATTTCATTCACCAGAAACCAAACTCCAGTATATATTATATTAAAAAAAAAAATTAAAATAACAAATAAAAAACGTTTTCTTTTTAAAAATAAGAAAACAATCAACGCGTCTGATATCTGTTGATTTTTTATGTACATATGTACACAAAATGCATATATGTATGTACATATATCATATAGGTATGTGCTACAATTCATACATATTTTACCTTGTCTGTATATATATGCACATCTAAATGTACATACACGTATATACATATTATAATTATAATTGTACTTGCATTCTATATAATACTTATGCACATACATTATGTATCTTAAAAATTCATCTCATTCCTATATATGATTTGATATATAAAAAAAAAAAAACCGTAAGTTCTGATGTTGATATTGATGATAATTCTTTTACATTTTTTTTTTTTATGTTTTCTTGAGATTTCGCTGAATTTGTAATTTTTTATCAGCATTGCAAAAAGAAAAAAAAAAATCTAATTAAAATGCGAATCTGTCCAAAAACAGACGAATCTTCAAAGTTATGTGATATACTCTATATTATGTAGAAAGCCATTATATATAAGGTACATATATGTTAGACACCGTATATATCATATAATCCGGATGAGAATATAATTACAAAATATACAATAAATCTAAATATATGGTAAGATAATGATCCAAAGTATTACAAGTGAACTGGATTAATATAAGTGATGATATCTACTTTTGTTTCTTTTTTTTTTTTTTTTTTTTTTAAATATATTTCTTTATTAAATTATTTTTAATATATTATTATGTAGGTGTACATACATATACATAAATATACAATGTGTAAGTATGTCACGGTATGTCTAATCTAAAACAAAACGAAATAGAAATAAATTTAAAAAAAAAAAAAAAAAAAAAAAAAAAAAGATAAAATAAATGTTAAAGTTTTCAATTTCAGAATCAAATTCATCTTTTATAATGCCAATGCTTAGCTAAATTGCAACATTCCAGACCTCCCAAAAATAGTTGAATCAAAACCTATAGGGAAGATGTGTGAGATTCTCCAAGGGGATCCCTGACCGGACGCCATGGCGGTAAATGTGTATTTATATATTATATGTATGACATACAAGAACATATTAATATATGTATATTCATATACATACATATATGTACATATGAGTGTATATATAATATGTGATGATCTGGTGGCTTCGTTTTACTAAAGGAGCCAAATATCTTTTATGAATCAAAGATAAATACTTCAGAAGCCCCCCAAAAAGGTCCTATATATATACTGTCGGTGTATATCCGGCCTATACACCGTTTATGATTGATGGCTATAGCAGGAACAGGTTAATTCCGTAACAGTGCAGGCATACCAATAATAGACGACAAAAGATGTCTTCATTTGGCTTTGATCGTGAAGAATTTGGTTTTAAATCTATTCTTGATGGTTTCTTTGTTTTTTTTTTTTTTTGTTCTGTGTTTTGCTTTTATTTTTGTAAAACTTGGTATTTTATACTTTTTTTTTACTTTTATCAATATAGAATGTGTAGTAAATCAGTGGCGTCGTAATTATTTGCTTTCAGTCAGCTTCTAACTGTTTTCAATTTAAATAAATTAATAGTTGATTAGTGTACATATTATTTGAAACCAGTAGGAAAGAATGATTTTTATTTATCGAAAATTATTATGTTAACCATAATAACTTAATTTCAATAATATTTTGAATATATGTTTATAATTTTAGGTAGTGCATACATGTAGGTATGTATATAAACATATGTATGTGATCAAAAGATGTTATACTTATACTCTGTCTACTAATTCGGTGCAGTTAAGTCCACATGGAAATGACATAAAGTAGTATCACTTAACGTCGTTGTATATATTAATAATAAAAAAAATCATCTCGTATTTATATGTAACTTAAAAGATTGTATGATAACACTTACTCGTGAGATGATCTTATTAAAAATTATGAGAAAATAAAAAATACATGTATATTTCTATAAGGCACCGAATTAGTAGACAGAATATAGAACTTATTATTATCAGTTTTTTGAAATTACTTCATTACATTTAAAATGCTTAAAGTAATGTACAAATTTAAATAGTGTAATTTCTTCTATATATTTACAGTATTTGAAAGTAATTATTATATTTTACAAATTTATACAATTTTGTTTAATGATATTTATATTTGATTAGAGACAATTAAATTCATACCTACAAGCTGCAATCATATTGTAATTAATAACAGATAAAAATAAATATTTTATTTATACATATATGTACATATTGTCTGCATTGCACGTACTACATACACATGAGTATATATATAAATACATATTTACATGTTTTACCAATATCTGTTAAACTAGATATGTACATTTATCAAAACATAACATAATTACAAAGCAAATCTGCCATTAAAGGTTATCATAATAATTTCAACATGTTACTTGTACATGTATGAATATTTTAATTTATGTGTAAGGGGTATCTCGAATAATATGATTAATAAAGCAATTTACCTCAAATCCGAAAAATTTTATGCTTAATATGAAATGTGAAATTTCAATACAAAATGCAGTAACTTATAGCGACATGTACCTACTTTACTAATTCAGATACTTTCAAGTTTCAACCTATACTTATGTCTTATAATGGGTTATACGTACGCATATGTATGTATACGTGAACTGAACTTATAATGACAATTTTTCTGAGATACCTCGTGTACATGCATTTATTCATATGTATGTGCATTTTCATACAATTTTTTTTTCTTGTTTTTAAGAGAGAAAAACTTGCATTACTTAAACATTATTAATTATTATGTATACATCAATAATAATAGAGCTATATATACAAATACAAATACTTATGCGTGTGTGAACCATATAAATAAATATAGAGAGATAAAGTATATTTAGAAAAATTTTTAGAATTAAAAATTTAATATAATGTCAATTTTAAACAATTATATAGTTATTATTTATCTAAATAATATTTATTATGCACACCCATATACATGTATATATATATGAACAAATACGTTTCTTTGCTATATATATATAAATTAACTACCATACACATATGTATGTATGTATAAAATTATACAAATTTTTGTCTATATAACAACTATATAATCATGTTTATTATATATAAAATCCACGACGACTACCTACTACATTTTTATGATATTTGTAATGTACATTATCAGAAATCCAAAACTAGGAGATACTGCAAGCAGTGCAAATTCGACGTTCAAAAATTTTTCTTCCTGGGTACTGACATCAGTACCCAGTGCTACCGTTTTATTCAAAAAATAAGGTGTAAAATATGAAAATGTATTGAAATATATAAAAAAAGCAAGCAAATTTTCAGAATAAAATACCCATGTAAAAAAACTAAAATACCCATGAATCAGCATAGAATGTGAATATGTATGCATATTTATCACATACGTGCGTATGTAATTTAAGTGTACATATTATTTCAGAAGAAATCATTCAGTACCCACTAAAATACCCATGAATCAGCATAGAATGTGAATATGTATGCATATTTATCACATACGTGCGTATGTAATTTAAGTGTACATATTATTTCAGAAGAAATCATTCAGTACCCACTAAAATACCCATGTATCAGCATAGAATGTGAATATGTATGTATATTTATCACATACGTGCGTATGTAATTTAAGTGTACATATTATGCGCAATATTTATAAGAATATTTTGTAATGTACGTATTTATCGTATATATGCGTGTGTAAAACTTCTGTCCTAAACAAACAAATTATCGTCCTAAACAAATATAATTTTTTCATAATTGTACGATCATATGGGTCATAAATTTCATTACATCAGAAACGAGGATAGAAATACAAAATGTAAATTCAAATTGTAATGTATTGTATGGGAAATACAATATATTTTGAATACGATCGGTTTAATGTTAAATTTTGATTTTTTGGGTATTCAAAATTCATACTTTTTAGGTAATGATAAATAAAAATATGATCGTATGAATGCATTATATATCGTATACGTAAGTATGTAATTTAAGTATACACTCCACGTGGAGTCATATATGTATGTCCCTATATAAAATTGTACCATAAACTTAATGACTTGATTTTGTTAATTATAAATACAATATATACATACATACGTGCAATATTCCGTACACATCTTTCGACCGTATACAAATTTATGGGTTTATAGATCGTACTTGTATATATTTTTTTGTCTGATATAAAAAGTAAAAGAAAAGTGTGAAATATGAACAAAAATCGACGTGAAAAAGAAAAAGTAATGTATGTATATGAAATATTGTACGATATATGTATGTATGTATGTTAATCTGAAATTACACATTTTTTACTACTATCCTAGTCTCTGATCTTTAATTCACGTTCATATATATGATCGAACCATTACAAAATTGTGTTCTAATGTTCTTATGAAAGAAAATTATGTTTGTTTAGGATGACGGTATTTATAGTTAAGATACCAAATTTGTATGAAAATATTTACAAACACTCGTATGTAATATATTATTACATATGTATACATACATATATATAATAAGTACATGGCTTAAAATTTCTCGAGTTTATTTTGAATATTCTTATACGAAAAAACGACATCCCTTTTTCTACCAACAAATGTACTAAATCATTCCATCATTCATGCCGTCCCCTCTTTCATCGCCCGAACCGCTCTATCGGCTAAAAAATTTTTTGAAGCCCCATAAGAATTCTTGTTAAAATATTAACTATTCTTTGACATTATATACTTCTTCAAGAGAAATAATGAACCATGAATTGCAATATACGTATGTATTGCAATATACCAAAGAAGTTTAATCTAAAAAGAAGAATCAATTTTCAATTTCACGCTAAAATTTTAAAAAACCAGTGCGAAAGATCAGAATGAAGTTGAAGCTGGGTAAAGTTCAGCATTTACCAGCTTCAAAGTTCTATCCATATGATCTTTCTATTAAGAAACAAGACTTTATATTACAGCCATATGATAAGTCACGATTTTACATACGTTTGATTGTGTGTATATTTAAATATATGACTTCAATTAGTTACGCATGAATGATCACTGGGTCTTTCGTTTTGTGCAATACATTTTGTTTGTGTACTCCTAGAATTATGATCGGATCTACATTTTTTTTTTTTATTAAAATTTGCAGGCATATATTTTGTTTGTGTAATTTCATTACACACAATTTTTCTAATTCCGAACTATTTAATTGTTCATGATCATGAATATATTTTGTTTGTGTATTCTTTAAAGTTTGAATACAAAATTTTAAAAGCCAAAAATTGAATATTGAGTTTATGAAATTTTGTACTGCATAATTATAATTCGCATGGCGTATATTTTGTTTGTGTAATTTCATGACCAAAAAATTTTCTGATTCTAGTTTTTGATCATGAAAATGAATAATTTTTGATTTTTGTTTTGTAAAAGGAATGTACGTACAGATGTATATACATTTGTACGTACATATGCTCATGTACATACATACATATATAGATACATACATATAATTATTGCACACAAATGTATGGATATATAAAATAACATTTTATTATGTATCAAAAAAAATAAAATAATATTTTATTATAGTACTATAATTGATACAATGATGATTGGATATATAAAATGTTATATTATATATCCATATATTGATCTTAATACTTAATGTATAAACGTATGTACATACAAATGTATATACATACATTTGTGTGCAATAATTATATGTATGTATCTATATATGTATGTATGTACATGAGCATATGTACGTACAAATGTATATACATATGTACGTACATTCCTTTTACAAAACAAAAATCAAAAATTATTCATTTTCATGATCAAAAACTAGAATCAGAAAATTTTTTGGTCATGAAATTACACAAACAAAATATACGCCATGCGAATTATAATTATGCAGTACAAAATTTCATAAACCAAAGAATAGATAAAATTTAGCAAGAATTCTTATGGGGCTTCAAAAATTTTTTTAGCCGATAGAGTGGTTCGGGCGATGAAAGAGGGGACGGCTTGAATGATGGAATGATTTAGTACATTTGTTGGTAGAAAAAGGGATGTCGTTTTTTCGTATAAGAATATTCAAAAAAAACTCGAGAAATTATAAGCCATGTACTTATTATATATATGTATGTATACATATGTAATAATATATTACATACGAGTGTTTGTAAATATTTTCATACGAATTTGGTATCTTAACTATAAATACCGTCATCCTAAACAAACATAACTTTCGTTCATAAGAACATTAGAACATAATTTTGTAATGGTTCGATCATATACATATATAGTATGAACGTGAATTAAAGATCAGAGACTAGGATAGTAGTAAAAAATGTGTAATTTCAGATTAACATACATACATACATATATCGTACAATATTTCATATACGTACATTACTTTTTTTTTACGTCGATTTTTGTTCATATTTTACACTTTTCTTTTACTTTTTATATCAGACAAGAAAATATATACAAGTACGATCTATAAACCCATAAATTTGTATACGGTCGAAAGATGTGTACGGAATATTGCACGTATGTATGTATATATTGTATTTATAATTAACAAAATCAAGTCATTAAGTTTATGGTACAATTTTGTATAGGGACATATATGACTCCACGTGGAGTGTATACTTAAATTACATACTTACGTATACGATATATAATGCATTCATACGATCATATTTTTATTTATCATTAGCTAAAAAGTATGAATTTTGAATACCCAAAAAATCAAAATTTAACATTAAACCGATCGTATTCAAAATATATTGTATTTCCCATACAATACATTACAATTTGAATTTACATTTTGTATTTCTATCCTCGTTTCTGATGTAATGAAATTTATGACCCATATGATCGTACAATTATGAAAAAATTATAATTGTTTAGGACGATAATTTGTTTGTTTAGGACAGAAGTTTTACACACGCATATATACGATAAATACGTACATTACAAAATATTCTTATAAATATTGCGCATAATATGTACACTTAAATTACATACGCACGTATGTGATAAATATGCATACATATTCACATTCTATGCTGCTTCATGGGTATTTTAGTGGGTATTGAATGATTTCTTCTGAAATAATATGTACACTTAAATTACATACGCACGTATGTGATAAATATGCATACATATTCACATTCTATGCTGATTCATGGGTATTTTAGTGGGTACTGAATGATTTCTTCTGAAATAATATGTACACTTAAATTACATACGCACGTATGTGATAAATATGCATACATATTCACATTCTATGCTGATTCATGGGTATTTTAGTTTTTTTACATGGGTATTTTATTCTGAAAATTGCTTGCTTTTTTTATACATTTCAATACATTTTCTTATTTTACACCTTATTTTTTGAATAAAACGGTAGCACTGGGTACTGATGTCAGTACCCAGGAAGAAAAATTTTTGAACGTCGAATTTGCACTGCTTGCAGTATCTCCTAGTTTTGGATTTCTGCATAAACTCAATATTCAATTTTTGGCTTTTAAAATTTTGTATTCAAACTTTAAAGAATACACAAACAAAATATATTCATGATCATGAACAATTAAATAGTTCGGAATTAGAAAAATTGTGTGTAATGAAATTACACAAACAAAATATATGCCTGCAAATTTTAATAAAAAAAAAAAATGTAGATCCGATCATAATTCTAGGAATACACAAACAAAATGTATTGCACAAAACGAAAGACCCAGTGATCATTCATGCGTAACTAATTGAAGTCATATATTTAAATATACACACAATCAAACGTATGTAAAATCGTGACTTATCATATGGCTGTAATATAAAGTCTTGTCTCTTAATAGAAAGATCATATGGATAGAACTTTGAAGCTGGTAAATGCTGAACTTTACCCAGCTTCAACTTCATTCTGATCTTTCGCACTGGTTTTTTAAAATTTTAGCGTGAAATTGAAAATTGATTCTTCTTTTTAGATTAAACTTCTTTGAATATACGTACCATACATATTTATGTATTTGTAGTATAGATACATTGTATTTTAACAACAAAAACACCACATCATTCTTGTAAATGTTTATAAATGTGATTATTGTGTGGATAAAATTGCAAGTCTATACAATGCTTGTATACTCATGTACCTATACACATGTATACATATTACCTATATATGTACATGTGTATGTATATATGTAATTTTATTTGCAAACAAAATATTATGATAACTATATGTATCGATCAACTTACCGATTAATTAACTTATTTCATGTATACCAGACATATTATCAACTGAAATTACATTCAAACACGAGGTAAACCTTTTGGTCAATAACAGTAATAGCATATAGCATAGTTAATTTTTTTCTTTTACATAATGTATGTATATACACATTTAAAAATGATATGTATATATATATATACATACATTAAATATTTTATGTTTGCATGAATGTAAATTAAATTTAAAATGAAAAAAAAAAAAAAATTGTTAAATTATATAGCAAATAATAGCATAAGTGAAATAATTACATATTTTATAATATTGAGTATTTATATGCTAGAAAATTTACTTACATACATATTTAACACACATATTTTACATAATAATTTGTACACAATACTCGTACATCATACATATACAGTATTTTCAACAAATCACCGAACTCTCTTTTTTTATTATTATTGGCCAGAACTTTTCAAAATTTAAAATTCAATCTCAATATTTAAAAAAAATTTAAATAATATTATTTTTTTTCTGTAAATTGTTTATGAATGAGATTAAACATCTTAACCATAAGAATTGTTTCATATATATAAACATATTGAGATTTTTAATTTTAATTTTTTGAAAAATTAGCCAATAATCATAAAAAATGGTTAGAGTGTTCGGTGACTTTTTGGCGAAACTGTATATCGTATGAAATGAAACAAGTAATTATAGAAACTATGTTTCTCACACAATGTAGTATGTATGTATTAAAAAAAAAAAAAAAAAAAATTATATTTATTCTAATATCCAAAAAAAAAAATAAATAAATAAAAAAATAAAAAACATAATGATGATCAAGACAGTAGTGTAGATTGTATTTTGCATTACACACACCAATTATATTTATATGCATGTAATTTGCAAATATAATTATTATGTGTGTATGTATATTATATAGCATATCTTATAAGAAAATAAATTAATTGTATGTATTTATATATACACATTGTACATTATTTTTACATTATAATTTGACATTTTACAATGTAAATTTTATTAATTTAATGTTTTAATTTAAATATTATTTTTGTATAATTAAACATTTCAAAGAATATAAAACAAAAAAAAAAAACAACGTACATATGCCACATTCAACTCATTAGTATACATTTAACATAACTTACATTTTTATATTTTAATTACTTCTATGTATGTATGATTAAAATTAAAAATTGAAAAATAAAATCTTTTGGATCAAAATGTAATTACATATATAACAACATGACATTATATAATATATTGTATAATAAGCCAAAAATTTTTTACTTTTAACTACACAACTTTTTTTTTCTATGTACAATATAAAAAAAAAAAAAAAAAAATCAAATCCTAATTTTACATAATATTCAATCAGATTAATTATAAGCATAATTAAATTTTAAACAAATTCAAATAGATACACATACACACATATACGTATATGTAGATGCAATTGAACTTTATAGCTTTTGTTTATGCTAGCATTTCATTTCATATTGAGTCATATCGATTTGACTCATACTCATACCAGTTTAAAAGGATACATAAACACACAATATTTCTCAAACCATAATGAAATTTTGCAATTCAATATTAAAATTCCTGATTTCAATTTGATATGAAATTTCATTACGATTATGAAAATGAGCGTAAGCACACTCAAACCAATATGAAATTACAGTATCAGCTGATTTCAATATGAATTGTTTATTTCGATTTTCATATCGAATTGACTGATACCGATCGATATGTGAAATTTTAACATAAACACTTATATACTACCGTTTTGAGTTATGACGCTTTTCAAACCGTAATGAGTTCAATACGAAATGAAATGATAGCATAAAAAAGACTTCTGTTTTATATAAATTTATATAAAAAAAAAAAAAATTTATGCTTTTCGCGTAATAATGTATGAGTAAATACATTACATGAGAAAATTAAAAATTATATTACGAATAAGAATAATTTTAATTGAAATTAAAAAGGACCTTATTAAAAAGGATTCATTAATGCAAATATATATAAATATTGAGAATGTTTATATATGTATATAATACATGATAACGTATACTTAATTTTAGCAAAAATTTTGTAAAGCATAAAATTATAAAATAATTGAATAAATAAATTATATATGTATGTACATTGTGTATGTATGTATATACAAATATGTATAGAGAAATTTAGGTATGTACCTACATAAAAAATAATCGAAATTATTCCGTTCGACGGCACATCAAAATCATATTAGTATCGCATGATTGAGTCCCACAATGCGGAACTAAATGTGTGTTTATAGGTATATGCATGTATATATAAGATACAAACAAATTGTCAAGAGATTGAAATTAAAAAAAAAAAATAAATAATAAATAATTTAATTAAAAATATTAAAATTGTATTATGTATATTTATTTACTCAAATTTTTGCATACACATTTTAATAATTGTATCAATAAAAAAAATTTTCAATTTTATTACAAAAATTTATGGGTACATATAGGGAGGATTTTTTTATTTTTTTTTTTGTGGAGACGAAATATTTAAGTATAGATATTCAAATGAAATTATTATTTTTTTTATTACAAAAGTTTTTTTTACGATATCACTGTTAAAAAGAAAAAAAAAAAAAAAAACTTAACATTGTACGGTATACGTACTGGTACAAGCAGATAAATGCATTAAAATTTGTGATATCTTGTTTAAAATACAAACATGTAATCATAACACTAATTACACTAGCAAAAAAAAAAAAACCTATACAAATACAAAAAAAAAAACTTAAATGTTTATATTACATAGTAGATCGGTTCATTTAATTTTTATTGCATAATTTTACGAAAAATTATAAAAGAAATTCCATTAATTTCAATTTTAAATCTATTTAAATGATCAATAAATGATGATAATCGTATAATGATCATCATTGTTGTAATAATATAGATATGTATATACTGACGATGATGATGATGATGATGATGTAAAGATATTATATTGGATCCGTCAAGATCAATCATGGACCTACACCAGGGTGATCTTAAATTTTTAGTCAAATTTTTTGACCACCAGCATATTCAAAAGCTTATACCGTCAATATACTTTTTGATTTTATTTTATGAAATCTTTTAGGTTTTTTTTTTTCGTTTGTTTTTTTTTGAATTTTACTCTTTTTCTTCATCACTCTTTTAGTTTCATCTTGGTCATTTCTACACTTCTCACTTAATATATCTTTTTTCTTGTTCATATTTTACACAGATATCAGATTGGTAAAACATGTACATATAGTATATGTATATATATACCAGTACATATACAATTTATGTAAGTATAATAAAAATGGTATATATATATAGCCTAGTATATTTAAAAAGTACTAAAAATATACGTATATATATGTATACCTTTATTTTTTGTTCAGTTTTTTTTTTTGTTTGCCTTTGAAAATAAAACGGTTTTTTATGACTTCATTGAAACACATCACGAAGATAAGCTTTCCATCTAACAAATCTTTTCATCGAATATGTTATTGTACATGTGTGTGTTATATTATTGTATATGCATAGGATATTATATTTTGTTTATTTGCTGGTTTGTTTATTATTGTTTTTTTTTTGTTTTTTTTTTTTTTTAAATATCTTTATTTCATTCATGCATTTTATTCATTCATCGATTCATTCAATATTATGTTTACGTTAAAAATAATGAAACGATAGAACACTTTTCAGTAAATATTACATGTTTACAACAATATTAATATCTAAATAACATACTATAACTAGATGGGTGGTAAAAAATAATAAAAATTTTCATGTATATATTACATATATGTACATAGATTCAAATATATATGTACCTAGATATTCACGTATTCATCTATGTATATATGTATGTATGTACCTATATGTAAAAAATTGATATTATAATATCAAAAATTGTAATATGTTATAATACATAGCCATTATAATATATGTATTATAAACATGTATAACACATGTAGTATACGTGTACACAGAAAGGTAAAATTTAATAAGATGTTATACGATAAAATTTTTAAATATTTTCAAACATATTAAAATTCGCTATTAATTAATCTATTTTTTCATTCGTACTAGGTAGTTAAGTATATACAGTATCGCAAAAAAATCACCGAACTCTCGGCTTTTTTTTTTTTTTTATTATTTTTGGCTATAATTTTTCAAAATTTAAAATTCTATCTCAATATTTAAAAAAATTTAAATAATATTATTTTTTTTTGTAAATTGTTTATGAATGAGATCAAACATCTTAACCATAAGAATTAGTTTCATATATATAAACATATTGAGATTTTAATATTAATTTTTGAAAAATTAACCAATAATAATAAAAAATGCTGAGGGTGTGCGGTGACTTTTTGGCAAAACTGTAAATATTCAAAATACTTTTATGAAATATTTATTTATTAGGTATATGTGTATAAAAACATTCAAACTGATAAACAAATTATTTTAGAAATGTTATTTGTAACAATAATTTAAAAGATACAGTTTAAAGCAAAAGATTTGTTACAGTAATAGAGTTTTTACGAATATATGTTTTTACAGATTTAAAGAATCAGTTATGAATTATAAGAAAATTTTTAAAACAAATCGAATTAAATTCAATATTTTACAATACATGTAAAGATATATATGTATAAATGACCTATATAATATAAATTACAAAAGTTATACAAATGTGTACCTATACTCTGTCAATTAATTATATGCAGTTAAGGTCTTATGGAGATTACTTGGAAAGTGATAAAATTTTACATTACTATGTATTGATATTTAAAAAATTCATTTGATACATAATAAAAGCCTTGAGGATTGTATGATAATACTGTTCATGAAATAGTCTGATTATAGAAATGATGAGAGAAGAAAAAAGACATATGAATGTATTCCCATATAAGATCGTAAGTGCAGAATATTAGTGGACAGAATATAGATAAATTAACAAATAACATTACATTTATGTATCTAATTTTACATTGTAAATTGAAATGAAAATTAATTACCTATATCATAAAAATTTGTTATTTAATAATATTATTTAGTTTATGGTTTTGATGACGACTATGATATTAACCCTTAAATACAGTAGTAAACTTTTTTGTAGTACCTACTAAGAATTATAATTTTATTATTATCTAAATTAACAAAAGAGTATTTAAATATGTAAATATATATCCTTATAAGTTGTTATGTAGTAAGACTGTTTCTATAATGAATGTACTACATTACAAAAAAATATTCAACATCATCAGATTAATTTAAAAAAGGGGAGCAAAATGATCTATGCACATAGTATATATAAATATCGTAAAAATATCTGACTACATGTATCATGTATATTTATGTATGTATGTATGTACGAGAAAGTAAAAAAGTAAAAGCATATGGAATATACCTATGAATACGTGTTCTTACAAAGTATACATATCTTTAGTGTACATACAAATATGCCTCACATTTATAAAATATCTATGAAACAAAAAAAAAAAAAAAAAAAAAAAAATGAAATAAGAATTCCAACTCAACCAAATGTTAATGAGTTAATTAGTCGAAAACATTGAGGTTGGTCCAAATTCGACATCGTTGCACAACACTCGTAGATTGATGCTTTTTATTTATTTATTTTGTTTAATATTTTTTTTTTTCATTTTTTTATTTTTTACATTTTACTACTTGTTAGTTGTGTTATACTCACGGTGGCGCATTTTTTTTTCCTGTTTACTTTCGTATTTCTACATTTTTATGGATCACTAATGAGTTAAATTTTGACATTTTGAATAACCTATTATGATAATTTTTTCTTTTGGGTTTTGTTAAATATTTTTAATTTTTTTTTTTTATTTCTTTTGTTCTTTTTATCATATATGTGACACACTATATGCATATATGTATCTATATATATGTAATGTCTATAGAATCGGAAGTTTTATTCATAAATACAAACATTAATAAATACCTATGTATAGTAGAATTTATGGTATTTAACTCAATGTACGTGAAAATCTAAATTTAAATGGTAAAATTTTAAAATTATGTTGGAATTTTGATGAATTTTCCTAATAAAAAATAAAATTTTCAAAAATATCTATTTCATTATATATACGTACATATGTATATTTTACACATTTGTATTAGTATGTACAAATATTTGATTAAACATATACCTATGTATGTTTATTTTATACATGCATATTAGCATGCATGCGTATCGTCTGCATCATGTATGTAAATATATATAGGTAGATACATCCAATATAATATAAAAGAAGGAAGTAGAGTATAAAGGTAGTTACTTCTACATATCTCCTTTTTCTTAATATAATTAAAACATATGTAAGTTTCTTATAGTAAAAATTATTAAAAAAATTTTTTTTCTTATTAATTTAATATTTTTTATGGGAAAATTTATTAAGCTTTTCAATCTTAATTGATGAACTATTTTTTTCTTCTTCGTATTCTTGCTCTTGGAAACAATCATATAGAACATTTGTAAAATTGAATAAAAATATTTCTATTTATTATTTAGTTTTTTTATATATGTACCTAAATGTATGTATGTTTGTATAAAATTCAAATAAATATAATGTATTTTTCCTATAAAATAAATTATAGTATATGAATAAATTTTAAGATCATATCAACACATAATATGTTTTTGTATTAATTCTAATTTTATATTATTCGTTTTAAATTTAATCATATATATCTAGTATGTACATATACGGATCTAAATAAATGCATAAATTTTACGTACAGATTTATGAATGATGGGTACATTATTATTGACCTCCATCAGCATTATATTGTATATTTATATACCATCATCCATTGCTATCATCAATGATATATTTACTCAAAATTCAAAAGTAAATATACAAAAATAAAAATAAAAAAACTATTTAATTAATTTTATGATTTACTACTGCATTCACATAAATTTCTATGTTATTTATTACTTATATATACTTATAATATTAACAATATATATAAATTTAAACGTATAAATATGTATATTATCATGTGTATATAAATGTATTCACAAGAATACATACATACATATATATGTATATGGATATACCTACCATATGTGTATAGATCAGTTATTATATATATTAAAAATTACGTAAGAATTTATCTTCCTTATAGTTATTATGATTTTGACTATTTAAATATAATCATAATATAACACACATATGGTTTGTATATGATACAATCATATAAGAATATATACCTACATTGTTTATGTATATATGTTTTTGTAAATATTTATGTTATAAAACGTATATACATATATTTAAAAAAAAAATTTTTTTTTTTTTTTTTAGATTCCTGAAAAACCAATTAGAACCTTCACATTTACTGTATATTCATTTAATATATTAAATGGAAAATCACTTTTAAGTGTACTGATTGTGTTTATACAATAAAATAACGCATAAATCATCAAACAAACAAATTGATCATCATAAGTCAATAATTTTAATTTATTTAGTGTACATATACATAAAATATTATACACATTAATATACACATATGTATGTAGATAATGAAAGAAGAAAAAAAAAAAAAATTTAGAAATTCATGAAAAATTTTAAATAGGAAAATTTAAAGAAAAAAAAAAAAAAAAAAAATTAAATTAAATATTTTCAATCAATTTAAAATTTCTAAACAAAATGTCAATACGGTTAAAGTAGGACAACCAACAATATAAATATATGTATATACAAAAACACAAAAGCATTAACTTTAGCAGTATATAAATGAGATTGTTTGATACATATGTGATATGCATGCAATCATATGTACAGCAATCATGTATACGTACGTATGACATGTACGTACATTTACGTAAGATACATTATTTTTCATACTTTATTTACTTATAAAAAAATTAAAGTATATGTATACGCATATACATATATACAGTATACATAAATTATTATTTTCTCTGCTTTTATGTTTGAATAGAATTTTAATGGTTTGTTAAATGTTATTAAAACAAAAAAAAAAAATAAATAAAAAAAAATTTTTTTTTTTTTGATTTATATCAATCGATTAATAATAATTAATTATTTAATTTTGAATAAATTAAAATAAATACAATGATGGTGCAGTCTATGATTTTTCATTTAATTAAATCAATTTAATTAAATATAATGAATAAAACAAAAAAGTACATAATATAGAAGAAAACCAGTTGAAAACATTACAATTAACACTTTCATAAATAATTTCATAATTTTAATGATATACTTATACTATATTTATGAATTTGTGTTAAATTATTTGAAATTTATCACATTTTATAATTTAATCTAATTAATTTGTATAATAGTAATTTAATAATGTATTTAATTATGAATAACATGTTAAAAATAAAAATAAACATTCAATGTATGTACATGCATACATCAAACAAGACGCAAAATAAATAATAAATAATTCTATGTTGTATATATATACTATAGAATATATAATTTTTATCACGAAAATGATATTATGTACCATAAAATAAAAAAATAAAAAAAAAAACCTTGAATGTCCAAATTTTCAAATATTCTTTTAGTGAATGACTTTTTAAAAAGAAATTTCCGTAGGTCCACGTATGATAGAATCGTCTCGAAAAATCATCGTAATAATAATTAGGACCGTGCTCACATCGAGTTGTTGCGCCAAAGGAAAATAAAAAAAAATACATATGTAGGTACCTTAATATAGGTACCTTAATTATCACAAATAATGAAGATGGTAATTTTTTGAAAAAATAAATAATTTTATATGTAATATTTAAATTATGTACCTAAATAATATATATTTTTTTTTAAATGTATTTTAATATAGATAGTAAATGTATAAATATTTGAGAAAAACAAACAAACAATAAATGAAAAAAAATAAATAAATAAATAAAAATTAATTGATTATTGAAAATGAAAAGAGAATTGAGAAATACGTTTGTATAATGAAGTAAATATATAATTTCAGTGTTTAAAAAATGTTTGTATATAACTCTTTTCATTTTATTTTTATTTTCATGTTTAGTATTAAAAAATGTCTCATACATACTTTATACATTGTATGTACTTATTACCTATGTTATTCAAGAATATTAAATTTTTAATAACTAATTTATACACATTTATGTTTATTCAATTTACAATAACATAATAATTTTCGAAATGTGTATCTAATATTTAGTTGCATATATTCATATATTTGTATTGTGAATTGAAACTGTATAATATACTTAATATGATTTTTAGAAGGAAAAATATTCACATATTTACGCTATACAAACACATGTGAACATATATACATACATATATGAATTAACCGTAAAGATATGATAATATGATGAATGCAATATGTTAATAAATTGTGTATACACAAAAAACAATAATCACATCATTATGTATTTTATATTGATACGATTATATTTATGTATACATACATGTTTTTATAAAACAACATTTAAAATAATCATGTATTTGAAAAATTCAAAGCAAAAATGAAATATTGGTATAAAAATATAAGAAAGATAATTACAAATGTACATTTATTCATTTATTTAATTTTCATGATTTTGTTGTTTTTTTTTTTTCTTCTTCCTCTTATTATTCGTCGAGAATTTAAAAATTTCAAATAATATTTATATACCAAATTTTGTATGTAAAAATTTTTCCATTAATTTTCACAATTGAAAAATTTATTATTATCATTATTATTGTTATCCTAATTGTTAATAAATATTATAGGCATTGAATATTAACTATTTAATTTTTAAAATTTTCTTTAAAAATTTTTTTACAATATTATGTTAAATATAAAATACATTATTTTATATGTTTATTTTCATGATACTAAATATATGTACATGCATATACATACATACATACATACATATGTTCACTTGTATATAAGAATAATGCACATTAAAGATGATAATAATGTAATTTATAAGTATAAAAGCATCAAATTGATAAACAAATGATATTTGATTTGTTTTTTTTTTTTTTTTAAGTATTTTTTATTTTATTTTATTGTTTGTACTATATTCATGCATGAATTTCGAATTGTTAAATTTTTTTTATTTTTTTAAATATTTTTATTTATTTATTTTTTACCACTTAGCGTACTATAAAAAAGGGTTTATTTTTTTAATAGATTTTACACAGAAAATACTTGAAATTATAATTCTTATTGCTTTCATCAAAAGATGTAAACAAAGATATTAAACATGTTATACATGGGCTACGTAATATATGTACATACATATATTGTACGTATATAAATTACTTATTAAATTACTAGTTATGTTTGAAAATATTTAGAACATACATACGTATACATATATTTGTAAATATATGCTCATACAACGCTAATGCTCATCCATTCATCAAAATAATATTTAGTATGTAATCATCTTTATTAATAAAATTATATGTACATACATATATGTATAAGTATAGTTATGCATTTTAAATAAATTGAATTGTTACGCTACATTATTATTACTACAATATCATGTCATTATTATTTTGTATGTAATTTAATATTAAAGAAAAAAAATTTTTTTTTTTTTTTTTTTCATTACTATCGTATTTTTTTTTTAATCTAGTTTATTAATTTATTTACTCTTGTTATTGTTTATTTTTTTTATTCATTTATTTATTTTTCTCTTTTGTATCGTAACAAAAATTGTAAACAAAAAAGTAAAATAATAAATTAAAAGTAAAAATAAACCGAAAAAAAAGAAACAAAAAAACAAAAAAAAAAAAAAATCTTTTTTATTATTCATACTATATTATATAATCCTTAACCGTAACAATCGTATAACTGACAAGTTGACATAATTGTAATTTGTCAGTTAAACATTTTCAATTACAGTAATAGTTAAATTCAATTAATTTTCATTTAAACATGAACAATGATTTTCGATTTACATGCACAATACCAAATGTATATAAAATTGTGGATGTTCTCATATACATATGTATATGAATTTTGATTATATGTATGTATGCATACATATCTAATTTACAAAATTGTATACAAATACATAATATACGTATATAAAAATTATATGAACAATAAATTAGATATATTATGTATACGTACACATAAAAAATATAGTGTGCTTCATTTATAAATAATTAATTAATTGAACTTTTGATAATATGAAATTCATAACATATAAATACATATACATATATACACTATATGTGGATGTGCATAAGTGAAAAAAACACTATAAAAGGCCAAATCGAATTTATATACTGTACATTTTCACAATGAAATATCATTTGTATAAAATTAATTTACCGCCCCTTCCCCCCCCCCCCTTTTTTTTTTTTTTAAATACTTTATGCAAATAGTTACATAAACTGATGTTATTTTCTATTTTTCTACAGATTTTTTGTTTATTTTCTTTAATTATTTTTAATTTATTTAACTTGTTTTTTTGTTTATTCATTCATTAAGTATATCAAAATGGTGATATTTACACTATATAATGGCAATAAGATACATAATTAATTTGTTAAAAAAAAAAAAACAAAAAAAACAAAAAAAAAGTGATAATAATTTATAGAATTTTTAAAATGTCATTTATTTTTACAGCATTTGTATCTGTTATAGCCTATATATGTATATTTGTAAAACAAAGTGTAGGTTATTATAATAATTAAATTGAACAAAATTTAACAAAAAAAAAAAGAAAAAAAAAATTCATTTCCATTTTTTTTTATACTATAATAAAATGAAATTGAAATTAATTTAAAAAAAAATTCACATATAGAGTGTCGTTTATTATCACATTTAATTGTCCGAAACTGCCTACATTTTATTATTATTTCTATCATACAGTATCTCCAAGAAATCACCGTACTCTCAGTTTTTTATTATTATTGGCTATAACGTTTCAAAATTTAAAATTCAATCTCAATATTTAAAAAATTTTAAATAATATTATTTTTTTCTGTAAATTGGTTATGAATGAGATCAAACATCTTAACCATAACAATTGTTTCATATATATAAACATATTGAGATTTTTAATTTTAATTTTTTGAAAAATTAACCAATAATCATAAAAAATGCTGAGGGTGTACGGTGACTTTTTGGCGAAACTGTATATTGTGTAATATGTATGTATGTAATACATATTAATTAAAAATTTGAATAAATTTTGTATTTTAAATAAATAATTTCATATAAGAACATAACATATGTATATAATATGTTTGCATATTTTAAATGTATTTAATATAATTTTAATTACGAACCATATTTTTTAGCACTTCTGTTTTATATAATTGTAGTATAGTAGTGAATTATGTATATTTATAAAAAATATAAATAAAATAAAAAAACTTCACACCCTTATATAGTATTATGATTTTAATTATATATATTTACATATTCAAATGTAACGCCTAAATATATCATCTCAGTAAATGTTTGTATCTTACCTGAAAATATAAAAAAAATACAAAAAAATAAAAATAAAAATTAATACGTGATTCTACATGCATATGTAAGTATTTTTTTTTATTTTTTTTAAATATAAAATATAGAAAAAATTTATTTAATTTTAATTTTTTATATTAAAATTTTTTAATATTCAAATTCTATTCATTCAACTCAATTGTTTACCAATTTTATACATGTGTATAGTAAATAAAATATATGTGCGTGTTAAATTTTTTTTTTATTTTTTTAAATGAAAAGATTTATTCTGTATACCAATAAAATGGAAAAAAATATATATATTTCAAAATACACAAAGAAGATAAAATTTAATTGGACATCTATTTATTGTAATATCGTATATGATAATGTAAATGTCATTTAAAAAAAAAAAAAATGAAATGAAAATGAAGGAAATTGATCGTGTAATTATATTTGTAGTTTTGACATCTGTTTCCCGCTTAATATTACACGATTAAAAATCAGTTTATGTATACATGGATTTACATGTATGTACGTAAGTATGTGCACTTTAAACATATAACTGATGCAGTGGCGTATTCTTGGGGTGTTCTAGGTGTTCACAACACACCTAAATAGTTATATTTTAAAACTTCTATTTTAAATATCTCGTTAAGTACTATATTATATACTATTTAGACTTCAGTCTGATTCAAATATGTATAATATAATATAAGGTTGCATTCGAAAATATGATCGACAGAATACAGTGCACATGAAAAATACAATATATGTAAGACTGGGTTCGATAACATGATCTGTAGTGCACATGAGAAATATCAACGATTCGATTAAAATTCAAAATAATTAATTTCTTGTAGCGATAGAACATCTTTTTGCAAATATCCACGATACGCCACTGAACTGATGGTATAACGTAAATAAATATAATATTTATTCTCATGTGTTTTTTTTTCTTTTTGTATACGTATATTTTAAGCGAATAAAAACGTACATGCCTGAAAAAATTATGAAGGACACATCAATTTCTTGATTTCTTTACTTTGAATTATAAAAATATTACAATAAATTTTTTTTTGATTTTTTAAATATATTTTTTAACTTATACAAAAAATCATTCAAAAATGAAATGATTTTCAAAGATAAAATCAAAATATAAAAATTGAATATATTTTAAATTTTATAAACCAGGACAAATTAAAGACAAAAAATGCTCATGCATGAATATAAAATATGTAAACATAATATAAATAATTTAAAAAGATTTATGTGTATATAATGTGTATATGTATGTATGTATAAGAGAATAATAATATTTAAAATTCCCCCAATATTTCATCAATCATTTTAGAAAATTTGATGTAATGCATATTTAAAATTGTAAATGTTGTTCAAAATATGT
The DNA here is from genome assembly GCA_963971155.1 of Anthrax anthrax. Taxonomy (NCBI): domain Eukaryota; kingdom Metazoa; phylum Arthropoda; class Insecta; order Diptera; family Bombyliidae; genus Anthrax; species Anthrax anthrax. The sequence goes on along the minus strand of OZ020121.1, from coordinate 26,247,659 downwards.
AGGTACATATACGTAATTCGTATTTATTTTTAAGCGTTTTGTAATTTTTTTCTTTATCATTTCATATTCAATTAATTCAAATTTTTAGTTCGTTATCAGTGTATTTTTCATACAGAGAGAGAGATAGAGCGTATTAATTATTTTTATGTAGAGTAATAATTCTAATTTAATTTTGTTATATTTCATTTATTTATTTATTATTAGTGCAATTTAAAAAAAAATAAATAAATAAATAAATAAAAATAAATAAAAAAAATAAAAATAAAAAAAAAATAAAACAAAAAAAATAAATAAATAAATGAAATAAATAAAATTTAAATATAATTTTTTAATGACTAAATATTCTAAATTAAAGTAATATATAAATCGATTGTATATAAAGACAGTTCAATGACATTAAAATTTGTGTGTGGCCTCTGACCTCTTCAAGAATTTCTAAAACAACAAAAAACAAAAATAATAAAAAATGTTCTCTTAATTTTTTCTTTGTTTATATTATGTCGTTTTGTTTTTTTTTTTTTTAAAGTAGTTTTTATTTACCTAAATTTCAAAATAAAGAAAAAAAAAATTTTTTTTTTTTCGATATTCTTATTTACTTTGAATGATCAAAATTTCATTGTATATAGTATATGTATTCAATTTTATTATAACATAGAATTTTCAAAAAAAAAAAAAAAAACAAAAAAATTCTTTATATTTTTTCATATAAACATAAAGTATGTTAGTTAAATGCACATTGCAGTACGTAAATTATATGCAGAAGAAGGAAATCAAGGAATCCGATTAAAATTCCTTGTTCTTATCTGCATATATGTATTTATGTGTGTGTGTGTATGTGTATTTACGTATATATATAGAATAGTTTCATTTAAGTAATGATTTTCAAGTGAATATTTTATTCTCCATTTGATATTCGACCCCATATCAACAATTCAACGTACCATTCATATTTTTTTTATTTTTTATTTCTTTTATACATGTATGTTTATTTTGAACTTGCATTTTGAACATACATATACGTATGTGGATAATGTACAAACAAAATTCATTCAATATTTGCATTTAAACTATACAAAGGATTTACATGAAACGAATACACATATAATAGGTATATATTTCATTTCTTCCCTGCTTATATGTATATACCTACATAGATTTTTATTTTGTTTAACAAAAATATAATTTTTTTTTTTTTTTTCTCGACATAATTAAAGTGAAGTTCAGGAATTTTATGATCATACTGATGACATAATTTGAATATATGTATGTCATCGATATTTTGTATACAATTGTACCTAACATAAAGATATTTATTAGTTTTATGAACAATTTAATTTATATAAAAAATGAACATATGTACATATACGTACACATATAATTTTTTTTTTGAAATTTTTTTTACATTTCATTATGATACACCTGCCATGTCTGAGGATAAATTTTCTTCATATGCATACATATGACTATTTCTATTTATTTTCTTATTTATATTAAGAAATTTCGTATAGCAAATTTAAAGTAAACGTTTTTTTTTTTTTTTTCTAAAAATAATAATTTATTTGAATTTATACTTAATAGTTATGCTGTTACAATTTCAATATTGTGGGTACTTTGAATATGTATAGATACATAGATGTGGTACAAATAAAATAATTAAGCACACAAATATTTAAATCTACAGATACATAATTATGCATATTAAAATTATAAAGGAGTATTTTGATTGTTTTTAAATAATCACATTCTTCTTGTATAATTTCTTAATCAATTTCTAAAAAAAAAAAAAAAAAACATGACCAAAAGATATGATAGATCAGATTTCGTGTGTATGTATTAATACACAATTATTAAGTTTCAATTTGATTACATGCTCAATACGGTGCATATTCAATTTATATGTGCCTTAAAAAATCAATATAGAAAATATTGATCTATAATGATAATATCAAATTATGCATACATATGTGTACAACATTACAATGAAATACGTTCTATATCAAATGAAAATCATTCATAAGCTATTTACATGCATGATGTGATATAAATTTGTATTTATGTATATTGTTTGATTATATTTGTATCTATATATGTATGCATAATTTACGTATACACATACATACCTATGGACTTTATTAACTACAAGGTAGTCAATTTATTTTTCTTTCTTTTTTATAATTTTTTGTATTTGGTTTATAGATTAATATCAAAAATTGAAAAAAAAAATGATTAAAAGTAAAAACAAAATTTTTTATCTGATATTATTTATTATTATATAAATGTCTACTTATATGTAGATATTTTGTATTATATTGTGAACGATGTAATTTAATACTGTAACAACTAACATTTTTTATTATTATTATTATTATAAAAATATCATCTAATTAAATTATTAATAATGAAACACATCTGTATCATATAAAAAAAAATCATTTAAATTATATTTAGAAATTGTATATGGAAGACTTGTTGAAAGTCGAAATTTTTATAAAACAATATGGGCAAGTTTTAATTATTTAATATCGTATTGTATTAATTCTCAATTTACATTTATATTTGATCTTACTGGCACATTCACCAGTGGATATGTTGAAAGTATTTCGGGTTGGCTATATATAATCCCCAACACGAAATCCCCAAACTCAAAATCCCCAAAAAAATTGAAAAGACAATTTTATTATTTGGCAATTTTTCTTCCAAACAAAATAAAAGGAAATAACATATTTTCAAGAATATTAATTAAAACATTTTGTAAAAGGTACAAATTTTAAGAATAAGAATTTCATGTTTAGGAATATTCTGATTAGGGATTTTGATTGGGGATTTTGTGTTTAGGGATTTTGTGTTCGGGGATTTTGAGTTTAGGGATTTTGTGTTCGGGGATTTTGAGTTTAGGGATTTTGTGTTCGGGGATTTTGAGTTTTTATTTTTTGGGGATTTCGTATTTAGGGGTTATGTAGCGTTCCCAAGTATTTCCTTCTTTTTTATGATAAGAAAAAAAAGCTTTTGACTTTCATAATTTGTATGATAATACAAATTTGCAATATAAAAAAAAATTTCTTGAATTAAAAATGCGATTAACAAATTTTACTAAATATATTTGTACAAACTAATATGTAAATACATACATAATACGTGTATTTTATATTTTCTTAAATTACTTACATATGAGTATGTAAGTAATGTATGACGCCTCAAAGTGACATTTTGATCGATTAGAAGCATCTCACTTAATTTAAACATACGCATGTTAAGAAAATATGTATATATGTATATATACTGTTTGTAACATCGTTTTGTAAAGCCACATAAAACATGTTGGCTTAATTTTTTTTTTGTTTTTTTTATTTTTTTTTTTATTTATTTTCAAGTCATTTACATGCAAGTCAATTAATTTTGACACAATTTTGACATTAATCGTTTATAGTTCAAATAAGAAGACATAAAAAAAATATCAAATGACAGATTTAATGATATTGTAAGTGAGTATGTGATGTGTTTCCTTATATTTTGTGTATATGAGAAAAATAAAAATAAAAAAAAAAAACTACACGAAAAAGGAGTAAGAAAAAGCCACAGGTAATAACGGTATACGTACATACATATCTACAGTCATATCATATATATATATGTATGTAGATATTTTCAAAATATCTTCTTCTTACATATTGTCATGTCTTTAAAAATGTGTGTATATAAATTTTTTTTTTTTTTTTTTTCAAATGAGATGAATGATATCTTTTAAGGTCATAAATAGATAACTTGACCCCTTCTTAATGTACCATCAAAAAATGATGACTTCATATATATTCGATGTATATTACATAGCGATATATAAACATAAATATCAAATGAACATACATACATACATCATTATATGAACGTAAACAGACATAATATATATATATTTCATTATTAACTCTTTCTATATATATAAACAAAATGATCAAATAAACTAACAAATTCATCATTTGATGATCGTGTCATACAGTACACTAAATAAAACATGAAAAATATGTACATTATATAAGATTCATATTTAGGGGCTTAAAAAAGACTAAATCTTAAGTTGAATTTATTATTTTTAATCTGAAATGAAGAAAGAGTGAAGTAATTTTGAAATTTTTTTTTTTTTTAAATTCAATGTAATATAGATGTATCAGTGAATTTTGTTCTATAATATTCAGATTATTTTATAGCTATGTATACATATGTATATATACATACATCCATAATATCACATGTACATATACTGTGTATATGAATGAGAATTTAGCCTTAATTTTATATACATATATTTTCTTAAACGTTTATTAAGACATTTCAAATATGGGTGGTCTTTTCTAATAGATGAAGTGGCGGTTATCACATATCACAGAGATTTAAGATAAATATATTAAAACATGTACACATATACATCTATTTATACATGTTTAATTTGTAGATTTTCAATGGACATATATATACAAAATATATTTATATGAAAGTTTATTAATTTCGAAGAAAAAAAACAGAAAGAAAATAAATGAAAAGAAAAGGTTGACAATTTAAAAGAAAACAAATTTCATTTATTTTATTTTATTTTTTTAAATTAATCATAATCATAGAATCGTGTGAAATTACATGTCAGATGTCGGATGATGTATTATGAATATATGTATGTACATATTTACGTATGTGCAATACCTATATATACCTACATATATGTATTTTGTTAAAATATATTTTTATTCAAAAAATTGACATGAAATTAAATGTATCAGTTGTTTTATTTTTTATTTTCGCATCTGAGAGAAATAATACATTATAATACAGATACATATAAGTATAGAGGCGAATCATCAACGACCGTTATCTATTTATGTTACATATAAAGATACTGTCTGCAATATTTATACTTTATTCATAAAATTTTTTTAAAAACACATAACTTGCAAAAAGCAATATAGGTACCGAGTTCCCATTATTCCTTCATTACAATTAATATATTATATAAATGCTTGTAATAGAAAATTAATAAATATTTCGTTCTTTGTTTGAGATTAGACAAAAGTGTAATCTTTTGTAAATCCCTATGTATAAAATTTTATGAATGGAGTATGTATTGTCTTTATATTTCATTATAGACTATATATAGTATATACGTACAGGTATTTTTATAAAATTTAATTATATTACTTTTTGTGTAATAAATATTAAATAAACAGTATGTTTCATTTCATGCATATTGCACTTTGATCGAATTTAAATCGTGTAGGCATTATAATAAGACTAAAATATACAATATGTATGTATGGATATATTTATGTTCACGATATCTGTATGATCTAGAAGTAGATACAGAATCACAGTCGTAAATAATAATAATAATAAAAATAACAATAATAATAATAAAAATAATAATAATAGTAAACAAATTAATTATCATGAAAATTATGATGGTTTGACATGTTTTGACAGATCAATTGTGAATGCGGTCTTTCAATTTTTATTGCACAAACATCCTATAATACATATAAGCTGTACAATTTTGAGTATGTATTTGCATATATATTCATGTATACGTCTTATATATATTATGCATGTATGTTATTATATACATAGAAACATATATGTATATAACATATGCATTAATAATCTTGTTGGTATAACATCTTTACTTTAGTACACAATTTTTTTTTTTTTTTAAATTCAATCATTATTATTATATGTAATATACGTATATGTACGCATACACATACATTCATTTATTTTTGTAGGTAGTACATGTTTTATTTATATTAAAGTAAAACTGCATTTTTAAAGTACATACATACATACATTTATAAGTATATTTACATGACATGTTAACAAAAAAATGACAAGATGCGGACAACATAACAAAAGAAATTTTGAATGGTATCTGTCAGTCTGATATATTTATGCAATAAGATTCAATGAACATCCACTTGGAATTTGTTTTTTTTTTTTTTTTTTTTTTTTTTTTTTAATAAGAACAATAGATGTACATATATATACATATGCATGTATGTACATTTGCATATATTGAATAGCTTTGAGTATGCATTTTTATCTGGCATATGCAATTTTTATTTTGGCTTTTAATCTGTAATCTAATCTATACTCTATTCTATAAAATCTATGTATGGCTATTTTTTACCTTAGGCTACCATATATGTACATACGTGTATATGTATATTTATGTATATGTATATGTTTATGTATTTAAATATTGAAAATGTACATACACGTTCAAAATTCGAAATATAAAACAAAATGCAAAGTACATATATAAATACTTGAATGCAAGTAAATTATATATAAAAATAAAACGATTATGTATTTGAATATTTGAAGTAGCAATAGCGTATTATTTTAAATTTTTAATAAATATATTGACTAATTAATATCAATATTTTGAAAAAGCTTTAAAAGGAATGTAATAGGATTTTACATAATTTAAAATAATTTCATTTTTAAGTACATACATATATAAAAATAAAATAAATAAATATGTTATTCAGTATAACCAGTGTAACCATTGTATAACTTATGACGTTATTACATCACATTTTGTATTAATTTCTCTTGAAAATATACATACACAAGTTCGCAAAAAAAGTCACCGTACACCCTCAGCATTTTTTATGATTATTGGCTAATTTTTCAAAAAATTAAAATTAAAATCTCAATATGTTTATATATATGAAACAATTTTTGATTAAGATGTTTGATCAATTCATAAACATTTGACCGAAAGAAAAATAATGTTAATTAAATTTTTTAAATATTGAGATTGAATTTTAAATTTTGGAAAGTTAGCCAATATTAATAAAAAAGAAGCTGAGGGTACGGTAATTTGTTTGTGATACTGTATGTGTTCTTATTGTTGTACGATAAGCTTTAAAGCTATATTTTAAATAAAATAAAAAATAATTTCAAAAATCTGTTATTAGAAAACTTATGAATAAAAGCATTATTAATTGCACTAATCATTTGAACGAATTGTATAATACAAATATCTAAAAGCAATGTAATTTCACATGAAAACCAGTAAAACTCATGTGTACATATACGTGTTGCTTCCTTATTATGATTTGTGATAATATTAACTCATATAAAAATATATTAAAATTTTACATGTATAAAAAATGGTCACTATAATGATTTATGAAATTTAATAATTATCTCATTGTATAATTACAAGTACGTATGTATATGTACATAAATATTTCACTACCTTAAATTTTGAAAAAAAAAAAAAAAACGAAGGTAATTAATTTTGGTATTAACAATGCTGTTAGAAATGTATTTGTAAATATAAATAAAATAATTGATTAATTTTTCATATCTGTATAACATAGAAAATATTTTAATTATACCTATTTGATAAATGAACATTACCGTCGTGTGTAGTGTATTTAAATTAAATTTTATTTATTTATATAAATATAAATTATTAATTCAATAATATCTATATAGTCTGTCTATTAATTCAATGCAATTAAGGCTTTATGAAAATATACATACATGCCTAATTTCTTCTCTCATAATTTCTAATAAGATCATCTCACGAGTAGTGTTATCACAATCTATATAAAGTTATCATATAATATGAGATGAATTTTTTTTATTATCAATATACAGCAACGTAAAATGGTACTAATTTATGTCATTTCCATAAGACTTTAACTACATCAAATTAGTAAACAGACTATATATATATAATTGCATATAAACAACATGCTTTTAGCAATATACATATGTAAATATTTTTTGTTATATATATACAAATTTATATTATCTATATAACTATAACAAATATTGTACAAAATAATTATTTAATTATATTAGAATTCTTATTCAGCAAAAGAGATTTATGTCTTTGACTGTTCATATATAGTATTTGAATAAATAAATGAATAAATTATTTACATACTAATAACGTAATCACATTAATCCTATTGAAAATTTCTGAAAATGTTTAATTTATTATAGTGTAACCAATCAAAACATCTATTAGGAATTAAGTTTAATCTGTCGTACATGCACATACTGGTACATATTCATACATATAAAAAACATATTTATGTGCAAAAAATATACAGTTCAAAAAAGATCAAAATTTTCGCTTAAAAAGAAGAATTTTAAAGTTTTATATTTTATAATAGCATCAGCTACTTCGAAAATATTAGCTTTAATTTGCAGTACAAGATAGTTTAACAGATATCGATTAATACATTGTATGTATATGAATGTAATATAAATCCAAGGATATCTTAATGGAAGAATTTTAAACCTAAAAAAAAAAAAAATTTGTCCTGACTTAAAGACAATATTGAATATTTTACATTTTATTTGGAAATTAAAATGGTAGAGAACCCTAAATAGTCGTTTTATCAATATGCGGACAAATATTATTTTCAAATACATAGTCTAGCAAAAAATTTAATTTAAGGACATACAATACACATACACATATATATGTATGTATTTTGAAACATATACATATGTTACATGTAATTAATTGTGAATATATATATATACGTATACATGTGCACAATACACATGCATTATTGACTATAAGCATATAAAATAAAATCAGTAAGTATAGAGAACGTAAAGATTGCACAAAACAGTTCACGCCATCAAATATATGCATCTATAAAAATGAATAAATTGCATATGGACATTATGTGTATCATATTTTGTATTTCATAAATTGTGGTACTGCCCACCTGACTTGACACCTGGTTTGATTGAGCTCACGACACCTCATTAACAAACAATGTGAGAAAACATGTAAATAAAATCATTAATATTATAAATTATAATAATAAATACACATAGTATACGCACATAATATATATATATAAAGCAGTACATACATATGTACATATTAATATATTTACAATGTAGACATGTAAGTTAAATACATTAGTAATAAAATGAATAATTATGCATTTTATATTAAAATATATATTATATGCACACATTCATATACTTATACATATGTATTAGCCATTTCCGCATTCATCATTTATTTAAAAGAAAAATAATTTTCCTTATTTATACAGCATATATTTAATGACATGTATACATATATATGTGTATCTTTATCTGTATATATACATACATATACATTGTAACGTTCATTTATTATTTTTCATTTATTATTTTTTTTTCAATTTTCTTTTTTTTTTTTATACGGTTTCTCATTTTTAATATTTTCCATCTTGAAGTAGACATATTCTCATTAAATAATTCATATTTTATCATTATGTGCTACCTACAATTTTTTTTATAAAAAATTTTTTTCCTTAATTATATGTATGTACATATGTACAATAAAATTAATTAATTATGTAAATTAATTCCTTTTTTTTTAATGATTTTAATGTGCAATTTCAAAACACCAATAAGAATAATAATAATAATTTTTTAAATTGATGATAATTGATTTAAAAGTTATTCAGGTAAATTATTTACTTAGTCTATAATATATACATATTATACGCATCTATGTCCATATCAATATAAGCCTTAAAAAATGAAGAAAACGAAATTTCAAAAATATAGAATTTTTTTTTTTTTTTTTAAATCAATATAATTAATTAAAACATAATTGAATAACATATTAAATATTGTTATATAATATTATAGCCTTAAAAAAAAGAATATATGTAAATGACAAAATTAAATGCAAATGTTAATTGAGTATTTAACTATATACCTTTAAATATTAACTTTAATTAGACGAATAATTATTTGAACAAAAAAAAAAAAAAATCTAATTTTTTCTATGTATGTACATACATCTAAATCTGTGTATATTTATACATACTACATATATGTACATCATTTTTTGCATTTACTTTTATATGTATGTATATACGTATAGGTTTGTTGGTTTTACTTTTTAATTAGAATTAATTATATATACCTATTACTATATGAAAAAATTTTTACATATCCAATATATGGATATGGCGGTAGTGTAACGACTTTATCATTTTTATCTTTACACATTATATTTTCATAATAATAAGTAAACATGCCAAGAAAATTATTATATTATTATAAATAATATGAATACAAATTGTACATATCAACAATATATTTATTAAAAAAAAAAAAAAAAATAGATACATGCATACATTGTATATAAGCTAAAAACTTGTACATAAATATAATACATATCAATAATTTAAATTAATATTATACATACTATATATGTATGTATATATTATTTAAATTAATTTATGCCATACACATATAAAATTGAGGTGTTTTTTTTTTTTTTTTTTTTTTTTTTTTTTTTAAATCATGCATACTATAGGTGGTAATAATTTTATTTATTTGATTCGCTATTATTTTACCTACAACAATATATTATATATACATATTAAAATGCATGCATATTATAATTATGTATGTATGTATGTATGTATGTGTATGTAGTATTAATTCCATATTATTATTCAATTATTATTATAACTATTAATATAACATTAATTGTTATATTATTCATTTATAACTGAATATGCATGTTAATTATAATGTAATTCATTCTTTATGCAAATTAAATACATCTAATAATAATAATAATAATATTAATAATATTAGTACATGTAAAAAAAAAAAAAAAATTTCCATAATATATAAAAATAAAAAAAAAAAATTAATAAATAAATTAAATCGAAATTTTATGACTTTATTTTTAATTCATTTTTAAAAATTTCCAATTTATGTACACAAGACTTTTAAATTTTTTTAATTAATCATTTATAATTACAATAATGTATTAATTATGTATGTTTTTTTTTTTTTTTTTGTTAGAACTTTAAAATAAGTATTTTCAAATTGAAAATAAAATTAAATATAATTTTAAGAAACTATGCAAAATTTATAATAAATAATTAATAAAAAATTATTATATAAAATACAGATACATAAATAAAAATTAAATTTATTTTTATGTACCTATATCAGTACATGTAACATATGTACATAAGTGAATATAATAGAACAAATATACTAAAAAAATTAATATTTTATTTGATATTTACCGATATCTTGTGACTACCAAAAGAAAATTATATAAGAAAAGATATTTTAATAATTTCTTCTTATAAATTTGATAATCATAAAATGTATAAACGGGTATGTGTACATACATTTAAATAAAATATATGCATAAATACATATGTAAAAAAATATTTATGTGTATTGTATGTACATGTATGTATAACATAAACGTAAACACATTTTAACATTGAAATAAACATGTTTATAATGTACAAAATTAAATTAATGAAAAAAAAACAAAAAATTACTAATAAATGAATTGGCTTTGCAATTTTTGTTTTCTGTTATACGTATATGTACATATGTATGTACCTATAATAAATTTATTTGAGTGTATATACACACAAGCATGCATGCACATATTATTTTAACAAGCCTAATTTCATACATATGTATGTACATATACATCTGTACAATCTACATACTTTATAAAGGTACATACAGTACATGTAGCATATTTATAAAGATATGTTCAATATTAAAAGACCACCCAAGTTGCAAAATTGAAAAAAAAAAAAGAAACGTTTTTTTTTTTTTTTTTTTTTTTTTTAAACAAATGCCTTTGACAAAAGACGATGATCATTATATATGCTATATTTATACATATACATACATAAATACGATAACAAATACATATGTACTACGTACAAATAAAATATGTACATAAAAATATACAATGTACATACATATAAATGCATATTTTTTTTTATGTATGTACATATACATATAATTCACTTTTCGTAATACAAATAAAGCATTAAATTTATGAGAGACACCAAAATTAGCTCAGAAATATTCAGTATTTTTGACAAGAAAATATGTATATATGTATAAAAAAAAATTAACTAAAGTAATTTTGTATTTTAATGTTGATAAACCGTTTGTTTTTTTTTTTTTTTTTTTTTTTTTTTTTTTGGTAAAAATGTATACATGTATGTATATACATAATATGTAAATACCTGTGCATTTTTATCCATATTGTTAATATACTTTGACCACCGCAACAAATTGCCAGATAATTAAAGTAAAACAAAATTCATTGGTTTCTTAAACATATTTCAATTTAAAAAAAAACAAAAAAAAACTGAACTCTTACGTACGTATGTATCTCAGAAACTCATTTGCAAAGACAAAAAAAAAAAAAAAAAAATTTGAAGTTTTGTCCTTATTTGTATACAGGTAATTGCAATGCAATTTTTTTTTTTAAATGTAATCGATGCATACAAACACACATAAATATGTATATGTATGTATCTTTGTATATATGTATGAGTGCATATTTATGATATTTATATATAAATAAACGTGTGTATACAGAAAAATTTATGTACATATGTATATTTGATTGGATGAATTTGATATGTATGAAAAAGTAAAATATACATACATACATACATATGTATATGATGAAACATATATTCTATACATTTTGTGTGATAGTAGTACGTATCTATTTGTACGTATACATAAATATATTTATTAAAATATCACTTATAAAAGCTCAAAAAAATAATTTTTTTTCATGAATATTTATATAATGTTTGTAACATACGTGCAGACATAACATTATGTACGTATACATACATATCTATAATATGTGAATTCACATGTATGTATACACGTATACATATAAGCTAACAAAAAAAAAAAAAACGTACATATAGATCGATAAAAATCCATTATCAATGAAATCTTTTAATTAAAATTAATAAACATAATAATAATAATATGTTATACATATTATTATCTCAAGAGTATATTTATATGACATAAGTATTTATATGTATGATTTTTTATTTGTATTATCAATTTTGATTGTACTTCTATTATTTTACAAAATTATAATTCGATCAAATAAATAAATATAAAAAAAAAATAAATAAATAAATAAAAAACAAATATACAAAATAAAAACAGTAGCTAAGTACCTATATCTTTTTTTTTTTTTTTTTTTTAAATTTTTCTCAACCGTAATTTAAATCAATATCGACCACCATGAAGCAAAAAAAATACTTTATATCACATTTTTCTTGTATGATTTTATTTTAATCATTTTCTTGATCATCATCAATGAAATTTATCCATGAATATTATACCAACATATGTATATGTATGAATGTACGTATATATGTACAAGATGTTATGTATAAAATGTGTTCATTTTCTTTATAATCAAAAAAATTTGATTTGAATTTTGATAAATTTTAGTCAGACAAAAGTTTTGTAAGGCATATTATAAAAATTATTCAAATATATTTATGTTTATTAATTAATCATCATTTCATTAAATTTCACATTTAATTTTGTATTTCTATATATCCAAATAATAATTAAATATAGAAAACAATAAACACCTGTTTATCTTATAAAAAAAAAAAAAAAAAAAAAATAGGTATGTGTCTTTTTACTAATTAAGTTTTTAATAGAAAATAGAAAAATGAAAATGTAATTTATATTTTATAAATTTTTTTTTTTTATTTATTTATTTATTTATTTTTTTTTTTTTTTTGAAGGCTAATGTTTATACTTAAATAAATTCTTTAACTTGGTTGATGTGAATATTTTTGTTTAAAAAACCGATTAAATTGATATCGACATTGTCATATCAATGACTTGATATTAATATATATATACATATATACAAAGTAGGATATTGAAGCAACAAAATCAATAGCTCGTAACAATTTTAATATGTTAAAAAAAAAAAAAAACTGCGTAAACAAGAGCACACCTTGCGGTCACCTGTAAATGATGACTTTTCTTCTTTCTTAATGATATAGAGATTCTTGATTGTTAACTGTTTATATGCATATATATGTATATATACGACACAACGATCAAATGTGCTTCTTTTTATTTTACACGAACGTATACGTACATACATACTATGTATATATAGTACATATATACAGAGATATGTGATCATACTACCATGAACGTCATCATTATCATCATGATTATCACACAGAAACAAAATCAAAGATCAGGAGCAAAAATTATATGTTGTGACAATACACATATACATATATACATACATTAATCAATTTCATCAATAATACATATGTACATATATATTACAATAAAATATATATTTGTAAGCATATATATGTGTATTCAGTGTGTTTACGTATATATACATATATGTACGTATATGCTCAATAAATATACTTAGATACAATAATATATTATATGCAATAAATATATCCATATATAAACGCATATAAGTATGTACATAAAATACAAATATGATCCCAAGAACTGAAATGAATAGTAATGTTGTGTATAAAATTTTTATTTATGCGGTTTTAGGATCATTTTGTAAATATTTTGTTAAGTAGTTGTTTTCAATTGCGCGCGCACACCATTCTGATCAATGACTTTGACTGCATTCAGCTCTAATTTTTTTTTTTTTTTTTTTTTTTTTTTTTTTTTTTTTTTGTTGCCTTTTATCTGTTATCTTTTTTAGTGCTTACTGCTTATTATTGAACAAGACATATGTATGTAATTAAATACGATAAATTAAAAAAAAAAAAAAAATAATATAAATGCGTATGTACACACAATTTGCATGATTTATTTAATAAGGAATATAAATATATATATACGATACAATGTAAATAATTTTATATTAATTACTGTGTATTTTAAAATTTAATATGTATATGAAATTTAAACTAAAAGAATTACGACGAGTATTAAAGTAGCAAAATATATCTTTTCTTTATTTTTCTTTTATTTTTTATTTTTTTATTTTTTTATTTTTTATTTTTTATTTTTATTTTTATTTTATTTAAAGGAAATATTAAATAAGCAAGTTAGAATTTAATTTGATCAGAAAATGATACATTTATATATGTACTTTGTGGTAAAATTGAAATATCGACATCATCATAAGCTTATGATCAATCAATTATATCCAATCGATATGGATGATAATCATGATGATGATCATAACGATGATTTTAAGTTGATTTGCGGTTTAAATAAAGTGTCAAATTTTGATTTTAATTTTTTTTCCAGTTTTTCATATACATACGTACATATATGTATATATTTGTATACCATACGTACATACATATATGTAGACCTATACATGTATATATATATTTTTTTTAATATATTGAATAGGATAATGTGTTTTTATGACCTTATATAAAATTATATAATTTCATTTATACTAAAACATAATTCAAAATAATATTATTCAGTTATTAAGTAATATAGTTGCTGGTAATAATAAGAAAATATAACTAATAACGATTTTTTTTTGTTTATTGTAATGAATAAACATGTACATATGTATGTATATGTAGAGCACATACATCATAGGTAAATACTTAAGTATCTCAGTTCAAAAATACATTTTTTATGCATAAAATGGTATTTAAATTAACTTAAAAAAAAAATTTGTTTTATTAATTAAAATCAAATATAAAAAAGGAAAACATAAAATAATAATATGTGAAAGTGATAAAACATGATTAATTTTTTAATTAGAAAAACAAAAAAAAAATACATTATAAATATAAATTATATCTATATGTTATAATAATAGAAAAAAAAATCACAAAGAAAAATGGAAAGAATAATTATAAATATATTTGCAACTTTCCCTATACATATTTATTTTTACAAGAGCTGCTATATACACATATGTATATACATATGTATATTTGCATGTCATATGATATGTGCTTAAAAAAAACAAAAAGTAATAAATTTTCTAACTTTCTTGGGTAAATCCATTTTTACGCTAAATTTAAAATTTTCACTTTTCGCAATTTGAAAAAAAAAAAAAAAAAAAATGATAATAATAAAAATACGTTTTCAACAGAAAATCTATTTGAAAAAAAAAAAAATTTTTTTATTTTTATAATTAAAATAATAATCACGTAAATTTCTAACAATTGCACATGCATATATTATTATTATTATTATTATTTAGACAAGAGTTAATATGGTTTTTATTTGCATATCAAAATATAAAACTATATAATACTATAGTAAAGGACAAAGAAAAATAAAATGTACTAAATTACAATCACAATTGCACATTATATATACGAGTATGTATACATATATACGTACATGTAGGTATACCATAATTTATTTATACTTATTAAAATAACTCAAAATAAAAATACAATAAATTATAGCATAAATTATTATAAATACATTTTGTTGTTGTTGTTGTTGTTGTAAATAATTTAAAAATGAAATTTTAATAGAATTGTAAATTTTTATTATAGTTAATACGTTTTGTGTATATGTACGATACCCATGTATATAATAATTAATTATTATTTCACGGTAATAAGATGAAATTTATTTTATTTTGCTTTATTTATTTCTATAAATTTTTTAATATAGTTAGGTACATATATTTCGTTTTTATTATTTCCTTAGTATATATATATATATATAAGTGAATATTTGAATAATTTGTTTTCCGTTAAAAGTTATAATACTGTTATTAATATGTACTTTCAATAATTATATTGTTTGGATTTTTTTTTTTTTTTTTTTATACATAATATGATATATGAAATGTATATGTATACTTTTATATAAGAAAAAAAAAAACAAAAATGCATGAATAAAATTTTTATTTGAATTACATGCATATATATATTTTATTTACAATATTACTAAAGTATATATGGGTAATTAATTACGATAAAATTTTTAATTATTTGTGACACAATGTATGTAGAAAATAATTACTTATATATAAACATCATATTAAATGTTTAGGCATATTTGTAAAGTCAAATTAAAAAAAAAAAAAAAAAACCACAAAAGAAAAACAAAAATCAAAAGTGAAATAAAAATAAACAAGTTAAAAGATAAAAATTGTAAATAAATAAAATAACAAACTTTCAGGCCACACAGTCAAGTTCATCAATAAACATAATAACATGTACACAATACGTTATGTACCTATATGATATGCATCAACAACAAATTGAGAAATAAAAAAAAAACAAAACAAAAAAACAAAAACAAAAAAGAATTACGATTATGTGGCACATATAAGTTTATATATGTACGTATTCAATATACCTATATGTATATATATATACGCAAATATTAAACAAATTAATTAATATATACAATTCCTTGCTTATTGTTTGTATATATACATTTGTATATTTATTAACAATATTTAAAAAGTATTATTTTACTGAAAACGATTTATTTTTAATTATATAAATGGCATACATATATACATATTTATAAATAAACAACTCAGGTATACAAAAGTACGTGTGCAGTCGCTTATCAATCATGTGTGCATTTATCCACTGTCTGATATTATACTTGCAAAGAGTGCATAAATATACAGATTTTAAATTGTATCTAAATACAAAAAATTTCCATTTGTTTTGTTTTTTATCATACCTAATTCTTATAATATTGTACTTGTATCTATTAATAATGCATACATGTACATAATTTATATACATATATACACGTATGTATATGTATTACAACTTTTTATACAATATACCTACAATATTATTTTTTTACTTTTTTTTTTTATACGTATATCAATATTTCACTAATTATTTATTAATCCTATACAAAATAGTACGTGTACAATTACTTTATGGCAATATTAATGTATTCAAGTAATGACTATAAAAAAAAAATTTTTTTTATCAATGATATAGAAAATAAGAGAAAACAGCAAAAATGAAAATAAACATAATGCATTGTAAATATTATTATATTATGTACCTATATAGGTATATTAAATGTACATAAAAACATGTATTGTTTTAGTTATAGTATTTATTCTGTTTCACAATAAAAGAATTTAAAAAATTGATTATAAAATCTATACATACGTATCAATGCACATAAATATATGTATATACATATATGTATACATATTTATGAGCATAGCACATATAAGAGCTATTACATTTATATATATGTAATTAATTTTGTGACATTAAATTATGTGTACAATTGTAGCACACACTATCATTTAATATTCATCAAGTGAATTATCTTGAGAAACGCATTGAATATCTACGCATAATTCGATTTCACAATATATGTTACATGTTTATATACATACATAATA
The DNA here is from genome assembly GCA_963971155.1 of Anthrax anthrax. NCBI lineage: Eukaryota > Metazoa > Arthropoda > Insecta > Diptera > Bombyliidae > Anthrax > Anthrax anthrax. The sequence goes on along the minus strand of OZ020121.1, from coordinate 26,229,478 downwards.
AATTTTATACGTATGTATACATGTACATTAATGTACAAGTTATATGCAATATTGTTCATTTGCATAAATGTATACTTATATATATATACAAGATACCTACTTCATCATTTTTTTTTTACAAAAATAATCAAACTATGCATTATATATTATCATACATATATGAAGCCTTTTTATTGATTTACAAAAAGAAAAATAATCTTCACATATGTATTATATATTTTATTTTTTAAATTTTTAATTATTTAATTGCAAAAATAGATACCTATATGGTACCAAAAAACTTAGTACAAGAAAATTTTACATAAAATTAAAATTGATTTTTGCTATTTAAAAATTAAATCATTTATTCATAAGTATATGTATGTATGTATTTTCAAATAAATTTATATAGATACATGGAATATGTATCTTAATAATTCTAAGAATATTTCAATTGCACTCTATATAATTACAGATATAGAATATATGGTAAAATATGTTATTGTATTAGTATATCAGAAAGTTTTATTTTGGTTATGTATCGTTTATGCAATCAAGAATCTTTTATGAAAAATTTAAATTTATTGTGAGATATTATGTTATTGTTGTTTTTTTTTTTTTTTTGTTTATTGTATGCTATGGTATACGTTTTTTCTTAACAAATCACATATCTATGAATTCATAATTTTGTTTAAAAAAAATTTTAATAATACACACGAATTTCACAATACAATACATGAAAATATGAATTTTTCAATACACACATACATAAATACATATACATAGAGCACTAAATATGTTTACCTATATATTTAGAATAAAATTACAATTCAAAATTACATAATCAACATTTTTAAGATATTTTTATCAAGTACATTATAATAACTATGTACATATACATAAGTGTATATATAGACAAAATATCTTAACTTAAATACTTAATATAACTTTTATTTACCCTCGAGAATCATAAAAATTTTTTCAAAAAAGTCATCGCGATTGATTATATATAAATAGTGACAAGAAAATTTTCAATTTCATATTTACCTGTAAGGCAAATGTATATATATATACAATTGTAGGTATATGCACTTATTTTAAATATATATATATAAACAAATTGCAATATTGTAGTACATGTACATACAGAATATACATACGTGTAAATATACATGCATACATACATATGTATATAAATAAACACAAAATAGAGAAATATGTACACATGCAAACGTACATTTTAATATATTTATATCTGGTATACTAAAATTGAACATATTTTATTAACAACATTCAATATCCTACACAAATCATTCTCAAATTCATTTAAAATTCATATAAAAATTGAATAAAAATTATTAAAGCTTTCTTTCAACTTTTTACCTTTATGTGCAAAAATATTACATATAGGCGTACATACAAAATGTACATCATTGATTTTCATGATTAAATAATAATATCTACAACATCAGTCAAGAAAAATTACTAATTACGAGAATAGATATGTAATACATATATTTTTATATTTTGTGTTCTATTAAAAAGTTATTATCGCGTTCTACCTGAATATACTGAGCCTTTTTTTTTTTTATTCATATTTATCTAGATATAAAATACTGTATAGGGTATCCAGCAATAAATGTTACAGAAAACAGTTCACCCAAATATTCGAGCAACAAAGCATTCAGTCAGTGCAATTATGCATTTTTGACTTGTCAGTGATTTGTCAAAAATCTGTACATAATCGTGTGATCGTTAAAATTTTGGAAGTTTTTGAATTGTACCTATCATGAATCAACAAGTACGCATATTTAAGAACTTCAGTTCGTGTTGTATCGAAAGTGTTAAATTTATTTTTAGAACGATTATTTTCTAGAAAAAGACAGAAATTTCAAAAAACTCAACTCTTTAACACTTATTCTGGGACATTATGTATATATATAGTATGTTCGTCTACAATTTATGCCATTTATTGTTTAATTCTTATAACTAAAAAGAACATAGGTATTGTAATTTGATTTTTGCCATGCAATCATAATATCATTTATCGATTTTTCTTGAAGTGAAAGTTGTTTGGCCAATTACCTCTATTTATATTTATATGTATGTATGTATATAGTATGTACCTAGGTATATTTATATATATATTTATAATATCTACATATATTTTTTTTTTTTGTATAAATTGTAAAAGCAGTTACATTAATAAACTATATATAGGTAAATGTATAAATTTACGTAATTCATACTATAATATATATGATCATATGTTTTACATGTACAGTATCTATATACAATATTTTCATTCGTATACCTATACTTTTGTATTTAATAGTAATAAAGTTAGAAATGTTATATGGTACTTATGTGTTCATTATATTCTAATATATTTGAATGACTGTGGTTTTTATACGTGTATATATATCTATCTACATATACATACACACGTACTTATACATTTATGTAAATACATAATTTAATTGTCACATTTTGATCATTTCTATTTAACTAGAAATTGAAAATTTAAATTGAATATTAAAGAGTGATCTTTATTAACTGAATTTTAATTGGCCAGAAAAACAAGGTAATTACTGAATACCATAGTGCAATATAAATAAAATATCAATTCCATTTAGTTACATTCAGTTTTATGAAAATTGCCATATATGTACACATAATAATAATCATATACATATGTACATATGTATATATACACAATGCATATACATAGGTATGTGTGTACGTAATAACAGGTAATATGTAATATACATTTTTTTATAGAGAAATATGAATATACATATGTAGGTATATACAGTTATAGATGCATGCATACATAGTTTAACACAAATACTTTTTAATTTTTATTCATATATATATACATGTGTACATACATATGTACATACATGTATGTACAATTTAACCAAACATATATACAAAATGCAAACATAATTCTTCGATATATTACCTACATAACTAACTTTTTATATCTTAAATTATCTTATTAAATGGAAAACGACATCGGTCACACGATAGAGTTGTTATCATCAAAAGAAAAATGAATTTTCCTTTTTCTTCATAAACAAATATTAACTTAAATATAATCCACATATTACATATACATAGATTTGTAATTATAAATATAAGATTAAAATTGAGAAAAATTATTTTCTTGATGTTGGCTATTTTTAAATAAACAAATACATATGTACATACGCACATACATTAAAAACATCATGTAATATATATTTAATAAATTTATTCTGTGTGCCCGATATTTATGAAAAGTAAATCTATATAATCATGGTTGTACACATACATATGCACCTATATGTTCATCTCTGTGTAATGGCACATATGTATATATTACGTATTGTATAATGTTATATATATATACTACACGTACATATGTATATGTATGTGTGCTAAACTGTCGGTGTGAATGAGAAAATAAAATATAGTACCTATATTTAATAATATTATTTTATCGAATCTAACATACTACTATATGTAAACAACTCATATGAACTAAGTAAACAACTCATGTTACATAAACCGCCTAATTGTTATAAAAATGCAGTTTCCGAATACAGTTTAAAACGGTCTTAAAAATACTGTGAGGGAATTTGTCTATTTAAGTGTTTTAAGTGATTTCAAATTATACACTACAAATAGACATAATTACACAACATATAAAGCTTACATACATACGTATACATATAATTATTAAAAGTTCACATTACACTAAAAAATTATATTTATAGAATATGATAATCTACATTAAATTATACAATTTACCAAATCATAACCGTTATATTTTATTTATACATTTAAATATTAATTTGTACATGTTTAATTTAGTAAAAACCTAAGTTAAAGCAAGTTAAAGTATTAGTAATCATAAAAAGTTAAAAAAGAAAAATTTTTTTCAAAATTTTCAATGAATCTAGAATTGTACAAAATAGTTTCATATAGATAATACAGTTTGAAAATAATTTAAAAATATTAATTTATTTTTATTATTAATTCATATTATCAATTTAATTCAAAGAATAATACTTATTTATATGTATAATAGGACAAGGTTAGGAACTTTTATTACATAGTTATATATGTTATATGGCTATTTTCTTAAATTTTGGCTATTATTTTATAATAAATAAATAATAGCAGGTTACAAGTAAATTCTATAAAAATTAAATTTACACATTAGATACAAAATAAAAGGAGAAAAATAGATTGATCAAAATCTAGATCTTGCACACAAAAACAAAATAAACTCATTATTCATATATGTACGAGTATATATATACCTATATGAATTTTTTAATTTCATTATATAGAGATATAGCATTTTCCAGTATAATGTAGCACAGATACATACATTTGTATAGATATTATTTTTATACCAAACATAATTTTACAACGAACACACATATATGAGTATATATAAAAATACAAAAAATATATACATATTGTATATGTACTAAATAAGATTTTTCTATTTTGGAAACATGAAACATGAATATCCAGTTTTTATTTATTTACTTTTTTTTTTATTTGATTTTCTCAATTAACATTGTAATTAAATCACAGTAATAATTATTAAACATTTTTTTTTTTTTAAACAAACAACAATTTTTAACGGATATATATACACTGTATTTACCTAGATATTTTTATTTATTATGCATAAATATACATAGGTATGTAATGTAAGAGTGTAACGATTAAGAAATCGTAATAAAATTACATGAAATGAAATCAAAGAATTTTTTTAAATACTTTTTTTTCTTTTTTTTGAAATTTGTTAAATTTAAGACGTTATTTTTAATTTCAAATATAATTTCCTAATTGAACAAACAAATGAAACATCTGATGTACCTAATTAAAATAATTTTCTTTTTTAATTATATATTTCTATATAGTTAAATATTATTATTTTAAAATTATATATTTTGTAATTTTTTTATTATATTAATTATATGTAGGTATGTACTTTGATATTGTATAATATATGTTACATTTTCTAATAGTAATTTTTATTTTTGAAATCTATATGGAATTTTGAAAAAAATTTTTAAGAAATTTTAAAATTTATGCATATGTACACATGACTATTCAATATGCATATACATATGTAAAAATATGTATATCTAATTATGTATTCCACATGTAGATACATATTATATTATACGTATGTATACATACATGTCAATATACATATAAGAAATAAAATGTCTCCATATAATTATAGATATATCTATGTTTATATACATTATATTCATAACGTATACCTACCTATACATATATAATTTAATTCAATATATATAATTTTATTATTATGATAATAATTTTATCACAAATCGTTTTATATATGTATAATATTGTAAATTGATGTAGCGTCAAAACAAATTTGCATGATCAAGACGTCGACATTTCATATTGCCAGATCAAAGTATTTGATTAAGAATCAACGTTTAAACATTTTACAATTACTTTCATTCAAATAATATTAATGTATATAATAATAATATTATGTTACATATTATTATGCTTATTATGTATGGTATATATATAAAGAATATTTATATACAAACATATGTATATTATTTATTTTCATTTTATACACATTTTCTTATGGATATAACATGCCTATACGTATATGTACGTTATCAATATAATATCACAATTGTCCAGTATAGAAGATATATAAATCTATTGTCTTTTATTTTATAATTTATTTAACATGGATATCAATTTATTTGTATACATAATATTATATATTGTATTGTATCATATATACATATAGGTACAGATGTATAACAATTTACTTATGTACATATACACATAATTGTATCTGATTTTCATTTTTATACTATTTAAGTATGTTCAATAGGTTTTTTTTACATATACTACTGCTCATGAGCATTATTATTATTATTTTTTTTTTTTTTTAAATTTTATTTCTTATTTCTTTATTTTTTATATATTTATTTATTATTTGTTTTATTTTTTGTATACTACATGTAAATTTATAGGTGCATATTCATACATACATATAATAAGAAAATTGAAATGCATCACACAAAATTGAAATTATCAACGACAATTCTAAGAATTACTATTTAAGAAAAATCAAGGTTATAGAATATACCTATACATATGTACATATACATACATATGCACTTGTAAACTTTAAATCACATACATATGTACATACTCGTCTATGTATATTATGCATATATATATGCATATATATGTACATGTATAATTGATTTATTCCATATAAAATGGTATTTCAAATATAATATTATGTATTATATAGATATCCTTTTAAAAAAAATTTTTTTTTAAATAAAAATCTTTATATATAAAACATTTAATACATATAATAAAGTAAACCTTTTCTGATCTGCCATGTTATCACGAAAATGTATGTTTTATGCATGTATAATAAAATATAAATGCAACATTATAGATATTTAGCTGCATATATACAAGGTTTTGGCTTGTCGTACAAATGTATAAAAACTTACATACACATGTAATATACATATTCGTGTATATGATATCTATATGATGCGGATTCTTACATAAAGTTACATGAGTTTGATATAGTAAACAAACATCATTAAAATAAAGAATAGAACTATTAAAAAAAAAAGAAATACTATATAAAATATAAGAGAAAACAGAACAGAAAAAAAAAAATAAAAAATAAAAAAAAAATAATAATAAAAATAAAAATAAAAAACAATGAAAGCATCGAAAGATATCAATGTGTTGTCAATTGCAAATATAAAATAGAAATCTATAATTGCTTCCAATAGAGTTTTACTGTCCTGCGTAATGATAATTTATTGGCGCAATCAATGGATGATTTATACGAACACTGGTTAAGCGAGTTCAAGTACCTACATATATACATATGTATATGCTTTAATATTGCATATTTATATATATATATATACAATATGTATCTATATATGTACTTTTATAATAAAACATATAAACATACAGTATAAATATATTTATAACATTTATGCGTATACAAAAAATAATTTATGTGTACATATGTAGTATACATTTATTATATGCTTTTCACGGTGACAATACATCACATTAATATATCAGTATTAATATTTTAGTCTATATGATGTTTTTATCCTTCTTATTAAATGATTATTATAAAGTATTTGAAAAATAAAATAAAATAAAATAAATATATTTATTAGATGTACAAATATATATATATACAACTACGGACATGTTTTTCTACATAAAGGGTACGTATATATATACATATTTGTATTTTATTTTAAGAAAAAAAAAATAAGTAAATACCTACTTAGTGAATTTTCAGTTAAATCATAACTGAATTCAGTTAATAACTGATTACATATAATAAAAATAACTATAAGCACAATCGCACAACACAACAAATCTATTTGCAGCTTCTTTTTTTGTATACATAGGTAGGTATATGTAATGCCATAATTTTAAATGTTTCACATCGTAATACCGAGTTTATCATGAAATACAGCATTTTATGGACATTTATTTATATACATCTTATATGCTATATAGATTAAGTAGGTATATATAACGTATGTAATTGTAATCATCGTTGTAATACTCTTGCTCTTATCATTCAGTATATTATATCTATACGTTTATTTTATTAATATATCTATACAGAATTCAGGATAACGAAAAAGTAAATGTTTATAAATATCTGTTTTTTTTTTTTTTTTTTTTTTTTTTGAAGAAAAAAATTTTTAATAACAAATTAGATTAGATGATTTTTTATATACTACTGTACAATTACATACATATTCGTATATGTATGTAAAATATTTTGAAAAATTTTTAATTAATCAAATTTTAATTTATATAGATAACATGTTTGATTTTCTAATTTTATTATTTAGTGCATTTAATAACATCTTTATTCATTTATTAAATATGTGGGTATAAAAGGTAATAATCACACACAAAAATATATAACTAAAAAAATAATAATAATGGTAGAAAAAAAAAAAAAACGAAAATCTATGTGTTAAAGAATGAATATGTATAGAAATATTTATACAAATTTGTATTGTTTTTTGATAATATTGAAAAATTTTAAATATTTTTCATTTTAAAACAAATTCGAATTACATATAGGTACCTAAATCTAATAATAATATTTTTACAGATGTATAGTTAGGAGGGTATTTATATTTTTTTAAACATAATTGTCAAGAATATGAATTTATTTAAGAATTTATAAAATTCAAATATGAGAAAAATAAATAAATAAAAAATAATAATGAACACTAAAATAATATATGAATTATTTAATAGTATATATCAGTTGGTATCGGAGTCATATGGCCATTTCATATCTATGCATATACCTATATAAAATATATTCTCATTTTAACTCTACATATATGTACATATGTAGGTACATAAATATATTATTTCATATATGTAGTATAACACATATTAATGTAGAATTATAAATTTATCCATAAAATCATATGTACACGCAAAACGATTATATGTACACACAAAATTTTTGGGATTAAGCACATAAATCTTCACCACAACAAACCATATTTGAAATTGATGACGAAAATAAGCATAAAATTATAATTACATTTGTAATATATGTATATACCTAATGTGTAAGCTTTATATTTAGATATAATTTTATATATAATGTAATAATGTATGTCCTGTTATAATTGTGTGTATATATTTATACAGTATGTCATTAAAATTGAATATACTTAGTGGTTTTTTGTTAAGGATAAACCAATAATTTTTGGTTTGGTTCTGGCTATTTTTAGATAATACTATCAGAACCCAAAAAAACATATACACATGTATGTACATATATATAGGTAAACTATACCAAATATTATAATATTTAGTATATATATATATATATAAGTATTATGTATAATATAAATTCATTTTGGAGTTAAAAAAAAAAAAAAAATTATAAGAATTTGCACAAGCAATGTTAAACAAATATTGCATGACATTTATGTGGTTAACCATATAGGTACCTACAAAAAAAGGGAATATTTTTGCAGACATTCTTTAAGACTTATTGTTATTTATTTTGTCAAGAAATTACAATAAATTTAAAAAATACCGTCTGTTTTATGAGTATAATATTTTTTGATTGAATATACGTACCAGAACTTGGGCGATCACTATATCGAGTGCAATAAACCCATGCAGGCCATGCCATTGGCCCAACATTACCAGATGAAGAATTATTACTGTTGCTACCAGACTCAGATGGTAAATTTGTTGAAGTTGATGTTGATAATGTAGAAGTAGATGATGATGTAGAGGAAATTTGCGAGGCTATCGATGATGCACCGACAGTTGCCGTTGATCCTGATGATGATGATTTATTTGATGTTATCGATGGATGTTTATCTAGCGTTGAAAGGCTTGGAACAGAATTATTTGTATTATTTGAATTCAAATTTGATGAATCATTTGTTTGAGCTAATTGCTGAGATATGACATTTGTAAGGTCCATAGGTGTTACATTTTTATTATCACTATTTCGTTCAACGGATTTATTCGAAGTTTTTCTTGTACCTTTGCTACTGCCGCCGTTAGAATTGAGATTATTATTATTTCGTTTTAATAGTGGATCGGTTATACGTCTACCAAAATCTGCTTTCAAAATATTATCAATACTAAATTTCAAGTTCGATTCATTTAAATCATTGTTTATAAAAGGATTATGTTGATGCATTGGATGATGAACATGAAATTGATTAAGAGATGGTGGAGATTGTGAAGTTTCACGCGATGCACTAAATGCAGTCAATTTACTTACAAATGATTCATTATTAGTTAATTGGGACGAAATTTTTGAAATAGCACTTAAATGAGAATGAATGCCGTTTATATTTAATATATTATCATTAATTTCTGCTTGCTGTTTCATATGTGGTCGAAAACCAATTTTCCCAAATTCTGGAGTAATGGCTGGATGACGTAAAGAAAATGCACTTACACGAGCTGCTGCCATGAATTGCATTTGTTGCTTCATAAGCTCTTCAGCGTACAAATGTGATTTTCTTAAAAATTCTTCTTGTATTCTAGTTGGACTTGGACGAATAACAGGCGCTGGAATTCTAATACCAGTAGCGGCCATCATTATAGGATCAGTTATAATATCACGATTTGAACTTGAACCATTACTTATTTCATCATTAGCTAAATTTTCACTTACAGATGTTATTCGATTTTCATCTGATAAACTCGAAATATTGTCAACACTTTCACTGTCATCATTATTATTAATTGGTTTACCACTAACACTAGAATTACTACATAATTGATTATTGCTATTATTCACGAGATTTGCTACACAGTTTTTATTATTTAATACATGTTCACTGTCAGCGTTATCACAACACTCCTGTCCGACGGATAATTCACTATCGTCACTACAACAGCTCATACGATCCGTAATATCGTCATCTTCATGATTACTTGTCGAGATTTCTACATGATCATTATTTGATGAAATAAAATGAAAAGGATTTGCATTTAATTCTCGGTTTATATCCGAAGAAAATGATATGGGAACATTTTGTTGTTCTGAATTATGTGTAGTAATATCTTTAAGTCGTTGTAAAGATACTGGTGGTGAATCACAATTTTTATAAGGAGTATTTATTACACTTCCTGCACTACTAGTACTACTTAAACGAGGACTTGTAACACCGTGACTATGCAGCAATAAATTATCAGGATGCATCATTGATCGTTGATTTGGTGATTCTGTATTTAATAATTGTCGTTCATTACAAGTCATCGACCCTGACAAAACTAGAGATGGTAATAATGCTACAGACCGAGTTGTTGTCAAAGTTGTCATTGATTATAATATCAAATTAAATTAATTTGTAAACAATATCGTCGGAAGCATCATTTTAAAACACAAAAATAATTTTAAGTAAATTTCACTTTGTAATTTTGATATTTGCACAATAATTAATAAATTTATCACACAATTGTATTGTTAAAATTATGTAAAAGATACTTTAAAGCTAACACATTATAAGTATCCTCCACGAGGCTTAAAACCGAATCAAAAATCAAAAAGAACATTTGTTTTGCATTGAAAAAAAAATATATATAAAAAAAATAAATAAATAAACAAATGAGTAAAAATTTTTTTTTTTTTTGTATTGAGAAAATACCAAAAAATTAACACAATTTCTTATCGAACAATTTACGTCGTTACAAGTCAGACAACGTCGTATAACTGAGCTCAATACGCGATTTAACTTAAGCGATAAATTAGTAGGCGGTACATATTTATTCCTACTATAAAAACCAGTTAGATAAATTCTCCTCGATTCAAAAGTCAGAATAAAAAAAGGCGGATACATGCGCCCCACATTACTAAAATTAGGCGTATTTGTATATTACATATTATAAATTAAAAGTTTTTGATTGGATGGTTAGTTTTTATTTAAAAGTAAACATTACAATGATGACGATGACTATATAGTGAAAATTTATGAAAATGCATTTGAGTGAACTAGAATCATAATCAACTTCAGTCTAAATAGTATGAAATGATTATCAACAAATATGAGCATGTAGTATGTACATATATGTATGTATGTATATAAAAAAAAAGTATGAGTGCTCAATTGTTATAAATACATATATGAATCATTTTATAATGTAAAGAAGTATTGCGTGAAAAACTACGTTAAGTAAACAATCCCATCATCTTGATTATATAGGCATAATTGAACGCTTTTTTATTTTTATTTTATTTTTTTTTCTTTAACTTTTGTGTGACTGTATATACACCTCGTATGAAAATTTTTAAGATTCATTTAGAAAACTTAATAGTATTTTCCTGTAATGTGTATTCTTTCCTACAGGATAAAAAAGATAATACAATATACGAGTTGATGTTTGTAGGTATATACAAGTATGTTTCAAAATTATTGTAGTACCTATTTTAAAACAAAAATTATTGTGTATATATAAATATCTACATTAAATTTTATACATACACACGTAAATACTGCATGTATTTATCATAGGTATAGTTACATATACATTCATATACAAATATATATGATTGTGAATTCCTTCTTTTTACTTATACACCGATTTAAGAGTTAAACTTAATTAGATCCTTTTTTATTGAATACGAAAACAAATCTTATTGCCAGAAATAACAAAAAAATCACAATCTTATTTTAAATGTATACCTCTATGTTTGGATGGACGTATAGATATTTTATATTTGATAAATAGGAATAGACTGACATATAGGTATGTATAATGTATATATAACCCTATACCTATATAGGTATGTTAGAATTTTATACACCTTTGAATACAAACGAATGTATATTTCTGGACATTTCTTGCTGATTGCACATCGGGAATTGCTCAATACTGAATATGTATAAGCACACATATATCTATTTTTATACTAATAGTTAATTCGTTCTACTAATATTCTTTTATATTGATTTTAATATCCTCCTAACTTAATTGAATTAGGTGTAAACTTTTAAAGATCACAGACATTAATTACATATAGGTACCTATACATATAGGATGTGTGGTCCTATGGATATTTATATACAATTATCAAATAAATTTCAAGAGATAACGATCTGGTAAAATAACGTTCACACAACAAATTTGTTCTATTTTTTTAAAGTACAAATGGCAATGAAATTATGCGTATATATAGGTACCTACCTACCTAATTATTCGAACACGCACAATTATACATCAGGGTGTTTTAGATGAGTATATCATAAAGTGCAAAATTTTTTAATTTATTTAACTTCAAATTGTTTTGACCATAAACAATCGTTCTAAATATACCCCATTGAATTTTACTATAAATTGAAAGTTTTTGGATATGTGAATTAAGTTCGTAACATCAAATAATTAGCAATGTCTTTTAAACAGACTTATGTATTTGAAAAGATACGTTCGTACATATCTATGTGTGTAATACTGCACAAAACATTATCGCATTGTCATTAACGCACATAGGTACTCATATACTTGTATATGTATTCATATGCAATGGATTCTTTTAAACTACATATACCTATATGTATGTATTTTTACGTGTATGGTGTATCTACTATACACATTCGTAATTAAATGTACATACATATATACGCACATATATGCACATCGTATTATATATATTCGTGAGAAATCAAAAGCGAAAAAAAATAAAGAAATTTTCAATGTTTTAAACAATGTGAAATATGTATGTAGGTACCTATATGTATAGGTATAAGCATAATAATAAAACATATATATAAATATACCGCGCATACACGAATAAACATATGCATTTAGTATAAAAAATGTACAGACTTATTATTCTTTTGTATACGTATACATACATAAATATGTACATATACATATGTCTATGCACGCACATATACTAATTGCAATATATACCTATACCTATATAATAATAAAAAATATTATACCTACAACATTTGGTGAAGATTTGATCACATATATAATGAAAATATAATAGATGTAATTTATTGGAGCCATTGAAGGTGTGATAATTTATTCTTGATGAAAACATATTCTATAATATGTAGGTATGTATAGAATGACTTGACAGAAAAGTGATGATAAAATAAAACCTGCAATTATTATTAAACATTACTTATGATTTTCCATGGATATGTATGTATATACATATGTATGATATTCCATATATTGTGTTCAGTTAATACCTATATATATAGTACTCGTATATATTGGCTATACTGAACTACATACATTCATTTTATTTTGCCCTTTGCTTTTATTTATTTATTTTTTATATTTACACTGTTACACATTTATTTAGATATATAAATATTTATATAAATATATATATTATATAGGTATGTATGTGTTGAGTTATACATATGTACATATATACGTTAATTTATGTATATAATGCAAATATTCGATTTGTTTTGTATAAAAATATTACAAAATATAATTATACCTACATATGTATTTACATAAATTACCTAATTTAAGAAAATACACAATTAAAGTTGTTAATACATATATCATAACTTACTACAATCTACAATTATGAATTTATTTTTCTATTAAACAGAATTAAAATTATAAAATATATTTTTTGCATATAGGTATGTATGTAAATATATGTAAGTAAATATAGTGGGATGTAAATATAGGTGGTAAATGTATTAAAATTTGTAATACCAAATAGCCATTCTAAGTGCGTACATATGTATGTATCTATACATATATAATTTTCATTCAACATTCATCATTCATTAAAGGATATACAAAATATACGATTAAATTCATTATAAGCAAACTGTTCACTTACATTATAATAATATGCACATATACATATATATGTGTATTCATTATGGTGTTTCACATGTATAAACATAATTATAATTACTTATATATTTTTGTTATGAATATTTTTTGTTGTATATTTAATCGTATAATTTTGATTTATTTACACCATTTAAGTATATACATATGTACTACTACATATGTATATGTACATACGAATACATTCGTTTTTACATATACATATATATAGGGCATGCATATACATACATATGGTCTTCAGATTTTGCAACCAAAATCCATTTAAATTTTATCATCCTATAAAATATATAAGAAAGACTGCATGCACGTTCAATATACATACATACATACGTATGAAAAATAGTTTTTATTTTACAGTTATTAAAATTTATACATACACTTTTGAATTAAAATTTTTTTCAAAAATACCTAATTCGGTTTTTTTTTAAATACATTCATATATTTATACCAGCTATTTTATTTTCTTTTGGCTTTATATACATATACACTTACCTATATTATGTATATGTGTGTACATATGTATATGCCATATATATACATGTAAAGAAAAATTATAGGTATAATAAAACAAAATCGAATAATGAATAAAAATGTTTTAATAACCACAAAAATAATAATAATAAAATTTTCCTTTTCTTCTTCTTTCATAGAAATATAAAATAAATTGAAAATAAGTGCCAATTATATACCATGTACTAACATATAGGTACATGTACATGTTATACTTATTTGTAGTACACGCAAAACTTTTTTTTTTATGTACATACATATATACTACACCAATTATTATGCACTTATACGTATCTTGACAATAATTAACATAAAACGCATTATGCGTGTAAGGATTTATATTTTTCATTATATATAGGTATATAGTTATATCTGATATAAATATATATATATGACAGTAGTAGGTGGTAAATGTGCACAAGTTGCAAAAAGAATTTTTTTTTTTTTTTTTTTTTCAAAAGAAAACCAAACGAATAATATTAAAAATTGTTTAACAATGGTATGATGTTTTTGTGTTATTAATATTAGATTTAACAATATGTACATAGATACATATGTTTATGTATGGTATATAGGTATGTACATATAGGTATTTATGTATATATATGTAATAGATATATACATAATAGCCTAATAGGTATATTCACTAGACATGCATATATGTACATATACGTACATATATAGTAGATATAATTTACATATGTATTAAAATCTATAAAATTTTATTATTAACATATAATATATAATTTAAATTAAGTTAAAAGGAAGCAATAATAAAATATAAAAAGTGCCTATGTAATTAGAAATAATTTACAAGAAAAAAAAATAATAATAATAAATAATAAAAAAAAATGAAGAATAGAAAATAAGCTGTATTAAATTTTCAATTTATTTTTATATGCGAATACAGTCAAGATTTTTGTATGAAAACCGTTTACATACATACATACATACATATACCTATACCTATATATTATTATCTATAAAATTTATTAATAAGTTTCATTGTTAAAGGTTTTACCTATAATAGTATATATGTATATATACATAAATACATATATGTACCTATGTATATGATTTTACTGTACGCATAAATATGAAAATAATTACATGTACATACATGTGTATGATATAATAATATACCTATGTATAGTATATTTGTAATTTCTTTTATAATTTGATATATACCGATGCATCTAAAAAATAATTGCCATCATTATATACATATATAAAATGTAAATTTGTTGTGTATCTCATTTAAGTAAAAAAAAAAAAAAAAAAAAAAAAAAAAAAAATTGACATTTCCATTTAAAAATGTGATAATAAAAGAACTAAGTAATTGTGTATTTCTTGAAAAAATAAAAAAAAAAAAATATTTGTTATGTTATTTGTAAAATTGAAAATTTTTTCATTGTTTCATTTTTATTTTAATATACCTATTAAATATAGGCATTGTCAAAGAAAAATTATGTTTAATTTTATTGTACTTTGTAATTATACTACCTATATACCTACCTATATGGTTATTTTTTTTTAACCGTTTTTTCAACTTTGAAAATAACACAAATAAATACTAAAGAAATCAATAAATAATAGATAATTATGTTAATTTGTATACTAACTTTATATTGATAAAAAAAAATTTTTGTTATTAAATTTTAATAATATATAAGTGTACCTATATTTATGTGTCATCATGTATTCAAGTATATAGGTAGGTATATGTACATATATGTAATATGTAATATGTACAGTTTTATTCCCTGAAATGTTTCGACGATAATTTTCCATAACATATAGATAGTAGAGTAGAAGTAGTGCCAAATAGTACCTCAAAGCTAAATATAATTGTGACTTATGTGTATCTTTTAATTGAATATACCAAATATAGGTACTAGAATTTACATAACATTGAAATGGGTTGGATTAGTAATTTGTTTTAAAAACGTGTAAGTACAAAAAAAATATGTGTATATAATAATATGAGATTTTTTATGTACATATGTACATACATAAAAAGGTTAGTGACATGTATGTATATACGTATATTGTATATTTTGCAAAAAATTTTTGATCAATTTTTAAAATTCAATTTCTTCTGAATTGGTTACACTTTAAAATTTAAATTACTGAATAAAAAAAAATCGATTAATTGTACGTTCTCACGTCCTAAGATATTACTATATTTATGTACCTACCTATATAATAATGGATCAATCTCCATTTGAATGATAATTTTTAAATTCGATACCAAATTACACATATAGTGTATTTGAAAGCAATTTATACAAAATAATGAAATATAGTTTTTTAAAAATTTTTATTTGTAATTAATTTAATATTAAAAACAAACAATTTTATTCTGTATTACAATTAATTTATTATATATAGGTATATACATATCTGAAATTAATTTTTTTTCCTTTTGCATAACAAATAATTAAAAATAGTTAGATACATATAAATTCATTACGAATTTCGAATCAATTCAAAAACATCGACTATATTACATAAAAATTTGTATAATAATGGTGTAATATAATACCTATATTTAACAGATTTATAAATTTTAACAGCTATAGATAAGAGTAAACACCCACTAAAAGCAAATTACATATAGGTACATACATATGTACATTATTATTAATTCATGGGCACGTATCATCTATTTTCATAAATTATAAATGGTAAAAGATACTATTTTCTCTAAAAGGTCTTTTGTGTATGAATTTTGTCTAGATATGCATAAATGTCAACATGTACGTATATTGTATATAAGAATATTGTATGTGTTGAAATGTATATTTTATATATTCACGATGATTATATAATTTATACAAACATTAAATTTACAGATTTGTTTATGCATTTAAATACACATGTTTGTATATTTGTATGTAAAATTCTCGATATATTTTAAAGCAATATGTATATAAAAACTTTAAGTGTAAACATGTAATGATACTTTTTTATGTACATACATTTATATACATACATACATATATGTATGTTTTCAGCATATTTATCAATCAGTATTCTTATATATATACATATGTATATGTATATAGCATATTGTGTTTATTCATCTCATCCCAATATAATGTGGATATAACGATATAACGTAAAATATTCTTATACGTATATTTGTGTGATACACACATTTTTATATAATGTTTTTATATTGAATTGAAATTTCATTTTTATATGAAATTATTAAGAACAAAAACACACAATGTTTTGCCATTATGTACATATATATAGATAAAAAATGTAAAAATAAAAAATAAATTGAATTATTTTACTAATAACTTTATACATACATATGTATGTATAATCATATATACTTTTTTAATTAATCAAAATGAAACATGTTATGAATTATAATAATTAATTTTTTATAAGGATATGCACATACATATACGTATATGTATATGACAGTATATTTTGTATATCTTTATTACACATATAAACAATTAATCGTACAAAATTCCATTTTATAGTGTATTCATATCTCATAATAAGTAAGTACATTACATTTACACGAAAATTTAACAATATATACATACATACATATGTACATATGTATATGCGAGTAATACTTTTAGTTTTAATTATTTAAGATTAAAACTTTCATGTTAGTCGTCATTTATATGTATATGTAATGCATATTAAGTAGATCCTTTGAAATTACAAAATATTTATACTGTGTTTTTTTAAGATATAGGCACGTGTTAAATCATAGGAGATAAGAAAAAAATATCATTAGTGTTTGTATGATTTATGTTTTCTCCCGTGTGGTTGTTGTTGTTGTTTTCGTTTATAAAACGCAGTATAAACTAGCAATCTGGTAAAATTGGCGTAAAGAGAGAAAAATACGAATTTAAATACAAATTGAATGCAAAAGAATAAGAAGAAGCACTACTAGCAACAACACTTGCCTAGATTTAAAAAAAATTGAAGTATAGTCAAACCGTATTGTAGTGTAAATTACCAATTCAAGTGTATACAAAAATGATTTGTGTATACACTAGAAATATATTTTATTGAAATATGTATATCTAAATGTGTATGAGATACATAATATACTTTAATTTTTAAAATTTATATTTTGAACTGTGGAAAATTTGTTACCTTTGGAAAATAGATTTATTATAAAAAAATCTTCAGAAAAAAAAAAAATTATAATTATATAAAAATATAAATAAATAAATATATGAAACAATAACAATATAAAACATACAATAAAATAAACATAACAAGTAAATTAAAGAGTAATTACCTACATAATTAAATTTAATGTAATCGCTTACCTTATTTATAATTTTTTCTTTTTTTCAAATTTTAAATCGTTTAAATTCATTTTTATGAAATTCTAATGTTTACAATACAAGATTGCTATATATAGGAGGTATATATTTGCATGAAAAATAGATGAAAAAAGAAGAAATATACGTAAATATGTACAGTATACATAGATACATATATAATATAATGTTTGTTTTCGTGTAATAAATAATATGTTTTATTATGATAAATTTACATAAATCTTTAATTTTCAAATTCTGCGCATAATAATCACTTTAAATTGCATATAATTCTGAATATACATTATAATCTACATTATATACTTAAGGACATAATGTACATATATATAATGTAAGTATGTAAAAATTTCTATGTAATCATATGTTTTTTAATATACAATTTACCATTTAAATGCCCAATTAAAAGTAATTTCTCGTTAGAAGTCAATCAGTTATATGTATATGTTATTATTATTATTTAAAAAATATAAATTGAAAATGTATAAAAAAAAGAAAAAAAAAAAATGCATCCAGATATTGCTTATATATACACATACATATAATAGAGACAAGTAAATACTATGTAATCTGTACTTGTACACCATCATATAATGCTTTAATACTATAAAGGTAGTACTCATAAATTAACGTTAAATTTTCGCTCTTAACATCGTATGCAATTCAATGCCTAAATTATCTTTAACTATTATTGTTCGTTATATTCGTTTAGTTTTAAAATGTATGTAGTCTTACAAACTGATATATATGTACATATATAAATATATAAGTAAGTATATATTATTAAAAATGTTATATATATATTTGCAGATGCATATAAAGGTAAAATACGCTGTTGAATGTATTCAATTTATTTGAAAAGCGCGCTATGTAATGATGGCGGTAGCTTAGCAATAACAAATATTGTGACGTGAGGTATCCAATTTTCACCTTAACAATCAATTAGCACCTTTACCAACCTATTTTACTATTATGCCATATCCTTATGTACATATCTACATTTATTCATGCATGTTCATGTATATATACGTATATTTATATACATATTCATTGATGTATGTACATACAAATATATTTATATATAAAATGATAATAATGGTTAAACTTATTTCTATTCCCACAATAACATTATTCAGATAGATAGATAGATAGATGAATGAATGGATAAGTAGGTATATGTGTGAATGTTATTGGAATAAAATATGTATGTAGTTGTAGAATGGGTAATTCGCTTTTAACAGTAGTTAGTTTTGTTGTAAACAATTTAAACTTGTGATATGAAAATTTTATATTATATAAACGCATATATGCAGATACATATGTATGTATATATACATGCATGAATGATGTTTTAGTTATTTTCGCCTTTATTAACACAATATATACATATGTACATAATGTACTTATGTTGCACACATGTATGTATGTATACATTATATACATATGTATGTACTTAATATATAAATTATATGTAAGTTTTTTGATATTATTTATATTTATATACATATATGTAAATTCTGTTCATGCTCCAATACTTCAACGTTTTATAATGTTTAATATGATTTTGTGCAATATAGTATATTAACAAATTAAACCTTTGCTGTTAATATTACAAGTTGTATGCGATAGTAACTGATGCAGTTAACAACTACAATACTCGTGTGTAGTTATAGTTAGTTTGTGAAAAATGAATAATATAAAAATTCCCTTATATACCTATAAAGTACTAACACGTATTACACATTCATTACTCACATTAAATTAAATTAAAAAAAAAAAAAAAAAAAAAAAATGAGCATATCTAAATTGTGAAGTTGAAGATAGAGCATTCCTTGTCGTGTTATAATGTCATGTTTGTATTGTTAATATACTTTCCTTGATTTAAAGTAAAAGCTTAAACGCCGGACCGCCGGTGCCAAAACAGGTAATTGACAACATTTGTATGCATGCATGTAATCTATATAAAATATGAACTAACCATAGAATATCAAAAAAAAAAAATAAAAAAAAAAAAAAAAAGAAACAAAAAAAAAACAAATATAGTAAGGATTTAAAAATATCAATAATAGCATGTATTATTGACGTATTAAAAGTATTGGTATCATCAACATGAGTAATTAAATTACAGAATTCCAGTATGACATTGCTCAAATTGGACAATCCTAAGATAGTTTGATTAAATCTCAAGAGGTGTGATAGTATATATTCATTGATTCTCTTTCGATGGATTAAATCAAAGTCAAAATGATTGAATATCAATATCAAAAAAAAAAAAAAAAAAAAAAAAAAAAAAAAATCCTTGTAAAATCATACATTAACATTTTCTTTTACAACAAAATATACACAAAATGCATTTGCAAACGTATATGCATATATGTACAAGTGCATATGTATATCATGAATTTTTATACTATTTTGCAAAACGTGTTTACTTTACAATATTATAAATAAACAATTCATATGTACATATATTCTTACATATGTATATTTTATAATAGATGGATGTCCATTTAAGCATACATACATACATACATATGTATTTATATGTACCTGATGGTCGTTATAAAGATAATATTGCAGAAGCTGTTTGATATCCAATCTCAACTGCTTGAAAAGTGTAAATGAGTTGCATGTAGCAGTTTGACCAGATAAAATTTTTATTCATATTTGTAACTCTTTTATGGTGATATTGCATTTTCATTCCATTACACATTATAGCTGTATACATACTTAAATAAATGCATAATAATGTGCAATGGTTTTGTTAAGTTACATTATATCAATTACATCTTGAATTGGATTGAATGTATGTACAATTATATATGTATGTACACAAATTGATACGGTCATGTAAGCAACATGGGAATACAACTATGAGAATGAGAACGAATAAAAATGTATAATTTATATATATGTATGTATACACATATTTATGTATGTACATATATTTTCTATTAGACATAGTATACATATTTCTTTATATACAGGTAAATACATGAATATATGTATAATACATATAATTGATATAATGTATATTTTTTAAATACCTGTACCAATAAGTATATATGTATGTACATATGTATATTTTGAATATATGAAAATTACATACTTACATACATATTGTAGGTATGTACGATAATGGTATAGAGAATGTTTATAAACACTATGAAGTCATTTGCAATTGAATGCATTAAATACTTCATCTGTGAATATAAGTAACCAAATATACATATTGTACATACTTATTATATGTATGGTTTTATATGTACATATGTAGAACGTAATATAATAGAATATAACAATTGTCAAGGACTAGTTTGTGGCTTGTCACTTTGTCAAATGGTATGTAATATTGTCGTATGTACTATGTATAAAAGAATTCCTTATTCGTTTTTTATGTCGGTTTTTGTGTAAGCGGCAATTACACGCTTCAGCTTCATTCAATGTAATGTCACGTCAAAACATAAGAAGAGACAATTAGACGCCGACGTTCCACTATAGAAATTGGAATTTTTATATGTATGTATGTATGTATGTAACAAAGGTAAAATCAAAAATCCTTTTACGAATTTTAAGTGAAACACAATTTTCAAGTGAAATTTTTTTCAAAAGGACTACAATAAAAATATAGCATATAAAATTTCATAAATTTTAATACATATGTATGTATGTATAGGTACATAAAGAATAACAAAAATAATACATATGTACTGATGATGTACATACCTACATATTGTATGTTATGTAAATATTTTATCAATATATGAATTTAAATACACATTTTTTATTTTGTCCAAAATATTTTAATTTTATAAAAAGAGTAAGAAAATTTTTTTTTTATATATCAAATTACCATACCTGTATACATATTTACATACATACAAATTTTAGTTTACAAATACATAAATATTTTTTTAAATTTACACAAAATGTGTAATTAAAAGATCCATGTTTGTATTTTAGCGATTCATTGATGCAATTTAATTTAATAAAAATTTTAATAGGATCCTTAGTAAATAATTATTAATATTGTAAAATACATATGTATGTATGTATATAAATATTTATACCAAGACCAAACATACATACATACATATGTATGTACATACATATGTAACATAATCATGATTATGTAATAACTTTTCAAATAATCAAAATTATACACATACGTATGTATGTATTTATGCACTTATCAATTATAGTATATTATGGACTTGAAAAGAATTTGTATAGTTTGTAATTCAATACAAACACAGTTGCGACAATTTGCAATTCGCATGTATTTGCATTTAATTATCGATACATAATGTATGTGCATATAATATTCTTTTTATAGATATTTGTCCTTTTAATTATATAGGTACCTGTCCGTCCACCTGTCAAATATTATTGACTTACAATCATACATGTAAATTAATGTCGCAATACAATTATGTATGTATGTATGTACATACATGCATGGATATGTATGGCAATATGTTGATAATATATATAATATATACATACATACATATATGCACTAAAATATTATTTTTATCCTTACTAAATAATTTACATATCTGCATATGTAGCCATTATACAAGTACATTGTATATCTTTAGATATTTAATTTTATTTAAAAATATTGAATATATTGATAATAATAATAAAGTCATGGTTATATGAAATGAAATCAATTGACATGATGATAATGACGATGATAAGATGTCAATCCATTCGTTATAATGATTATTTAAAATTCTGATTATAAAGGGTGTCATAAAAAAAAAATTATCAAAAAATCATTTTTCTTAAAGTATAAATTTTTTTTTTTTTTTGAGAAAAATCGTTTCAATAAATTGAATAATTTTTGTATGAGAAATAATAAAAATATAAAATATTTGAATATTATTTTTATTAATAAATAAATATTTAAAAATTTTTTAATTTGATTTTTAAAAAATTTTCTGAATTAATGAAGATATTGATAGAGTTTGACATTAAACTGTAGATGCGTGCACGTATAATAGAATCGTTTCGAAAAATCATCGTAATGATGATTAGGCCCTGGCTTACATCGAGCTGTTGCGCCAAAGGAAAAAAAAAATTGATAGGGATTTAAATTTTTATTTTGATTAGATATAAGTTTTTCTATACAAATATTATATATCAATTAGAAGTATATATAAGAAAAATAAAATTTGGAACACATTCTAAGACATTTTGTATGGTCAATTAGAATTAATTTCTGTATATTTATGTACTACCGATTATTACGATACAAAATATGTACATGTGAATATGTATGTATTTATGTGTCGTACATATGTATGTGTATTAAAAATTTTTCCTATAAAATATGTTATTGCAACAGGAGAGACATGCAATATTGTACATGCACATTGATGTATTCAATTTTGTATAATGGTTATAACTGTATAATTTTCATTTTTTATAAAAATCTTTAATTGAATATATTTAATCGCTTTTCTTTATTGTCATTTAAACACAAAAATGAAAAGAAAATTAGTATTATTATTTTGTAAAATGTCATCAATGAAATTATCATCATATTTAATCACATATTCATTTTAATACATTCAAATGTCATAATTATAAAAGATATTAATGTAAACGTACAATTTTATTATGTATGTATACAACTGAACGTAAGCAACTGAAGGTCGAAAGCGCAGGATGAGTGGAGGCAGTTACTGGAGAAGGCAAAGACCCACTGTGGGCTGTAGTGCCAATAAAGAAGGAGATATGTACACATATACCATTGAAAATAAAATGAAATTATATATAGAGATGAAAAACATACATACATACATAATTAGAAGTTTAAGAATATTTCAAATTGATAAAATGTCATACAATTTAAAAGAGCCATATAAGTATGATGTTTTTGTTTTTTTTTTTAAATGCTATGGATAAGTATTTAAAAGGATCTATCAGTAATAACGATAACATGTACATTGTATGTTTTTTATATACATACATACATGTACATAAATATGTATGTATATCATATCGATGTGTATTGAATGATGTACACATTGTAACGTTATCATGTATTTTTAATAAAATATAAATAACAATTTTCTGCCAATCAGTAAATTAATAATAATATGATATGTGGACTAGCAAATTTTTTATACCGTATAACCAGGTTTTTTTTTTTTTTTTTTTTTTTGTTTTTTTCGTTATACATGTATCATCAGTAAATTATTATATTTTGTGTTGCCATAAATATGTATTTACTATATGCCCATGGTATAAAAACTCTTAAGGTAAATTAAATTTTTTCTCATAGTCACCATTAAAAGCTCTTTTACGTAGTCGTTTTGATAGCTTTTATTGTTTGTAAATAAATTTATATTGGGATAATTTGTTTTTTAAAATACAATTTAACATAGTAACCATATATAGTAACTCCCATACAATTGATCAAAAACTCGTCAAATGCTTACGTCATAGAGCTCCCAATTAAATCAATCTTATAAAGAATTTTTTATACTATGCTATAATATGCCATGTAAATTTTCAATGTGAAGTTTACCTTTCATATACATATAAACATTTAAAAAAAAAAAATAAAAAAAAAAAATTTACAACCAAAACAAGGTACGTACAACGGTACAACACTAAGATCAATTTATATGCATTATTATTTATATATTTTTTTTAAATCCAATATAAATGATCCTTGTATTACGGATATAAATATGTAATGCATTTTGATACATATACGCATACATTTATATATAGTGATTGTAAACGTATTAGATGAAATGAGATAAAGTTCATATATGTACGTATGTATATAAAGCACAATTTTTATCATCATTAATCAAAACAAAAGGAAATGCTTTTTGTTTTTATTTTTGTTTTTAATTTTGTAATTTATACATTTATTTTTCAAATATTTTTCTTCATTTTTTATTTATTTTTTTTTTTTTAATTTTTTTTTTTTTTTGCATATTTTTATTTAATTTTTCATATCAGTTTGTTTTTTTTTTTTTTATTTATTTATTATTTTTGTCAATTTACAATTTCACAGTACATATTTAAATTTTATTTACTTATTATCTATGAATTTACGTTTTTTTTTTTTTTTGTTTTTTTTTTTTCTTGCTCATTTCTTCATTCTTATAATTTTACTTTTATTTTTATTCATATTATTCATATATATGTATGTATAATATATTCTTTCTATTATTATTATTTTTATTTTTATTTTTTTTTTTTCTAATATTTAAACATTAATTTTTTTTTTTTTTTTTATATTAAATTTTACAGAGAGCATTGGAAAATTTAAAAAAAGAAAAAAAAATTTTTTTTTTTTTTTTTAAAATGTAATTAAATGATTTTTTTTTTTTTTATTTGTATGTATGCATGCTCATTTTTTATATTTTATTAAAAAAAGAAAGAAAAAAAAATTATTAATACATAATTTATTCATTTTTAAGTAAAAATAATTAAAATTACAAAAAATAAAAAAAAAAATTCTTTTTTCTCTTACTAGATTATTTGTACAGAAATTTGCATTTTATAAATGTATAGACAAAAATTTCACATCTACATATATATGTATATGTATTTTAATTTAATTTTTTAAATGATAAAAAAAAAAAAAAAAAAAATTATATATTTTAATTTAGATTGAAAAAATATAAATTTGAATTTTTTTTCATATTCATAAATTTATATACATATACGTTTAAAATGTGTACATATGTATTAATTAATTATAATATTTTTCTTATAGTTTTTATTTTAATATAATGTAATATTTGAAAAATTACATTATATGTAATTACATTTAAAATAGCGTAATTTAAAAAAATTTAATAATAATTAATAATCACAATAAAATTTTTTTTAATTTTTTTAATTTTTTTTTTTTATCATATATGCAATTAGAACAAAATTCTTGATGTTCTCTTTGTTGTTTTATTGATTTTGTTTTGTTTTTATCGTAATGGAAATAATAATTTAATTCTATGATAAAATTCTGTGTTTTAATATCATTAATTTAATATCATTATCAAAATAATTAATTAATTATAATCATTTAAATACTCGAATCATAAAATACAAATTGTACATACAATTAAAGTAAATAAATTTCAAAAATTTTCATTTCAATTTGTTTTAGCATTTTAATTCCAATGGAAAAGGTGTTAATTGATTGTTAAATTTGACCAAAAAAAAAATATTTTATATATCAATGTACATAATATAATTTTGTTTTTTTTTTAAATTAATTTCCTTTCTTATTTTTCCTGTTTTCATTTAATCAATTTTTTTTTTTTTTTGTTTTGATTTTATTACGTACATATAATTTTTGTAGAATTTTGTTTAAAATTTTTAATTTTAAATTTGAATTTTTTTTTTTTATTATTTTTAAATTTTAATTTGCATACAACAATTTTAATTCCAATATGTACAACAATTACAACTATAATTTTAACAAAAAAAAAAAAAAAAAAGGTTTGTCTAGTAGACTCATTTCAATTTTTTTTTTTTTGTTTTCTTTTTAAATTTAAATTTTTCATTTTAATTCTTTTCTACACATTTGTTTTTTTTTTTTTGTTTTACTCATAAATTTTTGTTTTTCATTCTAAAAGAATTTTTTTTTTCTTTTTGTTTTGCTTTTAAACCATTTCTTTGTATATTACACTTTTTTTTTTTTTTTAATCTCTATACATACTATGTAATAATATTAATTCATAAATTACAATTAATAACAGTTTATTTATTTTTGTTTTGTTTTTTTTTTGTTTTTTTTTTTAATTTCATTCAGTTCTCTTTTTATATTTTTTGCCATTTAAATGTTATTTTTTGAATTTTAATAATCAGTCAAAATTTGAAATACAAAAAAAAAAAAACCGTTAAAAATTTTTAAATAAAATTTCAATTTTTTACAATATTTTTATTCTTCTATTTAATGTTTGTATATGTCTGTAGTATAAGTAAATAAACGAAAAAAAAAAAAAAATTGAAGGTTTGGTTTTTTACAAAAATTAATAAAATATTTTTCTTATTTACAATGGTATTTAAATAAATGTACAAAAAAAAACCAAAAAAAAAAAAAAAAAACAAATTGAAAACAATATCATTAAAATATGAATATTATTGCACATATAGTTTTTTCTATAAATTAATAAATTATCACTTATACAATATTATTAAGTATGTATGTGCATATTATATAATTTAATTAAATGAATGATATACATTCATTAATTAATAAAAATATTATAATAAATAAAATCATTTATTTACAGGTAAAATAATAAAATTACGAATATAAATTAATTTAAAATATATTCATACAATTTGTATATATGTATGTATATATAGTATATGACAATGTAATTACATATCTGTTTATTGAATAATATAAAGTACAAAAAAATTATATATGTATGCATGTATATAATATGTTTTGTATAATAATTAAATTTTAATAATATTTCTATGTCAGACCCGTATTTTTTATGATTTTCTTTTTTTTGTTTTTTCATTTTTTTATTTTTTTTTTTTATTTATTTTTTTTTAAATTTATTTTTAATTACATAATCTATTTTTATATATATATATTTATATCATACTTTGTTTTATTTATTTATTAATTTTTTTTTTTTTTTTTCTAAATTTTTTATAATTTCTAGACTTAATTAAACCTTATAATTATCATTATGATATTATTATAATAATTAGATATTTACAACCATTTAATGTAATTTATAAAGTTTGTTTTTTTTTTTTTAATTTTATTATAATTTCGAGAAAGAAAAAAATAAAGAAAAAAATTTTTTTTTCTTTTTTCATTTAAAGTCTTTGCTGATTGATATATGTAGTATGTGTGTATTATGTGTGTATGTATGTTTTTTTAATTTAATTTTTTTTTATTTTTATTTTTTTCAATTTTATTTTTGTAATGTGATGCTACACACTATTGTATAGCAGGTATGTATGTATGTTTAGCATTGCGTGTTTTTAATGTGTAATATACATATATATTTATTCACATGTATTCATGTAAATCAATATTAATTCTTCATACCGTAAAAGCTTACATACAGGAAGTCCTTTTTTTTTTTTTAATTATTTGTTTAAGTGAATTCATTTTTTATTTTTATTATTATTATCATTTTTTTTTTTTTGTTTTTTGTTTAATAAATCCTTGAGAAGAATATTTAAATAGGGAAGATAAGATACAGGATCAATTTAAAAAAAAAAAAAAAATCTCAATACAATTTACAAAATTTAAACCTGCAAACAAATAACAAAAAAAAAAAAAAAAAATTATTAAATTTCTATGATACTCTTATAAAATGTTTATTAATTTGAAAATATATGTGTACGTTACGTAATCCATTAGTTTCATATTATTAAAAATTGTAATTGACATAAAAATCATTATGAAAAGGGATCTTTAATTTTATTTCTAGATTTTCTTTATTCCTTTTTTTTTTGTTTTTTTTTTTTTTAATTCAATTAAATGAAAATAATCAAATTTTCAAATATATCAAAATTTTTTCATATACATACAATAAAAATACTGTATTTCACATATATATATACATGTGTAAAAAAAATTTGTTTAAAATATAGTTAAAAAATATAATTAAATTTTTTATTCATTTATTGTGATTTAAGTGTTATTGTTCCAATTAACATTTGATCTGAAGAAGGAAATGGTAAAAAATTAATTATTTATTTTTTTGTTTTTATTATTTTAAAAGATTTTGTTTTGTTTTAAATTATTATAAATTATTTGAAAACGCTTATATGAAAAAAACAAAAAAAAAAAAAAAAAAATGTAATACATATTTTCATTGGAAAAATATTCGTTAAAAAAACAAATTGAAATTTTTTTTTTTTTTTTTTTTAAATTTATAAGAACGTTTTTTCTTTCTTTGTTTTAAATAATTTCATTTGTTTTTATTTATTTTTTTTTTAAATTTAGTTTTTAAAACATTTTTTCATATTAAGTCAATAATGCTCGAATTTCATTTTAAATTTAATTTTAATTTTTATTTTTATATGTAATGTATACATAATAAATATACAGTTTTAATTAAAAATTAATAAATATGTATTACAATTTATTAATAATTAAACAAGTTTAAATTAATTTAATTAATTATATTAAAATTTATTTAATAATTATTTTTTTTTTTTATAAATTTTATTTTATTTTTCATTTTCTTTTAGTTGTGTTTTATTTTATTCTATTTGTTGTTGTTGTTTTTTTTTTGTTTTTTGAATATTTCAAATTCATTTATGTAATGAATAAAATTCATGTAAAGATTTTAAATTTTTAATGTATATATACGTATGTAATATTATGTTTGTTCCATGTGGTATGAATATGTAATATGTATATATAGGTGTGTATATTGTGTATGTGCATGTGTATGTATATAGTATTCGAATTAATTATATTCATATATATTTGCACATTACAAATATGTATGTATGTAGATCGTATATTATGTTATATTAATAATTACAGTCTAATTATAATTGTTTAATAGTTTTTATTTTATTTAACAAATAATCATTTCAGATAATATAGTGTAAGATATTTTCAAAATATTTTTTTTTCCATTTTCATTTTTATGTTTTTTTTTTAAATATCATTTAAATTATGTAATTAAGTTCTATGCTTTTTTTTATTTTTCATTCCCATGTGTTTTTTTTTTTATTCTAATAATCTTATTTTGCTCTAAGAAATTTTATTTTAAATATTTTAAATTTACATATATTTATAATATATGTTGGTATACCTATATTTTATATGCAAGTAATATCTATATATATGTACATATATTCATTTTTAATACAATAACTTATATACACATTTTTGTTTCTCTTTAGGATATTTTATTTTATTTAAAGCATTTTGAACAGTTTTTTCTTTATAATGATTAATCATACATACATATATCATGTGAATAAATTTAATCAAAAATGTATTATTTTACAGGACAAAAAGAAAATCTAATAAAAAAGTAAATATTTTAAAAACAAAAAAAAAATTATTTTTTTTTTGATAAGATTATTTAGGTCAAGAAAAATGTAAAATAAAATGAAATTATATCCTAAAAAAAAAAAAATTTTTTTGTACAAAATATTACATAGTTGAAAGTGCAAAAAAAAAAAAATTATCTTTATTTAAAACGATAACAGTTGATTTTTTGTATATTTGTTTTTTTTTTTTTCAAAATTTTATAATTATTTTTTTTTTCAAGTTTTTTAAATTTTATAATTTTTCTAATTTTAATTAGGGCGGATTCTCTTCCTTTTTTTTTTTTTTTTTTGGTATTTTATATTTTAAATTATTTAAATAATAAAATTATAAAATATACCTGTTTTTTAATGCAATTATTATATCTAAGCGCAATCGATGTATATGATTATTTTCATAAATTTTCAATTAAAAAAACAGATTTATGGATACGTGATAATTAAAACTTACCATTTTTCTTATTTATTTATTTATTTATTTTATTTTTTTTTTTAAATCTTTTATACTGCTTTCTTATATTCCATTAATTGTATGAAATTATATAAATAATATTAACTGTTATAAAATAATTGAAAATCTTTTTAATATCTTGCGCCCTTTACAAATTCTAGATCAAATATGAAAAACAAACAAGTAATTTTCTAAATTTCAATATTTAGAAACAAAAAAAAAAAATTGAATTTTGTTTTTTTTTTTTTTTGATCTAGAATTTTAATTTATTCAAAAGCTGAAAATATATAAAATTAATAATATAAAGGGAAAATGAAAACAATAATTTAACAAATAGATATAATTGTACGTATTATTTATATGTATATTAGGTAAATTTTATAAAAAATTCCAAATATTGATTACTGAGATAAAAATACCAAACAACCTACTACCTTTGAAAACATGTTTTATTTCTCTTTTTTGTTATTGAAATACAATTTAAAAAAAAAAAAAAACAAAAAAAAAAATAAAGTTGAAAAAAAGAATTCATTTTTTTTTTTTTGTTCTTGTTGTGTATTTGTGTATTTTCATTTATTTCATCATGCAATATTTCATTTAATTTTGTAAATATGAATATGATAAAAATAAATATGACCAAATTACAAGTCATATAAATAAATTTAATTATTTTGTAATTGAAAAAGATTTTTTTTGTTTTTTTTTTTTCGAGTTACATAGTTAATTTATTTTCATTTTTATTATTTGTACCAAAAAAAAAAAAAAAAAAAACAAATTCATTAAAAATTCATAACAATTCAAATAAAATGATAAACTAATTATACAATAAAAAAAAACATAAATTGTATAGGACTTCCAAACGAAAAGAAAAAGAGAAAAAACCAAAAATTTCTACAAATGAAAAATTCTTCTTTTGTATTTTACATGTTTACGGTTTTCTAATTTTTTTTTTTGTTTACTATTTTAAAAAAATACAAGGACTTTTTTTCCGTTTTTTTTTTTTTAAATAAAAAACAAATTATGTAGATAATAATTTATTTTCTGCAAATGAAAACGTGCAATTGCATTTTCTTTATTGATTCAATTTTATATATCTCTCTCGAATGTGGTTTTTTTTGAATAAATTTAAAAAATATTCAATAAAAAAAAAAAAAAAAAAACAATAAAATAAAATAACTGCATTTACAAATGAAACTGAAAAACAAAAACATAAAGAAACTTTTAATACAATAATCCTGTTTTTTTTTTTGTTTTGCAATAAGAAAAAATAAAGCAAAATAGAAAATTAAAAAAAAAAACAATTCTTTTGCCATTGTATTAAATTCAAAATAAATAAAACAAACACAAAAAATTATATTTAAAAGCATTTCTTATTATTTGTTTTTTTTTTTTTTGTTTGTTTGTATTTTCATAACTTATTTTTACATCAAAAAAAGAAATTCATATCTTTTTTTGTATTATTATTATTAATTTTTTTTTTTTTGTTTTTGTTTCAATTAAAATTTCTTAATTATAATATATGTATATTATTTTATATCTAAATAACTATACAGAAAATTTACAAGACATTCAAAGTTTACAAAGTAGAAACAGATTGTAATTAAATAAAAATCTAACTAGAATCTGAAAATTAAGAATTCTTAATTAATTATATCATTTATAATTATACTTATAATATATCATAATTAACCATTATTATTATTATTTATTATTATTACATCATCTATGTAATTTATTTTTATCTTTATTTATTTATTTTTATATTTTTTTAATTACTATTATTAATTTTTTTTTTTAACATTTTATTTTTTGTTTTTTTTTTTTGTTTCGAATATTTTTCTCTTTCTTGAATAAATGTTTAATTCTCTATAAGCGTATTATTCATTGTTAAATACATATACATATATTTTTTCTTATGTTCTTCTGTGAACTGTTTTTTTTTTTTTTTTTTTAATTATAATTAACGTTATTTTTAATAATTTTGTATTTATAACTTAATTTAATGTTTTTTTTTATTTATTTTATTTTTATTTTAAAGTTCCTTTTTTTTTTTCTTTGTAATTTCATGTTATTATTTTTTCCAAAATTTCTAATTTATCTTAAATAATAGTTTGTTTCTTCATTTCTCTTTTTCCGTTTTTCTTTTCTTTTGTTTTGCTGTATTTTATCTTAATCGTTTTTTTTTTTTTAACATCATTGTCTTCAAATAACATTCATTATTTCTGTGGTCTTTCTTCTTCTTCTTTTTTTTTTTTTTTTTTTTTTTTTAAATTATAATTACATATTCAATGATTTTAGAGATGATTGGAATATTCAAATTTTAACCCTGGGTAAATAAAATAAACTAAAGAAAAATTTGTAATTAAAAATTATTGATTTAGAATTTTAAAATTTTTAATTCATAATTTAATAATAAATATATATGTATGTATGTATAATTGCTTTCTGTTTCAAAATTGTTTGGGTGTATGCATATTAAGAAACTATTTTTTTTTTTTTTTTTTAGTAAAACCACTTTTACATTATGTATTTTACATTTGTTTTATTTATGTATATTTTAAATATCATTATTATTTTTAATTTGATTACAGTTTTAGCACAAATATTATACAATGTTATCTAATTACAAAAATAAAAAAAACATTTTT
This sequence comes from Anthrax anthrax, assembly GCA_963971155.1. Taxonomy (NCBI): domain Eukaryota; kingdom Metazoa; phylum Arthropoda; class Insecta; order Diptera; family Bombyliidae; genus Anthrax; species Anthrax anthrax. Next base: position 26,195,129 of record OZ020121.1, on the reverse strand, counting down.
AATTAACGTAATAATTTTTGTATTAAAATTATCAAATTTCTATTTGTTTTTTTTTTTGTGTGTTTTGAATCTTTTATTATTTTTTTCTTTTTTTTTTTTTTTTTTTGAAATAAAAATTCTATTCTAAAACGAATTATTTGATCATTTTCATATTTTTAAATTTGTGCATACACACCATCATACGTCAACTTATATTTTTCAATTAAAAAAAAAATAATAATAAAAATAAAATGAAAAAATAATAAGTAAAATATTTGTATGTATATGTATATATATGTGTATACAGATACTGTTTTTTATTCTCTATGTTATATAAAAAATAATTGTTATTAAAACAAAATATATTTTTAACCTTTCGAATTTAAAACTATATACATACGTTAAAAAAAAAAAAATAAAATAAAACACGTTTAAATATAATGATAAAAATATATAAATTATATCTTTTAAATAAATTTTGTTAAGTGATTTCTTCTTCATTTGATAAATAATACGTATTAAAATGGTAACATGTTAAAAAAAAAAAAAAAGAAGAAAAACGATCATTCTATTCTTTCATTGAATATTTATAAAAAAAAAAAAAAAAAAAAAAAAAAAAAGAAAGTGTATTTTAAAAAAAGCATACATATTAATTTTTTTTTTGTTTTTTCGTGGCTTACGTTTATGTATGTACAAACGGCGATCTTGAAAATAAGATCTAATATATAATTGAGAAGAATTTAATTTTTCTCTTTTAAAATAATTTACAAATAAAAAGAACATTTAATACAGTCTTAAAAGGAGAAAATCAAATCATTTACTTTTCTGGCTATTATTATATCGTATGTACGAAATTTAATGACGATCATAGTATACAAGAATATAGAATATACAGAATATTACTGTAAATTTTTTTTTTTTTTTTTTGGATTTGCACTTTTGCAAATTAACAATGATGTTAAGTGTTTTGTTTTCTTTATTTTTCCTTTTTTTTTTTCTTTTTTATTTATTTATTTATTTTTTTTTTTTGTAACAACTATTAACAGCATTTAATTTATACTGATTGAATATGATATTAATTGCATTATGCTAATTAATATCTTACAAATTCCTAACAACAAAATCAAATATATTTATTTATATATTTGTAATTTAATTGAATTTCGAGAATAATAAAAATGATTGTGGCGTCAATATTAATGATGACAATTTGTAGTTATCTCTCCTTTTCTCACCTGTTTGTGGTATTAATATTAATGCCACCCGATACAGACGCCGTTGCGGATAATCCGGTATCATTTGAATTATTTTGTTGTTTATGTGTAACAATATCGCTACTACTAGTAACAATATTCGGATTTCCACCATTGCCACTAACAATGATGCCTCCACCACCACTACTACCACCAACAACAGTTTGATGATGAACATTAGCACCAGCTGTTGCTGGTATGGATCGCATATTTGTAACAATAGCTTGAGCATTAGCTAATCGTTGTACTGTATGTGCTTTATTCAAGATTTGCGTTGTGCCTGGTGTCACCTGGACTGTTTGAGTGGTACCTGAATTATTTTTATGTGGTTGTAGAGGTGTTATATTCACCAATTTCGTATATAATACTCTCTTATGATCAGGATCGTAATACATATTTAAAGATTTATCAAGTTTAATTCGCTGAGGTTGTTGTGTAGCAATGCTATGCACTTGTTGTTGCTGTTGTTGTTGATGAGCCGCTGCCGCTGTAACAGACGATACTGTTGCTGCTTTTACTAATTCTGAATTTTTACCATCCACAACCAGATTACCCTGCTGAATTCCTGAACTAGTTACCAAATTTACTTTAATATTTGAGGTTGGAATTTGATTGTAATGAATTTTATTTGCTGTTGTTTGGACATCTTGCATTGGAGTTGTTATTGTGAAATTACCACCACCCGTTACGGTACCGCCTGTACCAGATGTATTCAAAATTATTTTATTAGAACCTTGTTGCTGTTGTCCAATAATTGTTATTGGTTGAGCAGATGGTTGTAAACTGTAATTGTGGTTACTTGCTACCAACGCTGATGCTGACAGAGTATTTTGCATATTTAAATCTGACATATTAACTGAATACGGTGTCATTTTAATATAATTTCCAGTTGTCTGAGTAATTTGTTGTTGTGTTATTGGTTTTGGACTGTTTGATGAATTACTGCCACTATCATCATCTTGTTGCTTAATTGTCTGTATATGTTGTTGATGGTGATGTTGTTGATGTTGGTGATGATGCTGTTGTTGCTGTTGTTGTTGTTGTGGAAGATGAAATTTTCGGCTTATAAATTTCGTTTGTTTAAAGAGATGCGGTAAAGTTGTAACCAGAGCTAAATGAAAAAAAAAAAATAATAAAAAATAAATAAATAAATAATTAAATAAAAGAAAGTTGCAACTAACCTTGTCTGTCAGTGGGTCCATTAATTTGTCTTTTAGATGTTGTATTACCACCAGCTAATACAATTGTTCCACTGCCATCAGTTACAGTTAGACCACCACCAGTAGCAGCGTTTGTCACATTTATAATTTGAGCTTGTGGAGAATTTTGTGTTATCTGTTGAACAATAATATGCTGATGTTGTTGTTGATGTTGATTTTGTTGCTGTTGCTGATGTTGTTGTTGTAACTGATGTTGCTGTTGTTGTAATTGATGTTGATGTTGTTGTTGTTGCAACTGATGTTGATGCTGTTTAGGTGTCACGATTATTGATCCATGTTGTACAACAGCGGGAGCATGTGCAACAGATATTGTATTACCATTTGTTGTTGATATTGTAGCTGTTGTTGTTATTGTTCCAAGTGCACCATTATTTCCATTATTATCATTTCCAATTAAATTTGTTGATGATGGTTGAATAGTTAATGCACCACTTACATTTCCTGTTATATCATTGTCAATTTTAACGTTTGCCAACGTAAAAATCGTATTCTGTGGATGGGCAACCACATTGCCGCTAATGGAGACAATCTCATTAATTTCCGATTGCTGTTGATGTTGCTGTGCCTGTTGCTGTTTTACATAAATTTTGTGTGAACCAGTAACGTCTGAGTTTGGATTTTGATTTGGAATGTGAATACCGCCTGGATTAACTACATTCACATTTGCCAAAACTGTATTGTGATGATGGCTATTAGCTTGAATTACATTGTTTGATGGTAACGTATGAGACTGTTGTTGCGGTTGTTGTTGCTGCTGTTGTTGAGGCTGCTGTTGTTGTTGTTGTTGTTGATGTTGATGATGATGATGATGATGTTGAGGCTGCTGTTGTTGAAGCTGATGGTGATGACGTTGGTGTTGTTGATGATGATGTTGTTGTGATTGTTGCTGAGATGGCAATGACATAGTTGCAACAGATTGGTGACTGTTATTGTTCATTACATTAATACCACTCATACTACTCATTGTTACTGGTAATACAGCAACCGATGCTGGTGTCATTATATTCTTTTGTGTTGTTTCAGGTAATAATGAAGCTGATGATGTCGGCGGTGGTGGCGGTGGCGGTGGAGGTGGTGAAGCTAATATATCTTCAGGTGGTTCAACCTTTAATTGCGTTATATCCGATTTTGGTTCATATTTTTGAAAGAAATCCTCATCGCGGATTAAACTTGTAGTCAAAAATACGGAACTTCCAACTCGACTTCGATTCGATAATTTACGTTTTAAAGATTTCTTGCCATTACCACCACCATCTTTTTCATCGAGTTGACTATTACCGTTTGCATTACTATTTATTAATAAATCTGAGGCAAAACCGATGCTATCTTTAATATTATCTGAATTGTTTGTTGCTGCAACTGACGATTGTTTAGTGTTTTTGTTATCATCTATTACATCTAACAAACCGCCATCATCAAGTATACCATTCCAGAAACTTGTTGTTTGATTAAGTGCTTTAATATCATCAATTTGACACTCTTCTAATATATTCTCTAGCATTTTTTCGTTTTCATCTTCACCTAAAGATAAATTTAAATCATTAAGACTATCGCCGCTAAAATTAAAATCTGTTCCTGAGTTCGAACTATCTGCTATCCCTATTGCAGAATTAATTAGCTGATCATCAATAGCTAAATCACTATATGTAAATGGTTTTGTTATGAAGACAGAATCGTCATGTAAGAATACTGCTGATTTATTATTTTTATTCACTTCCGTATCATCATTGTTTAGTCGTTGAATTTCAACAGTGATTGGTGTATTTTCTGAAAATTCAACAATTGGCTCTTCTATACTATTACTACTTGTAATTTCAGATGGTGATTTCGATCTTGAACTTTCTGGTGTTTTTGGCCGGAAATGTAGCCAATTTTTATGTATTTCTTCTAAAAATTCTCTATACAATGTCTCATCATTTGTTTGTAATTGTGAATCAGATCTAATAATTGATCCAATTTTTACACTATCATCATTATGCGCATTTTGAGATGAATTTGTCGTCGTCGTCTTTAACATTCTATTGTAAACATTTAAGCAACTATTATCTGACATTGTAAAAGAACTATTATTACTGTTGTTATTATTTTCCATATTCAATCCACGAGATGTTCGAATTATAGCAGTATTATTATTATTTGATGATGATGTAGATGCCAATGTGGATTTTGATGCATTTATATAATTGCTCATACGAGCTAAATTTATATTTTCATCATCTAATATACTATTATAATCCATGGTATTTGTTTCTTGTTTAAATACATTTAAATTCTCCGTTTTTATCACATTTAATTTCTCCATCATACGACTACTATTATTACTACTGATACTACTACTACTACTACTACTTAGATTGTTGTTGTAATTATTACTGATGCTATTGCTGCCAATGTTGCAATTGCTATTGTTACTATTCAATCTGTTTACTAGCATATTAGTCCTCATATTATTATCATTATTTATATCATAGCCTAGGCTATTGTTATTATTACTATTATTTAAGCCTAAATTTCGATTACTATTTAAAATATTATTTCTACATATCATTTGAGTCCTAGCTATGCCAGCAACTACATCAGTTTGTTGTTGTTGAATTGCTTGATTTGGCTGCTGCTGTTGTTGCTGTTGCTTCATTGAAATTTTCATCCAATTGTTATCAAAAATATCATCATTATTTTGATCACGTTTATTTCTTTTTATATTTAGTAAATAATTACTAAAGCTGCTGTTAATACTATTATTTCCCATTAAATCACCACTATCATTTAGATTCTTATTATTATTATTATTATTTAGTAAATTATTATATTCCTGACTATTATTATTATTATTATTACAATTGTATATAATATTGTTGGCATTTTCAGTGAATTTTTTCGCTTTTGTATACCATTTACGAAATCGTTCTGTTGTTGTATCTAATATTGGTGATCGAATTATTGGTTCTGTTGATGATGAAATATAAGTTGAATCACGACATATATTTTCGTCTTCATTATCTTCTTCCAATTTCTTTGTAATTGATTTTCTGTTATTATCAAATATTGTGAAATCTAATTCTTTCCAAAAATCATCCATATTTGTTGATATACGGTCTACAATAACACGGCCACCTCGACCTAATCTTCTCCTAGCAAATCCTATACAACGAGGCCTGTTACAATAATAAAATAAATAAAAAAGTTATAAAACTTTAACAATATATTGAAAATATTTTAAACAGTAAGCAGTAACCTTGGGTGACGTAATGATGTTAACGTAAACCTATATTTTGGATCAGCAGAGCCATTTTCACTTTTTGATTCCCACGGCCAATTACCAAGTTCTCTTGTAAGAGGCTTTTATAAAAAAAAAAAGAAGAAAAAATATAAACATTTAAAAATAAAAATAAAAACAAAAAATTTTAAGTTCTTTACCTTATGATAATTGCAGTGTTTATTTCTTTTAAATGCATATGGACCTTCATCTTCTCCTTCAGATCCGCCAGCAGGTAAATGTGTAGTACTACTACCACCACCAGGCGTTGTTAAATCTTCTTCATCAGATTCAATTGTTGATTCAATAGCGGCAGGTGATGATGAATTTTGAACAGCAAATTGTTTTTCACGTTGCAATTTATGTTTACGTTTTTTATACTGTCGTTTCTCTTTTCTGCTACTTCCATCGATATCACCACGCTTACTGCTAGAACCAGTAGATTGCGCAACACCACTGTTTTTGCTACTGATTCCACCAGTTGAATTTAGGTACTGTGACGTTGAATAATGAGCTGCTGCAGATGATGATGTGTTTGATGATGCTATCAGACCGGATTGTGACATTGATGAAGAATGATGTGAGTATTGATTTCCATAAACTGGAGTAAATGCTGGCCTAAAAACAAACAAAAAATTGAAAAAAAAAAAAAAATTAATTTTAATTTTCAAATGAAATTAAGACAAAAAATTACCTTGCATGTTTAAGACTTGAATTTATCTCTGATAATACACTACCACTATAATCACGAATTTGATATCGTTTCTCAAATATTTCAATAGATAAATGCAATTGTTCACGTTTAGTTTTTTCTCGTCTTTTTACCATATCCAATAAAGTTACAGCTCGGCTCAAGTCTCGTCTTAATATCGGAAAAAAGGAAAATACATGCATAAATAAAATCATTGATGAAATTATGACAAATTTTTACTATAAAAATATTTATAATTAAAAATTTCATACCTTAATTTAAGCATTTTTTCATATGATGTTTCGTCATTTTTACGATTTTTTCTAGTTTGCATTTTTTCAGTACGTCGTCTAAATGCTAAGTACGGATTATTTGCTGCTGTTCCTGAACGATTTTCAGTTTTAACTGATAATATTAACGGATGTTGCTAAAATATATTAATAATATAAAATAAATAGAGAACATGTAAAAAAAATAATTGAAATTGAAATAAAAATAAAATTACCGTTTTTAATCTTTTATTAAGCCAATAATCGTAAACTGCTATACTAACTTCATCATCTTGTTTTAGTAATGCTTTGGCTTCATGTAATGTGATAACAGTTTGACCTGAACTTTTTTCTAAACGATCCATCATCTGTTCAAATTTTAATGGAGTTAAATCTGTACGTGAATTTACCCAAACTTCATCTGAACTGTCCATATCATAATCAGGTATATCTTGTTCCATTCCAAGAGCTGTAATTTAGAAAAAAAAATTGAATTAAATTAAGTTAAAAACAATTGATTTTTTTTTTTTTTTTTTTTGTTTGAAATCCCTACGTTGCATATGTATCATTTGTCTTGGCATTTTGTAGGTGGGCGGGTAATTCCGATCATAAATATCTTGATCAATCGTAAAAACTTCTGGTGTCGGTATAATCAGTCCAGTACAAATTGCTCGTTGAAGATGATGTTCCTTATGAAAAAAAATTATGAAAGAAATTAATAATTTGTGTTTTAAGTAAAACAAAATAAAATTTTATAAATTTTAAAGGTATTTACTTTTCTCTTTAAAAAAAAAAAATAATAATAATAATTAATTTATATATTTTTTTGATTTTCTAAAAAATTAAGTTACAAAATTTAAATTTCATTTTAAAGATATTTCCTTGTCTTTAGAAAAATGAATAAAATGTATATTAAAATTTTTTAACAGGATTTATTTGTAAATATTTAAATTTGTAAGTTCAAGTGAATGGATTTTTAAAAATTTAATAAAATATTATAATTGAAATTGAAATAGTAATAATATTAATTTATTCATTCATATTAAGAATTTAAACATTAATGAAATTTGTCAATCGTTTGCGCATTTAAAAAAGAATAATCATAGGCATGTAAATTTAAGTTTTAAAATCGATTAATCATATATAAATTCAGATCTCAGTAATAAATATTCTGAATTATTATTATGATCCTCAAAATTTGTTTATGAAACTATTTTATTTATTCATTTGTTTATATTTTTTATAAGTGAAAAATTAAACATACATATATATACATATTTAATTTCTGTTGTTAGGTGTCAGATAATTTCGATTGAATTAATTTTGTTTATGATATACACATATGAATTATTTTGTAATTTTTAATATAAAGAGTTCATCAATCATCATTGTTTATATTTAGATGGTTTTATGAACAGACATTAATAGGAAAATGATTTTGATTTATTAATGAAAATGTTATTATTTAAAAATCCTTTAATATTGGAATGTATATCATTAAATACGTATATATAAAAATGTATTGTTGATTTTTGATTGAAGATCTGTAATCATGTATTGTTTCAATTGGTATTTGTAAATTAATTGATGATCATGTTTACATTTTATAAATTGTTTATTTTTATTTATTTATTTATTTTATGTTTTTTTTTTTACTTACAGATTCCTCCTCTTTTTCCATACCACTTGGCATTTGAGGAACAGCTCGATTAATTGCTGAGTATTCTGGTAGATCAGGTAGTTCCTCTGCCAAGTAAATTGGCATTGGTTTACAAGGGTCTAAAGCCCTTGCTCTAAATGATAATTTTGACATATTTTGCATTCGTTTACTACCTTCACAATTTGATGAACCAATGATTACAGGTTTTGTCCTTAATTTCCTGAGATGCAGAAAATGACGTTTAAATATAATTAAATTTATTATAACTTTATATTCTAATGGAAATTTATGGAATTTCTCCCATTTTTTTAAATTCTGTATTCTGAAAGCTAAAATAAAACTATTACTTGACAGATATCACAAACACCAACGTGCGTTCTAAAACACGTCGAATGTCAAAAAATTCGCTTAAAATTTTCTAGTGAACTTAGAAGCGAAACTTTGCCACACGCCTTTTTCCCAGCGGCAAGTCGCAGCGAATTGTTTAAGCGAAATTAAAAAACAAAAAAAAAAACAAAAACTACTGTGTACCCAATGAATTGAGCGATTAGACTTTTAGGCGAGTTAAGGATTTTTTTTTTCCTTTACTTTTTTTTTTTTATTTACTTTTTTTATAGAAAGGGAAAACAAAAAAAAAATTAAAAATATAAATAAAACGAACCGCGCGGATTTGGCCTTGCACACCACTGGCCGGCCAAATATAAACCGCGTCTTCCTCACTAAAATTTGTCCATTGTTTATTATTTTAACACACTCAATGCACAACAAAAAAATTCACAATTTTCTTTTTTCAGAAAATGTGTGTACAGAGCGTGGTCCACAAAATGCCATAATGGCGGCGAATCCAACACCACACAATTAAAAGAAAGAGTTAAACACAATATTATTTAATTCTTTTGAGTTATTATTATCTCTTTCTAACACATTAATTTTAGTTCTAAAATAATCAAAATTAATGAACGCAACCTAAGAAAATGCGCCACCCAAAATACTCTGCATGCGCACCAACTTCACCATTTTTCTTGCCACAAATCAATGATTTTCTATTTTTTCCCTTTTTTAAAAAGCATTTTTAACAAAAATACTGATCATTTTTCGATCATACAATTATTAAAACAAATTATAATTATATTTAATTTTTTATTTTTACAGTTTTTATATAATTTTAAACGCGATATTATTGAAAATTTTGTTAAAATTATGCAACGAGATGAGTTTTTCACGGGAACACGAACTTGACTAATCACAATGGCGGACTAAAATATAAAATCGTACATGTCATTGGCATAAAAAATATTTTTTTTTTAAAAAAAAAATTTTTTTTCAAATTTTTATTTCAAACAAAAAAATTAATATCTAATTAATTAAAATTATTTACACATAAAATTATTAATTTTCTGAAAATTTAATCACATTTCATTACAAAAAAACAAAAAAAAAAAAAAACATTATTTATATAAATATAAAATTTCATTTTTGACATAAAAAATTTATAAATATTGAATTTATTTATTGGATATAAAATGAAAGCGAAATATCATCAAATCTACTACAATTAAAAAAACAAAAAAAAAAAACAAAAAGCAAGAAAAAAATAATGTAGTAAAACAGATGTTTGTTTTTTTTTTGTATTTGTTGTTCGATTATACATTTTATACCAAATATCATAAGGGTGAGTTTACACTAGATCTTCATTTTTAAAAATCACAAAATTTGAATTTTCATTATTTGATTTTTTGTTTTTTTTTTTTTTGTTTTTTGATAATTTTATAAATTAAAAAAAATTATTCAAATTTCAAAATATTCAAATTTTAATAAATAATGAATTGTTTTTGGAGAAATTATTGATATAACGTTTTAATTTTAAATAAACGTTTATATTACAATTGAAAAATACATAATACATTTTTATTTTGTTTCAAATTATTCAAAATTAGTTTTGTTAAAAAAAAAAATTAAAATCATAAAAGAAAAATAAATAAATTTTATTTAAAAATATTTTAAAAATAAGGGGCCAAAAAAAAAAAACAACATTTTTGAAATATTTATTAATTAAAACGGTCCAATCTACTACATTTTGTTCAAAAAATATTTGAAACGTGAAATTACTGAACTATAATATCGACTATAATGTATTGTTTAAAAAAAAACAAAAAAAAGTATCGATTTTTATCAAAATAATTCGTGTATATGGATATCTGTATATATTAGATTATATAATTTATTTTTTATTTTATTTAATTTTAATTTTTTTTTTTTTTTTTTTTTGTAAAAATAAAAATAAATTTTTACGAATATCAAATTATTTATGTATGTAGAAAAATATGAATAAAAATGATTAATGGTTGTAATAATATAAAATGAAAGAAAAAATAAATGATAAATACAATTTGATTCTTTTCAAATATTTTGGTATTTTCTTTTATGTTATCTAATAATAATTTATTTTTTTTTTTTTTACCATTTTAAATCGATTTCATAAATCGATAAATTTTTTCCTGTCTGTTTACATTTACTATTGTTATTGTTATTAAAAGTTAAACTGAAGAAGAAGACTCTTTAAAATTTAGTTTTAATTTACATGTACGAGTATGATTCTATGAATATATGACATGTATATAAAGAAATTTATTCCAGAGAAATAAATTTTTTATTCCTTTTATGAAATGCCATGTATAATTTGAAAATAACTTCTGATTTAAATATTCATTTAAAAAACAAAATAAATGATTTTTTTTTTTTCGATTAATAAAATTTTGAAATTTTAATGAATACAACCCTGGAATTTTAGGATTTGGCCAGAGAATTATCGTTAATATTGAACTGCATTATCTAACTGAAATGTCATGTATTTTTGTGTCCATCAAATTATTTATTGTCAAGGTGCCAAATGTCAACTCAACACCCAACTACTATCTCTCTGTGAATTGTGGACTGTGGAGTGTAGTGTCAAGTGTGGGTAGACCATGCATTTACTATCTATAGTCTGTCTACTAATTCGATGCAGGTAAGGCCTTATGAAAATATAAATGTATACATATGTATGTTTTGTTTTCTTCTCTCATAATTTGTAATAAGATAATCTCACCAGTAGTGTTACCATAATCTATATAAAGTTATCATATAATACGAGATGAATTTTTTTATTATCAATATACAGCGACGTTAAGTGGTACTACTTTATGTCATTTCCATAACTCATAAGACTTTAATTGAATTGAATTAGTAAACAGACTATAGGCAGGCACGTTTAGTGAGTGAATGGTATTTTACGTAAATTGATAACATAACAGCCTATATAACAGACAGTACATATAAAATAATATATGTACGTACCTGTATTAATACAGTTAAAAAAAATAGGAGTCACTTTTATTTGTAAACAAAATTTTAAAATTGACATTATTAATGTAAATAAAAAAAAAGAAAAATGTTTGTAACAAGTTCACAAAAGAAATATTGGACATTTTCAAATGAACAAGAAATAACAAATCTTCGTATTAAACATAATCAAGAATTTATTGAAAAACATGGACAAGGGATGGATGTAAGATAATAATAAAAAAAATACATATTTATTAAATTAATTATAAAATATATGTTTATCATTAATTTATGTATATTATTTTTGCAAGGAACAACAAAAATGTATATTTTTAACACCAGAAGAAGAACGACTTTTACTTAGACAATATGAATTACATTTAAAAGATTTTTGTAGAAGATTTGAGCCACCAATGCCAAAATGTATTGTTGGAACAGCATTTCATTATTTTAAAAGATTCTTTTTAAATAATTCACCAATGGATTATCATCCAAAAGAAATATTGTAAGTTTAAAATTATAATTAAATGCGATGTCATTATACATATAATTTAAAATTTTAATTTTACTATGATTAATATTTTATATTTAATTAACAAGGGCTACATGCGTTTATCTATCATGTAAAGTTGAAGAATTTAATGTATCAATTAATCAATTTGTTAGTAATATTAAGGGTGATAGATTAAAAGCAATGGATATTATATTATCAAATGAATTATTATTAATGCAACAATTAAATTATTATTTAACAATTCATAATCCTTATCGACCTATTGAAGGATTTTTGATTGATATAAAGGTAAAGTAAAATAAAAAAAATTCAAATATTTTAATATGTAAAAGTAGATTTGAAAAAACAAAATTCTTGTATCCTTTTTAGACAAGATGTTCAATGGCAAATCCGGAAAGATTACGACCAGGAATTGATGAATTTATTGAGAAAACATTTTTAACCGATGCTTGCCTTCTATATGCTCCTTCACAGGTATTTTCTTAGTTTCATTTATTTATTTATTTTTTATTATATTTTTATTTTATGTATTTATATTTTCAAGATTGCACTAGCAGCTGTATTACATTCAGCAAGTAAAGAGCAAGAAAATTTAGATAGCTATGTAACAGAATATTTGTTTCATTCTGCTAGAGATAAATTACCAGTATTAATAGAAGCAGTAAGAAGTATGTTTTTGTTTACATAATTTTATTTATTTATTTTAAAAATTTTTTTTTTGTTAAATAAATTAAAATTTCTTTTTAAATATTTTTCCTTTGTAGAAATTAGATCAATGGTTAAAACTTTAGATGCTCCACCTAAAGAAAGAGTTAAAGTAATTGAAAAGAAATTAGAAAAATGTCGTAATCAAGAAAATAATCCTGACAGCATAGTGTAATTTGAAATTGAAATACATAATATTTATTTATATAACATATTATTATTATTTTTTATTTTAATTATTATTATTATTTTTTATTTTTTTCAAAGTTATAAACAACGAATGAGAAAATTAATGGGCGAAGATTTCGAAGGAAGTGATGAGGGAAGTGCTCCTGGAATGGATGATTTTTCTATGGTAAACGCTTCATTTTAATAAAAAGAAGAATAATTGTAAAAGTATTTAACTGGATTTTTGATGGGAAACATTTTATTTATATATTTTTTGTTTCATCTAAGAAATTAGTGCACTAAAAGTTTTATATAAGGAAATTCATAGTGCTGCTATTAGAATTTTTTGTGAAGTCGATTTTATTATTTTGTTATTTAGTTAAAATTCGTAATGTAATAAAATATATATTAGTTATTATAAGAGGTGACCATACTTAAAATTGTAGATAAAAAAGAATATATGCAATATTTCAATAAAAGCACAAGATATTGCATCATTATATGTTCAACTGCACTGAACACTTAGATGAAATGTATGAAATGTTTACTATCATCAAAATTAAAGTCAAATTTTTTAAAAATTTGTATTACTGAAATTTGAATTTAAAGTAAAATATAAGTAATATGTATGTAATTGTAAGCCATGCACAATTAAACGATAACTTAATTATTACAACAACATATAATAAAAGTGTACACAGGGTTAAATACAATAAAAAATAATTTGAATTATGTAGATCGTAATTACTCCAAAAACTTAAGAGTACTTATGTTTATAATCAAAATTTGAATTCCATTCTGTGTATTCTATTATTTTAGTTGTTGTAGTTGTCATTCAATTGTGTATGGTCAGTTAATCAGTTGTAACATTTTTATTATTGTATTTGAAAAAAATTTTTGTATTAAGAATAAAGAAAATAAATGAAATAAAGAGAAGAAAATGGATTTCAATTTATTAATTTTGGTTTTCTTTTTTTAAATCTTATGCCGAATTTATATATTAGTTGTATTTTAGGAAATGGAGTTAACATTCAATAAAATAAGAATTTCAAATTAAAATAAAATCAATGAAATGACAAAAATAAATAATTTTTATTAATGAAATATTAAAATTGAAATGGACATAAAATCACATTTGTTACAAACATTGTGAGTATTTCAAGAAAGTATTTTATGAGTTCTCATAAAAAGTCCCAGAAAATAACAATTAATAATATTAATTGTATGAAATGGTCTATTTTATAAGATTTTTGTTTTTTTTTTCAAAAAGGGATTCAATTAAAAACAAAAATAAAAAACTTGATACAGATATTTGATGTTTATAAATAAAATAAACGTATAAATTATCTTTTTTTTTTTTTTTTTATTTAACATTTAAATAAATATATTTAATGATTTTCTTTTTTTCTTAATATTATTTTTCTTTTTCTTTTTTTTTTTGTTATAGAAATTTTTACAAAGGTTTTTGTTAGCTTTTTTTTTTTTTTTAAATTATTATTTTGTTTTTTTTTTTTAAATCTTTGTTTTAAAAATTTGTTTATTCACACTTTTAGACACACAATAGTGTATACTGAATTAATTACAACATGATTGATTATTGTTCATTTACAATTTTATTAATATTTTTGTATTTTTTACTTTTTACGTTAAAACAAAAAAAAAATAAATAGAAAAACGAAATAATAAAAGGAAAAAAGTAAAGATTATAAATGAATAAAAAAAAAAAAAATAAATAAATAAATAACAATTCTCATAATTAAATTAATAATTTTTTTTTTTATTAAATAAAATTTATTTTTGAATTAATTGTATTTAAAGATATGTAAATATAAATTTGAAATTTTATTTTTATTATTATAATTTTATATACTGATTGGTAACAATTATAATAATTTTGCTAAATTTTCATTTTATAACAATAATTTAACAAAATACATTTTAGTTATATTTATATACATATATACAAATGTGTATATATACAATACATAATAAAATAATACTAATACTTTTACCAATTATTTATAAATAAAATATATAAATAAATAAGTACAAAGTAAAGATTTTATTTATTTTTTTTTTTATTATTTTTTTTTTTTTACATTTATATAGAATTATAATTATTATAATATTTTATTATTATATTTATTATATAATTTATTATTTACGTTATATAATAAACATATTTTCGAATATATTTATAAGAAGAAAAAAAAAAATTTTTTTTTTCTTTTTATTATTATTATTGTTCATTAATCATTTAATTATATCTATGTATTTATAATTTTATATATAGAACATTTAATAACATTTATTTGAAAATATGTAGGTATACTGATGTATTTTTTTGTATACTCAATAATTTTTATTTATGCATTTAATATATTTTAAAAAGATAAAAATAATTACAATTTCAGTAAATATGATCATAGATCGCATATTTTACCTTGTTTTACTTTTACTTTTACTTTTTCTGATAATGTATGTATTTTTTTTATATTTTACTATTAACAGATAAATTTCTTTTTAACGACAAATAATTTTTATTTTTATTTTTTTTTTTTTTTAATTTAATTAAAAAATTTTTTAAATTTTTTTTTTATTTAATTAAAAAATTTTTTAAATTTTTTGTAATTCAATTAAAAATTTTTATTTATTTTTTTTTTTAATTTTATAACAAATAATCCACATTATTCAAAATTTTATATTTTTTTTGTCACAATAGACATTTTCCAATTTACTTCTAATTATTTACATTCAATTAATTTTTTTTTTTAATTAAAAATAAGATTAAAGCATTTTCTAAAATTAATTATTAATAAATTTATTTTCTAATTTTTATTTATTTTTTTTTTTTTATGCATGTACGTGTATTATAAATTACATTATCATTTTATTTAAATTGTATTTGAAAACAAAAAAAAAAAAAAAAAACGTTATTTTTTAAAATTTTATTTCCTTTTAATTTTATTTTAATTATGTAATACGTATTATTACTTTACATATCACAATTTCGATTTAAATATGATCCTGTGTTAGATTGCATGAATATAATATTAATTTTCGTACACATACATATACGTACATATATGTATATGTCCATGATATTTATTTATATATGTATGCAAAAGCTTATAAAATTTATGCATATAGTACATACATACAGTAAGTATATGGACATATTTTTTCTATATGAGTATGTGTACGTGTATTTTTTGTTTTATAATCTTTTTATTACATTTTATTTTATTTTTATTTTTATTTTTTAGTCTCTCATTTATTTGTTTTTTTTTTTCTTTAAATTTTATTTAACTTATTTTTTTTTTTGTATTTAATATAAAGTAAAATATTAAATGGAATAGTATAAATTGAACTTTTAATAAAGCGCGAAAATAAGACCCATAAAATTATTATACAGGCTTTATAGTACATATGTATGAGAAATTAATGAAGATACCTACACATACATATAAATTGTGAATATTTAAATTCATTTGTATATTGTTTAATTTTTGGTTTTTCTAAAATAACGTACATACATTTACATTATATTCTGTTTTTTTTTTTGTTTTTTTATATATCTGTTTGTTTAAAATTATTTTTTAATTTTAATTTTTTAATTTTTTTTATGCATTTACATTTAATTTGAAATGTTAATACATAAATTAATTAATATACGTTAATATATTAATTTTTTTTTTTTTTTTTAAATTCTAATAGAAGTTCGTATATATTAAACAAACTAAACTAAAATATAATAACGATGGTAATTTAAATGAATATATTAAAATCATCATTATCATCATTATTAGCATTTTGTATGTTTAAAAAAAAAAAACAAAAAAAAAAAAAAAAATCAAAGTGTACATCATAGAGAGGTAATCAGACAGTGGAAACATATGTGAAAAAAGCACTGGTTTTAATTCATGTTTTCTATTATCAATTTACTTTTTTGTTTGTTTTTAAATGTACATATACATATATATATCTTGTAGTATATACATTGTTTTTCTTTTTTCTTTTTTTTTCTTCCAGCTTAATTGCAATGAATAATTACAATTATCTGATATAATTCATTTATTTTATTTTTTATTTTTTTGTTCATACATAAATGGTATATATAAAATAAAATATACACCATTGTATGTATGTACAATATATGATTATATATTTTAGTTTATTGATAATGCAAATATAAATATTAAGAAAATCAATGCATTATTTTGTTTTGTTTTTTTGTTTTTTAATGATTTAATTGATTATAAAGTAATGTCATTGATTTTCTTTAAATTATAAATTTGAAAATTCAAAATATAACGGAAAAAAAATATAATAAAAATAACTCAAATAAAATATAAAAAATTTCAAATAAATTCAATTTTGTTTTGTATTTGTAATAAATTTATTAATAAAAAATAATTGTAAAAAAAAAAAAATAAATAAATAAAATAAATAAAAAAAAAAAAATTATAAATAATATGTATATAATATATATAGTATTTAATATAGAGTCCAGCGATAGTTTAGTTTTGAATAGTTTAAATATATGTATATAATTATAATTAATAGAATATAATAAATATCAATAAATATTTAGATTTGTAGTGCTTTTTTGTATTGTGAGGAATATATGTATGTTATTTGGTAAAAATAAATTTCCCATTTTTCCGTTACATCATGCGTAGAACAAAATAAAATTTTATATTTATTGCGTTAATTTACATCATTTTATCCTTTTTATGTGTATCTTTATATATTTTTTTTTGTATTTGAAAATTTCGTCATTTAATTAAAAAATAAATTAATTTCCAATTTTCATATTATTTCCCGAGAAGCATATTCATTACTTTATTTTAATATTTTTTATTATTATTATTATTTTTTTTTAAAATAAAATTAATAATTTTTAAAAATGAATAAAATTTGAAATTAATCAAAAATTATAACAGATTTTTTTTTTTTTTTTTTTTTAAATTTTAAATTAAAAGGAAAAAAATGTAATTAAAATAAAATGCAGCAGATTTAAAAATATATATCGTGAATTGACGTATATTTTAATTACATAATTATGTATATATATGTACTTTTCTCTTATTTTTATTTTATTTTTTATTTTTTCAAATAGGTACATATACATAAAATTCAATAATAAATTTACATTTACAATATATTTTTTTTTTTTTTTTGATTGAATATTATTGATGTGTGTATTATGCGGATTTTTAAGTGTATACAACCTAGAAATAGAAGAAAAATTAGGTACCAGTTTGTTTTCTGGGATATTATGAAAGTTAACATATTTATAGAGTATTTTAAAATTACTTTTTTTGATTTTTATAAAACAAAAAAATAAAAATAAAATGTAATTTGTAACGTAACTGTTATGTGGCACAGTTAATATATCAGCTAAATACAGCACAGTTAATAATTTTTGTACATAATATACTCACTCTATATATATGCTTCAGATATTTAATCATAAAAATATGAAAATAAATTATATAAATCTATTATTATTATTTTTTTTTTTAAATTTATTCAATTGAAGCATTTTATCATGTTAAAAATTAAATGAATATACGAATAAATTAAGCTTTTATATATTGTGTGTACATACATATATAGGACATATAAATATATCCATAATACGCATATTATACATATGTATGAAATTTTATAAACATCATCATTATTATCATAAAATGTAGAATTTTAATTATGGGTCTTACCAATAACCGTTGTTTAGTAAGGACTTAATTTAAAATTTTTATATATATGAGATTAGTCCTTATAGTAACGATTTTAGTAAGCGATTATTGATAAAGGCCCAATATAGTATATATTGAGAAAATATTTGAATATACAGCAGCGATGTATTTTAAAAATTAATAGTTTATTTTTGCCTTTTTTTTAAAAAAAAAATTTTTTTTTAACATGAAAATATAAATTTATAAATGTATTACAAAAATATATGTATGTATGGTAGCTGTATTTACAGTATATATATGTATGCCTTTTTTTATATATATTATAATGTAAATTTATTTTGTATTGTATTTTAATAAATTGATTTTTAAAATATTTATTATTGCATTTTATCATTACTATAATGAAGATAATAATAATTTATTTACATATAAATGATCATAATAATTATAACGTATATTATATTGATTTTGTGAATCAAAGGATAATATTCGTTAATTTTAAATATCGTCAAATCACAGAAAAAATAAAAATAAAAATATAAATAAATAAAAAATTAAAAATAAAAAATTAAAAATAAATAAAAAATAAAAAATAAATAAAAAATAAAAAATAAATAGCTCGAAATTATAAAATAAATAAAAAAGATAAGTCGAAAAAAAAAAAAAATACAAAATAATAATAAAATGTATAAATGTGTGTCTACAGAATGAACATGGAAAAAACAAAATAAATAAATAAATAATTCAAAATAATTAATTGAAAAAAAATAGTTCAATTTTAAAATCTATAATTAAAAAAAAAAAAACAAAAAAAAATTTTACAAAAATGAACAAAAAAAAATTATTTATGCATAAATATATGTACAATACATATTTTACATGTGCATAGAAAATTTTATAATAAATCAATAAAATAAATATTAAAAAACATTCAAAAAAAAAAAAAAAAAAATTTTTTTTTTAAAGCATTCGTGTAAATCTAAGATAATTTATTATTCAAATATTAGTGAATTAAATTTAGCATGCATGCATATATTAATCAATAAAATTCTAAACAAGCTATAGGTGATCAATAATAATTTTTATCTATACATATATATATAAAAAATAAACGATTACAATAATTGATTTTAATTTTAATGCATTTTATTATAATAATTTTTTCAAGTAATTGATTTCTGTATCTGTTTTTTGACTACTATTATGTATAATATACTATATATATTTTTTTTTAATAAGAATTTTAGAATTTTTTTTTTGTTTTTTTTTGAAATTTTTTCTAAAATTTTCCATGATACTTCTCGAAAAGTAAAAAGTTAGCTGAATAATAAGTTTATTGAAATATCATTTATGGTGCCATATATTACGTCTTTAATCGAACAAAATTTTTTTAAATATTTTATATACACACAACGATTTATTTATTATATATTTCTTTTTTAATTAATTTTCTCTATATGGATTTTCTCTCTATTTCATTAATTTATAATTAGTATATGAAAATTCTTTTAAAATTTTTTTTTTTTTCATTGATATCAAGACGGAGTTAATAAGAAAAATTTTGTGTCTGTTTTGTTGTTATTGTAATTTTTCTTCTACATTTTCTTATAGAAGGTAATCTTTATATTTTTTTTGTATTGCATTTAATATTGTGTATTTTCTCTATAAAAGTGATTTTGTTTTTACACACTTTTAACTTATTTAATTATTTTGTTGTAATTTAGTAAATAAATTTTTTTTTTTTTGCATATACATACAATATTTTATATTGGTCATCTCGAAAGATCTTATTGGTAATTTATTTCTAAAATTCTAAAAACAATTTTTTTTTTATTTTCACCTTTTTTGTTTTTCTTTATTTTTTAAGATTACATGCATTCATTCCATATAAATATTAAAATAATGAAATTTTTATGAGATTGGTGCGTCGTACCATGTCGTACCACAGATAATATTCTGTATAGGGTCACATATGGTATATATAATGTATGTATATGCAATTAATCATTGAAAAAAAAAAACGTTATTATATTTTTTGAATTTAATAAATTTGAATAATTGAATAATTGATCATTATCATGGCATCGATTTAATTTCGAAGAAAATCAAAAGAAAAATAAAATCATACTAAAATGTTATTAAAATATTTAATTCAGAATTATCCTTTAAGGATTACATGTATATATGTTAGATGAAAATTTACATTATATGTATACGAAAAAAATTGGTATAGATTTGTAGGATATATTAAACGTATTTATATTGTTCATTCTTATATTGGTTTCTGTTTTTTATTTTTATTTTTTTAATTTTTATTTATTGCCTGTTTGAATGTATAAATTTAACTCTAAATTATTGATGATTTATAGGCATAGGTATAATGAGTATATATACATTCAAAAATTGATGATTTATAGGCATTTTCATACGTTATGTTATATGTTTTTATTATATTATATAGTGAACAAAGCCTTATTTCTGTTTACTTCATATTATTTGTAGGTCCATAGCTTTTAATAAAATTGTTTAATTTTAATTTTTATTCTATTTTAATTTTATTTTAATTTTTATTTTTATTTTAATTTTAATTTTAATTTTAATTTTTAATTTTAAATTTTTTATTTTATCATATTATTATCCTATATCTCTAGATTGCAGTTGTATTATTGTACACAAGTCTCTTCATATGTACATTAATTGAATTAATTGTATTTATTTTGAATATGATTAGTATAGAAAAAAAAAAACAAAAAAAAAAAAAAATAAACATAAATATGTATTTTAAATTACATCTACTCGTAAATATAACTGGGTATAGTGTATTGCTATGGAAAGAAAATAAAAAAAAAAAAAAAAAACATTTTTCTTTATTTTTTTTGGTATACGTATAGTTAATTTTGTCTTTTGATTTTTGTTATCTTTTTTTTAAAATTTTTTTATATATTTTTTTTTTTTTGTTAGTAATATATAAGAACAAAAAAAAAATATGTATATATTTTTATTAACTATATAGATTAGAAATTAACAACTACATAATAACTAATTATCATTATAAATTAATATTAAATAAAATTAATCAAATATTGTATAATTAAATAATAAACAATAATTAAATCGATCCATTCATATATTATGTATGTAATCTATGTAAGTAAGTATACAATTATATATTACGTATATGTATGTATTCTACATGCTTTAAAAAAAAAAAAAAAAAAAAAAAAAACAAAAAACATGCAAAATTATTGTGTATATATAAAGTAAATATAAAATTTTTACTTTAAAAGTGCACATTTTGTACCTACAAATAATGTGAATATTTTTTTTATTTTTTTAAATTAATTTTTTTTAGAATTTCAATTTAGTACTTGTTCATGATAATTATTAGTATTTTGTATTTTATTATATTTTTATATTTTTGTAAAGTTCATATTTATTAGTTATATTACTTTATACATCTACAACAGATGATTTTTTTTTCTACATAGATTTTTTTTTTTTTTTATAGATAAAATAAAGTATTAAAATTTTTACTCAAAAAAAAAAAAAAAAAAAAACTGGAAAAATAGAATCTAAATATAATTCTAAGAATTTTTATGTCTTTAAATATATATATATTTTTTTTTTTTCATATCATATTATTTCTTTTTTTTATATTTGCTACAAATAACTTTTTTTTTTCAAAAAAAAAAAATAATTTTTTTTTTTTTAAATATAAAGAAATCTATAAACACGCATAGATAATTAGTATTCCATATGTATCTAATAACAATTATAATTAATATATAACAGAATTATATCTATTAATAAAAATTTATAACATTAAAAAAAAATAATAATGATTTAAAAACAAAATTCGAATAAATTTTTAAATAAAATTTTTACTTAAATAACAACAATAATATTCAATTAGAATGAAAATAAATTGCAATATGTTCACTCTTATTTTATTTAAATTAGTTCATTTTTTTTTTTTTTTGTTAACATATAATGCATTTACATATACTTGAATTATAACAATTATTTTTTTTTTTTTTTAAATATTTTTGTGTATTTACAGGCTTTTCCCAATGAGTTCGTTATTTTAAAAACAAAAAAAAAAAAAAAAAAAAAAAACATAATGATGATAATAATTAGTCTTTTTACAGTTCAAAATTTTCCTTTTTTTTTAAATAGGAATTTTCATTTTTAAGGACGTGAATTTTATTTGTAACAAAAAAATAAAACGAATTCTTACAAAAAAAAAAAAATAAAATAACGAACTCAATGTGAAAAACCTGTATTACATTACTGTTGATTTGAAAAATCCCGAAGGAAAAATAAAAAAACAATGCACCATGGAAAATGAATAGTTGATGAAAATTCAGTAAAAAAAAAACAAAAAAAATAGATTTCATTAAGAAATGAAATATAATTGCATTTAATAAAATAATTAATTTTTTTTTCTTGCAATACAAATTATGATTAATAATTTTATCACGATTAATTATTGATTGTATATGTTGTAAATGCATTGTAAGTTAATTATTATTGCTTTAAACACTTACGTATATGTACGTTATATAGTAAGTATATATATACTCGTATATATTGTAAAAATCACTTTAATACCTACATTTTAGGATTTATATTTTTATTATTAATTTTTTTTTTAGTTTTTTGTTAAATCTGAAAATAACATGATAAGATTTTCGTTTTGTTTTTTGTTTTTTTATATAGTCGTATTTTCATGAAAATATTAAAAAAGGTAATTTTTGGTCTATGAGACCGTAATTAGAAAATTTTTGAAAAAAATCACTTAAAATGTTATTTCTAATATTACAACTCATGTACATTTCGTATTAATATCTTTAATGTATGTATGTACATATTGTATTTAAAACATATACATATGTATAAATACATACACAAGCACGTGTTACATATACACATCGCATTCATGTACATAATATAAAGAATATTAATAAAATTTTTCTGAAGTTTTAAAAGTTTGAAAATAACAAAAAAAAAAAAACAATTCAATGCATTTAAAATTGCGTGTTATGCGTGTAATATCTATTATTTTACTATTCTTAAATTGTTATAGCTTCTATATGCTGATTATTTTGAATGTAGTTAAATTGAATTTTTCATGTTTTGTATTTATTTATTTATTTTTTATATTTTTTTTTTGCAATTTACATACAAGTTTTATATGTATGTTAACATGTTCAATAAATTTTTATTTCAATTAATTATTTATATACAGTTACGCCAAAAAGTCACCATACACCCTCAGAATTTTTTATTATTATTGGCTAATTTTTCAAAAAAATTAAAATTAAAATCTCAATATGTTTATATAAATGAAACAATTCTTATGGTTAAGATGTTTGATCTCATCCATAAACAATTAACAGAAAAATAATATTATTTAAATTTTTTTAAATATTGAGATTGAATTTTAAATTTTGAAAATTTATAGTCAAATAATAATAAAAAAAAAGCTGAGAGTACGGTGATTTGTTGGCGATACTGTATTCTTCTTCATAAAAATGTTGAATAACAAAGAATTTTTATGTAAATATACACGTAACATTTCTATATGTGTGTATCTGATATTTTGATTATATATACATATGTACATATGTATATACATAAACCTATGTATATGGATATTGAGAAATTTAACAATTATATTTTATTTGCAATTAATATAATGTTTATTTTGAAAATATTTTATGTTTATGTTATTTTTGGTTATTTTTATTTATTTATTTATTTATTATTTTACTATAATATTATTATTATTATTTTTTTTATTTATTTTTATAAACATGAATGTAATACATACAAATGTATAATGTAATGTAATCAAGATCAATCATTGCATGCATTTTATGCGCATTTTTAAAAATAAATTTTAAATATGTATAGTATGTGTGTGTGTGTGTGTGTATAATATATGGAATAAAAATTTAAGTACTACATCTACGCGTTTATTTTGTATATTTTTTTAAATTTAAAACTTCAGAAAATTTATTTTTATTTTAATTTATTTTTATTTTTATTATTATTATTTTTTTTTTTTATTTCTCTCAGAAACTATCACATATTTTTTGTTTTTTTTTTTTTCATATATATTTTTTTTTTTTCTAAATAAAAAGGAAGAAATAAAATTAAATTGTATATAGCACGTAATACGTGATGAAATTTATACAATACAAAGAATAATATTCATATATGAAAATTAAAGAGAAAAAATATTTAAAAAAAAAAAATAAAATAAATAAATAAATAAATAAAAGAGAAAATACATACGTATACGATTAAAATTCATTCTCTATGATACTTTCTAAAAATAAACAAAATAAAATTATTATAATATATTTATCTATAACATCTACATATATATTGGATCTAAGTTTCTAAGATAAAATTAACGTTAATTATAGATATTTAAAAAATTATACAATACTTATATAATGTACATAATAACATATAAAAAATGAAACAAAATAGAATCAAAATGCAATCTACATACATATACAATAAATTAGTAACGTAAAAAAAATTTAAAAGAGAGAAAACAAAAAAAAAATAAAAACACATTGAAATAAAATAATTTTCACGAAATAAAAGGAAAATTGATTAGTTAATTTGTTCATTCCATTTTTCTTTTTTTTTCTTTTTTTTGAATAAAAACTAATTTATTATTTTTTTTTCATTTTTTTTTGTTTGTTTTTTAATTTTATGTTTTTAATAATTTTTTTTTGTTTTTTTTTTAATGAAATGAAAATCTCTATCTGATATTGAAATGTAATTGATTTATTAAACGATTTGAAATAAATAATAATAAAATTAATGATAATAAATAAAAATTAAATAAATAATAATTATTATTATTTAAATTGAATAAGCTTCGACTTGAATTACACATATCTTCCTCACAAAAACACATATGTCCATTGCCTGAACTTTCCATCATGCACACATGATCGACCATAAATAAATTAATTTGTAATTGTGATGTACACATTCGACGTACCACTTCATATGCTATGGAAGAATGAAAAAGAAGAAAAAAAAAAAAATTTGAAATTTTTTCATTTTTATAATAATTTTAAATACACACACAGAGATATATGTATTTATTTATTTAAAATTATAAATAAAATTTTGTTTCAAAAAATTTAAGGATTATCAAGGATAATAAAATAAATATTTTTTTTTTTTAAATTTACACATGTAATATGTATACATTTTTGTATTTGCAATCATCAATCATCATAGTATACATAGGTATATAAAACTCGTTCAATTGAATTACGTTCAAATATGTATGTTTATATATACTTACGTGATTTTGAATGACGAACCATTTTAACACAACATCCATTACATGTCATTAATGGTGGTTGATCTCTAGGTAATGCTGTATAATTGAATGGATCCTTACATCTAGCATCCGTCCATGAATCACATTCATAACAATAGATTGAACGAGCTGTTTATGTTTTTTTTTTTTTATTTTGTTTTTGTTTATTTTGTTGTTGTTGTTTTTTTTTTTGATTTTGATTTTAATTTTTTTTTTCAATTCAGTTTTTTTTTCAAAAAAAGAAGAATTGAATACAAACGAAAACAAAAAATAAATATATATTAGGTATAACGTAATGACGAAATTTTTTATTAAAAATATTTTTAGTTTTTTAATTATGTATCATATATTTTTTTTTTTTTTTTGATATTATGAAATTATGAAAATTTAGTTTTTTTTTTTTTTTTTTAAATTCAATAAAAAGAAAATTATGTTAATAAATATATGTTTATAAATAAATAAATAAACGAAAAAATAAAGTGAAAATTTCATACAATATGTATATGTATAATATTTAAGTGGATTTGCTTATACTTTGTACTTTAAAATATTTTCAGCACTACAGGCTTTATGGATACTACGAAATGTATCATATCACTTTTTACATCATTGTGACATTGTATATTGGATGTTTTAAAAAGCTCATCCCATACTATATGAGAAATATGAGAATTATGGCAACTCTGTTCGTGAAATGCTTTTATGAGAAATTTTGTAATAAAAATATTTAAAGTACAAAGTATATAGTAATAATGCATTGTTAAAATGATTTTAAAAAATACAATAATGTTCATGTGTGATATGTAATTGAAATTATATACATTGTTTGTTGTTTGTTTTTGTTATATTTTATACAAATATTTATATACATTATGTATACATATATGTGTAACATACATGTGTATATATTTGTGTCATATATATAATATTTGTTATAATTGTAGTGATTGTAATGATAACACTAAATAATCCTTTGCATTCATTTATTTTATATGATATTATTTTGTAATATAATTTTTTGTTTTTTTGAATGCAAAGAATTAACAAATAATTTTAAAGCATGATTTTACATAATTTTGCTTGTGAAAAACAAAAAAACAAAATTTATAATGTGCATTATTGCATATTGTATGGAATAAATTTAGCGCAACAAAACAAAAAAAAACCAAAAATCAAATTTTAGATTGAATAACATGAATTTTTATATTAATGTATTGTACACATATCCATTATAAAATGAAAATTACGTATGTGATAATTTTTTTTTTTTTATAATTGTAATAATAATGTGTACAAATACTATGAGAACACACACATATGGATAAGTAAGTAAATATATATGAAATGTATCTATAGAGAAGTATTCGATATATCTATATTGTGTTTGTATGTGCGAATATTGGCTATTTAAAATAACGAATTTATTTTTATACTATGAAAATCAATGAATATCCGTTTGTTCATTTTTTTTTTTTTTTTTTTTTGAATACTTTTGATGGATGCGATGTATTTAGTGATAAAATACTAAAAATTAATTTTAAATGAAAACAAAAAAAAAAAAAAAAAGGAAGAAAAACCAATTAAATATTTATATTTAAAATAATTAATTTATACAAAATTTCAAATAATCAAAATAAATTAATGTAAAAAAAAAAAAAAAATGTACATTAATATTAAGGAGTATAGAATATACTTAAAATGGAAATTTTAAAAGAAGTATATATGAAATTATTTGATAACATATGTAATTGTAAAGTACATATGTATACGTATAAATTTTAATTGTACATCTACGTATATATATGCACATGAATTTATATGTGTAATTACATATATACGTATTTATATTGTATTATGTATTACAATTATGTATATAGATTGAATTACCTTGATATTTCGGTTTTAAAAATAATAAAGGAATTAATTATTCATAAAATATTTATGTTAATAACCTGCATTATGAAATTTTTATAGGTATGTATGTATGTTGTGTAGCCTTATATCGATTAAAATACTCGTATATGGGGTGTAAATATGTGTATATAGCTTATATGAATGTTTCATATGAGAATAAGGTCGAGTTCATATTTGCAGTTCTAAGTTAGTTCTGCCAATGCATTGTGTTCATGTTCGTTTCTGCGTGAAAGCAGAAAGTTTATGTTGTTAGTTACATATGTACAAATTTGACAGCAGTTTTAGCAGCTGTAAAATTATGTCTGCAAATTTAAGACTAGAGAAAGATATGCAGTAAAGTAAATGATCTGATAATCAGGGAGAGTGATAGTGCGTGAATATTTCTTTTTTGCAGCAGCAGACAGTTCATAAAAGCAGTTGCACAAAATAAGTATTTTGCCATGTTAGTACTAGCTTAGTTTTGATAAATTAAGTACTGCAATCAATTTTCTGTAAACATGAACTCGGCCTAATATTGTGGAGTTGTATACATATAATATAGTAAATACACACATATACATATGTATATGTATGTATTTAAGTAATTGTATACATATATGTAATTTAAGGATGTTAAGAAGGTCGTACACAATCGGGTACGATGAAAATGAATAGTGGAAGTCGTATGCTCCATCCAGGCAGGAGTGAAGCGGATTAATAATAATAATAAACATATGTAATTTTAATTACAATCAATTAAATACACAAAATTCTCGCATCGTATAGTATACATATGTATTTTGATAAAAGTAAATAAAATCAAAATATCATAGTACAACTCCACTTCTATACAAACATGTAAAAAATTTTATAAAAATATAAAGAATTAATATAAATGAGAATAAATTAAAGCATTTATACATAACTAATGTTATGTATATGCATATGATATGTATATATAGGATTATGCACGTGTACATATGTTTTGTTTTAAAAAAAAAAAAAATTAATGATTATTTATCTACATGAAAATGTATCACGTGTATTATACAGTAGTATCATATACATGTATGTGTATGTGTATGAATTTAAAATAGTAGAAAAAAAAGATATGTATAAAATAAATATTTGATGTATGCGTAAAATTATTTTTACATGTAATATATGATTATATTATTATGTACTAAATTTAACTAAGAAATACTACGATTTTACCTTTCATCATTTAATTGTATATTTTATTTTGTTTTTTTTTTTTCTGTTTTTTTTTTTTTAATAACGAAATTTATGCTATAAAATGTATACCTTGCCTATACTCATTTTGTTACTTTTGTTTTTATTTTTGTATACGTATTTATAGTTTTTTTTTTTTTTTTTTTTTTTTTTTTGTATATGAACTCATTTAATAGACATAATGTAAAAGAAAATGTTGCCGTTGTTTTTTTTAATTAGCATTTGAAAAATTTCTACACTACATTAATATATTTTTTTTTTTGTTTTCTAATTGAAAAAGAAAAACTAAATTGAAACTAATTTAAGGGGAAAAAACTATCTAATCTAATTTTTATTTTTATTTTATTTTTTTTTTTTTAAACTTGAAAAAGAAATCTAATTTTTTTTTTCAATAAAAAAAAAATATTTTTATTACATAATAAATAAATAAATAAAAAAAAAAAAAAATTGAACTCATCATGCAATGCTTGCATGCACTGCATTAAAATTCTATATGTATGTACAATATATAAATTTTATATATTAAGTAAAATGAATGTCTTTAGACAAAAATCATGATTTAAACGATTTAAAATAATTTTTAATTAAAACGAAATAATTGAATATAATTGAAAATTAGCAAAAATTCTAAATTTTATAAAAAAAAAAACTATGCAATCAACTTGCATTTATTTTAATTTTATTTAATATGTTTCAAATGCAATCATTATAAATATAGTGTTGAATTTTTAATTTTCGCTATGTGAAATTCTATATAATAGAAAAATTCTATAAATTTACATTTTTAAGGCAATTAAAAAAAGAAAAACAAAAAAAAAACCAAAAAACAAAAAAAAAATCAAATTTTAAATTCATCATATGATTATTGAGAAAGAAATTTAAATATGGGAGAAAATAAAAATTAAAAGCAAAATTAATAAAAATGTAAAATAAAAATAAATAAAAATAAATAAAAAAAAATAAATAAAAATAAATAAAAAAATAAAATAATAATTAAAAATTAATATAAATTGTAATTAGAAAATACATTTCGCATTTCGAATACATTCGATTGTAATTATAAGACAATAATTTAACTATGCCCCTCATCCACCATTTAATTGTTGATATTCATTTATGTATGTATTATCATTTAGTATAATAATAGAAGAAATTTAAAAAAAATATCAAACGATTATAATTATTTAATTAAATTTATTCATTTTTATATTATTAAAATTTTTTTTTTTTTTGATTTCTGGCTTATTGAAAATTTAAAATGGTAATTTGTATTTCGGTTAACGAATTTATAAGAGAGAAAAAAAAAACAAGTATAAATATGTATTTGGTAATTAATTTTATTTGGAAAGGAAAAATGAAAATTTTCATATACATATATTTTCACTTTATTAATAGATAATATACTCGTACATAAATCAGTATATATATATGTATATGTAATGCGTATCTTGTAAACAAATGTACCTATATAATATAAATGTAAAGGAAAACATATTATTATGTATTGTATATTGTACATAAATTTTCTTTTGTTTATGTTTTTTTTTTTTTTTTTTTTTTTTTTTTTTTCTAAGGAAAATCTGTTTTTTAATTGTTAAAAAAAAAATGAAACAAAACAAAAAAAAAAAGACAGCAAAAAAAATAAAATAAAAGAAAAATTGTGTATGTGTATAGTTTTGCTTTGCTATAAAAAATAAATAAATAAATAAATAATATGCAAATTCTAATATTTGAGATTTGTATAATTTTATTTCTAAAATTTATTAAAAATAATCTCGATATTTGTATGTATGTATTAAAATAAACAAATATAAATGTAAAAATTAAATAAATATACATATGTATGAGGTCGAAAACCTGGAAAACATAAAATCGTCATGAAACCAAGCAGTAATCCTCGGACTGGAATTATGGCAACGGAATCAACAATAATATATGTAACAAAGGACTACGAGTTAAATAAAATGAACTTTATATAAATAATTTAATACATGATCTGATCAAAATGAACATAAGGAATTTGAAGTTGTCACTTGTAGAGGACAGAACTAAATGGAGGTTCATTGGTACAGGAGGCTAAAGTTCATTCAGGAATATAAAGCCATGAATAGTATGCAAATAATAAATTCTTAAACTGTAAATGTATATGTAAAATTTCATTTATCCTTTCCAAAATTACGAAAATACAAAAAAAAAAAAAAAACATTGTGTGTGTGATGCATTCTCAGCAATTTGTTTTTTTTTTTTTTCTTCTTAATTTTAAACAAATATGCGGTATATATAACATAATATGGTATAAAATGATATTTATATAATATATATTATGTGTTTGTGATATAAGAATGTGTGTATATATAATATTTAATAATACTTGTAAAATAATTATTATTTTTGCATTCATTGAAATTCTTTTTTTTATTTTAAATTTTTTTTTTTTTTTTTACGAAATAAAGGGGAATAAAAATAAAGAAAAAGTAATTAGCATGTGGTATATTAATTAATATGTAAAAAAAAAAAAAAATTGTATTTATTATTTTTTCTTTGTATTTGATTTACGTTTTGATTTTTTTTTTTTTTTGAAAATGAAAATGTTTTTTTGTTTTTTTTTTTTAAATTTGTTTTCATACTTTGGCATTCGGCTGACACCTGAGGAATCCAAAGCCAAAATAGTACTCCAAACGTTGCTGTAAGTAAAAGAAAAACAAAAAAAAAAAAGAACGAGAAAATTGTTTTCATCGCACGATTTTGATTTATGAATTCATTTTTTTTTTTTTTTTTGTGTGTGTAATGTATATATGTACATTTAGTTATTGTTGTTGTTGTTGTTTTATTTTTTATTTTTCAATATATTATTTTCATAATATAAATAATTTATTTATTTAAATTAATTTCATAGGTCGCAATCATATAACAAATTAATTGTGTAAATTGTTTGTGATATTTAACGGTCACGTTTTATTTATTTAGACTAGGGAGAAATTCTTAATTTGTATACATAATTTTTTTTTTTTTTGTATTAATTTTCAAGGTGGATTTCTTCATTTTTGATTTCCTATTTGTTTTATATCTTAGAAAATTTTCTCATTTAGTTACAATAATTTTTACCAAAAAAAATAAAATAAAATAAAATAAAATAAACAAATAAATAAAACAATGTATTAGAAAAAGACAAAACTATTCGTATATTCCGAAAATTAATGAAATTACACGATGAATAAATTTTCATCATTAATTTGATCATAGTTCATGAAATTGAAATTTTTGTCATATTTTTTTAGTTTAAAATTTTTTACTTTTACTATGCTCAAAAAACAGAAAATGCTCAAATGTATCTTTGTTTTTTTTTTTTTTTTTTTTGATATTTATTAAACACATTCTATTTATATTTTTATGTATACATTGTCAGTAGTTTTTTGTTTTGCTTTCAATTTTATTTTTATTTATTATTTAAACATTTTTTTGTGATTATTAAAAATAAAATAAAATAAATGATTGGATGTTCTCGTATGACTTTAAGATGCAAACACCACCAGTACTTAGACTATGTGGGATATTTTCATTTCTAATACATTGTAAACTTTGATACTCATAGGAAACTATACTTTGTACTTAAAATATTTTTCACTACAGGCCTTGTAGAAATGACATAAAGTAGTATCACTTTAAGTCGCTGATGTATACTGATGTTTAAAAAGCTCATTTCATTCTGTATGAGAACTTTGAGAATTGTGATAACTTTGCTCGTGAAATGCTCTTATGAGAAATTATGAGAGAAGAAAAAAAAACACATATACTCACATATGGCTTGTAGTAAAAATATTTAAAGTACAAAGTATAGATCTTAACAAAATTTTAATTATTTTTACGAAATTATGTTCTTCGAGCCAATTCAATAATGTCATAGACGATTACTACATAATACATGTTTTATGTTTACTATATATATTACGCTCTATTTATTATGTTTATTTGAAAATTTATTTTTTTTGGCAATGTTTTTTTTTTTTTTCTTTCCTCTGACAAAATATTTTTGTCTAGCATGTCTGGTATATTATCATTTAAAAAAAAAAAAAAAAAAAAAAATTATTTACTTTGTATTTATGTGTATTGTAGATACATTTTGAATAAAATCTAAATAATTCTATTTAAACTTTGAAAATTCAGAACTTTTAGAACAAAAAGGAAAATGTATTGAAATTTTTTTTTGTTTTAGTTTTGATCATTGGATTTTACGTAAGAAAAACAAAAAAATTTTGAAATTATTAAGAAATTTTGCATATCAAAAAATTATAATGAATTTTCTTTTCATGTCATATTTCTTTAGTGACAAAGTAACATAAAATTAACTTTTCTTATCTTTTTGGTATCGGCCTTTTTTTTTTTTTTTAATCTTTTTATTAAATATAAATTTTAACCATTTCTATGATTAATTTATTGTAAATGAATATTGTATTTTAATTTAAATATTTATTTTGAAATAAGCATATATATAATAAATTATTTTTTCGATTTATCTTTTTTATATTTCGCCATTCATAAAAATCTAAATTTTAATTAATAAAATTGCGAGAATAAAATAAAAAATAAAAAAAAATAAGTTTTAATTTTAAGAAAAAACTATAAATTTTGGATATAAAAGAAAAAATAATGAAAATTTCAATTAATTCAAAATTAAAATTTAAATTCTTAATTAAAAAAGAGTAAATTAAAAAAAAAAAACAATCGAAAATAATTTAGTAAAATGAGAAATTTAAAAAAACAAAAAAAAAACAAAACAAAAAATCTATACTAAATAATTAATTGCTTAATGTATAAAAATGTCTAAATATAATTATTATATTCTAAGTATAAAATTTTATATGAATGGACAGAACAAATGTAATAAAAAAAAAAAAAAAAAAAATTTTTTTCTAAAACTTTCAAAATCAAAATAAAAATTGGTGCACTATGTTTTTTTTTTAATTTTTTTGTTTTAATAATTTTTTTTATTTTTTTGTAATAACGATATAGTTTATTACTTTACTATATAGTGCAATAAAGTAATCTTAAACAAAAGTATAAAATTTTGTGTTATATGTAATGTGTGTATTATTCATG
Organism: Anthrax anthrax; assembly: GCA_963971155.1. Classification (NCBI taxonomy): domain Eukaryota; kingdom Metazoa; phylum Arthropoda; class Insecta; order Diptera; family Bombyliidae; genus Anthrax; species Anthrax anthrax. Next base: position 26,160,805 of record OZ020121.1, on the reverse strand, counting down.
TATATGTCATAAATTGTTAATTTACCATAACGATAAACAAAAACAAAGTTAAAAACAAAACAAAAAGGAAAAAAAAAACACAAGAACAATTCATATAACAAAACTAATTTTATAATATTAACAAACAAACAAATAAAACGAACAAAACCTTTTTTTTTTTTTTTGGTCACACAACTATTTTAGTATTTTACAATAAAATAATACATGATTTCTGGTAAAAATTTATATTTTGTGTTAATTTGAATTTGAATTTTTAAATTAACAAAAAAAAAATGTATATTGCATATAGTACATACATGTCTATTATATATAAAAAAAAAATTAAAATTAATTAAAAATTTTCTTTTTTTTTTAAAGAATGCAAATTAAATGATCTCTGAGAAAATGGATCAATTACAATTATTTTATTTTAATTTGATTTTTTTTTTTTTTTGGTGATTTAATTCAAAATGAAATGGAATTAAAGAAATTTTTTTTATTAAAGATAAACAGATTTATATGCATGTATGTATATTACAATTATGTGGTGTGCATGAAAATTAATTTGAAATAATTAATAAATTTCTAAATAAATAATAATTAAAAAAATTTATATTCGAAAGAATATATTATAAATTTAATTAATCAATAGTTAAAAAAAAACAAAAAAAAAATGTAAATAAATAAATAATTAAATAATAATCTAGTTTAATGTATGTACTACATATCCATAGATAATCATATATGTAATATATGTAGATAATATGTAATGTAAATGTACGATCACGTACCAATTAAAAATTTGTATTATTATTTATTTTTTTGTTTTAGATTTTTAAAAAAATTAAGTGAATAGAATAAAATTTTATAAGAAATGAATAATTGAAGATATTTACATTATATTCTATTAAAAATAAAAAAAAAACCAAACAAAAAAAAAATCGATATAAATTATTATTATTGTTATTAAATAAAATAAAAATATTGAAAAAAAAAAAAAAAAATTATAATTGGTGAATAATGTAAATAAAATTAGAATTTTAGTGAATTTCAATAAATAAAAATCAAAAAATTTGAATTTAAATAAAGATTTAATAGGAAAATTTAAAATAAAATGGTTTTTTGTTTTTTGTTTTTTTTTTTCTTTCAAACATAGTTTGAACAAAATTTTCATGCACACTACTATGATTAATTGCATTCAAAATACGAATTGAATATTAAATGTATGTACACGTATACATACATATCCGAAATGTGTATTTATATATTTATATACTTAACATTATCGTATATTTGTATATATGTATGTATATGTGTAGTATATTCAAATTATTTTAAATTTAAAAAATAATCTAATATATATTGAAATTTAACAATAAAAAAAAAATAAAATAAAATAACGGAAAATTATTCTAAATCATGTACTATATATTTAAATATTTTTACATATAAATAACACATTTTATTTATATACGTTTATTTTATTGGTATTGATAATAAAATTGTCTTCTTGCTTAAAATAACATAATTAAAATTACAATATAATAATATGTTATTATTTATATGTAAAATTTACCTAAAAATAATAATAAATAATTTTTTTTTTTTTATTTTCTAAAGAAAATTTAAAATTTTTGTAAATTTTTTTAAATTTTTAAATTTTTTTTTTTTTGTGTTCGTATAATAAAATCTAATCTATTTATTGATGAATAAAACTATTTATTAATACACTATATTTTATTTTATTTGTATATTCAAATTAATATTTTGTATTCTTTTTTTTTTTTTGATTTTTTTTTTTTTTTTTAAATCTAGAATTTTCTGATTTAATTCAAATTAAATCAATTGATCAAACTGACAACAAAAATAAATAAATAATAGAATTGTAAAAGAAAAAAAAAAAAAAAAAAAAAATTCGAAAAGAATAATAAATATACCTATATAGGTAACTCATATTATTAATAGTTTTTTTTTTTTTTTTTTCTTTTACATAATATATAGTGTTAATTGTTATATATAGAGTATATAAAAGTTAGTAATTTGTTAATAACAAATTTATATAAAAAATAAACCAATCAAATTGAAATTATAATTTTTATGTAATTTGTTTTTTTTTTTTTTTCGCTAAATTTTATTTTTAATTTAATTTTCAAAAAAAAAAAAAAAAAAAAAACAAATTATATAATTACAAATTAAGAAAAAAAAAAAAACAAAAAAAAAAAAATAGAAGAAACGAACAATTCAACTAAAACTTACATGGAAAACAATTGTCGGCTAGGCAAAGTTTCGTTAGCATCAAAACAGCTTTGTTGTTTGTTGGTATTTTGATTATTGTTTTGTTGTTGTAACAATATAATATAAAATTGAATATATATAATATAATTAAAAAAAAAAAAAAAACGATATATGGTTCATTTATTATGCATATATGTATATATAAGATATTTAATATTCATATCAATATTTTTAGAGATTTTTTTAATAATTTTTTTGAATAATATTTTTTATACCCTTTCCATTTTTATTTAAATTAAACGTGTGTATATGTATAACGTATTTAAACAATTTTTTTCATAATAATATTAATTTGTGTATTTTATGTAAATATAAAATAAAATATAAAATTCTCATGGACATTTTGTATAATAAAGGAAAAAAATAAAAAAATTATTAAATATTGATCCTTTGATAAATATTCAAAATAAATCTACCAAATTTGTAATTTATAATACATTCGTATTAAGAAATAATAATGTAATATTTTTACATGTAAATATGTTTATACTCTGTCTATTAATAATTTTCAGTACATATTTTATAAAAAACGATTATTAGAGAATTATTACATATTATTAGAGAATATAAGTACGTAAATATATATCGCAATTTTTATCCATAGTTTTCATGCACCGCCTACGAAACCCATCTGTCTTCCACCAAGTACAAAATGAAACTGACTAGTGAGTAGTAACTATAGTGACTAGTGAGTAGTAACCAGTGTTGCCACTTTATCACAATTGTGGTAGATCTACCATTTTTTCGTTAAATTTGGTGATCTATCACATCTACCACTATTAAGTTCAAATCTACCACATTTTTCTATTCTTTTCAATGGTATGATAATTTTATCATTCTTTATCTATTATCCTATTTTATCCATTAGAAGTCACATTCATGTAATAAAAATATTTGAAAAAATGTATTTTTACTTAGTTTGTCTGTGGGCTCTAATCTATCACTTAAATATCTCAATCTACCACATTTTTCAGGACTTATCTAACACATTTGTTTAAATATAAGTGGCAACACTGGTAGTAACTAGTGACTAGTGACTAGTGAGTAGTGACTAGTGACTAGTGACTAGTGATGCATGTATAATATGTAACCGGTTTCCAAACTTAATGAAGTTAAAGTTTTTTGACTGTGTATGATGTACATGTACATTAGTGAAAAAAAAAAAAAACTATACTTCATTTTTTAAATGTTTTCATTTAAACTTAATGAGATATCTTAACGTACATATGTACGAATATAATAATTTACCAATTTACCAGTATAAATTATAAAAATTAAATAGAAAAAAAATTTTTCCACTTTACTTAGGTCTTTTTTTTTTAATTTTTTTATTTTTATTTATTTATTTATTTATTTATTTTTTTTTTTTGAAGAAAAATATATCGATTAACCCATCGATGCAATTATAACGTAAATTTTATAAATTATGTATTATAATTAATTACACATATTTATTGAACCATCATTATTATTATCATCATTCAAATTTCATATACATACTATATATGTGTTCATGTTTCATAATTAAAGAAAAATTTAAATAAATAAAAATAAAACAATTTAAATTATAATAAAAAAAAAAAAAAAAAAAAAAAAAAAAACTGTTTTTTGTATTACGAGTATGTCCATGAGAATTTGTATTTATTGAATATTAATTATAATTAAATTAATAATTATAATTTCTGGCATTAAACAATGCTTTTAAAGTGCATTTTATATATATACTCGTATGATCATTGTCATTAATGTGTATTAATTATTTAAATTTAATCTATACAAACGTAATATGTATGAGATATTCACATACATACGTAGATATATTGTATGATGTATAGTAGATAAACTGAATATTTTATTTTAAATTATTTTTATTTTTATTTTTATTTTTATAATTAATATGATGGGTTACGTAGAAAAGTGCAGTATTTCGATTACATTATTTTTTAATACTGAAATGTTTGCATGTACGGATATGTACAAAAAAAAAAGAAAAAGAATTTTTTTTTTCTCATTTTAAAAAAAAAATCGTTAAGTTTAAAAACCCATTTTATCGAAAATATAAATAATATAGAATATGTGTGTAAAATATCAACACTTCATATATTATACTTGGAAAATAAAAAAAAAAAAGTATCTTTTTTTTTTGTTTTTAAACAACATATACTAACCTCCAAATATGATAATCCATTTAGATATAAAATGATTTTCTACTCCTCGTCTGAACGAGGTCATGGTTTATTGCTTTTATATACGTGATTTTTATTATATGTACAGAATTTTGTTTTTGTTTGTTTGTTGTTGTTATTATTTTTTTAATATCCTTTTGTTTCTTCACCTCGTTGATTTTCTTTGCTATTTATAATTCTGATTTCTTTCCAATATTAAGGATAATAATCGAGGCTCATATTAAATTTAGTGTTCAATTACTCATCGTTGTTTGCTGATATATCTTCTGTTATGAAAATTGTTGTTCCTTGTACATATATGTATAGTATGTATATATAAATTGATTTATTTTACTATAATTTTACTCACCATAATTATTCCTTTTTGAAAAATTTTAATTATAATTTTCAATGTTTCCCTAATACAAAGATACATAGTAAAATGTATGTATACGTAAATAATTTCGAGTGCATTTACATTTTATACATATGCTTTTTTGTTTTTTTTATTTAATTTAAATGCATGTATATATGTATGTACATAATATAAAGTGTACATATTTTATGCATACATGTATTTACATATGTATAAATGCATGTGTGTGTGTGTGTTTATGGACGTATTAATATTGTACAAAATATACACAATTAAATGTACTAATTATATGCATGTGTATGTAGGTATATGTGTCGTTTAAAACTTTAAAAAACTCAAATTCAAAATTTATAAATTTTATATATATTTTTAATGTTACACATGACACATATGTAAATGCACACAAATGTGAAAAATGAAAAAGTTAAACCTTCTTGATTTTTTCATATAGAGAAAACAAAAAAAAAACAATTAAGATCCCTATCACATATATGTACTGGATAATTTATTTTATATATATGCATTATAATATATAGTATACGGGGTACTTTCATGAATACGTCGTCGACGTATGTTAACGACCCAAATGTTCTGGAATTGTAATCTGAATTGTCAACTGTGTATGCAAGCATTACAGTTGTTTCAAAGCGATTGAGTAATTTATGTAATCTTTGTAGATTGCTTGAATTAATATACCTGGGATACATTTACACGATTGTACTGGAAAGAAATTTATAAACTTGATGTTTTTGCCATCGTCAACGTCGATGACGCATTTATGAAAGTACCCTACAATGTACATATGTAAATATTCATACATGCATTAATAATTATTATTTATAGTGTGCTTGAATTAAAACTAAATGCTGTTTTTGTTGTTGTTGTTGTTTACCCTACAATTCACTTTTTATATTTGAAAAAAAAAATAAAAATAAAAAACAAAAACCAAATATATCGATTACAAAAACAAGAAATCATTTTTTCTTTTATTTTAATTCATAATATGATTCTTTTTTTTTTTTTTGGTTTTTTTTTATGTATAAAACCACAAACACACACACACATGTGCATATAAATATTTACGTATGCATATATGGATGATTATTTTTAATACCTTTTATCCCTTTTATTGTATACACATATATGTACATGCGTTATTTATAGATGTCTTGTTATTGTGAAATATGCACAAAAATTTAATAAACAACAAGAAAAAAAAAATCAATTTTAAATTACTATAGTATTATTAGTATTATTTTTTTTTATTATTATATATATATTTTTTTTTTTTATTTATTTTTTTATTTGGAATATATATGTATGTATTTTTTTTTTTTTAATTGAACATTTGAAAATTTTTTTACGTAATTGAAAATTGAAAATCCGATATAACAGTGTTATTTTTATTATCACCAAACATTTTGTTCTGTAGTTTTAGTTTTTGTGTTTTTTTTTTTTTTTGTCTTTTATTATTATTATTTATTTATTTATTTATTTATTTATTTATGTATTTTAAATTTTTTTTATTTTTCGTTTGTATTGTAAACATTTATCATATATATTAGAGTATTATTTGTATACAATTTATATAAAATAAATGTTAGTAAAAGGAATAAAAGGAAAATTCATAGATAAAAAAATTTTTAAATAATAATAAAAATAAATGAAAAAAAAAAATAAAATGATAAATATAAAACAAAAATATAAAAAAAAAAAAAAAATTATTTTTTATTTTGATTAATAATAAAAATATCAAATTTATGCTAATTAAATAAATGATTTTGAATTTAAATATAAAAATTCTGTATCTAGATCACAATTATTATTATTAAGATAATCAGATTGTATAGTCATTTATTTAATTCATGTTTAATATTAGAAAAATATTAGATATATTTAAAAATATAAAATGCTTATTAAAAAAATATATAACAAAATTAAATTAATAATATGTGAAAAATTATTTTCAAAAATTAATTATATAATTTATTTTAAAATATATTCTTTGTTTTAAATTGTTTATTTGAAAATATTCAAAATATCCTTTTATATCCGAGTATTACATATGTATGTATACCAGCTAAGAGCACATATTATATATGTTTAATCATTTTTAAAAGCCAATATTATTGTTTAATCACATTTCATTTAATTGTATTCATTTTTTTTTTAATTATTATTTATTTATTTATTTTATTTTTTTGCATTTTCCTCTTATATTCTGTTAAGTTATAAATAAAACATGTAAACAAAAAAACAATATATTTATGTACGTATATATATGTATATGAAAAGAAAATTAAATTTAATAATTAATTATTATTTTTTTCAATTATTCCAAAAAAAATATATATACAATGCATTTAATATTATTATTCTATTATCAAATTGAATAAATTTTTGTATGTATGTATATACTGGTATGTAACATATATGCACATATGTTATTTTAAAATAATATGAACTTTGTTTTTTGTTTATTTTAATTTTTTTAGAATTTTTTCTTTTAAAAATTTGAATTTTTCTAAAAGAAAAATTAAAAAATTAATAAAACATAATCGCACATGGAATTTATTTATTGGTATCACAATAATTAAAATTTATATATTTTTTTTTAAATATGTACAATATATGATATGAAAATGATACAATTGCAGATAGACTGTATGTCGCCAAAATATTCTATTTGCAATTGTACATGCGTATACGTATAACATACATTATGTATATTATGTATGCAATATATATACATTTTGTTAATATATATATGTACATAATTATTATAGAAAATGTATCATATCACCAGTATCATATATGTACATATGTGAATTATATTGTGAATATGTAAAAATTTCAAAACATATGAGTAAATGATGAAAACATAAAATTTACGAGTACTGCATTCATATATACTAAATGAGTAAATGGTAGCGTTAAAAATTCGTATATAATTATGTTACACATACATATATAAAGTATTATGTACATTTTATTTAAAAGTTTATGTATGTATTAGGTATGTATATACATTGTATATAAATGTATATGTATATACATTTTCTTATTAATATATTTAATGTTGATGCAGGATAGAAATTTTCATAAGATTTAGTATAAGATTTTCACTTTTATACGTGTATGAACATTGGGAAAAACAATGTGTTGAAAAACAAACACAGAAAAATTCAAAAAATCATGTGTATTAAATTTACTCATTCAAATATATATAGAAATGCGGCTATGCATGTATAAAAACATTATTACATATACATACATATGTATATGTAAAAAATCATCTCTTATCATGTCATATACATATATCTTATGAGGGTATGTAATATGCATGTATGTATGTATGGTTAAGTGTGAAAACTGAAAATCATATTTGAAAATAGGTGTATTGTATAACAAAGGGAAAATGAAAAATTTTGGATATGAATATATCAAACAAAACAATATACATATATGTAATTTTTAGATTATGCGCAATCTATAACAAGAAACATATATCTAAGATTATTGTATACACTTGAATTTTTTTTTTTTTTTGTCACAAGTATTCACGCATATACATATTGTATGTATATAAGGGTATATAATATTTTCCCAAGAAATAAGGAGATATATGTAATTATAAATATGAAATGAATACAATATAAAGCTTTCGGCATACTATACTTCATTATGAAGTAAAGCGGGCGTTATGAAGTAAAGAAAAATGAAATATTATATTTTTATTTACTTCATAATGTAAGTATAGTATGCCTATGCCTTAAAATGTTGTATTAAACATATACTCAACGAAATTTTAGACCGTTAACATAAATATAATACGAATATAATATAATTGAAATGAATATTATATATGTTATATGTTTAATTCAATTTTGAATATGTGAAAAAATTAAAAAAAAAAATAAATAATTATTTTTTATTATACCTATATACACATATTGTACATAACATAAAGTACAAGGTATATAATTCAAAGAATATTAATTAATTTAATTAAAAAAATCAATATTGTCATTAAGTAAATACAAATACAATGTAAAATATGAATATAAAATATTGAATGCATTTTTAAATATGAATTTTTATATTATAAATTTATGTGTATATGTATTGTATATACATATGTTTTAATGTAATTAAAATTTTAAAGAAAAATTTCATTAATAAATAACGTACATATACATACATGTGTATATGCGATATATTTATAATTGCATTCAGAAATATTATGCATATATGTGCACGTATATGTATTTATGTATGCATGTATGTATGTCTGTATATATACATTGAATATACATATATATACGTAAAGTATTCTATTGCATGCAATTTACCTACATGCGGTTTATATAAATATTAAAAATGAGTTCATATTATTTGGTTTTTCATTTTAAATGTTATTATTTTTAGTATGACTATACATATATGTATATATATACTATACAGTTATACACCATTGCGTATGTTGATTTTACATACATATAATGTGGGTGGAATACGCAAAAAATTTATTTTTCATTTTTTTTTTTGTTTTTTGTCTATTTTTATTTAAATTTATTTAAAATAGAGTAAAAAAAAAACAAAAAAAAAAAAACAAAAATTTAAATTTAGATTACAAGAAAAAATAAAAAAAAATTTTAAAAATGTTCATTTACACGTAAAAATTATCTATTACACTTTTTATATGTTTATTTTATATATACATACATATGAGAGTATGTCTCTTTTGTTTTTATTTACATTTTGAAAAATTTACATTTTTAATAAGTATACGGTAATTACATACTTATAGATAATATTATAATAGAATTTATTATAATTTTCAATTTTATGAAAATTTTTTGTAAAATAAATATATACATATGTACTATATATGATAAAGTAATGAAATTTTTGGTATACAAAAATATTGAAAAATTTAATATTATGTCACGTTTATATTTTAAAATTGAATAAAATTTAAATAAAATGAATAAAAATAGATAAAATTTTTTGAATTTAAAAAAAAAAAAAAAAATCTAATAAAATATACAAAAAAAAAAACAAAAAACAAAATTGACTGCAGACAGATCTATTGAGGTCGGATTCGTTGAAAAAAAAAAAAAATTAGAAATTCAGTAAAAACACGATCGATATAGGTATATATATTACATACATGTGAAATATGAAAAGCAATAGTGGTATAGTTTGATAATCAAACATTTATTATTACGACAAACGTACAGAAAGTATACATTAAACAAATACAGGAATTTATTTAGTGTAATATATTTTTTTTTTTTTTGTAATAAATTAATAAATATTGATAATAATTTGAATAATATTATATGGTACAAAAATTGTGTATCCTTTATTTATTTAAAAAAAAAAAAAAAACAAAAACAAAAACAAAACCAACATGTGCATACATATTACATACATGTTACACAAGTTTATGAAATCTACATATACTATATATACATGTGATTTTTCCGGCTTTTAATTTTTTTTGTTTTTTTTTAGTAGTATTTTGTTCCTGACCTGAATTTTCCCCAACTTTATAATAAGAAATATTGATTTTTATTTTTTATTTTTTATTTTTTTATTTTTCTTATTTTGCAATATTTTTTAACATACAAAATATATTATGAGAATTTCTATATTTTCTTTTTATAAATGTTATTTTATAATTAATATAATAATATGATGTTAATTAAAATTAAAAGAAAATTCAAAAAAAAAAAAAAAGAAAATTTATATGAGTTAAAAACAAAAAAAAATATCATTCGTTGTAAGAAAATAATAAAAAAAAAAAAAATTATAAGATAGTCAAGCAATAAAAAAATAAATAAATGAATATCTATTTTTTTTTTTAAATTTTTTTTTTCTTTTTAAATTTTAAATAAAATCTGTTTTTTTTTTATTATTTATTTTAATATTATTTTCCTAATTTGAAAATTTTTTATTTAATTTTTTTATTTTTATTTATTTATTTATTTTTTACATATTTTATTTAATTCAATCTATAATGTAAAACAAATTGATTTTTAAAAATAAAAAAAAATATATTTTTTTATTAATTTATAATATTTGAAATATTTTGTTTATTTATATATAAGCACACAAATTGTTACACGCATATTATATGTTTACATAACAACGTGTACAATAAAATAATTAGATTATTAGATTAATTTTATTTTTATTCAATTCACAATAAACAAATTATAATAGATTATATTTATTTTTTATTTATTTATTTTTTTTTTTTTTTATTTATTTTTTTATATTTTTATAATTTATAATGTTATTTATTAAATAAAATAAAAAATCACCAGCGATTTTTTATATAGAACTCTTCACATAATATCATACTGTAGAATACTAAAAGCACTAAAAAGTTTATTCAATATTTTTATGGACCATGGACATGGTTAATAATATATTATACTATAACTAGCATAATATGTATTTTGTATATAATATAGATACATCATACATATCTATATGTACATATGTAATATACTTCAGCATATATATGAGACATTACGACACTATATGACAATATGTATGTAATTAGGTATATCTATGTACATACATACATATGTATATGCTAATTTAAAATTTAAACTTAAAGCACATAACAAAGTTATATGTACATATGTATGTATGTATGTACTAGTACTGTATCTCCAATACAAGAAAATTGAATTTGAATTTGTATATACATACATACATACATAGTATATATGTATGTATCTAGGTATTCACGTGTAAATTATGTAAATGAATATATGTATTTATAAATCGCATATACCTACAATTATTGCACATACAGGGTAAGAATACCATATGTTTTAAGGGCACATAATATACATATATACAGTATGCCAAATTTGTATTCGTACACCTGTGTTTTTTGTAGGAAAATCCACTTATCAGATGGAAAAATTAAAAGATAATATTGAATAAAATAACAAATTCATTAATTTTGGTTTAAAAACAAATCGATAATTATAAAAAAAAAACAAAAAAAAAAACAATATTTATAAGGCAAAATTCGTATTCGTACAGTTACACAAAAATTTATAATTATGGATTTGTTTTTCAATCAAAATAAATGAATTTTTTTTATTTTATTTAATATTACGCATTTTTATTTATTTACTCTTTAATTTTTCATCTGATAAGTGCATGTTGCTACAAAAAACACAGGTGTACGAATATGAATTTGGCATACTGTATATATTTATATGGATTGTATTGATATACATAAATGTATATATGCTTGTATAAATATGTATATTAATTAAATAAAATATGTTCATGTATTTACATATGTACATAAAGATTGTCCCAGAGTAAGTGTCATAAATTTTATTTTTCTTAAATATCTGGGCTATTTCCAGCAAAAAGAAAATCTTTTCATTACATTTTCTTTTGTCTGAAATGCATCCCTTATAAAATTGAAAAAAATTGAAAATTTTCAGGCATTTACTATGTAGTAAATAGAATACTTGAAATAATATATTATAAAATTGACTATAAAATTCAAATGTTAATTTAAATTTAAATAAAGTCGATCGACTTAGATATGGCCCATTATATTGTATGATATCGTGTACCCCGTTGTGTTTGAAAATTTTCAATTCATATATTTAAAAGGGATGGTTTTGATTCTAAGACACCCTGTTTATATAATGCATATATATAAACATACGTATGTAGTTATAAAAAACTATATAAAAGGATGTAGAAATGTACATATACATACGGATATGTATAGTGATATACCTATGTATATAGGGTTCAAAATCATGTTTTTCTTTTATTTACATACATTTTCCTCATATAAATGGATTCAAACACTTTTTTTTTTACAATTTTCTTAGAAAATATTAAATAAAATCAATGAATAAATAAATAATCCTGTTCTATTTAATTTAATTTGAATGGAAAAAATAAAATAAAAAAATTTTTGTTTTTATTTTCCTTTATTTTTCTTCATTCATTTATTTTTATTTTTGTTTTTTTTTTTATTTCGTAATTATGTAAACAGAGGAGCAGTCGTAACGTAATAAAGAAAAGTTGTATAAAGTCGTATCCATACCTACATTTTTCCAATAAAAAACAATACAAAACATTATAATGTATTGGCCAATTAAGGAATATTAGTAAGGGATTTTCTAATATTTTTTACTGAGTTTTTTTTTTTTTTTTATATTTCATTTTTAATTTAATTTTGAAAATATTAATTGTTGAATTTTTCAAAAAAAACCAGTTTAGTTTTTATTTATTAATTTTTTTTTTTTTTTGTTTTTTTTTTTAATTAAAAAGTGTGAAGATTTTTTTTTTTTGTTTTTGCAATTTTTATTAAATACAAAAAACGAAAATTATTTTGATTTCTTCGAATAAGAGGATATAAAATTATAAAATCACATAAAACGGATAAAAAAATTTTCATTATTTATAAAACATTTAAACATGTCTATTGTAAGTGCCTGTAAGCATTGTACGTTCTGTAAGTTATTCAATAAACACCCACAAGTATGCTATATTGTTATACCATAACATTTTACATTATATAGACTCGAATGACGGATATACGTTGATTTGACGACGTTGATTTTAGGGAATTTGAATTCAATTTGACTTCACTTTAATACTTCAATGTATGTACATATAAATAAATAATACCACCATACCCCATCCATACATTTTCGGATTTTCGCAGTTCGCACTGCATGCATATAGTGGATTAGTGGACGCGTATTCCATTCAATTTCATGTGTATTCAATATTATAAACATATCAAAATCATATGATGATGAATGAATTTTGTTTTGGCTACTTTATTTTAAAAACAAGTGTCAAATGTCAATTTTATCAAGTTAATACAATACGGATAATTAATTATTTTTTGTTTTTAATAAAATTTTTTTTATTTTTTTTATTTATGCAGTGTCCAAGCATTAACATTTTCATATAATTTTCGTGTTTTTATTATTATTTTATTTTTTTTTTTTTTTGATAATTCAGAAATTCTGTTAATTTTATTTAAAATTTTAGTTTTTCTTGAATAATGTATTTATAAAATTTTTGCAATTTTTTAAATATATAAAATTTATTATTTACTTATTTCAGATCATTATGATTATTCAAAATAAATATATATTTTATATTGTAAACAATGGATAATACCACAGAGAAACCTTTTGCATGTAAAACGCAAGGATGTGGTATGAGTTTTATAAATGAGGATCATTTAAATGTACATGAGAAAAAACATGAAATGATATTAAATTTAGGTTTAGAAAATAAATCAGCAAGTGTATTTGTTGGTATGTTATTTAAATGAATTTATTTATTAATTAAAAAAAAAAAAAAATTTTTTTTTTGTTTTTCATATTTTTATTAAATATAAATTTTGTAATTTTATGAAGTATGTATTGTAATTGTAGATCAAACACCAACACCTACACGTTTAATAAAAAATTGTGAAGAAGTTGGTCTTTTTGATGATTTAAAGCATGTTAATCCATTTGATGAAACATTTCGTAGAGCTGTTGAATCAAAACAAATTGATCATCATCATCATCATCATCATCATCATAATTCAACAAATAATGATGGAACATTTAATAATACACAAACAAATGAATGTTTAATAACAAATGAAGAATCTTTACATACACCACAAGTTTTTCCAAATCTTGGATCAGCTGTAACATCAACAGAATTATGTCATGAACAACAGCATCAACAAGAATTTCAATTAACAAAGCAAGATGTAATATTATCAGAAAATTTAATGAATAATAATAAAAATTCCATAGAAGATAGTATATTACAAATAAGTAAAAAAAGACAAAATAAACAAGAAGAAAAAACATTAAATTTGAATAAACGAAAATTAATTAATAATAATTTAAATGAAATTCCAAATGATAATCAAAATATTAATGAACAACATTTGTTATCTTCTAATTCGAATTTACATAATCAAATTACAACAAAATCAATAATATTACCAAATACAATAAGTATAATACAGCCACAAATAATAACATTAGAATTACCAGAAGCAGCTGTTTTACCATCAAAACCAATTTTATTACCAAAAACTCCAGAATTAACAAATATTTTAAATCCATCACAACAACAGCCAACAATTAATAGTGTTAAGGAAAAATTAAAAAATATTTTAAGTAATCATAATTCAACGTCAACATCATCATTATTCAAAAAGACTGAAATAAATAAGAAGAAATATTATCCAAGAAAAACGAAATGTGATTTATTGAAAAATTCAACTAATGGAATTGATTTAAATACGAATGATGATTCATTAGAAAGACGTCGTGCAGCAGCAATGAGATATCGTAAAAAAATTAAAAGAGAACAGGCTGATCTAAAGGAAAAGAATGCACAATTAATTGCCGAAAATACAAAATTAAAAGCAACCATAAAACAATTAAAACAAATATTAGCAAATCATCAAAATTGTGATGTTACGTTATCGTCATCAACATCGACTGGTAAGATTTAAATAGTTTTCTAGCAAATATCAATTTTAATAATCATTTATTATTTTTCATATTTAAACAGCAAATTCAGAACAGATTTCAAATATTTTAAATGAATCATCATTATTGTGTCCATCACAAAAATTAGTAAAATCAATAATTCAAATCCCGACTGTTAAATTCCTGATGAATGTGCCTAAAATAGTTGTTCAACAGCAGCAGCAACAGCAATAGCAATAAAACAATTACGACTAATAATTTATAAAAATCATATTATTTACATTTGTATATTTTATTCTTTCTTTTAAATAAGAGAAAGAACATATTTCTGTAAGAAATATGTATATTCACTTTGTAATATAGTTTATATTTAATTTAGTTATATGTATGAAATAAGTATAAATTTAAAATAAAAAATATGTTAGAAAAATTAAAAGAACACTGTGCTTTCTTTTTATTTTGAAAAAAAAAGGAGTATAATATTACGAGAAAATAAACCGAATTTTCTTAAAAAGTATACATGAGTTATGAATTTTATATTTTCATTTTTATTTCTATTTATATATTTTTTAGATACTAAATTTTGATTTTTCTATTATAAATAAAAAGAAAATAAAATTAATGAGAAATTAATTAATTATTCTTCAATTTTGTTTCTCTTTTTTTTTTTGTTAATATGTTAACAAAACTGTTATCACAACTTTATAATCGAAGAAATATAGGATTTTCCGTTATTACATTTATTATTATTAATTGCTATTTTATTTTGCAATTTTTGTATAATATTTATGTATGTAATGTAGGTATATGTATATATATATATGCAAAAAATTGTGTAAATAATAATCCAATTGGCGTCTTACATTAATCGCATTTTACTACAATCTATTTTACCTGTACACATATTTCATTTTTATATGCATAATATGGTAATTATTGAAAATTGATTTATCTTTAAATTATTTTATTTTATTTGGTTTTTTGGTTTATTATTATTTTTTATTTTTATCAAAATTTTTCTTATTTATTTATTCATCTTTTTGTTTTTTTTTTTTTTCTAAATATTCCTATAATACAGTTGAATATAATGCGAATTTTTTTTTTTTTTTTTTTATCAATTGGAAAAAAGAAAATGTTGTATTATGTATTTCTTTTTTTTTTTCATTTACTTTTTAAAACATTCCTCCATAATCACCATCTGATTCAGTTTCTTTAATAGCAAATTCTAATATGGTGATATAAATTATGATATTACCAAATTCTGTTAAATAGCAAGCCAGTGTTGTAATCTGTAATGAAATTCAAAATATGTATTTAAAATATATAAATTATGCAAATATTTCAAATTAAAATTAAAATAAATGATTTTATTTAAATGAAATAAAAATAAAATAAAATAAAATAAAATAAGAAATACTTACGACATCACTTCTTGCTAATACAATTGGTAATGCGAATGTACTTAGAACGATTCCAGCTGTTAAAAATAATGCAAATTCTAAGCATGGATTTGTACCAGTCGGATCTTGATTACGTCTTTTAGCAATAATTAATGGTATTACAGATAATGCATAAAATAGTATTACAAAAAATGGCCAATAACTTTTATGATCTTTATCGCCTGGAATGGCGCAAGCCAAAATTATGAATGTCATTCCAATACATGATAAAAATGCTGATATCAAAAGACTGTAATGAATTTTGTAAGGAGGAAAAAATAAAATAAAATAAATGAAAAAATACAATAAATAAATGTAATGAGATTTTATTTTTATATATTATGTTATGTACTTATATATGTATGTATATAGATAATGAAAATTTAAAATGCATCAATTTAAAATATTAAAAAAGAAAAAAAAAAAAAAAAATCTAATTGTAAATGTTTTACTTACACTGATTCATAGGTAATTTATTTATGGGAGCATTCAAGTCATGTTGATATCATCATAGCATGAAACAATGAAAAAAAAATGAAAGAATAAACATTTAGCATTTAGTATTTTTTAGGCTTTATAATCAAATTAAATTTATATTTTTATAATTTTGTAGTTTTAAAAATTTTACCTTTTAATGCAGCCATGATAAAACAAAATGAATAAAATTACAAAATTGATTCAAATTTTTTTTGGAATTAATACAATAATTTGTTTTTTTTTTTTTTTTCAATTAAATCGTAATAACAATATATTATTAAAAATTACTTTAAAAAAAATTAAATGAGAACTGTCAAAACAAACAAATAAATTGTCATTTTTAATTTGATAGCTTTTTATTAATTTTATGTAAATTTATGAATAAAATTTTTTACAGTGTCCTCTATATGTATTTTATAAAAAAACAAAATATCAAAAATGGAACTTTTGTTTTTTTTTTTTAAATTAATTTCAATTCAATTTATTTGATTTGAATATAAATCACGAATTTATAAAAATTTAATAAATTTTTAAATATTTTACACATCTTAATTTTAATTTAAATAATAAATTATTGTTTGAATTAAAAAAATGATCGATATAAAAATATTTGTTTTAAAATATGATCGATATAATTAATATTAAATATCGATATTAATCGATAATTTTCAAATTCTGATCTGTTTGAATTTTTTTTTAATGTACATTTATTACATTATTTTGTATATATTTATATATATACTATTATACACTATGTATGTATTTTATAATACCTGAACTATACATACATATGTGTCAATTATTATTGTTAATTTGTTAATATTTTGTTTTTTATAATTATTAATTAAAAGCATCGACCACTTAAATTCAGTTACAAATTCAAACTGTGTTACTTTGAATTTTTGAATATTGAATGCAGACAGTTGACATAGAATTTCTGTTTATTAACCGTCTCTAAAACTTCAAATTTAATTTTCACATATGTACATATATATTACATGATTTACCCACAACGTTAATATAAAATTATCAATATAATTGACACCAAAAATTAATAAAAAAAAAAAGAAAAAAAAAGAAGTAATAATTCCATGATTGTAAGTACTTGTAATAGTTTTTGATTTAAAAAAAAAAATCGTTATTAAATTTTTAAATTTTTAACGATCTACATAAATTTTAAACATTATATTTTCTATGTACATGCATACATACATATGTAATGTATTGTACATATGTAAATGAATGTGCGCAAACAAAATAATGATTATTATTTTCTTTTTTGTTTTTTTTTGTGAAAAATAGCCAACAGTTTATTTCTTTCTATTAAATTTCAAATAATTAAAATATGCAATATACCTAATTTAAGCAAAATAATATAAGTATATCAATATATACATATGTAGGTACATATGCATGTGGAAATAATTCAATATATCCAATAAATAATTAAAAAAAAAAATAATAAAAAATTCGATTTTAAAAATTCGACTACAACAATCCTTGGTAAAAAATTTTTAATTTTTCTTCTTTTTAATTTTAAATATTAATTTTTAAATTGCTAGAACTTGTATGAGTTTATAAACGTCTTACATTTTTATAATTTTATAAAATCTAAACTATAGAAAAATTTTTCAGATACATAAATTATTCTAAATTTTTTCACAGAGTTCTACCTGTTATTTTCTTGATTTTTCTCTGATTCTCATATTATTTTTATTACAAATCCTTCTACAGTATTTTGTAATAAAAAATTATTTGACTAGCAACAAAATATTGCATGTGTTGAAATGGAGAATATTCATGGAGACTTTGAATGATTAAGAAATTTTTCTGTTCATCAATATATATAAGGTTATTTGTCTGACTTAAATTTAATCAAACATTTACGTTTTTACTCTGTCCACTAAATATATGCAGTTAAAGTTTGATGGAGATTACTTAAAGTAGTACAATTTTACATATAACCACTTGATTGATATTCAAAAAGTTCATAAAATAAAAGTTTTGAGGATTGTTGTAGTGCTGTTCGTGAAACAGTCTAATTAGAAATTATGAGAGAAGAAAAAAGACATATGTACTCCCATAGAACCCCAAGTGCATATTATTAATGGATAGAGTATAGTCCTTAAGTTGGTTCACTAGTACGGTGGCCTAAAACTGAAAAGAGAAAGGCTAAGAAGGAATTGGAAAAAATCCAAAATCGGAACCTGCCCTGGCAGATACGAAAAACTCCATAAGGAAAACGGTGAATGATTGGTTGCTAACAGGACATTACATGTTTAAGGTACGCCTACAAAATGTAGGCGTCAACATTAATAACCTGGATTGTAGATTATGCCTCGAAAAAGAGAAAACATCCACACAAATTCTAGAGGATTGTGTTGCCCTAGGAAGATGGAGAAGGATTACTACAGAGGGCAGTAATCTGGAAGATCTTTCATATACTGACTATATAAAGTATTTCGGGTGTCTTGCCAAAAGGATATGCGCCTTTATGTATAGAAACGCCGGGAGTGAGGGACATAAAGCTTAATTTATAAAGCTGCAGTGTTGAGGCTACCAAACCTCATCTCATTCTGTTTCATTGATTGATTTCATTTTTATTTTATTTTATTATTTTTTAAACATTTTGTTGGAACTTTGTATTCAATGAAAAAAATAAAGATTTTGGCTTGTTCACTTACCAAAATGAGAAAAAAAAGAAGTGAATTATTTAAATTTTAAACAAGTCAACAGTTTCCAGTTTATTATAGATAGTTTCTATCACTATTTTAAGGATACCCCTTTATATGACATACCTTAAATTATGTACCTGACTTGTTGATATCTTTTAAATTTGTTGCATTGTATTAGAGTGATTCTCATCATTTTACTATACAATGCACAATCTTGAAATTTTTTTTTTATTTCAAGAAATATAATTTAAGAAGAAAATTTTCAATTAAATTAAAAATTTACTAAAATTATGAGCATTAAAAAATTCATACACACTGTATGTATAATTAAATGTAAATGCTCTCGTTAAAAATCATTTTACTTAGTAGATTAGTGATAAAATCAATTTTTAAAAATTTTATATCTTACGTATCTATATTTGATTTATCTGCTTTTTAAGGTGTATAGATATACATATATACGTATGTCCATTATATGATTTAACTGTTTTCATAAATTCAAGAAAATATATGAAAATTTGAATTGGAAAGGACAACTCTTTTATACATATGTACCATACGTATAGGTATTATATATATTAAATTTTTATTTGTATATTTTTTGTATAAACAATATTTTTTTATACATAAAGTTACTAACTGTCGATATTTATTTTTATATGTAGCTCATCCTAAATAAAAATACCTATATATAATATTCTAAGCGTAATGAATACTGATACATTTGTATTGGACACTTATCAGTTATCACACAAAATATATAATATTCTAAGCGTACTGATACATTTGTATTGGACACTTATCAGTTATCACACATCAACTAATATTTGTATATACCTGCATATATAGCTTGCGCATATAAATACGTATGAGAATTATTATGTATTTTTCTTTTCTTGGAAAAAATTTCTTTTTTTTACGCTTGATGCTTCCTTACAATTTTTGAAAATAATTATTCAGTTTTTTTTTTTTGTTTTGTTCTTTTGCATTTTATGAAAAATACTTATTAATTAAATTGTATTTTAAAAATGAAATGAAAATATCATTTTTTCATTTTACAAAATATTATATTGAAGTATTAATTAATTTTTAATAAGACATTTGATGATACTTGATACATACAAAAATATATTTTTAATGATTATTGTATATTACATTGTATTTTATCCTTATATCGACCTTGGCTATTATTTAATTTTTTATTTAAAAGTACATATTCATAAATATCTTGTACGGTGTCTTCCAGATTGCATACACCTCAAAATTCGTCCAGATTGTGTATAAACAAATCCATATATACAAAAAAAAAAAAAAAAAAAAAAAAAAAAACAATTTTCATTCAGATACAAAAGAAACGAAAAAGGATAAAATAAAATTTACACGCAATGTGGACACTTCGGTTTTTCAATGCGTCGCTATTTCATTGCGTACAAAATTTTTGTACGCAATTTGGACGAATGTTGAGGTGTACACAATCTGGACATAACCTAATGAAATCTTTGTTTTTACAAGTGTATTACTAGCATTTTAAGGTGAATCCATCTGGACTTTTATATTATCATGTTTTTAATGGGTAAAAATGGTACGTACCTACCTAGTAACTGTGCAGGATGGTTGTGCTGTGAAAAGAAAGAGCTCATTATTGTTAAATTGTGAAATTTCAGGGAAATGATAAACAAAAAAAAAAAAAAAAAAAGGATAAAAGAGAAAAATAAAACTGATTTTTCATAAATTTATTTGATATGAGATGCAATTATGTTGTATATATTTTTTAAAGATTTTTTATTCAAGTACCATTGTATTAATAATTATCAGGTACCTTTTGTATCCATTTGAAAAATATTTATTAATAGATTATTTCAGTTAGAAATTGTTATTATTATTTTTTTTTTTTTTAAATATTTTTTTCAACGAAATATTACATCCTTAACTTACACAATTTATGTATGTGTATATTCACGTGTAAAAAATGAAACAACCCACACAGTCTTCAATATATATTATGTGCATAAAAATAATATTATGTATAACTTTATCTTCTTTATTGTATCTATGTCACATATACATACATACAATATGTACATATTATATATATTACACGATTTTTTATATGTTTGAATTTAAGTGGAATTGTCTATATATACAATAATAAATAAAAATAAATAAGAAAAAAAAAAAAAAAGGTACGCATATATTCATAAATGTATATATACACATATATATATATAAGCTCATATATTGTATATATACGTACACGCATATATGTACACACACACAATTACAATTATGTGCGCATATATAAAAGAATTGTATTGAAATAATTGCATTCACTTGTTTTAAAACTATAGGTTCAAACAGTACCTTAAATATAACAGTGAAAATTTAGAATTTAGAAAAGTACAGTTGAAAAATTATCCTTGATTATTAAAAAATATATATATATATTTTTTTTTAATTAAAAAAAAAATAATAATAATAATAATATAAATATAAACATATACAATTGTTTTGTTATAATTTATTTTTCTTTTTAAATAAATAATTTTTGAATAAAATTAAAGTATTTCGATTTCATATTAAAAAAAAATATTCAGTTGTTAATTTTCTTATTTAAAATTTTCTAATATTTAAAAAAAATTTTAGAAAATTCATAAAATAACGTAAAAGTTTAAAAATTTAAAAAATTAAAAAAAAAAAAAAAAAAACTAAAGTGATATGATAAATAGAAAATTAAAATAAAAAGAAAATAAACCAAAAATCTATTTTCATATTATATATACAATATGTTATTGAAAAAATTTTTTTAACTAAATAAAATATAGAACAAAAGGGAAACTACATATTTTTTTTTTTTTTTTTTAGAAATTTATTACAAGAAAAAGAAAAAAAAAACAGAAAACAAACATTATTAGATTTTAAATTATAATAATTTAAAATAAATTTTGTAACAGAAAAAATTTGAATTTAAAAAAAAAAATTAAAAAAATAAATAAATAAAAAAAAATGATATATTTCATATAAATCTATTTTATATTTAGAAACAAACATTTTGGACATCGTATAGAGATTCTATAATAAATAAGTATTAAAAAAACAAAAATTAATTAAATTAAATTATTTAATTTTTTTTTTTTTTAAATTTAATCGAATTATTTGATATAATTAATAATTTTACAATGATTCGATCAAAATGTTTATTAAAAATTTACTTAATATCCTTTTTTAGATAATTTTTTAATTTCTTTTGTTTTTAAGTTCTTTTCTTTTTTTTTTAAATTTCCTTTTATTTTATTCTTAGAAATAAAAATCTTGAGATTTAAATAGCTCATCTAATTAAGGAATAATTCTTAAAATATTACATCATCTTATAATCTCAAATAAGATTATTTTAAATTCAAAAAAAAAAAAAAAAAATTTTTTTTTCCTTTTTTTTTAACGATTTATATAAATTTGATTATTTTATTAATAAAAATATTAAATATTATTTTCTCTTATTATAAATTTTGTTTTTTTTTTTTTGTTATTATGTAAACTATTTTTATTTTTCAGTTGAAAATCACTATAGAGAAACTTACATATGTATATGTAAGTCAATTCAAAAAAGAAAAACACATTTCTTCAATTTATTTGTTTAATATTGGATAACAAAAAAAAAAAAGATTTTTTTTTTTTTTTTTTTTTAAAAAGGGAAAATTAAAAAAATTTGAAATAAATAAATAATAATAATAATATTAAAAAGATATTAAAAAATTAAAAACATGAGAACAAGATTTAAAATATTAATAGGAATTTTCGTAATTATTTATATTATTTTATTTGTTCGTAAATTAAGTTGCATCATTAATGATCGTGATAAAGATCATCTAAATTATGAAAAAGAACTTAATAATATTCATGTATTAAAAACATTTAAAAATAATCAAAAAAATTTAAATAAAATACAAAAAAATCAAAATAATAATAATAATAATCAAAATAATAATAATAATCTTAATACAAATAATAGTAAAAATGATAGCAGAAATGATTATAATTACACTAAAATTATTAATACTATTTTTAATATTCCTGATGTTAATATTACTAATAATCAGAATTTATATAGCAATAAAAATACGAATGATATTAACGAGAGATCGTTAATAAAATTTTCAAATAATACAATTAATTATGATAATACAGATTGGTATATGAATGATGATAATTTTAATTTAAATGAAACAAATCAAATCGAACATAAATTATTATTAAATGATATAAATTTTATGAATGAAACCCTAATTGATGAAAATTTTCGTTTTAAACGTGATCTTGAATTTAATGAAATTGGTTTACACTTTTATAATGTTGGTGTATTAATGGCTTCACATTTAGGTAAATATAAAAAATTTTTTTTTTTTTTGTTAATCGCATATACATACGTATTGACCATATACACATTTTCTTAATACCTATATAAGTACAAAAAAAAAAAACAACAACAACAATATATTAAATAAAATTTCAATTTAATACTAAAATTTCGATCAATTTCGAGTTATTTTCTATTTATTCTCAAAATGTTTTAAATGAAAAATTAATAAATAATTAAAATTGCATTAATTTTCTAATAAAAACTTTTGTCATTTTATTTTTGTTTTTTTATTTTTGTTTTTTTTATTTTTTCTTTGTAATTATTGTATATAAATTACACAGATTCGCCCTTCGATTTAGAAAGATGCGGTCCTGCTGTTGATTTGGCATTAGAACGTGTTAATGAAGAGTTTTTAAAGATTCATAAAATTCATCTTAAAAAAGTTCAAGGAAGGTATGTATATATGTACATATATTATGTTACATTAAAACATGTTTGTATACATGAATGTAATAAAAATTTTTTTGAAAAAATAATTCTAAATGTTTGTCATTCAACAGTTATTATTATTAAAAAAATAATTTTTTTTATTTTAATTCACGTAAAATACTAAACAAAAAATTAAATAAAAAAAAACAGAATTATCAGATTTCGTTATTTTTCATATTCAAAAATATGAACATACAATATTATAATGAAAAAAAATTAATAGATATACCTATAATATAGAGATCCCTATATACATAAGTATAATTTTAAAAACACATTTTAAAGCATAAAACATTTCTCATTTTATGATTATTTCATAAATCAATTACATGGAATTAATACGTTTATTAAAGATGTCCTATTCGAATAATTATTTAATGTTTTATGAATTAAAAAAGTTAGAAACTAACACAAAAGAAGAAATGAAAAAAAAAAAGCAAAAAAAAAAACAAAATATTCAATATATAAAACAATTGTGTATGTTATCTATAGTCTGTCTACTAATTCGGTGAAATTAAAGTTTTATGGAAATTACATAAAGTAGTACCATTTTATGTCGCTGTATATTGATGTGTAAAAAATTCATCTCGTATTATATGATAACTTTATACAGATTGTGGTAACACTATTCGTTAGAGAAGAAAAAAGACATGTTGTATAGAAAGCCTTAATTGCATCGAATTAGTAAATAGAGTATAGAATGTAATATGTATATGTATGAATGGATAAATTTTAAATTGTTCATATATATATGTATGTACATACATTTATATATTATATAGATAGCATGTACATGGTGTATATTATTAAAATATGTTTACATAATTTTTAAACGCGATGTTGCCATGACATTATAATTATGTGTTTTAATTCAAAATATATTCGAAATTATCATTTGTATGTATACAATGAATTATGAATATAAATTCAACATGTTATTGTATCCTTTTTGTTTTTTTTTTGTTTGATTTTCTTCTTTATTTATTCATTTGTCCAAAAAGTAAAACAAAAAAAAAAGAAAAGAAAAACAGACAAATTTAAAAATTCAATTACATATTTTTAAATTGTTTGTAAATTTATATTTTAATATTGAAATAAAACAAAAATCTAAAATTTAATACATATGTTCATATAATTAAATTATAACTTATGAAATTCTTTTTTAAAAGTTTTTAGAAATTTTCAAAAAAATTACTTTAGTTGTAACGTTTTTTTTTTTTTTTTTTTTAAATATGAAATATTAGATTTAAAATTTTGCATTTTTGTTTTTTGTTCCTTTCTATTGTCTTCTTTTTTTTTTTTCAAAAAATTTACAATAGATTATTTCATAATTTAAAAATTATTTTAAAAATTATAATTTTTATGGAGTCAGAAAAAAAAAAAAACAAAAAATGTGTAAAATTTGAATTTAATAAAATTGAATTCATTTGTTTCTAGCCTTTATTATAAACTTTTTCGTATACATACATACATATGTATGTACAAATTGATATATCATTTACAAAGATGAAATTTAATAAAATATACATATATATGTACATATAATATGTGTATATATAGTACATAAGTATACATATAACAATAGGTGCCATAAGTCATAACCATTGTAATGTAACGTCATTGTAAAATTGTTCTTTTTGAAATTTAATCTACACATCTATACATACTTATTTTAATTGAAACAAATGAATTTGTCATTTATTTGTACAATAATATACTAAAATATAATTATATACATATATGTACATATGGATGTATGTATGTATGTATTATAAAGAGAGTATTAATAACTCTTTATATTAATTTTGTTTATTATAATAAAAAATTGTTGAAATAAATACGTATTTTACATATGAATGTATATGACATATACATTACATACATACATACATATTTATTTCCTTTATTTATATATACATATGTACATACATATATGAGATGTTAAGTATTTTTAATTGTGTATACAAATATCAATCATATTCACAGTTATCCTTCATGTTCTGGTGCTAAAGCACCTGGTTTAGCTGCAGACATGCATTTTCAAGATGATGTAATTGCATTTATTGGACCAGCATGTGCATTTGCACTTGAACCAGTTGCTAGATTGGCTGCATACTGGAATTCACCCATTATAACTGGAATGGGTGATCAGGTATAAATTTTATATTACATATATATGGGTATATATATACATACATATATAAAAATTAAAATACATATTTTAAATGTTGATTGATTTAATAATTAAGTTCATAATTGTGGTTTTATATAAATTCATAGGTATGTTTTTTGATTAGGTTAATAGGTTAATATTTGAATATTCTTGACAATTTCTTAAATTACAATCCTTACACACACACACATACATACATATATGTATGTGTATTTATAACACAATATAAATTTGATTTTACAACCACAATAATGAATTGAATTTAAAATTGAATGGATTAACATTTATTTTTCATATTCAATATTTTGTACATGTGTATGTACGTCCATAAATAAAATATAAATATGAAATTCTCATTTCTTAGAAATTGGTTATTATTTCAATTTTCATTTGTACGATACAAAGGTGTTTATAGTAACATAATAAGTATGTAACAATATATTATTTTGTATTATAAAATATATAAAAAATAATATATGGTTGCTGACTTCTATATCCAAAGAGTTTTTTTTTTTTTTTTTTTTTTTTTTTTAGAAAAATATGTACATAAATACGTACATATATACCTAGATAATGATGATCTTAAAATTAACTTTTTATGGTTTCAATTTTTTATCCTTGTAAGAAAAATAAATCAAATCTCCATAGATACTTTTATTATTAGATACAAATAAAAATATAATAATTAGGTGTATAAGTGATGTAAAAAAAAAAAAAAAAAAAAAATTTTGATTTTATCAATTTATTATGTATAATACATATATATGTAAGTATTTATTATTTTTCTTTTTTTTTTAAAATAGCCACCATCTGAAGGTGAATTATCAGTTACTTCTGGAATCTTAGGAAAAATCCATAAATGGAAGAATGAAAGTACTGTAAGTATATTAATGTTTATTTTTAGTTTTTCAAATAAGCACATATGTATGTATTGGGTGTATAGGTATATATTATATAAAATTATTTATTTCGATCATTTTATTATCATTAAATTAACACATTTAATTCTGTGAATATGAGAACAGAAAATTTAAAAAAAAATCTATTGATATTTTACATCACATATACAACGTATCTATTTTGTTTCTCTGCACACATACATACGAATGTATATATGTACTATAAATTTTTTTTATTTTCTTTAAATATAATCAAATGTTTTTAAAAGTTAACCAAGTATGGGTTATGATAACAATTGTCTCTGAAGAAGTTATTTTTATTATTAGTACATACATACTTATATATTTTATGATATAAATTTTTATATAAAAAGAAATTACCTATATAAATTTAATTTATCCTACGTTACTCTGATTAAGTTAACCATAAAATATAATATATAATAGTGCCTGTACAACTAAATCATATGAGCATATAAGTTAATTGAAAATTAATGGGTAAATAACACAGTAATAATGAACATAAGAGATTAAAGATTCAACATGTTTTTCAAATAGGCATTTAATGTACTTATGTTATATGCTGATGTGATTTTGTTGCCTTATGAAAACTACGAAATTTAGTACCCACTTTTATATTGCTGTATATTGGATATTTAAAAAGCTCATCTCATACTATATGAAAAATATGAGAATTGTTGATAAATATTGTTGGTGAAATGCTTTTATGAGAAATTATGAGAAAAGAAAAAAAAGACACATAAAATACACCCATAAGGCCTGTAGTAAAAATATTTAAAGTACAAAATATAAACGATGTAGTATAGAAACTGTTGTACAAGGATACAAAAATTAAAATCCTTATTTTGTGAGTGGATTTATAGTAGAAATAAGTGTATTTTTGAATTTAGTGTTATCAATTATTAAAATGGAAAATAGTTTTTTTTTTTTTTGTGCTTTTTTTTTTTTAGAAAATGTAAATATTGAAATTGATGAAATCTCAATATTTCAAAATAAACAGTAATAAATGGTTTTTGTTTTATCATTTATTATCGAAAATTTGAAATTGAATTTTATTCTTTTAGCCGTTAAAAGCAAACCAAAAATTTTTTTAACTAATTACCTATTTTTTAAAAAAATTTATTTTTGAATATACATTTGTACAATCTATTTTACCACAGTATTTATGAATCCTTACGATGAAACTTTATGTAGTTTATGCTTTAATATTATACTCAATGAGGTAATCTGAATTGTGTTCTAATTCTTAAAATAACACAAAGATTATATAATAAAGGTAAATTTTTGAAACAAAACAAAAAAAATTAAAACTAAATGTAAAACAATTTTTTATTTTTATTTTTTGTAATTTGTATAGAATGTGTATAAAATGGAATTGAAAATTAAATAGAAATCATCATCATTAAGGTTATACATTTACTATTGTATACATACAAAATGTACAACATATTTAACATAGTTTTTATTTATTATATAATACATATATAAATGTATTATATGTTGTATAGATAGTAGAAATAATCTTCATTAGTATCAATATACTAATTGCTGTTAAAACAAAATCATTTTGTCCTTGATGGTTAATTGTTATTATTTTATATTGTATATACAAATAAATTCGTATATATATATGTATATGTATATCAAATCTACTGAACACTTAATGTTCAAATATTTGAATCAATGTAAACCTTATAGTAAAAGTAAAAATCATTTTAAATCTTATAAATTTACTTCCGTTTTAATTATGTCTCAGCATATAATACAGATTAAGTACATATACATACATACACAGATATAAAACTTAAATATAAAATTTAGATATATATAAAAAACAGATGCGGTATTATTGTATAATAAAATTATCTTAAATACAATTTTATTATGTAAATACAAGATGTATTGTTATGTACATTATTTATTTATTCTTTAATATTGTATATATACAAAGAAATTATATATATTTTTTATAAATAGGTAATACATGTATGTATGTAAAAAAGGAAAAATATACATACATGTATTAGTATACATATGTGAATAGATTTCTTTCAATAAAATAAATTTAATTGACTATTTTAAATGAAAATAATTAAAATGAAATATTTAAATTACATAAATATACATATATAAGTATGTACATAAACTTACATATCATTTTAAATAAATACATACATACATATGTACCTATACGCATACATTATGTATATATAAATATGTATTAAAATTATTATTATTATTTTTTTTTTTATTTTTATTTTAATTTCTAGTTATAATTATTTAGTAATCTCTCATTTTAAAGTGTACTGTACATATATACAATTTAAAATACAAAACAGTTAATTATTTATGAAAGAATAAAATACATATAATCAAATACAATAATACCGTTCTATTTAAATATAGATATTTTATTTATACCTCAAATATATATTCATTATTGTATTTTCTTAAAAACATAATAAATTAATCCGTATTAAATGTTTACCATTTTAAGATGATTTAAATTAAATTTAAAAATATTTTTTTAAAGTATCTATTAATATTTTCCTAGAATAAATTCAATATCTTTAATTATTGATTAAATTAAAATGATTTAATTATTTAAATTATATTTGTATTTTTATTATATAAACAGAATTTTTATTTTTTTGTTTTCATTTTGTTTC
This sequence comes from Anthrax anthrax, assembly GCA_963971155.1. Classification (NCBI taxonomy): domain Eukaryota; kingdom Metazoa; phylum Arthropoda; class Insecta; order Diptera; family Bombyliidae; genus Anthrax; species Anthrax anthrax. The sequence continues at coordinate 26,130,271 of OZ020121.1, read as the reverse complement.
CATTTTTTTTTTGTATAATTCTCAACTTTAAACCTATAATAATTGCTTTTAACATTAATGACCATTTAATATACATTATTCTATGAAAAAAAAAAAAAAATTTTATGTTTTTTTCTATGTGTGAAATATCATGCAAAATTGTAATTCAATACATACAATAGATAAATATTGACAATTTTATTTATTTTTATTTCATTTAACATTGATTTCATATTATAACGCATTTTATAGACATACACATATGCATATATGTATGTATGGTATGCACATAAATAAATTGAAAAAAAAAAAAAAATAAAAATAAATAAAAAAAACAAAAAAGAAAAACGAGAAAATAATGAAAGCGTATAACTTTCTATCAATTGCGGTTAGCTAAAGTTTTATAGCATATTTTTTTTAATGATTTACATTTTGTAGATACTTTGTGTGTGTGTGTGTTTTTTTTTTCCTTTTTATTTCATTTTCCTGGAAAACAAAAAAAAAAAAATAATAAAATAAATAACAATGTTCATGCGTGCATATGTTAATAATTGCAAAAACATTATTGAGTGAAACTATTAAAGTGAATAGTATAATATAAAAAAGATAAGTAAAAATATATTTTATCTAATTTTGCTCTTGTTAGTTTTTATGAATTTTATTTTATTGTATGTTCTCTTAAGAAAAAAAACAAAAAAAAATATATAAAAAAGAAAATTTGATTGTTCATTTCTAAGGATTTTAATTTGTTTTATGTAAAAATATGTTTTCCCTTAAAAAAGTAAATTTGATTTGTTCATTTAAATGAATTTTTTTTTATTTTACTTTATGTAAAATATAGGTATGTTTTCTTTAAACAAAAAAAACAAACAAAAAAATTTAAAACAGAAAATTTGATGAAAAACTACTCGTGTCTTAATAGTATTTTCATTTCACTATGTAAAAACTTTTCTATTTGCATTGTTAAATTTCTATTGTAAAAATGCATTATACCAGGAATTGTATTGTATATAATGTACTTATTGGATAGCTGTTCTAATCAATTTGTTGGTTGTACATATTTGCTATTTCATTTAATTATCTATCACACATATCACATATCATCTACATACATATATACACACACACATAAATGTATTATGCATTATACATGCCTAAAATACTGTGCTTATGCATCATTGAAAATTCAACGCAACATGTATGTACATAAATGAAAATAGAAATTTTTTTTTTAAAATATCTGGTACTTTAATTACATTAATGGACAAAATAGAATTTTGAAATGGATTGTTAATCTTTATAGACAAAAACAAAACAAAACAAGAACAAAAAAAAAAATTACAATAACGTAAATTTTAATTGATTGGTTTTAGGGAATGTTCAAGGATAAAACTAAATATCCAACTTTAACACGTATGTCTTATTGTCAATGCCGTCTTAAATTAGTATTTGCAAGTATTTTTCGACAATTTAATTGGAAGCATATTGCATTATTACTTGATCGTTCTGATTTATTTTCTTTAACTGTTGGTAAGTTAAAATTAATTAATATTATTAATTAATATTATTAATTAATATGAAAATTACAATAAATATTTTATTTAAAAAGGTAAAAATCTTGAATATGGTCTAAGACAAGAAGGTCTTTTAAGTTTTGTTAGAGAATTAAATGGAAATGAAGAAGAATCCTATGATAGTTATTTAAAAGATGCTAGCATGTATGCGAGAGGTATAAAGGAACATATGATCATATTACATTAAATTTGATATGAGTTTAATATTTATTTATACTTATATAAAAATATTTTCTAATGCTTTTGCTTGTAGTGGTAATATTATCGGTTAGAGGTGTTCTTGTACGTAAATTTATGCTTGCTGCACATGCTTTAGGAATGACAAAAGGAGATTGGACTTTTCTTGATGTTGAAATTTTCCAGGTTTTCATGAAGTTTTTTTTTTTGGTTTTTTTTTTTTTTAAGACTGAATATTTTTAAAAATTGAATTCTTGTGTAATTTTATTTTTTCAATAATTTAACGATATTTTTGTCTTTTCAAAAAGAGTTCATATTGGGGTGATCATGATTGGGAAATGGGTGATGCAGATGATGCAAAAGCTAGAAAGGCATATGAAGCTTTACTTAGAGTTTCATTATTACAGCCAACTAGTCCAAAATTTCAAGATTTTGCTGAACAAGTCCGTGAACGGGCTCAAAGAGATTATAATTATACATTTTCTGATGGTGAAGAGGTTGATAACTTTCTTAATTTTGACCCTGGTTTTTTTAATTTGTTAAGTTTTTCCAAATCTACTTTTCATAGGTAAATTTTTTTATTGGAGCATTTTATGATGGCGTTTATCTATTGGGTATGGCATTAAATGAAACTTTATATGAAGAAGAAAGTATACGAGATGGTATTGCAATTACGAGACGAATGTGGAATCGAGATTTTCATGGTGAACTATATAGTAAATATTTTGGTAAAATCATTTTCAATAAGAATGATTTGCATTCTATAGGAATAACTGGCCATGTGCGAATTGATGATAATGGTGATAGAGACGCTGACTATTCAATATTAGATTTAGATCCAATTACAGGAAGATTTGAAGTTGTTGCACATTACTACGGTTTGCATAGGTATATATAAAAATATTTTTAAATATAAAACACTCATTAGGTATTTGAAAAAAAAAAAAAAATTAAATTCTTTTAAAAAATAAAAAAAAAAAAAAAAGAAACTACACGTCTGTACATGGAAAAAAAATTCATTGGCCTGGTGGTCGTGAAGGCCCTCCTCCTGATGTCCCAAAATGTGGCTTCATAGGAAATGATCCAGAATGTGATGGCAATGGTGAACTATTCTTTATCGTATATACACAATATTTTTATATAATTTGAATACCTTTACAGAATCTTTTATTGTTTATGCTGTTATTGCTTTTGGAATATTTGTGGTTTTTGTGGTTATCGTAGCTTATCTAATGTGCAAGTAAGTTTTTTTTTTAAATTTATTATATACTATATAAATGATCGATTATTTGTAATTTATGTAACTTTAAATTGAAGACAAATGCGATATAATAGTGAACTTAATAATATGTCATGGAGAGTCCGTCCAGATGATATCTTATTAGAAGTTAGCAAATTATTTGGCAGTAAAACAGGATTACAAAGACTTAGCTATGAGGTTGTCGTGTATATATATATATATAATAGTGTCGAACACATTATATTAAAATATTATTTAAAAATGAATTTTATAGAATTTTTCTTTGCAACAATTTGGTATAAGTTCTGGTCGAGCATCAATTGCCAGTTGTACATCATTAAATCCGGCACAAGTTTTCACAACAATTGGTATTTACAAGGGTGAAAGAGTTGCTATAAAAAAAATTAATCGAAAGAAGGTCGATTTAACATCAACACTATTATGGGAAATAAAACAAGCACGTGATGTATGCCATGAAAATACTGTACGTTTTATAGGCGCTTGCATAGATTTACCACGACCAACAGTTCTTATTTTGACTGAATATTGTCCTAAGGGGAGTTTAAAAGATGTTCTTGAGAATGAAGCAATTCAATTGGATTGGAATTTTCGAATGTCTTTAATTCATGATATTGTTAAAGTTCGTTATAAAAAATTTATTTATCATTTTGATATTTTTCAAAAAATATTTTTAATTTTGTTTTTAAATATATATAGGGAATGGCATACATTCATAATAGTGAAGTTGGTGTACACGGAAAGCTTAGATCTTGTAATTGTTTAATTGATGGACGATTTGTATTAAAAATTTCTGATTTTGGATTGCAGTCACTTACAACACCTTCAGAATTTGTTAAAGACCAGAATTATTATAGTAGTACAGAGAAATTAAATAAATTTTAAATGTTTTTTTTTTTGTTTCCATAATCACATTTTCGTGTTATATTTTTAGAATTTTTATGGATTGCACCTGAACTACTTCCTATGACTATTATCCCAGGTACTCCAGCAACACAAAAAGGTGATGTTTATTCATTTGCTATAATTCTGGAAGAGATTGTTACCCGTGGTGGACCCTTCGAAATAACTCGACAATTTATGGACGTTCAATCAATTTTACGTCGTATTGAATGCCGTGAAAATCCACCATTCCGACCATTCATTGGTCAATACGATTGCCCTCCTGATGTTGTTAGTCTAATGGAAAAATGCTGGGCTGATAATCCAGAAGATCGTCCTGCATTTTCAGCTATTCGAGGAATGGTTCGCTTCATAATGAAGTTAGTAATAATTTTTATTGATTTTTTTTAATCTCAGACATGTCATAGCTTGTGTTTTCAAACTCTTCTAGAGGATTTTGTGAAAATTTAATGGATGATTTATTGAGACGAATGGAACAATATGCAAATAATTTAGAAAGTCTCGTTGAGGAGAAAACAGAACAATTAAGCATGGAAAAAAGACGAACAGAAGAACTTTTGTTTCAAGTACTTCCACGGCCCGTTGCAACACAGTTACTAGCTGGACAGATTGTTGAGCCTGAACAATTTGAATGTGTTACCGTGTATTTCAGTGATATTGTTGGATTTACTAGTCTCTGTGCTGAAAGTAGTCCAATGGAAGTTGTCGATTTTTTGAATGATTTGTATAGTACATTTGATAGGATTATTGAATTTTATGATGTTTATAAGGTATGTGAAAATACGTAAAAATGTAAAATGTATGTAAAAATGTAAAATTTTACTTTTTTTTTTTTTTAAAATATAGGTTGAAACGATTGGTGATGCGTATATGGTTGTATCTGGATTACCACAAAGAAATGAAGATGATCATGCCAGAGAAATTGGATTAATGGCATTAGCTATTTTGGATGCCGTTAAATCATTTACGATTAAACATAAACCAGATACTCAGCTTAAGATTCGTATTGGAATTCATTCTGGACCAGTATGTGCAGGTGTTGTTGGACAAAAAATGCCACATTATTGTTTAATTGGTGATACTGTTAATACAGCTTCTCGCATGGAATCGACTGGATTACGTAAGTATTTTGTTCATATTCTATATAATTTCCAATGTATTTGTGAATTTAATATTTAAAGCATTGAAAATTCATGTATCTCTTGATGCCAAAAAAATTTTGGATAAATTTGGTACATTTAAATTGGAGACACGTGGAAATGTTGAATTAAAAGGTAAAGGAATCTTTACAACATATTGGTTAATTGGCTGTTCTGAACCAGATCCAAGACCACCAACATTAAAATTACGCAATAATGGAGAAAATGAATCTTCACCATTTAATATTTTATTTCCTGGAATTGGAAAATAAAAATTTTGTTTAATTATAAATATCGATGTTCTTGAAATGTATTCTTGAATGTATGTTCTTGAATAAATGTAGTAATAAATGTATGTTTAAAATTTATTAAAATATATGTCATATATACAAAATGTATAAAATGGTTTAAATCAATTTTAAAAAATATTCATTATATGTAGAAGATAACAAAAAATTATATGAAAATTTTAAAAATGTCAATTGATGTCATATTTAATTATAGAAACTCTACAAAAAAAAAAAAAAAATATACATATATATAAAATAAATAAATAAATAAATGTTGTAATTCTTGATGTAAACATAATATATATGAGTGGTTTTATTATGACTGTTTACATCTGCTGTATTGTCGTGTTATACATATTTTCCAACTATAATAGATTTCAAACATTTATTTTTATACAACTTGGCATTCTATGATTTTTCGACTTTTCCTTTTTTTTTTTTAAATTTTTATCTAATTAACGCGATCAATTAATAATTAGATCCTTTAAAGTAAAAAAAAAAAAAAAAAAAATTTTTATACATTCGTATATAATATGTGCATAATATACTTCTATATTATATAGAGTCACTAAAATTAGTAACCGAAAAGAAAATTTCAAATTTGAATGTTAAAAAAAAAAAAATTCGGGTAATTTACAATATCAATTGATTGAAAATTGAAACTGATCTGATAAAACATACTGATACCGTGATATCACAGATTTTTTCATCTTTATTTATAGGGGATATTAAACTATATGAGACACTTACAAGACACATATGAAAAATTTGTCTTATATGAGATACCGGGTAAAGAAAAGTGAGGCGTGTATGAGGTTGCACGGTACCTATGGGCTACCTGATACATGCCTCATTTCCTTCACCCGTTGTTACACTGGTAGTAGTAGTGAAAAGTGTTTCATAAGTTTTTATCTTTAATGTAAAAGCTGATGACTATAAGATTATTAAAATTTGATATGTTGATATATTTTCAAATTGAAATGTTTTTTTTTTTTTTAAGTAGATCGAATTTTCGTTAATATTTTGTCATTTTAAAAAAAATTTCTCATTAAGCATTATATTATTGTATATTATTACCTTGTGTAATATATAATAAAATCTTATGATTCATATTGGCGTCAAACCTTTATACATATATTCAATAAATTACTATATTACTATTATCATTGTAGTTTTTGTTGTTGGTGTAAGCTTTTTCTCATACATATATCTGCGTATACAACATACATACATGTTTGTACAAGCATTTTTTTTTTTTCTTATACATATGTATAAGATTGTCTATATGATATATATATACCTAAATAGTTATGCTAATATACATATACATATGTATGTACACGTATGTACTTCAGATTTCTTTCGATTCATTGAAACTTTCACGTATTTCTTATGAAGTCAAGCTTATTCATACATACATAATGGTATTTAACAGAGTAGATATACTTAATCATTGCTTTGCTAATTTAAAAAAAAAAAATAAATAAAAAAAAAAAATTTTGTATACGAACGAATACAATATTATATCGTACATTGTCATTTTATTAAGACATACATATAAATGAAAAACAACAACAATAATAACATACAGTATGATGTTCATTTATCATTCATAAATGAACTATTCTGTATAATATACATTGTACATATTTTGATAAAATTCAGTATTCAGTAATAAAGAAGCGTACATTCAATTCAGTACAATAAAATTTTTAAGTGCGATATAAAATCGTTTTTTTTTTTTTTATTAATATTGAAAATTTTCAAATATTTAATAGATAAATTAATAAAAATAAATTAATATAAATTTAATAAATAATTTTTTTTTTTTTAAATTTTCTATTAAAAAATTTTTTATTTTAAAATTTTATTAAAAATAAAAGTAAAGCAAAAATATTTAAAAAATAAAAATATATATTATGTGAAGTAAAAGTGTAGTAACAATATAATTGACAGTGTTTACAAATTGTATATTGAAATTGTATGTGTGTGTGTGTATCTTTTTAGCAAAAAAAAAAAAAATAAATAAAATAAAAATAAAATTTTAGAAAAAAAACGTAAAGATAAACAGAAAACATTGTACTGATAAGATTTTGTAAATTATAATTTTTTATACTATTTTTTGTGATAATAAATTAATAAAATTGAAAAGAAAATATTTAACGAATTCTAAATTCAGATTTAATTTGTGACATAAATATTAAAATTAAAAATTTAAAAAAAACAAAAAAAAAAAATTATATAACGAATAATATTAAAAATTTTTTAATAAATTTTTTTTTTTTGTATATTATACATGCATATAATATAATATACGAGTACCAGATATTAAATTAATAATTATTATTATTATTTTTTTTTTATAATTATTATAACGTGCCATCACATAATCATGTACCTTTTAAATTTTATTATATTTTTTATTATTAATAATTTATTAATAAAATCAATAAATGGATTTAATCTATCACCAAAACCAAATTTAATATTTAAAGAACCAAATTTAAGGACTTATATACCAAAGTATCGAAGCTCATATTTTGGATTTACAATAGTTTTACGAGAAAATAGGTATGTATACTATATATATGTACAAAATTGAAAATGATAATAATATTCTTAACAAAAAAAAAAAAAAACACTTATATACATGTTATATGTTAGAAAAAATAAAAATACATCAGAGACACATTTGTATACACATTAGGTCATTTATTAATGATTCATTTGATTTTTAATGTATTAATATTTATTTAATTTTTTTTTTCTTTTTTTTTTACCGGTATAAGATATCAATTGTGTCAATAGTGTTTAATTTGCAATACTGGGTTTTTTTTTGCTTAATATTTGAAGAAAAATAAAAATAAAAAATAAACAATAACATTTACGAGTTGCTTGTATAATACGGATATATATATACAATTTTGTATATGTATTCTTGAGAATTTTTCGTGAAAAATCATCAGTAATGATGATTAAGGTCTAAGCTCACATCGAGAGCTGTTGTGCCATTGATGATGATGATGATGATGATCATTCTTGAGAATATTACCTATAATAATGGAATGGCAAATAATTTAAATCAAAATTACAAAATAAAATTTTTTGAAAAATTATTATTATTACAATATTTATTGTTAAGTATTTGAATGCAAAACAACATTCATGTTGTATCTGATACACCAATAGTTATATTGAACGGTCATCGAAAATATCTTTATTTTTAAATTATCAACGTAACATAGATAAATTACATACATACGTTATCATCATCATTGATGTAACAGTTATCCCCTATACGTATTTAATTCTTTTGTTTTTATTATTAATTTAACTGTTATTATTAAATTAATTTTAAATTATTATAAATAAATTCAAATTGTAACTATAAATCCGTTACAAATGTAATTTTAAATTAACAAATATTTAATGTACATATGATTGTTGAAAATCAAAGTTATATTATACCCAACATACATACGAATATAAATCGAATGTAATATTAAATAAGGAAAGAAAACAAAAATTTAACTAAAAAAAAAAAGGTAGTAAAAATTTCAAATTGCTTAACGAAACTACAATTGCTTACGAAATTACAATTTCATTACTTAAACATATGTTGAATATGTTGAATGCATTTAATTAATATGATATAATGCAAAATAATGCACATTATCATAATTAAATTGAGTCATCTTATTATTTACATAAAATATAAAGATATTGAGAAAAAAAAAAAAAGAAAAAAGAAAAACAGAACCTTGCATAATAAGCAAAAATATTGTTATATCAATCAATATAAAATGTTTAGTAAATACTAGAGGTTAATTACATTCATATGTTCTCAACAATGTGTTCTAGCTCTTCAATATTTTATTTTTTTTTTTTATTTTTTTTTTTTAAATTTTTATAGTATGTAATAATCACGATTAAAAAAAAAAACTAAAATGAAAAATGAAAATATTTTTCAAAAGATTATTTACACATTGTATACATGACATGCGTTTTTGTTTATTATATGAAAACAATTTTATTTGAAATATAATGTAAATAAAAATAAAATTTAATTTCATACATTATACAGTAATCGTAATTTTATATGCATACCATTAATTTATTACAAGTATATAAATGAACCTTCAGGTTTCAATGTATGTATGTAACTGATAGAATGCACATAAAATAAAATACAAAATTTATGAACAAAAAATTGCTTGCTATTGGTAAATACAAGATTTTTGATGATTCAATAATTTTAATATGCATGTAAACAAATACGAAAAAAAATAAATAAGATAAGATCTCTCATATTATGGTACAAAAAAAAAAAAAAAAAATTATTTATATAGAAAAGAAAGTATTTGAAAAAATCTAATTTTGTGTACAAAAAACTTTTTTATGAAATTCTTTTGAAATTCAAAATTCTTTTTTAAAAAATGAATTTTATGTAAATAACTGAAACTGTAGAATAAGTGGTAGGTACTTAATTTATAATTTAAATGAAAATTTTATATTTAATTTTTGTTTAAATAATGATATACAGGATATAGATATATTTTTTATTTAAAAAATAGAAAAGGCTTAGTTGTGAAAATAACGACGGTATATATAAATGTATGTATCTGCTTTGATTTATGTTTAAATACCCCTTTACAAATACCTATACAATACATATTTTAAAATTTTAAAAATAGGAAAATTTCAAAAAAAAAAACGATTTTTTTTTTTTTTTTTTTGGAGAAAGAGAAATTGTAATATAATACATTATGTACCAACGATGCATTTTAATATGACCTAATTTTGAAGAGAATCAAAATTTGATTTCTAACCGTTTATTAAACATATTTGCTTGTTCATGAATAATAATAATAAAAAAAAAAAAAAATAAAAAAAAAAAATTAAATTAGTAAATTTTATTAATAATTTGAAATGCATTTTAATAAAAGATTTTAATTGTAATTTAATAAGCATTGTTACTGGTAAACATTTAACATTTACATGCATATTCATATATGGTTGATTTGTCATCACTCATCATTGCTGTAATACATATGTATGTATGTTACATATATTTACAATACTAAATATAGTATATCTATATCATATAGTCATGGGGCGTCATAAATTACAGATTTTATCTAATTTGAATTTCCTTTACAATATAATAATTTTTTTTTTTTTTTTTATTTATCATTTCTAAATAAAAGACAAATAGATAACCAAAAGATGAAATATAAATGTCGATTATTTGTTATTATATTTTTTATTTTTTTTGTATATATAAATTACATTTTGTATATTAAATGTAATCATTTATGATTAATTATAAAGTAGTAATGAAAAAAAAAAAACAAAACTTCTTGGCCATTACTCATTTTTCAGAATTTTATTTATTTATGTGTATAACATACATTTGATTAGACAATAAGTGTTGTGAATTAGCCATAAAAATAAGAAGGATCATTATTGATTTTTTTTTTTTTTTTTTTTTGTAATTACATTATATTAAAGACATTGAAATTTTTTGTATTTTCATTTCACAGTTATTTTTAGTTTTTGTAACGATAAATAAAAAATAATTTCAAATATTCAAATTTTCAGTTTATTTGAAATAACGATTTTACAAATTTACCTATTAAACTTGTAACGTATATTTAAGTATTACATAGATGATAAATGCTTTAAGCTTTTTAAAATTAATGAATAAAAATATAAAATATTTTTAATTAAATCAAATACACAATTTACCTTAATTTCTTTTATCTGTTTAGATTTTGTTTTTGTTTTGTTTTTTTTTTTTGAAAAATAAAAAATATATGTAGTAACGAAAATCATATTTTTTTGATATTTTATTTATTATGATTTTTGGTAACATTTAATAATTGCCCACGTAAAATATAAAAATGCAATTTTTATATACCATAATTTTTTATTTATTTTTTTTAATATCATTTTTGTTGATTCATGTATTTTGAATCAACATTTTATATGATATTTATTCGACTGGATTTTTTAATTTTCTTTTATTTATTTATTTGGTTTATTTATTTTTTTTTTTTTTCTTTTACCAGATTCAACATTTGTTTTAACATTATACGTTATAACTAAATTGTTGGTGTGAAATCAAAGTCAAAGTAAATGCAAAAAAAAAAAAAAAAACAAGAAAAAAAGAAGTTTAATACTGTTGTTAAACAACTTTTTACTTTTTTTTTTTAGTTTTGTTTTGTTATTTATTTAATTATTACGTAAACAATTTTCACCAAGATAAGTGTCAAGAAAAATTTTTGCATTTATTTAAAAAAATAAAAAAAATAAAATAAAAATACAAAAAAATACAAAAATAAAAAACAACAATTCTAGCAGGTAAATTTCCCTCTATTATGTATACGTGTGAATACGAATATATGTACATATGTATGAACTTTTGAATAACATTGTTGATGATGAATCATGAAAATTTTTTATGCAAAATTTACTATGATATGTTATAATATGACAATAAAATAACATTTTCTTTATTATTTATTCACACAAATTCAAAGGAAAAAAAAATATATTAATAATAATAAAATAAAATATACTCAAATATACATACCTACTAACATATATACACATACGTTGATGAAAATAGATATGATCAGAAAAAAAAATTTTTTTTTTTTTTAAAGTTATTTATACGTTATATACACATGATACATAGGAATGTTTTATTTACATAAATGGTATAGTAAAAAAAAAAAAATGATAATTTTATGGACCAAACATTTATTTATAGTTTTATTTATAAATACTCTCATCAGACTGGATATTGGGTATCTATGCAAAAGCCGTTTATAAAGCTCATAAATTTTCAAAAATATGTCGTTTTATTTTACTTCATAATTTTCACTGTAGGGAAAATTTGTAATTTTTTTTTAAAAAAAAGTTTATAAATAAAAAAAAAAAAAAAAACAATTTAAAATTTTTACAGATTTTATAGTAATTAAAGTACTAATTTTCAATTAAATTTAATAAAACAAAATAAAATTAAAAATACTTTGAAATTGTATAAATCAGTTACATATGTATGTTGATTTTAAAAAAAATGAAATAAATTCGCTTGTAAATCCTCAAGTTTATCATATTACATCTTAACGTACGTCTAAGGACAAGTAGAAATATGCATGTGATTGAATTAAATTTCTAATCATTTGTTTACACTTGAAATCGTTTTTTTTTTTTTTTTTTTTTTTGAGTCATATTATTAATCATTTTTTATACATATTTTTGATTATTCATCGATATCATTCTGAATGTTTTTTGTTTTTTAAATTTTTTTTGAAAAATACAAAATTATATGAATAATGAAAAATTTTATTCTAAATGTGAATTTTTTAAATCCTTCTATACATAAATTAATTAAGAATATTTTTTTCATTTGTTTTTTTTTTTTTTTATAATAAAAATTTTAATTAATAAAAAAAAAATGTGTCTGATATAGTTTTATAGTTGGTGCACCAAGGGCACAATCTTCACTCGAATTACAACGTAAAATAAATGAAACTGGTGCTATTTACAAATGTTCCATAAAATCACAACAATGCAATCCATATGTATTTGATTCATTAGGTAATATAATTGCTGAAAATAATGAATATACATATGATTCAGAAATGAAAGATTATCAATGGTTGGGAGCTGCAATGGATGGTGGACCAAAAGAAACAGATCGTTTAGTTGTTTGTGCACCACGTTTAATTGCAAATTTACCAAATGATTATTTAATGCATGGTATTTGTTATTGGGTACAAAATACTATTGATGATAAATTATTAAAAGTTAAAAAAATTTCACCTCTACGACTGAAAGGTATATAATTAAATTAAATTAAATGAAAAAAAAAAAAATACATAAAAAAGGTGATAATTTATTTTTTGTTTTTTTTTGTTTTTTTTTCTTTTTCCTGATTTAGTTGATCAAGTAAGAGAAATCAACAATTTTAAATATTTTTATTATATGTTCGGTGAACAAGGTATTAGCGTTCATATAACTGAAAATAATGAAGAGATTATAATTGGAGCACCTGGAATTCATACATGGAAAGGTTCTATTATTCGTTATAGTGCTAAAATAAAAGAAGATGTTGGTGGTCTTAGTCGTCGAGAAAGTAATCAAAATAAAATTCAATTAGAACAAGAATATATTTCATCTTTAAAACGTTTACATAAAAGAGATACTATTGAATATATTAGCGAAGTACCAAATCCAGAAACATGGGAACAACCAAATGATTCATATTTTGGTTATTCAGTATCATCTGGTTTTTTTGAATTACAATATAATAAAAAACAAATTTTATATATTGCTAGTGCTCCGCAAGCTAATAAACAATCGGGAGAGGTTAGTATATTTATATCCACTATGTACAGACTATGCATTATAGGTACCAGCTGAACTTATTACAATTTAGTTAATTTCATTATCACGAAATATTTATTAGATGTACAATAGCAATTAATAACAAATGTAATCGATATATAAGTCTGTACATTTTGTTTACATTTTTTTTAAAATTAAGTTTAAAATAAAATACAAAAGCTCAATTCTTCCGTTTTTTTTTTTTTTTTTATTGAAGGCTTACTTATTTGATATTATAAAAACATCACAAGGATATCATTCAATTAAAAAGTATTATACATTCCATGGTAGTCAATTTGGTGAATATTTTGGTTATGCAGTGCTTGCCGAAGATTTAAATAATGATGGTTTAACTGATATCATTGTTTCGGCACCACTTTATAGTATTGATAAATATCATGAAAAAGGTGCTATATACGTTTTTATGAATAAAGGAAAAATGAATTTTGAAAATGGTAAATTGATAACAACAAAAACTGATACACCTGATCGTTTTGGTACGACCATTACAAAATTGGGTGATATAAATCATGATGGATATAATGGTATAAGAATTTCATTTTTTTCATTTTTCAAATATTTTAACTCAAAAAAAAAAAAAAAAAATTTTTTTTTTTTAAATGAAAATACAAGATATTGCTGTTGGAGCACCATTTGAAGGTAATGGAGCTGTATATATATTTTTGGGAAGCGCAGATGGTTTAAGAGATAAACCTAGTCAAGTACTAAAGTATCCATCAGCAACAATAAAAACTGATAAATTAAATTCAGCTATGTTTGGTTACGGAATTTCAAAAGGAGTCGATATTGATTTTAATGGATTTAATGGTAAATTAAATGAAAATTCTTATAATTAAATGTAATATTGTGATTTAATAAAATTTATTAATATTTTTAAAATAGATTTAGCAATTGGTGCACCAAATTCTGAAATTGTTTATTTATATAAATCATATCCTGTTATAACAATTGATGCATATGTTAGAGCTTTAAGTCGTGAAATTAAAATTGATCAAACAAAATTACAATTTAATATTTGCTATAGAATTGAATCGACAACACGTAAAATACATCAACATGAGATTATAATTCATTTAAAAGCAGATATTATACAAAAACGTGTACAATTTGTAAATCCAAAAACAAATGAAATGACAATCATTGTTAATGCACATGAAATACAAGAATGCCGATTAATTGATGCAACAGTAAAATTTAATGTTGCTGCTGTATTTAAACCAATTGAAATTGAAATGCAATATAAATTAAAAAATGAAATTTTTCAAAATGATAATAAAACAGAAACTGAAGGTAAATTAGGCAATATATTTGTAAATAATGTATTTTAATTTAATTTAATTTTATATGCTAATAGATTTTTGTGAAACATGTGCTGTTGTTGATCCTTTGAATTCAGCTACTAGTATTGAAAAAATATCATTTAGTACTGGCTGTAAAGATGAATGCGTAGCTGATATGAAAATAAAAAGTTCTGGTTTAAGGTTAATTAAAAATGATAATATTTATTGATTTTATATATTTTGTTAATTAAATTTTTTTTTATTTTTATTTTAGTCCTTCATTTGTAATTGGTAGTAGTCAAACGATTACAGTTAATTATGAAATAACAAATCATGGTGAAAATGCATATTTACCACAAATTAATGTAACATCATCAAATCATATGCCATTTGCACGGATTCCATCAAATTGTGAACAAAATGATTACACCATGATATGTGATTTATATAATAAACGACCAATGTTAGCTGGTGACAAAGTAAAAAAAAAAAAAAATTTTTTTTTTTTTTTTTTTTTTTCAAAATTATTGTATATTTTTTTATATATCAAATATATTTATTCTATAGGATTTATTAACAATCACATTTGATGCTAGCAATATTGAAGGTGATGATATATTAATTCAAGCTGAAGTATTTAGTACTGGAAAAGAATCAAATCCAGATGATAATACTGTATTCGATTTAATTGAATTAAAAGAGATTAGTGATATTGAAATACTAGGGTATATAGTGAAATTATTATAATTTTTAATTAATAAAATTTTATTTTATTTTTATTTTTTTTTGATTATATCCTTTTTATTTATTTTTTATTTTGTTGTACATTTTAGTCATCCAAATCCTTTAACAGTGAACCTCGAGGATAGTTCAGGAATAATTGAAATTACAAACACATATGAGGTAAAATTCAATATAATTGTATTAAAAATTATTTATTTATTATAATTTGAAAAAACAACGAAAAAAAAAAATTTTATTTTTATTTTTATTATTTTTAAAGATTCGAAATCATGGTCCTAGCAAAATTAAAGAAATGAATGTATCTGTATTTATTCCAATATCATATATAATACCAAATTCAAATGTTCGTATATCAATTATTGATTTTAATTCAATTAATGTGAATGCAATTTATTATGAAAATGAATTAAAAACAGATTTCTATCAAAATAATATAATATTATTAAAAAATCCAATTGAAATATCATCTACACCAATTTCAATAATAGAAAATTTACATAAAATTGAAACTGAATTTGATATATCATTTATGAATGATGATAATAATAATAATAATAATCATATAAATAATGAACGATTATTATCAGAAGCAAAATTAAATAACTTACAAATGATTAGTAATGATGAATGTGAGTAGAACGTTTTTGTTTTTTTTTTTTTTTGGTTTTTAAATTTTAATTATATTTATTTTCTATTTATTGTTTTTTTTTTTCTTTCATAGATATTAATTTACCAATTATGACACGTAGAAAACGTAATGTAATGAATAATATAAATTTAAATCGTAATGAACCAACACAAAATGATTATAATCAAATTGTACAAAGAGAAAAATCTTTATCAAAATTTAATTTAGATTTTATGAATACATTGCCAATTAATAAAACAATATTATTTAATTGTATAATACCAGAAAATACATATTGTATAAAAGCGATAACAAATGTTTATGATTTTGATGCAAATAATGATAATATATTAAATATAACAATTAAATTTAATGTTGATTTAAATGAAATTAATAAAATTTTATTAGAACCATTTGAATTTTTTGTAATTACAACCGATTTACAAGTAGCAAAAGATGAAAATGGAAAAAAGTATAAAAATATAATGTTCTTATAATTTTGTGTTTTTTGTTTGTTTGTTCTAATTTATATTTTCTTTTATTTTAGTGGGGAATCATTAAAAATAACAAAAACTATAGCACATAACATTATTTCAAAACATCAAATTTATTCAACACCAATTTGGGTATATATTCTTTCAATAATAGGTGGAATTTTACTTTTAACAGTCATTACTTACGTACTTTATAAGGTAAAAAATAAATAAATAAATAAATAAAATAAATAAATAAATAAAATATGTAATTGAAATAAAATTATAGCGTAGTAATTAATTATGTAATTTTTAAAAAAATGTAAATTTTAAATGTAATTTTTTCTTATTTTTTTCATATTTAGTACGGATTCTTTAGACGTCAGAAAAAAGAGGAATTGCAAAAATTACATCGAGAAAGTCGAATACAAGCAGAGGATACTGAGGATGAAGGATAAAAAAAGAAGTTAGTAATATTGGTAGTAGCCAATATCAACGTAAAATAAAATAAGCAGTTAAATCTTGGCTGTGTTTAAATATTTGTATTATGAAAAAAAAAAACAAACAAAAAAAAAAAAAAAAATACATTATATCTTTTAAAATAACTGCCAATTTAAAAATTGATTTTTATATAAAGACAAAAAATAGATGATAATAATTAATGAGAAAAATTAAAAAATAGACAAAAATTTTAATGATAAGATTAAAATTAAATTTAATAAAAATTATATTATTAGATTTAGAGATTTAATTAATTTTTTACATAATTCTTTCAAAAGATCAAAATAAAATTTAGATAGTTTGTTATTAAAGCAAAGAGTAAAAAAATAATAAAAAATAGCGTTAGAAGAATGAATTTCATATAATAATTATACATAAATGATACATATGTATGTTATAAAATTAAACTGAATGTTTTCAACAAGATGAAATGCACACATTTGTGAAAAGGATTCTTATTTCAAATTATCATCCATCTATTTCCTTTTTACCATTATAGCTTAGTATCTTATTTTATTTTATCGGAATAATTGAATCGATTTGAATTGTGACAAATGAAATACTTTTTTTTACACTTTTACATTTATAATAATACTGAATTTATTCCACACAAATTTTTTTTTTTTTAATTTTTATTTTTTTTTTAAATTCATACATAGATATAGACATATATAGGTTATATTTCATATATTTATTTTGCTTAAATTTAAACATTTAACATAGACCCTCTTCATAAATTCCTATTTCAAATTTCAACCATTATTATTATCATTATGCCTTTCCATTTAAATACTTTTAATAATTCAATTTTTGTTTTATTGATATTTATTTTATTTTATTGTATTTTAAAACAGAAAATAAAATAAAAATAAAAGTAAAAATTGACTGAATTTATTCCACACAAATTTTTTTTTTTTTTTTAAATTCATAGATTAGACATACATATATAGGTAATATTTCATATATTTATTTTGCTTAAATTTAAACATTTAACATAGACCCTCTTCATAAATTCCTATTTCAAATTTCAACCATTATTATTATCATTATGCCTTTCCATTTAAATACTTTTAATAATTCAATTTTTGTTTTATTGATATTTATTTTATTTTATTGTATTTTAAAACAGAAAATAAAATAAAAATAAAAGTAAAAATTGACTGAATTTATTCCACACAAATTTTTTTTTTTTTTTTAAATTCATAGATTAGACATACATATATAGGTAATATTTCATATATTTATTTTGCTTAAATTTAAACATTTAACATAGACCCTCTTCATAAATTCTTATTTCAAATTTCAACCATTATTATCATTATGCCTTCCCATTTAAATACTTTTAATAATTCAATTTTTATTTTATTTTATTGTATATGAAAACATAATATAATAAAATAAAAATAAAAGTAAAAAATTGACTATTGTAAACACTTTTCATATGTATTATTGTATCTCTTGATAAATTTCATAACGACTTTTTATTACGTTATTTACTATTGTAATAACAATAAACTATAATTACACGACAATCAAATATTTGATTGTCGTGTGCTATAACAATAAATATATTTTTGTATTTGTTCATTAACATTATTATAGTAAATGTTTCATCTTTTATTTACAATTCCTGTTGTAACAAATATATAAAAATTTTTAAACTTTTTCTATTTTATATTCTTAAATTTATTTATTTTATTTTTATTTTTTTTTTTTTTTGTTTTTGAAGATATGAAAATTAAATGATTATGACTTGATTTTTATTTTTATTATCATTATAGTTTAATTGTTATTTTTATTTAATATGTATTTGGTTTTGTTTTGTTTCGTTTAAAAACATTAGTTTATTTTTTTTTTCTTAACTATAATTTTTATTGTTTTTTTTTTTTTTTTGTTTTTGTCTTTTCATTATATTATTTATAAATAAAATTTTATCTGTAACTAATGGCCGTCATATTATTTTATTTATTTTGTGTATATTTATTTTTTGTAATTGTAAAAAATTTAAAATAGTATGCACATTAAAAAAAAAAAACAACAACAAAAACAATCATAAAAAATGTAATGTATAAGTGATATAATAACAAATACAAATGAGTAATAAAAATAATAATTTGTAAAGTTTATCATATAAAAATAATTATTTGTATAAATATATTCTTATAAAATAAAAACTACAATAAAATAAGAACACTAGATTTTTCTAATTAAAATAAAATAAAATAAAATCTTAATCTTACGTGTAACAATCTATTGGTTCATGTAAAAAAGATATAAAATATTTAAGTCGTTTTTTTTTCTTTTAAATATTGTATGAGTAAAAATATTCAAATTCACGTGATTTGTATTGCAAGCACATATTTCATGAAAAGAATTAGAAAAAAAAAATCTAAAATACATATTTCATTTCAGTGTTTTTTTTTTTTTTTTTTTGCGTTATTATTACTAACCGAATGTTACAAATAATACGAATAACTTTGATTCAACTCGATTACAATTTATTGTAATCAGTAAAACAATAATCATTTAAATCAATTCCAAATTAAAATTTGAAGAAATTTAAAAATAACAACTTAAGATAAAAAAATTAAAAACAAAATATTTTTGTATTCTTATAGTTAATTTGGATAATACACACAATTATAAGTCATGCTATAGCATAATATATAAATATAATTAGTAAAAAATCAGCACATAGTTTCGTTGTACGGAGGCTCTTTTTCTGAATCCGTACTACTTTTTATGTTTGATGATAATTTTGCAATTTCATCTTGTACCAAATTTGTGCTTATCGTTGGTATTGTAGCTGATGTTGTTGCTGTTATTGCACGTTCATCTTTTGATTCTTCTGTACTTGAGCTACTTTCTTTTAATATATTCATACCAAATTTTGAGGTTGTTGGCGGTTTTAGTGAACTTTTAAATTGTATTGAGCCCTTAGTTGTTTTAGTTTTTAGAGGAGGTATTACTGCTGAACCAGACGCAATATCTATTTTGTCTGATTCAAAAACCGTTCGTTGAGGCGAGTATTTACCCTGGTCCATACTAAATTGTTTTTTCAGAATCGCTGTTCTTGGTGGTGTAGGTTGTACCTGTTGCTGTTGTTGTTGTGTGTGCTGTTTTATTTGTACATCAGATGTTCCTGCCGATGATGTACGTAATGATAAACTGGATTTACCAGCTTCTATTACCGTTGTATTACTTGTCTCTGCATCTAATGATAAATCATTCATCAAGGATACATTATCAATATTAATTGATCCAGTCATTGAAGTGCTAGTATCATTTGAGCTCTGTTTGATCACTTTATATGGTTGCAATGAATAATCTGTTTCTGTGCTTGAATTTTTTTGTAAACTTTCACTTGATTTTTTAAAAATGTGAGATCCCATAATATTGATATCAGCACTTGTCGTAGGTTGCAACAGTTCAGTTGAAGTTTGTGAAAAATCAAAATGAGTGCCATGTTGTAGTTGCTGTTGTTGGTTCCGATCATTTTGATAAATATTTCGTTGACCGATTTTCTCATTGCGAATACAATAATCAGCTGAGGTATTACCTGATGCACCAGCAATGGCCGGTTTCGATGGTGAAAATTCAATTGCAGTTTCTCGTCGTAAAGAAGGTCGATGACCGTAATCTAATGATAAGCCCTAAAAACAAAAATAAGAATAAAAAATAGAACTTATTTAATTTTTTAATGCGTAAAGCCGTATACACAAACCTCGTAAGATCCATCAGTTTCATCTTTTGAGTCACGATCATGAAATAGACCTTCTAAAATCATGTAGTCATATTCTTCGCATTCTTTTAAATGTTGTCTTTCAATAAGAGCAGCAAATTCTGCACTTGAGAGCTCATTAGGGTTCTTTGGTCGATCAGTTTTACCTGTTAAATTAGAAATTAGAATTAAACTTTTTTACTCGTAAATATATTTTATTACCTTTAATAGATGTTGTTGGTGATACAATAGCCTGACAAAGTCCTTCTAATTCATCTGTAATAGATGTATATTCTGCATGAAATTGTAACAATACATTTCTTGGGGGCTTCATCGATAAAACAGGTTTCGCTAAAAGTTTGAATATACAAGTATCGAAATTTTATTTTAAGAAAAAAGTCATTAAAGTGTTTTTTTTTTTTTTTTTCTCTTACCAATTTCATTGCCACCATCAGGTTCTGATTGTGTAAGACTAAACTGCCGTCTAGACATGGCTGTTAAGCTAGCCTGTGATCTATTTAAATCATAGTTAAATACATCATTTGAGCAACTTTCAGAATTCCGTCGATCAACTGATGCATGTCTTTGTTTGATGGCTCTTTGCTTTACATCTTTCAAATAAAATAGATATTATTTTATTGCTATTGTAAAGAAAAAAAACAAAATGATACTCACTTTCAAAGCTCGTATCGATAACATTTTCTTGAGATGTTTGTTCATCAATTAATGTTTGATCGTCACTGTTTGCTAGTGGCGTTAATGTATCCTTACTTTCAGTACTTGTTACTGTTTCTTGTCGAATATTCAAATATGATGGCTTTTTAGCAATTGCCCCATTATTAGTTGATGGTGATTTTTCATGAAGTGTTGTTATTGATGGATAAAAATCTGAATCATCCGATTGGATTGATGTTTTACGTAATTTACTCATAAGTTGTTCATTTAATTGTTCATGTGGTTTAATTATTTTATTCTTTTCTGGTACTGGTATAATTTCAATATGTGTACCATCATCAAATATATATGCATCGTGACGTACTTCAGTTAATGATCGATTAAATTTTCGACGGTTTTGTTTCACCTTAAAGGTAAAAATAAGAATAATAAAAAAAAAAAAAAAAAAGTTTAGAAAAGTTATAAAAGATAATGGGACATCATATATGTACTTGTAATGAATTTATGTTTTCTGTCTCAGAAACAGCTCTAGGTCGCATTTCATTACAAATATTTGCACAAGGTTCTTCTAATGGATCTTGAACTGAAGTATGGGCTGCCATAAAACGATGAATCACAGCTAAATGTGATAAAATTTGTTCAGAGCATTCTTCAATTTTTCTCATTCGAAAATCCATACCCTAAACAGAAAATGTAAAACAGAAAAAAAAAATGATAAATAATAAATGGAATTAAATGAAAATTTATTATGTAGATTGGAAAAATGAAAATAAATTTAATTTTTACTGTTCATTTCATTTCTTTTTGTTTTTTTTTTTTTTTTTTTTTTTAAATATAATCATTTATGTACATATACACAATATGAAATTTAATTACGAACCTGTATTGTTACTGTCTGTAAATTCTCTTTTTGATTAATATCCTCAAGTTTTTGTGTCATATGCTCAACACGTTCAGTTGTTTTTTTAATACGTTCTTCAGTTGATTGATTTAATATAATCTCTTGTTCATGGAAATAACCTTCAACACATTCCTCTTCAAAATCATATAAACGTTCAAGATCATCTTTTTCTAAGAATAATTTTAAACCATTATCACGTTGAATTTCAAGTCCCTTCGCTTTACGTATACAGTATTTAATTAATGAATAACAATGACAAAATGCAATTAATGGTGGTGGTAATACTGGTTTCTGTTGATATTCCATAACAACAGTAAACCTTTGAAACATCCATACCTACAGAAAATTTAAATTTAAATTAATTTGTAGCAAATAAAAAAAATATAAAAAAAACATTTTTTTATTTATTTTTTTTTTTACATACCTGATGTGACACCGAATTAACTTCATTAAAAATGTTATTAAAAACAGCAATTAATAAATTAATTAGCAAAATGTTTGCAATTAATAAGTACATTGCCATTGTAAGTGGTGTTACCCAATGTCCTAGTAAATTTAAAAAAAAAAAAACAAAAATTATAATTTTTTTATTTATTAAAATTTTTTGAGTTTTTTTTTTTGTTTTTCAATTTAATTTACCTGTAACACATGGCTTTTGTGAAGGATCTTCACCACATGGTGGATCAATATCATCAGCGAATACTTCACCATATAACATGAAATACGGTTGATAGTATACCTATTAAAATTTTTATTAATATAATTTTGATGAAAAAAAAAAAATAAAAAATAAAATTTTTTTTTTTTTTAGAAAACAATTCTAAAAAATAGTGTTTTTAATTATTACATCACGTATTAATCTCCAACTGGGTTCATTATTTGGGAATAAAATCGCTTGTCTACTAACACCGAAACTCATTAAAACAACTGCCAAAAGTACAACAAAATATATCATATTCTTAACCATTTTTCCCATCATCGTAACAAGTGGACCTTAATTACAAGCGAAAAAATAAAAATACAAAACAATATTAAAAATCAATAAATTCAAAACAGAAAATAAGAGAAGTTTTTTGTTTTTGTTTTTTTTGAAAAATTTACCAAGATACTTATTTACACCCAGAATATTCAAAATGCGTAAGTACCAATAAATACTATCAACACAATAAATCACTCTACCGATGTCCATTGTATTTGGACGCAGACGTAATGCCAGACCAATAAGAAACAAAATAATAGCAGCCGCATCACAAGGATTCCACATATTCCATGCCCATACAGCAAATTTATGTCTAAAATAAATAAATAAAAAAAAATTAATTAATTAATTAATGTTTTAATTTTTAAAATTTAATTAATGGATCAAAATTTAAATATAAAAAAATAAAACGTTTTTTTTTTTTTTTTATTTTTTTTTTTGCACATACGATATTGCAACTGGTTCAGATGATATAATTTCACGAATTTTCTCACAACCTAATGTTGTTATATACGCAATCGCATATATTTCTTGCCATGTTGGTGTTGGACCCATTTTAACAAGTACAGTATATGTGAACATAATTAAGAAGAAAAGATATGCCAACTAAAAATAAAAAAGAAAAAATTCAAAATGTTTAATTAATGACTTTAAAAAAAAAAACTTGTTGCACATGTTACAACTTACTGAATCAGCCCAAAATTTTGTAATTGGTGCTGTATAAAATTCATAAATTTTCTTTTTTAATTTTAATGGTTGATGTGTTCTTAATTCATAATCCGACATATTAAAATAATCACCCCTTTGTGATGGATCCGATTCAGATAATGATACCTAAAATAAATAAATAAAAATAACATAGAAAAGAAAAAAAAAAAACAAAAAAAAAACACAAACAAAGAAATACATCAAAATAAAATTTATAAAAATTAATAATTATAATTTAACATTAATTTTTTTGTTTTTTTTTTTTTCCTTAATTTAACTTAATTTATTTGTACGATTATTAGCACATTAAAGAATACCATTAAAAAAAAAAAAAAAAAAAAAGAAAAACAAAAAATTTAGAAAAAATAAGGGAAAATTGGTTGTAAAAATTTTTATGAATGGCGTATACGAATGGCGTATATGAATTTATTTTTATTTACAATTTAAAATGAATACATACATGTTCTTAATTGAAATATATAATATTCAATTTTTATGTACAATATACATACACACATGTAAAAATGATAATGTATGTTTGTATCCATTAAACATGTATTTACACAAGAAAGCAAAAAAAAAAAAAATTAAAAAAAAAATTAAAAATTAAAATAAATTCGAAAAAAAAAAAAATAAAAATAAAAATTTCATAAGAAAAATTAAATATAAATTACATGTATATATATACGATAAACATTTTTTAGGCACATACATATATATGTATACATATCACCATGTAAATAATAGCAATTAACAATTCATTTTTTTTTTTTTATTTAAATGAAATTTTTTGTTTTGCAATGGTATTGATAGAGATGCGAAATGAATGATAGTATTAATGAAATTTAGATAGATACCTGTTAATAGCACTTGTCTTTTTTTTTTTTTTTTATATACGTATATATACAACGTATATATATATATATATATAAAAATTATGACTTTATATAATTTTAAATGGAAAAATGAAAAATATCTTATTACATATTGTGTAACAAATTACAGTATTATTATATCCATTATGTTAAGTAGTGCAATTAATAGTAATAAAGTAATTATAACCATAGCCCTTAACAACAAAAAAAAAAAAAAAAAAAATGAAAATATTATAACATATAAAATTCATACTTTCAAACATACTTTAGCAAAAATAAGAAAATCTACATTTAACATTTACATGTATAAATGCAATAATAATAATAATAATAATAATAATAATAATAATATTAATAATAATAATAACAATGATAATAATAATAATGATAATAATAGTAATAAACTTTGAAGTAAATGTAATAT
Organism: Anthrax anthrax; assembly: GCA_963971155.1. Classification (NCBI taxonomy): domain Eukaryota; kingdom Metazoa; phylum Arthropoda; class Insecta; order Diptera; family Bombyliidae; genus Anthrax; species Anthrax anthrax. Next base: position 26,104,624 of record OZ020121.1, on the reverse strand, counting down.
TAAAAGATTTACATAATTATGTGATATTTTATTCACTATAAAGTATATGTGACATCAATATATTATTTATTGTTTTTTATCTTTTTTTTTTTTTTTTTTGTTTTTTCATTTAGTTTATTTTCAAAAGTAATTTTTTTTTAAATACAAAAGTATATTTAAATATTTATAAAAGTGATGAAAAATAACGTACTAGAATAATATAAACAAAAATGATAATGAAAAAAAAATAAAAAAATAGATCATTCATTTAACTTTATTGTATTTTCTCAATTATCTGGTATTTTTTTTTTTTTTTTTTTTTTAAATATTATTTCTTCGATTTTTTTTTTGTAGCCTGTTTTTTAAAACAGAGGAAATTTTTTTTTTTTTTTTTTTATGTTTTATACTTATGTATTGTTCCATTTTTTTCATGTGTTATTTTATCATATTTTAACTACTTACTTTTCCATTTTCCTGTACTTTGGTCTCACGAAGTGAATATGTATCAGCTAGTAGAGCCTGGAAAATATTTTAGAGATAGAGAGAAGTCCACTTTTTTATTACCTTGTGTGCTTTATCATATTATATATTTTATGTTTTTTTGTTTTATTATTTTTTTTTATTTTTAAGTTAATTTTGTGTATATTATTGCTATAATGGACAGTTAGTTAGTAGTTATTTGTAGCGTAATAATAATAATACAGACAAGTATCAATGTTGTTCACAAAAGGACCACATATTTAAATAATAATATGACGTAACAATATCATTAATTAAATGTTATATTCTTTCATTTTTTTTTGTTTTTTTTTTTTTTAAACTAGAAATATACGTACATCAAAATTATGCGTTATTAAAATTCTTGTAATTTCCACAAAAATCCTTTTACATATTTAATTAAGTTTTATCTTTGTTTTTTTTTTTCTTCTTTTTTTTAATTGTTTGTTTTTCTATAGAACAAATTAATTGCTGAATTCTAAATTGATTAAATGGGTAAATCATTTTTAAAATAAAATATTTAAAATTTAATTAATAAAATCAAATAATAATAATAAAACAAGAATGAACAAACAATAAATGAATTTAAATATATAATGCAATAATATAATTATGTATTTAAAAAAAAAAAAATAATAAAAATATTAATAATAATAAATAAATAACGAATAACATTTTAATAACGATAATACAACAATAACACAGCTATTAATTATGATGAACCGTACAAAAATTTACATGTAAATAATAACATAAAATTAACAATTATAATAATATATAGAATATATAATACATAGAAATAACACAAAAACATATAAACATATAATACATATTATAAATATTATTTTGAATTTATATTGTAAAGTACATATTACCTATATATGTATCTGATGTATACCATTACAATTTTATAATGAAGCACTTTAATAACAACAACATATAAACACATTAACTTTTTGAAAAAAATGTATAAATAAACAAATTTAAAAAAAAATAGATATATATATATACAACAATTATAGTTTTGTTTGTCTTTTGTTATTTACATATAAATATTTTATTAAAATTTTTTAATTAATTTGAATAATTTCTTTTTGTTGATATTTTTCAATTTATTTTATTTAAAAAAAAAAAAAAAAACAAAAAAACAAATTTAAAACAATTTTATTTTAAGATTTACATAAAAAGGATAACAGTAAAATGAAATAAATCAAATATAATAGAAAAAAAAAAGTAATAATACGGTTACAAAATACGCGTGTAAAAAAAGTTTTTTTTTTTTTTTTTTAAATATTAAAAATAATAAAATAAATTGAAAACATATACTTAAATATTTTTAATTGTATTTATATATTTATATTTTGTATCAATAATTTATATTCTTATTACATACAGTTTCGCCAAAAAGTCACAGCACATCCTCAGCATTTTTTATGATTATTGGCTAATTTTTCAAAAAAATTAAAATTAAAATCTCAATATGTTTATATATATGAAACAATTCTTGATTAGGATGTTTGATCTCATTCATAAACAATTTACAGAAAAAAAAATATTATTTAAATTTTTTTTAAATATTGAGATTGAATTTTAAATTTTGAAAAGTTATAGCCAATAATAATAATAAAAAAGCTGATAGTACGGTGTTTTGTTGGCGATACTGTATATTTCTAGATACATGCAAAACAATCAAAAGACAAAACAAAAATATATATGTATATACACACACATATGTACTATAAAAATAAAATAAAATATTTGTTAAATATTTTTCTGTTATTTACATATATAAAAATATATATTTGATATTTAATAATAAATGTATGTATTACATTACATAATACACAATTTAATAAATTATTATTAAATATAAAATATATATATGTATATATATATTATGTATATATTATATACAATTTATATATTCACAGAAAAAAAATAAATATACAAAATACATTTAATGTGTGCATATATACATTTAGTAAAAATATACATTTCATATTTAATTTAAATAAAATAATTATTATTCAGAATTAATTATAAATTTACACATACATACTATACGTATTTACGATATATACATATATTGAACCAATTATGATTGCAGAAAATTACAAATGTACATGTATGTATTATGTACATATGCTAGGAATTGATGTAAAAAAAAAAAAAAACGAAAAAAAAAAAAAAAACAAACACATAAATGAGAACAATAGAAAAATTAAGTAAATAAAATAATGTTATATGTATGTATGTATGTATGTATGTGGTAACAACAATTATTGTGGTATGAATTAATTTAAACATTAACCAATTTGTATATATATATAGTATATGTACAACATCATATTCTAGCGTTTATATACACATCATATAACATATATATATACATATAAATACGAATGCATACATATATTATGTTGTTATTTTTATAATTAAAAAATTTCATTTCAATACTTTTTAATTATTATAATTTTTTTTTTTTTTTTCACATTTGTACAATACACATAAACATATATTAAATATAGATACATATGTATATTATAGCTACCTTGGTTCTTTTACTTCCTTTAACATATTTCAGTGCTATTGACCTTTTAGCTCTTAGAGCTCTCTATCGTAAGCAATAAATATTTTTGTGTTTATTTTTATTGATATATATTTTATTTTTTGAATTTTGTTTGTTTTTTTATTTATTTTATTTATTTTTTTTTTAAAAAAGGATTTTTTTTTTTTTTTTTTTTTTTTTTTTTTTTTTTTGAAATTCGATTTGTTTATTTTGTTTTCGTTCGTTCATACAATGGAAATGGAAACCAAAAAGAAAAGAAAGAAGAAAAATATATGCAAATATAATGATAAACACTAATAATAATTATAATAATGAAATAGTTAAACTAAAATAAAATTTATAATTATATTTATAATAAAATAATGATAATAAATAATTTATGAGTAAAATTTTTTTTTTTATTTATAAGTACATAGGTAAATTGTATTGTATTGTAAAAAAATTAAGTAAGATTGTATGTTTTTTATGCACTTTACAAAGAAGTATTTAAAAACAAAAAAAAAAATTCAAATAAAAATTAAATATAAATTAATTACAAATAAAAAAAAAAAAAATTAAAATTGTATATATTTGTTTTAATATTTATTTATTTATTTTTCTTTTGATAATTATAAAAATTTAAAGATCATAAAATCTGGGTTATTTTATTTTATCGTACTTCAAATATGTTTTTTTTTTTTTTTTTTTTTTTTTGTTTTTCTGTTTAAACTTTATACACACAAAATGGAAATTCTATCATCTACTGTTTGGTTATTTATTTATTTATTTATTTTTTTTTAAATACAAAAGTTATAATCAAAATTTAATAAGTAATTACTAAACAGTAACAATTTAAAAAGAATTTCAAAAACTAAAATATAAGGACAAAAAAAAGGAAATCTATTTGTACTTAAAAAAAAAAAAAAAAAATTCCGTATATGAATTGTATTATTTTTAGTTATTGTACTGTCTATGTTTAGAAAATTAAAACAAAAAAATAAAAATTATTTTAAAAATAAAAACAAAAAAAAAAACAAAAACAAAAAAAAACTTAAAAAATTTATTTTCCTTACCTCTGCATCTGGATGATGTCTTCCTAAGTCATCATAATCTAAATTTTGATTTTCTAGATGTTCTTCTTCAGTTTGTGGCATTTGTTGTAATTCTTCTTTTGATTTAAAATCTAATTTTTTTATAAATGGTGGGCAAAGTAAACCTAATATGACCTAAAAAGAATTTATTGTATATATAATGTATAACGTATATGCATATTTGTTGTTGTTGTTTTTTTTTCGTTTGTTTTTTTGTTTTACCGATTTGTTGTTGTTGTTGTTGTTTTTTTTTTGTTTTTAGTTTAATGATTTTTGTTTTTGCCACATTTATATTTATCTCAGATTTTTTTTTTTTTTTTTTTTTTAAATTTTTATCGTTATTTTGTGGTCAAATTTTTATTCAAAAATAACAAAAACAAAAAAAAAAAAAACAAACAAACAAAAAAAAACAAATATTAAAAATAAAATATAAAAATGAAAGTAGAAAATGTTGACAAAAGTATAAACAAAAATTTTTCATATAAATTTATTTATTTTATATTTTATCTACATTTTTATTTTTATATTTTCTTTGTAAATATATTTAAATGTTATGTGTGTATGTCATATGCAATTTTTTGGATTTTAATTTCTGTTTTTCTTTTTGTTTTTTTTTTTTTTGTTTTTTCTTTAAATGGTTGTAGACGATAGGTACATACATATTATGCGCATGAAATATATATAAAAAAATATATGAATACATTTCAACAACAACAAAAAAAAAAAACAAATAATAATTTTCATTAAAATGAATTTATCTTTGGGAAATGTTTCTTTAATTTCTAGGCATTGCTCGTGTTTTATTTTATTTCTTTTAATTTTGGAAAGAAAAAAAAAAATCCAAAAATAAATACAACACAATAGAAACGTTATATACATATTATGTACATGAAAATAAATGAAAGTGACAAGAAAATATGTATATGTATACTATATGTAAATATTGATATACATATACAAATATGATATATGTATATTAAATAAAATGTGAAATATAAAAATCGAATATAGGATTAAAAAAGCTTTTAAAATGTCGAAAGATTTATTTACTTATTTATTTATTTATTTTTTTTTTTTTATTAATTATTTATTTATTTTTTATTTGTACATGCAATATTATACGTTGTTACTATGCCACTCAATTATTTTTACAATATCCTCATTTTTTAAATATTTTATTTTATGTACTTTCAAATAAATAATAATTCATATTTTATCTACTAGTTTACATATTATGTATTGTATATAGTATTGGGGTTTTTTGTTTTATTTTATTTTATTTTTTTTTTTTTTTTAGTTTTAATTTTATTTCATCATTTAAGAAAAATAAATTGTCTAATTAAAAGTAACATTAAGAAAAATGAAAAAAAAAAACAACAACAAAAACAACAACAACAACAAAAACAAATCTTTATAAATTAATTGAAATAAATTATTATTATTTATGTGTATCAAAATGATTAATTTCTGATAATTTGATTAATTCCTTAAAGAATCTTTTATAGTATATAGTGATGATAATGATAATGAAATTGAATGTATAGGAATAATGCTATAATGCTATATTTTAGCTTTGTGAATTATTTTCCAAACCAAAAAAGGCATTAATTGCATATAATTAGTGGATAGAGTATAGTCATTTAATTTGAATAAAATTACAATCAATTTAATTAAAAAATTTTAATTTCGATTTTAAATTTCCAATAATTTAATGTTGAAATTTTAGAATTATAGTATAAAGAAAATTTAAAATTTAAAATTTAAAATCTGTTATTTAAGATTTTTTTTTTTTTTTAAATTATAATTTTTTACATTTAAATGTAAACGAATTAAAATAACGATGATAAAAAAAATTTAAAAAAAAAATTAATTACATTATTTTTGAATTTTAAATAGATGTAATTATTAAATAAAAGTAAGTGAGTTATTATTACGTTTTCATAATATTGAATTGAAAATTTTTTTCTTTGTTGTACTATTTTTCATATTTCTATGCTAGTTAATATTGTTATTAATTTTTTTTTTTTTTTTTAAATATAAAATGAAAGCAATTGTATTATTGTATAAAATATACACTTGTGTACACACACATAAGAAGTATTTAGCAAAATCATTTAACTATAAAAATTTCGAAATAAAAGATGATGAAAAAATGAAAAGAAAAAGATGATAAGCAAAAAAGATTTTTTTTTTTCTTTTATTTTTATTTATTTATTTATTTTTTTTTTTTAAAAAGTACCAATTCAATCATCTAATCATGCAGAATAATTCCGAAAAATTAATTTACGGTAAAGAAAAGTAAAATAATTTTTTTTTTTTTTTTTTTTGGAGAAATAATTCAAAACAAAAAAAAAATAATAAAAATAGAATTTATGATGAATTTATATTTACGTATCTGATCGACATTTGAAAATTTCTAAAAATTTCGATTTTTCTTTTCATTTTTTCGTTTTTTTTTCTTTGTTTAATTTTTATCTTTAAGAATTATTATAGTGTAATCATTATGATATAAAATGAAAAATTGATTATGAATTGAAATGTATGTATTATAAAAAGAAAAAAGAAAATGTTGACGTCGTAAAATCATTTAAAATCAATCATTTAATCATTTTTGTATTTTTGTTGTTTGGTTTCTCATTTATTCTTGATTTCATCTTCATCTTGATTATATTGTCTCTATTGATTTCCATTATTCTTTTTTTTGTTTTTTTTTTTTTTTTTATACATACGATATATGTGATGAATTATATAATCATGAAATAAATTATTATGCTATTAATTTACACACATTACATTTTTTTACATGTATGTATAAATGATTATAAATTGATTTAATACCTTCATATTTGTATTCTTTCTTGTTCGTAAGCCTCCCATCCATAAATCAGCCAATATTACTTGACTACATGGATGTGCCAATAGAGCACGATGATTTGCTGCTACTGCCAATGATAAACAACTTTGACTTGACCATGAATTTAATTCACATGTAAGTAATCTTTGAGCTTTCTCTGCATCTTGACGATAACAAAAATCTAACAATTTTATACCTTTTGATACAATAAAAAAAAAAAAAAAAAAAAAAAAAATTAAAACGAAAAATATTTATAAAATAAATATGTAAAGAATAATTAATAAAACCTTAATTGTATAAAAAAAAAAAAAAAAAAAAAAAAAATCAGTTAGAAATACAAAATTTTGATAGAAAATTAAATATACCTTTTGTTTCGAATTCTTTTGCATAATTTCTTAATTCATCATAAATCTCAGTATCCAAATCATCTTCAGCTGCTTCATGGGCCATGGCCTTATAAAGCTTACAAGCAACAAGTGATTTAGCTAAAGCTTCCTCACCATGAGTCCACATTAACAAAGCCATTTGTTGACGCTTTGTAAGCACAGCCCACATCTAAAAAAAAATAAAATAAAATTTAATAAAAACAAAAAAAGAAATGAAAAGCAAAAAAAAAAAAAAAATGAAAAATTTTAAAATAAAAATATAAAATAGAAAACGGAAATTAATTTTTGGAATATATGTAAATTATTATATGTAAATTGGAGTTAATATTTATATTCAATGAGCATTTCATTTATTATTTTAATGTGTTCTATTTTTTTTTTCTTCGTTTATTTATTTTTTTTTATTTTTTTTATTTTGCCATCATTAATGATTGAAAAAAAAAGTTCTTAAAAAAAAAAAAAAATATTTTTATTTATTTTGTACATATAATTTTCCTTACCAATAATTCATTAAATGGAAATTCGAAAAGTGCCATTTCCGATGTTAAAGGTAAAAGACCTGTAACAAGACTCATTGAATTTGCTCCAGAAAATCTTTGAAATGTTGATGATTTTCGATGAGCATTTGCATAACTGTTCATTACTTTTGCATAAATTGGACGAAATTTGCGTCGTGTATAATATGATCTATAAAGAGTAAATTCACAAAAAGAAAGGAAAACAACAAAACGAAAAAAACGAAAAAACGAAAAAAACAAATTCAAAAAGTAAAATATCGTGCAAAATAATTAATTACCATAAACGCATTTATTTTTTTATTTGTTTAACCAAATAAAAGAATTTAACGATTGTTTTAAAGAGGATAACATTTTTTTTTTTTTTTTTTTTTTTTTTTTTAAATTAAGAATTTTACCTATATGCACCACCCATTAACTTGTTAATAACTAAGCCTATATCATGTAATGTATACACATAACCTTTTGGTATATGAGGTCTAACATCACGTAATATATAACCCAATGTATTGGCTGGTCCATGTTTTGTATTATACAGTTCTTCCAGACGTGGTATTGTTAAAAATTTCTTCATTGATACACCATTCTCTAATAACAGTTTAACAAAATCGATCCTATCATGCTCTAATGCTTGCATCATTGCTTCATCCAAAGCACCTATACATAATATACAATATGTATGCATGTATATAATATTAATTTTTATAAAATATAAAAGCAATAATAATTAATAAAATTATTGTTTTCCATTTAATATAATATAATATATTTTACCTGGAGGCCATTCTTGACCATAAACAAATATTTCACTTCTAGCTATATCAACTCGATTCCAAGTTAAAGCTAAACTCAATTGTTCCGGAGGACTAAGATGTTGTGATTTAAACAATGCTGTTAATATTAATCGATCAAGCTCTTGGGCTTCACCTTCTGGCTTTTCTTGGATTCTGAATATCGTTATCTGTACAAATAAAATTAAATATTAAAAAAAAAAATTTGAAAAAATTAAATTAAATTTGAAAAATTTAAAAATTAAATTTAAAATGTATTCAAATAAAAATATTGTACTAAATCTAATCATCATATATTTATTATTTAGATAAATTATATTTTATGTTTAATTTAAATTTATGAATTGAATTAGAAAGAATAGACGCATGAAATAGAATAAAATGAAAAATATAAATTTAATTGAGTTTTTTATTTTTTTAAAATGCTTTTAAATTTTTCCTGTAGCGAATTTTCTTGTATTACATTAAAATATAAAATGTAAAAACCTTTTACCAAAGATAACAATAAAATTCTAAACTATGTGCATATTTATATAATTTTTTATATGCATTCATTTACAAAACATTATTCTTTATTCATCATGAAAAATATCGTTTGTGTTTTTTTTTTTTCCCCCCTTTTTATACGTATTTTTTTGTAAAATATGTGTAATATAAATTTTTATTCCATTATAGCTTGAATAATGTGTTATATTTATTATTATTATTTTTTTTTTTTTTTGTCACATTTATAAATATATTTTTTTTTTTTATAAAAAAAAAATAAAAAAAAAAAAAAAAATCATATTTATTTGGATTATTAAATTTAAAAGTGGAAAAAATTTCCCTTTGATATTTTTTATTTTGTAAAATTTTGTTTAGATGGCTTAAATGTGACAAAAAAAACAAAAAAAAATTATTTTTATATTTTATTTTATGTAACTTAAAATGGTAATTTCCCTTAAATATGAGAAAAAATTTGCGTAATATTTTTAAATAAAAATAAATGGTCAAAATATTTTCATTGAGATTTTACCAAAAAAAAAAAATTATAGAAAAATTGTTTAAATACTTTAACAAGAATTAATTAAATTCATTTATTATATTAAATTTTAAATTTAACTACAAATTAATTAATTGTATGTATGCAAAATATGAACATGAACATGTATGTGTATACGCATTAATTTCCTCACATACATACATATATAAAATTACATATATGTAATTATAAGGAAAAAAAATTATTTTGATGTTTTTAACATCATTATTTTATTACAATGAAAATGATTTTAATATACAATAATAAAGATATCATTTTTCATGAATTCTCATAAATTAATTAAATCAAAAAAACAAAAAAACAAAAAAAGAAGTTATATGCTCATATTACATTACAAATTATATGTTTTAATGTAATGTTTATGTAAAATAAATGAAAGTGGTATAAGTTCAAAATTATCAAAATACGGTTACTTTCATGAATGCATCATCAGACGTATTTTAACGACTCAAATGCGCTGAAATTGTAATCTGAATTGTTAACTGTACTACATGCAAGCATTGCAATTGTTTGAAAGCGATTGAGTAATTTTTGTAAATTTTGTAAATTGCTTGAATTAATGTACCTGGTGGGATACATTTACACAATTGTACTGAAAAAAAAAATTTATAAAGTTGAATTTTTTGCCATTGTCAGCGTCGACAATGCATTTATTAAAGTACCCTATAGTTTTTTCTTATATAGAAATTGTTCTGTAACAAAATAAATTTAAATATCCTTGAAAATTAATAAAAAAAAAAAAAAAAAAAAAAAAAGAATAAATAAATTGTGAATTTTGTAAGACAAATTGACTTATTCCACTTTCAAATAAAACGGCGACTCACATATATGCATAAAAAAAAAAAGAAAAATTCTAAAACTTACATATAAAAATATACAAAATAATTAAAAAAAAAAAAAAACTTACTAAATTTTTATTTTTGGTACATAATAATAGTTCAGTATAAAGTTTTTCAGCTTGTTCAAGACCAACTTCAAAAGTTTTTTGAATTGTTCGAAGCAAATATTCTCTCATTGATTCCAAAACGGTTTGTTCATCTTCATTATCTGAAGCATATCTGTGAAAGTACATAAATTTTTGTACAAAATGTGTAATTTAATTGTAATTTGTATAAAATAAAAAAAATTAAAAAAAAAAAAAAAAAAAACAATTACATATAAAATAATAAATTAAAAAAAAAATGAATATTTTATTATGAAACTTTAGAATCAAAAAAAAAATATTTTAAATTAAATATCGCAAAATAATGAAAATGTTTTTCCATTCAAAATGCACATGCATATAAATGAATGTATGCTAACGTTCATGTCTATTTTATAAATATATCATATTGTGTATGCATCACTACATATATACAAAAGTATATAAAAACGTGAAGTCATATAAACACTTTTAAAACATATTTAATATTATGTAATAATTTTTAAACTGAATCCTAAGGATGTAGAAATTTGAAATGAAAAAATAGAAAAATCAAAATAAACTGAAAATTCATTTATATATATTTTTTCTCCTTCAATTGTTAACACATATATACACGATATTTTATTTCTGAATAAATTCAAATATCAAATTTCAAATTATTAATATGATAGTTATGTGTTAAGAAAAAAAAAAACAAAAAAAAAATTTTTTTTTTTCTTTTTTTTTTTCCTTTTAAATAAAAACAAATTTGAACTTGTTTTGAATATGAACAGTAAACTTAAAAATTATTTATATATAACGGTTAGAATAGTAAACAATAAATTTACAATCTAACATGGTGAATTAGAACTGACTATGTATGTACAAGGTCCAAGGCTAAAATTTTGAAAAATTACATTTTTCCAAAATATAAACATTGTACATAAGTAATTGAATTAAGGAAAAAAGCAAACACATAATAATTTTTAATAAAATTATACAAAATATGCATAAACTTGATAAAAGACTTAAAAAAAAAAAGAAAACTGAATATAATTTTGAAATAATAACAAATTACAAAAAAATAAATTAAATTAAAATAACAGAATGAATATAATGAAAAGTTGTAATTAATAAAACTGAATATGTAACAAAACACTTTTTAAAAGTTAAATAAAATGTTGAAAGGATAACACGTGTACAAGTATATATAATAAAAGCAATACAACATAATAATTACATTGTTTTCACATTAAAAAAAAAAAAATAAAAAAAAAATAAAAAATTAAAAAAAAAAAAAAAAAAATAAAATAAAAAATTAAAAAAAAATAAATAAAAAAAATTTTTTTTTTGTATTTATTTGTTGTTGTTTGTGTTATTTTATTATTATTATTATTATTATTTTTCTTAATTTACTCACTTGTGAATGAAAGCAATTAAATCAGCTGCTCTACCAGATCCATCGCATACCACAACTGGAACAGGTGGGGTATCAGTTACATATTCAAGCACAGCTCTAATTGTGTTTGTACCACCTTCAATCACTAAGCAAACAACTGGAATATTTGAATGAGTAACTGAAATAAAACAAAGAACAAAAAAAATAAATAAATAAATAAATAAATAAGAGAAAATTAAAAGGGAAAGAAAAAACAAAGGTAGAAAAAAGAGAAAAAAAAAATTTAATAAAAAAATTATATAAAGGTAATATCCATTTTATAATTTATTATCATTATTACTTTTTGTTTATTTTATTTTTCTTTTTTCTCTTTTATACGTTTTGTTATTTAAAAATCAACATAACGTGAAAAATCAAATTTTCTTTTATTTTTAAAAATTAACAAAGGAATAAAAAAAAAAAAATCATCTAATGCATATGGTATATAATTTCTATCTATCACTTGAGTAAATATATTAATTGTAAAACAAAAAAAAAAAATAAATAAAAAAAATAAAATACACTACAGTACATGTAAAAGAGAATAAAAAAAAATATAAAATTATATTGAATAAATTGTTTTAATTACTTTATTTAAAATAAATGATTCTTTGTGAATGATCTATTTATTGAGAATTAAATTTATTTACGATCATTAAATCAAAATAATAAATTATTTCAAAAACATTAGAAAACAATACAATATTTATTCACAAATAAATACAATTTTCATTTTTCATTTTCTCTGTTTATAAAAAGGGATTTTCTATATTTTAAACAAGAGGAGGAATAATATTATTTTGCTTTATTTATTTAACATACTTTTAAAATATGAATGAATAATCGTCAATAATTATTAGTTGGAAGCTATTGAAAATTTATTTATTTTTATTTTCATTTTCATTTTTTTTTCATGCCATAATTTAAATTTAAATGAAATATGTACGTACATATTTAATTTAAATTTTCATCAGTACGTGTATATAAAATATTACCGCAATTTTTTTTTTTTTTTTTTTTGTTTTTTTAAATATTTTCCTTCATAATAAAATTATTTTAAATTGTTTTAATCAGAATTCGATAAAATTTATTTGAAATTCATAACAAGAAATTTATTATAACATAATAAATAACAAGAAATTTATAATAAGAAATAATCAACTTTGATCCCCATTTTATTTGTTTGCATATTTTTCAATGAAATTTTCATAGAATGTGGTCCTTATCGACTTAGAGTAATTAAGCAAAACAGAGTTTTTTTTTTTAATATCTTTTTTTTTTGTGGTTTTTTTTTTTTTTTGTTTTATTGAGTTTCAAAGTTGGTATGTTATTCAAAATTCATTTAATTTTGTTTTCCGGGTTTTTTTTTTTATAAATTCTATTTTTAAAGATTTCTTCTTTGAAATTTCAACCACGTAAAGAATGAATCTTTTTAGGGTAATTAAGTAAAATATTTACATTCTTAATTTTTATTTTTAGTAACTTAAAAATTGAGATTTTTTTTTTACTGATAATGGATGTTAATTAAGTTTAATTTTGAAGTATATACATATCATGGAAGGGGGGGGGGGGGGGGGGCTTCGGTTGATCAATAGGTGTAGGAGTATTGGCTTCTGAAGCACAACTTCACAAGGGTCCAGGTTCGATTCCAGACAATAATTGCAGACAAATGAAGAAAAAATGTTTTTCATAATTTTTCTGCACTGTCGACATCGAAACTACCTTATCCCAAAAGTTCACTCAGCTTTTTGAATGAGTATCATATAAGCTTTATGCTCATGGGTTCTCAAGTGCTTACTAATACCGATCGAGTCTACTTGCTAACAACAACAAGTAACTCAAACGAATGATTGGTGTAAGCCCTATAATATAAAATCGAGTTTAAATCTCTATTCGAACAAACTCAGTGGTTCGTAACCCACGTTAAACTGTGTAGGTGCACATATTATAGAATCGTCTCGAAAAATCATCGTAATGATGTTTAGGCCTTGGCTCACATCATTATTTGTTGCGCCAAAGGAAACAAAAAAACATATCATGGATCTTTACGAATGTATCGGAATAGTATTGAAGAAATATGAGCCTATACAGTATACATGATAGTATGTGATATAGAAAATATCTATCGTAATGTGGAAATTGATTTATTATATTAATTAAAATATTATGATAAAAATACTAAAAATTATCATAATACAAAAATTCTATAATTTTTCATATGTACTCAGAAAATATTATTTAAAAAAAAAAATAAATAAATAAATAAATAAAAAAGGATAAATCAATAGAAATAATAAAAAAAAAAAAATATTAAAAAATAATTTCTTCATCTATGATTTACGTATTTTATAAAAAAAATATTTAAAAATTTGTTTTTAAAATTTAAAATTTGTTTTTGAATAAAAAACGAATATGTGTTTAAATTTATAATGAAATTCACAATTTAATATTTTTCTTTTTCTAGATCTAAAAAAAAAAAAAAAAAAAAAAAAATCATTTTACTCATATAACAGAGATTCTTGTATTTTATAATAACTATAATAAATTGAAATTTGTTTATGAAATTTTCTTTTCATATTTGATATAATTTATTAAAACATATCTAAGCATTGTATATACATCAGAGATTCAAAAATACATATATGTACAATATATGTTATAAAATTTATTTATGATAATAAAAACATTTTCAAATTCAATAATATGTACATATGTTACTGTTTATTTTATTTTACAGAATGTCATTTACATTCATTATATAAGTAAAATTTAAAATTTACTCAAGCGATAATATTAATAACAGTTCAAAAGGTATTTTTGATATAAATTTAATTCAAAACAAAAAAAAAAAAAAAACAAAAAAACAAAAAAAACCAAAAAGGACAAAACATATCATATATAAACTTTTATAATTAAAAGTATGTTAAAATAGAAAATTTACGTATTAAATAATTTTATTTTGTTTAATAAATTTTAGTTTATTTTCATTAAAATGTTAATAAAATTTTAAAAACAAAATAAATAAAATAAATAAATATAATTAGATATAAACATGAATTAAAAATATTTGTAACTGACATGTAGTAAAATAAAATCTTAAAAGGAAGACAGAAAAAAAAATAATATAAATTCATAATTCAGAATATACTTTTATATATTAACATTTGATATTTAATTTGTACACACATAAAAGTACATATTTGTATAGCATACAAATTATAAATAAAACGTATATTTTTCAAATCATCTACATATGTACATAAAGCGTTGAACACCTTTTCTATTACTGTATGATGCGCTCACTCTAGAAATAGAGAAACTTTTCTTGGAGCTTGCCTTTTCCAGGGTTCATCCTTTTCTTTTAAGATATCTCTTGAATAGGGGGGATCTAAGTCACAAGGCTCCTGGGCGCTCTGAATTACTCTAGGTGGTTTAATTTGTGAGATTCTTGGTGTCGTATCACAATGTCGGCCTTTTTGACCTAAGTGTGCTTGCTTGAGAGTAAGCAGGCGGCCACCTCTACCTACCTACCTACATATGTACATATGTACATATGTATATTTTAAATGAGATGAAATTCTTGGTATTCATTTACATTTAAATATGAATAAAATTGCCATTTTTATGTATTCGAAAAACAATAACAATCAAAACATAACGACATACTTAAATGATATGATAACAATGTAAAATTTTTATTCTCCAAAAAGAATACATATGACTATGTTAAAAAAAATTGAACTTTAAATAATTTGTCATTATATACGTTGTACGTAATTTTATTTGTTTTAGTATGTATGTATGTACATAAAATGTGACACTATATATAATAATGAAATTTTCATATTACTATGTATGTGTCGTTTTTACGTATTTTATACACGTCTTATAAAATCTGACATGTTTTCAATAAATTCCCTTGACACATACACATATATTTTGTATTCTCTTGTATACTGTACCTACTACATATGTATGTACATACATAAATATTTACCAAAAAGGTATAAATATGTACATAAATAGTATCTATTATATTACATTATAAATACAATTATTTAACCATTCAATAACTTTTTACAGCAATTTTTTTTTTTTCTTTTTACTAATTTTTCCTTTAATAGTATACAAAGATATTTTATTCTTTCTGTACTTATTAATTTTCTTGAATAATGAATAAAAATGAAAATATTTTTTTTTTTTTTTATTAAGCAATATATCACAATATAATTTTTTATTGATCTTTTAATTATATTTTATGATACTGTAAATTTAATTTTGTAAATTAAAGCGTATATTGATATGTATATGGGAATCTATGGATATGCTTGTGAATGTATTATTTTTCTTTTAATTTAACTGATTTTTTTGATTTTGATTACATACATATGTATGTATGTATGTATTCGAAATTTGTTCAGTACATGACCATGAAAATATTACACCTGACCATGAAAATAAATTTGTTTTTAATAATAAAGTTTAGATATTTATTTATTTATTTATTTTATTTTTTTCTTATCTACTTTTATTTACGTCGTATATGCATATATTATCCTTAATCAAAATCTCCTATAAAGGATATACATAATAGTATATATGTATATACACTTTTATCTATAGATACTTTCGCACATGTGTATACCATATATACATAACATGGTAGAATTTATTTACGCACTATTTGTTATTTAGTTATTTTTACAATAATAATTAAAATAATATATAATTTCTATACATTTATTCATTACATTAATGTATATCATATTTTTTTGTAATTTTGGAAATTTTATCAAATTTAATATCAATTATTTATTTTTATTTTTTTTATTTTTTTTCAAATTGTAATTTTAATGTTAATGTATAAACATAAAGTCTATAATTTATTAAAATATTGTTTTTTTATAATCATTATACTTTAATAAAGCGAAATAAATAAATTTTTTAATTTTTTATTTTTGTTTCCAAATACCTGCCTACTATTTGAAAAATAAATATTACGTACTAAAATAAATTTAATTAATTTATACAGAAAAAAATAAGACAAAATGTTGTAAAAAAGAATATTGTGAGAAAGGAAAAACAAAAAAAAAAAATTTTTTTTTTTTTTTTTTTTTTTTTTTTTTTTTTAAAGAAATAAAAACTTAAATTTGTAATTTACACAGAATTTCAAAAAAAAAAAAATTTTTCAAAATTTTCACATTTTCTTTTAGTTAATGCTTTTCTTGTTTGATTAGTTTCATATGGAATATTTTAATATTTTAATGATATTTTAATGATATAAGAAAGCATATTCGTATATTTCATTTTAAATACAATATTACGTATGTACCCTGTTCCTCTTATTTTCCTTTTTTTGTCTTCTATGGTTTACTATTTTTCTCTATTTTTTTCTCTATTTTTTTTTTTTTTTTTTTTTTTTTTTTTTTTTTTGGTGATACGTTTCAAAAAACAAGTACTTGGGTAGCCTTTGAAATGATATAAAATAAAGCAAAGTATTTAACTTAATTCAAATTTTAGATACTGTACATACGTACATATCGCATATATGTATGTATATGTTTGCATTAAGGTATGCGATATAAATTTACTGCGTTTCTCTTTTTACATACATTCGATTTTATTTTTCATCTTTTTAAAACATTACATTCATACATACTTTATGAAACGTGAATAGAATAAAAAAAAAAAAAAAAATCTTACATATATCCTTATATATGTATGTACTTATCTCCTATGATGTATATATACAATGCTAATTTATGTAATGACTATATATAAAAATATTTGAAAAATAGTTTAAGTGTTATGAAAAAAAAAAAACAAAAAAAACAAACAAAAATACAAGAACTGATATTACGAAAAATTTTTTCATGTCTGAAAAATTCATTTCATTATACTCATTGAAATAAATATCGTTTGAATTTTATTTGCTTAAAAAATATACATACACATAGATATGTGTATATTTTTTTTTTAAATTATTAGGAAAAGAAGAAATAAGAAAAAAGAAACAGATTTTTTTTTTTTCACTTTTCTCAGTAATATTTTAAGGATTCTGCTTTTAATTTGAATTAAAAAAGCAAATACATGTATAAATGTATACAAAAAATCTGCATAGACTTATGAATATCATGCAGACTTATAAATACATAAATACGAGTATATGAAGTTAATTCTCATATTTTGTTTTATTTTTTTTATATTTTTTTTTTTTTTTTTTTTTTCAATTCGATAAAAAATTATATGAATTATCATAATACAAAAATATATATTCTGTATGAAAAATGCAAAAAAAAAAAAAAAGGAAAGACAAAAGGAAAATATGAAAATCATGAATAAAAATCTGAAATATAAACTAGATTATGTATGTAGAAATCTTGGTAATAAGATTTTACTATAATTTATGATACAAATAAATAGTAAATAAAAAGGATAAATGAAAAATAGTAGATGAAAAATCTGTATGTCTAAAAATTAAAGATTTATTTAGGATGAAACGCAGTAAAATGTGAAATGTTCTACACACATTTATGTAATGAAAAAAAAAAAAAAAAAATCTCTGAGCACTGATACAAACATTCATTTTCAGTTTTTCTTATTTATTATGTTTAATGTTTCCCTTTTTGAAAAATTTTCCTAAATTTCTTTTAAATTTTGAAAAATTTTCATTTTTCATTCAAAACATTCAAATTCCAAAAAATTTAAAAATTTAATCTGTGTCCTTTGAATGAGTAAAGTTAACAGAAAAAAAAAAAAAACAAACAAAAATGTTCCTTATATATTTTTAATAAGTTGAAATTGATTTAGTGAAATATTATTGAAGGAAATGAAATAACGAAGAAGAAGGTGAAGAAAAAAAGGATAAACCTTATAAAAATTATTATTTTCAACTTTTTGTTTTTTTTTTGTACATTGTACAAACAGACATACCTTTTAGGTAGCATGAATTAAAAAAATAAAAAAAAAAAAAAAACATAATAACCGAAAAAGTTCAAATTAACTTAATATTAATTATACAAGTGATAATATATATTTTTTTTTTTTTTTGATTTATATTCATAATGACATTAATTATTAATATTTATGTATTTATGTACTTACAAGGATGTAATTTCAAATTTGATATATGTTTTTCAAGTTTTCTTCTCAATATTAATTCTGCACCATATTTTCCCATTGTCCCATTATCAACTAACAAGAAATAAGCATGTCGATTATTCAAAACTGCTAATTTTGATCTGTAAAAATGGAAAGTAAATTTAAAAAAAAAAAAAAAAAAAAAACATAAATTAATTAGAAATTATTGCAATAATTATTTCTTGTATATATAAAAAACATTTTCATGTGTTTATACATTTTATGTTTGTTAAAATTAAGATAAACACAAAAGTATAGAATAACATGTCCATGTGAGAAAAAACAAAAAAAAAAACAAAATTTTTAAATACATAAATAATTATAATATATACCTTGGTGAACTAATACTATGGCATGGTACCTCACGATTGTGACCTAACAATTCATGATTTCTTTCAACAATACCCCAAGGTGCTATACCAATGCTCACAGCACGTCCTGATCTTTGTTGTCCTTCCAATAGTAAAGCCTCACCAACTTGCTTTGTTACGCCTTTGTAATAACAATAATGAAAACAACATAAGTTATAAATAATACTTTGTTTACATACACGTAAAATATCTACATATGTACATATATTTAAATTTGTTTAATTATATGTATATTTGTATTCTTATAAATTGTATATTATTAAATAATGTACAATCATGTATGTATGTATTTACATGAAATATGACTATTTTAAATATCTGATTTTGTATATAAAACATAAATGATATGATAAAATTGTTAATTAAAAAGGGTATATACTACATAAAATGTGATATGTTTGTACATTACATAATAAACAAAACAAATATACATGTAAATAAAAAATTTTATCACCCTCATAATATGTACAATCTTTTTAAAAGTGTTAATACATGGGGTTAAGTTAAGTATAGATTATTAATCAATTCATTTAACATTTACCAACTGACTTTTTCATTTATAATTAATTATCTATCTAGAATCTTTTAATTATCTCATTTTTTTTTTTTTTTGTTTTTTTTACACATACATATACATTTTATATATAATAAAATTGAAGCTTTTAAATGCATATACAATACAAAAGCTGTTAATTCGAATATTATATAAGAATGTATGTACGTATTCATGATAATGAATTTTTCTTAGCTTTTTTATCTTTATATAATTATTTTATCATTCATTTTAATCGTTTTCTATTGTCCCTATTATCATCATTATGTGAATCAAATTTAAAGTTCACAAACATAAATGTATGTACATAGTACCACAAAGTTTGTTTTCATACTTCTAAATTATTCGGTTTCCTTATTTTTTATTTCTCTAATTTTAAAATTTCTATTCTATGCTATAAATCACAATCAGAAAAGGACTTTGTTTTTTTTTTTTTTTTTTTTTTTTTTTTGTTTACCATATACATATATTAACAAAGGTTTATACATACATACATATGTACAATATAATAACGGAAGAATAAAAAAATTATTTTATCCATAACATTGTATGCTTATATATATTTTATATTCGTTCTATGTTTGAACGTTTGCGTATGTATATCAAAAATTGTACATACATTTACATACATATGTGTGTATATGTAAAAAATTATTTTAAGTCATCGTAATAATACAAGTGGCAAAGTTTAAAGGGATAATCACTTAGAGAACTTGAAAATAATGATAAGGAATCCTTAAGATAAAAATTCATTATTTTATATATAAAAAAAGGGATAAAAGTTAAATGATGACAAAAGGAATAAAAAAATAAAAAAAATAAAAAAAACAACGTACAAATAGAAGAAAAAAAAAATAACAGAGTAAATGGAAAAGAAGGAATACAATAAAATCGTATTACAAAAACAAATTTTATGATTTCAAAATATTGCAATAATCCTACAAATACTTATATGTATACGTATGATGTACATGTAACAAATAAATGATGTTTAAGTGCTCTTGTATAGTTGTATGTTGTAATAAAATGGTTTGTAACACTATTATGTTACTATGGCTTTACAGGTTTTTGTTTTTTTTTTTTGCTTTTATTAAATAGAATTTGTTGCAAGTTTTAAAGGACATGACATTATTGCCTGTTTGGCTTTAAATGAAATGCTTGATGTCAAGATATTTTTTATAGCCATACCATATTTTGCTAGACAATGGATTTTTTTTTATTTTTTTATTTTATGCAGAATAAAATTTATTTAGTGTTACCTACACAAAGTGAAATATTGGCAAAAAAAAAAAAAAAAAATCTTCACATTTATTAATTTCACATAGTTTTAAATTGTACCTGTATTTGTGCCTCCAGTAAATATCCATGCTCCAGTTGTTTTAGCAGCTTTTAATAATCCTTTACGAATTTCCTGTTTTATTAAATACAAATGTAGATTTTTTGTTTTTTGTTTTTTTTTTTTTTTTTTAAATTTTATTATTATTGAAAAAATCATTTAGAAAAAAAAAAAAATTATTCAAAAGCTAAAATGCTATAATGTGCAAAATAAAATTTTATTTATTAAATGAATTTCAATGTAATTTTTTTTTCTTTTTTCGTTGTCAACTTTTTTCATTTGAAAAATAACTCAAACTGACTTAAAACCTTTTTTATTTATTTTATTTTATTTTTTTATTTTTTTTTTTTTTTGTTCTATTTACTTTTTAAATAACAATTTTAATGTACTTTCATATAAAAATTTTAAATTTTTATAAAAATCACAAAAAAAAAAAAAAAAAAAAACTAAACCAATAAATTCACAAATTTCTTCTACAACATAACAAAAAAAAAAAAAAAAAAAAAAAAACAAATTTACAAGAAAGTAAAAATTTAAGTAAAATTAATTTGAAATCGAAATAAAAAAAAAAAACAAAATAACCCAAATGTATATGAAAAAGTTTTTAAAACATTTTAAAACTAAGTTTTTCAGTGGTTATTTTGAGATTTAAACATTTTTAAATTTATTTAATTTAATTTATTGATTTTATATTATTAATTTTATCTAAATAATTGTATATGTGTATTTATAGTATTAGTTTTTGTATGAATTACTCGTATATATACAGGATGATTCTTTTTAACATGACACTATTAGTATCACTGTATTCTTTGGACTATTTTTGGAAACAAAAATTGTATGGCGAGAATTTTAAATGAATCCTTATTATGACGCTAGAGTTCGTTGAAGATGATCTTGTGCTTCTTCTAACGAAATATTCTATAACTCACGAATCAGCAGATGTACGTCATTGGTGTTTTGAGAAAAGTTATAGTAAATCCTTTGGCTTTTCTATGATATTCTTCAACATCCTCTAGCATCGAAATAAGGCTTCAGTTAAAATTTAGACATTCATCTAAAGTCCAAAGAATACATTGATACTGATAGTGTCATGTTAAAAAGAATCATCCTGTATAATTCAACATTTTATTTTTATACGTGTATGTATGTATGTGTGTATTATATTCAAGTTTATCATTTCTAATAAAATCGTACTTTCATGCAATTAATAATGAAATACGAAAAGATAACAAAGAAAAGTATGTTTGAGTTTTTTTTTTTTTATTTTCGTATGAGTTAGTTGGTTTTGTTTTTTTTTTTTTTTTTTTAAATTCATTTTCCTTCCTTATTATACACATATACATACAAATTTACTTATATATGAAATTCACAAATTTATAAAAATGTATACATGTGCATTATAAATATACCTTTTTCAATTTTGGTTGTAAATCAAAGTTTGCCTTTCCACCTTGTACAGTGATAAGAAGTTTTGGTAATTCTAAATTCCATTCTTTGGTAAGAAGTTGTACCAATAATTCTGGTCTGGTATCATAAGATAAACGAACATACTGTAAATTACAATTAAAGGAAATTTCATTTTATTTATTACAAAATAAACTCAATATTTACTTATATGTACATTTTTATGTCTATATATACATACGTGCACATGAATGCACATATACGTAAGTATATGTATGCATGTATGTATGTATATATTCTGATATATAATTTTCAAAAAAAAAAAAAAAAAAAAAAAAATTACAAATAACTACAAAATAAAGGATATTAAATGCTAGCAAAATAAATTGGTGTTGTTTGTATGTTATGATTACATGCATCTTCAAAAATACCAAAATAATGATGGTGTATTTATATATAGTTAATAAAGTTTGTAAAATTTTATACAAAGATGTATGTATGTATATAAATGTTTGTATGCATGTTATCATTATATTTTGTACGTGATTTTCTGTTTTTATATTTTTCTCTTATACATACATATGTATATCATACATTTATGTATGTATTTTAAGTAAATACAAACCTGAGCTTTGGTAGGATGTGCTCCGCCTTGGAATTCAATTGTACCATAGGCGTCTGTTGGTTGTGCTCTGGTATTTCTTTGTGGGAACCATCCATAACATGGAGATTCAATACCTGCATTAGTTATTGTTGGATGTGTAGCACGTGGTTGGCCACAATAGCATCTGTACAAGAACACAGAAAAAATATTAAATAAATATACATATATGGTACATTGTATGTATTACACCATGCATCATACATAAACACAAACAAAAAAAAAAAAAAAAATGCAATAAAAATTTGCTTTTATACAATCTCAAATTGAAATTTATTGCCTTTATTGTACTAGAAAATAAGTAAATAATAAAATTAAAATGGAAAATAGGTAGTATAGTATGTTGTACGGATTTACTATAAAATTCTTTATAACTGATGTTGTTAAAAAGGCTCAATAAAAATTCAAAAAAAAATTAAAACAAAAAAAAAAAAAACTAAAAATTATTCACAACAAGTCATTTGTTTGTTACCTGAATATTTTAATAGGGATAAAAATAGATAAAAAAGAAAAACGAAAGTACAAAAAAAAAAAAGGAAAAGAAAAACAATAGACAAGTGTAAATCGACCGAAAAACTTCATTATGACTTAAGTACACATGATATGAATGAATGAATGAATAGATGAATAAAGGATACAAGTAATAAAAGTTGTACAATATATTCAAGTACATAAATTCACTCACACACATGTATATGATATAAACTCACATGAACATATATGATTGTATACCATTACAATAAATTTATATAGCGAACGTAGAACACAATACATATCACTAGTATTCAAAATATACTACGTTCAGTGAAAAATTACATGAAAAATTGCAATTATTTTTAATTGAAATGGAAAATTGTATTTTTTGTTTATCACTTACATATTATAACCCCATTACATTGAACGTTAAAAAAACAGAGGAACAGAAAAGAGAAACGAAGTTGATGAAAAAAAAAAAAAAATTGAATTTAAAATAGAATAACGTGTATTGTACATTTTTTTTTGTTTTATTTATATTTTATTTAATTTCAACTATAATAAATTCATAATAAGAAAAGAAAATTTTGACAAACCGTGAGGAAAACAACAAAAAAAAAAAAAAAATGAAAATATCAAAATAAAATTAAAACAAAAAAAAAATAAAAATGAAAACAATTTTTTATATTCGATTTAAATTACATTTGCCATATTTAAATATTTAATAAATGTTAATGGAGCTATTTAAAATTTGAAAATTCTCATAATCGAAAATAGCAGGTATTCTGTTGTAAATGAATAATTTAATTTTTTTTTTTGTTTTTTTTTTTTTTTTTAATAAATATAATTAAATACAATTTATTACAGAAATTAATAAAGATAACAAGGATCAATTAGGTATATAGTAGAATGGTATAAGTAGATATTTTAAAGATACTGTAATGAAAATATTATAACGAACGATTATTGATAACGAACATAATATAAGTAATTATGTAGATATGTAAAAAAAAAAAAAAAAAATGATAAAACAATGAAATAAATTATAAATTCAAAATTCAATTAATGTACAATCGTTATTGTATATAATTGGTCATAAATACAATATATGTAAGAATATTCCTCTTAAAATTATGTACTTAGACAAATTTTCAGTATTAATTTATATTTGGATAACTTGAATATTTTATGAATTTTAAATAAATAATTTCCTTTTATTCAAGCAAAATGAATGAAATGAGTAAAATTTAAAAGGAAAATAACTTAAAAATCAAAAGGAACAACTAAAATTTAATTTTTTTTTTTTTTTTTGTTTTTTTGTTTAAATAAACTTTTGTATAATTTATTATTCATGATCAAACTGTTTTTTTTAAAGGCAAAAAAAAAAAAAACAAAAAAAAATTTCATTGTGTTTAAATATTATTTTAATTATATTGTAATGGGGTTATTATTATTATATTATAATGGGGTTATAATAATAATAATAATGAATATATTATAATTATATGAAAAAGATTTTTTATTAAATTTGTATTAAATGAAGTAAAATTAAATATTTATACTTATTTAATTATTTTATATTTTTTGTATATATATATACACACGCATATAATTATTACCTATATACATATTATATACATTTACATTTTTAAAAAAAATTATTATTTACCTTGTTTCATCTTTTGGGTGTGGTACGAATTTTACACATTCTCTCTTTTGAAAATTAGTTTCAATCCAACTTCTTGGTGTATGCTAAAATAATAAACATAAATAAAAATACAAAAAGAAAAACAAAAAACAAAAAATAAAAAATAAAAAATAAAAAAATATAAATATTAAAATTTTGAATATTTCATTAAAATTTCAAATGTATTAAATAATATCGTATAAATTAATTTTCTAAATATTTAACATTTAAATAAAATCAAAATTTTATAACGAATAGTCTATATAATAATAACACAAAAATTAAAATGTTTTTCTTAATTATATTTAGAGTATATATATAAAATATATAAAATAAAATTTTTTGCACGTTGAACAAAAACAAAAAAAAAAGCAAAATAACTCAAGAAAATTAGTAATTGTAAATCAATTATAAAAAAATCAAGAAAAATTCTCAAAAGAAAAGTGAAAATTTTAATTTTCCTTTGTTTTAATAATTTTTTTTTTTGTGCCTCCAAAAGAGTGAGATGAGGAAGGTTTGAAAGCCTCAATTGTTTTAATAATAAATCAATACACTATAAATTAATTAAATAAAATATACTTTTTAATATTTCACTAACATATTCATTATTCAAAATATAAAAATTATAATTATACCTCATTATCTTTAGATTGTTGATTTTTTAATAAATCTCTAACATTTAAAATAATTCGTCTAAATGACGATGGACGTCTTTGTGCATCTATTTTAACATGTTCAACATTATCCATAATTATTTATTTTTATTTTTTTTGAATATTCAATGTTAAAATAAAATTCTTTTAATTTTTTGTTTTTTTTTTTGTTGTTGTAACTAATTGAATAACATATAAATAAGAATTTTTTTAATTAAAACTTGATTCAATTTTTGTTTGTTTTTTTTTTTTTTTTTGGTTTTTCTTTTTTAAATTTGAAGAGAAAGTAATAACACAAAACAACACTGAGAAATGAAAATTTTTAATTTAAAAATTATTACATAATAAGATAAAAATTAATTAGAAAATGTTTCGTTTATAATAATAATGTTGTAACTATTTTTTGCTGTTATTTGCCTTTTTAATCAAATATCTACCAAATTTTCTAAGAATTTCGTTTGTATATTTGTATATACAAGAAAATTTTAATTAAATTTATCGTAATATAAAATGTTATGTAAATTATATAAATACGTATATAATATAGCCAGAATATGTGTATATCATTGTCATCAACAACAACAATATTATCATATTAGCATTTCATAAATTTATCAAAAAAATTAAATATAATGTACACACTACCGTATTATACAAATTCAAATTTCAAACATGCGGTATCGTTATTTGTTTTTTTTTTTTTTTTTTTTTTTTTTGAAATTTATTACAGTCTCATAACATATTTCATAAATTAAAGATATAAAATAATTTGTCAGAGATGTATAATCAGTCATAACAGTTTTAATGCAAGGAATCTGATTTTAAGTGTGTTTTATAACAAAAATTCAGTATGTAAATAAATTTGAATTAGAAAAAAAAAATGCATTTTTAATTATTTAAGCATATTTTTGTTATAAACAATTTTCTTTCTTATCAAATAAATTTTTTTTTTTTTTTTTTTGTTTTTAATTTTCACTAGTTTTATGCTGTTAAAATAACAAATTTAAAATTTTTATCTATTTAAAGATTAAAAACAAAAAACAAAAAAAAAGGTAAAAAAAAAATAAAATAAAATAAAATTAGCACTTTAAAATCGTGTTACTAAATTACATAAAATTTAATTAATTCTTTATTTAATTTTTATTTTAATTATTTTTCGATTAATTTGGTGATAAAAAGAACAAAAAAAAAAATTAAGGATAAATTTAAATATTTGAAATTGTGTTTTTACATAAACCGTTTACATGTGTGTTGTGTGTATACTTTATAAATTTAAATATAATTTTTTACTCTTTCGATGTAAATTAAAATAGTATTAATTTTTTTTTTTCTTTTCTTTTCTAATTTATTCAAATTTTAAATTTAAATTAGAAAAAAAAACAAAAAACAAAAATAATTTCTTTATGCTGATCAATTAATTCAAAATAATTATAAAACTGAAACATTTATTATTCAATTAAAAAATTCACAAAAATAATACGTTATATTATGTATCTTGATTAATTTTAAATTTGAATTGTAATAATAATAATATGTAATACAGCTTCTGTCACAATATTTTAAATACTCTAATCTTGAAAAAGTCTTGAGACATTTTTCAAAGCTTCAAAATTTAAGCTATGATATGAAGTTTTGTATAAAGCAAATGTAAACTTTGTTTATATTATACTTATTATTAATTAAATAACGATGTCATTTTTTAGTCATCACTCATCATATCATTTTTTTTTTTTTATAATCTTGTATTTATACAATACTATATTTATTATATTATATTAATCTCGTAGCTGTATTGAACTTTAAATATTTCAAGGTAATGTAAAGACTTTTATTTAAGAAAAGGATACATAAAGTAACTTTAAATAAATATTTTTTTTTTTTTTTGTGTGTGTGTTTTATAAACATTCATTAAATTACTTATTGGTGTATATTTCATTTTTCAAGTTTTACTTAGTCATTTGTTTATTATCTGGAATAAAACTTCAGAGTTTTGAGTTATTATTTTTTTTTTTTTTTGTTTTTTTTAATTGAATTTTTTTGTTGAATCAACAAAATTTAAATATAAACAGTAAAATTATAAAAATAATTTTAAATAACTGTTAAACAAAAATAAAAGTATATATATATATATACACACTTAAAAAATAGTACCAAAATAGGTATTACGTAAATAAATAATATCAAATTACATTTTTATGCCTTTTTGGAATAATAAGTATCGAGAATTTATAAGCATATTTTTGAAAAAAAAAATAAAAAAATAAAAAATTTATAAACATTCGAATACGTATGTAAATATAATCTAATTGTTCCGATAGCGCTACAGCCCAAATCTATAATCTAGTACGTACACACTTTAAGTTATTTTATTCTTATTTTTTATTTTCTACAAAAATGTTTAAAATTAAATTTTAAATATATATTTACTGCATTTTTATATCATTAATTTCATATTTAATAGCTACAATATATATTGTACTTTAATAGTTTAATTCACAAGGGTGAGAAGAGGTTGGGTTGCCTCGACACTGCAGCTTAAGAAAGCTTATTGTATCCCTTATATTGTACTTTAATTTGAATTTAATTTAACATATAAAAATAAAAATATGAATTATTAATAAAACAAAAAATGAGAAAAAAAAAAAAAAAACTTGAATATATATAAAGGTATACTATATTCTAATTTGATTTCTTAAATTCTTTTTTTTTTTAAAAAAAAACCGACAAAAAAATTTTGCTTCTCATGCATAGTGAGAATTTTTCAAATTTCAAAAATAATGAATTTTTCATGGAATTTTAAAAATGTTTATTATATAATAAAATATAATATCCACGTAATTTACATTACAAATGTACACACTACGCATAGACATATGTTTAAATGTATGTATATAGTAATCTACTCCAACCATTAATAATAATGATAATAAAAAAAAAAAAAAAAAAAATCTTTTTAAAAGTAAAAATCAAAAATATCATGAAAAACAAAAAGTTATTTACAATAACTTGAAGAAGAAAAAATATATTAAATTATTTTTCAGAAAAAAAAAAAAAATTTTTTTTTACATAAAAAATAAATTTATCATTTTTTTTTTTTTTTTTTTTAAATGAAAAATTCTCACATTTTTCATTTTATTGATGGACTGTATAATATTGGAATACAAGAATGTTAACAATTTGACGATCACATGATCATGTGCAAGTTTTTTGATATGGTCACTGACAAGTAAAAAATGCATAATTGCATTGACTTAAAACAGCTGAATGCTTTATTGCTTGTTGAATATTTGCAGTTAATTGCGAAAACTATTGAGTTTTTGAATTTTTTACGCATTTGTTAAAAAAATTTTTGAATTTATAATTTTCGTCAAATGATGATCAATTGATGTTTTTTGTGAATTGTACCATTGTTTAATAAGAATTTCATTGATGTCCAAAGAACAAAATATATATATATTTTTTTTTTTTAAATAATTTAATGCTACATTTATTTAAATTTATTTAGTTAAAAAGTTGAAAATTTAATAATTGTAATAAAAAGAAATCTGATAATCGTATCAAAGACAATTCAAAATACATATGTTACACATTTGAATATGATCTATTTTATGTACATTTTAAATATGTATATTATCATATTTTATACATATATGTGTGTTTCATGATATAACATACGTACATATACGTATGTTCATATTAAAAATGTATAAAATGCTTTGCAAAATAAATAACAAAAATACACATTTACATATTTTTATTAAACACATACACAATTTTTGCATAAAATGTAAAATCAAAAAAAAAAAAAAAAAAAGGGATATCTTTTTAAATTTAGTTGAGATTTTTATTTTCATTATGAATACTTGACAATACTATATGTAAACAAATATTATTCCATACATTTTATATTCAATTCATATAATATTAAGGTATACAGTATATATGATGTACATATACGTGTATTTTTTTTTATATATTTTTTAACTTTAAAAGAGAAAAACAAAAAAAAAAATATCAACGAAAATGATTTAGTAATATTATTATTAAATATATAAAAAAAAATAATAAAAAATAAAAAAAAATACAATGAAAAAAAAACAATGATAAGGACATACAAATTAAACACGTATGTACATATGCGTATATTTTATTTTTATATACTTTGTAACATATTCAATGAAATATATGTACATATGGTGTAACGAACACGTGTGTGTTCACCCTAAATATATAAAATATGCATACATACATGTGTATTAAAACAAAAAAATAAAAAATAAAATATTTAAAATAATAGAAGGCTCAAAACAAAAAAAAAAATTTTTTTTTTGTTTTCTTCAAATATCTTTTTATACACTGAAAATGTGTAAATATATTCATTTTTTTTTTTGTTTTGTTTTGTTTAATGATATAAAATTGTACGCAATATTTATAAATTAAATTGTTTATTGAAAATTACACGTATTTTAAATAATTTATAATGTATTTAAACATGAAACGTGTACATCATACAATAGTATACGTACATATATGAAGTATGGTGAAAAGGACTATTGGTTAGTTTTCCAACTAAATAAAAAAAAATTCTGTTAAATTTTGAATTTTATTGATTTAAATAAATTATTTAAATAATTTTTGAAAAAGTTCGTTTATAGAAATAAAATAAATAAATATTGATAAAATAATAGAAAAAAAAAATAATAATATAAAATCAATATGATGCAATATAACATAATTTTATTTAAAATGAAATATTAATTTTTAAATTAAACAACAAAATACATATTATTATTTTTTATTAAGTCTAAAATATGAAACTAAAAAAAAAAATTTAAAAAAAAAATAAAAATAAAAATAAAAATTAAAAAAAAATAAAATAAAAATAAAAATTTAAAAAAAATAAAATAAAAAATAAAAATAAAATTTTTTTTTTAATTATTCATTTGTAATTTCGAAATAAAAATCGTTAAAATAACGAAAATATTTTTATTTATTTTATTCTTTTTTTTTTTTTTATAGAGAAAGCTATATAAGTTATAATAATAATATTTATTAAATTTTATTGAATAAAAATACATATATTGTATGGTACATGCAATTTTTTAAATAGAATTTATATATTTACTATTAATAATTAAATTGAATAAAAAAAAATAAAATAAATAAATTCAATTGAATCAATCAAATTTTATTTAAAAAAAAAAAAAAAAAAAAAATTGCAAGTAAATAAATAGATTTATTTAATTATTTAATTTAATTGTTAAGTTATATGAAAATTTAGTTTTATTTTTAAACTTATTGGAATTTTCTTAATTTTATAAAAGATAATATTAGACATTGCATACATATATACAAACACATGCAGTAAATGAATTAATATTATACAATAGAATTAATGTTAATAATATTTAAAATGAATTTTTTTTTTTATTTTTTGTTAAAGAAATATTCAATTTTATTTTTAATAATAAAAATTATTTTTATTGAAAATTTTTTGTACTTTGCATGAACGAGATTACATATTTATAATATTTGACTAAACTGATTTGAAAAACAAAAAAAAAAAAAAAAAATAGTGAATTTTATTTGAAAACTTCATGAAATTTTTTGAATGAAAAATCAAATAAAAATTGCATATTCCTTGAATTTCTTATATTGTATATATAAAGGGTGTTTCAATTCAACATTCTGGTAATTGAACTAATTAATTATTAGTATTAATTGTATTCGTTATCAAATAAATTAAAATCATTTATTTGTGTATTTGAATTCTTCTTGTACGCGGGGGGGTCTAACACAATCCTAAAAAGGACATTTGTCTCTAACTTTATTTCTCAACAAATCTTGTTCTCCACCTAAGCATATTGTAATTTAAATATTGAAAAATTATAGTTATGCAGAATACATGTGTTGAGAAATGGATCTAATATCATTGTATTACATTTGCTACTCTACTATATACTACACCACTTATGTACTATACTACTCTACTACATTGTACTACATATATGGATTTAGTATTATTTAGTATTATATTGTATTATAGCTATTGTATTATATTTACATTTACTTTCTCATATTTATTTGATTGTATTCTCTCTCTAGTTCTCATATTGCCTGTTAATCATAATTGATAAAGTGTAAATTTCTACCTAACTAAAATTGTATATTGCTTGATTTGTAACATAACTTATGTACATTGCATAGCTTAAAATATTGAACATTGTACTGTAATCTCATACGATTTGTTTGAATACCATTTACACATACACATACACGCACTCTTTGATAATTTGGTGTAATGGTATATCTCATTGTAATTCTCATCTAACAGCATTTTGAATAATTGATACTTGCACTATTAATTTTAATTTTTGAATCGTTCTTCTCGTTTTGACGGTCATCGGATGAGGTTGCATCAATTCAATAAAAAATTGTAAAATAAACACATTGTAATTTGTACATCACAACAATTAAAAACTTGTAAATTAAATCACATTTTTTTGTTTATTGAAATTATTACAACATTTTTTGGTCCTTCGAGCCGGATCCTACAGGATATTATTTAAGATAAGTATTTTTCTTTAATATTTTGATTTTTTTTCGAAATTACTTTCTAAAGGGTGAACTAAAATTGTAAGCCGGTAAGAAACACGTGTCATTGTGCTGTGATTGGTGTTGAACATTTTCTTTTTAATTTTTTTATTTAAATTTCTATTGATATAAAAAAAAAGGGAAATTGAATTTATTTTTTTTAAATATTGGTTAAAATAATTGTTTGAAATTATAAAAAAAAAAAAACAGTGATTGTGATTATCATAAGGTGTACCTCACATATTGATGCCGATGACTATTTTTTCATATTGTAATACATACGCATACGTTCAACTGCATTGTATTTGCATTGTACTTTATTTGAAATTGTGTTCCATAAATTGCAATCTTGTAACCTTTTGAATCAACTTTACTTTTGTCATAACCCCGATTTTTTGTACCATTGTTGTTTGTAATTATAATAAAAAAAATGGACGCATTGAAAAAGAAACGTGGCACTATTAAGGCTACAGTCACACGTCTCGGTACATTTTGTGAAACGATAGGGCCGAATACCACTCTCGAAGCGTTACAGGCTCGTTTACAAAAGCTCAATGAATGTTGGACTGAATTCCTTTCTATACAATGTGATATATGTGAATTATTGTCTGATTCTGAATTTAGTGAACATAACATAGAAAGTGAACAATTTGAAGACAAATATTTTAAAGTGCATGAGTTGTTATCCATAGCTATAAAGTCACGTGTTACATCAAATTCAGATAACGATGTTACTGTTATTGATAAACTTGTTTCACAACAAGCCAGCTTCTTAGAGAAATTTTCAAGTACCTGCATAAACAATACTCCTGAAGCTAGTTCAAAATTACCGAAAATTCACATACCTCCATTTTCTGGAAATTATAAAGAATGGATTTCTTTCCGTGATATGTTCAACGGAACAATCCATGCAAATACAAGATTGACAAAAACTCAGAAATTTCACTACTTGAAAGGGTTATTAACTGGAGAAGCAGAGTCCTTGCTGCGCCACATTCCCATTTCAGAAGATAATTATGAAGAAGCGTGGTCAAGGTTGAACAGCCGGTATAACCGAAGGGCTCCAATAGTATCATCATTCATCAAGGCGTTGCTGAATCTTCCTTCGATTGCGGTCACATCATCAGTGGGTTTACGACGCATTTCAGATGGCTGCGATGAGATTATACGTGGATTGAGAGCTCTTGGAGAGGAGGCTGAGCAACGTGATCCATGGATCATCTATCTTATACTCAATAAGGTCGATCCAGTTACCAAACATGAATGGGCAGAAGCGAACATCAACAAGGACTTTCCAACGGTAAATGAACTATTGACTTTCCTCGACAATCGATGTGTTGCATTGGAAGCATCTCAACCATCACATAAATCACATGTACAAACCAAACAAATAAGGGCTAACACATCAGTTACACAATCATATCAACCGAATGTTACTACTTGCCCCAACTGTAAGGGACAACATAATCTATTTGCGTGTGAAAACTTTAAATCTTTAAACATTGAAGCTAAACGAAAATTTGTAAAAGATAACAAATTATGTTATAATTGCTTACGAAATGGTCATGTTTCTAAGTCTTGTCAATCCAAACATTCTTGTCATCATTGTAATCGTAAGCATCACACTCTTGTTCATATCGATGATGACCAAAATCAAAACCATGACGCGCAACTCAATTCAATTGCAAAACCAATGATTAACACTCATTCTATTCGTAGCGGGTCACCTAAGATCACGTCGTTATTGCCAACTGCACTTGTTCATGTTTCAGATGTTCATGGAACCATACATCCTTGTAGAGTTCTCCTTGATTCGGGCTCTCAAGCCTCATTTATTACTGAGTCGTTTGCGAAAAAACTTGGTCTTCGGCGTCGACATGCTAGACTGTCTGTCAGTGGGTTGTCAGCAACTCATACAGGAGTTACAAGGGGAGTTGTCACAGTTACCCTAAAATCAATTTATTCAGCTGATTCAATTGTCATCAACGCGTTTATTCTAAACAAATTAACATCACCACTACCTAGCGAAGAATTAGACATAAATACCAACATCATCAGTACGCTTCAACTAGCTGATCCTAAGTTTAATCAACCAAGGGAAATTGATATCTTGTTAGGTGCAGACGGAGTATTCCAATGTTTTCGAGATGGCCATATTAATACTCACCCAGTTGCACAGTTTACAATTTTTGGTTGGGTTCTTGCTGGGGAAATACCTACTAGTGAGAACATTGATGCGCATTCAACACTAATAATGTCTCATTTTACAGAGTTTGATATTGATAAAACATTGCAACGCTTTTGGGAAATTGAACACATTTGTGACCAGCCTTCACTGTCATCAGATGAGCAACAGGCTGAAGCATCATACACACACACGACCGTTCGAACAACTGATGGTAAATATGTTGTCAATTTACCTCTCAAGGAGTCTGTATTTTTAGTTGATACCTTCCATGCTGCATTACGTAGATTATATTCACTAGAACGATCACTTAATCGCAACAGAGACCTAAGGAACGCTTATATTCATTTCTTAAAGGAATATCTAGATCTAGGTCATATGGAACGCGTACCTGCCAATGAAATCAACGCCAAAAATGTTTACTATTTACCACATCATGCTGTATTTAAACCTGACAGCTCCACGACAAAGGTACGTGTAGTTTTTGATGGAAGCTCCAAATCTACAAATGGTACTTCTTTGAATGACGCATTACTTCTTGGACCTAACATTCAGCCTGATTTATTCACAATTTGTTTACGCTTTCGTTGTCATCGGTACGTTTTTTCTGCTGATATTGAGAAAATGTATAGGCAAATTTGGATCAGCAAATGTCATCGCGATTTGCAACGCATATTGTGGCGTGAATCACCTGATAAACCGGTTGAACATTATCGTTTATGCACAGTAACTTATGGCACTGCTAGCGCACCCTTTTTAGCAACACGCACCTTGAAGCAATTGGCTTTGGATTACAAGACTCGTTTTCCTAAAGCATCGCAAGTCCTTTTGAACGATTTTTACGTTGACGATGTCTTAACTGGCGCTGACTCAATTGATGATCTTTTAACACTCAAGGACGATTTGACCACTCTACTCAACCTTGGTGGATTCAAGCTGCACAAATGGAGTTCTAATTGTTGTAGGTTGTTAAAGGATATTCCAACCACCTCTTGTGAATTATCTGCTAAGGATCTTGATGACAAATCAAAATCCATAAAAACTCTTGGTCTTCAATGGTCGCCATCAGCTGATACATTTTCATTCAAGGTTAATTTGCCACAAGCAGCTAAAACCACCAAAAGACAAATTTTATCAGACGCCTCCAAGACATTTGACCCACTTGGCTTCCTAACTCCTGTAACTGTATCAATAAAAATTTTGTTTCAACAACTCTGGTTGCTCAATTTAAATTGGGATGATTCTGTACCCAAGAAGGTAGAAGAAAATTGGTTACATATTCGAAATACATTGCATCATTTGAATGATATTAAGGTTCCGCGTCTAATGATACCAGACTCACATATTGAATACCACGGTTTTGCTGATGCATCAGAATCAGCATATGCTGCTGTTTTGTACTGTCGAAGCATTGATCAAAATGGTCATATTACTGTTCGTCTCGTCGCTGCAAAAAGTAAGGTTGCACCGTTGAAGCAAATAAACGTTCCTCGTCTCGAACTATGTGCGTCAGTGTTGCTTACACGCCTCATACGAAAGGTTAACAATTCAATCAAGATCAGACAAAATCATCAGACAAAACATCCTATCATTCTACCCAAGGGACACATTGTAACTACTTTGATCATCACGCATACACACACAACACATTTACATGCTGGAATATCTGAAATGTTCTTCATTCTACGTCAAGAATACTGGATTTTAGGATGCAGAAATATGATCAAAAAGATTGTTCATACATGCATACCATGCTTTAGACAAAGAGCTGTTCATAATCATCAACGGATGGCTGATCTACCAAAACATCGTGTTACATACGCGCGCCCGTTCGTAAACGTCGGATGTGACTACGCCGGTCCAATAACACTTCGGTTATCACGCGGTCGAAATCCTAAATACGTCAAGGGATACATCGTACTTTTTGTGTGCTGTTCTATAAAAGCGATACATTTAGAGCTCGCTAGTGACTTATCAACAGATTGTTTCATTTTAGCATTAAAAAGATTCATCTCCCGTAGGGGAAAATGTTTACATATTTTTTCAGATAATGGCACGAATTTTAAAGGCGCCAGTAGAACACTCTCTACTATGTATCAGTTGTTGCAGTCAAGGGAACATAACAACAAGGTTGAAAATTACTTATGCAATGAAGGTATATCTTGGTCCTTCATACCTCCAGCAGCGCCACATTTTGGTGGACTTTGGGAAGCCGGAGTGAAATCAGTCAAACAGCACCTCAGGCGAGTGATTGGAAACAACATACTTACGTACGAGGAGATGTATTCTGTCTTAACCCAAATTGAAGCATTGTTGAACTCACGGCCAATGTGCGCCATGTCTGATAATGACATCGACGCTCTAACACCTGCTCATTTCTTGGTTGGACATCCTCATACAACCTTACCAGACGCAAATTACAACATTTCAACGTCTCATTTAAAAAATTGGGAATTATTGCAAAGCATGGTCCGTGGATTTTGGAAAAGATGGCATCGTGACTACCTCACGTCTCTACAGCACCGAACGAAATGGCAGACTCAACAACCTAACTTAAGGAAGGATGATCTTGTAGTTATAAGAGACACTAATCAACCACCAGCATCATGGGTTCTAGGACGGGTGATTGAGTTGCATCCGGGTGACGATGGCTTAATTCGTGTGGCCACAGTTCGTACCAAATCTGGTCTATTAAAACGTCCAACGGTAAAACTTGTACCTTTACCTATATCTTAGCTGGATTCTCCAGCGAGGGGGCGGGATGTTGAGAAATGGATCTAATATCATTGTATTACATTTGCTACTCTACTATATACTACACCACTTATGTACTATACTACTCTACTACATTGTACTACATATATGGATTTAGTATTATTTAGTATTATATTGTATTATAGCTATTGTATTATATTTACATTTACTTTCTCATATTTATTTGATTGTATTCTCTCTCTAGTTCTCATATTGCCTGTTAATCATAATTGATAAAGTGTAAATTTCTACCTAACTAAAATTGTATATTGCTTGATTTGTAACATAACTTATGTACATTGCATAGCTTAAAATATTGAACATTGTACTGTAATCTCATACGATTTGTTTGAATACCATTTACACATACACATACACGCACTCTTTGATAATTTGGTGTAATGGTATATCTCATTGTAATTCTCATCTAACAGCATTTTGAATAATTGATACTTGCACTATTAATTTTAATTTTTGAATCGTTCTTCTCGTTTTGACGGTCATCGGATGAGGTTGCATCAATTCAATAAAAAATTGTAAAATAAACACATTGTAATTTGTACATCACAACAATTAAAAACTTGTAAATTAAATCACATTTTTTTGTTTATTGAAATTATTACAACAACATGTGTTGTCAGATATATTTTC
Source organism: Anthrax anthrax (assembly GCA_963971155.1). Taxonomy (NCBI): domain Eukaryota; kingdom Metazoa; phylum Arthropoda; class Insecta; order Diptera; family Bombyliidae; genus Anthrax; species Anthrax anthrax. The sequence continues at coordinate 26,066,112 of OZ020121.1, read as the reverse complement.
TTTATCATGCAATTTTTTAATTTACCAATATTGGATATTTTTTTTTATCGAGAAAATTACAAAACGATTTTTCTTTAAATCATCCTGCATATTGCGTTCGTAAATAGAAAAATATAATTTTTTTTTTTTTTTTTTTAATATTTTATATCTATTTCTTTGAAAAGCAATTTTTTACTTGATAATAATTTATTTCATATACATATATACATTTTTGTAGTCTCATTCAATGACTGGGAAATTATAGTACAAGTTATGTATAGTATATATGTATGTATATGTTATAAAAAATTGAAAAATTTAATTTATTTTCATAACAATATGCAAATTTTCTATCAGGCAAAAATAAACGACAAAATATTAAGAAATAAGAAATATTATTTTGAATAAGTCATATATTAAATTATTTAATAAAAAAAAAAAAAAATTGTATACTACATACATATATTATATAATTTCTTTTAATACAGCAAAATGAAACAAATACATTAAATCAACAAGCAATTATTATTTAAAATAAATCAAATAAATTGAAATAAATTTTTTTTTTTTTTTTACATTTTTACAATACAAACAAAAAATGAAATAAAAATTTAAAAGAATGATACAAAAAAAATAAAATAAAATAAATAAAATAAAATAATAAAAATAATTTTAAATGCAATATAATAAAATACATACACAGAACGTTAGTACATTTACTATATGGATATGAATCGATTTAAAACATGAATAGATAGAAATAATAACAAAAACGACATCTACAGTAATAACAACAACAAATAATTTTTTGTAAAATTTTTGTTTTTCTTACCCTCGGTACTGTTATATTTATAAGTCCCCAACAAATTTTTTTGAGTCCCCATCGTACCTTTTCCAAGTTAGACAAATATATAGATATAGGAGATTTGTGTTCGTTTTTTTTTTTAAATTATTTATACATTTTTTTTTTTGTGTTTTTGAGAGTATTATATAATATATAGAAAGAGATAAAAAGAAAGAAAAAAAAATTTACAACATAAAAAATATTAGAAATTACTATATTACATGTAATAAAATTAGTAAAGCATTTTGTTTTTGGTTTAATTGTATTTTCCTTGAATTAGTTTTATTTTTTGTATATATTTAGGTTAAATTATTACACATATTTACAATCCGTGAATTTTGAAATATCAACAATTACTGTATTGATACGGTATGATTACTTTTGAAATGATATTTCACTGCAATTAAAATATTTCAAATTCTAACCGAAATTTCAGATGCATTATTTGCTTAATCGATGCATTTTGAAACTTTTTGACAATGCATCCGCGTTTTAGTCTTAGACGTTTTAGTACTTGTTGCATTGTATTAATACAAGTATTATTGTGTTTCAAAACTCACAGAATCTTTAAATTAGGTGTCAATGTGTGTGTGTGTGTGTGTGCGCATATTTATATAAGTAATTTAAAAACTGAATTAAATTAAATTTAAATTTAAATTATATTTAAACAAAGATTTATAGAAATAAAAAATAAAATAAAATATACATTTTAAAAATATACATTTTAGCAATCAAATACGATTTTATGCTGTGTAATTCATTAATTATGAATTTTATGTCGTTAAAAATATATTGACATAAATTTTGCTTCAAATTGCTGTGCTTTATTTCAATCTATGCATATTTAACCATATGTGTATACAATACATGCGTAAATATGGCAATTCCTTAACTATACTCTGTCCACTAATTATATATGCAATTAAGGTCTTATGGAGATTACTTAAAGTGGTGTCATATTTTACATCACTATGTATTGATACTTCAAAAAATTCATCTGATTTATAATAAAAGCTTTACGGATTGTATAGTAATACAGCTCGTGAAACAGTTTAATTAGAAATTATGAGAGAAGAAAAACAACATATGAACTTTCATAAGACGTTAAGTGCATTAGTGGTCAGAGTATAGCTATTTTATATACTTTTATCAAAGTAATTGTATTTTTTTTTTTTTTTTTTCAGTATTTTTCGAATTAGAAGCCTTTTTAAAGCAGATAAAATAGCATTAATTCAATTAAAATAAGTAAGTTTACATTATCAAGATATTATAAAGTATACAAATTGAAAAATATATTTAAAATGATAAAAAGCCAATACTGTTAGAATGTAATTATTAATATGTATGTTAATAATTATAATAAGAATATTTTGTTGAACAATTCTATGAAGAATCTCATATTTAAGCTATTTTAACTGAAATGCATTTATTTATATTTATGAATTTTTCTAAAATACATGAATATCATTCTACAACGCATATTCAAATGAATTAGTTTTTTACATTCGAATATAAGAAAAAATTGAATTTTTTAATGTGTAAAATTATTTTATATATAAACGATATAAAACATGATTTTGTATTTTATACAAAAAATTGAAATTTTTTAATTTAAATGAAATAAAATATTTAGAAGAAATATTAGTACATTTTTATCAATTAAAAATTGCAACCCTTAATTCCCCAATGAATTATTTTATTTGTATTAAAATTGAATTAACGAATTAAATTTTCTAGTTTTAGGCAATACAAATTCAAAAACAAATTTTTTTTCCAATTTTTTTTTTTTTTTTAGTGTTATTGGATATGCATGTGTTAGTAAAATAAGAGAAATTAACAAAATGGAAAATCCTTTCTTTTGTTCATAATAAAATGAAATATCATCTGTTCATCTGTTATGTATTTAATTAGCTAATGAAAAAATCAATGATGTTTGCATATATAATATACAAAGTGAATAAATGAATGAAATAATCTTGAAAATGGTTTGTTTGATATTTAAAAAAAAAAAAAAAAATCTTTTTCATTTCTTTTATTTTTATTTCAGATTATAATCATTATTATTATTTTTTTTTTTTCAATTATAATAACTTTCTTTTACTTTTGTTAATAACAAAATATAAATGTCAAACTTTTTCTTTTAATGTCTTTTTTTCTTATTTCTGATAAACATCTTTTAAATGGGAACCCTTTAACAGATTTGCCTCATTCTGTATATACATATTTATGATATTGATATGGTATTCATTTGCGTGTATACATTTAACGTTCATGCATACATACATGAATTATACATATGAGATGACTTATACACATATAATTCATTCTATCAATCATAGTATACAGGCAAAAATATTTATTTTTTGTGTTAGCATGTACAATAGTATTCTTTTGCATTATAGTATACAAAATTAAAATTTCAATTTCATCACCTAACATCATCATCATCATCATCATTGTCATCAAGAATGAACATTGAATGGTAAAATTAACTTTGCAAAAAAACATAATAATACAAGATTTATCACTTTTAACATTGCTATTTGGTTAATTAATTATCCAGTATTTTAATTTGAATGTATTCATTTATGAAATTACAAAAATTTAAATCACTTTGCTTGTGTAACATATAAGTTAAATACTTTACATAATTAAATTTACATTGTATACGAGTACAAGTGTATGTATATGTATATACGTATTATGTATATAAATTTAATGTCCTAATGATGTATGTATGATATAAATACATGTACATTTAATTCAAAAACAGAATAATAAAGCAAAGCCTTATAAAAGAGAACAAAAAATAAATAAAAAAACAAAATAAAAATAAAATAAATAAAAAATAAAAAAATTTAAAATGAAATAGCGCATAGCAACATTAAAAGTATATGTAGGCGTTAACTTTTAAATCTATATTATCACAGAATTACAATTACATAAAATATTAAATGTTAAAAATATGAAACAAAACAAATTATTATCTATACAAATTGAAAAATCAAATAAAGTCTGAATAAAGGATTAACATTTTAATTTTTTTATTTTTTTAAAGTCTGAGTAAAAGGATTAACATTTTATTTTTTTTTTCGGTTTTATATTTATTTTCAAAAACACATAATTCAGATTATGATTTTTGGTATGTATTTAAATTTAAATTTAATGATACTTGTAAAATACAATCAAATATTCCCCCTTTAAAAAATTCAAACATACATATATACATACAAATTGTCTAATTAATTAAGTTTGAAAAATTTAAGCTAATGTATAAGTAAAAAAAAAAAAAAAAACCGAATTTTATTTAAGAAAAAAAAAAAAAAACATTTCTTCAATTTAAAGATAAAATCTTAAGCTAGAAATTAAGACTAAAACTAAAAAGGTTTTATACAAATAAGAAAAACAAAAAAGTTAAATTATAATGGAATATGTAAGAATGTAATATACTTGTATTATGTATGTATGTATATGAAGAAGTGAATGGTCTATCACCATTTACTTTTATATGCATCAGGATGATGTTAGATGGGTTATTGTTGTGCTTCGGCAAAATAAGAAATTTTCTGTGTTTTAAAATGTAAAATATATGTTAAAGTTATATGTATACTCGTATAGTAAAAAGTGTATGTAGGTAAATATTATTTAATTTCAGATTGAAATTTTCAATAGCTAATAAATTTCCCTGATTTAAACTTTTTCTTGATAGAATGTACATACGAATTTCGTAAAATTCACACATACATATCTACGTAGTATACATACATACATGTATATATAGGTATATATAAAATAATATATGAATACATTATTTGAATTTAATTTAAATATTGTGTACAAAATCATATGTACATATAATATTTATCCTTTTGGTATACAGGAAATTGACTTATTTCCGTTACATCGTCATATACATCCGAATCAAAATATACATATATAAGATATAATGTATGTATGTATATTCGAGCATTTGCTAATACATATTCAAAAAGTTTTAATCTTGATATCAGTTTAACACATATGTATGTATGTGTACGAAAAATATTATGCATGTAAATATGTTTTATGTCAAGGTGATATGTGAAATATATGTATATATGCATGATTGCTCATACATAAACGTATCCATAAAATCGTCAAATGATGATACTATAGCATACAACATATGTCTGATTTAGTATGAATACGTAAACGAATACCCTCTTACTTTAGCGATTTTAAAATATACATTTACATATCCTATTTATATGTATATGCACATACATATGTTTTAACTCGTTCATTTTCCATGTATTTTTCTTTATTCGTGCAAAAATAATTAAAATCCTCTTTTTATCAAAGATCCTATATACAAATAAATTTATACACTTAAAAATACTAACATACATGTATACATATGTATGTGTGTAAGAGTAAAAAAAAAAAACAAGTCTGAAGTTACGTACACACAGCCATGTATATATACGTTCATAATTTTTCATTCATAACTTTTCATGAGAAAATTCACAAAAGAAAAATAAAATCAAATTTAAGATAATAAAAAAAAAAAAAATATTTTTAAAAAAGAGAACACATTTAACCCATAAATGAATCTTGATAACCTATAATCGATAATGAGATACAGTACTTTATCTGATGATAAAAAAAAAAATTGTTTTTTTTTTTTTTTGTTTTGTTTAACCTTTTTCTATATATTTTGTATTTTGTATAAGATATTATGAATGAATTCAAGTAAATAAATTTTCAATCTATCTTTTATACATATATTTATACAGGATATTGAATTTTTAGCAGCATGTTAAAAAAGGATTAACAAAAAAAGTATAAAAAAACGATAAAATATCCATAGTATATTATCAAAATTTTTCTCATTATTTTAATTACATTTCCAAGAAAAAAAACAAAAAAAAAACATGTTTCCGTTTATTATTTCAGTATATTGATATTGAATAATGTTACATATTTAATTTATAGATAACAATTAATTTTATTTTATTTTTTTCTGAAGAGAATAATAATTGAAAAAAAAACAATAAAATAAAAAAATACGAAAATATTTTTATTATACATGAAATATACATGAAAATCTTGTTTTTATCATTGAAAATTTTTTTTTTCAATTATAACATTATGCGTGTATTTATGCGGAAATTTAAATTTACTTCATTTTCAATTTTTCACATTTTTCTTTTGTTATTTTGTTTCAATTTTCAAAATAAATTGCGTGTAAAATTAAAATCATTTTTTATAAATTTAAATATCTCATGTTGTATATTGTTCGTATTCAAAATTGTAATTAAAAAGTAATAGGTAAATCTGAGAATAACTTCAAAAAAAAAAAAACAAAAACAACAACAAAAAATTTTTTTTATCTTTTTAATTACATATGTAAGTACATATACAAAAAAAAAAAAAAACAAAAAAAAATTGTATCTGTTGATAATATTATCAATGAATGTTTTTTGTATATATGATTAAAAATTTTTCATGTAACCCACAAGCTTGTATATGTGTACATATCGTACATTCTTTTGTGTAATTATAATATTTATGTACATCAAAAAAAAAAAATTTTTTTTTTGTAAATTTTAACTCTATATGTACTTCACAAATTAGTGTGAAGAAAAAAAAAATTTTTGTTTCCTTTTTTTTTTTTTATAATTTTTTGAATTTATTTTATAAAACGTTGACTTTAAGAATGTGTACCCATACAGAGTATAGTAATTCATGATAATTTAAATGATTTCTTTTTTTGCTTTTTTAAATATTTTTCATTTTATATTATAGTATGGATAATATACATTTCATATTTTGTTAAATTTTATATACATAAAATAACTGGATAAAAGATTTTAAAAATTTTTTTACAATATAAAAATTTTAATTTTTTTTTTTTTTTTAAATCATCAAATTTTATTTTATTGCATTTTATGTATAATTAAAATTCAAATAACGATAATGCAAGATAAAAAAAAATAACATTTATAGATAATCATAATAATATATAGAATGGGGATGAGAAAATTTTTATTTCTATTTCTCTTGATTTTTAAAATTTTCAACTTTTATGTATATATATATGCAAAAAACAATGAAAATAAAAACATCAGAAGGAATAAATAAAAAATAAAAAACAAAAAATCAAATTTTTAAAATAATGTACAAAAAGATTACATAATTTATGAAAATTTTTTTACCATCAGCAGGCAGGCAGCAACAACTTTTGACCTCAAAAAAGAAAAAAAAAAAAAAAACGTACACACGAGAAAAATGATTTAAGAAAAAAAAAGAAACTGGTATAATTATTTTCCGTAGCATATAATTTAATGTATATAAGCGTTTGAAAATTTCTATGTACTTTACGTGTACATAAATTTTCACACATACACGAGTTAACCATACATAAATTTACATGTATGTAAAACATCTATTATTGGGGATGAAATGAGAGGGAGAAAACATGGAAGCTTAAATTTTAATATTCATTTATACCCTTATACACGTACATACATACGTACATAAGTGTATATGAAAAAAAAACAAGAAGGTTACATATGGTAAATAATTGTTTTAAGTATTTTACGTACTTGTAATATTGTGCAAGGTGTACAGAACAAAAAAAATAAATAAAAAAAATAAAAATAAAATATTTATTATAAAACATTGTGTGTAGAAAATTACTATGTATGCAAAATGACACAAAGCAATAGATATATATTTTTTTTTGTTTTTATTTAATTATTATGATAACAAAATTCTTCAAACCTCTTAACAAAAAAGTGAAATAAAACAGAAATAATAAGAGTTGAAAAATTAGATACACGTTTAATATTATACTCTATACAATAATTCGATGCAGTTAAAGTCTTATGGAAATGAGACATAAATTAATACCACTTTACGTCGTTGTATATTGATATTTAAAAAAAAAAAAAAATTCATCTCGTATTAGATGATAATTTTACAGATTGTGGTAACACTGCTTGTGAGATGATCTTATTAGAAATTATGAGTAAAGAAAAACGACTTAACTGCATCGAATTAGTGTATAGAGTATAGATATCATCAGAAAACATATTATAAAGGGTAATTTATTCCCATGTATCAATTTGTGTATTTTAAATAACTTTTTAAGTGCTTTATTCGAATTTCATTTTAATATTTGTCTTAAATGAGTTATGCCAATTAAGATTGTTAAATGCTAATCAATTAAATCTTGAATTCTCCACAATGTAGTAACCATGTATGACTTTAATTTGTGTTTTGAAAAATACTTTTGCAAAAAAAAAAAAAAAAAAAATTGCTAATTTTATTTTAGATTAATATTTTGATTTTCGAAATGAAATTGTAATCTTTTTAGCAGATGATTTTCATCATTTTAATTTCTTGTTATGGAACATCCTATTTAACCCTTAATTTTCCCTTGGTTTTTTTTTTTGTTTTTTACTTAAATTTCCATGTCATTTAACGTGTTAAGATATGGGCGCACATTAACATGCATAAACAAATTCTATATTTAAGATGATTACATTAAACAAAAATGAAAAGAGCACAAAACTAATGTGTAAAATCATAAATAAAAAGAAAATTAGAAAAACAACATCGATAATATACATTTTGTATTTGTACATATTTAAGGTTTGAAAAAAGATTTAAAACTATTCAAAATTTGATTGTGTAACATTTGTTTGATAGATTTTATGATTTTTTCTTATTTAAAATTAGAAAAAAAGTTGATTAAATTTTCTTTTCATTTTCATGTAAAGGAAAAACAAAATTGACAAAACAAAAAAAAAAAAAAAAATCTAAAATTTGGATAACAGTTCTGCAAAAAAAAAAAAAAGAAAAATTGATTGAAAATAAGGAAATGTTTGATGATAGTAACAAAATTTTGTTTACTAATCAAAATACAAATAACATTCAAACATTTTACATTGAACGTTTACTTTATTATCGTTTATGGACAAAAAGAACAACAAAAAAAACATTTCAAAATCTAATTTATGATTTTTATTAATTTTTCTTTTTGAATTTCAAATAAGTAATAAAATAAAAATCATTTAGTAATGAAAAGCAAAACATAAATTTGATATGGAAAATTAATAAAATATTTATAGGTACTTTAATATGTACGTGAACATTATCAATTTTGTATATACATATCTAAGATGTTGAATATTGCAAATGTACATGAATGATCTTTAATATAAGTGATTTTACGTGAAAATAAAAAAATAAAAAAATAAAAAAACAAATTCTTACTGTTACCACTGATTAGATTTTCATATACTGAATTTGAGAAAATTTATTACCTTTACGATTGAAATAAAATAAAAAAAATAAATAAAAAAAATAAAATTTAACCCACATCATTTATTGAAAACGTCGTACGTACGATCATATTTTCCTTCATTACCATTGAGAAAAAAAAATCAATCACGTAAACATTAATAAAAAAAAATAAATTGAAAGAAAAAAAATTTTGTTTTTTTTTTCTTTTTATTTTTCATTCACGAAAAATTTTCAAAAAAAAAATTTTTTTCAACAAAATCTAATACATAAAACTCAATAGATTGACTAAACATTATTCTGATGAATGGTTATGAATGATTCTTTCTTCACATTTTAATTTTTAAACATTTTTCAATTGAAATTCAAAAAACTCAAATGATTTTTTTTTTTTTTTTTTTTTTTTTTCTAATTACAAAAAAGCTTTTTTTTATTAAAAACAAACATTCAATCATTTTATTTGGAATAGATTTTGTTATTAACTTTTCTGTTAATATGGTTATGAGAACTGAAAATATGAAAACATACAATTCATACGAGATTGTAGGTGTTATTAAATTAAATTAAAAATGAAGTTCAAAAGAAAAAAAATATTTTTTTTTTTTATTCCATTTTATTTATTAGCTTCTTGAAAAAAGTAAATTGCTTAATAAATTTTTTCTTCAAAAAAAAAAAAAAAAAATTTAATATTGAATAAATATCAAATGTATGTCACCTATGTAATATGATTTTTGGGTTTACGAAAATTTAATTATACAAATCATATTGTAAACAGTAATATATCGTCACATTGTTTAAAAGTTCATAATTATTAAATATGATTTACATTAAATATGTAAGTAGATATGCATACGTGAAAAGTATATTAGAATGCAAAGTTATTACTTTAAAAAATTTTTTTTTAAAATAAATAATTAAAAATTTATTAAAAATTTTTTATTTATTTAAAATTCAAATTCTAAAGTAAAATTATTCAAAACAAATTAAATGAAAATTATGTAAAACATTTAAATGTATAGATTAATGTATGTATGTAGATACGCTTAGGTTATTATAAAAAGTGTTGCATTTTGCTGCAATTTCTACTGCGGTTTTGATATCTGGATATTGTAATATTGTCGTCACGATTGAAATTACTGCTTTTTTAGAATTATATAGTATGCATTTAATTTGTTATTTTCTTTTATTTTCAAATGTAATGGAATAAAGAAAATTTATTCATGAATTTTGAAATTCAAAAAAGAAAATTGCTTATTTTTAGAAGGAAATTTCAAAAATTCAAACGAAATATTATACGCGTATGTATCTGAATAAATAAATGAGTGTCATAACTGAAAAAAAAAATAATCTAAAAAGTAGTTTTTTTCGAACGTGTTATATTGTTTTCAAAGAAAACGACAGCACTGATTATAAAATACGTAACATAAATTTAGTTTTACTTTGTATGTAAATAAAGTGTGTAACATGAATTTTCGAATAATTTTGATGAATTTTCATTTTTCAATCTTTGAAATATAATGGAAAATAATAATAAGTATAGGTTAGTCAACGAAACGAAGATAAAAAAAATTCAAAAAAAGCATGCATGTATGTATCATACATGTTTCCTATAATTATAAATTTTTTCATAATTAATTTATGAATTTTCAATGAGAAAATTAACTTTTTATAAAATAAAATAAATTAAATAAATTTCGAATATTACCTACGGCCTACGGCTTACGGGTGTATTGGGTGTCTCGAAGTAACTACTAGACAGAGTGTCCACTTTTCTCAAGTCGTCACCTAAAGTCTTTTATCTCCGTTTAAAACTTTTAAAAGAACTTGTCTAGAATGTGTTTTTTTTTTTCTAAAAACAATTCAAATTAGAAAAAGTGACTTCTGTGATACTCATCCCACAACACTTGTCAGTCATCACTCGTCAGGTACCATAATACCATGTACCATAATCATACGTACATACATACATATGTATGTGTATAAAAAGAAACCCTTTACCCATAATTACATTTTAATAAAAATGCATTTGAATTTAAAATTAAATACATACACATTGGTACATATATGAATATATCCAATAAATTCAATTATTACAAAATTTAAATCAATTATGAACAATTTAAATCCATGCAATTTGATTCATAATCACGATTATCATGATTTGAATTATTGATATTGAAATGAAATTTTTACATACTATACATATGTACATAATTTGTTTTTGTTTCATTTGAAAATAATTTCATATATATAATTGAAAATAATTATAAATTTTTCTATATTCATACTCATTGGCATAAGTACTCATTGTATAAGTACATATGTACTATATGTAATCACATTGTATTGTAACAATAAAATGTACTTCAAAAAAATGAATTCATATATACGACGAGTATGTAAATTTTCATATGCACAAAAACGTACATACATATAGCTATGTAGGCACTGTATATGTGTATGTAGATAGCTACCGCATATATGGATTTGTTTTCATTCAAACAAAAGTAATTTCAATTTCACTCTAACGCTTTCTATTAATCAACTAAATTATTTGTTTTTAATCGAATTTCCTATTTTTTTTTTTTTTTTTTTTCTTTTAATAGAAAATGCAAATAATAAAAATCAAAAAAAAAAAAAAATAAATAGAAAATCAATTAATTGGTTTTTGTTGAATTTATGTAATAAATTCTCAAATTAATACATTTATCAATTTCTCGTACATATATTAATCTTGTCTTATTGTACACATTTATTTTTTTATTGTCAACACCTACATATACTAATTTTAATTTCAATTTAATTGATATCGAAATTGAAAAAAAAAAAAAAAACACAAAAAAACAAAAAAAAAATTATAATCACAAAATAATATCAATAAATCTAATGCATATATGTATATACATTAAACAAATTTTATCAAAATAAATAAAATTCTATTAAATAACATTAAATAAAATTTTTGACGCAATAAAAATATACGTCAATATTAACTCGTATTTTTATATTTCAATTAATTGTATTATTATCATTATTATTATTGTAAAGAAAATGCAAATATTCGTATTTTTTTTTTTGCCTTTTAATTTTCGTTCTTTTTTTTTTTTATTTATTTATTTATTTTGTAATTTAATATTGTTCAAAATAAAAATAACATTCAAATACAAAAAAAAAAAAAAAAAAAAAAAAAAACATCAATGTGACAAGAGTATGAATTGTTTTCTATTAAATTTTCTATGAATTATTTCTATTCACAAAAAAAAAAAAAATAAATAAAAATAAATTTAAATACTTGTTAATAATACACAGTAGCCATACATGTAATATGCACGTGTATGAAAAAGAAAAGATTTCAAAAATATTTTGTATATATACAAGTATTATTTACATAACATTATTTATTTTCATAAATATGTAATTGTTTACATATTAACTTATTATTTATAGTATATTTATATTTTCATTCAAATTGATTTTCTATTGTAATGTTCTATATAAAAAACACATTCAATTATAATTAAAATTGAAAATATGAATTTTTTATATACATATATATATATATAGGGTGTCTCAAACTTAGAATAAATTTTACTCATATTTAGTTTAATAATTTCTAATAGCTTAAAAAAGTTTTTCTAGTCATTCAAGTCATTCTAGATTCAATTCCTTCAAAAATCAACTCCTTATGAGATAAACAGGAGATTGAATGCTATATATGTTAAACAATTGACATCATATATTTATGGCATTACCTTTCGAATTAATCTTTTTACATTTTAAGTATAAATCAGGATAATATATGTAAATTCTCTGATATGGAATAAAAATGTTCGAAATTATTAACATTAAAAATTCAAAAAACGTTTTTTTTGTTTTTTAAGTAAAAATTTGAATGAATCAAAATGGATTCAAAATTTGAATTATTGGTTCATGGCACCAATAATAATAATAATAATAATAAAAAAAATTGGCTCCCTTTAAAATCTTCAAGAATATAGAAAAATAAATTGCGTATGTATTTGTCTGTGAAATTATTGAAAACGTAGTTTGTTTTGATAAATTACCCTTTTTATTCATTGTGATTGCTTTTATTTGATTTCATTTCATAAATTGAATTTATTTTATTATGTATACAGATTCAATTTAAATTAGAAATTGATTTTTTTTTTTTTTTTTTTAAATTGTATTTAATTGTAAATAAGTTAAGTGGTAACAATAAAATATAAATAATAGAAACATAAATATTAGAATGAAAACAATATTATTTGTGTCAATTGAACGTAATTACGTATTAATTATTTATAAATAGGCTGAATTCGATAATGTCAACTGCACTGCAGATGACAAATATTAACTATTTGGTATTACACATTTGATAATTGTCAATCGTTCGGTAATGCAATTTGCATCAAATTTTTAACACCTGTTGAATTAATTATGCAATTCTTCAAAATAGCTGATTTCATTTGTTAGCGGATATTTTTCTGTAGTAAACAAATGATAACCAAAAATTTGCAAAGCATCAAATGAAATTTTTTTGTATATTAAGATCCAAATGACGTATTGAAAGAGAATCAATTGACATAATCGAACGCAGCCATATTCAAATTTAAAAAAGAAAAAAAAAATTTTTTTTTTTTATTTTATGTATTTAATATCTGTATTGTTGATTAATAAAATCATTTTGACTCATAAATAATTTTTATTATTTTTATTTTCAAAATAAGAACAAGACTAAGAATTTAAAAAAAAAAAAAAAAATTAAGTATAAAATTTCATTTAAAAATGAAGATGTAATGAACAGAATGAAAAGAAATTGATTAAAAAGATTTCTAGCCACTATTCAATCATTAAAACACTCAAAAATTCAATGTTTACCCCTTCCTCCTATGCCCCCCTTGCCCATCACCCACCTAAAAACACTTATTCAGTGTTGTAGACGATCCTCTCTATCACCCCCACCCACTCACACCCCCCTCCGACCGCGTGTCACATTATCTACACATTTACCAAAGACTCTCATTGACAAAAAATTCAAAATTTCATATTTCAAAATAAAAATATTTAAGTCTGATTTCACACGATTTTTTTCTTTTTATAAATTTTTAATAAATTCAATTTTAAATTTATTCTATTTCTCAAGGTATAAGGTATATAAAAGGTGGACAATTTAAAATTATATACTTTATTTCATAATCATTGTCTAGTTAATTTTATCATATAAAAAAATTTTTAACATCGTTGCAATTTGTTTGTATTTTTTTTTTTTAATTTTATGTGTTCATCAACTATGCAAAAAAAAAAAAAAATTAAAATCAATAGATCCTAATTAGTTTTTCAAAGTTGTTTACTTATGTTTTAACATTTATTTAAGAAATTATTTTTTTAATTTCGAAAAGAAAAGCGTTTTTAAATATTGTTTGATCACAAAAAAAAAAAAAAAAAAATTCTAAATAAATTTTATCTAATACCATTTTTTGTGTACTACATATATGTAAAATGTGTACATTTAAGAACATTTATAACTAATTTTGTTTTTTTTTTAAATCTTTTTCTATTAAGTAATTAATATGTATATGCATTTTAAGACGAATTAAATGATATGAATCAAGCACGTAGAAGCTTATAAATAATTTTAGCGATTATAAAACTTTATCTAAAAAATGCAAAAATAATTCATTTTATCTCTTATAAATAATTATTATTTAATTCATTCGTTTCTTTTTTTTTTGCTTTGCTTTATTCATTCAAAACTATATGATCTTGTTTTCCTTGTATTTATTGATTAATTTTTTTTTTTAAATAGCAGCAAAATAACTCTATACTATATGTATGCAGCATAATTATATTTGTATATTTAAAGAATGATTTAAAACAAAAAACAAACTCTTTCAATTTTAATTTCCCATGAAAGAAAAGAAAAATATATATGATAAATTTTCAATTTTATTAATTTGAAAATGATGAAGATAAAACAAAAAAAAAAAAAAAAAATTTTTTTTTAATGAATATATTTTACTAAATATTTCATAACTCTTTTTTTTTTTTTTAATAAAGAAAACGAAAATCAGAAAACACAAACTGTAAGATGAAAATTAAAAGAACAACACACACAATAAACTGAAAAAAAAAATCAAGGATATAAAAATACAAATAAATAAAACAAAATGAAAGTAAAACACAAAATCAAAATTAAAACGCAAACATTTTACTATGGCCTCGATTCTCATAGTCACGTCACGAAGTGATAACTTTCACTGTTATTGTCACGTCACTTTTTTTTAAAAATATTCTCGTAGTCACGGAAAGTGATTTGACGAAAATAGGTAAAATGTATTAAAAAGTTTTAAGCAACGGTTACTTTTCCTTTAAAATTTTTGTATTCTAATGGAACTGTAGTCTTGAGATTCTTTGCAGACTTTGTAATATTCGTTTTTTATTTTTATTTTTTTTTTATAATATTCTTTAAAAATTAATAAAAATGATTTTATTAAATATTAATTGTTTTGCTTACGTCTCATTTTTATTTATTTATTTTTTTTTTTTTTTACAAAGAAATGATCCTCTGTCACTATAAAAAACAAAGTGACTATTGTCACGGTTTTCTCGTGACTACTGTTACGGTTTTCTCGTGACGATTGTCACGAAAGTGACTATAGTAGAATACATCCTACATATCTTCTATATTGTTACGATGACGAACAAGTGATGTTCGACTACGAGAATCGAGACCTTATATTATATAAATTAAAATAATTTAAATATCTAGTGTATTGTACACTTGTATATGTAACATGAATAAAACTATGTGTATATAAAATTATTGTATGTGTATATAGATAGAATTTTTTAAATGTACATAAATGTATATTATTTTTATTTTATGATAAATGTATACTTACTGGCTTTGGCTGACGCTTATGCTTTAACATTTTTTATAGGATTCTTCAACAAATTTTTTGGCAATAAATATGATGTATGTATAATATATGTATAATATTAATTTTCCTCTTTCTTATAACAATAAAAAATAATAATAATAAAAATATATATATGTATATATATTAATATTTATATTGTTTATTTATAATAAAAAAATTTTTTCATATATATGTAAATGTATTTATTCTGCAAACAACAAATTAATTTCATTTCATTTCAAATAATATCACATTTATATTATTTATTAATGAATTTAATACATTAATTTGTATAAAATTTTTTTATTATTATTTTATATGAATTTTGTTTCAATATTCATCATAATTATTGGTTGATTTTTTTTCTTTTTTTTGTAATTTCCTTTGTATATAATATCGTTGTGTTGTAATTATATATTTTTTTTTTCATTTGTAAATTTTTTTTTTAATGATCATTTATACATTATGGTTGTCATCATTATGTATATACATATATATGTATATGTAATTGCCTCCAAAATAAAATTAATTAATTAATAATTAATTATTGTTGTTGTCACAAATATTTATCATATAAAAAATCATCATCAATGAAAATTTCTAATTTTTTTTTAATCTTTTATTCAAAAAAAAAAAAACAAAAAAAATTTTTTTTTTGTTTTTAAAATATATTGTGTATATATGTATTCTATGTATTGTTTACGTTTTCTCAAACAATTCAATTTGATTTTCTTTTTGTAAAATTGAATTGAATTTTATTTTTAATTAATCATTTTTCAAGTAAATTCATGCAATTATAACCGAATAATGTACAACATATAAAATATTTTATCTCACCAATTAAATTTTTGTATATAATTTTTGTCTAAATATTTAAACTGTCTTCAGTCTTCTGAAAAGATAAGAAAACAAAAAAAAAAAAAGAAAAATTATTATTTTATTTTTATTTTATTTTTTTACATATTATATTGAATTGATCTATTTCTTTTTATAATCAATATACCAATCAATACTTAAGTACGTGCAGTTTCGCCAAAAAGTCACCGCACACCCTCAGCATTTTTTATGATTATTAGCTAATTTTTCAAAAAAATTAAAATTAAAATCTCAATATGTTTATATATATGAAACAATTCTTATGGTTAAGATGTTTGATCTCATTCATAAACAATTTACAGAAAAAAATAATATTATTTAAATTTTTTTAAATATTGAGATTGAATTTTAAATTTTGAAAAGTTCTAGCCAAAAATAATAAAAAAAAGCTGAGAGTACCACGATTTGTTGGCGATACTGTATTTAAATTTCTATTCTACCTTAGGATTTTCAAATATTCAAATTACATATATTGAAAACATAAATTTCTTGTTTTTGTATTTTTCCTTATAAACGATTTTAAAATATTATGTATAAAGTAAAATTTAACGAAAATCAAAAAAAAATAAAAAAAAAAATTTTTTTTTTTTTTTTGATTTCCTACAATACAATAATAAAATGTATTATGTAATCAAATTTTTAATAGTCACAAAATTCTGTTTATGACACAATATTACATAACTTCATTGTTTTACAGGAGATCAAGAGATACATATGTATGTGTAATAATATTATAAGTATATATGTATAGAAAAATTTTAAAAATTGAAAAAAGGATACATTTCATCTCAGATATTATATAATGGAAGGAATTTTGAAAAATTTGAAATTTTCTTAGTATTTTATGATATGTTTAAAAAAAAAAAAAATACAAGAAGAAAGTTTATGTTTTTTTTTTTTGTTTTTTTGTTTTTATTTGTGTTTGTTTATTTTCTTTGTATCTATTTGTAATCTGTAAAACTCATAAACATTAATAGGTGTTTGTCAAGAACATTATTATTTTCAGTAAACTTTTAATATTATTTTATTATTACTTTAATGCCATAATACACATGTATTCCTCATACATGTGTACAAAATGTTTTTCAAAGTTAACAAAACAAAAAAACAAAAGGAAAATCTACAAAAGACATATAAACACAATAAACTTTTTTATAACAATTTTCAGACAAAAAAAAAAAACAAAAACAAATTCTCATTTTCATAAGCAAATGAACAACAAAGGGTAAAAAACATTTCTTACATACATTCATTTCTATAGTTAAATAAATTATATAATTATATATACATACGAGCATATAATGTATACATGTGATTTTATACTTTTATATACATATGTATGTATTTGCATGTATATATGTATATACGAATTTTCACAAAAACTTTTGTATATATATTTCATACACATGTTTGATAATTACATTACTGTTTTCTGTAAAAGGATACAAAAATTATATATTTTTGTTAATGATTTAACTTATAAATTAATTATTGCTATTATTCGAAATGAATATTTTAATAAATAAATATTTTCCAATTTATCTTAATGTTCATGAAATGTAAAAAGTTCTAAAACAAAAAAAAAATAAAATAAAATAAAATATTTACAAGAAAATAACTACAAAATAAAGGAAAACAGAAAATTGTATTGTATTGTAAAAATGTATTCGAAAATGTAAATATAATGAAAATTTTTTTTTTTTTTTTAAAATCGTGATTCAATTATTAATTATTAAAAAATATTTCTATTTTATTTTATTTCGAAGGAAAAAACTAAATATTATTTGCATTATTTTCTCATTTTAATATCTTTTGTATGCATTTTTTTTTTTTTTTGTTTTTTTTTTTTTAAATGAGATTATTTTTGCTGCTATGACAACAGCACTCAATAAAAAGATACTAAAAGAATTATGAATTTTCTTGGTATATATATAATAATTATATTGTCATCTTGATGTAGTATACTTACCTCTAGACACACAACATAATCACAACAAATTCTGAGACAGATACAGTAATTACATCTTGTGTGTTGTAGATAGTTAATTTTTTTTTTCTACAAACATTAATATAGAAATTTTTTAAAGATAAACTATGTATGTTCACAATATTAAGATCTACAAAGATCTTCAATAGAGCAGAACTTATACATGCTCACACTTATATATGTATGCACAAAAATAGTTTGTTTTCAAAACTATGCTTTGTACTTTAAATATTTTCACTATATGCCTTATGGAAGTATTTGTGTCTTTTTTCTTCTCTCATAAGTTCTCATAAGAGCATTTCACGAGCAGAGTTACCACAATTCTCAAAATTCTCATAACTTTGTAAGTTCTCATATAGTAGCTCATCATGAGATGAGCTTTTTAAATATCAATATACAATAATGTAAAGTGGTACTAAATTTCGTAGTTTCCATAAGGCCTGTAGTGAAAATATTTAAAGTACAAAGTATAGCATAAGCCTGCTATACAACTATTTTCTTGCAAATTATTGTGATTAGAATTTATAAAAGTAAAATGTTTGCTGCAAATGTAGAGTTTAGATTGTGTTTTTTTTTTTTTTTTTAATAGAAAATGATAATAAATTTCTTGTTAATGATTAAAATTGAAAAATACATTTAATGGTAAGAAAAGAAAACAAAAAAAAAACAGTAGTACAGAATATATATAAAACAGTTAAGTGATTCACAGAGAAAATGATTCTTTTATAGATTTTTTAAATTCTGTAAAAATTTCAATTTAGGTTAGATCTTTTGCAGTTCTAATAAAACAAAATCATATCCTTTTCTCATTATTTATGTAAAAATATGTAAATCAAAAAATTTGATTCCTTTTATACTCTGTCTAATAATATTATGCATTTAAGGTCTTACGGGAGTACATATGTCTTTTTTCTTCTTTTATATAATTTCTAATTAAACTGTTTCACGAGCAGTATTATCATAATCTACAAAGCTATTATTATATATCTGATGAATTTTTTAAATATCAATACATAGTGATGTAAAATGGCATCACTTTAAGTAATCTCTATAAGACCTTAACTGCATATAATTAGTGGACAGAGTATAGTATAATTACATATAGTAGTATCTGTAATGTAACATATATATATAACATAGACATATGTAATGTACTTTATGTATGTAGTATCTGTAATATAACCAATTAATATTATGAATTAAAAGTTGTACTACGTAGATATATCAGTTTACCCTTATACATAAACTTTTTCTTATTCCATTAAAAATAAATAAAAACAAAAAAAAAATTTTTTGTTTTTTTTTTGTTTTTTGCAAGAAAAAACTTTAATTGAATTTTAAAAATTTATAGAATGAAAAAAGTTCAATTTTTTTTTTTATTACATCCATGTGATGGGAAAACGTGTAACAAAACAAAACTAAAAATTATATCTAAACTTGTAAAAAGTTCATAATACAAAAATGAAATGTGTATTTTTAAAAGCAAAGCATATAGTTTGAAAATTTTTAGTTTTAATGCTTATATAAACCATAACTTCGATTTAATAGAAAAAAAACAAAAAAAAAAACAAAAAAAAAACCTTTATGCAAATTTCATTTTAGTTCGATTTTATCAAAACGACTACAACAACTTTTATTTTAAGTTTACCATCATAGAGCCCTAAAACTAAAAACAAACAAAATTTTTTATTTTTATTTTTTTGCACTTCAAACATGTGTTCACTGTTCGATTAAAAAAAAAAAAAAAAATTTTTTTTTTGCTAAATAAAAAATTCTATGAAATTCTTATTTCCTTTTACAGGGATATTTTCTAAATTGTATTATTAAAAATTTATTATGATAAAAGGAAAAAAAAATAACTAAATTTCGTTAAGAAACAAAAATAGACAATGTAAAATAAAAGAAAATTTTAATAGAAAATTTCATCTATCAAATCAAATATTCCAGGTTCTAGGGCTGCCAAAATCTAAATTTTATTATCAATTTTGTTGAGTCAAATTTTTTACTTTGATGCAAAGGAAGAAAGTCTGTTTTTGTTTTTTTTTTTTTTTTTTGTTCTTTCCATTGTTGCCTTATTTCATATCATAGTGTAATGCTATTTAATAAAATGATTAATGAATATTCAACTTTTTTTGTTTATATAAAAAATAAAAAAAAAAAATAATAAGATATAAAAAAAAACCCCGATAAATCGATAGGACTCAATAATCTACTCTTACAAAAAAATAATTACTTTTCATGATTGTAACACTTCTTGTTAAATTTGAAATTTTTTAAATTTTAGGTTCGTTCTAAACGATTATAATTCAATTATCCCAAATGTGCAAGTATAATGCTTATATGTATGTACATACTTATTTATAGGTGTACATACATACATAATAAACATATGCATGCGTATAATACACATAAGCATATATGTGTGCATTTGAAAGTATGCATATGGTTTGTATTGAAAATATGTTCATATGTATGTACACATTTGATATGATACTTATGTAAAATAAATTCTGTATATTTTATATGACAACAATTCTGTATGTATGTTTACGTATACATATGTAAAAGTAAAATAAAAGGATAAAATCATATGCACAAAATTATATGTTTTTTTTTTTTTTTTTTATATATATATATCAGTATGTGTCCTTATTGGTTTCTATATTAATTACATTTTATGCATATGACAACTCTTATAAATGGTTTACATAATTTGTATTAAGTATACCGTTTACGTAACATATACATACATACATCTGATGTTTAATATTATCATCTATTTACGTAGTATATCATTTGTAAGCATTATAAAAAATGACATTTTGTAAATGAAATAACAAAAAATAAAGAATAAATATGTACACATATATACAGATGTATGTACATACATACATGCATGTCTTTAACATGAAACACATGTACCTTTTTTCATATAACATACATATGTATATGCAATGTTAAAAACTATAAACACGATACTATTTGATTTTTTTTTTCTTGTTCTTTTTTTTAATAATTTTTTAATTTATTTACAAGAAAAAGTTTGCAATGAACTACTTTTTATCCCCACCACCAACCACGCCAGGGCCTTTTGGCGATTTTGTTTTTTTTTTTTTTTTTTCTTCAATAATAAACGCAGCATTAATATGAGTATGTAAAGAAGAAGGATTTAATGAAAAATACCCTGAGTTCAGGAACGTCAAAAATACTGTATTGATGCGATATCAATACTTTTTTGATACAATTATGATACCAGCTTATTGACAGATTGTATCCAATGCGTATACTTTTTTTTATTTTGACGTTTAGAAAAGATATTTCACTACAACAAATTTCAAAATCGTATTCAAAACAAAAAATTGACAAAATCTAATTGTTAACTCATATAGCCAATGTAGATTAACATAGTTAACACGTTCATGCATTTACAAAATTTCAGATGCATTGTTTGCTTAATCGATGCATAAAATTTACATAACCGATGCGTTTCGAAACTTTTGACAATGCATCCGTTTCAGTCTTAGACGTTTTAAAACTTGTTGCATTATATGAATACGGTATTAATGCGTTTCTGAACTCACAGATAATATCTACGTATATTA
This sequence comes from Anthrax anthrax, assembly GCA_963971155.1. Lineage (NCBI taxonomy): Eukaryota > Metazoa > Arthropoda > Insecta > Diptera > Bombyliidae > Anthrax > Anthrax anthrax. The sequence continues at coordinate 26,043,615 of OZ020121.1, read as the reverse complement.
ACTGAAACATATTTTATCTTATATACACAATTATTAATTGTTTTTAATGCAATAATAATAATAATAACATTTTGATTACAATTGCAAATTTTTTAGAAAAATAAATAAAAACGAAGAAAACAAACTGAAATTAGTCATCAATATAAACATTTTATTTGCACATTTTCTATGCACTAAACTATGGAGAAATTTATTTTCTAAGTGCAAAAAAAAAAAAAATTAAATATTACTAATTTTTTATCAAATTTTACTTACATATATTGTGTACACAACATAATACATATATGTATGTACATAAAATGAGAAAAATAAGATAAAATGAGAGACTTTAAGATAAAATTAACCACATCATATGTACATGTGTAAAGTATTACAATTGAATAAAATTAAATAACTTAAATTTGACTAATGTAAATTTTATTATTCTTATTATTATGATTGTTAGGTGTTCTTCTTTTTTTTTTTCTACATGTACACACGTGTATTTAAATGTATATATAATAGAAAATGTTGATAAGTATATGTATATGAAAAGAGAAACTTGTGAAAAGAATTAAACGTGTCTATATGAAGATACACAATATAAAAACAAAAATCTTTAACTATAAATTAAGAAAATTATGTATGTACATAGTATATACTATATACAAGAATGTAGAGAAAAGAAAAGTTTTTGTGTGAAAAAACAAAAAAGAAAGTGAAACAAAAAAAAAAAAAGGAAATAAATGGAAAAATAGATAAATGTAAATTTTTCTTATCATAACTATACTACGCAGTTACAATAATAATAATAAAAAAAAAGGATACATAATACTACCTCATGTGCATACACATAAGCTTTAAAAACAAAATTACATAAATTTATCTAGAAAAACACATACATACGTACATATGTATGTATGCACATAAACTATATAATATACTTAAAACAGTCAGTATATAATTTGTGTACATATCTATATCTATGTATTTATATACACGTATTTCCATGTATGAATATAATTAGATTTATATGTATATGAAAATGATATTGTATAACCATCTTTAGAAATTTGTTAATTATCTTCTAATTCATATTATAGAATTTTCTGGTCTAATCATTTTTTATATTGCATTTAATTTTTCGTTTTTATCTAAACTTTTCACATGAAAATTAAACCAAAAAATTTTAATTAAATTTCATTTACACTTTAATGGGACATTACCTCATAGGCAAACATGCCAAAAGGCTAAATGCTCCCTATATTGACCTGTGCAGAGCATGTCAAGACGAAGAGCAGGAGGAAAGAGTTGAACACCTCCTCTGCTACTGTATGGCGCGCTCTCTAGAAATAGAGAAATTTTTCTTGGATGGAGCTTGCCTTCTTTTAAGATCTCTCTTGAATAGGGGAGATCTAAGTCACGAGGCTTCTGGGCTTTCTGAAGCCACTCGAGGTGGTTTGATTCTGTAAGATTCTTAGTGTGATATATCAATGGGCCTTTTTAGCCTAAGAATGCTTGCGTGAGAGTGATCAGGCGGCCACCTCTATCTACCTATCTACCTCATTTACATGTACAAACATATATTTTATAAATTTTTTTTTGTTTCAAATTTGTCACACATAATTTAATCAGTCGACTGTATGTATTCAAACATAAATATACATATATGTATGTAATATGTAATTATAACTTATTAATCTGTTTTATGATATAAAAAAAAAATAATAATAATAATAATTAATGTGTTATGTATATAAATTACATAACAGAACTTCTTCCTCATGAACTACAAAATACAGCACATTATGATGATATAAATAAATACCAATATGAAAGCATTCTCTAAAGAAATACATAGCATACACAAGAAAAGGCATATTTATATGTGCTATTATTATCATCATCATCATCATTGATAAATAATATTTTAGTTATTCATCTTCTATAAAAAAAAAAAAAAACCAAAAGTAATATTTGATTTGAAAACAATTTGTTACCTTTACTTTCTATTTATGTACATTTTATATGTATATGTATCTGAGCAAATACAGTGTAGACTATATATAATGTACGAATTTGTATACATATGATATACCTATATAATAATGAATTTATGTATATTCAGATTTTCTAATAAAATATCTTAATAATCTATTTTTTCATGAATCAAACAAAAAAAATTGTGATTTTATTTGTATATAAAAAAAAAATTAATAAGATCCTTTTTTATTCTTAAAAAATTCTCATGTGATTATAGCTATTCAATTTGATATCAAAAATATAGAAATGATACGTAATTCAAAAAAATTCAAATATTTAATAAAAATAATTGTGTCTTTAATCGATATATCTATGTATAAAAAAAAAAAAATTATATAAATAATATTATAAATAAAAATTTATTATTTTCTTGAGAAAATCATACTTTCTGCTAATTTTAACTCGAATACTAAATTTCATATGGAAAATATTTATTTTTCACACATACATATACATAAATATGTATTAGATATTTTCCATTTCAAAAAAAAAAAAAGAAAAAAAAAAAAAATCGTACCTACACATTTCTGTATTATTACATTACAATCTATCTGAAGGATATCTTGTATATCTAAAAAAGGATATTTATTTTTCATGTACATATGTATATATACCATTCTTTACATTTATTTTTGTTTATGAATTGTTATTAAAATACAATTAATAAATCGTAATTATATGAGTAAAAATATCGACATCATCAACATATATTTATTATATTAAATTTACTAAATTATGAATGATATATATACATTTAATTTATCATAAAAATTTAATATACATCGGCGGACACACATGCCTGTCTATATTCATGTATAATTTTTATATATGCATGTATGTATATGTTTATACAAATAAAATGAAACTATATCACATATAATAGATACATATATGTTTATATGTATATGTCTAGGAAAATATTTATCCAGGAAAATTAAATCATACGTATTTTGTTATTTTTCAAATAATAATCAATTATGTATAACATTGAATGGAAATATGAAGTGAATAAATATGATAATTATATGTAGGTAATACACGTATAATGAATTAATATAATTTCTATATCAATTTTATTATGAAATACTCATGTCACAGAAAGAAAAATAAAATATTAATCATATTTATCAAAGTTTTCACAAAAAATTTTTTTACAAAATGTTGAACATTTTATTTACATACATACAGTATCGCCAACAAATCGTCGTACTATCAGTTTTTTTTATTATTATTGGCTATAACTTTTCAAAATTTAAAATTCAATCTCAATATTTAAAAAAATTTAAATAATATTATTTCTTTCTGTAAATTGTTTATGAATGAGATCAAACATCTTAACCATAAGAATTGTTTCATATATATAAACATATTGAGATTTTATTTTAATTTTTTTGAAAAATTAGCTAATAATCATAAAAAATGCTGAGGGTGTGCGGTGACTTTTTTGCGAAACTGTATATATTTTATACACTCGATCAAAATTAATTTTTTTATATTTTCTTTTCATTTTATTAATAAATAATTGAATTGAAAATAAAAATTTTTTTGTTCAATTTTCCTATCAAATTATCACATTATTCGTAAAAATGATTTATGATATATAATGGCATTAAATATAAAAGATATGTGTACATACTATCATATACATTATACAATATACAAGAGTAAATAAAAACAAATTTAATTAAAAAAAAAAAAAAAAAAAAAAAAACTGAAAAAAAAAATAAATCACTTTTTTTTTCATTAAGTTACATAGATACACGCTACAAAAAAAAAAGTGATACACATAGGATAAATAATAAAAACAAAAACAAAATAAATAAATAAAACCCAATAAAAATGAAAGTATTCTCTTATTTATTGAGTTTTTTTTGTTTTTTTTTGTTTTTGAAATATCATCAAAATTTGATTAAAAATAAAATTGGATTCAATTACAAATGACAACAAAAACAAATTGATAGGTGAAATTATTTTCATTTTTACTTGGTTTTTTTTTTTTCCAGTTGACACAATAGTTTTTATGTAGAATCTAAACGCTTAAGTAATTCTGTTAAATTTAATATATGTATACAACATTAATGAAATAATAAATTACATATAGATTTATCGACAAATTGAGTTATTCAAAATGTACATACATTATATACATAATATCCTTATACGTCTAATAATGCCTACATAAAAAAACAAAACATAAGTACAGGGAAAAAAAAGTTAATTAAATGAAAATGCCTATTTTGAAAAAAAAATAAATAAATAATATAGAAACATAAATTTATCTATTAGTAAAATTTCAATAAAAATAATGTTATTGATGACTTATACATGTGTATGTTCTGTTTTTATTTTTTATTTTTTATGTTTTTTGTTATAACAGTAAAACAAAGTAGCACATATGTATATGTACATAGGTATAGGAAAATTCAAATAAAAATTTCAATTAAAAAAATGTATATACCATTAAATAATGTTAAATGCACGATAAGGACATTTTTATCATTTCACATATACAGTATCGACAACAAATCACCGCCCTTCTCAGTTTTTTTTTATTATTTTGGCTATAACTTTTCAAAATTTAAAATTCAATCTCAATATTTAAAAAAATTTAAATAATATTATTTTTTTCTGTTAATTGTTTATGAATGAGATCAAACATCTTAACCAAGAATTGTTTCATATATGACCATATTGAGATTTTAATTTTAATTTTTTGAAAAATTAGCTAATAATCATAAAAAATGCTGAGGGTGTGCGGTGACTTTTTGGCGAAACTGTATGTGTTTAAAAACAAATTTCAAATAAAATTTTTCAAATAAAAATCGTTATTAATTGTAAAACTTTATTTAAATTCAAATAAAAATACGCATGTAGGTATTTAAATTGTAAAGTAATTTTTTTTTTTTTTTGTTTTTTTTAGAAATACTTAAAATAATACACAACTTTTGTCAATTAAAAAAAAAAAAAAAAAAAAAATTCACTTATCCTTTTTCAATATTTAGAAATCTAATTCAAAATAATTAATTATTTTCCTTTTGTTCTATTATAAACAAAAATCTCTTTTCATTAATTACTATACGTATAATTATGTGATATAACGATTTAAATAAAAATAAAAAAATCTGCAAATTTTGAAATTTAAAAAAAAAAAAAAAAAACTCAAACGATATAGATAATAAAAAGATTAACGATTAAAAAGATTAAAGATTAAGGAAACAAATCGAAATTTTATGAAGAATATACGTAAATAATTATTTGTAGCGTAGAAATAACAAAATTCAAGTGTATTGAATTTAATCCTTTAAAATGAACTTATCTTCATTATTACTTTATTTTATTTTTTTTTTTTTTTTTTTATTTTATTTGATATACGTGATAATATCACCATAATAATAAAATATAATTTATTTATGCGTACATGCTACAAATAAGCATTGTACATATATTTGTATATGTACATACATATGTATATATAATCCAGCTTATAATTTTAATACAATCACGTACTGTTATACTGTTCATGTTTAATACAAAACCCCGTTTATATTATTTAGTATATTATAATAATGGAAATGTAAAACACACCAGTTAATATTATTGTACATACAAGGAAAATATTGTAAAACGAATTATATCAAGTATTTTATGTGTACATTATAAGCTATTATCATTATTTGTATATTACATATTACACTGTTTTTAACAGTGAACAAAAAAAAAAATAATAATAATACATTTTCCATCATATACAAAATTTAATTTAAATGATGTCCCAGAAAAAGTATTACAGTATTCAATTTTCTGAAATTTGATACTATTCTAGAGAAAAATCATTTTAAAATTTCATCTTTACATAAAATTCATTCCTTATGAAATATCATTAAGTGGAAATTTAAAAAACTTATGTGAGGTGCTTGAAATCGTACGTAACTATAGAAACTCTCTTAAAATTATTCTAATAAAAAAAATAAAAAAAAAACAAATAAGTGAAATTACAAAAAAATTTGGTATTGTAACACATATTTTGGAACACTTTACATACAATGTAAAAGCCAATAAAAATTTACTCCATTAAATTAATATAACAAAATAAGATACACAAAGATACCTCTTTAATAAGATTTTAATTAAAATTTTATGCTATCTCATTTATGTATAATTTTTGTATAAAATATTAATAAATATATTTTTCATTAATTATTTATTAGAAATGTTTAAATTCATGATAACAGAATTAATACAAAATGTAAATGAATAAAACTTCCACACTTACACATTAGTGTTTTTTGCTAATATTACAAATAACATTTGATAGAGAATACAGACGATTTGAAAAATAGAATTTTATTGAAATTGATTTATTAATTTAATTTAAAAATAAAAAATATTAAAAATTAAATTTATATTTAATTTTAATTATGTGCTCTTGTACACAATCTGTCTCATCTACACAGAAAAGATATCAAAATTTCAGAATATGTAAAATGTATCATAATCCATTTTTTGTTTTTTTTGGGTTTTTTTTTTTTTTTTTTGAGGAGATAAATCCTTGTATAGCAAAAAAAAGGATATATGTTATACAAGGACATAGCAAAAAAAAAAAATTAAAGTAAATAAAATTATTGTTAAATGTAAATTGATACAGGTACAATATGTAAATAAGGATTGTTATATGTAAAAACGATCATATTATTTTGTTTACAATACATACTCGTATATTAAGATAAATCGGGAAAAAACATTGTCAATCAAATTTATGGAACTTATTTTATTGAAAGTAAACAAAATAGAAATGTTTTATTTACTGCTTTTATTATTTACATTATGTACACGTAAATGCGTAACACAAGAGACTTTATAAGAAAATATACAATTATGTATTTATTTTTATTTTATTAAAACGGATAAATTCACATTATACCATTAGCATAAATAATAGGAGGAAAAATAATACACTAAAGAAAAAGGAAAAGTAAACAATTTTCTTTTTTTCTTTTTTTTTTTTTGTATACAATATAACATAAGTATAAAAAATAAATTTTATTCATTTATTTTTTTTTTATTTTTCATCCATTGTTGAAACAGATTATTCGAGTAAACAATATATTATATGATATAAGGATATATTTATTTTGAAAATATTTATTTTCATACAATATACAATGTATATTTAATATGTATAAAAAATCGAATATTATTGTTATTTCATATTTTCCAAAATAAATTGTGTATGTATGTATATTTTAATAACTTTGATGAATTCAATTGAACGCTTACTTAATTTATATGTATATACGTACATATATCCTTATTTACCTATATATTAGATTTCCACATGAACGTGGAAAAAATAAATAAACATGACCACAATATACGTTTTGCAATTTTTCATTTTGCTTGTGTACATTTTAAATTTTAAGTCTCTGCTAATATCAATTAATATTAGAAAATTTTTAGCTCGCTATTCAAAAATATTTTTGTTGAATAAAGAATTGCTTTTGGGGGGTGGGGGGAAAAAAAACTCAAAATTTAAAGAAAAATATTTTTTCATAAATTTTAAACAATAATGTTCGTATAACAATTTAAAATATTGCAATTAATTGTTAAATGCTGCATTAAATGTAATTTACCCCATTCACTCCATCTACCCCACTAAGTCAATTTAAAAAATCTTCCCATACCAGAGATAGCAATCTTAATTGTTATTCATTGAACGTGATTTAAAAAAAAAAAACAAAAAAAAAAAAAAAAAAAAAAAAAAAAAAAAAAAAAAAAAACATGTGTAACAAATATCTTTCCCAAATGCTAGACCAATTTACATTATTCATGCAATTTAGTTATAATCCTTTAAATTTGATATTGAAAAAGAAAAATGAAATTATCCTTTATACTTAAATTGAAATATCTCAATTTTCATTTCTTAGAATGAAAACATATCATGCGAATGTTAGTGTCGTGAATGTGTAAGTACATATGTATGTACTCATATTTATGAGTTAGAAAATTTAGCTATTTCAAAAATATGTACATACTATATATGTATTTCTATTTTAATTATTTGTATTTTTATTCAAGTTAAAAAAAAAAAAAAGAAAAAGATGCAATTAAAAAGAAGACAGTTAAAATCAGATTTATTCTATTTAAAAATTAAGAAATTAAAATAAATTTAATTATATACAAATTAAATAATACATATGTATTATTGTATGTATATGTATGTACATGTCTAATGGATGAACTATATTTTTGTTCAATAATAAATAAAGGATAATAATAAAAAAAAAGGACACGAATATCTCAGTGAAAAAATAAATTCACATCTAAAATCTAATTTTTAATTCAATTTTTTATGTATTTTAATTCACACTCTTTCAATTTATATAAATAAAAAGTTTTATTTATTTAAAAAAAAAAAAAAAAAAAAAAAAAAAACCAGGTGGAAATTGTATGTATAGGTCTACAAGAAATATTTTTAAGGTTCCTTTAATTAATAAAATTCCATAATTTACATATCATATAAATACCTAATTTAATTATATTGTACACTAATCTTTTTAATATTTAATTAAATTTTTTTTACTTTATTTTACATAAATAAACAATAAAATTATATGAACAAATTTTAATAAATTTGTGAATGATTTAATTTTAATACAAAATTTGTCTTTTATAATATTTAATTGCATGTATAAAAAAGTTAATAGCATTAAAGAAAAATTTTTTTTTGTTTTGTTTTTGTAATGAAAAAATATATTAAGTAACTTTTCGTCTATTCTGATATTTTTCTGTATAGCTATACATTATAATTAAACCTAACGAAACTTTTATCAATTGAGATGAGATTAAATACATAGTCTCAAAAGATACAATGATGTTATTCAGCAAAAATTATTATTATTATTTTTATTTTATTTTTTTTTTTAATGTTAATAAAACAGAGGATTTTTTTCATATCATATAATTTGTATATGTATGCATATTTCGCAAATTTTATGTCTTTACTTTTAATTTAACTTTTGATCCTTTTATATAGTAATTATGTAGATGAAATTAATTTCATTTGATATTTAACCGTCTTATTTTTAATAACTTTTATTATTTTTATAAATAAATACAAAAAAAAAAAAAAAAAAAAACAAAAATTCCAATACAACCTAAACAAAAATTTTGTGTACATAAAATATTATATTTTAGAATCATAATTGTTTAGTGTTTTTTTAATAAAAAATTTTTTTTGTTGTATACCTTGATATATACAATAATTTTATATAATTGATTGTAAGAAGATTGTAAGAAGCAAACAAAAAATTTTAATTTTAGTTTTTTTTTTTTTTTTTGTAAATCTAATATCAAATTTTTATTTACGATCTTTAAAAATTGTTCATATAAAACCTAAATTTTATATCATCAACTGAACTGAACTGAACATATTTTGTTATATATATGTATGTATGCAAAACATTCATATATTTTAAACGTACACAGACGTTTATATAAGTATTCTAATTATATATACATATTTATGTATATTATATTAAAATTGTTATATTTACATCTACAATAATTAGTATTTAGATCGGGCTTTTTTATTTTCCTGCTATTACTCCTCGTGGGAGTATAGCACCTTCACAAACACTTTCCATCTGATTCTATTGGGTGCCAGATTTTTAATATCTTGCCAGAACTTCTTTACTATTGCCAGCTTCTCTTTCTATCGTTCTTCGTGATGTCTTTTTAGGTCTGATTTAGATCGAGTAATTTGTACAAATTTTCAAAATTAAACACATTTTAATTTACCCATAACAACACATAATGAGACATAAAATTTTGCGTACGACTACCATATACATATACATACATTTAAATATACAACGTATGTATATAAATTTAGAAACAATATGTAAACTTTTATTATGTACACTTTATATAATTATACAAAACTATATTAATCCATTTAAAAGGTTGCCAATAAATTAAGGTTAATTTGGCAAAAAAAAAAAAAAAATTATAACAATACAATTTGTCCTATTATTATGAACTATTTCTATTTTCATATCTCATACATATACGAGTATAGCCAAATTATTTAATATTTGCATGTTTTTAAAAAAAAGAAAATATAATAAATATAAATTCAGATTTATCAAGAAAATAAGGATAAACTAATTTTCTTTTGAGATAATTACATAGGAAATTAGTGTAGTTATTTTATAACATAATAAAAGAATTTTTCTAAATTATTTTATGGATTAATGGCCTAAGTGCGCACGTTTGGGAAACCAACGGGAGCGGCCACTGCAACCTAACCTAACCTAAATTAAATATTTTTCAATCATTTTGTATAAAAATTAAAAATTTATTCATTTATTTTATTATCTACGTACATATGTATATACATATACACATGAGTACATTTATGTACGTTTTATATAGTTAATATTCACATAAGATTAAGTGTATGTGCGTATATTATATTAATGCAGATGTATAAAATAATTCATTCAATTAAAGCTTTTGATATCTTGAAATCCTATCAATTACACTGGTACTCACATTTTATTGTTTAAGACACTTTTGAATGTCATTATATTAAAATCATATTAAATAAATTTATTAATTTTACTATCAATAAATTTAAATCTTCAATATAACATTACAATGCAATACGTACATACATATATTGTACATATCACATACAACAGAGTGATTCGATTAAAATCACAAAGTAGTTGTTGAAAAGACACTTTCCACTACTTCCAGTGTAACGGGTAAAGGAAGTGAGACGAGTATCAGGTATCCCATAGGTACCATGCAACCTCATACACGCCTCCCTTCCTTCATCCGGTGTCTCATATAAGACAATTTTTCATATGTGTCTTATAAGTGTCTCATCATTTAAAAACCCCCCAAACAGAGAAATTGAAACTTTTAACTTTACAAAAGTACCATACGATTATACGAATTTATTACTTGTCTCATTAAGACTTTATCACCAGCCAACCGATTAACGGTGCAAACAGAATTACCCTATATACCTATGTACATACATATAAGTATTTAATATAATATTGTGCACATTTTAAAATTGACATATGGATTATGATTACTTATTTTTCACGTAATTAAATGATACGTTTCAAAGGATTTTCTGTGTTGAATGAAACAAGTGCAAATGATCTAACGTATCGTGTTTATATTTGTATATATGCACATAAATGTTCATGTACAATGAGAAATGATTGAATCTACAATACGCATATAATATGTACATGTATAAGATTAAAAATTTAATTTATATTTTATGAATTTACTTGATGCGTACGTATATATGTACGCATATTTACATGAATACATGTTCCTTTTAATGAAAATTCTTACTATGCGATAACTGAAATATACATACATAGGTATATAATTGGATGATTTCGTTATTGTGTATGCTTGAAATATATCATGACATTCAAATTTATATGAATAGAAAAATGTTTGTATAAATAAAATAGATGTTATACCATGTTAAATGTCAACGTCATATCAAAAAAAAAAAAAAAAAAAAAAAAAAAAAAAACACAATTTTTACATATTATGTGTACGTACATTACATATTGTGATTTTTGACTCCTTTTAAGGATTTTAATTATGGATCATGTTACTTTTGAATGATATCAAAAAGTTTACTAATATTTTTTCATTTACAAACACATCAATAAACATACAGTATATATACATTTACATGTGTTACACGTGTATGTAAATGTCAATATTTAATGTAATGAAAACTTATCAAATATTGATATGTTCAAAAATTTCATTCAAACTTACATACAAATATGTTCAATTGCATGCTAACATTTTAAAATAAAACTCTGTTTTTGTTTGCTTTCTGATATGTATTTTTTTTTAAAGTCAATAATAATTTTGATAAATTTTAGTTATTAATTTACCAAGATGTATTCAAATATAAATACAAATAAATTTATATATTTATATACATGTGTATGTACTTTTTTGTTAATACATATTTAGTACTTTATCAAACTAAAAATGGACCACATTCCATATTTTCTGACTATATTGAATTTGAATATATATATGGGTATATGTATACATACACATACATACACATATGTACATATATACATATGTTATTTAAAATTTAAAATAAATTTAAAATTTTATGATATTTAGAACATGAATAAGAATTCATTTACTTTAAATTCTATCATTCAATACTTTGTATAAATTGATTTTTGTCTGAATCACATGATTTTTCTTTGAAAAATAAAAAAAAAAGGAAGAAAAATAATATTTTCCAAACAGATCAAAATATTTATCAAATTTTTCATTCTATTTTGATTATTAATTAAAGTGATTTTTTTTTTTTTTTCATAAAAAAATAATGTACATTATTTCGAAGAAAAAAAAAATATTCAATACGATCAATTTACTATTTTTGTTATGTTCCAGCAAATAAAAAAATAAAATAAAAAAAAAAATTATTTTAAAAGGATAAAACTATAAAACAAAAATTGGTAAGAGTTTCTTTTAGGACTCACTGCCGTTTTTTTTTTTGATACTAGACTCATCGAGTATACTGTATGTACCAATTTTCATAAAAATCGATGGTGGGTTCTAAAAGAAACTTCAGTCCAAAAAATTAAATAAATTTTACACATCAAATAAGATACAAAAATTAAAATAATTTATTTAAATTTATGTAATATAAATCATAATTATTCATTTTAAAATAATAAACAGGAAACATATACGTAAAAAACAAAAACAAACGCTCATACAAGTCAACAAGATATAATACTTTTAAAAAAAAATATCCTTTATCAATTTTTAATTGATAGAAAAAAAAAACAAAAAACAAAAAAAAAACAATTAACAAAGCAAAGAAAATGAACAATCGTTAAAAAATTTCATTTATTATTCCAATTCAAAAATTTCATTACCTATACCTTTTTTTCTTATTCAATTTATTTTATATTCCTTTTTGTTGTTATTTTTAATTAGAAAAAGTGACTTTCATTAATTTTACAAAAGGAAATCGTTTTTTCACAATTTTTTTTAGTGTTATTTTTTTGTTTTTTTATAGATTTTTAAACTTCTTAGCAGAATTTTTAATTAGTATGTATGAGAGAAAAATTTAAAATCTAATCGTACCTTAAAAAGTTTTAAATGAAACAAATTTTCAAAGAATATATTAATACATATGTATGTATGTACATTATATTGTATGTATTAGAAAGTTTTTCAATCAGTTATATTTAAAAAGTTTTTACGTTTTTTTTTTTTCATATAAAATGAAGAAGAAAAAAATAACATTTTTTAACGTAAACAAAATTTTCTAGTTGACATCATATAGTAAAAAAAAAAAAAAGGTATACACATATGTACAAATGTATGCATATTGCATAGTCATTTTTGAGAAATCCTATTAAGATTATATGAAAATATATTAATCCTTTTAATAAAATCATGTTTATGAAAACAGGATTTTTATCAAAATTCCAACCATACGTACATATGTATGTACATATATTGATAATATGTATATTTGTTAAGAAAAATTATTTGAAAATTTATGTATATATACATATGTATGTATGTATATAAAATTATTAATTTTTTACAATAATGATCAGTAAAAATAATGTTGTTTTTCTTTTTCACAAAAAAAAAAAAAAACATTTAATTTTTCTAGAAAATTTTAAATTGAGTTTTTCCATCATTTTCCAATGTCATAATAAGAAAAATTTTCTTTTACACCCAAATAAATATAAGTATGTGTTTATCTTTTATGGGTACGTAAATATCAATTTTTGATATACATATTTTATTTACTTGTTGTTTTTTTTATTTGTTTGTTTACTTCATTTTTTGTATTGTTTTCATGATCATTCAATTGACTTAATACTCGATATGTAAACAATTTTCTATTTTTGTTTTTCTAAAAAAAAAAAAATAAAAATAATAATAATAATAAATTCATTCTATTACATTGGTCGCATTATTATTTTGTTTTTTAATATTATATGAACCAATTTCAAGGATACATGTATTTTCCAGATCACTGAATCACACTTGTTTATTTTGATTTTTTTATTTTTATTTTTGTTTTGATTTTTCTTCATGCTTTACTTAAAGGACATTCTTTGTTATATTATAAATTTAGTTCCCAAATTCATGGCAAATTTACAAGGACTATAAAGGGGATGATCGTTGGTATTATTAAAAATGAAATTTTCCTACGCATTTTTAAGGTATTTTAATACTCATACACATGTGTTGGTTTTTTTAAAAAAATTTTTTCTTGTTTTTCTTAAGAATTATAACTAATAATAAGTTGACGACAACATTTGATTTTTGTGTAATACATTTTCACCTTTCTTGATTACGACTTATAATTCTTTTCTTTTTATACTTTGTATTATAAAAACACCTACATAAATTTTTTGAACAATGAAAATCAAATAAGACGAAAATAATGAGCAATTGTACAAATAAACAGGATTTAATTGGAATATAAAAAACACGGGACAAAAGAATGCGTATTATATATACATATATGTACATAAGTACGTATTAATCTCAATAATAATAAAGTAAACAAATTTGAATTTCAACGGAAAATAATAAGCTTTTTGGTTTGGTTTTTGTCAACCAAAAAAAAAAATACATGATTATTTTTCTTTTATATTACAATTATATAAATAGAATACAAAATAATATTGAACAATAGCTAAATTGTTTTCTTTTTATTTTGTATATTTAATGCATTTTTCTTATTTATTTGAAATCAAAAAAAACCAAAGAAACAAAAAAAGAACAAAAATAATTAAGAAGATTATGTATTAAAAAGTTACATAAGAAAGAAAAAAAAAAAAACAAACAATTTTTTTTTTAATTCTTGAACAATCAGATATTAACAAGAAAAAATAATTTTTAAATGTAAAAATTTAATTGATGTGTAATTTCAAAATTTTATGTTATTGTCACCAAGCGCCATATATAAGCTATTCATTATTATTTGGCTTAAATTAAACGATGTTATGGAACTCGTGTATTTTAAGTTAGACTTCTTTTGTTATTCCTTTTTCTTGTTTTTTTTTTTTTTTGTATTTTGTTGATTTCTTAACTTGTATTGTTTATATGTCTAAAAATATAATACATTGTTATTTGTATCCTTGGAAAATTTCTCATACAATGTTACAAAAAAAAAAAAACACAAAAAAGGAATTAAATTAATTTTTTTATTTGCGTATTACCAATCTAAATTTAGAATAAAATTTAATAATAATTTTGTGTTTCATATGTAATATATGAGGTAAAGATTATTTTATTCATACCAATCTCATATTATTATTTCGAAATTAAAAGAAAATTTTAATTTTAATGCTACATAGTTACTATGAGAATTTTGTTTCATCAAATAAACAAAATAATACCATATCAAAAGGACATTTTTTGTTCTTTTTTTTTTTTTTTTAACAATTCAATGGATAATTATTGTAAAAATAGAACAATTATCTGATTTTACATATGTACAACAGGTATGGTCTTAGCAACATTGAAAAAATAAGTACTTACACATGTCCATTAAAAATATAAAAAAAAAATAAAAAAATAAAGAAAGAATTATAAAATGCAAAACGTGTTTGAGTTATTTGTTTCAATTTAGTTTATTTATTTTTTTTTTTTTTGTTCTTCTTCGGAGAATAATTTGATCTATCACAAAATTCTTAATAACATCCACATATCATTTATATATCATATCATCATAAAATTTCATTAATAATACATAATTTGCATTTTAAATTGTTTTAATTTAAATAATTTTGAAATATATAATATGCATTCTAGAATTTTCATTATAAAATCATTTATTTCAAACATTTACAATGACAAAATCATGTATATACATAATATTGTGAAAAATATGAATATTATACTATTATCCAAAGATAAATTTAATAAATTTCTGAGAATAATCATCATTTTGCCCATTTCAAATGAGTATACGTTATTTTCAAATCATCCATTAGTAAAACATATCAATATCGGATAATTAAAAAAAAAAAAAAAAAAAAAAAACTGTTTAAAACTTTTCAATCATTACGTACAAAAATTCAAAATAAATCAGAAAATCGGAAAATTTATTCAATTTATTTTTTGACATATTCATAATAAAAACAAAAGGAATAAAAATGAATAACACGTAAATTCATTATTTTCTGTACACGCTTGTATGAATATTGAAATGTGCATACAAGTATATATAAACATATACATATAGACATGTATACATACATACACGCATATATATACTTACATATACATATAAATATACATTTGAATTTATCAATAATCTAGCAAATATAGTTAATTTACTTTGTTATTTTACTAAATTATCACATTCACACACAGTCATATAATAATAAATCATAATCATTTAATATCCGTTTATATTTTATGGAAAATTTTCATTTGAAAATCAATAAAATATAAATTAATTTATATATATGGTATTCAAGTAAATGCATATTTAAAAATGTACAAAAAAAAAATAAATAAAAATTATTAGTAAATAACTAGACGCAATTATACGTTTATGTTAATAATACAATCAAGAGATTTTAAAATATAAATAAAAAAAATTAACTAAATTGTTTAAATCAATATAATAAATAGTATAGTAAATATTTATTGAAAATTAGATATTTTGTTAACTATCTGTCTATTAATTCGATACCAGTTAAAGTCTTATGTAGACAGACTATAATTTTTCTTTTCTATTTTCACTTTACTTTGCATTTGAAATAAAAATAGAATTTTTTTATTATATATCCTTTTTGTTATGATAAATTAATAACAGAAGGATTTGAAGAAAAAGTGAAAACCATTATACCAAAATTTGATACTTGTAAGCTGTTCGATCGATCATCGAAAACCATGATAAGCGCCTTTGATTTAATTTCCAAATAATTATTTTGTCCTTTCAACGATTCTATATTATAAAGAATTATATGTACATACATATGTATATGTAGTAATTTTTAAAAAGTTTCAATTAGATAAAATTATTTTTAATTTTTATTATTCATTAAAAATATAAAAAAATAAAATAAAAAAATTATTTTTAAGTATTTTATTTTATTTATGTATAAAAATAATATGTGCACAAAAAATGTATTTTAATATGTACACACAATAATTTCGCATAAGAATAAAAATAAATAAACAAAAAAAATAATCAATTTGCCTACAAGTATCTGAAATCATACATACGTTATGTACATACATGTAATTAAAATATATAATATAGTACTCTAGTTATAAATGCATATACTACACATACATATGTTACATATTGCATATAAACATGTATTTGTATGAATGTATATTTTTATAGTAAAATCTTGAATAAAATTGACCTAATTTTCAAACGTTCATTGCATACGTATAAATGTATATATAAATTATATGTACAGACAAATGTACATTACTTTTAAGGATGTACTTATGTATAGTATATACATATATATACACGCAGTACACAAACTTTTACTATCAAAGTTGTTAACAAATCAACCTGAATGTTTTGACACATGTACATATATGTATGTACATGTAGAATAATATATTTATGTTTGTATATTTATATATCATTTATTGTTATATACATACATAAACAAAAAGGATAAGCAGTTCTATATATATTTTGTTTTAATTTATATATGTGAATGCAAATACATAAATGTATGTATGTTTATATATTTTCACAGTTCATATGTATCTATGTAAATACATAAATATATATTTCTAAAATGTATGTATATAATTTATACATAAACGTGAATATGTTTGTATTCTTATTTATATACGTATAACATATATGTACTATTTTGATAAAATGTATATGCACATGAAAACAAATAAATTTTTAACCATTAGGTAAAGTTGGTAAAGTGTTAAAAATGATTAATTATAATGTAGCACACACTTGTAAAACTGAAAATATGTAGTTTACATATGCATATATACATACATATAAATATTTCGAAATATTCCCAAATAGCAAACATGTAAAGTGAAATATCTATGTTGTTTGGATGTATTTAAACATCACAAAATTTGTATGAAATTTCTATGTATTAGATATATACATAGATACACTAAATTTTGTAAAGTTGAACTTTTTTTTTTTTTTTTTCATTTAATATATTTACCAGTTTATAACATATGAATTATGCAAATAATATCAGTTCAAATTACATTAAAAGAATTTCCTTTTATATCAAAATACATATTCATGTATACATTATACCTATTAACAATCTGTTTTGGGGGGGTATAAATCATTTTGCTATAATCACTAAATAAAATCACATAAACAGTATCCTCCTTGTTATTAGTTCTATGTGCTACAAAATTTTACCGATAACACGGAGAAATGTAACAAAACAAAAACAACAAAAAAAAAAAAAATTCATTCAATGTTGATTTACATGGGAAAATATATTACATATGTATGGATTTATTCCAGATATCATACGTTACGTACAAATTATAAATATGTACATACGTACATACAAGCATATATTTAGGTATCATCTACTAGTTGATTAGCGTCAACTAACAGATATATACTACATACATATACGTATATGTACATGCATTCATATTTATTACACGTATAATATGTACATCTGATTAAATTAAAGCCAAAAACAATACTCAATATAATTTCATGACAACAATATTAATTGAATCTGGATGTACATGCATACATCAAGTATGAAACAATAATTTCTCTTTTCCTTCAATTTATGTAATAACATATTTTTCCCAAATAATTTTATTTACATAATGAATGAATTTTTTTTTTTTTTTTTTTTTTCAAATATATATCATACGTGTATAGAAAAAACTCATATAGAAATGTATATTGGATATTGTTAACTATAAATGATACTCACTGATCGTACGTGTAACATCAAACAAATTACTCAAAAGGATAAAAAAAAAGAGATATTAAATAACATCATTTAATGCATAAAAAGCTCATTAAATCAAATTTTGTATCCAATTTGAATTTTTTCTTATCATACATGATATTCGTATCACACACGTACATACATATATATTCTGGTGGCATATAACTATGCATGTATGTGACAATTCATGTATGTACGTATATGTATCTATACAGATGGAATAAATTAAAAATACAAATTAAAGAATGAAAAGGATATACCTATCATAGTATGAAAAATATTATGTATCATATTTAAAATTACTTGTCTGTCTACTAGTTCAATGCAGTTAAGGTCTTGTGGAAATAAGACATAAAGTAGTACCATTTTACATCGCTGTATATTGATATTAAAAAAATTCATCTCGTATTATATGATAACTTGAAAGATTGTAGTAACATTGCTCGTGAGATGATCTTATTAGAAATAATGAGAAAAGAAAAAAGACCTTATTTCCATAAGGTCTTAAAGGCATCGAATTGATAGACAAACTATAAAATGATACTCAAATAAATATGTTTACACTACAGTTTTATTATATGTACATATGAATGTGTACACACACTTTTACATGTTCACGTATATAACTAATATACATATGTACATATGTGTATAGATACGCGAACATCCCTTTTAATGTGAAATTAAAGATTTCAACAATTTTTTAAGATAAAAAAACAAAACTCAAAATTATATTTTCCAATTATACCTTACATTTACATACAACGTTAAAATAAATAAATTTTTTTTGAATAACTAATTTTTTTTTTTTTTTTTTTAATTCTTTAAACAAAAATTATATTAAACAAGAGAAAATCCAAAAAAACTTTACATCTAGAAAATCTAGGCTAAGACATTTTTCTTTGGTATTCGTATGTTCGTTATTTTAAACTGAGTCCTTATAAATAATTCAAATTAAAAAAAAAACAAAAAAAAACAAATAATAATAATAAGAAGCGAAAATAACCAAAAATTTCATTTCATTTTTTTTATTTCACGTTATTTCTTTTTTTTTGTACTTTAAATGCAATTTTCATTTAATTATTAGAAAAAATTTGATAAATTAATCAATAAATAAGTAACAACATATGTACATACCATATACATATGTATATGTATATACGATATGAAATATGATTTCCTTTATCATATAATGTATTGTATATAGATAGATACGTAAATAAACGTATTATTTAGTACATAATTAAAATATGTATTGGCATTTACGGATACAAACAATACATATTTTGTCCATATATATACGTACAAATATATTTCAAAAAGGAAAGAATCAAATGTGATTATACATCCTATAGAATCATGTGTGTACACACCATATATAGAAATGTATTATACTATATATGTCGTGCTGTGATATGAAATAACTGAAATAAACTTGAAAATTATGAAATGAATATGACATTCAGACGACATGATAGCATATAGAACGTTATTGAAACGAAAAAAAAAAGAGTTATATAAGACGAAAAGGAAAATATTTTATGTATATATATACATGCACACAGTTAATGCAGAAATATGTATGTTTATAATAATATATACATAGGTATATTGTACTTATATGAAATTAATTGATTTAGCCTTAACGTGACTGACACTATTTTTCATAATAGTACAAAATAAAATCAAAAATTTAGAATGAGGAAAAATAAAGCATAAAAAAAAATAAATGTAATAAAATTTTTGTGTAAGTTACACAGAAAATATAAATAAAAGGATATTTCTTTTTGTTTATATAAGTATATATAGAGCTCTAACATATACATTTAAATACACGTAAACGTACATATATTAAATGCAATATACTATTATGCGCATATATAATGTATTATTTTATAGGTATATAAAATGACCTATATAAAACAGGATTCGACATAGATTTACCAATATCACGTAGAATAAAAGGATTTTATTCAATTGTGAAATTTATTTTTTGTTGAAATTCATAAATTATACACATACATATGTTTACATTATGTATACATACGTATATTCGCAATCCATGTATATGTACACATATAAAAATTCTATTGATGAACTATGCAAAAAAAAAAAAAAAATACACTTGTGCATACATTTACGGACTGAATATATCATTTATACAGGTATGTATGTATGTAAATGCACAAATAAGAACATATGAGCATTTCCTCTTCGTTTTGCACACACATTCGAAAATAATAGATATAGATACGTAGTGCGACAAAAAGCACTACAAATAATAAACATGTATGTGTATCAAACATCGCTATATATCACAGTATATACTCATTTTAAGTACATTGGCGTGTACATATCATACACGTAAACACACGTATACGTATACATACATACGTATACATATACGTACGTCATAAACACATACTGCTTTAACAATGCATTATAATAAGCCAACATTTTTTATATTTAAAAAAGGCAAATAAAAAAGAAAAAAAAATAATAATAATAATAACATATTTAAATTATTTTAAAGTTTTTCCTTTTCAAATGAGTATATAACTATACTGACGACCTTGACAGTTATCACGCAAACCTTTTTAAATCCTGTATCCTGTACGCGAAGCTTACATAGTACATTATATTATACCTGTTAGATATGTATATGTACGTGTGGTTCAAACATAGACATCAATTATTAAAACTAAAAATGTGTAACTTAAAATAAAAAAAAAATACCTGTAAAGTACTGTTTTCACAAAATAAAGGTAATAGCATACATACACATGTATGTATGTTTGTATGTGAATTAAAATAAAAATTTGTATTTTTCCATTCATTTTTTTTTTTTGCTTTGCCTTTTATTTAAATATACGAAAGTACGTATACATACATATATGTACTATGAACTCATTATACAGTAAAATGAGGTAGTGATTGATTTTGAGTAAGCAAAAACAAAAAAAAAAAAGAAATTAACTTTATTTTTTTGTTTAGATAGACAAAAAAATTTCAAGATACTTATATGTATAAATTTTGTTTTAATTTCACAGTTCATATAACTTCCATCAATACACCAATATGTGTTTTTTATTTTCTATCTACTAATATCATATATAAAAGAATTTATATATGAGAATATATAACTTTAATTTTTTTTCTCCAATATAATTTTTTTTATGTATGTCCATACATACAAATATATTTGTGGTACACACATACATGTAAATGTCTGTATATTGTTATTGTTTTAGATGAAATGAAATTTTTCCTAAATTTCAATATAATGATGAAACAGAAAAGAACAATACAGTATTTATATGTAAAAATCTATTGTATATATAAAAGCATCATATGCAGGATTAGAAAGATTATATATGTACATACGAGTATATATGTATATAGAAATAAAAACAACAGCGCAAAATTACCCAGAAACACGAAATCAAATTGACATTTAATTATACATATAAATAGATTATATATGAACACGAACATTACGCATAAGGAAAAAAGGATAATAAATTTTCTTTTATAAATTCTTATGTAAAATATACCTTATTATATGTATATACGAACATACATACATATGTACTATAATGCCAACATTCAAGAAGAAAAAACCAAAATACTAGTATATATATGCACGTATGTGTACATATTCTATTTCATTTTAAAAATTATAAACACACAAAAAAATTAAATAATAATTTGAATTTTGAAAGTTTTTTCTTGTTGCTGTCAAACGCACACGTTTTTGAAAAAAAAGAGAAAAAAAATTAAAAATAATTATGTTTTTTTAATGTGTGAAACACGTGTAAATGTTTATTGTTGAATTTTAGAACTTTTGTCATGATCTACATTTACAATTATTGTACAAAATGTACAAGTACATATAAAATTTGTTTTTCCTTTTGTTTGTTTTTTTTTGTTTTTTTTTTTAAATTATTAATCTAAAAATTTGTTGAAAATGAACATACATATGTATGTATGTACGCATATACCTTGTAAGGGTCTGTAAAAAGGAAATAAAATAAAATATTATTAAAATATAATATTTGCCCTTTATTCAACAAAATAAAACACGTATTGAAATGACACATGGACATAAGAAATAAATCCTTATCATATGACTTTTCTTGTTTTTTTTTTTTAATGTAATTTTATTTCGAATACATTCCATAAAAAAATATAAGAAATGAAAAAAAAAAAGGAACAAATTTAGAAGCAAAATTTTATTCATTTGAAGTTTTTCTTTTTAAATAAATTATATTTTGTTAATTATTTTATTTAAAATTTGTAAAATCATAAAATGAATGTTCTCTATCATACAATAAATCGGAATTGAAATATTTATATACGTACATATATATATATATAAGGTATATAAATAACAATCTCAAAACATCGTAATTATTTAGAACGTTTTAAATCCTTTTCCATATATCTATATACATATACATATGTATGTACATATTATTAATTTCCTTTTTTTTTTTTAAAAAAAAAACCCCTATTTACTTATATCAGAGATCTTCTTATATGGGTTATCCACATTAATTCCAAGCACACAATTACCAAAAAAAAAAAAATTTTATACTGTGAAACCAAGAATTTCTTTAAGCCAAAAGCTTAAAATTTAAACTAAACTTAAGATTGGAACTGTTACCATTGGATTGGATTGGATTATAGTTAGTAATAACTGACTGATTTCAATTGCCTTATAATTATAAAAGAGTAAATAACATAAAATATCAATTTTTCAATTAATTTGAAAAATTTTTAAATATTCATTTATGAAGTTACTGTAAAGTATCATGGAATAAATATTCAAATGTATATATACATACATATTAAAAATA
Organism: Anthrax anthrax; assembly: GCA_963971155.1. Lineage (NCBI taxonomy): Eukaryota > Metazoa > Arthropoda > Insecta > Diptera > Bombyliidae > Anthrax > Anthrax anthrax. The sequence goes on along the minus strand of OZ020121.1, from coordinate 26,019,731 downwards.
TTTACAATAATACATATTTATTATAAAGCATGTATTATTAATAAAAACAAAAACTTAATGAATATTTCTTGAAACATATATGTACATATGTACAAATGCGTTTACATTTGTATATATAGAAATTATATATACATATGTATGTATGAAATCCAATCGATACTTTATACTATATATTTATAATTTCATTAAAAAAGAATTATATATATATATATTGTGTTGAATAAAGTTTAATTTCTCTTATAGACTCTTTTTTTTTTTTTTGTGTTATTACTTTTTACATATACATATGTGTAATTATCTATAATATATGTACAACAATTTTTTTTTTTTTTTTTTTTTCATTCTATGTTTATTCATTTATTATTGTAAAATACATATAATACTGTCTTTATTTTATTTAGATTTTTTATACAATCAAATCAATATTGGAAAAAATAGAATTATGTAATATAATATTCAACAGGTAATATATATACATATATAATAATATTTGTTGCATTTCCCTCTTATACGTTTACATTTCTGTAAGTACGTATATACACATATATACAACATCATTTAATGTATGCACACGTATCACATGCTAACAAACAGTTTATGTATTATTAATTTTTTTGATTTTTTTTCCTAGATATTTTGTATATTATATTCATGGAATATACATATATGTATATTTATTTATTTATTTATTGTTTTTTTTTTTTGCGATTTTACATATGAAAATGACTGTAAGTCTGTGATTGCTATACAAGGTGAAATGATAAATGCTCTATACGTATGTACATAAGTATATTATGATAGACTTTAGTTTAAAAAAAAAAAAATAATTATATTTTTTATAGTTTATATATTATATATACATAAGTATATTATATTGTTAATAATTTAGAGATGAAAAACAATATAATAAAAATCAAAAATATAGAAAGACAAAGTTAGAAAAAATTGTTCGTATCCCATTAATGATACAACAGTAAATTATATTGTAGGAATAATCGAGCAAAAATGTCAAAAATCCTTCAATTGGTCATACATATATATACGTATTTACATGTAGATATGTAGGTACATATATAAGGATATATATCCTTATACAATACATACATATCATGTATAAATGTTTATATATTTTTGTAATACAATAACGGAAGAAAATAAAGCAAGAATAAAAATATATAAAAAGCTAAATAAAAGCTAAAATACAAATATGTATGTATGTATATAAAAACACCTTGCAAAGAAGTTTTTTTTTTTTTATATATTCCGTTCTTGACATTATCCTTGAATCATTATAGCGTGCAATAAGAAATAAATTTCATATTACCATTGAATAGAGTATGTATAGTTGATTTATTGTCAATATCATGAATTTCAAATCTTATATAAACTTGTACATATATATACATACAACTATATGTATGTATTTACATCAATACATGTATGTATGTATAATAATTTAAGTGATATTATGTACTTTATTTTTTATTGTTATTGAATGTACAATAATATATAACGTATATATATATATACATAGTATGTGTTTAAGTATACATGAAAATAATATTTATTTGTACCTTTTTATATGGATATAAAATTGATATGCGGAAAATGAATATTTTTCTTCCTTTAATTTCTCTAGCTCATAAAATTTCTTCATAATATAATCACGAATATCCTTATTTATAGAGACATATGTATATATAGGATACATAAATATATGAATTTATATTCATATATGTATGTATGAAATACAGTAGATTACTACATATTTTAGTACTTATAATTCAAATATAATCATCTGTTATTCAATTACAGGAGAAATATATAATTTACAGTATTTAATATAATTATATCAAAATAAATAAATAAAACATAAAAATTGAAATAATTTTGGAAAAACATCCATAAAAATAAGTAAAATTCTTTCATAAATTATTCATTTTCCTTAATTTTTATTGTATTTATATGCTTTATTTAATTTACTTAATTTGAGATTATTATTATTATTATTTTATTTAATAGGTATATAACATATATCATATGTCTTTTGCTAATTGTAATATGCCATAGAAGGAAAAATAATAATCACTCGTGTGTGATTTTTGCTTTTTTTTTTTTTTTTCTCATTGAATCAGATTCCTATCGTTAATGAAAAATATAGAAAATATATTGTATCGTATATATATATATAAAAGTCGAATATAAAAACGTGAATATGTATATGTATATATGTACAATCAATATTATAAATATAGTAATAAAATTTTAGATATTTTTAATCTGTAAATTATTTGATTTGATATCATTAAATTTTAAGATAGATTTAATCATAAAATAAATATTTTCTCTTTTTATTTTTATTATGCTATATGTTACATAATCTATTTAACAAAATAGATTGTATAGATAGATACTCAAAATTTCCTAAAAGGGCTACAACATTAAAAAAAATTTTTTTTTTTTTTTTTTAATTTCATTCATGTGTATCTTATACGTACAAATATTAGTGATTGTTTTTTTTTTTTTCTTATTTTATTCAAGATAATAAGATGTATTATTCTATTAATACATATTATTATTATTATTTTTACTATCATTATTATTTATAAAAAAAAAAATAAAAAAAAATTCAATATTGTTAGAAATAAATGAGGTATAAATTAAAAAAAGTTTTATGCTGCATTAAACACTTTCTATATAATGTAATTTATTTAAGTTAGTACGTATGTATGTATAAATTTAGAAAAATTCACTAAAATGCTCTATATATGTATATATACAATTTTTTTTTCTTTTTTTCATATCAGCTCAAATTAAATTATCTGTAATAAAGATAGAACAAAAACGTGTGATATTGTTATATTCGTAACAATATACAAAATATATGCTTAAAAGAGTTTGTAAAAATACTTTATTTTTAAACAACCTTAAAATTATAAAAAATTGTATACGTACATAATTAATTGAGCTAAGTAATTTGCGAAAGTAGATAAAAATCAATATAAATATTTAATTTGTATTTTCAATACAAAAATTAATTCAAATTTAATAAAATTTTAAATTAATATACAATATATGGCATTTTACCATTGAAAAATGTACACTGGTCGTCAAGTGGTTGTTTAATTATAATTTTAATTAAATTTTACCGATAAGAAAATTTGTCTATAATCTGTCTACTAATTCGATGCAGATAAAGGTCTTGTGGATATGACATAAATTAGTACCACTTTACGTCACTGTATATTGGTATCATCTCGTGATATATGATAACTTTATACAGATTGTTATATCGCCAAAAGGCCCTGGCGAGTCGTGATGGGGCGGAAGGGTCTTAATTTACTGGTCACTTCTTCTTTTTAAATAAATAAATAACAGATTGTGATAACACTGCTTTCGTCAGATGATCTTATTAGAAATTATTAGAGAATGAAAAAGACACATATAGTCCAATAAGGTCTTAACTGCATCGAATTAGTGTATAGAGTACAGTTACTGATACATTCGCAATGCATGTACGAATTATGTAAATATTTTTAGCAACAAAATTAAATTGTCAGAAAATTTATTGTGCATATATATATACGAAATTAAGAACAATTTAAGATTAATTCTTAATTGTATTATAATTCTTTGTAATGCATATCTGCGCCTATTTTTCTTCATTTTATACAGAATCATCACGAAAATCTTTAACTTGAATAATTACAGACAAATTTTATCTGTAAAGTTTTTTTGTTTCTAATAAAATTAACAAAAATTGAAAAAAAATTATTGTAAATGCTTTTAAGTACTTTAAGTATACGTAAAAAACATTTATGTTGGTTTTTTAATACATTAACATAATTAATAAATTATTTTGTAAATTCAAAAGAAGTTTTTAAAATGTAATTTAAAAAGTTTTAAAATTTTTCAAAATTTTCATGCCTTTTCTTATTTTTTATTTTTAAATAATTTTATTAAGTTGTATTTTTTTTTTTTTTTTTTTTTTGCTTTTAAGATTTTTATGTTAAAGTTATGAACTTTTTAAAAGAATTTTATTCAATCGTGAAATATAATTCTCTAAATAAGAAAATATGCCTCACAAATGTGAACATTTAATTTATTAAACTAATATATTGGACTCATTTTGTTTATTTGTGTTCATTTTGCGTTTGTGAAAATTTAATTTTATTTGAAATTTTAATTGAATATTTAAATGAATAAATTTGAATTTATTTTCTTAATATGAATAGAATTTACAAATCTAAAGATTTATTTAATTTTAACGATCGAATTCACATTAGATTAATAAATTTACAAGAATATTTCTATTCAAAATAACATTTTATTTATTTTTCTTATTTTATTTGTATATTTATTTTATTTTATTATTTTTTTTTAAATTATTATATGAAATAAAAAGCCACGTGAAAAATATTTTATATTTATACAAATTCTCATTAAGATTGAAATAAAAAATTTTTAAATATGTAATTAAATAATTATATAAAATTATTCCAAAAAAAAAAAATAAAATAAATTTTCTTATGTAAATATTAAATGAAATTAAATGAATTCATAAAGTAGTTAAACATTTATAATATTTTTGTGTATTTAAATTACATGATCATTATCATATCACAGCAGATATATAGTATGTACATTCAATTTAATTGTTATTATTTATTTATTTTTTAATCATTATCCATTTATTTATACTCTGCACGACTAATAATATGCACTTAATGTCTTATGGGAGTACATATGTCTTCTTTTTTGTTCTCTCTCTCTCTCTCTCTCTTATAATTTCTAATTAGACTGTTCCACGAGCTGTATTATCACAATCCTCAATGCTTTTATTATATATCTGATGAATTTTTTGATTATCAGTATAAGACCTTAACTGTATATATGGTATAATTAGTGGACAGAGTGTACATTTTTTAATTCTTAATTTTCATTTTTTGATACTGTCACATAATTAATATAATAAAATATTTTCAAATAGATAAGAAATAAAAAAAAAAATTAAAATACAGATACAAATATACATATGTAGTTTATGTATACACATGTGTAATGTGATGAATCTAAATATTCTGTATTTATATTTTGTTTGAATTTTATAACAAATGAATTTTCTAAATTCATTTATAAAATTTTTAAATTTCATATAACAATAGCAAAATCTTTTAATTCAAATTCTAACAAAATTAGTTACTTGATTGTACTAAACAATTTTCTGTAATATATTTAAATCAATATATTAATAGTCTAGATTTTCTATACAAATCGTATGTACATACTTAAGCTGTAGATTTAATATACATATTGAAACATAAACATGTACATACATATAAGATGTATAAAAATTACATAACATATTATATACAACAATATTTACATATGTATATTCATTAAATTATTATTATGTTTTCATTTATTTTCATTTTTATAGAAAAATTTCTGTTTTTAATTGTAATTGAAGAAAATCTCATTTTATAATGCACACTCTTATATGCAGTTTAAAAAAGTTCCTTATTACATTAGTTTTGTTATAAAAACAAAATAAACTTTCTACATATATATGTATATGTATGTATGTTAATATGCATACGTGAAAAAAAAAAATATAAAATTTGTATATTTTGTACATGAGCATTAGTAGCATTAAATTCTATAAATTCATATTTTATATAGCTATTTAGATTGTGTGTAAAGATAATGGTTTAAAATATTTACATTTTGGATGCATTTACTTTCTACATGGTTGGTACATATACATACAATGTATGTGGATTAAGCACATACGTATATGTATATATAACTTGCCAAGTACCTTATCTTAAAAGATTTTACTATAGTACATGAACATTATATAAAAATTTAACTATATGTGTCTCAACAAAAAATATACGAAAATGTAAACATACATATATTCTTGATCTTGAATAAAATTTAACATATTTTTCGTTTTATTACGTGCATACAATATACATTACACATTTACGCTAAATATCTGAAGAAAAAAAAAAAAAATGAAAATCTTATCATTTCTATTATTGTATAGATTTGGTTTTTTTTTTAACAATATACCTACTTTCCAATTCTTGCCAATTATTCATGAAAATGTCGAATTGATAATGATATGATTGTGAGATTAATTTCAAAATGTGTTAAAAATTCATAATACTTCAATTCGAATTTTTAGCCATTTAAATTTGAAAGCTTGTTTTTTTTTTATTAAACAAAAATAGCATATATGTATATATGGTAAAATTCATAATGGTATAAATTTTTTGTATACCATTTTTTTTTTATTTTTTTATTAGAATAAAAAATTTAAATAAATAAAATGTTATAAAGATTGAAATTAAAATTGGTAATTGAAATATCAATTTGTTACTATCAACAATAATTAATGAACGTTGAATACTAGATTTCTTAAAAATACGTACATATGTATGTATTGGTTGTTCGGAAAGTCATTTAGTTTTTTTTTTTTTTTTTTTTTTTTTTTTGTGAAAATGAAAGACAATTTTCGTTAGTATATCGAGCTTCGAGGTTTAACCCAGGCTTTTCAAGTGGTCATAAACAGTTGAATTTGATAAACTTAATCTCTCATCGATCTCACGTATTGTATTTCGCAGGTTTGCATCAACTAATGCTTTTATCGTGTCTTTATCAGCTTCAACCGACTTTCCCGAACGTGGTGCATCTTCGACATCAAAATTGCTGAATCGAAATTTTGTAAACCAGTTCTGGCACTGGCGTATTGTCAACAAATCTTCTCCATACACTTCGGTTAATTTCTTTCTGGCTTTAACAGCATTTTTACCTTCTGTATAGTAAGAAGTAAAATATGACGAAAATTCTGCTTATTGCTCTCCATATTTAAAAGGGCACCAACCAAAAACCACTGTGTAGAATCAATTGGACTTTTCACATACAAGCCTTGCCATATCAGCTCTCAAAACGTATAAAGATTATGCGGCTTAAGTGTGAAGTTGGGTGCAAAAAAATACAATTAAATCTTCTGTCTGACAAAAAAAAAACAAAATGATTTTCCGAACAACCTAATACATACCCATAAATAAATACGCATTAGTTGCGAATCAAAGAATTATTTGTATATAATTTTGATTCATATTTCAAATCAATAATAAACCATCATAATTCATTCATATTTTCAAAGATTGTGTTAAAATTTAAAAAAAAAAAAAAAAATTATTTAAATCAAATATTTATGTAATATAATTTACCTGTTTAAACTGCGTTTATGTATAGTTGTTTCTTCAAACTAAAATATTATATTGATAAATTTAGATAGATATACGAGTACTCGTAAGGTGGTTGTGATGATAGTTGATATGCAACCTGTAGATATGCTGAAATTTTCCACTTCTTTTATATATATAAATTATTTTATTTTCGTTTTATTCTTTTTGAAAGTACTTTTAAAAACGAACTTTATAAGTTTTTTATTATGATAATGTGAATACACCTATATCAGACAATATTATCATTATTAATATGAAAAATATACAGTGCTGGACAGAAGTGAAGGCACAGTTGTATAGTTTTGAAAGAAAAATCACAATATCTTGGGAATTAAAAAAGATTTTTAATTCAAAATAAAAACATTTTATTTTCATCTGAAGATACTTAATTATGGTACGTTGAAAAGGATTTTCTATTGTTTTTACAAATTACTAAAAAAATTAAAAATTTTCAAATAAGTACTTTTTGGGTTGGAAAAAAGTAAAGGCACACATATGTAGATTTTTATATAAAAATCTATGATAAAGAAGGTTTTTTACCAATGTTTATTATCTAGTTAGGTATCCTTTTTGTCGTATTACTTTTTTTTAGTCGGTTTAGAACTTACTGGACCAATTTATGAGCCAATTTAAGTTCCAAACTGACTAAAAAAAAGTAATACGACAAAAAGGATACCTAACTAGATAATAAACATTAGTAAAAAATATTCTTTATCATAGATTTTTATATAAAAATCTATGTATGCCTTTACTTTTGCCCAACCTAAAAAGTACTTATTTGAAAATTTTTAATTTTTTTAATAATTTGTAAAAACAATAGAAAATCCGTTTCAACGTATGATAATTAAGTATCTTCAGATGAAAATAAAATGTTTTTACTTTGAATTAAAAATCTTTTTTAATTGCCCAGATATTGTGATTTTTCTTTCAAAACTATACAACTGTGCCATCACTTTTGTCCAGCACTGTATAAATAAAGAATTTTTTTTTTCATCTTCTTGTTTTCTTAATTATTTATATTTATTTATATATATTAAATTTAAATTACTAACAATATAAAATTGATAATTAAAAATAATAGAAAAACTCTAAAACATGTGCATAATAACGCGATATATGTATGTATATACATATGTACAATATGTAAATACAAAAATAATAGGTATGTAAGTATTTATATTACTTTTTATAAATATGAAAGTCACGGGACTATAAAGCAGTCTATAGACTGCTGTAAACAGACATAAACAGAGAGTATAAAGTTTATATGTATAGACGCAATTGTTTTATAAATAATATCATTCACATGAATGTATATCGACATATTATACTTTATAAATGGGAATAAAATTTCAACAATATAAGTTAAATAATATTTTTGTTTTTTTTTTTTTTTTTTGATTTTTAATGAATAAGAATTCAATGAAATTATTCTATATATGATAAAAGAATTCAGTGTTATTAATATCAAAAATTGTTTATTTTAATATTTTGTTAATTTAGCGTAATATAAAATTGTTTTGGAATAAATAAATGTAAATTTTTTAAAAATGAAATAATATAGGTACCGTCTACATAAAAATAGAGTATCTAATCAAAAAAAAAAAAAATCAACTAAATATTTATTTATTAAAAGAAAACAAATGTATACACATACATAATTTACATGTTTTATTTCATATGTATTAACATATGTATAAATTTTCATGTACGGATATGTGCATATGCTGAGAAATAAGTCTCGTAGTGAAATAACTTATTAAATGTTAATAATAATAATTATAGTGATCAATTAAGATCACTAACTATATTAAGATTAAGATATATTAATACGTAATATATTTGTATTTGTTAATGGTTTTAGCCGCAGTATAACATATTTATGTATCAGTGAACTCTTTATTTATATGTATGTAGGATATATATACATTAATATAGATTCTAACTTTTGATTTCGATCATAATATAAGTATTTTATGATGTCGTGCGTGAACTTGATATATATAGACTTCAATTTTAAAATATGTACATAAGTACATAAATACATTTTAAATTTTAATGATTTTTTATATAAATATACGAATAGGTATATTGAAAAGAATTGGGATAACTTAATTGACTTAGAAATTTAGTATACACATACATATTTGCATATGTAAACATATTTAATTATATTGATCAAGTACACTTAAAAATCAAAAATATATCTTTGTACTTATCTTTTTTATTTTAGTCAAATAAAACCCTTCATTCATTTATGTATATATGTACATGCAGTATAATTTCAATATAAATATCGGTTTGATATTGTCCCTATATCGTGAACATGTGTTATCCTGTAAAAAACTTATATGTACACTACTTTAACGATGTGTATACTATATGATGATAATTGATAATTCATAATTTTTATCAATTGATACATATCGTGTACGATATCATTCATTTTTAGTCATTTCGCGACTTACCTATAACCATCTATTTACCTATGTATATCGGGTATAGTGTTTTAATTGGTAAATTTCTATTAAATTTATATGTACATACGATAAAAAAAAAATTGACATCAAATTGTGATCAAATCATGATCGTGTATTTGGATGAAGAAGGATCTGTTTACTGGTCTACATTTTACTTTCTACGTACATAGGTAAATATTAATACCTATATTACTAGATTAATTAATAATACATATGAGTAATATATATAAATTTCAAATTTGAAAGAAAACAAAACCAGACTAAAAATTTTCTAAATAGGTATATATAGACATGTGTATGTATTCAATACAAAAGCCTGGGTAATATATTTTAATACAGTATTCGTACTATCATAATCAATTAATATATAATTATCAGTATCTTATTTTTATAAGATTTTGTATGTTGTATTATCAGTTTTGGTAAATAAAAATTAATTCATTATTAATAAGATAAATTGTAAAGTTTTATATTTTTCAATACAAAATTGATATAATTACTTACAATATATACTGGACTGGTAGCAATAAAAGTACAACTAAGTAAATATAAGATGCTATTAAATAACAATATAATTATATGCATGCATATGTATATGTATGTGTATGTATTTTATTATTTTTTTTTTAAATATTGTTTACTTGTAAATTCATTGTGTTGTGTTTTGATAATTTAATCATTCACACAATATATTATATAGAATTGATAACGTACTTACATATGTATATGTACATAAGCTATTTAATATATGTAGGTATTTACATATTTTTTTATGACTACATATATTTCATTATGCAGTTATTATGCACATGTGTTCAATATAAATATGTGTATATAAATAAATATGTAAATAAATATTACAACTTGATTGACTAACTTTTTATATACAAACAATTATTTGTAAATTGTACATAGCACAAAATCAAAATAAATATGAGAATTTTCACTGTCTTATTTTTCACTGTGAATTTTAGTTTTTATTTATTTTTATTTTAGTTCGTTTTATTTTTTATTTTTATTTATTAATTTTTTTTTTTTTTTATTTATTAAAAAATTCACAAAATTGTTAATTGTAGAAATTGTTAATAAAAATGTACCCTTTTATTTTTTTTAAAAAAATAAATAAATTTTTTGACACAATTTTATGATGTGTACCATCAAAAGCCGCAGTATTATTTATGTATACAAAAATATAAAATATACACTTTAACACTTTAACTTATATAAGTACGAATGCATACACATACGTGTAATATTTAAAAATGTAAAAAAAAAATCTACACATGTGATTTACTAAGAAAAAAAATAAAAAACAAAATGTAGAGAATATTTATTTATGATCAAATTATGAAATGCTGATAAATTGAAATTAATCAAATTTTGATAAATTGCTAAACACAACTAATTCCAAACGAATCCACAATTGAACTAAAATTTGGATATTATACAATCGAATAACAAAAGCATATGAACATTGCTGTCAAAAATATTGTTCTTATATACATTAATAGTTGGCTGTATAATAGAGGGGGTAATAATAAAACATGCGCAATTAATATTTTTTTTAATTCATCCGATATATATGCATTATTATCATAACGTATTGTATATGGCCTTATTATTGAGCCTACACAACAATTTTCATAAGATTGGGGATAAGATTTTCAAATAGCATCAACACACGTGTATGTACATACATACGCGATTATTTTGTATACGACGATTATACGAACGACGACGAAGTTCAGATGTGAATACATACAGAATACAGATAATGCTGATATTCTCATAATGTCCTTAAAAATGTGTACCTACCAGCCTCCTACAAGTATACGAATTTTTATACTTTAACTTCATCGGGAATCGAACTGCAGGAGATAACTCAGTTTCGGTTATAACTTATAAAACATTTAAACAAGACTATGTGTACAAAATGTGTGTAATATAATTATGATATTGTATTATGTTAAATATATGTACGTATGCCTGGTTGTAGATACATATGTACATAATATAACTGAATACGTTATAATAATGAGCGAACGTATGTACATACATGTACATATGTATATCTCAGCAATGCCACTCTCAGCACTTTTTGTACATATGAATATGTTACGTTACGCGTTACCATACATTTATTAATAACGTTTATACTCACAGTCTCAGGTAATAATATATTGCAGACTTTTCGGCGCTATTAAATAAAAACAGTTGTATTAAATATTTCAATACGTATACACTATAATATGTATGCTCGCTTGCTAATTTTTATACATTTTTCGTAACATACGATACATGATTTTAAAAAAAATTTCAACATAAGATATCGTGGATTTAGTATCTCAATTTTTTGAACATGAAAATTAAAATTTTACATTATTTTTAAATTTTTTTTAATTATACATTCTAACAAATGATCATATATTATCGTAATTAAAAAAATTTTTAAATTTTAATTATATTATATCAATGCAATGCATAGAGGCACAAAAACTTTTAAAAATCAAATTCGATTGCATGTAACGAATAAATGCTTTTTATTAATTATGTACATTATGTACTTAAAATATATTTATATTAGAAATATGTCTGTATGTAGGTACTTTTAGGTTTTTAAATATTTAAAACAAAAAAAAAAAAAAACTTTTTGTATGCTCAAATTTTTAATATTCCAACTTGAGATATTTTTGGTAAATAAATTTAAAAAAATAATAATAATTATTTAAGTTGAATTTCATTGAAGATAGTTGATTTTATTAACGGTAAATAAATTTGATTAATTATAGGTATATTGTTTTTTATTTAAACACTTACGTTGACATAATTTTTATTAATTTAATATTAACTTTGTAAACTTAATTTTTTTTTTTTTTTTGTTTGTTTTATTTACATAAAAAATTTAAAATTCATGACACCATAAGTTTATTTTCTGTTAAAGCTACAGTACATACGTATATATACAGCTGGTATATGGTAGAGTGAATATATGCATGTGATGTATACCTACAGAATTTGTATTTATATCTATATTTTATAAATCTGAAATCCTTTTTAAAATTTTACAGTTTATTTTTATCATGCACTTTTTTTTATATACAATGTTTTCACTTAATAAAATTTACATAAGCATTTTTTATGTATATGCTATAAATATACAATTTTTTTTTTTTTTTTTTTTTATAATGCTTGTGTGATACCTAAAAAAATGTATGTATGTTATCAAAAATCTGATATATTATATATTCATATGTAATAAATACTATAAAATAAAAAATTTTGTTTTTTTTTTTTTTAACAAATAAAAACACATTCATATATGCGAACTTAAATGTGTGCATTTAGATACATTCATATGTATGTACGTATATCTATGCAAATATTCACATATATCTACTATTAAATGTACACACTTCTGTATATATTTTTTAAACAACATATTCTTTATTTTTATCATTTAAAAAAAAAAAACCATAAAAAAATCATAATATAATAATAATAATAGTATAAATAAATATAAAGCGACAAAAGTGATAAGTGAAAAAAGGCATCATCAGATGTACTTTTTTTTTGTGTTTTTTTTTTTTTTTCAAAAGTATTCACGTTATAGTAGGTAAAATGTAGTATATTTTGAAATTTTCTTGTTTTCTCGTTTGTTGTTTTTTTTTTTTTTTTATTTAAAAAAAATATAGTAAATATATGTATGTATACGAATGTTGCACATAAACATTGACGACAGCATAAAAATAATAAAATCAAAACATCTTGAGAAAAATATACGATATATGTAGGTATGTACCTTATACGAGATATTCATAGAATATCAGAACATACGGAATATGCTCTATAAAAATTTGTATGCTTTCCCCAAAGGATAATATTTTTTTTTTTTCTATTCTTATATATACGAGTATATAGTACATATTTTCAATTTTACATTACTATGTATATACTTTCGTGTATATATAATTTTTACACTTTTTATGTATACATATTTTAATAATGTACATTGCAATTATATGTGCATTATGCATATATATATGTATGTATGTACATACATGTAATAACGGTCGAAATGCGTATTCTCATATGCACATTTATACATATTTGATTTTTCGTATTTGAGATGAAATAATGCATGTATATATATGTATGTAGTATGTTTTAATTTTCATCTTCAAAAGTGAATACATACATACATATATGTATTATTTAATATAAATTTTTTTATTTACATACATATACATATGTACACGTAAATATGATTACCTCAAATATATTTATTTGTTTTTTTTTTTTTTTTGTTTTTTATTTCAATGTTTATGAAATACATGAAAATGAACTTGAACTTATAAATTTATCTATATTAAATTTTTCTGAATCACATGAATTAACTTATTATGATAAACATAAAATCATAAAGTAAATACATTTTTTATATAAATAAAAATGCTTATAAATACATAAAAATATTCCAAAATAAGAATGTCAATATTAAATTGACAAACATATTACCTATTTAATATGTACATACATATCTGTATATAAATTTATCATTTTGTAATGTTATAAATGGTTATAACGTATAAGACAAGAATATATACCATTTAAATGTACGAGTATATTTTACATATGTGCATTTTATATTTTATATATATTTTTCGTAAATTTTAATATACGTATATATTTTTAATTTTAGACATTTTCACATGAAAAAATCATAAATAAATAAATATTGTATAATATAAACTGAAGTCAATAGAAAATTAATAAACATATTACAGACACATATCCGTACATACATACATTATGTAATGTACATATAAAATTTTTGAAATTGTTTTTTTTTTTTTTTATGAATGTGAATACAGCCCAGCCTTGTAAACTTTGACTTTCTCGACAATTAACCTCCAATTGTCTCTGTTTTTGACTTTTGCTTTCCAATTGTTTATTTCCATCATCTTCAAATCGTCCATTAACATCATTTATCCACCTTTTCTTCGGTCCATCCCAGTTTTCTAGATCCATTTAATTGTCCTTGGTACACTCTTTTTGGGAGTTTGTCTTCTTTCATTCGTTCTAAATGGCCTAGCCACCTTTTAGCCTTTGAGCTTTCATGAATCGCACTATATCATTATCATTTTCAATTAACGTACCTAACTCATGATTCTATCTAATTCTCCAAAAAGTATCTTCTTGAAATGGATCAAATATTTTCCTGAGAATTTTCCTTTCAAAGATTCTCAACTTGTCTATTACCATTCATATACGTTTTATAATAAATTTTTTGAAAGGGAATTTCAAAAGAATTACGACGAATCTTTTTTGTAATGTAATCTAATTAAAAAAAAAAAAACAATTTCATATTTAAACAATTAAAATTAAAGAAAGTATTTGATTTTTTATTATTATTATTATTTTTCATTTTTTGTGTTCTTTATTAACATTTCATAAAAATGTTAAATTTTTCAATTTAATAAAATGAAATATTACTTTCAAATTCAAAATATTACGTTTTATTTCTTTTGTTTTTCTTTTAATCTATTTTCTTCCTTTTTTTTTCCTGTTTATTTGTTTATTCTAAAATGTAACTACGTATATTGAAAAATAATTAAAAAAAAAAAAAATAGTCAGTAGAAAATGATCTGTTTCTGATTATAAACATTTTTCTTAATTATAAGATTAAAGTAAAATTAAAAAGGAAAATGTCTAAGTACTAAAAATCAGTCAAAATGATTTCAATTATAACAAAAAAAAAAAAAAAAAAATTTTTTTTAATATACAAGTATTATATTACCCCATACCTGATTACTTTCAGATTAAAAAAATAATATATACATTTTTTTTTTTTTAAATAAATTGTTTATTGCTGTTTCAATTTTTATTTTTTTTTTTTTTTATTTTTTCTCATATCATCTTCTCCTTTTTGCGTTATAATTTTTATTACGCATTTTATCAAAATTATAATAAACAAAAATATAATTATGAATTTAATTGAAACGTAGAAATATTTTATTACGACGCACATAATATAAATCTCGAACGTACTTGAAAATATGAAAATAATATTATAAAAAAATAAAGAAGAAAAAAAAAAACAAGAAGGAAAATGGAAAAACAAAATTTAATATATAGGTATATGTTTTTTTTATTTACGTTTGTTGTTCAATTTTTTGTTTATTTCCAATGTGGGTACCTATTTGATATTATACTATATCATTGAATTGAACAGAAAATCAATGAATAAATAATATAAATAATGATTTGATTTTGCTTTTTATTATCCTATATATCCATTTATATCTATAAAATCCATTTATTGTCGTACATATGTATCTTTTTTTTTTCTCATATAATTTATTAATTGAATATAAAATACATAAAAAAAAAAAAAAAAGTAAAAAAAAAATTTAATATGTTTATTCACGTGTAAAATCCTTGAATCTTTTTGTAATTACAGATAATACATATGTATATGCGATTGAAGAAAAATAAAAAAAAATAAAAAAATTTTTTTTAAAAACTGCTAAAAAAAAAAAAAATTATATAAATAAAATGAAAACCTTAATTAACACTTTTCATATACAATTACTACGCACATATGCGTGTATTTTCTCTTTAATCTTTTTGTTACTTTTAAATAACAATATGAAATGAACCTTTTTAATTTATAGTTGTGTATTTGAAATTTTTTGAAATCTATCATGTTAATATCTTTTACAAAAAAAAAAAATTAAAATATGATGGGTAGAAACTTAAGAATTCTGATCTGAAAAAAAAAAAATAAATTTACAAAATAATAATAGATTTATACCGTATTCTTTTAAGATATAGGCACGTGTTAAATCATAGGATATAAGAAAAAAAACATCATTAGTGTTTGTATGATTTAAAACGCAATAAACTAGAAAATGGCATAGAAAAAAGACCAAAAAAAAAATTTATACAAATTGAATGCAAAAGAAAATAAGAAGAAGCATCATTAACAACAACACGTGCCTAGGTTAAAAAAAAAAAAAAAAACGAAGTATGGGTCTAAATTCAAGTTTTTTTTATAGGTCTAAATGTAACTAATCCAAATTGAGACACTTACATATATCTCGAATATTCGTTTTAAAGAAACGAAAAATTTTTAAAGACTTGAAGCAAACAAATAAAATAAAATATTTAAAATGATAAATGTATTGTTTAAATGGCAAATCCAGTAAACACGAATATAACGTATAATTTAGTCTCGTTTTGTAGATTATTTTGTTATCATTTTAAAATAATTTCATACTTTATTTTATTTAATTGCATATCGTTACACTTGATGCTGACTAAAAAACAAACAAAAAAAAAAAAACAAAAACAAAACCACAATAAATAAATTTCATAATTCATGTTTTCTCTTTAATTTTTAATTTTCATTGTTTTCTCGTGAATTATTTTTCTAAATTAACATCCATTCTATAAATGAAAATTGAAATAAATATAATGATAGAAAAAAATAAATAAAATAAAAAATTATTTTAATTTTTATTTTTTTTTTATATTATTTTAATTTTATTTTTATTTTTTTTCTATTTTTATTTAATTTTTAGGTTATATTAAAATTATTTTAATTTTATTTTAATTTTATTTTTATTTTTTTTATTTTTTTTTTTAATTTTTATATTAAAATTATTTTAATTTTATTCATTGAATGTTTGAATTTACAAACATGATGTGTGGAATAATAATAATTTTTTTTTTGTTCTTACATGTATAAACTTATTCACATTCAATGATTTTCCCAGGAGATTACTTTTCGTGTACAATAAAAAGGGATTTAAAAAAAAAAAAAATTTTTTTTGTATCATATACATATATGTACATAAATGTATTCTATTACATTTTAAGTGGCATTTTTGAACTTAATAAGTGAATATACTTACATATAAAACATATCATACATATGTTTAAATATAAATACATGTGTACATACATATGTCAAGTACATATATAAATATGCTATATTATATCAATCAAAAAGCAAAATGATTCTTTGTATTATTTCTCTTGTTTTAACTTTATGACTTCTATTACAAGCTTAAACACATCAATATTGATGTTTGTACATATAGAGTATGTTCATATGTGTATGGTATATCGTTACAATCAAATACTTCTAAGATTTATGTAAAAATCTATATATTGTATGTACATATATATACAAAATGTATTACCTAATTTATTATCTATACGAGTATGTATACAATATGAAAAATTATAAGTGAAATATAAAACAAATTAAACAAAAAAAAAAAAATTAAAAAAAAAAAAAACGAAACAAATAAAAGTAAGATAACAATGAAAATTACATAAAATAAAAGAATAAAAAAAAAAAAACAAGTAACGTATATAAAATGATACACATAATGTGGAAATACTGATGAATATTAAATGAATAAAGTAAAATTACTTAACATCATACATCTAGGATTAAGAACAAATAACATGTAATGAACATACGAGTAATACTTATATGTATGTAGACACACAATATTATACAGGGTGTGTAATTTCAACTATATATTCATTACATTTTTTCATTTCTTTTGAAGGTCAATTTAAAACCTGATGATGAATGTGATCCACATTCCCAGCATTATAAAAAAACTTTTAAATTCTAAATCAATCTCATATTTATTTGAAACTTGAAATTAGAAAAAAAAGAAAAATTTTATTTTTTATTTTTATTTTTTTTTTTGAGAATTAAAAGACGTGTGTATTAGAGTTGAAATGTAACGCCTTATATAAAGTATGTACATTAGAAGGTGTAAATGTATTATGTTTAAATTCTGTTTAAAAGAGTGTAAAAAATACAAAATAAAAAACAAGTTA
The DNA here is from genome assembly GCA_963971155.1 of Anthrax anthrax. Lineage (NCBI taxonomy): Eukaryota > Metazoa > Arthropoda > Insecta > Diptera > Bombyliidae > Anthrax > Anthrax anthrax. Next base: position 26,001,124 of record OZ020121.1, on the reverse strand, counting down.
AATGACAAGAAAAAAAATTTTTTTTTTCTTTTTGTTTTTCTTTTTATTTCAAGAAAAAAGCAAAAATTTATTAAAAATCCTTAGAAGTAAATGTATATAAGTATGTATGTAATAATAAACTGTTCTGGTAAGTATAAATATATGTATATGTACTTAAGTGTATTTGTAACAGAAGGATAAAGGTATTCGTTGACAAAAATCCAAAACTATGTAATATATGTGAGTACGTGAATTCTGTACATATTATACAGCAAGTATCACATATGTATGTATGATGTACCTACCATCACAAAAATAAATTAAAATTATATGTAATGTACATTAAGAGAGAAATGTATGGTATAATGTACATATGTATATGTACCTATACATATAGCTATAAAGTATACTCGTATAATATGCAATAAGGAGAAAATTACAATTTTATCATCACTTTGATGCGGTTAAAAGATGTAATTTTAGGCCATAGAACATATAAGTACACAATGCATATGTAATATATACCTACATACATATACTTATGTGTGTGTATAACAAGATATATGTTTAAAACCTATAAAAAGATTTTTTTTTTTTTGTTTTTTTATTATTATTACCAAAGTATTTAGACATAAAATTGTACTCAACTTAAATCACTATAATTTATATAGCATTTACGTAAATGTTTAGTAGAAGACTGTATGCGAATATGATAAAATTGATGTAATTTTGACATTGCCATTATAATAACGGACTCTTTATATGAGCATACATACATGTATGTATTTATGTGTACATATGCCTATACAAGGATATTTGTATAGAATTGTATCACAGGTTGTATATACACGTATACATGAAATTACTAGTAATTTTTCTTTTTACAACAATATACTTAATTAATTTTATTTTGTAATTTTAATAAAAAACAATTTATTATTAATTTTATTATTGAAATGTTTGAAAATCAAAATAGCCTCTTATATATGTACGTTAAAATTATCAACAATTTTATAATCACAATAAAAATCGTAATTTTAAGTCTACTATGTTCAATATATACAAAATATACTACATAGGTATATGTTTTATTTTAAGTTAAATAACGTATCCTAATTTTAATAAAATTAATTTTCATATAATATAGGTAAATAAATCAAATCAAAAAATCGTTTCAAAAATTTAAATTTCTACACAATTACAAAAACTATATACATGATGTATATGAATACAATAAATAAAATGAAAAAAGTTTAAATTGTCTATTAAATTACAGTAAAAAATTTTTTTGGTTTTTTTTTATTTTTATTTTTTTTTTAAATAAAATATCATATGTTAAGTTTTTCCTAAAACTACAAACATTCTATTTAAATATACCAATAAACAAATGGTATAAATGAAAAATAAAATTATTTAAATATACAAATCTTTGTTGTTTCTTTTTTTTTTTTTTTCAGAGTATAAAAAATAAATAAAATAAAAACTTTTCTTACGATCTTTATCTAACTCGATTACAGCTATTTATTTACTTACAAAAAGGATATTTTTTTTTTTTTTTTTGTGAATTTTATTTTACTCATTCATTCTTCATCTCAATAAAAACAAGAAATACAAGAGAAGAAGAAGAAAAAAAGAAAATAATAAAAATACATTAATAAAATAAAAAAGAAAAGTCCTTAAAAACAACAAGTAGGTATAAAGAAATTTTCTTATTTTTTGTTGTTTTATTTCTCTTGTTTTTTTCCACATAAAAACAATAACCAGTAAATATACATTTCGAAAAAATGTACATTTTTATCAGTTTCAAAAAAAAAAAAAAAAAAAAAAAAAAACAAAAAAAGAAACAGAAGAAATCGATATCTATTTTAGTAAGTTATTAAATTCTTTTTACCAAATATATAAAATTGCATCTTTATATATTGTGTGTGTATAGGTCCTGCCAAATTTCTTGAATTCTTTTTGTTTTGAATTTAATAACGTTTTTTGTTTTTTTTTTTATTTTTTTTCATAATACAACTGAATTGATCTATAATAAAGAAGCAAAAAAAAAGCATGTATACAAAACGTAGTGTTATTTAGTAATGGTAGTATTTTATATATGTTTTAATATCATTCAGGCTTTACAAGGTAAATAAACTTATAAATATCACATATAATTTATTCAAATTTAAATTAAATTGTCAACTAATGTATTTTCTTTATTAAATACCGTATATGATTACATTTTGTTTTTTTTTTTTTTTTTTTTCTATTATTTTATTGTACCTATATATTGTGTATACACATTTATTGTACATAATTTTTTGTACAAGCGATAAATTTTGATGGTAAATTAAATTATAACTAAATTAAAACAACGATTGAAAGAAATGAACTAGAATGAAAAGTATTTGTTTAAGCGGATAAAAAAGAAAATAACACATAATAATAATAATTTTTTTTTTTTTTTGCATGTAAAAAGTACATTTTTGTTTTTTTTTTTTTTTTTTTTTTTTTTTTAGCAGGCATTTAAGTACCAATATTTTTATGTTATTTATAATACGATTTATTTCAAATTGATTTACATCAAAATTAATTATATTTATATAAAGAACATTTTTCTTCTAAAATAAACTTAATTAAGGATTATTATACAATTATTATTATTTATTTAACTTCTTTTTTTTTACCTGGCGCAACAGCTTGATGTGAGCCTGGGCCTAATCATCAATTACAATGTTTTTTTTTTATTTTTTTTTCAGGACGATTGTACAATTATTTATTTATTTTTTTAAATAACACCCTTTTTATATATATTTCAACTAAATTAAAATTAAAAATTTTTACTAAATTTTATTTGTCATTAAAAAAAATTAATTACACCTTAAATGAATTAACTTAATATAAATATTATACGTTACATAATATATGCTTTACATATTTTACACAAATAAATTATAAAATTAACTATTATATAAAATGTACGTTATATTGAATCAAAAATCAATAATAATAATATCATAATTTTTAATTAATTCATATAAAAAAAAATTTTTTAAATAAAAATAATTTAATCACTACTTACAATTACATCTAAAAGGAAATCATGTAAATCAATTGGTAAATCATTTTTATTAATTAATTGTTCTTTAAATGATAAACCAATTAATATAGTTTTATTATGTTCAATTTTTTCTTGTATACTTAATTCTTTATTAGAATATTTTTCTGGATATAATTTAAAATAACGTGATAAATATTTATCATAATATCCTTTACCATGTCCTAAACGACCACCATCATTTGTGAATGCAACACCAGGTATTAAAAATAGATCCAAACCACCTATTTTATTAGAAATATACAAATTTTTATTTATTTATCAATTTTTTTTGTTTAATTAATCTTTTTTTTTTTTCATAATTTTTTTTTAGTCGTTTTTTTTTTTTAAATGTTTAAATACCAAAATATCAAGGAAAACAAAAAATATAAAAAAAAATTCATTTAAAAAAAAAAAAAAAACAAGAATATTTATGCAAATCCAAAAATTCAAAAAAAAAAAAATAACAATTTTAATTCCTTTTTATGTTTTCATTGTATGGAAAATGTAAAACCAAATTTAAATAAATTAAACCAATTCTTGTAAAAACTTCTAATTACTCCATAATTTTTTGTTTCATAAAGTTTTTCAACAGTATAATACGTACTGTTAATCTTCCCACAAAAATGAATAAGAAAGAAAAAGGTAGAAAAATAAAAAAATTATTTATTTTGATTTTTTTGGGAAAAGTAAACTTAAGTTTCCTGTTTTACTTTACGAATTACAATTTTTCTTGGAAATGTATTACACGTATTAACAAACCCAAATTTAAAAAAAAAAAAAAAATTAAAGTTTTCTTGTAAATTCTTATTGTTATAGAAAAATATAATTTTTTCAATTAATTAAAAAATTGCGAAAATCAACATTTGAACAATTATTAAATTCAACTGTTCTAAGCCCCAGCTTGAAATTTGGTGTATAAATTACATACACATATGCGATATATGTATGCGTGTATTTATGTATATGCATACACCTACACATACATATGAATAAATTATAAATTATAAGAAGTTTATGAATAAATAAATACAAACCTGTTGTAAGAGCATTTTCTCGATGTTCTCTCAAGGTCGGTTGTTTTATATTCCATTTCGTCATTGGAAGATTATAATAATCATCCATATTATGTAATTTCACCATTTCCATAAGGTTACCCTCGTAAGTTGGAATGAATACCTTTTACAATGGTAAAAAAAAAACAAAAAAAAAAAAAAAAAAAACAAAAAAAAAAATATATAAACAAATATCATTCAAAATAACATATCAAAATAATGTTTACATTATGAATAACGTAAAAAATAAATGAAAATTTCAAAAAATATGCCAGTAACAACGTATAGTAATGTAAATAAATATATCAACAAAAAAAAATTTTGAATTATCAAAATCTGCTATACTCTGTCTATTAATTCGATGCAAATAAATGTCTTATGGAAATTTGATAAAGTAGTATCACTTTACGTCGCTGTATATTGATATTTAAAAATATTCATCTTGTATTATATGATTACTTTAAAGTTTAAAGATTTTGGTAAACACTGTTCGTGAGATGATCTTATTAAAAATTATGAGAGAAGAAAAAAGGCATGTATATTTCCTAAAGGTCTTAATTGCATTGAATTAGTATACAGACTATAGATATTATATAAAATGAAAAAATTTCAGTATATAACGTATTATATTTAATCAATAAAAAAAAAAAATTTAATATAAGTGCCTGTATTACAGCAAACGTACAAAAAAAAACAAAAAACAAAAATAATAATAATAAAAAATATTCTAAAATTTATTATTTGATTCACATACATATGTGTATATTTCTATACTTTTATTATTTTAAGAAAATATGTTTCCTTTTTTTGTTTTTTTTTTTTTTTTCATTTTTTCACTTTACCTCTTTATTTTCATTGAACATTTCATGTAAAATGTCTAATGTATCAACTTCATATTCTGTACTTAGATAAACGCTAACTCTTTTAGCACGTTTAAAAGCATCTGATGATAAAATCTTAAAAGAAAAACCAAAAAAAAATAAACAAAAATAAAAAACCTCATATAATATATTTTACCAGATTTTATAAAAAATTAGGTCAAATTGTGAAGTTTCACATAAAATTTATTCAAATCAAATTATTAAAATTTATACACAAGTGAGTATACATATATGTACATATGTACATATATGAAGAAATATACATATGTACATATGTATGTATATCTATATATATGTAGGTACATATGTAAATTTATTTTTTATTTATTATTTATCGCTTACCTTGTATGTGATTTTTTTCGATTGAGCTTTTCTATTTTCCTGGGATAATGATTTTATAGTGTTTTTTATATTTAAACGAAGGCTATTTTTGATTGAAATTTGAAGTGACGGCATTATGTTTTTCAATCTGTTTTCTTTTCCGTTTTTTGTTTTTTGTGTTTTTTTTTTTTTTTATTAATAAAAAATCAGCAAATTTTCAATATAACCTTTTTTTTTTCTTCTGAAAATATCTTATATTTTCTATTTGATAAATTAATAGAATAATACAAATACTTATACTTACATTTTACTCAAGAGAAAGTTTATAAGCACAATCTTCTACATATAAATCACATTGATAAAAAAAAAAAAAAAAAAAAAATTAAAATAAATAAAAAAAAAAATATGAATGAATTTTTTAAGCAGTTATCTTCTATACAATTTCTTATGTATTTATGTAGGTAATGTAAATATGTATGTAACGTAATCTATATGTGTTGTTATTCGGTCACTTATGTTGTTATTCGGTCGGATTTAATCAATTTTTGACTATTTGATGTACAGATATCAATTATGTCTATAATACGAGTAAATTAAAATATTTTGACCGTTTTTTTTTTTTGAAAGTGGTGTAAGTCCACTTTTTCAAAAAAAAAAAAAAAAAATTGAGAAATCACACAATTTACTTATAATTTTTTAAATGTTCCTTTTAAGTAGTTCGAAACAAGACAAAAAGTGGATTTACACCATTTAAAAAAAAATAATAATAATAATTATAACATTCTCTAGTATATAGTATACCTACTAAAAAAAAAAAAAAAAAATGAATAAAAAACTGATTCTATCATGAGTATATTCTCCTTTGTAGTGTTTAATTTTATTTTAAATTAAAAAATAAATCTAAAGAATAAATAAATCAGAAAATCATATCTATACCTACTTTCATTTTTACTTAATATGTACGTTGCAGCAACAACTACATATGTATATACAGTAACGCCAACAAATCACCGTACTCTCAGCCTTTTTTTATTATTATTGGCTATAACTTTTGAAAATTTAAAATTCAATCTCATGTTATGACTTTTTTGCTAAACTGTATGTATATTTGTTTTAAATAAAGAAACAAGATTTGTATTTGTTTTACAGGGTGTTCAAACCATATTCAAACATTAATACAAAAAATTTTTTAAATATTCTAAAATTATTCAATTTCATATACACCAATGTATATATACTTAAATTACGTACATTATGTAAATTCACATAATATATGAACACAATTATAAGAAACATCACAATTGATAATCCTTATCAATTATAAGAAATATGAAAAAAATATAAATCCCCACTATTTTAGCTATAATATAGGTACATACATTCAAAAATGATTATAAATACAAATCCAAAAATGTTTTCATCATCATCGTTATCATAATTGTTATGAAATTTAAAAACATGATATTAATATATTTACGTCATGTATATTTATGCGACTATTTAGAGAATATACATGTATATATTTATCAGTAATCAGTATCTTGTACGTATGAATAATTTGTATGTTTACACATGCAAACATATAAAATTTATTTACAGTATCGCCAACAAATTACCGTACTCTCAGATTTTTTAATTGGCTATAACTTTTCAAAATGTAAAATTCGATCTCAATATTTAAAAAATTAAAATAATATTATATTTTTCTGTAAATTGTGCATGAATGAGATCAAACATCTTAACCATAAGAATTGTTTCATGTATAAACATATTGAGATTTTAATTTTTGAAAAATTAGCCAATAATCATAAAAAATGCTGAGGGTGTGCGGTGACTTTTTGGCAAAACTGTATATGAATACGGAAAATACATATGTATATACGATATATTGCGTTCACATATGTATTGTCCTTACATATATGTACATATGTATGTATACCTACATATATACATATTTTAATGCACACAAATTGCTAGATTTTATGTTTAACTGTTTTTTATAAGGATGCAGATTAAATTAAAATGTAATTATGTGATTACAATTAATTTTCTATAATTTAGTGAAATTTATTATTTTATTACTATGTATGTATATAATTATTGATTTTATTTAATTTGACTTATAAAAAAAAAAAAAAAAATTCTTGAATATGTTATATAATAAATAATTTGATAATCAATCAAATTTCAGTTACAATTATTTAAAATTAAACGAACATTTATATTTTTAAAAATAAGCAAATTTTTTTTGTTGTTGTTTTTTTTCATATTTTTAGTGTTGTCATACTTACCATAAAATTTGTAAAAAGCTCAAAAAACTTTTACAATAATAAATTCCCAATAAAAAAAAAAAAATAAAATTTGTTTTATATATGTATGTATTAAAAAAATGTTACACGTGATTATTACACATACTTGATTGTTAGCAAATTCAATAAAAACAAAATTTATCAATGATTTTCACTAACTTAATTAACTATTATTATTTATTTTCATTTATTATTTAATTTATTTAATTATTTGAAAATAAACTAACTGTTAATTTGTTTTTTTTATACTTGATTACTAAATACAAACTAAAATTACAAAATACTTAACATATATAATTTAGAGATTTATTTAGATGTGATTACAGTATCACTGATGTTCACAGATACATATTATAGAATGCTATAGTAGTTAGCAGAAAATAAACTACAGAACTACATCACAACTATTACAAATAGAATAATAAAAATTTATATTATTGATAAATTAAAATCAAAACATAAATGACGTAAACATAATCAGCTGTTTACGTTTAAAAACATAATGAAAATCACACAGATGAAAATCTATTCATATACATTTGTACTTATATTATTTTTATATATCTACATATATACATAATTATACACATAATTTGAAGCTGTGTGCGAAATTTAAATTTTTTTATTTTTCCCTGAAATTTCCTTAAAAGCACTAAAAGGAAAGTAAGAAAACTTTAGGGAAAATTAAGAAAATTTCAAATTTCGCACAAAAGCTGAATGTAATTTATTTTAATTTTATGTACATTACTATTATCAGGTAATGTTGACCTAAACAACGTGTATTTTTCGAAAAACTTGAATGTTTATAAACGAATTTAAGCTGTAATTTAAAAAAAAAAAAAAAAAAAATTGTTTCTAGACACAAACCTTTTTTCATTTTCATTTCATTTTTTTTTTTTTTTTTTTTTTGTTTTAGTGTTACAAGAGTTTTAAAAATGTAAGTACATTTGAATGTCTATTTAATTTCAATGTGGGGTTTTAGACGAATAGACATTGTGTTCAGTAGTATCGTTTTACTAGTAATTTGATAGAAACTAAAAATTTCTAGTTGCCTCGATTATAAAATAAATAAGTATAATATTTATTATGCCATTGCTTCCATGCGAGAATAAAATTGAAAATATTAAAAGAAAATTCAAGATCTACTACACAACAACACCCGTCTTCCGTTACGTACGGTCAAAAGGTACGATAACTAAATTAAATACTGGTTTTTAGGCTAATTTATGTTACTGAACTCAGTACTGACTGACCTTGAGTACTGACTAGTCACTAGAATATTAGAACTAAACTAAGAGCGCCAAGAGTTTTATTCCTGTTTATACCACTACGAGAAGTCCAGACCAGGACCAGACTAGTATTCAGTCACGAAACATGAAAGTAAATAAAAATGCAAATAAAATTCAAGAGTTAGTGTACAATACCAACCGTCTTCTCTCACGTTCTAAAGGCAACTAAATTAAATACTGGTTTTCAAGTTTCAACCTCATTTATGCTAGTGAACTGAGAACTGGCTGACCTTGAGCACTGACTCTAAAAACTCCATCACTCATTTATGCTACTGAACTGAGTAGTGAGTACTGACCTTGAGTACTGACTAGTAACTAGACTACTAGATTTAGACTAAGAGCGCATACTTGCATTTTTATTTACTTTCATGTTTCGGGACTGAATATTAGTCTGGTCTGGACGTTAGGTACTAGTATAAACAGGAATAAGACACTGTATGGCGCTCTTATACTAGTTCTAGTATTCTATAGTGACTAGTCAGTACTCAAGGTCAGTCAGTTCTCAGAGCATAAATGAGCAGTGTTGCCACTTTATCACAATTGTGGTAGATCTACCATTTTTTCGTTAAATTTGGTGATCTACCACATCTACCACTATTAAGTTCAAATCTACCACATTTTTCTATTCTTTTTAATGGTATGACAATTTTATCATTCTTTATCTATTATTCTATTTTATCCATTAGAAGTCACATTCATGTAATAAAAATATTTGAAAAAATGTATTTTTACTTAGTTTGACTGTGGGCTCTAATCTACCACTTAAATATCTCAATCTACCACATTTTTCAGGACTTATCTACAACATTTGTTTACATATAAGTGGCAACACTGTAAATGAGGCTGAAAAATGAAAACCAGTATTTATTTAATTTAGTTGCCTTTAGAACGTGAGAGAAGACGGTTGGTATTGTACACAAACTCTTGAATTTTATTTGTATTTCTTTTCGCATTTTTATTTACTTTCATGTTTCGTGACTGAATACTAGTCTTGTCTGGACGTCTGGTACTGGTATAAACAGGAATAAGACACTGTATGGCGCTCTTAGTCTACTAGTCTAGTGACTAGTCAATACTACTAAAGTCCTAATTAAGAAATTTTATCTAAAAAGCGATTTTTACGAACATGTTTATGCTACTTTCTAGTTTTGAAAAACTACAGTACTGATTGTATTATGAGACACTTTCTAGTAATTCTAATTTAATGTAACAGGTGAAAGAATACACGCTTGACTTCCTTCACCCGGTGTCTTCTCATAACAAAATTTTTCACATGTCTCTGCTTTAAAATCCCCCAATTCTAGGATTCATATTGTCAAACACGGAATTGAACAAAAATAAAAATGAATTATATTTAAATAGCACATTTAATATTTTATTTAAAAGTACATTTTTTAATTTAATTTGATAACATAATTACATATTATTATTGTTATTATTATTATTTAAATTTTATTCTAAAATAGTTTAGTTAATATATTTTGTATGTAAAATGTAAAAAAAAATGATCAGAAAAAAAAAAAAAATTTTTTTTTTCCCCAAATTTGATTTTCATTGATTTTTTTTTTTTTTTTATTACTTTTTTTCCTTTTTGTTTATTTTTTTTTTTATTTTTTCTTTAATGTTATCATTCCTTGCACAGTCGAATATTACATACATGTACAAAATTACATTAGAACTTATAAACTAACATCACAAAATAATTTTATTTAAAAATACTGGTTTATGGTAACAATTTTTTTTTTCTAATGAAAATTTTGAAAAAATATATAAAAAAAAAATATATATAACATAAATTAATAAAATTAATTCATCAATATGGTAATTATATTAATTTGTCACTTCTATATTATGTACATATGCATGAAATGAATTAAAAAAAAAAAAAAAAAAAAAAAAAATGTAGAAAAAAAAAATTAAATTATAAAATTATACATAATTCTCTATTTTATGTTGATTTTATTTATATTATAATTCATTTATCTTTTTAATTATTGTCATTTTTAATTTTTTAATTTTTTTTTTTTTAAATTTTATTTTACATGTGTTAGACATTTAATCGTTATTTTACATTTTATACATACAAATACATACAAAATTTTTTAATTGTGCAATTTTTTTTTAATTATATACATATATATGGATTTTCTTCTTTTATATCATTTTGATGTATGTACATATTATTGTAGTATATATATACAAAGGCACTAATATATTGTACTATTAGAATAGTCTTTATTTTATATAAATACAAAATAATAATAAAAACAATAATAAAAAAAAAAATAAAAAATAAAATAGAAATTCTATATAAAAATTAAATTACATTAAAAAAAAAACAAAAAAAAAAAAATTATGATTTTTCCTTTTTATTTATATTTTAAAAAAAATTTATTTTTATTTTTCATGTATGTATATATATAAAACAAAGTTGTAAATTAACTTAAATTTTATCATTTAAACAAAATTACATCACTGGATAAAGAAATAAAATAAAAATTATTTGAGAAAAAAATATTTTTTTTTTTTTTTTTTTTAAACATATTTATGTTTTATCGTCATAATGTTTTAAATTTTATTTAATTCCTGATCAACAGCAATATTGTATATAATTAAAAGTATTGTATTATACGTTATTAGGTAAATTTGAAAAAATAAAATAAAATAAAAAATTTAATTCTACAGCAAGGATAATAAACAAGCGGTAATTTTTGATGTCATCAAATCAAAATAAAATTTATTGTTTTTTTTTTGTTTTTTTTTTTTTTTTTAAATTTCCTAATTTTCTATTTAGTTATTTATTTGTGTAAACGTTTTTTTTTTCTTTGTTTTTTTTTTTTTTTTTTTTTATTTAAATCATACTTCCAAACATACGTTTACCACGTGTCAGTATTAAACTAACTACCATAACTGTTAATAAAAAGAATATAAAACTAATAAATGTTGTTAATATACGACATCTTTGTCGAAATTTTTTCTCATTTTCCAATTTTAAACGTAATTGTTCAGCTTTTGGTAAATCCAATGTAAAATCTGATTCTGGACGTGATGATGGCTATATATTTTGAATGCATGTAGCAATTTTCCATTTAATTAAAATAATTCAAAATAATTTATGATGATAAAAAAAATATAAAAAAATTATTAAATCAATCATGATATTTCATATCAAATTGTAATTTTGTTTTTTTTTGTGTTATTCATTGGCATCATTATTGCAGTAAATTTAAATCCAATATAGTATATATAGATTCCAATTAACATGATATCACAACGGTAAGCATGAAAATGAAATGCAAAAAAAAAAAATTACATTATTTAAAACATTACGAAATAATAATAAAATTATGATTTAAATTAAAATACACAAAAAAATTTTAATTCATTTCAAACGCATACAATGTGTGTGTATGTGTGTGCGTAATAAATATAATAAGATATATAGATATGAAAAATTTGATTTATACGATAATAAATTATAAATTCTCATTTCAATATTTGTATACGTGTATATACAAACATGAGTACTTAATACGATTCATACAAGCTTTATTGATGATTACATTAACTTATAAAATTATAGATATCAATTTAATATTATTAAAATACAATATAAGATATAAATGTATAATTACCATATATTACCAAAAATTATTAAAATATGTTAATTTTTATTAATAATTAAATTGTCTGATTTTTTTTCTTTTTTTTTTTTTTTTTAAATAATAAAAACCTTGTAATTTTGTACTTAAAAAAAAAAACAATTAAATAAATAAAGTTAAAATTAAAATTTGGATTTTTAATCTGTAATAGTTAAGTTTAAGTAATTATAAAAACTGCAATTTTTAATTTTTTTTACAAATTTTTTAATAATTTTTGGTGTGATTTTGCATATGTGTTTTTAATTTTTTTTTTTTTTTTTTCAATTAAAAAAAATCTTCAAAAATTTATGCTAACGTGCATATATAAATATGTAATGTATATACAGATATATTTTTTTTATTTATTTTAAATATATACATATACTTAAATAAACCTTCGAAATAATGATAATTAACTGGGTATTTAAATAAAAAATTAAAAAAAAAAAAAAAATACCACATTTTTTTTTTGTAATAATTAAAAGACAATAAAAATAAACATTGAAAATATTTGTTACATATTAGTAACCATAATAACATATATTACATATTATATGAATGTGTATTACATGTGTATAGTTATATATACATATAAAATATCTTGTAATCTATACAAACATATATGTATGTAACGTATATGATAAATTATCATAATTTGAAAAGAAATAACAAATTAAAAAAAAAAAAAAAAAACAATACTACATATTTACATGTACCTACACATACATATATCTGATCACATTTCACATAATTCAATATACTACATACAAATAACAAAAATGATCGTTATTTATTTATTTA